>JAVQMF010000046.1:16471666-17725833 GCA_032878935.1 Erythrophleum fordii
TACATTTGTTCATGGTCTCCCATCACAAAAATAATATGTACAAGTCCACTTTGACATCCAATTACAAATAAGGTTATATAATAGACAAAATGCAATCTCTCAAGGTCTTTGGCTTGCGCTCCTTGCTTTTTGAATATTATCTAGGCATTTCAAGATAAGGGAGGGAAATGGAGTGAGATTTCTAGAATCTCAGCATCTCACGCACTCATTCACATACACATTCATGGCATATACATATCAAAACATATGTATGGAAGGTTTAACAACCATAAAGTATGCAAGGTCACAATTTTCATGCCACTTATTCACATTCAAGCCAATAACATACTCTAAAGACTTTTGGTTTTGCCTTATCCCATTTCTAGGACTTTTAGATTTGTCTCACCCTTGGCTTATGGGCTTTTGACTTGGCTTCACCCTTCCAATAGTCTTTTGGCATCACCTTACCCTTATGAGCCATTTCCACAATTAAGGTCATTCAAGGAAACACATTAGTACTAATGTAATGTCAAGGCATTAAGTGGCATGTCATCAAGTCACAAGAACACACATAAGCTTATAATGATACACATATGCACTCAAGAATGCAAGGAGAATGAGGTAGAGAGCTACCTTGAATTTTGTAAGCTTTCCTTTATCTTATTCCTCCCTCTTTTCGGCCTCACAAGTGCACCTAGGCGGCTTGGTGTTCTCTTGGCCTAAATACCATAAACAACACACAATTACACACTTGAAGCAAGCCAAGACATTAAACTCACTCTTGAGCACATACTTGATTCTATAAGTGGCATAATGGTTCTATAAATGGCCTATTGAAGCAACCTTCACAATTAAAGCTCTAAGTTCCCATCTCTTTCCATTTTTAGGCCTCTTGGCCTTATTCAAAGTCTTTGGAGCCCTCACACAATTATTTGCACAAGCTTATTATCAAGTTGTTTCACAAAGCACTATTATGGACACCATTGTTCTATCTCCCAATCCATGGTTTTTTAAAATTTTCCAATAGTTTCTCCCATCTTCTAACATCATATAAATTCCCAAAATAAGGTTAAAACAAATTAAAACATCCTCTAGCTTAATGAACCTAGCTTAGTCGAAATATGCACCATAATGAAGGTTTATGGAGTTCTTGATTTTTCCTTGATGGGAGACCCACTTGGGAGGCTTTCTAAGAGTCTTAGGAGCTCAAGGGAACACTCAAATAGCCAAGAAATTACTCACATAAGATTAGATTTCATAAAACCTTAAAGAAGCCTTCACTTTTCTATCTTATTTTTCATAGGTTTTTCTTGTAATTTCTTGCCATATCCCTATTCCTCATGGTCTAAAACCCTAGTTTCTCTCTTTTTTTTAGGCAAAAAAGCTCCCCCTCATATGGTTCTGGTGTGGGAAAAATTATGCACAAGGAAGAAGCAAAGAGGAGAAACAATAAAACCATGGAATACTTTTGATTCAAGCCTGGTTTCAAGACTTTTTCTCCTTAGTTTTCTTTTCCTCAAGCAATCCAAACTGATCCTCCTTGTTTTGGACTTAAAACAGAACCAATTCATTCAAATAAACCATGGAAAACGAGGAGGAAAGGAGAGGAGCAAAATTGGAAGAAGATAGAGCATAAAATTCCTTAGATTTCCTGACCTTTTTCTTGATTTGCTTCCTCTTTTTTCCCTTCTCTTGGTGTGCCTAAAGGAGCTAAAAATTTTCTGTATTTTGGACAGAAAGGGTCGTGCTTAAGAAGGTAGGAGAAGAGACAAGAAGCTTATGGAACATTCAAGAAGCTAGCTTTTTCAAAAATTCCAATTTCGTCTTTTTGTAATGGTAATTTCATTTTGACTTCATTTTAGCTCATTTTTTAGAACCATATTTTCTATTATAAAATTTAGGTTCCTAATTTAAGAAAATGACTTTGAAATCACTCAAATTGGAGTTAAAACCTTGCTAAATGAATTTGTCAAAGTTCGAGCTCACTGACGTTGAAAAATGCACCCGAAGGGGCTTTACTAGTCCTGGAAATTCCTATAGTTTTTGGGGCCTCTGAGAACTTTGGGCAACTTAAATTTCTCATTTAAAAAGTCCTCCTATGTGTTTTTCCTAAAGTTATACTTATTTACGAAAATGTCATTACATTTCATTAGTTTTCGTCACAAATTATTTCACCATCCTAGCTCCGTTTTTCTTTATGTTTAAGCCTGGAATTATTATTTTTAAGAGTCTAGGACTCTACCCAAAATTTTTTGGGACATTATCTAGATCATTTCAGAGGACTTGCTTTTATATGGCTCATTTCATCATTTTACTGAAATTACATTCGTTACAAGAATGGCATGAAAATGTGCGTGTGGTTTATATATATATATATATTAGTTATAAATGGTTAAGATTTAATTAACTTTAAGGTGGAAGATCTTGGCCTTTAGATTACATGGATGGTCAAGATTTAACCTTGAAATAAGAGATAAAATGTAGTTCTTAGGATTAGATCAAAGGTTGTGATTTGATCTTGAAAAGGTGAAGAAATCTAAGCCATTGGATTACTCAACAGTTTAGATCGCATCACATTTTATGGGCTAATATTAGCCATTAAATTACCATGGTTACTTTTTGTAAGGTCTGAAGATAAGATTGCATTTAATGCTGCTTAAGTCAGCATTTATGTCATGTTGAAGTCAGCAGTAATGTTTTCGTAATGCGTGAGATTTCTAAGATTCAGTGACATAAGCCTGCACAATCACTCCGTAGCTCATGTAGCTTCCAGAATTCTCTTCCAACTTCCAGCTTCTTCACACATGGCACCACATTAGCACCTTCCCGACTCCTTGGTGCCATGTCAGCTCTTTCCCGGTTAGACTTACAAAATTGTCACTATTTCCTAGGTTCCTCATAATATTTTATTTAATCAGTATTCTTTGAGTT
Source organism: Erythrophleum fordii (assembly GCA_032878935.1). Lineage (NCBI taxonomy): Eukaryota > Viridiplantae > Streptophyta > Magnoliopsida > Fabales > Fabaceae > Erythrophleum > Erythrophleum fordii. The sequence continues at coordinate 16,474,577 of JAVQMF010000046.1, forward strand.
CTATGTTATATTTTAATATTATTTGGCCTTATGTAAGTCCCATTTAATGTCTCTAACTATATATTTAAATATTATTTATTTTTCTAATATTTTATTATTTTAGGATCTAAATGACCATTTTGCCCCTAGTAGGGATGTGACAGACCAGCACTTCTATTCGTTTTTTGCTTATATCTCATTCGTAACTCCATATTTCTAGATTCTGTCACCACTACCTGGTAGATTTTTCTGCATAAAATTTCCTGAGATAGCTAACACGTGTTTAGGGTTTTATTTTGTCTTTGTATAAGCTTATAATTATTTCGGGCCATTTTCTAGCTCTAACGAATCTAGAATTTCATGCAACGAATTTTATAATTTTCTTCGTATTATTTTCTAACTATTGATATATATATATTAGACTAGTTCTAAATTCCCATTCCTTCTAGAAAAATTGTCAAAGTTCATCTAGGTGACAAATGGCAATTTTGCTCTTGGGCCCCCTAGACTCCCCTAAAATTTCAAAAATTTCTATAGGTCCTATTTAACTTATACTTCTTATATATGAAGTTATTTTGTTGAAATTCTTTTTATTAAAGCTTAATAAATTCATTACATAAAATACTAAATAATTAGAAAATCTTAATTTTAGGGATGTTACAGTTTCCATGAGTGATATATGTCTCTTGTGATATGTTTAGGCCAAGAGAACTTAGTGCCTCTAAACTTCAAGGCTTGGTTGAAAAGAAGGAGGAAGATTTCAAAAGAAAAGTATGGGACATTGGCTCCAAAGTAGCTCTCTCTTCTTTCTCTAGTGCATGGTTAGATGTTTTCTTGTCTTTAAATGTGTGTATACATGTTTAAGCCATGAAAGATGTTTTTAGCATGTATTTATATGCCATGGTACCATGATGCCTTGCTTATGTGCTTGAATGATGTTTTTATGAATGTGTTTGGCTTGCTTAAGTGTGGTGAAGCCAAAAGTCTCTTAGGTGAGAATGAGCCAAAAGTCCCAAAGAATGGGTGAGACAAAGCCAAAAGTCTCTAAAAAAGTGAGGCTTAGTCAAGAACACCTTGAGAAAATGGTTGAGGCCAGTTCAAAAGCCCAAAGAGAGTGGATAAGGCTAAACCATAGTCTTGGCAAGCCTATGTATGTCATATATGACCTCTTAAATGCAAGAAAATGTTTCATGTATGTTTATGAATTTCAAGATAGACATGTATGCATTTTTAGACTTGAATTTGCATCCATTATGGATGCTTAAAGGGGAGAAGAGCTATTGGAATTCCTAGAATCTTATTCTTTCGTCCCCATTACCTAACATGTCTAGGTGGACCAAGTGAGCAAGGAAATAGGAGGCACCAAGTTGGAAGATGAGAGAATGATAAGGGAATGTGTATTTTGCTCTTTTGTAGCTACTTTTTTGTCACAAGATGTAATTCAATGATGTATAACCTTTTGAACATGTATGAATATATAGATATGTGATGTATATATAAGAATTGGAAGCAAAATGATTGGAATGGCATGTTTTTGACATTGAATGGTTAGAATTGCCTATGTATGCTTTATGTATATCATCAAGTGGGAGAGTGAATTTCTGAGATATGGATTTGTGGACCTTTGAGACATGTTTAATAGACTATTTTAATGCTTTCCCTCGTGCTCAAGTGGCCTTGGAAGTCTTGGACGCAAAAAATGGACCATTTGTGACCCTTTATGAAGCCAAATTGTGACATTTTGCAACCCTTTAGTACAAACTGACTAAATGGATGAATTTTCTTATGAAATTTGGTATGCATATAGATATCATCCAAAGCTTTTTAGAAGTTAGAGATCACATTATTTGGAGCTCTATAGAATTTATTATGAATTTTCAAAATTACCAAATTTCTATTGTTCTAATATGGTTACTATTCATATAGTTAGTTCTTTCTTCTATGTCATTTGAGGGCCAAATGGTGTTTAATAATGATAAAATTTTATAGGCATAAACTAGATATAATAAAATTTTTGTGGCCACCAAGATCACCTAATTTGGAGGTCTGAGTAAAGAAATAAGAATTTTTGAAATTTGGAGTTAGTACCAATAATGCAGTAGTACCTTTGGTACTATTCCATCAATTTTCAATAGCTTAAGGCTACTACATGGTTTGGACTTATTTGTACCTGATGTTAACATCTGTAGCTTTCCAAAGTAGTAAGGTTCACTGGCTTTTGATTTTTTAGAATTAATTATAAATTTTTAAAATTTATATCAATAATCTATGATAGTAAACGTGGGCAGTTGGACCTTTGGTACTTTTCTATTGTTAATCATTGCTAGATGATGTTTTTGGTGCTTGGAATGATTTTTAACCTAGATTTTATGTCTAGATATTTCTAGAAAGCTATCATTTACTTGATTTTGATTTTTTTAGATTTAGTTATGATTTTTCAAAGTTGACACCAGAAACTTGGCACTCTAGCCTGAGAATGAACCTTGTAATTTTATGTATATATGCTACCAACTCAGGATTCTTGTGACATTTTGAGATGGTTTTGAGTTTTATGAATGTATTTTAATTAGAGGATGATATGAGTAAGTTCATGTAGCCCATAGAAAGCGAAATGAAAAATTTAAGTGTAGCGTAATGCAAAATAATGCAATATTTAAATTGAATTTTTCTACCAATCTTGCTATGCCAAGGAAAAGTGACTAGGGATGAGAGGGAGAAAGGCTAGATAAACATGGTGTTACAACTTCAGACTCAAAGACAAAAAAGATTTCATAATGGTAGTTATGGATAGACTTTCAAAGATGACCCATTTCATCCCCTGCCAAAGGACAAATGACATTGTTCAAGTTGCAGGCTTATACTTCAAGGAGATTGTACATCTTCATGGTATCCCAAAAACCATCAGTTTTGATAGAGACGTCAAGTTTTTAAGTCACTTTTGGAAGACTTTGTGGAAGAAAATAGGAACTAAGCTCCAATTCAGTAGTGCCAGCCACCCCTAAATAGATGGATAGATTGAAGCAATCAATAAAATGTTGGGAAACCTATTGCGTAGCTTTTCTAGGAAAAGTTTAAAGTAGTGGGACCTTATCCTTGCCCAAATAAAGTTTTCTTGCAATAACTTAGTCAATCAAGCTACAGGAAAGTGTCTGTTTGAAGTGGTTTATAGTGCTCATCCCCTAAGTCAACAATTTAACCCCTTTAACTGATAAGCAATATTATAGTGCTGATGCGGATCAAAGGGCAAAGGAAATCAAGAAGTTGCATGAACAAGTTTGAGAGCAGATTCAGAAACAAATATGGGATGCAAAGATGAACTTGATAAGTATCAAAGATAGCAAACTTTCAAAGTTGGAGACTTGGTATGGATACATTTACAGAAGGAACAATTTTCCAATGCCAAGTTGTCCCCTAGAGTCAATGGTTCATTCAAAGTTGTGTAAAAGATTAACAACAATGCTAACAAAGTCAAGCTACTAGGCACATATAGAGTCTTTTCCACTTTCATGTTGCCAATCTTTCACCATACTTTAAAGATAATGTAGAACTTCACTTGAGGGAAAGTCCTGTCCAACCAAGGAAGGATGAAACATATGATAAATGAATGGCAGCTATGAAACTTCTATAACCTCTTCCCAAAATGTAACTTCTAATAATGAGCCATTTGTCACTCTTGAAACTCCCATTTTAGCTTTTAGTTCTTATTTCTTACTATGGCCTTTAGAATTAGTATAAATGGGCCTACTTTTCTTGTGTTTAACACGAAGCAATTTGAGAGTTTTCTTTAATCAATTTAAGAGTATTCCTTTCTTCTTTCCTAGCTTTTGAGCCATGTTATCTTGATCCAATCTCACATTTCCAAGGAGAAAAATTTCATGCTTTTTTGGTTCAAGAAGACTCTTCCATAAGGTTGCAACTTTCTTGCAATCCCTAAGGTAATAGAGAATGGATTCAAAATCCTCACTGTAAACAAGGCAAGTAGTGACATTATTAGGCCACCTTGTTGTTTTGCTCTTGTAACCCACCATGAGCAATTATCCAGTGAAATTTTTTGCATGTTATGGTCCTTCCTAGCTATAGATATTCTTCCAAATCATGTATTCATGGGAGCTAGGTTGTTTCTTTAAGAGTTGATAAGCACTTTGGATAAAAAAGTGACCTAAGTTAGAGAGGTTCCAAGTACTTTAACCAAAAGCTTTTGCATTAATTTTCTATCGTAATTAAGAATCCTTGATAATTTCTTTGTAATCATTTTTTATCTATTAATTCATTAGAAAAATTTCTCATTTTGAAATTATATTATCTTATAATTTGATTCTAGACTTTGTTAGTTTTAAACCTAAATATTCAGTATAATTTCAACTTCAATCTTTTTAGGATTTAAAATAATTTCATTTTTTTAACAGATGTCTTTGATGATTTTTATTTATATTAAAAAAAACAAAAATATCATCAATATAGGCTACACATATTTCTTTAAGATTTTTAAAGATTGGTCAATCAATCTTTAAAATATTTGTGTTGTTGTATATAATCCAAATGGCATAATTTTCTAATGGTAATGTCCATATAGAACACTGAAAGTGATTAAGGGTCATCAATTAATTTAATATAATAAAATAAAATTGTGATTTGTGTTTAAACTAACTAAATATTTTGGCTTGTTTTGCTTGAGTAACTTACCAATCTGTCATATGAATGAAGTAGCCATCAAATTCTAAATTTTGATTGAGCTGTTTATCATTAATAATTGTCATAACTTCTCCTCTTTTTATATTTGCCAATTATTTTATTAGAATCTTTTAATTTGAAACTTCAATATCTAGGATTTCTAAACCATAATTTTAATGGGTTGTCACCATTTTTTTTTATTTTTAAAATATTAGATCAATCCAATGTTTTGTATCAAGTTTATTTATTTTTTCTTTTTGGGTCAGAGGGATAATTTTTTTATCACATTTATATTGTTTTACTAGAGTAATTGATATTTTCATGTCTATGTTGTTAAGTTGAATTTTTGTATGATATATTTCTATTAGATAAAGATTTTTTAACAAGTTTGTTCTAAACAAAAAAATTTCCATTCATAAAAGAAAAACATAATAATTTTAGCATAAGAACTTTTTCTTTCCTACCCATATTGAAATGTTATTAGTTTCTTTTCCATTTAAACAATAAATTATTATTGTCTTTTTAACATTTTTTTCCTATTGGTATAGCAGTTTCTCTATAAGTACAAGTTGTAACACTTGTATCTATTAAAAGGTCTAATTGATATTGTTTATAGGGAGAATTGTATCTAAAAACCCAAAGTTAAAAATATTTACTCTAAATGACCTATTACCATTGTTTTATGGTTGATTACCATTGATTTTGACAAAAAATAGTTAAACCTAGTAGTAACAGGTTCTTCAAAATAAATTTCTTCACTTTTAGGTCCTTCTATATAACTCTTCTTTGTTTATATCTTCAAATTTAAAAATCACTAATGCAAATATGTGATATCTTTTATTTTTTATTATGGGAAAAATATTTCCTCAACTTTTATACTAATATGTGATTTGTTACGGTATCAAAATTCTCTTTTTTAGCAAAATTTCTACCAAGAAAAATAAGAATATTTTTTTTTATCAATTGATATTTTTGATTTAATATCAATTTTTTCTAGAATAAAAGAAAATATTGGGTTAAATCTTAGTGGCATGTTATCTACAATAGCTCTTACATCTTGAAGCTATCATTTCCATTAGTAGTCTTTTTTTTAAGGATAACTTCAGTTAACAATCATCTATTAAGAATTTTAAATCTATAATATTTATTATGTTAGATATCAATATCGAATCTTCATGGTTCAATTTACAACAGTATAATGAGATTTCTTTGGATCATATTGAAATCTAACACATTTACATACACTAAAGATGATGTCTGACCTACTTGCAGTAAGATACCAATCATACCTCGATATAACTTTTGATCAATATTTTTACTATTTTCATCTTTGTCAAGATTTATAAGTGGACCCATTAGAGTACCCATGGCTCTTGAGTAGCTCCTTGGTGTATTTTGCTTGATTGATAAAATTTTCTTTCTTTGTTTATTTAATTTGTAGGCCATGAAAGAAGTTCATTTCTCCCATCATACTCATTTCAAATTCACCTTGTATAAGCTCAGAAAATTCTTGACAGAAAAGCTCATTAGAACTTCCAAATATAATATCATCCACATAAATTTAAACAAGTAAAGAATGATCATCATGCCTTTTGATGAAGAGAGTGGTGTCAATTTTTCCTCTAATGAACCCATTTTGAGGGAGAAAGTCACTCAATCTTTCATACCAAGCTCTAAGAGCTTGTTTTAACCCACGAAGGGCTTTTAAAAGTTTGTAAACATGATTGGACAATTTTTTATCCTCAAAACCAAGAGGTTGTTTGACATACACATCTTCATGGATAAATCCATTCAAAAAAGAACTTTTAACATCCATTTGGAATAGTTTGAAATTCCTAAAAGAAGCATAGGCAAGTAATATATGTATGGATTCAAGTCTAGTAACTGAGCTATAAGTTTCATCAAATCAATACCTTCCATTTGAGAGTACCTTTGGGCCACAAGTCTAGCCTTGTTCCTTATGACTTTTCCTTGTTCATCTAGTTTATTCTGGAATACCCACCTTGTTCCTATTATTGAAGCATTTTTAAGAGCTTCCACCAAATTCCATACCTCATTTCTTTTGAATCGGTTCAGTTCTTCTTCCATTGTAGCTATCCAATCTTCAACCTTCAATGCTTCTTCTATAGTTTTGGGTTCAATTTGTGAAAGGAGGGCCAGGTTATTTTGTTTGAATGAAGCTCTTATTCTTAATCCTTCATTAGGATTTCCAATTATGTACTACAAAAGATATGATAAGGAGTGTCTCCATTCACGTGGAAGCTTTAAGTCTATTTTGGGTAGTTCTGTGTTTATAGCTTTAGGATTATTTGAAGTTTCTCCTTCCCTGCGCATATCTTGTTGACAAGGTATAAGATATTGTTGACAAGGTCTTTGATTTTTAATTTCTTCAGCACCTTCATTCCTCTTTTCTTTTTTATTTTTGTCCGTCTTTTCTTTCTACCTTATATTTGAGATTTGTTCAAACCAGCTACATTTTTCTCATCATCTAAATTCAAGTTTTTCTTCAAAGTGGGGTTAGCATCAATAAATACTACATGGATAGATTCTTCAACTAATAAGGTTCTTTTGTTGTAAACTCTATATGCTTTACTAGTTTTTTAGTATCCTAGGAAGATTCCTTCATCACTTCTAGCATCAAATTTCCCTAACATATTTTACCATTATTATGTATAAAGCATTTACATTTAAATGTATGAAAATATTTTATGTTGGGTTTTCTTCTCTTCTATAATTCATATGGAGTTTTTTTTAGAATTGGTCTAATAAGACACCGATTCAAGATATAACAAGTGATATTTATAACCTCGGCCTAAAAGTATTTATGAAGATTATTATTAATCTACATAGCTACAGCCATATCTTATAAAGTACAATTTTTTCTTTCAACAACCCTATTTTGTTATAGAGTCCTTGAAGTAGAGAAGTTATCGGAAAAACCATAGTCATTGCAAAAGTTTTCAAATAGTTTATTTTCAAATTCTCCACTATGATCACTCCTAATACTGGAAATTAAATACCCTTTCTCCCTTTGAACCTTTTTACAAAGGACCTCAAAGCTCTTAAAACCTTCATCCTTGTGAGCTAAAACAAACCCAAGTGAATATAGAATAATTATCAATGATAACAAAAGCATAACTTTTACCTCCAAAACTTCAAGTTTATGTGGGACCAAAGAGATCCATGTGTAATAGTTGAAGTGGCCTTGACTTAGAAACAAATTCCTTAGTTTTGAAAGAGGATTTGGTTTGTTTGCCTAATTGGCATGCATCACATACATGATCTTTTTGAAAATCTAGTTTAGGAAGACACCTTATAAGGTGAAGCTTGGATAGTTTAGAAATCACATGCATGCTTGCATGACCAAGTGTCTTATGCCAAATCCACAGATCATTACAAATGGAAGAAAGACAAGTTATATTCTTAGAGATAGCATCTCTAGAGGTAAGAACATAAATGTTTTTCAAATTTTCAGCCAATAAACAGGGCTTTGTTATCATTGTTAAAAACAATGCAATGCATAGATTTAAATTCAACTTTATATCCTTTGTCACATAGTTGCCTAATGCTAAGAAGATTATATTTGAGACCAACAACAAGGTATACATTATCAATACAGTAGTTTTTATTCAGACTTACTTTCCCAAAACCTATAATTTTACCTTTGCCTCCATCTCTAAAGGTAATAGAACCACTATCTTTGTGAGTGAATGATAAAAATTTAGAACAATCACTTGTCATATGGCGTGAATAGCCACTGTCCACAAACCAGTCATTTCTTGAAATTCTTCCTTTGAGACAAATCTGCAAGTTAATTTAAATTTTCTTAGGCACTCAAACCTTCTTGGGTCCTTTATAGTTAGTGTGGATTTCTTTTGTTGAATCAATGCTTTCGGAAGCCCAAACAAGTTTTCTAGATTTGTTTTTACACTTATAACAGGCATGACCAATTTTATTATAGTGGAGACATGTGACAGTGGAATATGAGTGTTAGTTTCTTTGACAAAGAAATTCTTGGAAAGTTTAACACTATTTCTTTTATCATAGCCTAAGCTTGTCTTATCAAACATGCACTTCTGCTATCCTAATAATAGTTTTAGATTTTTCTTCTCCTTTTACAAAGCTAGCAAGATCTTTTTCCAAGGATTTTACCTAAGCTTTCAATCCTTCTATTTCTTTTATGGCATTTACTACTTTACTTCTAAGTTACTTGAGTTTTCCTTTAAGTTAGAATTAATTTGGACAAGGTTCTCATATTTTGCAAATAACTTTCCAAAATCTATCGAAGGTTCATTAAAATCATTTTGTAAATCAAAATTTTCTATTTCTGGTGTTACCTCAGTTTCTTCAGCAGTCATGAAGCACATATTTGCAAGTCCTTGCTCTATCTCAACTTCTTTTTCTTCTTCTTCTTCTTCTTCATCGCTTTAAGCCACCATAGCCTTCCTTCTAACTTGTAGCTTAGCTGATTTTCCCTTTATAAATAGGCATTTTGATTTGATATAACCATTTATGCCACATTCATAGTAAGTGATCATGTTTTTGGCAGCCTCGTTGCATGTTATAGTGTTGTTTGAGGAAGCACCCTTGAGTTTTCCCATCATCCTCTTTCTCCTAGCATAATTTTCTAATTTCTTTGAGAAGAATGTTATATCTTATGTGTCAAGTTCTCCTTCCTCTTCCATAATCTATTCTTCTTTTGCCATGACTTGCAAGGTAAAAGCGTTTCGTTTTTGCTCTAACTCATACCTTTTTAGATGACTTCTTTCATAGGCAATGAGATGACCACATAATTCATTAGAAGGCATTAAGGCGATATTCTGACTTTCCAAGTTATCTACCTTTGATTGCCATATAGGAGGAAGACATCTTAAGACTTTTGAATTTTTCTCCAAATTCAGGTATGTTTTTTCGAGAGCCTTCAAGTCTCTTATAATCTTAGCAAATCTGTTGAACATTTCCTTAATGTTCTCATTCTTCTTTATGTGAAATAACTCATATTTATATATTAGCATGTTCAACTTGCTCTCTTTGACTTTTAATGTCTCTTCATGCATCATTTCGAGCTTCTTCCACATTTCTTGTGCTATGTCACAATTGGAGATTTTATCACACTCTAACCACTTACAGCACAATATAAAATGTTGATTGCTCTAGCATTACTCTCCACCATCTTGATATCATCTTCAAATCATTCATCTTTGGGCTTGAGCATAACTTTTCCTTTTTAATCCTTTTTTGAAGGGAATTTTGGACCATTTTCAATAATCTCCCAAACTCGATAGTCTATTGATTGAATGTAGATTCTCATTCTTGCCTTCCATTGGGTGTAGTGATTTCTGTAATATTCGATTTTCTAAAAATGAGAAAAAATACAAGAAACATAACATACGATTTCTCTGTAAATGTACAAAATTTACCGGATAAAAAAGCAAGTTCCCTGAAAAATTTAAGTAGCATTCTAGATTCTTAAAAATGAGAATCCTAAGCTCAAATAAAAAGAAAAATAGAGCTAGGATGAAGAAACGAAATATAACGAAGGACTGACGAAACGTAGAGACATTTTCGTCATTTTGACCAAATTTTAGAATTTTCACATAAGATATTTTTAAATGAAAGTTTTAAGTTCTCCAGGGTTCTCAGGGCTTTGAAAACCATGGGAAGCCCCAGGACAGCTAATGCCCCTCTGGTGAATGTTCTATATCAGTGGTGAGCCCAAACTTTGACAAATTCGTTTGAAAAGTTTTTAACTCCAATTTGAGTGATTCCAAAGGTATTTTATTAAATTGAGGACTAAATTTCATAATGGAAAAGATGGTTCTCAAAAAGGAGATAAAACAAGCCAGAAACAAAAATGTCAAGAACGAAAAGGCAAAATAGAAATTTTTAAAAAAGTCTTCCTTAAACCTCCCTATATATATGAGGCACCCCACCTCCTCACTTCATTTAGCCACACTTGTTTCTGACCTAAACCAAAGAGAAACCCTAAGGGTGAGGTGCACAAGAAGGAGGAAGAAGGAAAGAGAAAAACAAGATAGAAAGGTATGGATTCATGGTTGTTTTTCATGCTTTCTCTTTAGCAAACCCCTCCTTCTCCATTTCGCTTTCTTTCCTATGGTCTTATGGAAGTTTATGGATCTGTTTTAAGGGAAGAACAAAGGGAAGAACAAAGGAAAAAATTTGGATTTGAAGAGAAGAGCCAAGGAAAGTGAGAAACAAGCAAGAAAAGCCATGGAAACAAGATAAAACTTTCATCATATGGTAGCTACTCCTTCCCCCTTCTTCTCCCTATTTTGCCCTATATATGTAGCTGTAATAGGGCTTGAATTTTGGGAAGAACCAAGGGTGAATTCTAGGAATTTAGGGGAGGAGAGTAAGAATATGTAAAGAAATTCAAGTAAAAACCATTAGATTGCAAGATAAGGAGCCTAGGGTTTTGATTGCACCTTAAACTCTACCATGAACCCTAGCCATATTTTATAATGCTTAAGAGTTCATGTAGGTTCTTAAGACACCAAGAAAGCTTCCTACAGAATTCTCCCATCAAAGGAAGCAAATAAACTCCATTAGTGTCATATAGAAGCATAGCTTCGGTTAAGAAGAGTCCATGCACCTAAGGAGTGTTTTAATTCCTTCTAAACTTAGTTTTGTATCATGTATGATAGGAGAATATGAAAGGAATCCTTGAAAAAATTTTAGAAACTATAAAAAGTGAGATAGCCTTGTATGTTACATGTTATGGCTTAAAGAAGCAACACCTAGCTAAGCTCCTTGAATTGATTGTGTGATGACTCCAAGAGGTTTCAATAGAGTCAAGAATCATAAATAGATGGAAAGAATGGAGCCAAGATAATTTTCTCTTAAGGTTGCTTCATTAAGTGCATTATGGAACCATAAAAAGGGTTATATGAACCACCTAACGTTTCTAGTGAATGTATAGCCTTAGAATTTGATTCAATAGTGTAATTAGCTTCCATATGATATGTCTAGGCCAAGAGGAATGATCTCCACCTCCTTTAATGTGTGAAGTCAAGGGAGAAGACTCAAGGCTTAAGGAAAAAGTGGGTAAATGCAAGCAAGGTCTCTTCACCTTCTTTCATGTATGAATATGTGTTTACATTGTCTTTGAATGTGTGTAAGTATGTTTTAAGCTATGAAAAGTATTTTAGCATGAGCTTTTATTCCATGGTATCATGATGATGTTTTATACATGCAAATGATGTTTTATGTGCTTGCCTTAGTTTGCTTGAGTGTGGATAAGCCAAGAATCCTCTAGCCATAGTGAAGATAAGCTAAGAACCCTTGAACTTGGTTGAGACAAAGCAAAGAGTCTCCCAAGAGTGAAATTGAGTCAAAACCTCTTAGAGAAAATGAGTAAGCCAAGTCCAAAATCTATAAGTGAATGGGTGAGGTAAGTCCACTCGGCAAGCCTATGTATGCTATGTATGACTTGTTCAAATGCCAATGATGTTTCTTAAATGCTTATGTATTTTAATATGCCCATGCATACATTTTCAATGCTTGTATTGCATATTTTATGTGTGATTAAAAGGGAGATGAGCTATTGGGATTCTTTGAATTTCATCTCCTCCTTTCCAATGTCTTAACATGCTAGGTGAAGCAATTGAGTAAGGTAATGGAAGCCATCAAGCCTAAAAGAAGGAGATTAACATCAAAGTGTATGAAAATACCTAGTTTTATTTCTTTTGTAGCCATACACATGGCAATCACATGATAAAATCATTATGTAGTCATATAAACATATGTAATTACCCAAATGATTGATGTATGTATGCGATTTAGTGCCGAATGAGTGGTAATGTGCATTTTGGGTAGTGAATGGCAAGTTTAAGCATGTGAAACCTTGTGTATTTCATGGGGTGAGAGAGTGAGTTTTTTATTTTTGGGTTTATACATTTTTTTAGACAGGTTTAGGAAGCCAATTTGGTACATTCCCACATGCTCAAGTGGTCATAGTTGCCTTAGAACTTGAAATGGACCATTTGGACCCCTTTGATAACATAAAATGAGCCATTTTGCAACCCAATGTTAAGATCTAACCAAATGAATGAATTTACCCATGACATTTGATACACGTATAGATCTTACCCAAAGCTTTTTGGGAAGAAAAAGACTTGATTATTTAGAGCTCTGTGGAATTAATTATGAATTTCCAAAGTTGACATTTTTCTATTGAACTGATGCAGACACTGTTCATATGGTTAGAAACTTAAGTTATGTCATTCGTAGGCCAATGATGTCCAATGCTTATGAAATTTTATAATAATAAACTAGACATGATAAGCTTTCCATGGACACTGAGATCATCCTAATTGGACCTCTAATAAAGGAGATATGAATTTTTGAAGTTGAAGGTTAGTACTAGTAATGACAGTCGACCTCTAGTACTATTCTATCTGTTTCCAGTCATTAGCAGTCTTTGTAGAATAGTATAGTATGCCTAATTTCAAGTTTTCTAGAATTAGTTATGATTTTTCAAAGTTTAGGCATAGAATCTGTAATTCTACCCAAGGTTGCACCGGTGAATTTTGTGTATCTACTCCCTTTGTTCGAGATATAGGCCACTTCTTGAGTTTGTTATGAGTTGTATTTGTATATTTAAATATGAGAATGAGATGGATGAGCCCATATGGCTCACGGGACTCTACAATAAAATTTTCTTCATGACATGATGCAAGTAGTTCATTGTTCTAATGCTATCCTTCTTGCTTCCTTGTGAAATACATGGCATAAGACCTAGAAATAGCATAAGGCAAGCTAGATAAATATGGTGCTACAATTTCCATTGAAGTAGGATTGTCTAACAATTGAGAACCTTTCAAGAAAGTAAAGTCCTTTAAGTGGTTGTTGACTCATTTTTCTACAAAACATAAAGATATTTTCTCTAGGCAGTTAATCACTAAAATCAGTGAGACCTGCTCTGATAGCAATTGAAGAATGCACCTAGAGGGGGTGAATAGGTGCTTTTACAATAAAAATTAACAATTAAAAAAAAATTATTAAAGACCCAAAAATCTTATAGACAAACTAAGATCTTATTGACAGAATCTTCTAAAGGATTACTGAAAATCAAAGATCAAGGAGATAAAACAGGACCTTTTCGACAAGGTTTTAGTACAATGCCTAAAGCATAATAAAAAGTGAAGCAAAGAAAGGAAAACACCTAATATATCCTAGTTCGTTCCTTAAGACCTACGTCTAATCCTCTTAATACACAATAAGGGATTTCCACTATGTTAAATCAGAGTACATAACAAAGATGATAGGTTTCCAAGCTCACCTAGAACTTTTCCAAAAACTCAACAATTTACACACTCAGCTCTATATTTCTTTCTCACACTTGCTACAATATTCACAAATTTTTACAACTACAAATAGATCAAGATGAATCTCACAACATAAACTCTTATCAGTAAAATGAACTAAACATTTAGCAGTAGCTAGAAAACATAGAAGATTATGAATGGAAGACTAGTTCTCTCTTAAATTTCTCGATGATGTTCAATGTGTTTGTCTAAAAACTACTACTTCTTATATACGCAGAAAACTAGCCATTGGAAATCTTTTTAAGATTTGACTGTTGAAGGATTATAGTATAAGTGTAGCTAAGAAGTAGCTAAATGATTCAAAGGAGCTTTAACATGCTGGGTAGTCATTCAACACAGAGTTTCTTTCATATTTTTTGCTTTCAGCCAACACATCCAGGGAAAAGGAGAGCAAGCAAAGAGTTCAAGTTGTTTTATCTTATTTATACTCTAAATGAATTATAAGATAGAAAAGTTAACTTTATAAATCAGAGACAAAGATGCAACAATGAGACAAAGACAACTTTTAACTTTTCAGCAAATAGACAAAATAGAACAAAATTCTCAAAAGCTTTACATGCTTTCTGTAGGTTACATAAAAAGAAACAACAAAAAGGAATTGCTGAGTGGGCTTTTAGAATCATCAAACATAGGAGGTTTAAGAGACCATTGGGCCAACAGTAATGTGTGTGTGCATGCATATGTAACAATCCTAATTCCTAATTATAGTAATTAGACTTAATTGCATGATAAATGATCATAAATTAAGGTCTAAAGTCATTACAATTAATCAAATTAAAAAGAAAAGTCAAAAAATTTAAACCCTAAATTATTAAGGCTGTTAGCCAAAGAATCACAACTATTTCAATCTACAAATAATTCTAATTATCAATTAAAATAATTGATTCACATTACCATTGATTCCAGACTCACCAAATCCTCTTACAAGTGTTTCCCAGTCATCACATAGCATTATCATAGTGAAATTCAAGGTTTCTAACAAAAATTAAAAGTATGGGAACCTTCGTGGTAACTTAGACCTTCCCCACTGCAACTAAGTTGGTTAATGAAATCTAAAATCCAAGTCTAGAGACTCTCGCCATGACTTGGTATTTCCATGCCATGATATAAGTGGCTATTAGAGCCAAAAATAAAAAATACAAACCTTGCACTGCAACTCAACCCTTCCATGCCTCAGCAAAGGTGCTTTCGGGAACCTACAGTCATACCTTTGCAATTCTCACCAGTGTCTTGCCACAATGAGAAGGTCTTCTAGAGCTTTCCAAACTAGCCTTTTGATGCTCATTGTGCTGAGACTACTCTCTGTTACCTCTTGGAGCTAATTTCTTATCTTACGTCATGACTCAAATCACCTTGGCGCGGTGCTCCTAGCCTTTGTTATCTCGAACTTTAATTTTAGTTGCTGTTCAACTCCTTTAAGCCGAGACTTCAATCCCTCTTGATGTTTTTTCTCATTTTCATACTTTATAATTCATTACCACTCATTCTAGATGAATTCTAAGGCTTCCATAACTAACATTCATAGTTTTCTAGACCTCCCAACTCCCAAGTATCATAATTCACTAATACTTATTGTTTAAGGGTCTTGGATTGAATTAGAGCAATCAAACTTAATTTCATATTAATCAATTCACATTCCATGATAGCAAAATAGTTCAACCATAAATGTTTACAGGGCTAATGCTTAACGGTCATAAAAGATCTAGTTATTCATCAATTATTAGTCAATCATAATGACAATGTTCAATCCCATAATAATTATATGACATAGACAGTCCCTACACTTGGCAATTCATGATGCAATGTGAAAAATATACAAAAACTAGTATTCTTATTACACAAACCCAATCTAACAAGGTTTCCAAACCCATGTGCTATCAAGTCATACAATAGGCTTCCATTAATTTTTGTTTGCCATTAAGAGGTCTACTCCCTAAAAATGTTAGCCTATAACCAGGGTGAGATTTACAATCTCAATAATACGAGACAAATTCCATATATATGTATAGATTAATCAACATAATGCATTTTCATATCATCAAAAACCAAAATTATCTATTCAATTAGCAAATGAATTAGTTGAGCTATGATTGACTACCATCCTATAGCAGCAATCGCATATAACATGTTAAAAGTCAATAATGCTGGGAGAGGCCCGTCTACAGTACCAACTCCCCATTGAGCACAACTTGACTCAGTGTATTTTAGGGGTCTGATCACCACCTTGTACCCGATCAAAACATGATGCACAGGTTGCAATCGCACCACAACTCCACCAAGGACTCACTTAGGGTCCACAATAATAACAATTAAGTAGCCAACTAATCATTTAATATTTTAAAATCATACATATATAGCAAATATCAAATTAAAATGAGCATATATATGGAATTAAGAAATTAACTCCAGTTACCTCAATAAAGCCAATTACTCTCCCTCTAGCTACCATCATGATCCAAATAGGAAGAAAACACTTACCTAACAACACTCTTATAGTGTTGGCGTGTTTCGTAAGGGGATCTAATGAAATTAAGAAAAGGGGACTCATTTCATTTTTGGATTTTGTTTTGCTAAGAACACCAAACAACATATTTAGGATTTAGGTGTGGGTGAAAATACTTCAAATAGAAAATCAATCAAGCCAAATTGAAGAGGAAGAAGAGAGAATTAAGTTTCATGAAAGTTACCTTGGCTGATTTTGACTATAAAAGTAAGAAAAGATGGATTTATGCCAAGAACCCTAGCCTCCCTTCTCTAAGTGCGAAAATGAACTCTTGCCCAGCAAAACCAAATGTTTTGCTCTCAAGAAATGAATGTGGCTACTGAACCATTAAAGTTTTTAATAAGGAATAAGCTGACCCATCAACCCAAGGTCCATTTGGGCTCCTTCCTAGTTTTTGAGCCAGTTTTAAGTGAGGTGGGCTACAGAAACTCTTGGGATTAGGAAGAAATGTACTAACCTAAAGGCACAAAAATCCAGTTAGGTTCTAGTGTAAGCTTATTAGGCCTCAAACAAAAAAGTTTATTAAGGTTTTGGGCTTACTTAAAGGTCCATGTTTCACTTGGGCCTATCTTCTGAGTTTTGGGCTTTTAAGAATTAGTTTAGGCTAATGCCAAGTGGGTTCCATTAGTGCTAAGCCTCTTAAGATGAGATTGGGTCATATTAAGATGAAGTTGGGCCTTCATAAGAATAAGACTAGATTTCTAATAATATTCTTGGCACACATAAATTAGTTATGGGCCTAAATCATACTTAAGTCCATAATTATTATTCTATTTTTCTTGAAATTATCCAATTAAAAGTTATTATGTTAAAATACTCAAATTTGCCATTTTCCTTTAAACTCCTATCTCCTTATAAACTTTTCTTAAATCCTCTTAATAATTTCATAATCTCCAAATGATTATTGTTAATTATTTTCGAGGTGTTACAGCACGTGCATGTGTGTGTGTGTGTGTGTGTGATTATAGAAGCTAATCAATTAAATAGGTTAAAATAACTTTTAGAAGAAGTTTATAGTGTTTCCTACATTAAACTTTGAAGTATTAGACATTTCGAACAATCTAATGAAACAATTATCATTAAAATTTGTGATGGCATAGTAGAACTTTCAAATTTTGGTAAAAATCATATAAAAACACTTAAGAAAAAATATTCTCTACTTAAATATATACATGAGAGCTATTCATATGAAAATAACAGCTTTATTTCAACAGGAATTGATACTTCTCATCTTAGATAAAAGATAAATATGTAACTTGATAAAATATGTTATTGAGGAATTCAGTCTAATTTAGTAAATAGATCATTTTGGGTTAAAATATGGACAAACTATTTAATCTCAATTACATATCTACAAAACATTGTCACATTATTCATATGAAGGAAGATAGTCACAATTTGGCCATAAAATGAAAAGCAATATATAAATTAACAAATAGAGCCAAAACTCCAATACAAAAGATAGATAATAAAACAATTAAAATTTTTCAGATATCTAGTGGGAACACAAGACCTTGGCTTATGATATCCAAGATCTAACAAATTTGAACTAGTTGGATATGCAGATGCTAAATTTATAGGTGACAAACTTGATATAAAAAGCACCACTGGGACTTGTCAATTTCTAGGAACTGCATTGGTATCTTGATTTAGCAAGAAGAAAAGCTCAGTTGCTCTATCAACTGCTAAAGTTGAATATATGGTAGTGGGAAGTTGTTGCACTCAACTCCTATGAATGAAGCAACAACTAAAAGATTTTTCCTTTACCTTTAAGCAAATTCCATTATTCTGCGACAATACTAGTGCTATTTGTTTAACTAAAAATCTTGTACATCACTTTCGAACTAAGCATATTGAAGTTAAACATCATTTCATTCGAAGCCATGTATAATAAGGAGATGTTGAGGTAAGATACAAACAAACTAAATCACAATTAGCTGATATTTTTACAAAACTTCTACTGGAAAATATATTTTCTATGTTAAGAAAAGGTCTATACATGATTAACCAAATTTAATCTCTATATATTGCATATTTTGTGTGTTTAGTACTTTTTTTTTTTAAAACCTTATTGACTGGATGAGAAACCTTGTCGACAAGATCTCTGAGGCCATAAAAAGTCAAATGAATGTTGACCATGAAGTTGCACACCAAAACCACAGTACCATCTTCTTCACCAATCAAATTGTCACATGTGATATGTGATTTCAAATTAATAGTCTCTTCCTTCTAGAGCAGTTATGAAAAGCAATGCTTAAAGCGCAACGTGTCAAATAACGCATGTGAACCTTCTTTCTCCGTATTGATAACTGATGTGATAAGAATAGGCTTTTCTATGCACGCCTCATCTACTTCTTTTCGCAGCAATGCTTTCACTTCCCTGAATCTCTCCAAATCCTAGCAGAGCAAAACAACGCTTCTTCTCTCCTACGTCTCAGGATGCTTAGAACAAAAATGGTGGCACATAAATATGCTATGTCACAGACTATTCCTATCTCTAACTCTGAATTAAGTCAATCTGCTTCAAAAAGTGCTCCACATTAACCTTAATCATCTACAATGTCCACTTATCATCGCCGAACATGATGCACTATCCATTCTAAGAACTTCAATTAGGTGCATCCACTGAAGATATTCCCTTTGACTCCGGGGACTCCACTGACGTTGAAGATTTTCTATCCCCTAGAGAAAAGGAGAGGTATGATTCCAATTTCAAATTCCATTCTGTAGCTTATGGTAAAACTGTCTCTTTGTAACAGCTTAAGGCCATACATTATGATATTGAACAACTATTTCTGGACATGGGTTGGCACATGGTACTTGAACTATAAGAAGTAGTATATTAAGAATTAGTTCGTTTATTTTATGCCAATCTGTCAGTCATGGATGATGGTCTGTTTGTTGCTTCATTCATCAAAGGCCAATAGATTCTAGTAACTAAAAAGAAATTGAGCAAAATTTTAAGAATGACATTTATGGGAGAATCCTACTTCTTCCAGAAGATGTAGGGCAAGGACTTTCCCATCACCTATGAGACTACTCGTGACTTCTTAGTTGAATGACCGGACCTCCTCTCCCTTAGCCGAGTAAATGGACTTGCGTTATGTTTTGAGCGGAGAATAATGGCTTATATCATCAGTACTTGTATTTTGCCTCGATCTTGCTTGTTAGAATCACTTAATAAGTGTAATACCATATATTTCTAGCTCATTTCATACTATATCTATGCCTCACATTAAGCAATTCATACAAGAGGCAAGAAAATGACATTATTTTAATGCATTTCTTAGCGTTACGTCACGTATAAACATTTCATTCAGTATCACGTGGATCATATGAGATCAAAAACCATATTAATAAATTTAATTACATGAATAAACCTTATTTGCATCATTAAAAGTGGCCTACACCTTAAGAATCATGAAGGCAAGCATAAAATATTCATATATATTTTCAGCCAGATTTGACTCTTTTCTGACCAAAATTTGGAAAATCATAATTAATTCTAGAAAAATCAAAATCATGCATTCTTAGATATTTTGGAAAGATAGGAATGTCTAATTCATACTAAAAATATTTTCAAATCATAACATGCATCATAGAGAATGTTTGACATTGAAAAGTTCTAGAAGTCAACTGCTCACTGGTGCTGTCATAGATTTCTACAGCAAACTTTAAAAATGTCCAATTAATTTCAAAAAATTCAAATCCATGCAAATAATAGTAATCTAGAAATTTGTAGATGTTAGATAAAGAGAAAAAATATTTTCAGACCAGCTCAGGCATGCCCAGAGCTTGAAATTCAATAGAACAGTAACTGAGGTTGGGTGAAGCTCCTAATACTGGACAGAATCTTTAGAAATTCATATCTCCCTCTCTAGACCTCCAAATGAGATGTTTCTAGTTGGCATAAGTCACTATGAATGTTTAGTTTTTTTTTTTTTAAATTTCATGTCAATTGGACATCATTTGAATCCTGGGTGACAAATTTTATTTTCGGACCAAATGAATAGTGCAGTAGACTAAAATTAGAAAATTTGCCAACTTTGAAAATTTATTAAATATTCTGTAGATCTCCAAAAATTATGTTATTTAATTTTCTAAAAAGCTCTCAACAAGCTCTAATTGCATGTCAAATCTCAGATCAAGACAAACTCATTTGGCCAAAAAGTGATATAAGATTCCATTATAGTCAATTTTGGCTCCATATGAGGTGCCAAAGTAACCAAATGACTTTTCTTAGGGTTTGGCACCTTTTGAGCAAGTCTAAAAGCATGATTAAGACTTGTGTAAGCTGCCCAAATGGTCCCAAACTCTATACATCTCATTTTGGCCATTTCATCTACACATGTGCATAATTCTATCAAACTATTCATAGAGCTAATTTGCCATCATATACTCAATTCACATTCTAGTGGCTACATAATATATTCTCTCATTCATACATGGCACAATATTATAATTACACATGTTTAAGAGGTCATAGACCATATACATCATGGCTTTACATGCTTTGATACAAATATGGCCTTAAAGAACTAAAAACTATGCATTAGGTTGTCAAGCTCTCTTCTTCAAGGTGGTTGGCTTCCATTACCTTGTCCACTTGATCCACCTAGCACATTAGATCATTGGAGAGGAGAGAATAAGATTCAAAGAATCCCAATAGCTCATCTCCCATTCAATCATACATAATGGATGCAAATAAGTCTCATAAATACATGTATGATCATATTGACATGTGCAAACATTCAAGAAGCATTTTCATCATTTGAGAATGTCATACATAACATATAAAGGCTTGCCAAGCAAGTGGATTGGCCTCACCCAATTTCTTGTGGATATTGGACTTGCCTCACCCATTCTTTAATGTATTCTTGGACTCAACCATGCTCTTGGGAGCTCACTTTGCTTTTGGGAGACTCTTTGTTTTGTCTCAACCAATCTTAAGGATTCTTGGCTCATCCTCACCATAACTAAGGGTTCTTGGCCTCACCACACTCAAGCAAACTCAAACATGTAACACCCCAAAATTAATTAAGGTGTTAATCGTGGATTTAGAGTAATTAAGAATAATTAATAGAGGATAATTGGGCAAGTTAGTGAATGGAAATTTTAGAGAGATAAATTATTAACATGGGTTTAAGAATTAATTGGGATAAAAATTTCATCTAGGCCTAAATTAATAGATCATGATGAGAGGCTAATGGAGGCCCAATGAGTTAGGTGCAGATCCAAACCCTTGAGCTCTTCAAACTTGGCCCAAAACCCATTAAACTTCAGCAACCCAATGTATAAAACTGGCCCAATAGAATTCTGCAGCCCAACACTTTAAAACTGGCCCAACAAGCTAAAATCTGAAACCCAATTGTATCTGGACCTTGGAGCAACCCATGACCCATCCCTTGACCCAACTTAAACCCACCTAAAACCCTAATGCTTCAGCCACTTTTTCATTTGCTGAAACACAAGAAGCAAAATTCGGAGGTTGAGAAGGAGGCTAAGGTTGGGGCCAAGAATTCTTCGTTTTCTCACATTTGGAGCAAGATTTAGCCAAGGTAATAGTTATACAACTTAATCCCCTCATCTTTCTCTTTAATTTGGCCCGATTAGTTTTTCATTTAGAGTATTTTCATCTTACCCAAAATCTGAAATGTGGGTGTTTGGGGATTTTCTTGGTGAAATTCGTAGGTTGAGGTTGGGGCTGGTATTAAGTGAGTTTAAACCCCCCATTTTGATGCTTTCTTTGTTGGTTTGAGACCCCCATAACTGATTTATATTATAGGTATAAATTTTGTACGAATTTGCTTAGGATTTTGGGTGGAATATTGAGATTTCTGGTAGAGGACACTTTAATCCGAATTTAGGATTTATGGTGGCTGGGTAAGTGTCCATTAGGTAGTTAAAAGCATTTAAATTCCTTGGATACTTATTATGACTGTTAATGATAAATGAGAGTAGTAATTATTTGATGCTATGATTATCAAGAGACTCTGTACCATTGGTGGCTGTTACAAATCTGTCTACGAGTGAGGTAACCGGGGTTTACATTAATTCCATGCATATGTCGGTTTAAATTTCATACTTGCTGTATATGAATGATTTGAAATGTTGAATGAATTGGTTGGCTATCTATTGTATGATGATTGGACCTTGTGAGTCCATGGTGGAGCTGTGGTGCGGCTGCCACCCGTGCATGTGCTACGATCGAGCATCGGGTTATGATCAAACCCCAGATGCACTGAGCCTTGGTTGTGCTCAATGGAGTAGGTGCCGTGGACGGGCCTCTCCTGGTGTTAATGGCCTTTAACATGTTAAAAATATGATTGCTAGTATGGGATAGTAATCATGATAGCCTAATTGTTTCATTTGCTGAAATGACTGATATGATTCTGATGTTGAATTTGATTCATGCATATATGTTAATTAAACTGGATTATATGATGGAATTGTCTTGGTTACTGAGATTTATATCTCACCCCATTTTATGGGATTACAATTTCAGGTGAAGGTTCCTCGGGTAAGGATAAGGGTAAGTAAGTGGATGAACATCCATGAGCTGAGGTCCGGTGTGGGGGAGCTACACTTGGTCTGAGTAGAATAGGATAGATGCTGATTTTTGTTAGGTCTTGTATAGCATCATCATGTATCTATATTGCCAAGTGTAGGAATCTGTATTTTGATAATATACCGTGTACTTATTGAGAAGTAGGCTTTACTGTAAAATGGTATTTGATGTATGGATTTATGATATCTGCTATGAGCCTTGTTGAAGTTTGAAATAGCTTATTATTGGAAATGAAATCTTGATATATATTATTATGAACTCATGTTATTGTTATTTTACAAATTTGCTGATATATGGACTTGCTGTCATAGGATAATTAGAGAAAGGGAATTGACCCTTGGGTCTTGAACTAATAAGGATAGATTAGCTGGATAAATTAGGCTAATGAAGGATAGTGAGCCCCACAATGAAGGTAGAAGGGCCCTAGGGTGTTAATGAAGGGAGAGTGGGAAGTAGGAGGCAAGAATTTTGGAGTTATAGGCTCAGAAGGAATTTCGCCGCCGCTAAAATATAGTTGGCCGCAGCCAATAGAGGTGAAGTCGCCCAGGGAGAGTGCCAGAGAGGAATTCGCCGCGGTGAAATATAAATTGGCCGCGACAAAATGTGAGAGGTCAAACTGGAAGTCATCCAGAGAGAAATTCGCCGCGGTGAATTAAGGAATTGGCCGTGGCGAACATTTAGGAAAATGTCCCCGGCATTCCAGAGAGGAATTGGCCGCGGCCAATATCGAAAGGCGAGCAAGGGAGCTCCAGGAGGCTTCTTTGCCGCAGCGCCATGTATGTTGGCCACGGCGAAGGTCCAACTCGCCGTGGATGAAGAAAGGGGTAAAACAGAAAGGAATTGGCCGCGGCTAACATGCTGAAACACTTATATAAACTAGAAAATCTTGGTTTTCCATATGTTAACCATAAGAGATGATCTAGAGTCATTAGGATGAGTTATAATTGATGAGTAATGGAATCCAAGGCTTATAAATGGATGTTTAATTCCTTTATGAATATAAGTGTATGAAATTGTATGATTGATAACTCTAATCACATTAAGGTTTAAATTTTTTCATATTTTCATGACCTATAGTGATTAATCACGTGTTTAACCTTAATTATGATGATAAGAAATTAGGGTCGTCATAAAACACACATAAAAACATCATATAAGAGTATATTGCAATATCATGGCACCATGGAATTAAAGTCATGCTAGAACACTTTTCATGGCTTAAAAGTATACATACATACATTCAAGAAGAGCTAAGCACACATCCATGTATGAAAGAAGGTGGAGAGAGTTACCTTGCATACAATCACACACTTTTTCTTTTAGAATTCCCTCCCTTGCTTTGGCCACACACCCATAAAAGTGTGGGGAAGATTTCTCTTGGCCTAAATACAATTTATGGAAGCCAATTAGGTTTATGAAACTATTTTTAAGGTCACACAACTTGCTTAGATACTAGGTTGTTCTATAAATTCTATTATCATCCACAAATGCACTTAATGAAGTAACACCCCTTAAATAAATTCTAGGCTCTATTCTTTCCTTTCATATATGATTCTTGACTCCTTTTAAGCCTTTTAGAGTCATCACATAATTAAAACAAAGAGTCTAACTACATGTTGCTTCATTAGGTCATAATATGGAACCTAAAGCACTAACTCACTTTCTATGAGTTCTAAATTTTTTTTCAAGGCCTCCATTCATTTTCATTCATCATATATGACTCAAGAATAGGCTTAAAAAAATTTAAAACTCTTTTTAGCTATACTATCTCCCTTAGGCTGAGACAATGGAGGTTTTTACTCTCCATGGACCTTGCTTTGTTTTCTCAAGGGGAGATGTATGTGGGGAGCCTCTTAGGGATCTTAGGAGCTTATTTAAACTCTTATTTAGGCTTAGGAATCATCATACAAAATCAGATTTTACAAGATGCAATTGAAACCTTAGAACTTGCATCTTGAAATCTAATAATTTTTTATTGATTCTTTTTGCATATTCTTAATCTCTATATCCTTTTTCCTTAGATTCACCCTTGGTTATACATAAAAATCAAGTCCTCCTAGGGTTTTCTCATGTTAGGCGAAATGGAGGAGGAGGGAACCAAAGATGACAACCATAGGAAGAGAAATTATCTTATTTTTTTGCTTTTTCTCACTTGAATCTTATGTTATTTGAGCTTCTCTCTTCAAATCCGAATTTCCCCTCAATTTATCCTTTAAAATAGATCCATATACTTCATTATAATCATAGGAAATAAAGAAGAATGAAGGAGAAGAGGTTTGGAAAAGAAAGAGCATGAAAAATCATGAGAATCCATACCTTTCTACCTTGAATTTCTCCTCCTTTTCTTCCTCCTCTTGTGTTCCTCATCCCCTAGGGTTTTCCTTTGGTTTTGGGTAGAATATGGTCGTGCATAATGAAGGGAGAAGAAAGGCACATCATATATATAGGTGGGAGGGAGTTATACTTTTCAAAAATTTCTATTTTGCCCTTTGTTCTTGGCATTTTCGTTTCTTCTTTGTTTTAACTCCTTTTGGAAAAACATCTTTTTCATTATGAAATTTAGATTCTCTATTTAGTAAAATGCCTTTGGAATCACTCAAATCAGAGCTAAAACCTTCCCGAACGAATCCATCAAAATTCGGGTACACCGACGTTAGAAAACGTCCACCGGAGGGGATTTAACTGTCCCGGGGCTTTTCATGATTTTCAGGGCCTTTGAGAACCTTAGAGAACTCAAAAATTTTATTTAAAAAGCCCTCCTAAGTGAATTCCAAAATTTGTTCAAAATTACAAAAATGCCATTACGTTTCGTAAGCTTTTCGTATGAAATTGTTTCTTTATTCTAGCTCTATTTTTCTTTTTGTCTAAACCTGGGATTCTGATTTTTAGGAGTATAGAATGCTTTCCAAATTTTTTGGGACCTTAACTATCTCATTTCAAGGGACTTCCTTTTGTATCCAGTGAATTTTATTTGTTTATAGAGAAACCATACGTTATGTTTCTCACGTTTTCTCTTATTTTCAGAGAATTGAATGTTACAATAAGAGGGATGTCTATCTTTGGTACTGCCTCATCACCAAGACTCCTATTGATCTTGGGACTTGGATTTTGAGATTCATGGCAGAATTCATTCACATTTCCAACCTGTCGGCCAATCTCCCCTATGGAATGCTGCTCATCCGTATCTTCAAAGCACATTAGATTAATCTAAAGCATCATTTATCCATCATTGTAGATACCACCTACAATGAAGTCACCTTCAGATTGATGTAGTATGCTCTAGTAGGGACCAAGTGGATTCGAATGTCAGATGCTACGTCGCCTTCTGACCAAAAGAAGCCTCCTACGTCTCTAGATGATCATGGTTAAGAACTTATCTCTCCTCTAGCTCTTGGCACCCATGGTAAGGCCCCTGTCTCTCCCTTTGTACCAGATATTTGTAGCAAGACTCCCATCCCCCTACCTCTTCCCCTGCATCCCCTGCTCCTCATAAACCTCCATTATCTTCTGTTCCACCACCTTCTTCATCCTCGAACTCCTTTGAGATGTTGCAAAAGATCCTTGAAGCCTAGACTTTGCTTAATCACATGTTTACTAACTCTCTCCATAACATTCATGCTCAGCTCCATCAGATGAATGATCAAATGGGAGACTTCATTACTAGTCTTGGATCTATGAGGAGTCTCCTACAAGAACTTGACCCTCTCCCTTAACAACTTCATGCTGTTCATTAGGAGCTTTAAGCTTCTAAAACCAGTGTCAACCTTAAAGCCACTATTCTTGATCATCACCTTCAGGACATTGAGACTACCCTCATAGACTCCATTAAAGTACTCAAAGTAATCTATTGATGCCACTAGCTTCCTAGGTCTTCATCATTTGATTAGCCTATAATGGTGCTTTTATTCTATGAATATATTTTATGGCACTTGTTGAACACTGGATTTACCTAACTAATTTTTTAACTCTACTCTGTAGTTCTTACTACTATATCTTTGGACTTAATTTAATCATCTTATTGACTAATTTTTTGTGATGTTTCCTTTCGTTACTAGCTTATTGAAATATTTATTGCTTACTTTTGATGTTGGTTTATTGGCCTATCTGTTGTCTTATTGTATCTCCCTTTTTCTGCTAACAAAAAAGGGGAGTAGGTACATATTTAATTTATTGATTATATTTGGTTACCACTATGTATGAGTTTGCTATTTATATTTGGTTAATGGATTAACAGTTAGAATTGAATTTAACGTTGTGAATGGGCTTGCTAGAAGCAAGATTTACATCCTGTTAATATATCTTATTCCTCCTATTTTTTTGCCTTTGTGCTTTGGTTCTTGTAATTCATTTATCTATTAAGGGGGAGAACATACTTAGAGGGAGTTTATATGTCTTTGCTTGTTTGTGTAGACTTTTATTACTTAGGTTTTGTCATTATCAAATGGGGGAGATTGTTGGCCCAATGGTCTCTCAAACCTTCTATGTTTGATGATTCCAAAAGCCCAAGTCAAATAAAAGCCCACTCAACAATTCCTTTTTGTTTTTGCTTTTTATGTAACTTGCAGAAAGCATGTAAAGCTTTTGAGAATTCTGTTTTATTTTGTCTGCTTGCTAAAAAGTTAAAAGCTATCTCCATCTCATTATTGCGTCTCTGTCTCTAATTTATAAAGTTAACTCTTTTGTCTTATAATTCATTAAGAGTATAAATAAGACAAAATAACTTGAACTCTCTACCTGCTCTCCTCTTCCCTGGATGTGTTGGCTGAAAGTAGAAAATATGAAAGAAACTCTTTGCTAAATGATTACCCAGCATGCGAAAGCTCCTTTGAATCATTCAGCTACTTCTTGGCTACACTTATACTATGATCCTTCAATGGTCAAATATCAAAAAGATTTCCAATGGCTAGTTTTCTATGTAAATAAGTAGTAGCTTCTAAACAAACACGTTAAACATTATCGAGAAATTCAAGAGAGAACTAGTCTTCCATTCATAGTCTTCAGTGCTCTCTAGCTACTACTATGTATCTAGTTCATTTGATTGATAAGGGTCTATACTATGAGATTCATCTTGATTTGTTTGTAGTCATAAAAGTTTTTGAATATTGTAGCAAGTGTGAGAAAGAAATATAAAGCTAAGTGTGTAAACTATTGATTTTTTGTAAAAGTTTTAGGTGAGTTTGGAAACCTAGCATTTTTGTTATGTACTCTAATTTAACATAGTGGAAATCTCTTGTAGTATATCAAAGGGATTGAATATAGGTCTTGAGGACCGAACTAGGATATATCAGGTGTTTTCCTTTCTTTACTTCACTTTATATTCTACTTTAGGACTATACTAAAACCTTGTCAACAAGGTCTTGTTTTATTTCTTTGATATTTGCTTCTCAGTTATTCCTTAAAAGATCTTGTTAATAAGATTTTAGTTTGTCTACAAGGTTTTCGAGTCTATAACAGTTTTGCTTTAATTGTTAATTTTTATTGTAAAAGCACATATTCATCCCCCTCTAGGTGTATTCTTCAATTACTATTTCACCTAATTTTGTAAGAGTAGAAGTTTCTTATTTAGAAACTTCTTTAAATTGATATTTAATGTGAAAATAATATCTTATTTATTATTTGACTCACTATCATTTATATGGGTGATTTCATATAATATTGATTTATTGATAAAGATATTTTTATCAAAGCATATTTCTAATTTATTTGCATTTAAAAATGGTCTTTTTTAGCCTTCTTTTAGGAGGGGTAATATGAACATTTTAATTACAAATATAATATCTACAAAATTTTTTTTGAAGTTTTTGAAATCACTTTATAACATATCTTTTTCTTTTTCTAATAGATTTGGATTTTCCAAATTTCCATCATTTAGATCTCTTTGGTCTTTGGCGTTGGTCTTATTTCATTACAACAAAATTTTCTAATTGTTTTTGAGAACTATGAATTAATGTCTAGTAATTACTTGATTTTTAACATGTTTAGTTGCTCTAGCAATCAAACAATGATTCTATTACTTGTCTTCTAGCATATTTAATTCTATTCATTTAATAATAGATTTGCTGATTTATCTTTTGGGTAAAATATACTTCTTATCATGTGATTTGGCTTGATTTCATTTTAGTATTTCATGGTTTAAAAGTTAGCATTTGAGTATGAGGTTTAAATCGTTAGGACATTAATATCTTTTGGTATCATTTGATTAACTTTTTTACGAAATTCATTAAAAAATACATGATTTTCCATGCATTAAAGACTAGAATTTTTTTCTTGACCAATTGAAATCCCAACACTTCAATATCTCTTAAATTTTTCCTTTAAAATAGAATCACTAATTTTACCCCCAATTTTGATCTAAATTTCTAATTTCATTACGAAATCTCTAATCTCCTTTACATTGAAAATCCAAATTCTTCTTTTGGCTAATTGAAATCTCAAATTCATACACAACACAACAACTCCCAAATTTTTTCCCTAAAACAGAATCTCTAAATTCATTCCCAATTTTGCCATCAATTTTTATTTTCCTAACAAAATCTCTATTTCCCAATGCGATAAATACCAAAATTCCTTTCCTGGCCAATCAAAATCAACACATAATGCAATATTTCCTCAAATTTTGACCCTAAACAAAATTCCTAATTTTTCCTCTATTTTTGTTCAAATGCATATTTACATATGAAATTTCTAATTTCTTTTAAAGAGTTTGAAGATTAGATTTTCTAAAATTCAAATTTGGCAAAATTAGGACATTTTGAGGTAAAAATTTGGATAGAGTGAGAGAATCATTAGTTTATACGTTGTGCACGTGTTATTTTCTATTAAAGAATTAATTGAATAATACTACTTGATATTAATATGCTAATTATTTAAACTTCAAATTATTCGGTTATCAACTTTTAAACTAACAGGTATTAAAGTGAAGTTGATCGAAATCATGTGATACATTGTACCTCATCTTTTTCTATTTTTTTCATTTGCTTGTAATAATGGATTTAAGGCAGAACTTAAAAAGTTTTAAACCCCATTCTTTTCTGAATTTCCATTCATCTTAATAATGTTAATTTCTTCGCTATATATTTTCCTTATCACCAGTTGCTCTAGCAACTTCAATATACTTTTCGTTCTCGCTTATTAACTTCTATTCCTCACTCTCTCTAGCTTTCTCAAACACACGCTCCCTAAGGATTATCTAATTTCCATTTTGGGTTTCTCCTCATTTCCTCTATCAGTTTCAATACATTTCAAGAGATTACAATAAGATGCTTTTAAAAAGGAGGACGATATTGATAAATGCGTCATTTTCTAGTACTAGAACAATAATGCCCTATACAAATCATAAACCGAAGCTTATGTCACGTGAAAAGGTTGTTATGTTAGCATTTTTGTGAACTTATGTAAGGACTGTATCAATGACATACATCGCTTTGAAAGATTTTGATACGATGCCTTTAAAATGGAATACTAAATTGAGGAAAGTGAAATTTTTTTAGGACCAAAACATTAATTTTCACTCTCATAAGCTGAAGCTTATGTCAACTCCGCAAAAGGAAGCATCCACATTGATGACGAACAAGGAAGTTACATGTTCCGAGTACACAAAGTTAGAAGCTTAAACAGAGTGTCCATTTTCATCCCTGAAACTCCCATTTGACTTGAAACTTCTGAAAAGTCTCATTCGACTTGTACTAGTAAAACTGCTCCCCTGCAAAGTTGATGAGTGAAGAAGATACCTACTGCCATTACCAGCTTGGCTTGGCGTGAGAACTAAGAAAATAATCAGATAATCATACCAGTACAAGCTATATCACAATGGCTGTTCAATGATAAGAATATTATTATAGTTTCATAATTCCAATTTTAAATTTTAGGATACAAAGGTCCACCAAAATCACTCGCTAACTAGCAATAGTAAGCCAAGAGTAATGGAACAATGATGTCAAAATTATTTGCAATATAATAAATAACATTCTGCTTATTTCTTTTAAGAGTCAATACCATTCATGTACATAGATATATCCATGTATGTAATCTAATATTCTGAAAAAAGCAAAGAATCCTCTATTACATTACACTGAAACTATGCTACTCAGTACCACCATGACGCTGCTTGCTTCTGTGACTAGTAAACAAAGTAAGTTACTGTTCAGGCTGTTAAAGCACCAAATAACAGACTTCAAAGCATATTAGACCGAATGAAATCGATTACCATCGGACCAGATGCCAAATGATCGGTGCCCAGAAGTCTGGCATCCCAAATTGCTACTTGTAGATTCAACCATCAAGGGTGGTTTAAGGAGAATAATATTAGTGAAAAGATCATCGCAGTTTCTCGGCAATCAGAAGCTACCAACTTAGCTTGAGGACTATATACATAATGAGTGATTTATTGTCAGCATGTAAGAGTCATCTTCTAGTTTTTGCTCGTTTCATCCCTGTACCGTTAAAGGGCGACATGCTTGGACCCATACTAGGGCTTAAGCTGGAGCTTTCTTCCCTCAATGTACCATTCAGCATAGCCAACTCTCTTAGTTGCTGCTTTTTATACTGATCCAGAGATTCATCCTGCCAAATTGACAAAGATTAATAAAACTAGTGTCCAAAAATAAAAGAAAAAAGGTTAAATTACTTTGTTGGTCCTATGGTTTCACTCAATTTTCTATTTAGTCCCTATAGTTCGGATGTTTGTAATTAGGTCCCTACAGTTTAAAAAAATTTTAATTTAATCCTTACCATTAAATCTGTATAAATTTTACTAACATAGTTAATTATATATCATTTTCACACTTTCATTATGCACGGCCAATACCAATTCACCTAAATCACTTAACATAAGTGGCATTGTAAGCCACAAATATAAGTGGATTACACTCCATCAGCTATTTTTATCATTTAAATTAGCATGAATCATGCATATTTATAGTGTCAAGATGACATATAGTTAATCATATTAGCATAATTTACAAGGACATTGATAAAAGTTTGATGATATGGACCAAATTAAACTTTTCAAAATTGTAGGGATTTAATTACAAACTTATAAATTATAAGGACTAAATTAAACTAAATTAAAAATTGAATGAAACTATGAAGACCAAAAGACCAACAGAATAATTTAACCAATAAAAAGATTGAGGCACAACTATTGTGAAAGCTACAGTGATATATCCGTACCTTAGGCTTCAAAAGATTTTCTAGTAGTGCCACGGCGTGATCCAAGCGTGAATTTATCACATCCTCGGGAAACTCTGCCTCCAGCGACACATGCAATGCCTCTTTAAGATGCTCATATCCAGGTTTATCTTTGAGCTTCTCTTCCCACAATAAAATTTAATTTCGTCACAAGAATCTAGAAAAGTTGAGGCACAAAAAGAAAAATGACATGATGTGAGTTCTTTACTTAATATTGAAATTCCAGAAGATATGATTACTAACAATAATGAAAGGATTCTAACAATTTGTTCTCTATATTATTAGACCTATTATTTGCCCTTGAGAATAACTCTCTGCACATTTGTCCTTTTGGCATCCCCGGGTCACTTAACAAAAGGATTAACATACAGTGAGTTCGTTATTTTCCTGAGACTAAGCCATGCATTCACTAATTTTCAAATGCTAGAGCTAAAAAAGCCTAACAATCTAAGGACCAAATTGTTAGTTTAGTCTTTCTAAGAGATTTTTTTAAAAAAAAATAAGAGATGAAAAACAAAATACAAAATGCTCTGTTGAACGGCCACTAATGTTGGATAAAGAATAATTAATTTAATATAGAGATAGAAGGGAAGTTGTTGTGTTCTGTGTATTTGCTGCATGAGTATGTGCATGTCAGTAAGGACAGAAGTTGTCCACAAGAATTACAAGTCAAAAAAGAGGAAATCATTATCAAGTTAGCCCGCATGGTTTTTTCAGGGAGTATATGTCTATGATGTCATTACCTTTATAGAATCCTCAACAGAGCCACAGCCTCTGATGTGCACCCGACCTGCTGTCATGGCTTCAACTCTTTTCAATGACTCCCCACGAGGTCCCAGTATTCGGCCAACAAAATTGTACTGCCATGTTTTGTGTCAGAAACCAAATTGAAAAGGAAAATTGGCATCAACTGTAGTGCAGAAGCAAGATTGGGACTTACATTTGGGCATTTGTCCGCTGGGACACCAAGTCTGACAACCCTCTTCACTACAGTAGTTGGAGTAACTTGTGCCCTAGGCCAACCCATCGGCGGTGCTTGAAATGATGCCATTCTTTGGAGATGTCTACTGTCCTGCAAGAACAAATATTAGGATCATAACTCGAACTAGTTATGATGTGCAGTCTCTTTTCATAAACTCTGAAGCTTTGCTTTCTAGTACCTTTAGTTGTGAAGAAATCATGTTGGAGAAAGGGTAACTTAATAGGTAACTCGAAGAGAAAATTTCAAGTAAATGCCAATACATAAAAAACACAGGTTTGTTATTGATATGCAAGCTGAGCGTGTGCAGTAGAGGTAGATTCTCAAAATCTGATTACTTATTGCTGTTTGGTCCAAATAGTTAGGAAACTGTAAAGCTCAGCATTAACAATCCTTTGCTTAGCCTAGTATCCACAAGCAGAAATGTGAGGTGACGAAACAGTCATACTACAAAACAGCACTAGATCTGTGGAAATCTTGGATTACTATAGCAAAGAACTATGAGAGATACAGTTGAACATACTTCCTGGTTCTTCTGTGCTATGAACCAAACTTGCCAGTAACCTCAAAGTGGGTGACTCTTGAGTCTGACGACATATCCTCAAAATCAAATCCTCTGAGCACATCACAATGCATGCAAGACTTTGCAGGTAGGATTGGAATCAGGAAATATTCTTTCTTCACTGATGGTACTGTTGAAGTTCCAGAAAAGGGAAACTGTTGCGCTAACCGTACACAATGGTCTCAATTCCAGTTTTTCACTAGGTTCTAAATATGAACAAGCCAAGTCTACATAAACCCTCACTGAAAAATTTATTGTGGAGTGGTCGTTTTGCCCCATAATAAAAGGGTTCTTTCTTGTGGAAGAAAACATAGATTTTCCGAAGGTTGATGGGCAGCTATGGCTGCAGGTGTTTGGTGTTTGACATATTGGATGATGCTTATAAACTGGAGGTATGAGGGTAGCTGGGGAGATGTGTAAATGCGATGCTCAGACGATGTTGACATGTTCTGGGGCAGTTGCTCCCTCTCTTAGTTAGGCATTGAAAATTTTAGTGCCAGTCAAAATTTAGCAAAAAAACAGAATATCAGATTCTATAAGTTGGAAATTTTATAATAACTCCAGGTGTTTGGGAATATGTTTCTGCATTTTTCTCTCAGGGAAAAAGGCTATTAGAATAGAATTCTGAATGGCGGAACACGGTTTGAGACTTCGAGATAAAACTTGGAATCAGGTTGCAGCAAGACCCATCAATTATAACGCGAAAAATAACTTCACATGTTCTATGAATATTAGTTGCATTTAATGAGGAAGAAGCAGGACAAATTTATTTCGTCGCTTTGCTCTGTAATGACTGGAATATACCGTATAGAGACTAGTATGCCAATGATGGATGCCCAGTATATTCTAAATGATATAGGCATGGGATTGAGGGAAAGATATGCTGTGAGGATGGTTGTGTAACTAACACGGACAGCTAGGCATGGACACATGGAGGATAAACAGGGGAGGCTAATGGAAGTCAGTTAGACACTTTTGGGGCATAAATAGGACAGTCTAAGAGTGTAATAGTCATGAAACAAAGTATAGAATTGTCTTGGGAGAGATCTAGCCTCTTGAAAGCCAGAATTTTTTACTGGTTTTCTGCTTTTTTACCTCTTTTTTCTGTGTAAAGGCATCTCTACCATTATGGTGGTTTTCCTCTGTTTTGCTATTCTAATTTCATAAATACAGTACATCTCATGTATTTCGTAGAGTGTTTGTTTGGGTTCTATCGCAAAAAGATATAAAAAAAGGAAAGAAAAACATACTATTCACAGCATTTCTGAGACAATCATTAGTGAGAACTCAAATCTTGTATAGCTTATATAAAGAAAATATCTCAGTATGTAGATTTCTGTAGATGTCTATCCTTGACTATTTAAAATCAGAACAAGAAGTTTGGCTTAAGAAACTTAAGAATTTTAATTCAACGGACCTATAAAGATCCAATAATTTCTGTAGATTCATCTCTCATAAGTCATAACCATAAACTGAAGTACTGTATTGTTAGCAGCGGCCAACAAAATGAATAAAACAGCTTCACCTTAAATTAGTTTAGTAAGCAATGACAACGAAAATTTTCTCAGTCCGAGAATATCAAGGAAACTTACCTTTAGATGACAACTTTCTAATAAAGGACATCTTCTAAATTACTTGCTGGTACTAGTGCTTGAGCTAGTAAAATTTATATAATTAATCTATAACTAAATAAAAGCCTAATTCTTTTTTATTCCCAGATATTTCTGTGAATGAGAAGAGGAAAACAAGAAGGATGAAGCAGACAATGTGATCAAGAGATGTTTATGCAATCGTTAAGTCATTGAGATCACTGTCCAACCTAACACCAGCTACTCTAACTACTTAAGGTCAGAAAATTTTTAGTCAATAAATTAAAATACCAGGCATCCAAGCAGGTGTCAAATTGCCAATTATTTCATACTTATCAACCTCTATGGAATTCTAAAATCCAAATATAGCACTGAACTTTTTTTTTTTTTGGTGACTTGACATTGAATAAGACCATTTTTGCAACTAATATCAAATAATGAAAATTTCCCATAATCATGAGATTAACATAACTGACAAGTATAAAATAACATTACCTCTGCCGGTACAGCAGGCCATCCTTCCAAATCCATTGATCTACCATTTGGATGTTTACCTAAAAACCTAAATGGACTATCATGATTAAGTCTTTCATGATCCCTAAGACCTTGATTGAAGCCCGACCTGATTTCTACAATACCAGAAAGCACAGAATAACAGAATGCTAAGAAGACTATAAGAACTGCAAACATGGTGTAGGCAGGACTCTCTTGAGGAAGCTAACCAGAATACAGAATAATCGGTATGCACGCCACCCCAAAAAAAAAAAGTGGGGCTATAGTACGCTTGGCTTCAATCAACACTGTTTACATGATTGCAAGCCCCAAAAGGCCATGAAAATTTGGCCTAACAATGGCCTTCCACCTAAAGATTGATCCTAGCAAACCAGAACCATTCATGTTTGCTCACTTAGATTTTCCTAGTCATTATTAACTGTCATTGTGATGGAAACCTCTGAATAGTTGTATTATTTATGTATAAAACGGCAATCCTCCTCCCAAAATAGAGTAAAAGGGGCAGAAGAATCATAGTATAGAGCTTACAGTTGAAAAGAAAAAGAAAGAAAAGGAAAATATAAAATATGGGAAGAGAGTGGAAGAAGAAGCTCTTAAGTGAAATGTAGTCACTGAATCTAACATACTAAAGATTTTAAATTGATGGGAGAATGTATAAGACAAGTTATTCATGACTCATAATTATTGAATAATGAAAAAAATAATGTCCTAATTGTAGAATATCTTTCTACTAATTACAAAATCATAACCTACCTAATAACAACAGAATATTGACAATCTAACACTCTCCCTCAAGATGGATTATACAAATCATATGCACCAAGCTAATCACAAATGTAGGAAATGTATGGTTCCTTGAATGCTTTAGTGAGAATGTTAGCTAACTAATCATTGGAGTTGACATGGCTAGTGATAAAAGTCTCAAATAGTATTTTCTCTCTAATAAAATGATAGTCAACTTTAATGTGTTTGGTTCTTTTATGAAAGATTGGATCAAATGCAATATGTAAAGTAGCTTGATTATTACAGATTAACGTCATCTTGCTTGAATCTCCAAATTGAAGTTCTTGGAACAATTGTTTCATTCATACAAGTTTACACATTGCCAATGTTATGGCTTGGTATTAAGCTTGGGCACTAGATCTAGCCAGAACATCTTGTTTCTTGCTTTTCCAAGATACAAGACTTCCTTCATGAAAATGCAATAACTTGTCGTGGATCACCGATCTATAGTAGATCTTGCCCAATCTGCATTAGCATACCCAACCATTTGGGTTTGTTTATTACCCTCATATAGCAAGCCTTTCTCAAGAACCCTTTTAATATACTTGAGAATGTGTGTTATTGCATCCTAATGACTAGTGTACGGTGACTGTAAAAATTGGCTTACTACACTCACAGCAAAGGAGATATCTATTTAAGTAATGGTAAGATAATTCAATTTTCCAACAAGTTATCAGTATCTACGAGGATTCGTCAAAAGCCTCCCCCTATCTTGGTATTAGTTAATATTAGGATTCATAGGAGTATAAATTAGGTGACAATTTGACATATTGATTTCTTCTAAGGTATCTAATACATATTTTCTCTAAGAAACCATTATCCTAGTATTGGATTGAGCTACCTTAATACCCAAAAAGTATTTTAACTTGTCCAAGTCCTTGGTCTGAAAGTGATCAAGTAGGGTGCTATTTAAGTTGAAGGATTCCATCTTGATCATTCTAGTGATAATAATATCATCAATATAGACAACCAAATATATACAAAGATTAGGAGCTCGATATATGTAGAATAATGAGTGATCAACCTCACTTCTAATTAACTAAAACTATTGGACAACATTGTAAAATCGCCCCAACCAAGCTCGTGGTAACTACTTGAGCATGTAAATAGATTGATATAACTTACATACCAATCCAAACTTCCTTGAACAACAAACCCAAATAGTTGCTCCTTGTAGGCTTCCTCCTCAAGATTGTCACGAAGAAAGGCATTCTAAATGCCAAGGTGATAAAAGGGCTTGCATGGAATAGCAATAATAGATAAATACCATATGAATAGAAGCAATCTTAGCCATAGGTGAGAAAGTGTCACCAAAATCCAAGCCAAAAATCTAAGTGTAGCTTTTAGCTATAAGGCATGCCTTAAGGTGATCAATGATACCATGAGGGCTAAGTTTAATAGTATAAACTCACCTATAACCAATAGTGGATTTATTAGGGGACAAATGGACAAGTTCCCAGGTGCTATTTGATTGCATAACCTCTATTTTGTCAATCATAGCTTGTCTCCACCCAGGATGAGAGAAAGCCTTTTAAGTAGTCTAAGGAATGGAAATAGAGGACAAAGAAGATACAAAAGCATAGTAGGGTAATAACAAATAATGGTAACTCAAAAAAATTATAAATAGGATAGGGATTATAAGAAGAATGAATACCCTTTCGAATGGTAATAGGAAAATCATCATAAAAGATGGGTTTGGAGTAGGTTCAGGTGCTAGAATTATGCATGAATCAATAGGGACATTCATAGAATCTACAAGAGTGATAACTAGAATTGATATAAAGGAGAAGGTGGAGTCAATTATAGGCTCATCCAATAAAGGAGGAATAGGATTGAAGAATGGAATTGGAAGTACTTCAATGATAGTGGGAGGATCAAGGGATGGTTGAAGAAAAAAATGGTGTTGGCTTAAAGAAGGTAAGATCTACTGTCATGAAGTAGCGATTAATGTTAGGAGAATAACATCAGTATCCTTTTTAGAGATGAGAGTACCTCGAGAAAATGCCTTTGAAGGATTTAGCAAATCGCTTATCTTAACAAGGAGTTAAATGGTGGATAAAGCAAGTATAACCAAAAACATGAGGAGGGAGATGATATAAAGGTTTATCAAGGAACAAGATAAAGTGAGGAACTTGATTTTGTAAAATAGAGGAAGGCATCCAATTGATCAAGTAACATGCAATGAGAATAGTATCGCCCTAAAAACAAAGAGGAATATTGTGATAAAGTAATAAAGTATGAGTTGTTTCAATGAAATGACAATTTTTATGTAACACCCCAAAAATTAATTAAGCTGCTAATCATAGATTTAGATTAATTAAGAATAATTAATATGGAATGATTGGGCAAGTTAAGTGAATGGAGATTTTAGAGAGATGAATTATTAATATGGGTTTGAGAATTAATTGGGATAGAAACTACATGATGATCGTGTCGAGCAATCTCAAATAACACTAGGTAGCAAGATAAATTTGTAGATAATGGTGCAACCTAGGTCATCTTTCCAAGGAGTTTATGCCTTAAATTGTTTATGGAAGAGTGTTCTAAGTATTACTAATTAGGAATTATTTTGGGGGTTTGATATGCTAGAATTTAATTGGACTAAAATTAATTGACAAGAATTAGAAATCTAAACTAAGTTCAAGTGATTAGTCAAGTAAATATGGTAACTAGCTTTCAATTGGATTCCCTAGAGTTCAATTATCCTTGCTCTTTTTAGCTTACCGATTTTGGATTAAGTTCTTGCTCTTTAGTGCATTCCTCATAAGGCTCTTGAATAACCATCCAAGATTCAACTCATCAATTGTTCAAAGAAATTTGCAATCACAAGAAACATTAAACAACTAATTAATTGAATTAAAAATAAGAACACACTACACTAATTTTGATTGATTTATACAATGCACTCAAGATGCTAATTCACCAATTAGATTAATTAACCCCTCAAGCAATTAATTGCACGAAAGTTCCAGCCAACTAATCCAATAACCATTGCATCAATTAGCCTAAATCAAGGGGAATTTAGAGGTCAATTGTACGGCAATAATTCTGGAATTTCTACAAACAGATAATAATCACAAATAAAATTCAGAAATTTGATTTAAGATCAATCCAAAAATTAACTCAATCCAGTAATTTCAGTAATTAAATTCCTAAACCAATAAGCTAAACCTAGTCAAATTAATAAAAGAACTAATATTGAAATTAAAAGATTGAGTAAGAGGGTTTTATCCAAATTGATGAAAAGATGTGGAGCTCAAATCTTCATCTAGGAAAATCCAATTTTCAGCTAGCCACCAAAAGGAATTCAAGCTGCCATGGAGGAATCAATTGGAGGAGAATCAATCAAAGAGACTGCAGCCATCGGGAAAAATTTCTTCTCCTTCAGCGCTGGAACCTCTTGTCCTTTTTCTGCCGTCTCGCGTTCCTCTCTTTTTTTTTCTTTTCACTGATGTATCTCATAGCGTCCTTTTTATCTCGTTCCCCCTCTCTCCGTAGCGTTCTCTAGGTTTTTTTTTTCACATTCTCCTTAATTAATCACGTGCCCCTCAGCTGAAGTCACGCCTCCTCCATGTTTTTATGTCAGCCCTTGGATGAAAAAGTGATGATCAAACGTAGGGTCTGGATTAGATGGAGAATGTAAG
This sequence comes from Erythrophleum fordii, assembly GCA_032878935.1. Lineage (NCBI taxonomy): Eukaryota > Viridiplantae > Streptophyta > Magnoliopsida > Fabales > Fabaceae > Erythrophleum > Erythrophleum fordii. The sequence continues at coordinate 16,514,904 of JAVQMF010000046.1, forward strand.
CCACTGCCCGATGAATCATCAACGCTTAGCTCACGTGCTCAGCTCCTTATTTCAGCTTCCTTTACTTCCACGCTGCAACTCGTTATTCACTAGCCCGAATGTGTCTTTGATTATGTGAGTGTGGGCCCCATTGAATATATTAATCACCTTCCACGTTGATTCTGCTCACATGCACGTAACTTCTGCTGTAACTTCTTCGTGCAGCTTCTTCTTCATGGCTGTTTCTCATCATTTTATCCTTTCCAACACTGCAGCTGGTTCTCTTTTAAACCCAGCTCACAGCTTCTTCCACATGGTTTTCTCTTCATTCTGCTGCTGGAGTTTCTCATGTAGCTTCATCTCTGTTCTGCATCTTCTATCCAGACTCTAACTTATTGCTTCCTTTTCTCCCATGCAGCTCCTACGTGAATACCTCACTTTCGTTCTGTAGCTTGTGTGTGAATCATGAAGCTCCTTGCTCTGTTTCTGCATGTACGTAGCTTCATCTCTCACGTTGCTTCTGTTGCTTATACCACTTCTTGCTCATGCAGCTGCTCCTTTGTTTAACTTGGCTCCTTTCCATTCTAACATGCTGCTTTATTCCATGTTCAGCTCGAGTTGTGAGCTGCTGTCTTCTTCGTTTTGTGTTTCTTCAGCTCATGCTTCATGTTTTGTTTCAGCCACTATAATGTCTTGATGCTCTATAGATGAAGGCCTATACATGATATGTATGTGCAGACCAAGTGGGTGAGAGATGTGAGAATGAGAAGATGGAATGCATGGCTTCCTTGGACTTGGCAAACCTCCACTTCTCCAAAACAATCTCTTATTCAAATACCAATTGCCCAACAAAAATTCTGCACAAAAGAATAAAAATTATTGAGTAGAATTATCCACAAGATTATTTAAAAGAAATTCATATATTAAAACTCAATAATTTTGCCAATTAATTCACAAAGTGCATATGGGGCTAATGAATTCAAATTGAATCTAATTAAACCTTTAAGACCATATTCCATCGTCAAAATGCCCAAGTTAAGAGAATTAAATTGCATAAAAATCATACTTATCACTACACTTAGGCCTAAATTAATGAATCATGATGAGAGGCTAATGGAGGCCCAATAAGTTAGGTGCAGACCCAACCCAATTTAATGTGATAGAGGCCCAAGATCCACCTTGTATAGACTTTTATAAGTGGCCCAATGACCCTTGTGCAAACCCAAATCCTTGAGCCCTTCAAACTTGGCCCAAACCTAACTAAATTTCAGCAACCTAATGTATAAAACTGGCCCAATAAAATTATGCAGCCCAACATTTAAAAACTGGCCCAACAAAACTAAAAATCTGAAGCCCATTAGGAGTTGGACTTGGAGCAACCCATGACCCATCTCTTGACCCAACTTAACTCCACTAAAACCCTAACTCTTCAGCCTCTTCCTCATTTTGCTAAAACTCAAGAGAGGAAATTCGGAGGTTCAAGGGAGGCTAAGGTTCTACCAACATGGAAGATCCATTTTTGACTCCTAGAGGATGATTTAGCCACGGTGAGTTATATATAACTTGACCCTCTCATCCTCCTCTTCATTTTGGTCCGATTAATTTATGGGTTTGAGCATTTTCATCTTCTTCTCAAATATGAAATTTGGTGTTGGGTGATTCCTTGTATGATTTTTGGACTTAGGGGTTAGAAGGAGGATTAGGTAAGCTTTTCCTTTCCATTTTGTATATCACTTTGCTGGAAAATGCCCTAAGGATGGATTATCATAATGGGTTCTATTATTGTGTGAGATTACAAGGAGATAATGGTGGAAAACTGAATTTTCTGGGCTTGATGATTGAAATGCGAATTTTGGTGCTTCCATGGTGGATTTTCGGAGGTGAGGCTATGGGTGTTGTTAAGTGAGTATCTCCTTCCCATTTTAATGCATTTTCTGTTAGTTTGAAACCCCTATAGTTAACCTATGATATGGGCTTTGGTTTCATGTGAAATTACCCAAAAATTGGAGTGAACTATGGTAATTTCTGGTGTGGGAAAGTTGGAATCTGAAATTAAATCCCTTGGTAATTAGGTGAGTAACCTCTAATCTGTCATTAATAGTTCAACTCTTTGGATATTTGATTGTGATTAGAAATGATGATAATTATGCTTATTATAGGCTTGGTGTGCATTTGGATTATGGTAGCTAAGGGAAGAGTAATTGGCTTCATTGAGGTAACGGGGGTTATTTTCCTGATTCCATGTATATGCTTATGTTAATCTGCTATTTGTTACACATACTTGATTTTGAAATGCTAAATGACTGGTTGACTACTTGATTGTGATTGTAATTGGACCTTGTGAGTCCATGGTGGAGCTGTGGTGCGGCTGCCACCCGTGCATGTGCTTCGATTGAGCATTGGGTTGTGAACAGACCCCGATGCACTGAGCCCTGGTTGTGCTCATTATGGAGTAGGTGCCGTGGACGGACCTCTCCCGGTGTTATTGGCCATTAACATGTTGTGTATGATTGCTGGTATGGGACAGTAGTCATTAGTAGTTCAACTAGTTCATTTGCCAATTGAATTGATGATTTTGATATTGATGACATGAGATTGCCTTGGATTGATTGACTTGTACATATATATGGAAATGACCTTTTGTTACTGAGATTGTATATCTCACCCTGTTATGGGCTAACATTTTCAGGGACCGGACCTTTTAGTGGCAAGGAGAAAATTAATAGAAGATCATTAAATGGGTTGGTAGCACATAGGCTTGGGAGCTTTGACAAAATGTATTGTAACTAAATTGTTAGTTCTGTATCATTACTGCATGGCATCATGAGTTGCCAAGTATAGGGATTGTATATGTAATTTAATTATCATGGAATTGAACATTATGATTGTAATTGGCTAATAATGGATAAGTGATTTGATTTTATATGAACATTAAGCATTGACCCTATGCATCTTGTGACCATAATACATTTGCTGCCGTTAATCTATGAACTCACTAGTTTATGGTAGCTAGAGGGTTAAGGATCTACATTTGAATTTTAAATGTATAATGATAGATGTGTTAAGTAGATTAGGTGAAAGAAAGACATTAAATCTTCACAAACTAAGTTAAAATGGCCTAAAGGGTTGCTAGAGGGGGAATTGGAGAGCATGAGATGAAATTTTGGGAGTTATAAGAACAGAAGGGAATTAGCCGCGGCCAACATTTAATTGGCCTAGGCCAAATAGAAACAGAGAAGAATTGGCCGCGACCAACAATTAATTGGCCTTGGCCAAATGTGGCGAACCTGCCAAGGAAGAAAACAGAGAGAAATTGGTCGTGGTGAATAGTGATGTTAGCCCCGGCTAAGCCTGGGAAACAAGTTTGGGGGTGTTCCGGAGGGTATTTGGCCGCAGCGAAAGGGGTATTTGGCTGCGGCAAAATGCGTGAAATTTATAGAGGTGTAAGGACTTAAATCCGAGAGTAATTGGCCGCGGCGAAAGGGGATTTAACCGCGGCGAAGGTGCTCAATTTCTCATATCCACCTAGAACCGTTAGTTTCTTTTATGGTAATAATAAGAAATGATTTAGAAACACTTGTAAGGGGTTTTTATGAGTTGGAATTGATGGATGAGAGAATCAAAGGCTCCTTATTAATGATTAAAATCACTTGCACATTCGAAAAATTGTAGTTTTCTAGCTAATGACCCTAACAACATTAAGGTTTCAAATTTCCTCACTTTTTCTTGATGTAATTAATCTTAATGACTTCAAACCTTGATTTATGATTATTAATCACGTACTTAACCTTAATTATGATAATTAGAAGTTAGGGTCGTTACAGTTGGTATCAGAGCAATGGTTCAGGACAACTGTTCTAATTTAAATTCTATGATTAGAAGCTTGGCAATCATGATGCATATTTGGCATGGTATTAGCTCATGAGAATAGCTAATTAGGCAAACATATAATTAATGTGCTTTATGTACTAGAAAGAAGTATAGAGGAATGATGAGATAAGGCTTGTAATACTTGATTGAAATGATTGTTTCTTGAATTTTATTTAGAGCATCACCTATCACAATAAGTATACCTTGGAGAATAATATAGTATAGTTAGATTTTACCTCATAACACTTTAGTAATGCTAATTTTGAGACTTGAGGTTGTTAATGCCAATGAAAAGATTAGAATTTTGCCCTTCTTTCCTTCAGATATTGAGTTATTGGTCTTAGTCTAGATAGATAACTGGTTGAGGCTTGTTGCCAACTGGCTACGCAATAGATGCACCAGTCACTCGCTGTGAGGCACCAGTTGACTAAATGAATGAGATCAAGTAACTGATAAGGATGATGAACAAAGCTACTAATAGCGTTTATGACCAGTTGACCGCCATTTATTAAGCAAGTCAATTGGGTACGGCCGACCAATTGACTGGCCTATTGAAGTAGTCAACTGATCACAACAAGAGTAGCAATTCTTTACCTAAGTGAAATTATAAACTTTTCAAGGGCCATCTAGAGTGATGTTGAGAACTTAAAAGGTAATGGTATGGAGTAAAACACTTAACTAGTTATAAGAACTTTACGAAAGGGTAAGATGTAGACCTTACTTGCAATTAGGAAATCGATAATGGAACTAGTGTGTAGTAAATAAGTATGATTGATTAAATATATGAAGTGATGCACAATCCATAATGAGTTAGGATTATGTAGACTTCAAAGGGTCCCCAAAGTTGAAACTTTATAGGTACAGAGGTCCTAACCCACTTGCTTGGTCTCGGTTAATAAAGAATACAATTACTCGATCCTAGCTACCGCAATTTGGCCTAATGAGTAAGGGCGATAAGAGCTAAAGAATGTTTCAAATGGTTTTATTCAAACTATTAGAGTGAGTAAGCCATCTTTAGTTAATAATGATAAGAAAGAGGGCAAGAAAAACTTTAGGATTGTCGAATCCATTTCTGAATGTGTATAGTGACTTTAAAGCAAGAGATTAAGGGAGATGATGTTCTAAAAGGAATCTTGAGAGCTTTGAGGCTCCTCCCTTAGTGTACTAAGGAAAAAAGAGAGATTATGACAATAGGAAAGATAACCCTTTAGCGTGATAAATGTGAGGTGCACCGGCGCGGGGTGCTTGTGCATGTTGTCTCTTGTGTAATTTAGTTTACTTATGCTATGTGTTGACGTGCATTTGGGTGGTAGTTAGAGGCACTATATGTGCATGATACACTCGGGGAGTGTAAGATAAGATTCTACAGTACTCTGGTGCTAGAGGCACGTGGGACGTGCTCATTTATCGGCATTTCGGTGCTAAAGGCATGCGGGGCATGTCGTTCATCATATGATCTGATGAATTTTGACCACCAAATTGGCGTCAGACTAGGCTAAGTAGACTTTCTTCCTAAAAGGTAAAGAGGAGATCTTGATGGTAAAGACCCACCTAAAAAAAAGAATAAAATTATACCTGTGTGAGTACAAGTGGTTGCGATATAGTCATCACGGGGTGATGAGCATGTGTATGGCCACAGCAAAGCATTGTCTGCTAATATTAAAAAGGCAAACCCTAATTCCACCACTGGTAATTCTATTGTCATGTATCATGTGTGGCATGATTAAGGGGGCAGAGGTAACATTGGGAATTCAAGATGGACTAATGATTACTGTGGTAGAAAAACTCCCTAATCTTGAAAGAGAACTCCCTAATCTAGGATAATAACTCGGGAAAAAATGAATGAGAGATGGCATCAATGCAACTAACTTATGTTATTACAATAAACCTTAGTATAATGATTGACGAGGAAGGGTGAAACACTAGTGGTAAATGACACTTGAGTTCTCTCATTGGGAATCCCTACTTGATCTATTGATAATTAGGGAATGTTTAACAATGAAAAGACTCACTGAGTCTCTTTATTATGTTAATTTAACTCCCAATAGTTAGGCATGAAATTGAGGCCTAAAAACTTTTAGGGGAGTGAAAGAGTCAGTTGTGGTTGGCATAGGCCATTGTGTAAGGATGAAAACTATCATACCATCTCATATTGTATCTATAATGTATGGTTAAATGACCCTGTACTTGCAGTCAGAGAACTTTATTGACAAGGTTTTGGATTTTACATTAATGAGTACAAGATCTTGTTGATAGGATCTTAAACCTTGTTGACAAGATATTATTTCATTACTCTTTAGGGAATTATTATAAATTTCCAAACTAGAGAATATTAAAAAAAAAAAAAGGAAAAAAAAAGGGGTGTGCTAGTTGAAGAATGACTATACTTGTATGAAAATATCTTAGTTAGGGTTAGAAGATACAGAAGTGCAGTCCTTTAGGACTATATAATGACAAAAAAACCAAGCAGATGTCCAGTTGATTTCAAACAAGTGTGGATGCCATTAAGTTGACTACTAAAGCTTGTAGTAACTACGTATTAAAATGAGACATTGGGATCTATTGATCATGGTAATCTTTAGAGTCACATGTATGTAATTGTGGTAATGCCTTTGCAAGTGCAAAAATAAAAAATAAAAATAAAAAGAGGAAAAAATAAAAATAAAAAACGAAACAAGAAAAAGAGAGAGAGGGAAGAGATCTATTAAGGATTTTCCTATGTTGGTTACCCCTGAGGGAAAGTGATCAGGTTGTCTATAATTAACCATCATCAGGAGCCAACAAGAAAATTCTTAATGTTATGGGCAAGCGATGGAAATTATGTTATCTAATAAACCACTCACTAAAAGAATGACTTGTAAGATTTAAAGAAATTCATTCCTAAGTCCTACTGGATTACCTTGATGCTCTGGACAAGGTGTTCTCACCCTTGAGATTAGGTCTTATTAGAAAATATAATCTAGACTTGGAATATCATGTTTATTTTCACCTGACAGAATCATGTTTGATTTCAATTATGTGGAAGGTGAACCTATAGTGTTTGGGTACCTTCAAAAGATTAGTTATGAGATCAAACTTTACATTAGTTTAACCCTAAGGAATCTCAACAAATGAGAAGGAGTAATCTTAGGCACTAATTGGAAATGAAAGGGGAATTCTATACGTCTAATAGAAGTAATGAACTGTTTACTAATGGACAATAAATGAGGATAATGTGTGCAATAATTTATGAGATAGTTGAATGTAAGACTTGGAAACTTAAAATAGATGAACCTATAACATGTGAAACCCATTTTTGATTAAGAAGGTTGGACTAAAGAAACGTGAGGGTAATCTAAGTGAAGGACAAATGGAACTTCATTATGAAATAAGGTCACTTACTTATGTTGCTATTAGTAGAAAAGGTACTAAAACAACTGACTAAGTGGAATTCCTTATAGTTCTTGGTATCAACTATTAGGGAGAGTTAAGTTAAAGTATCTAGGAGTTATTTCTTAAACGGATTGAGAGTTAAGCAGGAAAGAAAATTAACATGAACATGTAATGATCAGCTATTAGAATGACAACAAAAAAAAAAAAGAAGAGAGAGGAAAGAAAGAAGAGAAAAAAAAAAGAAAGATGGGAGGAAAATATAAAACAGAACTAAACAAAAAGCTATGAAGGGAGAGAAAATTGGGATGTATTTGAGCTAGGTATCAAGAGCTTGCTATAAGATGATCAAGTGTGGCTTGGTCAGGATCTCTTTAGTTGTGGACAAAGAAAGAATATGGAATATTCGGGTTGGTATGTCATTTGATGTAGGTTAACTAGAGGAAATAGAGTGGTGATTGTCAAGTGAAGTGGTAACATGACAAGAACGTCCTCCCCAGGAAAGTAGTAAGAGGGGATTAGTCTCTGGTAAGGCTATCTAAGCTATCAAGGAGGAGGTTATGAGGATGAGTTGTCCAACATCAATTGGGTAAGGTATAACTAATTTTGAGGACAAAATTTGTAAAAGGAGGGGAGAATGTAACACCCCAAAAATTAATTAAGCTGCTAATCATGGATTTAGATTAATTAAAAATAATTAATATGGGATGATTGGACAAGTTAAGTGAATGGAGATTTTAGAGAGATGAATTATTAATATGAGTTTGAGAATTAATTGGGATAGAAACTACACCTAGGCCTAAATTAATGAATCATGATGAGAGGCTGATGGAGGCCCAATGAGTTAGGTGCAGACCCAACCCAATTTAATGTGATAGAGGCCCAAGATCCACCTTGTATAGACTTTTATAAGTGGCCCAATGACCCTTGTGCAGACCTAAATCCTTGAACCCTTCAAACTTGGCCCAAACCTAACTAAATTTCAGCAACCTAATGTATAAAACTGGCCTAACAAAATTCTGCAGCCCAACATTTAAAAACTGACCCAACAAAGCTAAAAATCTGAAGCCCATTAGGAGTTGGACTTGGAGCAACCCATGACCCATCTCTTGACCCAACTTAACTCCACTAAAACCCTAACTCTTCAGCCTCTTCCTCATTTTGCTGAAACTCAAGAGAGGAAATTCGGAGGTTCAAGGGAGGCTAGGGTTCTACTAACATGGAAGCTCCATTTTTGACTCTTAGAGGATGATTTAGCCATGGTGAGTTATATATAACTTGACCCTCTCATCCTCCTCTTCATTTTGGTCCGATTAATTTATGGGTTTGAGCACTTTCATCTTCTTCTCAAATATGAAATTTGGTGTTGGGTGATTCCTTGTAAGATTTTTGGACTTGGGGGTTAGAAGGAGGATTAGGTAAGCTTTTCCTTTCCATTTTGTGTATCACTTTGCTGGAAAATGCCCTAAGGATGGATTATCATAATGGGTTCTATTATTGTGTAAGATTACAAGGAGATAATGGTGGAAAACTGAATTTTCTGGGCTTGATGAATGAAATGCGAATTTTAGTGCTTCTATGGTGGATTTTCGGAGGTGAGGCTATGGGTGTTGTTAAGTGAGTATTTCCTTTCCATTTTGATGCATTTTCTGTTAGTTTGAGACCCCTATAGTTAACCTATGATATGGGCTTTGGTTTCATGTGAAATTACCCAGAAATTGGAGTGAACTATAGTAATTTCTGGTGTGGGAAATTTGGAATCCGAAATTAAATCCCTTGATAATTAGGTGAGTAACCTCTAGTCTGTCATTAATAGTTCAACTCTTTGTATATTTGATTGTGATTAGAAATGATGATAATTATGCTTGTTATAGGCTTGGTGTTGGATTATGGTAGCTAAGGGAAGAGTAATTGGCTTCATTGAGGTAACGGGGGTTATTTTCCTGATTCCATGTATATGCTCATGTTAATCTACTATTTGTTACACATGCTTGATTTTGAAATGCTAAATGACTGGTTGACTACTTGATTGTGATTGTAATTGGACCTTGTGAGTCCATGGTGGAGCTGTGGTGCGGCTGCCACCCGTGCATGTGCTTCGAATGAGCACTGGGTTGTGAACAAACCCTGATGCACTGAGCCCTGGTTGTGCTCATTATGGAGTAGGTGCCGTGGACGGACCTCTCCCGGTGTTATTGGCCATTAACATGTTGTGTATGATTGCTGGTATGGGACAATAGTCATTAGTAGTTCAACTAGTTCATTTGCCAATTGAATTGATGATTTTGATATTGATGACATGAGATTGCCTTGGATTGATTGACTTGTACATATATATGGAAATGACCTTTTGTTACTGAGATTGTATATCTCACCCCGTTATGGGCTAACATTTTCAGGGACCGGACCTTTTAGTGGCAAGGAGAAAATTAATAGAAGATCATTAAATGGGTTGGTAGCACATAGGCTTGGGAGCTTTGACAAAATGTATTGTAACTAAATTGTTAGTTCTGTATCATTACTGCATGGCATCATGAGTTGCCAAGTATAGGGATTGTATATGTAATTTAATTATCATGGAATTGAACATTATGATTGTAATTGGCTAATAATGGATAAGTGATTTGATTTTATATGAACATTAAGCATTGACCCTATGCACCTTGTGACCATAATACATTTGCTGCCATTAATCTATAAACTCACTAGTTTATGGTAGCTAGAGGGTTAAAGATCTATATTTGAATTTTAAATGTGTAATGATAGATGTGTTAAGTAGATTAGGTGAAAGAAAGACATTAAATCTTCACAAACTAAGTTAAAATGGCCTAGAGGGTTGCTAGAGGGGAAATTGGAGAGCATGAGATGAAATTTTGGGAGTTATAGGAATAGAAGGGAATTGGCCACGGCCAACATTTAATTGGCCTAGGCCAAATAGAAACAGAGAAGAATTGGCCGCGGCCAACAATTAATTGGCCTCGGCCAAATGTGGCGACCTGCCAGGGAAGAAAACAGAGAGAAATTGGCCGCGGCGAATAGTGATGTTAGCCGCGGCTAAGCCTGGGAAACAAGTTTGGGGGTGTTCCAGAGGGTATTTGGCCGCGGCAAAATGCGTGAAATTTATGTAGGTGTAAGGACTTAAATCCAAGAGTAATTGCTACGACGAAAAGGGATTTAGCTGCGGCGAAGGTGCTCAATTTCTCATATCCACCTAGAACCCTTAGTTTCTTTTATGGTAATAATAAGAAATGATTTAGAAACACTTGTAAGGGGTTTTTATGAGTTAGAATTGATGGATGAGAGAATCAAAGGCTTCTTATTAATGATTAAAATCACTTCCACATTTGAAAAATTGTAGTTTTCTAGCTAATGACCCTAATAACATTAAGGTTTCAAATTTCCTCACTTTTTCTTGATGTAATTAATCTTAATGACTTCAAACCTTGATTTATGATTATTAATCACGTACTTAACCTTAATTATGATAATTAGAAGTTAGGGTCGTTACATTTTACATTTTGCTATCTCATTTTGTTGAGATGTATAAGTACAAGAGGATTGATGAAGTATGCCTTATGCAATCATGAAATATTTTGAAACGAGCAAAGAAATATTCATAGGCAATGTCATTGCGTAAAATTATTATAGAAGTGCCAAATTGATTACAAATCTCAATGCAAAGTTAAAAGATATAGAACAATTTAGAAGGATTTTTCATTAAAAATAATCAAGTAAACAAGAATAATCATCAATAAAAGTGAAAAAATATTGGAAGGCCAAAGTTGAACATGTGTGACTTGATCCTTAAACATTAGAGTGAATGAGAGAAAAAGGAGAGATGACTCTAGTGTTATTACTTTTAGGAAAAGAAAGGACATGAGAATATTTACCCAATTAACATGACTTATAATTTAAAGTGGACAAAGACAAGAGACTAGGCACCATGTACTCAAGTTTGATAAGACCAGGATGACCCAAACAAAAATACAATAACTTTGGAGAGTTAGAAGAGGTACAAATAATTGGAGATGTTAGCATAAAGAGGTGATAGAGGCTATGAAATTCATGCTTAATGCTAATTGTTTGCTCTGTACACTGATCTTGTATAACCACATATGCATCAAGAAGGATAAGAGTACAGTTAAGTGTTTAGTTGAGTTTACTAACCAAAACAAGATTAAAGGGGCAACTAGGAATGTAAAGAATAGAGGTTACTAGTAAGAAGGGAAAGGGTCATGTTTGACCAATACCTTTGGCAATTGTTTTGGATCCATTAGCAAGAGTAATAATAAGAAGTGAAGAAGAAATATCAAGATGTAAGAAGAGATGTGGGTTATAACACCCCAAAATTGATTAAGAATAATTATAGAGAACTATGGAATTGTAAAAGGGAATTAGGGAAATAAGAATTTTTAAGGAAATGGATTAAAATTTTGGGCATATGGAGATACATAACAATTTCTGGCCATTTGAGTAAAAATAAATTAATCTTTAGGTCTATACTCAATTAAGGAATTAATTAAGTAAGAGGAAGTAGATAATGAATACTTTAGGCCATAAGATTAGCTTAGTGATGGCAAGAACCAACTATAAAGCCCAACATTAGTTTTCTTAACAGCCTAACATATTTACACTTACTTAGCCTTAAAAGCTTGGCCCAATGCTAAATAAATCAAACTATGGAAAATATTGGGCCCATTGGGCCAGCCCACTCACTTTAAACCCTATGGGACAAACCATATCATCATTTAGATGCTGAAGTTTGAGGGTTCTACAAAGTAAGGGAGCTATTTTTGCATAGGAAGAGAGGAGGCCAGGGTTTTCTACACATTTCCACCATTTCCTACTTCTAGAGGAGGAATTTACCAATGTGAGTTATATGAAACTTAATCCTCTCTTCTTCCTTGATGTTTTTGGTCTAAATAGTTTCTGGCTTAGTGAATTTTTCTCCATCACCCAAATTTGAAACTTGCTTTTTTTGGTGACTCCATTATTGATTCTCAGAGGTAGAGGCTAGAAGGGTTGTTAGGTAAGTATCTTCTCATTTTGAAGTGTTTTTTGTTGGTTAGTGGCCTAATGGTTGACTTATGGGTGAGCTTTGTTTTTGTGTGAAAATACCTAGAAATTAGAGTAGAATATTAAGGTTTCTAGTGTGGATAAAGTTAAAGTTTGAATTTGGGACTCTTTGGTGATTGGGTAAGTGACTTCTAGGTAATTCTTGATAGTTTAATTGCTTGGTATATGATTTCTACTACAATTAATGATTAAGTATATGCTTTGATTTTATTTAAGACCTCTAGGAGTGTGAAAACTTACATTTGACTTTAGAACTTTATGCAATTAAGTGAGATAACTAGGGTTTGAATTTTAATTCAATGCATATGTACTTTGTTGATATGATATCTACTATATAAATATGTTTTGCTTTACTAAATGATTAGTTAGCTATTTGATTGTTATGTTTGGACCATGAGTGAGTCCTTGGTGGGGCGATGGTGAGGTTGCCATCTATGCATTGTGCTTCAATCAAGCACCGAGTTGTGATTAAACTTATGAATGTACTGAGCCCAGAGTGTGCTCAATAGGGAGTTGGCACTGTGGACGGACCTTTCCCTATATTATTGGCCATTAATATTATGTATGTAATTGCTAGTATGAGATAATAGTTACTGGTAGCTCTACTAGTTTATTTGCTTATATGATGGATGATTATAATGTTTATCTGATTAAAATGAATTTATATTGATTGAATTGTACATATGTTTGGAATTATTCCTTAGTTACTGAGATTCATATCTCACTCCATTTTATGAGTTAACAAATTTTAGGTAAAGATTCCTTGGATAAGGGAAAGGGGAAATAAGTAGATGAGTACCCCTTACTTGGATGCCATGTGTGGGCTCTTTACATTAGAGCCATTTTATTTAGAATAGATGTTATCATTTTTGTAATTCCTTTTGTATAGCATCATGATGCAATCATATTGCCAACTATGCTTTTTGATGTTTTATAACTAAGATTAAATCTAATAGGAAGCTAGACCTTGTTGTGTTTTGAATATGATGTATGTACTTAATTATTATTTAATATAGGTTATTGTCAATGAAGAAGTATCACTTAATCACTTAAGATTGTGATCATGCAATGCAATGAATGGTTATCCCAATTAGTGTTGTATGGTAGCTCAACTAGAATATATATATATATACGTATATGAATGATGTTGTTAGTGGCCTTAGTTACCAATTGCTGTTATAATACGTTCATGTGCTGATATGTATAGTAGTACTCAATTATTATGAACTCCCTTTAAGCTTATGAATAATGTGGAGTATTAATTAGGGTATTTGGGAGCTAGGAGGTTTAGAAAATCATGTGTGATAGCTAAGGAGGCTTTGTAATTCACCTATAATTAGTGGAATATGGCTAGGAAATGAGAAAGTGAGAAAACTGGATCCAAAGGGGATGAAGTTGCAGTCAAAACTGCTTGAGTCGCAGCCAAAAGCCATCCAGAGGTGAAGAGCGCTACAATACAACATGAAAATTTTAGCTTTAGAGGGTATTCGAGAACAATCTCATTGCGACGAGCATCGGGTGACAGGATTAGGAGAGCTTTAGAAGAGACTTTCACTGTGGAGCCATGAAGGCTCGCTATGACGAGAATCAAGTTTTGGGGAAGTAGGAACTTTTTGAGAGTAACTTTGTAGTGGAACAAAAGGCCTTGGCTATAGTAAAGATAGTATAATTTTGTTTCTAAGCTCAAAAAATGAGTTAAGTCACGGCATGAGTATACCAAGTTATAGTGCAAAGTCCAATAATCTAGTTTTTAAGTTCTAGTAGCCAACTTAGCTATGGTGAAGGTGTCTATGTCACGACCTAAAATAACAAACTCTTATTTTTAGCCTCTAGAACTTAGTTTTCATGATGTTAATGGTATGTAATGACTTGGGAGCAACAATAAAAGGGTTAGTGGGTATGGAATCAATGGTAATATGAATTGAAAGACTTAATTGATAACTTCAATCTCCTATAGGCCTAAGTTGTTTTGTTTTCTAATTAATAAAGTCCAAGGATAGTAAGGTTCAGATTTCCTTTGTATTTCCACTTCTAATGAATTATTAATAATATTTCACTTAAAGCATAAAATGTTAAAGGTTAATTATGATCAATTAAGAGTTTAGAAGTTAGGGTTGTTACATTGGTTACCAGAGATATAAAAAGAACACCAGAGTCAAAGATCTAAGACCCAAGGTGTAACACCTTAAAATTAATTAAAGATAATCATGATTATTTAAAGATTAATATGAGTTTAATTAGGAAATTACTTAAGAGAGGTGAATATTAATTTAGGCCTTATAATTAATTTAATTATATTTTGGGTTAAGTGTAGAAGCCCAATTTTAACCTTCGAGAGATTCAATTCCATTTCTTAGAGGCCTAATATTTATTTGTATAAACCCAAATGTTAATAGACCTTTTTAGCTTAGCCCAACAAGGATATGATTGAACCCACTTGGATTTTGGACCTTTGGGTCAGCCTATAACCTATATAAACCCTAATTTTACTTCAGCCTTCCCCTTCCATTCTATAGAAAACATAAGAAGCAAAAGGGAATTTTGGAGGTCTAAAGGGGAAGCTAGGGTTAGCAGCAAAATTCCATCATTTCCCACTCTTAGACTCTTAGAGAAAGATTTAGTCAATGTAACGCTATAACTTAATCCTCTTTTTTTTCTTTTCAATTTGAATTGACTAGTTTCTTATTTGGAGCATTTTTATCTTCTACCCAAAACTGAAACTTGTTGTTTGGTGCTTCCATGGTAGATTTTCAAAGGTTGATGATATGGGTGTTGTTAGGTGAGTGTCATTTTCCTATTTTAATGCATTTTTTGCTAGTTTGAGGCTTTTGTAGTTGACTTATGATATGGACTTTGGTTTTATGCTAAATTACCCATAAATTAGAGTGAACTATGGTAGTTTCTGGAGTGGGGAAACTAGAACCCAAAATTAAAATCCATTCATGGTTAGGTAAGTAATTTTTAAGTAATCATTAGTAGTTTAACTCTTTGGGTATCTGATTTGTTGTTAGAAATGATGATAATTATACTTGTCCTAGGCTTGATATGCATTTGGATTTTAATGATAGCTAAAGAAAGAGTAATTGGACTTCACTGGAGTTATTTTCCTAATTCCATATATATGCTCATTTTAATATGATATTTTGCTATACATGTATGATTTTGAAATATTAAATGATTAGTTGACTACTTGATTATTGTTGTGATTAGATCTTGTAAGTTTATGGTGGAGCTTTGGTGCGACTACCACCTGTACATCATACTTCGATCAGGTACCGGGTTGTGATCAGACCCCTGAATACATTGAGCATAAGTTGTACTCATTATGGAGTTAGTGCCATGTACAGGCTTCTCTTGGTGTTATTAGCTTTTAACATGTTTGATGTGATTACTGGTATAGGACAGTAGTCACTTGTAGTTCAACTAGTTCATTTGCTAATTGAATTGATGATTTTGGTATTTGATGATATGAAAATGCATTATGTTAATTAATTTATGCAACATCCGATCCCTCTGTAAACGTGAGAAACGCAATGTTCAATTTCTCTGTAAACATCAGAAATGGGCCAAATATAAAAAGGAAGTCCTCGAAATAGAAGGAATTGGGGCTAACTAAAATTATAATAAAATTTTAAATATTAAAAAATGAGGATTTGAGGTTTAAGATGCCTCAAAACCAGAGCCAGAAGAGATCAAAAAATTTACCGAAGGAAGTAGGGGCATTTTAGTAATTTTGAAAAATTTAGAACTCAAAGAAAGTGAATTGGTGCCATAAACCCCATTATGTGACCTAAAGAAGAAACATGTGTTTAGGCCCTTCATTTTAATCGTGTGATGACTCCAAGAGGCTTAAAAGAAGTCAAGAATCATATTTGAAAAAAAAGAATGGAGCCTAGAATTTAATTGAGGGGTGTTGCTTCATTAGGTGCCTTTATGGACCATAATAAGGTCTATAGCATAACCTAGTGTCTAAGCAAGTGGTGTGACTTTAGAAATTGTTCCATGAGTAATTCATGCTTCTTTTGGTGTGTCTAGGCCAAGAGAAATGATCTTCACCTTCTTGGGTGTGTGAGGTCAAGGGAGAGGAGTCAAGGCTTAAGGAAAAAGTGTGTGAATGCAAGCAAGGTAGCTCTCTCCACCTTCTCTCATGCATGGATGTGTGTTTAGCTTGTTTTAGAATGTGTGTATGTGTATTTTCAAGCTTTGAAAAGTATGCTAGCATGCCTTTACATGTCATGATCCTTGATGCCATGTTTTGTTTTAAATGAATCCATGATGTTTGTATAAGTTTGCTTGAGTGTGGAGAGGCCAAGAACTCTTCCCTTTGGTGAGGATGAGCCAAGAACCCTTGAGCTTGGTTGAGACAAAGCAAAGAGTCTCCTAAAAGCAAAGTGGGCTCCCAAGAGTATGGTTGAGTCCAAAGTGCTCAAGAAATGGGTGAGGCAAGTCCAAAACCCATGAGGAGAAGTGTGAAGCTAATCCAAACACTTAGTGAGCTCTTGAATGATTTGTATGAGTTGTTCACATGCCAACTTTGCTTCTAAAATGTCTATGGCATTTATTGTCTCTATGCATGCATTGGTAAAGCTTGCTTGCACATATTATGTATGATTGAATGGGAGATGAGCTATTGGGATTCTTTGAATCTCACTCCCTCCTCTCCAATGCTCTAACATGCTAGGTGGACCAAGGAATTATGGTGAAGGGAGCCAACAACCATGAAGAGCAAAGATTGACAAACTTATGTTTTGTTTTGTCTATTTTGGAACCATAATGATAGTTCATAATGTATATGATGTTGTATATGTACCATGAACCTTGAGACATATGTAAATGTACTATTATGTGATGTTTAGATGTATGAAAATGATATATGACCTATAACACTTATTTTTAGTATGTAATGCCAAAGTGTGCAATATGGAATTTTAATGAAAGTATGCATAAGTGTGGGTTGAATGGACAAAATAAGATGCATGATATTTGGAACCATTTGGGCAGCTCACTTAAGTCTCAAATGTGCTTTTAGACTTGCCAAAAGGTGCCAAGACCAAGGGAAAGCCATTGGGCAACTTTGGTACCCTATATGGAGCCAAAATTGACCATTATGGAACCCTATGTTACTTTTTGGCCAAATGAGCTAATCTTGATATGAAATTTGGCATGAAATTAGGCCTCATTGAGAGCTTTTTGAGAATCTAAAGAACATAATTTTCAGAGGTCTATAGAATATTTGATAAATTTTCAAAGTTAGGATTTTTCATGGATTCTGGTATGGGTACTGTTCATACTAGCAGTTTTGTGTCACTCGATAGCCAAATGGTGTCCAATGCTTGTGAAATTTTATATGCATAAATTAGAGGTCATAAGATTTCTTTAGCCACCGAGATCACCTCATTTGGAGGTCTGAGCGGAGAGTTATGCATTTTTGAAGTTAACTGTCAGTACTAGTGGTGCCCCAGGAGTTTAGTTACTGTTCCATAGGTTCCCGATGGCTAAACGTATCTGTTTCATTCTGGTGTTACAATTTACGCATATATATGGAATTTATCTCTTGTTATTAAGATTGTACATTTCACTCTGATTGTGGGCTAACATTTTTAGGGACTGGACCTCTTAATGGTAAGGAAAAATTAATGGAAGCCTATCATATAGTTTGGTAGCCATAGGTTTGGAGACCTTGTAAGGTTGGGTTTGTATAATGAGAATACTAGTTTTGTGTATTTGCTACATTACATCATAAATTGCCAAGTATAGGGACTAGTTATGTAATCTAATTCCCATGGAATCAAATATTGTGATTGTACTTGACTAATAATTGATGAATGACTTGATGTCTTATTGCCATTTAGCATTAGCCATATAGATATATGTAATTAAACCATTTTTTCTATCATGGAATGGGGGTTGACTAATATGAAACCTTGTTGATCCTATGATATAGTTTACTATTTGAAAATGTAATTATAGGATACATTAGATGTTAACGTAAACTAGTAATGCATGGATCCTCTAATAGAATTATGTTTGAGTGATAATGTTAGTAGTTTATAGATCTTTTGCTGTCATTAATTTATGAACTTGCTAATATATGATAGTTAGATAAGTAAGAATCAACACCTAAGTCTTGATTTGGTAATGATAGGTAAGTTGGGTAAATCAAGTAGATGAAAGCTATTAGAGCCTCACAAATTAAGATAGAATGGCCTTAGGATGCCAATGGAAGGAGTGTTGCAGTGTTTGGGACGAAATTGGGAGAGTTTAGGTGCAGAAGGTAGTTGAGCCGCGGCTAAAATAGGCTAAGTTGTGGCCAAGCATTAGGTAGAGGCAAAGAGCACTATGGCACATAACGAAAAAGTTATCCACAGAGGGTGACAGAGAGTAGATTCGCTGTGGCGCAAGAGGTCAAGTTACGACGAGAATCAAGGGGAGAGAAATTGTAAGTTTCAAGAGTGGTAAGTCTCAAGAGGCTATTTTACTGTGGTGCCTCATAGACTCACTGCAGTGATAAGTCTCAGGAGGCTATTTTGTTGTGGTGCCACATAGACTCGCCGTGGCTATCGCGAAAACGTGAACAGTAGGTACCCAAAAGTACTTGGTTGTGGTGCAGAAAGCTAAGCTGTGCCATAAGGTGCGAAATTTCAATTTTGAGTTATAGTAGCTACTTACGCCATGGTGCGGACGTACCAAGTTGCAGCAGGAGTCTCCAAACTTGGCTTTTAGGTTCCAGTAACTAACTTAATTATGGTGGGGAGGGTCTAAGTCACAGTGAAGATTCCCAAACTCCTATTTTTGATGTAGAAATCTTGAGATTTACTATAATAGTGTTATGTAATGACTTGTGAATATTTATATGAGGTTTTTGTAGTTTAAATCAATAGTAAGATGAATCCAATGTCTTAATTGATAATCATGATCACTTGTAGATTCGATTAGTTATGGTTGTTTAGCTAATGCCATAATGATATCAAGGTCCAAATTCCTCACTATTTTCCTAATGTAATTAATTGTATTGACTTTAGGCCTTGATTTTTGATTATTAACCACTTAATTAAGGATAATCACTGTAATTAGAAATTAGGGTCATTACACAAGGGATAGGGATTGAGAGAGACAAGCTACAAATTACAAGTCTGTGTGACAAAAGCAGAAGTAGCAATGTGCTTGGTGGCTTGATATTGTAGAAAGGTATTATAGTTAGATCTAAATAAAGTGATTGAAAAAGGAACATTGAATTGAGGAATGTTAGCATTCTCTACTAAAGCAGCATTGGTCATCTTAGGGTAGCCATGTAGTGAATAACAACAGTCATAGGAATGACCCAATTTATTGTAGTATGTGTAATGGGGTCGTTGCATATGGTTGCAACCTCTACCATTATGTCTAACATGCCCTTGATTCCAATTGTGATCACTTTCTTGTGAGGCAAAGATAGAGTCCTCATTTGGCATTGCCTCATTCAGTAGGATGGTCTACTATTGTAATCAATAGCATTAATGGATGGAATGTTAGGACTAGAGAGAATCTTATAACAAATAAGAGCAATGTCCGATTTTAACCCAACAAGAGTAAGAACCATGAGCAATTTTTTTCGTTGTTGATCTTGTTCTTCGGCATTATTGGAGATTGGCATCAACTCACTAAATTATTGTTTCACAAACTTGACCTTTCCCTCATAAATGGTTATGCTAGTATCTAGCTACTTCAAATTCATCATTTTAGTAAGAAGTGCATGAACTTGTTAAATGTCCTTAGTACACATGGATTTGGCCTTTTGCTAAAGGATATAACAGGTTTTATAATTATGCAAAATATGGCATAACTTACACTTGACTGAATGCCGTAATGGACAACATAATTAATGGTCTATTTTCTTTTAGGTAGGTTAGTCAAACATTGAAATGCTATCAGCCTATTTCACTAAGTGATTCTCATAATCTTGGCTAAGAAACCAAAGTTCAATAGAAGTTGCCTAAGTAGTATAATTAGAGCTATATATCTTTTCAAGACTGAGAATCAGGTCTTTTGAAAAAGCTGTAGAAAAGGTACCTAACTTTTAGATTGAGGAAACTAAAACAACATCAGACATGATGAAATTTGGTTGAAGAGAGTTTTGAAAGGCAGCAGATATGAAAGAATAACAAGGAATGGGGACAAATGTAAAAAAGACAAGAGTGCAATAATGTGAACAGAGGAGAGGAGCCTTAAACCACTAAAAACAAGACCTAATCACGAAACAAAAAGGCTAGGTTGGACAAAGGAGAGGTCAGTGACCACTTTTGGGTGAAAGGTGGCTAGAGAGGCAACATAACGCACTATCACACATTGTGCATGGGCAAATGTCAGTTTTCAAATTTGGCATTTGGCAACATGTGCAATAGTGTTAAGATCTCCAATGATGGGCATTGATTGATCATGACATCTAAGGTGTTTGGTGAGAGTCATGAGTCAAGATCAAGTTGGGCATAATGATTAGAATGAGGCAGAGTCACTGGGAAAAGGGTGGATGACTAAAAACTCAAGGTTTTAGGCTCTGATGCCATATAAAATATGAAAAGAAAGAAAGGAAGGGAAAGCTCTTGAGTGAAATGTAGTCAGTGAATAAAAGATTTTGAATTTTTAGGAGAATATATAAGACAAGTCATTCATGACATATAAGTATAGAATAATGATAGAATAATGTCCTAATTATAGAATATCCTTTTATTAATTACAAAATCATAGCTTACCTAATAATTACAGAATATTTACATCCTAACAAAAATAAACATAGAAAAGATTAAAACCTCTATGGCATTTGAGAGGCTAGAGATCTCTCCCAATTTACACTAAATCTTTGTTGTCTCCTCTCAAACCCAAGACTCCTTGATAAAGCTCACCAATGACGTAGACTCTTTCTCCTCCAACTCACCCACTCCCATGTCCCACATGATATAGTTAGTTATATTAGATATTACATTCCTTGCCCATATTGCCACCTTAAACTCTCTTTCCTTTGTCTTGTAAACTTTAAGACCTAGCCCACTAATATTGGATCCATCATTCCCTTCCCTTGTAAGCTGCACCCTGTCCTTAAGGTGAAAAGAAGGGAACTACACTTTGTTGACTTCATAAGCTTCCCAAGTACTCATATGATTAGGAAGGCCTTCCCATTTAATAAGCATTTGAAGTTGCCTATTATTCATTTGGTGAGTCTTCTTAATAATCTTTAGGCAAACTTGTAGTTTTGTAACTTCAGTAAGAGATAATAGGATGTCTTGTATAAAGATATTAGGATGAAAGACTTTTTGATAAGAGAAATGTAAAACACATGATGCACTTTCATCCTATTCCAACCATAGTATGAAACCATGATTGTAGCAACTCCCTTAAGGATGGAATCAAAATAGGAAGACATGTAAATACTAAGTAACCTATACTAATCATTAACTTTTAAGTACTTAAGGCTTTCATCATTTGCAAGAATTTCTATATCATAGCCTATTGTAGTCATAGCAAGCAATTTTCCTTTTTCATTGAATCTCAAATGATGGGTATTAGGAATACTACCCTTAGCTTGTTTTGCAAGTATCACCACACATTCATAGACAATTTTGAAATCCTAAAGAGTTGCATTTCTTGTATCCAATATACATTTCTCTCCTTCACATATGGGCTCACCCCACTTTAACACTTGTAAATAATTCTCTGGGAACGTCAATTTGCTAATTTTTGTTGCCAAATAAATTTGAATTTTATTAGCAGTGGATAAACATGATATCTCTATAAGATCATGTCCATGGGATTCATTTGTAGCTTCATAATTATTAGTTGTCAAAAAAGATTGATTAAGAACTTTTTCA
This sequence comes from Erythrophleum fordii, assembly GCA_032878935.1. NCBI lineage: Eukaryota > Viridiplantae > Streptophyta > Magnoliopsida > Fabales > Fabaceae > Erythrophleum > Erythrophleum fordii. Next base: position 16,537,040 of record JAVQMF010000046.1, read on the forward strand.
TTCTAATTGTTACCTTGATAAATGACAACAAGGTAATCTTGGTAGTCATAAAGCACTTTTAAGAGGTCATCATTACCGGATCATAGGTTTAGCAATGGTAAACCTAAAACCAAATAAGGAAATAAATAGTTGTTCAAAAAGCCTAGAAGGTTAGATGTCCTTAAAAGCATTCAAAATGGCCTTCATTGCTAAATCCTCATCAAATAGAGGTGCTTGTTTAATAGCTGACACTGGCCTAGTTGCTTCCCATGATTCACACCACAAATTACCCTTTTTCTACATTTGCTAACTTAGATGACCTTTAGTAGACAATGAATCACTACCATCTAAAGATTCTTAGGCATCCATACTTAGCTCCTTTTCTTTCCAACCAAGAGAAGAATACTATCTCACAAAATCTTCCATGTTATAGCTTGAATTTGTAGCCTTGCAAGCCTTATATTAGAAAGGAGTTGAGAGCATGCAGCACTAACACTTCCTATTTGCAGCGCAAGCTCCATAGTTTCTTTGATAAAATCTTTTGTAAGTAAGGGTCCTTTCTAGGTGTCAAGAGAATAGATAGGCTCACTAGTATCCAATAACACTAGATCTCCAAAAGGGAAGTTAGCATGAAGTTGAATAACAAACTACCCAATACTTAATCTAGCATACCAAACAAGGCTTGAAGGAATGTTGTTACTATAATTAACTAATTTATTGATATTTAAACTAGCTTTTACTAACATTGAGTCTAGATATTTAATGGCAATAATACACTGTCTTTTTTGAGAGATACAACAATTAATTACTTCAAGTTATTGATAAGAGAGGTAGAATTTCAAATATGAAATCTCATCCAAGTGAACTCTAGTTAAATGTGGCACTTGAGACCAAAATCTTCTTAGTGATGTTATTGAATTAGCCTCAAATAATTTTATTGTCCCCAATAACTTTGTCTCTTCTTCAATATCCTTTTTTAAAAGATTTTGTTCACCAAGAACAAAATGTGGAAAATCATCAAAGGGCCTTGCTTTTGAAATACTTGTAGATGCAACTCTAAGACATGCAGTTTGTTGTAGGATTAAGATCCATGCGATCTTGTTCAAGACTATTTTTAGGTTGACCTTCTTTGTTTCTTATTTTAAGGTGGCAATCCCTCCTATAAGAGCATTATAAGACTTGGATCCCTTAAATTTCATTTCCTTTTAATTGGTCAAGATAGTCTACTCACTATAGAAGCATTCAATATACTCATCAAATAAGGCTTCCTTTCTAAATAAGTACAAAATAGGTAAAAGTTTTGTACTAACATTATTCCCAATAGGATGCCTTCACACGAGATCCCTATGTCTCCCAACCTAAGCACACGAACAGAAACATCAAGAGACAAAGAAAAACTAGTAAGTAATTGTCCCTGGAATGTAGGCTTATGAGGACTCCTTGGAGGTGTCTTTTATAGTGCTTGCCTATGAGCAAACAAATCCAATACATCTTCAATAACCACTTCTATCTCTTCCTAACTTTGAATATCTCCTATATATGATGAAACAAGTTTACCAAGGTTTTGTGATTTGCACACTGCCATATGGCAAGGTCTAATACCCACCTATTCAAAAAAGGCCTAAAACTAGTCAGTTATAAAAGGAAGTCCCCCAAGTGGAAAGAATTAAAGTCAAACAAAATCAGAGCAATAATCTAAACCTAAAAAAAGTGAGAATATGAAGGTTAATATGTCCAAAAACTAGAGCCAAAATAGTTAAGAAAAATTGGGAAAGAAAGCAATGGTATTTTTTTAATTTCAGGCATTTTTTAAAAAACTCAAAGGAAAGATCTTTAAATGAAAAAATTAAATTTTGTTGAGTTCTTAGAGGCCCTAAAAATCATAGAAACCCCTAAAATAGTTTAAATCCCTTCGGTGAGCGATTTTAACTCTTAGTTGACCAAAATTTTGACCGAATGGTTCACAATGGTTTTAAATCCAATTTGGGTGAGACCAAAAGCATTTTATGAATTGGAAGACTTAAATTTTATGATGGAAGAGACAATTCAAAAAAAAGGAGTTGAAATGAGCCCAAATAGAAAAACCAAAATGAGGGACTAAATTAAAATTTTAGAAAATATTGTAAATGGACCCTTAGACTTATTAAATCACATCCCCTTCTTCATCAACCCTCACCACTGACTTGCTTCTGGTTTAAATAGATTCTAAAAGAGTCTCAATAGGTGCACTAAAAGGGAAAGCCATGGGAGGAAGAAGAAGCTTGAAAAGGGTAAGATTTTGTCACTTTTTCATGCTCTTTCCTTTACTAAACCTCTTCTTCTCCTTCTCCTCTCTTCTCCCATGGTTTTAATGGTTTGTTTGGGCATGTTTTAGGACTAGTTTAGTAAAGGAGAAGGAGAGATTGACAGGAAGCTTTGAAGTATAAGGAAGACTTCTTAGAAAAGCTTATAAACAAGGTAAGAATTCATGATTATGTTGCTTCTTCTTAGCTTTTCTCCTTCTCTACCATCTCGGCCAGAGTAAGGTGTAATATCCAATTCTCTAAAAACGAAAAAAAATGTGAGAAACGTAACATACGGTTTTTTCGTAAACAAATAAAACTCACCGGATACAAAAGAAAGTCCCCCAGAATGAAATAGTTAAGGTCCCAAAAAATTTGGGAAGTATTATAGACTCCTAAAAATGAGAATCTTAGGCTCAGACGGAAAGAAAAATGGAGCTAAAATGAAGAAACAATTTCTTATGAAAAACCTACAAAGCGTAATGACATTTTCGTAATTTTGAGTAATTTTTGGAATTTACACAGGAGGGCTTTTTAAATGAAATTTTTGAGTTCTTCAGGGTTCTTAGAGGCCCTGAAAACCATAGAAAGTCTCGGGACAGTTAAATCCCCTCCAATGGACGTTTTCCAATGTCGGTTGACCTGAACTTTGACCAATTCATTCGATAAGGTTTTAGCTCCAAATTGAGTGATTCCAAAGGCATTTTATTAAATTGGGAACCTAAATTTTATAATAGAAAAGATGATTCTTAAAATAGAGCTAAAACAAAGCCGAAACGAAATTGCCATTACGGAAGGATAAAATTAAAATTTTTGAAAAAGTGTGTTTCTAGAAGCTTCCACACACTTCTCCTTTCTTCTCCCATCTTTTTAAGCATGAAATTTCTGCCTAAAATACAGAATATGATATGCTCTCATAGGCTCACAAGAAGGGGAAGAAAAGAAGGAGAAATCAAAGGCTTAAGGTATAAAAATTAGTAGTTTTTCATGCTCTTTCTCTTCCAAACCTCTTTTCCTCCATTCTCCTTTTTTTTCTATGATTAAAATGAAGTTTATAAATCTGTTTTAAGGGAGAAATTGATGGAAAAATTCGGATTTGAGCATAGGAGCTCAAAGAACACAAGATTCAAGTGAGAAAAAGCAAGAAAACAGAGTAATTTCTCTTCCTATGGTTGTCATTTTTGGTTCCCTCCTCCTTCATTTCGCCCCACTTGAGAAAACCCTAGGAGAAGATGATTTTTAGGCAGAACCAAGCATGAATCTAAGGAAAAAGGGTGCAAAGATTAAGAATATACAAAGGAAATTATCAAAAAACCATTATAAATCAAGATACAAAACTTAGGGTTTCTAGTGCTCCTTTCAAAATCTGATTTTATATGATAATTACTAGGTTTAATTAAGAGTTTAAATGAGTTCTTGAGACACCTAAGATACTCTCCATAAGCTTCCTCCTTCAAGAAAACTAAGAGAACCCCAAGAAGGCCAAGGAAGCCCATAGTCTCGGCCAAAGAGGGTTCTTGTAGTGGGGGAGAGTTTTAAATTTTTCTAAAGCCATTCTTGAGTCATATTTGATGAATAAAAGTGAAGGGAGGCCTTGGAAAAAATTTAGAACTCATAGAAAGTGATTTGGTGTCTTAGGTTCCATATTATGACCTAAAGAAGTAACATGATGTTAGGCCCTTTGTTTTAACAGTGTGATGACTTCAAGAGGCTTAAAAGGAGTCAAGAATCATATTTGAAAGGAAAGAATAGGGCCTAGAAATTATTTGAGGGGTGTTGCTTCATTAGGTACAATTATAGACCATAATGGGGGTTATAGCGCAATCTAGTGTCTAACCAAGTTGTGTGACCTTAGAATATATTTCATGAACCTAATTGGCTCCCATAAATTGTATCTAGGCCAAGAGAAACCATCTCCACCAATTTATGGGTGTGTGGCAAAAAAAGGAGGCTTGAAATCCAAGGAAAAAGTATGTGATTGTGTGTAAGGTAGCTCTCTCAACCTTTTCTCATGCATAGATGTGCATTTAACTTGTTTTAGAATGTGGGTATATGCATTTTCAAGCTATGAAAAGTATGCTAGCATGCCTTTATATGCTATGATTCTTAATACCATGTTATATTTCTAAATGAGTACATAATATTTGTTTGAGTTTGCTTGAGTGTGGAGAGGCCAAGAACTCTTTCCTTTGGAGAGGATGAACCAAGAACCCTTGAGCTTGGTTGAGACAAAGTAAAAAGTCTTCCAAAAGCAAAGTGGGCTGCCAAGAGTATGGTTGAGTCCAAAGCTCTTAAAGAATGGGTGAGATAAGTCCAAAATCCATGAGGAGAAGTGTGAGGCTAATCCAAACGCTTGGTGAGCATTTGAATGTCTTGTATGATTTGTTCATATGCTAAGTTTGCTTTTAAAATGTCCATGACTTCTATTTTCTTCATTCATGCATTTGTAAAACTTGTTTTACACATATTATGTATGATTGAATGGTGTAAAGTTTCACATCGACTAGAAGGGGCCTGTGGCTAGCCCATATAAGTGGGGGAGAATCCCTCCCCACCAAGACACGTTTTCTTGGGAATGTGGTTAAATGTCCTGCCCAGGGAAGGCAAAACCCAACTGAATGGGGAAGGCTGGGTCAAAGACCCTCAAACTTGGAAGGAAGGGACAATATCTTGGTGGCTCTATATGTGTGAATGTAACACCATAGTTTCTAGCTCACATCCATCATCATTTACATGCTCATGTGATATATAGTAAGAAGGAAGTGAGAATTTTATTGAAAATAACACACTTTCTGCGCCGCATCATGACTAAAAATTTCATTTGGTGTTATGTGGACTGTGTGAGCTCATGCTATATATTATCATATTTAATTACATCATTACAACTCATTTGCATCACAAAAACATGCCTACAACCCATGGAAACTGAATTGGAAGGTGGAAAATGAGGTTTCATTCTCGGCCAGAATTGGCCTCCTTTCTGGGCAAATTTTGAAAAATCATAACTAAATCTAAAAAATTTAAAATCATGAAATATTTGTCATTCTAAAAATATTAGGATGTCTACTTCACACTAAGAATATGTCTAAGCCACAAAATTCATCACACAGGACGTTTGACATCCAAAAAGCTACAGAGGTCACTGGCTGCCTGGGCTGTTGTTCAGTTTACTGATACAAATTTCTAAAATTCATAACTAATTCTATAAAAATTGAAAGCATACAAATTTTGTCATTATAAAAATATAAAAATGTTAAATTGATACTAAAAATAATTCTAGAATGAAACAGATACGTTTATCTATTAGGAACCTATAGAACAGTAACTGAACTCTTGGGGTGCTACTGGTACTGACAGTTAACTTCAGACATCCATAACTCTCTGCTCAGACCTCCAAATGAGGTGATCTTAGTGGCCACAGAAGGCTTATGACATCTAGTTTTTGTATATAAAATTTCACAAGTATTGGACACCATTTGGCCATCGAGTAACACAAAACACAAAACTGCCAGTATGAACAGTACCCATACCAAAATCCATGAAAAATCCCAAATTTGAAAATTCATCAAATATTCCCTAGACCTTAGAAAATTATGATCTTTAGCTTCCAAAAATCTATCAATGAGACCTAATTTCATGCCAAATTTCAGATCAAGACTAGCTCATTTAGCTAAGAAGTGACCTAGGGTTCCATTATGGTCAATTTTGCCTCCATATTGAGTACCAAAATTGCCAAATGGATTTCCCTTGGTCTTGGAACCTTTTGGGCAAGTCTAAAAGTATATTTAAGACTTTTGTGAGCTACCCAAATGGTCCCAAACCTCATACATCTCATTTTAGCCATTCAATCCCCACTTATACACATATCCATCAAACTTTCAATTCTCATACTTTGGCATTAGATACTCAAAACATATGCTAGAGGTCATACATCATATTCATATATATAAACATCACATAATGGTGTATTTATACATGCCTCAAGGGTCATGGTACATTTACAACATCATATACTTTGTGAAGCCTCCTTATAGGTTCAAAAAGAATGAAAGCTAGGCCTAGGCTTGTCAATCTCCTTCTTTCATGGTTGTTGGCTCCCTTCACCATAACTCCTTGGTCCACCTAGCATGTTAGAGCATTGGAGAGGAGGGAGTGAGATTCAAAGAATCCCAATAGCTCATCTCCCATTCAATCATACATAATATGTGCAAGCAAGCTTTACCAATGCATGCATGGAGACAATAAAAGCCATGGACATTTTAGAAGCAAAGTTGGCATGTAAACAACTCATACAAATCATTCAAGAGCTCACTAAGTGTTTGGATTGGCCTCACACTTCTCTTCATGGGTTTTGGACTTGCCTCACCCATTTCTTGAGCACTTTGGACTCGACCATACTCTTGGGAGCCCACTTTGCTTTTGGGAGACTCTTTGCTTTGTCTCAACCAAGTTCAAGGGGTCTTGGCTCATTCTTATCAAAGGGAAGAGTTCTTGGCCTCTCCACACTCAAGCAAACTCATATAAATATCATCGATTCATTTAAAACATAACATGGCATCAAGGATCATGACATGTAAAGGCATGCTAGCATACTTTTCAAAGCTTGAAAATACACATACACACATTCTAAAACAAGCTAAACACAGATCCATGCATAGAGAAGGTGGAGAGAGCTACCTTATATACAAACACACACTTTTTCCTTAGCTTTCAAGCCTCCTCTTTTAGCCACACACCCACAAGTTAGTGGAGATAGTTTCTCTTGGCCTCGACACAAATTATTGGAGCCAATTAAGTTCATGAAATAATTTCTAGGGCTATGCAACTTGATTAAACCCTAGATTACTCTACAACCTCCATTATGGTCCATATTAGCACCTAATGAAGCAACACCTCTCAAATGATTTCTAGGCCTCATTCTTTACTCTCAAATATGATTCTTGACTCCGTTTAAGCCTCTTGGAGTCATCACATCCTTAAAACAAAGGGCCTAGCATCATATTGCTTTTTTAGGTCAAAATATGGAACCTAAGGCACCAAATCAATTTCTAAGAGTTCTAAATTTTTTCCAAGGGTTCCTCCCACCTTCTACCATCATAAGAAGTCCCAAACCAAGGCTAAAACAAATTAAAACAACCCCTAGCCTAATGGTTCTGTCTTGGCCGAATTAATGGAGGGAGGAGGAGTCTATGGGCTTTTTGATTTTTCCTTGATGGGAGAGACACTTGGGAGGCTTCCTAGGGGTTTTAGAGACTCAAATAAACATTTATAGATGTAAGAAAATTCATGGATTAAATCAGTTTTTATAAAGTGTCCAAGAGCTCTACACTTTTCTAACTTGATTTTCATTAGCCTTTCTTCCAATTTCCTTGCATCTACTAACTCCTCATAGTCTAAAACCCACAATTCCTTCTTATTTCTGGACAAAAAGCCTCCCTCCAAGATGGTTCTATTCTGGCAGAACTCCACACACAAAGGGCAAGAAAAAGGAAGTAACCAAGATAAAAAAAATCACCTTGATTCCAAGCTTTTCTCAAGAGTTCTCTTCCTTGCTTCAACCCTCTCCTTGAATTTCAAAATTTCCCCCTCAGTTCTAGGGTCAAAAAAGAACCAAACATCTCACTAAATCCATAGGAAGAGAGGAGGAAAGGAGGGGAAGAAGTTTAATAAGGCAAGGAGTAGGAAAAAGTGGCTAAAACTTACACTTTTCAAAACTTCCTCTTCCTTCCTTGGCCTCCCCTCTTGTGTGCCACTCTCAGCCCTTCTTACTTCTATTTTAATGTGTGAGAGAGTGGGTGAGGAGATCTGATCAAAGAAGGGGCATTTTTATAAGCTAGGGATTCATTTAAGCAACTTTTAAAATTTATAATTTAGTCCCTCTTCATAGTTTTATTCGTTTGGGCTCGTTTCAACTTCTTTTTGAAATCTGTCCTTTTCATTATATTTCTTAGGCTCTTAATCATAATAATTGCCTTTGGAATCACTAAAAAAGATCTAAAACCATTCCGAACTGTTCAGCCAAAGTTTTGGTCAACTGATAGCTAAAATCGCTCATCGGAGGGGTTTCAACTGTTCTAGGGGTTCCCATAATATTTAGGGCCTCTAAGAATCCTAGAGAGCTCAAATTTTTTGTTTAAAAAGCCTTCTTATGAGTTTTTCAAATTTTTCAAAAATTACAAAAATGCCTCTACTTCCCTCGGTAAATTTTCTTATCTCTTTTAGCTCTGGTTTTTAGGCATCTTCAATATCAAATCCTCATTTTCTAATATTTACAATTTTATTATAATTTTAGTTGGCCTAATTCCTTCTATTTCGAGGACTTCCTTTTATATTTGGCCCATTTATAACGTTTACGGAGAAACTGGACATTGCGTTTCACACGTTTACGGAGGGACTGGATGTTACAAATTGGAGATGAACTATTAGGATTCTTTGAATCTCATTCCCTTCTCTTTAATGATCTCACATGCTAGGTGGACCAAGTGAATATTCCAATGAAAGCCAATAACAATGAAGAAGGAAGATTGACAAGCATATACCTAGCTTTAGCCATTTTGAATCCATAATGATGCTTCACAATGTATATGATGTGCTTCGATCTCGTGTCGGGATTAGGAATGGTATCAGAGCCTTCACATTCGTAAGATAATCGGATTAGATCTGCTAGTAAAAGAGAGTAAGAACATATATTGATGGGTTCATCGCACAACCCTCAAAATAAAACTATATATGTAGCTAGTGGTACAACCTAGGTCATCTCCCTTGGAAATAGAGTTCAATGCTCAATTGGGTTTTCTAAATGTTAAAGATCCTAAAAGCTATCTAATTTGGGGGTTTTTGATTGAATTAAACTAAGTAAAATGAAATTGAATTAAAATTCCTAATTACTACCTAATTATATGAATTGTGGGTGGAGAATGGTCTTGTGACTAGCTTTGGATTCGTCCCTTAGTATCCACTATCTTATCATAATCCAATTGTGATTAATTCTGGCTTAAGAGTCCTTAATTGTGTTCGTTAGCAAATAATCTTGAATTACCATTTAAGATTCAAGAGACTAGCAATTTAATGTTAATTGAGACCTCAACTCCCATTAAATTACTAATTTTTGTGATTAAGATCTTTGAACACTCAAATTGATTGATTAACTGATTAATTAGCCTCTGAATCATCATTCAAAAATTTTTAATTAACCAACTAAATAACAAGGAATCCACAAATAGACAATTAGGCACATAATCTCACTCATGCATTTCATCAAACACCTTCATGGCATACATGAAAAATTAAAGGAAAATGAACGATTCAGAACTTGATTCAATCAATTAATCAACAAAAATAATCTCATAATTAATATCTAACCAGCCACTAATTATAAACAACACAAATCTTCAATCTAATATATTCTTAACCAAGAAAATACAAGAAAGAGAAAAGTGTAGAAAGAGATGAGAATCTTAGCCAAAATTCCCTTTCTAATAAATGGATTCAAGCTTCTCCAAGAGCCTTCTCTTAGCTAGCCTCAAGGTGGAAGATGAGAGCTTCATCGTGGTGGTGAGATGGAGATGGAAAATGGAATGGAAAATGGCGTGGAGTGTGTTCTGTATGGAGTGGACGAAGGAAGGGCATGAATTGAATGACGATCCATTGAATGACGGGGTGTGAGTGTATTTTTATTCCCTCGAATCATGCCCCCTTCTCTAGACCAATTCACATGCTTCATTAACCATTTCACGTGTCCTTGCTTGACGAATGGATGAGATGGGATGGATCAAGGGTCTGCAAATGGAGTGTGGAATATGGTTTATACAAAGGATGCTACTGCCTCTCATGTAATAATCCACTCACGTGTTTCATTTTATTGTTCACGTGTTCTCTTCATTCCTTCTCAAACCAGACTTGCACTTTTCCATGTAAGAATCCTCCTATGCTCTCGTGGCTCTGCATGTGTATAAATGTGGGCTCCACTTTAATTTATAATATTCCATGTGAAACTCTTTGCTTGTTTTACTCCAGTGTCTTTTACGCATTCTGCTTAGCTTCTTCACGCTCTTTCCACCATTTCTGCTCAGCGTCTCTAGCTCATTTTCTCGTTTCTTCCTCAGCCAAGCACGAAGCTCCATCTCTTTCTATCTTCATGCCTCCTTTTGTAATAGCCACGTTTAACACTTGCTAACCTGTAGCTATTCATTCTTTTCTGTTCAGCTCACCTTATTCATGTTATTGCTGCAGCTCGTTGTCACTTCTTCTCTTTAATTCATCCACTCCATTCTCGACCGCACTCCATATTCTTTCTTAACTCGAGCTGCATGCCTTTTTCTCTTGAAAGCTCCTTCAATTCTAGAACTTTTAGAGTTGTTTCACTCTTGGTTTAGGGACTTTTGACTTAGCCTCACCCATCCAAGGGACTTTTGGCCTAGTCTCACCTATGCCTTGAGACTTTTGGCACATCCTCACCCACTTTAAGGGACTTTTGGCATCACCTCACCCTTATGAGCCAATCTCACATTCAAAGGCATTCAAGAGAACATATTGGTAGCAATGCAATTCCATGAGATCATGTGGCATATTACCAAATTATAAAAACACATGCAAGCATACAATGACATACATATGCAAATAAGAAAGTATGAAGAATAAGGTGGAGAGCTACTTTTCAATTTATGCAAGTTTACTTTGCTAATACCTTCCCCTCCTTGATTTCACAAGAACACTTAGGTTGTTGGTTGTTCTCTTAGCCTAGGCATCACAAGAAACATAAAATCACATACTTGAAGTAAGACAAGACAATAAACTAAAGCTTAAACACACATTTGGTTTCATACTCGGCATTTTGGTTCCATAATTAGCCTAATGAAGCAACTTTTGGAATTCAATTTCTAGGTTCCATTCTATTATTATTTCTAGACTTCTTGGACTCATTTAAGGTCCTTGGAGCCATCACACATTCACTTGTACAATTAGAAATCTAAATTACTTCATAAAGTACCATTATGGACACCATTGCTCCATCTCTCATTCCATGATTCCTAAATTTTTTTCCAATAGTTTTCTTTATCTTCTAATATCATATGAAGTCTCAAATCAAGGCTAGAACAAATTAAAAAACTCCCTAGCCTTATGAACTATGCTTGGTTGAGGCACACCCATCAAAGGAGGTTCTTGGAGTTCAAAATTTTTCCTTGATGGAAGAGCCATGTGGGAAGGTTTTTAAGGGTCTTAGAAGCTCAAGGAAACATTTAAATAACCAAGAAAACATTCACACAAAATCAGATTTTACAAAACCCTAGAAAATTCCACACTTTCCTAACTTAATTTCTATTGGTTTTTCTTGGAATTTCTTGACATATTCTATCTCCCCAAGGTCCAAAACCCTTGTTTCCGTCTTGGTTTTGGACAGAAAATCCCTTTCCCATATGGTTCTAATCTAGGCCAAAAATCCCCTATGAAAAAGCAACAAGGAGAAGCAACAACAACAAGTAGTTACCTTAGTTTCAAGTTTGCTTCCAAAGCCTTTCTTCCTTGGTTCTCTTCTCCTTGAAAAATTTGAACTACCCCTCTAAGTTTTGCACTAAAAATAGAACCAAACATCTTAAGAAAATCATAGAAATAAAGCAAAGAAGGAAGGGAGCAAGGTTGAAGGAAGAAAGAGCATGAAATTCCATAGATTTACCTACCTTTTCCTTAATTTTTCCCCTCCTTTTCTTCCCCTTCTTGTGAGCCTAAGAGAGCATATCATATTCCATATTTTGGGCAGAAAATATGGAACATATCATATTTCATAAGAGAGCATATCATATTCCATAAGAAAGGAAAAGTGTGTGGGAGTTTCTAGAAGTATACTTTTCTAAAAATTCTAATTTTGTCCTTTCAAAATCGCAATTTTGTTTTGGCTTTGTTTCAGCTCATTTTTTAGAACCATATTTTCCATCATAAAATTTAGGATCCCAATTTAATAAAATACCTTTGGAATCACTCAATTTGGAGCTAAAACTTTATCGAACGAACCGGTCAAAATTCGAGTCAACCGACGTTAAAAAACATATACTGGAGGGGCTTTACCAGTCCTAGGGCTTACCATGATTTTTGGGGCCTCTAAGAACCCTGAGCAACTTAAAACTTTCATTTAAAAAGCCCTCCTATATGTTTTTCTAAAAGTTACACTTATTTACGAAAATGCCATTACATTTCATCAATTTTTGTCATAATTTTTTTCTCCATCCTAACTCTATTTTTCTTTCCGTATGAGCCTAGAATTATCATTTTTAGGAGTCTAGGATTCTACCTAAATTTTTTGGGACATTATCTAGCCCATTTCAGAGGACTTGCTTTTATACGGCTCATTTCATCATTTTACGAAAATTACATTCATTACATAAAGTGTATGTAGCTCTAATTAGTAGAAAATAGCCAAAATTTGTTAGTCTATCCATAATTACCCAAATGGAGTCATAACTTGGGGATGTCCTAGGCAATCCCATGGCAAAATACATAAATATATTATCCCATTTCCACTCAGGGATATCCAAGGACCATAATAGTCCTATAGATTTATGATATTTTATTGTCACTTTTTGACAAACTAAGCACTTTGTAACATAATTTGCTATGTCCAACTTCATCCCAAGCCACCAAAAATATTTCTTAAGATCATTGTACTTCTTGATGGTGCCTAGATGAATTGTATATTTGCTCTTATAGGCTTCTACTAGTATAATATCTCATAACTACTCATCCCTAAGTATACATATCCTTCCTTGATGCCTCACCAAACCATCCTAAAAAATATCAAATTCTTTAGGCACACCTTGTGATATTTGTTCTCTAATTCCACCTAAAACTCTTTAGATGTCTGAGTGTAACAACCGGGAAAAAGAAAAGAAAAGGGAAAAGAAAGAAAGTGAAAACTGGAAATTTTCGGAATCCAGAATTTCTGCCAAGTCTTCTCGCAATAGTGAGAAACGGTCTCGCTACAGCGAGAGAGCTAGTTCGCAACAGCGAAGGCATTTCTAGCTATAGCGAGTGCTGGCAGCAGCCCATACAAAAACCAAGGAGTTGCCCGCTGTAGCGTGCGCCATAGCGAGAGTGAAGTCTGGAACTGACGCGATTTCGCCATAGCGAATGGTAAATTTTGCCATAGCGAAGGAAACTGACCCGATCTCGCCGTAGCGAAGGTTACACCTCGCCATAGTGAATCCATATTACACGAGCTCGCTATAGCGAAGGTTAGTTTTCGCCGTAGCGAGAGTCAGTCCGGAAGAGAGTAAATAGCGAGAATCAGACTTCATTAAACGCCCAAACTCATTTCTTCTCTCATATATGCCCTAAGCTTCGACCCAAAGAGAGAAAAGAGGCGTGGAGAGTGTGAGAGATCAAGAGAAGGAGGAAGATTAAGGGAAAGGTAAGGTCACTTCTCCCATTTCTCTTCAGATTTCTGATCCCCTCCCTTTGCCCTCTCTTTCTGTGGTTTTATTTGTGAAAATGGACGGATTTTGGGCATGGGTCAGAAGAGGGAAAGTGGAAAACTCTTTTGAATCCTTGAGTTCTCTTTGAAAATGAGGTTTTCCACTACCATGGGAGCTTGAGAGAGAGAAAGGGGTAATGGCATTCTAGAGAGAGAACCCTAGGTTGTGTGTGATAGAAGAGTTACTCTAAATTAAATTACAAGAGAGTAATTGCATGCTTTTGGTGTGTCTAGGCTCAAGTGAAACACTTACATCAAGGCGTGTTTGTGAACCTAAGGAGGGAGAGGAGAAATTGAAAGGAAAAGCTTGTGTTGGCTTTGGCTCCAAAGGTAGCTCTTTTTTTCACTTTTTCTTGTTGCATTCTTGGATATGATAGTCATTGTATGATATGTATATGCTTGTTGTGTGGAATATGCCATATGCTATTGCTTTGATGCATTGAATGTCAATATGCTTGTATGATGAGTTGTGAGAATTGCTCGGGTGTGGTAGTGCCGAAAGTCCCTTGAGATGGGTGAGGTGAAGCCGAAAGTCCCTTGAGATAGGTGAGACAAGGCCAAAAGTCTCCAATGAGTGAGGCCAAGTCAAAAGTCCTTAAACTCAAGTGAGGCCATCCAAAAGTCCCTTAAACTCGGGTGAGGCTAGACCAAAAGTCCCTGGAGCCCATTTTTGGCATTGTTGTGAATTCCATAGCATGTACATTATGTGTTGGATGTTTGAGAATAGCTAAATGCTTATTCACATGCTTTGACTTGTTATATGCCTTGATTGCTTGCTGGATTGAGTGCATGAGCTATTGAGATTCCCTGAATCTCACCCCTTTCCCCTCCCAACTAATATGCTAGGTGGAGCTCAAGGAGAACCGAGCACACACCAAGGAGCCTAGGAGCATGCGTAGTTAGTTATGAGTTTATGTTTTGATATTTTGATGTATATATAATGTAAAGTGGTGCCAAATGAAGATGTGCCCACTATTTTTGAGATGTAAAGTTTGTAACACGTGAAGAAATATGAAAGGATGATGTATGAACTCTGTTATTAGCCAAATGAATGGAAATGAGGGTTTTACCCCTTTTTGTTGCATGTATGGAATAGTGCATATTTGGCCGTAGCATAGCGAGATTTGGATGTATGATGAATTGGATCATATGGACATGTTAGATATACTAGTTTTATGCTTTTAAACTTGTCCATGTGGAGTGAGAATGTGAGAGAGGCTATTTGGACCCGTTTTGGACCTTTGGGGTGTCAAAATCGGTATTTTTGTGAGCTCCGTCAAAGTATGACCGGATGAGCTCCGTTTGCCACGAAATTTAGCATGCCTCTAGAGTTTGTAGAAAGCTTCTTGAGAAGCTAAAGTGGATAATATTCGGAGGATTATAGAATATTTGGGGAATTGTTGAATTTGGGAGAATTTAATGGATTGGTCATGTACTGTTCATCTAAACTAGAAAATGAAATCTGTGGCACTTTTAGACCAAATGGATTCCAAATGTGGTGAAATTTTATACACATAAACTAGAAAACCAAAGTGACTTGTAGGAACTGGAATCACCCAAATCGAAGGTCTGTAGAGAGAGTTTGGACTGTCTGAAGTTCTGTATCAGCATCAGGGAGCTTACCTGACCCCCATCACTGTTCCATCAGTTTTCGGGATGCAGGAGCTACTGAACTGATCTGGACTTATTTTTCTCCTCTAGTAGACATCCGTATCTTTCCGAATTGGTATAATGTACCCAGATTGGATTTTTTTGGAATTAGTTATGAATTTTTGAAAGTCATGACAGCAAGCTGCACCAGAAACAGTGACAGCTAGACCTTCCTCCCATTTTCGATGTCAAACTTAGTCCAAATGCTGAGATTTTAATTGGAAATTATTTTTAGTGTAAAGTTAACACTTAGATCTTTCCAGAAAGCTAAAGTATGCTGGATTCCCATTTTGCTACAATTTCTTATGATTTTCCAAACTTAGAGCCAAAATATGACTTTTGGGCCCAAGTGAGAAAATGTAATTTTTATAGTTTTCGGCTCTATACCCGTGGCCTATGGTTTGTTTCATGCTATGTATGAATTGTATATATGGAGTTTGAGTTGAGGATGCTTGAGATGGGTTCGCAGGACCCACGGGGTGAAAGATGAGTATATGAAACCCCGGTTCATAGCATGCAAATGCCACGGAAGAGTAGTGACTCTTTGGAAATCATATGGAACCGAGCCTATAGAGAGGCTAGGTAGTGGTAGGAGATTAAGGTGTCACATTTTTGGTATCAGAGCAATGGTTTAGGCACTTTTACTCAATGTTAGGCTCTTGAATGCCATAATTTGCTGGTATTTGGTGTGAATGGTCATGGAAGTTGTAGCATCCATTTGCATATGTGTTGTGATATTATTGTGAACTGAGGATTGCTATTTCTTTCAGACATGGTTGAGACTAGACGGGGCAGGGGTAGAGGCAGAGGCAGAGGCCGACCGCCTAGGGCTCAGAGAGATGAGCCAGAGGTTCCTACTGAAACTAGGGTTCCTCTGCAGGCCATCATGGATAGACTTGACCGGTATGAAGCCATGATGGGCCAGCACCAAGAGATGCTGGAGCAACAGAGATACATTGCCCAGCAGTAGCATGATATGATCATGCATCTGCAAAACACCCTGGCTAGGCAAGAAGAAGCCAGAAGGGATGCCCCTGGACCGTAACCATCTACCTCCAGTATTCTACCTATACCTCCCCAGGAGCCTGCTGCTCCACAAACCCAGACGCTTCTCCAAAAAGTATTGAAGCAGTTCAGGCAAAACAATCCACCCTCGTTTGACGGGGAATTGGATGCGGATAAGGCAGAGGCTTGGGTGATGCAGCTTAAGAAAATCTTCTCAATGATGGATTGTACCACTGAGCAGAAAGCCCAGTTAGTCACCTTTATGCTAGAAAAAGAGGCTGATAGATGGTGGGAGAGTGCAAAACCACTGATGGAGACCAAGAATATACCGATCACTTGGGAGACGTTCTTGGTTGAATTTTATGAGAAGTATGTCCCAAGTTCAGTGAGGAAGAAGAAAGAGATGGAGTTTATGGGCTTGAGACAGACTGATGAGATGACTGTGGACCAGTATGTGGCCAAGTTTATAGAGCTGTCTCGGTATTCCTCTTACCTCCAGAGGTATGATGATGAACCCTGGAGATGTGAGTAGTTTGAGACTGGTTTGAGGCCCCTGATTAGCGACAGAGTCACTTCACAGCGGATCAGAAAGTTCAATACTCTTGTGGAGGTCAGTAGAGTGATTGAGACGAATCTGCAAGTTATCATGCCTACTGCGACTACGGCTAGTCAGAAGAGGGTTCCGGATTTGAAGAGGTCAAAACCAGAAGAGGGCTCTAGTTTGACCCCTAGTACCAAGAAAAAAGGCAAGGGGCCATGGAGTAGAAGGCCGTAGCGAGGTGTGCCACCTCCTCGGGGTCAGTCATCCTTCCAGCAGTCTCCGGTGACATGTTTTAAGTGTGGGAAGCCGGGGCATATTGCTAGACACTGTCCTCAGATGGAGACAACGCCTCCTCCTAGACCACAAACCCAGGGCTGAGTGTTCGCCCTTACTCAGCAGGAAGCCAGCGCATCTCCCAGTTTGATCCGAGGTACGCTGTTAGTGAATGGCTTTCCTGTAGTTGCTATGTTTGATTCGGGTGCTAGTCACTCGTTTATATCTTATGATTGTGTGAGGAAATTGGGTCTGGTTGTTAGTGTCTTGCCCTTTGACTTATCTGTCATTACACCCACTGGAGGCCACGTGGTCACTTCCCATACTTGCTTAAATGTCACTGTCCAATTTAACCATTGTCATACCACTCTTGATTTGGTTTGTATGCCTTTCTATAAAATTGACTTGATTATTGGTATGAACTGGTTAGCTGCAAATAATGCCATACTTGATTGTGAACACCTAACCATTTCCTTACCTACTTGTGGGACCATACCTAGGGTAGGAGCTGAGTTATCTTTTATGACTACTACCCAGGCTGAAAGATATTTAGAGTGTGGATGTCAAGGGTTTCTAGTCTTTTTCTCTATTCGGGCTGAGGTAGAAGAAGGGATTGAGGAGATCCCAGTTGTCAGGGAATTCCCAGAGGTTTTCCCTAGAGAGTTTGATTTCAGTGGCCTACCCCCTGAGAGAGAATTAGAGTTCCCTATAGACATAGTGCCTGGTGCTGGACCGGTGTCCAAAGCTCCTTACAGGATGGCTCCCTCCGAGCTTGCTGAGTTGAAAGCGCAGGTAGAGGAATTGTTAGAGAAAGGGTTTATCCGCCCTAGTGTTTCACCTTGGGGTGCTCCGGTGTTGTTTGTGAAAAAGAAAGATGGTAGCTTGCGGTTATGTATAGATTACAGAGAGTTGAATAAAGTTACCATCAAGAATAAATATCCTCTCCCTAGAATTGATGATCTGTTAGATCAGTTGGCTGGGGCATCTATGTTTTCTAAGATAGATCTTAGATCTGGTTACCACCAGTTGAGAGTGAGAACTAAAGACGTCTCTAAGACGGCTTTCAGGACGAGATATGGGCACTATGAGTTCCTTGTGATGCCATTCGAGTTGACGAATGCGCCTGCTGTGTTCATGGATTATATGAATAGGGTATTCAGACCGTATCTAGATCAGTTTGTGGTGGTCTTTATTGATGATATTTTAGTGTACTCCCGATCTTTTGAGGAGCACGAGAGGCATTTGAGACTAGTCCTAGAGACCTTGAGAGAGAAAAGGTTGTATGCCAAACTGAGTAAATGTGAGTTTTGGCTGACCGAGGTGCGATTCTTAGGTCATGTGATCTCACGAGATGGGGTAGCGGTGGATCCCCATAAAGTTGAGGCTGTGTTACAGTGGGATAGACTTAGAACGATCACCGAGGTTAGGAGTTTCCTAGGTTTGGCAGGGTATCACAGACGATTTATTCAGGACTTTTCTCGAATGGCCTTATCACTGACGAGGCTAACCAGGAAAGATACACCGTTTGTGTGGGATGAGAGATGTGAGAAGAGTTTCCAGGAGTTGAAACTCTGTTTGACCACTGCCCCTGTACTGATTATCCCTGACCCTAGTGAACCATTTGTGGTTTATTGTGATGCTTCGGGCAAAGGGTTAGGATGTGTGTTGATGCAGTAGGGTAGAGTAGTGGCATATGCCTCGAGGCAGTTGAGACCTCATGAGGAGAATTACCCCACACATGACCTAGAGTTAGCTGCCGTAGTGTTTGCTCTTAAAATTTGGAGACACTATCTGTATGGTGCGACCATAGAGATCTATAGTGACCACAAGAGTCTGAAATACCTGTTTGATCAGAGAGAACTCAATATGAGACAGAGGAGATGGATAGAATTTTTGAAAGATTATGATTATGTGTTAAAATATCATCTGGGTAAGGCCAATGTGGTGGCAGACGCCCTGAGTAGAAAATCCATCCATGTAGCCCATATGATGATTAGGGAGCAGGAGCTCCTAGAGAAGTTCAGAGAGTTGAACCTCTCGTGTCAGGTGGTATCGGGTAGATTATATCTGAGTGAAACCCGAATTGAGAATGTCTTGAGAACCCAGATCTTAGATGCCCAGAGAGAGGATGAGTTCCTGAAACGGATCAGGAATGAGATCACCCAAGGTAAGACCTCAGATTTCAAGTTGTCTGAGGATGGCATGATAGTATACCGAGAGAGAATCTGTGTGCCTAGTCAGAATGAGTTGAGAGAAAGCATTTTAGAAGAGGCGCATAAGAGTAAGTATACTATCCACCCAGGTGCCACCAAGATGTATCAGGATGTGAAAAGAATTTTCTGGTGGCCAGGGATGAAAAGTGATGTGACGGAGTATGTGGCTAGATGCCTAGTGTGTCAGAGGGTAAAGATTGAACATCAGAAACCGGCTGGGTTGTTGCAACCACTAGATATCCCTGAGTGGAAGTGGGATAGTATAGCCATGGATTTTGTCATGGGGTTACCCAGGACATCCTCTGGACACGATGCTATATGGGTAGTTGTGGATAGACTGACGAAGTCTGCACACTTTTTAGCTATTAAGGCTACTTATACACTGGATAGATTGGCCCAGTTGTATATCAGAGAGATAGTGCGACTTCATGGAGTACCCAATAGCATAGTTTCGGATAGAGACCCCAGGTTCACATCGAACTTTTGGAGGTCATTGCAATATGCCTTAGGAACCAGATTGCGGTTTAGTACTGCATATCACCCCCAGATAGATGGTCAGACTGAAAGGACCATCCAGAAATTGGAAGATATGTTGAGGGCATGTGTGCTAGAAATGAAGGGGAACTGGGATGTGTATTTACCGTTAGCAGAGTTTGCTTATAACAACAGTTACCATTCCAGTATTCAGATGGCCCCTTGTGAGGCTTTGTATGGGAGAAAGTGCAGATCCCCTCTGTGTTGGGTTGAGCTAGGAGAGAGGAGTATGATAGGACCTAAGATTGTGGACCAGACCACCCGACAGATAGAGTTGATTAGAAAGAGGCTCCTCACGGCCCAGAGTAGACAGAAAAGCTATGCTGATAAGCGTAGGAGGCCGTTAGAGTTTGAGGTTGGAGACCATGTGTTCATTCAAATATCTCCAATGACGGGAGTAGGTCAGTCAATGAGGGTAAGGAAGCTCAGTCCTAGGTACATTGGTCCGTTTGAAATCCTTGAGAAAATTGGACCCGTGGCTTACCGAATAGCCTTACCTCCTAACCTAGCCCAAATACACAGTGTTTTTCATGTCTCCCAGTTGAAAAAGTATTTACCAGATTCCTCACATGTCATAGAATATGAGCATGTGCAAATGCAGGAAGATCTTTCCTATGTAGTGAAACCGGAGAGAATTGTGGATGCTAAGCTTAAACAGCTGAGAAGCAAGAGCATTCCTCTGGTGAAAGTGATCTGGAGAGGTCTGACATCTGAGGAAGCAACCTGGGAATTGGCAGATGAGATGAGGCAGAAACATCCAAAATTATTCCCTTGAGGTAAGTTTTTAAATTTCGAGGACGAAATTTCTTTTAAGAGGGGTAGAAATGTAACAACCAGGAAAAAGAAAAGAAAAGGGAAAAGAAAGAAAGTGAAAACTGGAAATTTTTGGAATCCAGAATTTTTGCCAAGTCTTCTCGCAATAGTGAGAAACGGTCTCACTACAGCAAGAGAGCTAGTTCGCAACAGCGAAGGCGTTTCTAGCTATAGCGAGTGCTGGCAGCAGCCCATACAAAAACCAGGGAGTTACCCGCTGTAGCGTGCGCCATAGCGAGAGTGAAGTCTGGAACTGATGCGATTTCGCCATAGCGAATGGTAAATTTCGCCATAGCGAAAGGAAACTGACCCGATCTCACCGTAGCGAAGGTTACACCTCGCCATAGCGAATCCAGATTACACGAGCTCGCTATAGCGAAGGTTAGATTTCGCCGTAGCGAGAGTCTGTCCGGAAGAGAGTAAATAGCGAGAATCAGACTTCATTAAATGCCCAAACTCATTTTTTCTCTCATATATGCCCTAAGCTTCGACCCAAAGAGAGAAAAGAGGCGTGGAGAGTGTGAGAGATCAAGAGAAGGAGGAAGATTAAGGGAAAGGTAAGGTCACTTCTCCCATTTCTCTTCAGATTTCTGATCCCCTCCCTTTGCCCTCTCTTTCTGCGGTTTTATTTGTGAAAATGGACAGATTTTGGGCATGGGTCAGAAGAGGGAAAGTGGAAAACTCTTTTGAATCCTTGAGTTCTCTTTGAAAATGAGGTTTTCCACTACCATGGGAGCTTGAGAGAGAGAAAGGGGTAATGGCATTCTAGAGAGAGAACCCTAGGTTGTGTGTGATAGAAGAGTTACTCTAAATTAAATTACAAGAGAGTAATTGCATGCTTTTGGTGTGTCTAGGCTCAAGTGAAACACTTACATCAAGGTGTGTTTGTGAACCTAAGGAGGGAGAGGAGAAATTGAAAGGAAAAGCTTATGTTGGCTTTGGCTCCAAAGGTAGCTCTCTTTTTCACTCTTTCTTGTTGCATTCTTGGATATGATAGTCATTGTATGATATGTATATGCTTGTTGTATGGAATATGCCATATGCTATTGCTTTGATGCATTGAATGTCAATATGCTTGTGTGATGAGTTGTGAGAATTGCTCGGGTGCGGTAGTGCCGAAAGTCCCTTGAGATGGGTGAGGTGAAGCCGAAAGTCCCTTGAGATAGGTGAGACAAGGCCAAAAGTCTTCAACGAGTGAGGCCAAGTCAAAAGTCCCTAAACTCGAGTGAGGCCATCCAAAAGTCCCTTAAACTCGGGTGAGGCTAGACCAAAAGTCCCTGGAGCCCATTTTTGGCATTGTTGTGAATTCCATAGCATGTACATTATGTGTTGGATGTTTGAGAATAGCTAAATGCTTATTCACATGCTTTGACTTGTTATATGCCTTGATTGCTTGCTGGATTGAGTGCATGAGCTACTGAGATTCCCTGAATCTCACCCCTTTCCCCTTCCAACTAATATGCTAGGTGGAGCTCAAGGAGAACCGAGTACACACCAAGGAGCCTAGGAGCATGCGTAGTTAGTTATGAGTTTATGTTTTGATATTTTGATGTATATATAATGTAAAGTGGTGCCAAATGAAGATGTGCCCACTATTTTTGAGATGTAAAGTTTGTAACACGTGAAGAAATATGAAAGGATGATGTATGAACTCTGTTATTAGCCAAATGAATGGAAATGAGGGTTTTACCCCTTTTTGTTGCATGTATGGAATAGTGCATATTTGGCCGTAGCATAGCGAGATTTGGATGTATGATGAATTGGATCATATGGACATGTTAGATATACTAGTTTTATGCTTTTAAACTTGTCCATGTGGAGTGAGAATGTGAGAGAGGCTATTTGGACCCGTTTTGGACCTTTGGGGTGCCAAAATCGGTATTTTTGTGAGCTCCGTCAAAGTATGACCGGATGAGCTCCGTTTACCACGAAATTTGGTGTGCCTCTAGAGTTTGTAGAAAGCTTCTTGAGAAGCTAAAGTGTGTAATATTCGGAGGATTATAGAATATTTGGGGAATTGTTGAATTTGGGAGAATTTAATGGATTGGTCATGTATTGTTCATCTAAACCAGAAAATGAAATTTTTGGCACTTTTAGATCAAATGGATTCTAAATGTGGTGAAATTTTATACACATAAACTAGAAAACCAAAGTGACTTGTAGGAACTGGAATCACCCAAATCGGAGGTCTGTAGAGAGAGTTTGGACTGTCTGAAGTTCTGTATCAGCATCAGGGAGCTTACCTGACCCCCATCACTGTTCCATCGGTTTTCGGGGTGTAGGAGCTATTGAACTGATCTGGACTTATTTTTCTCCTCTAGTAGACATCCGTATCTTTCCGAATTGGTATAATGTGCCCAGATTGGAGTTTTGTGGATTTAGTTATGAATTTTCGAAAGTCATGACAGCAAGCTGCACCAGAAACAGTGACAGCTGGACCTTCCTCCCATTTTCGATGTCAAACTTGGTCCAAATGCTGAGATTTTAATTGGGAATTATTTTTAGTGTAAAGGTAACACTTAGAGCTTTCCAGAAAGCTAAAGTATGCTAGATTCCCATTTTTTTACAATTTCTTATGATTTTCCAAACTTAGAGCCAAAATATGTCTTTTGGGCCCAAGTGAGAAAATATAATTTTTATAGTTTTCGGCTCTATACCCGTGGCCTATAGTTTGTTTCATGCTATGTATGAATCGTATATATGGAGTTTGAGTTGAGGATGCTTGAGATGGATTCGCAGGACTCACGGGGTGAAAGATGAGTATATGAAACCCCGGTTCATAGCATGCAAATGCCACGGAAGAGTAGTGACTCTTTGGAAATCATATGGAACCGAGCCTATGGAGTGGCTAGGTAGTGGTAGGAGATTAAGGTGTCACACTGAGCATCTCTAATCCACCTTTTAACGTCACTTTCTATTCTAGGCTCACTTAATAAGAAACTACAAGGGTGTACAAAGATTGACAGGTTTATATCTGATAACTCATATATTTTCATCATTTTTATCCCTTTTTTTTAGTGATTCTAATAGATGGTTTTGGTTAATTAGTGCTTTTTAGACAATTTTCATAATTTTGGCCAAATTTTGAATTTGATAGTTTTTTGGACTAATTCTTTGGGATTATATTCATATTGTGTATATTATATGATTTTATTAATTTTAGGGCTTAATTCTTCTTATCTTGCCTAATTCATGTATTGCACTGTGATTTCATACCTAATTACACTTTAGTGGGTGATTAATCATGCAATTTGATATTTCAATATTATTATATTTTATATTCCTCATATTTAGTCTTAATAATAAATTATTATGGGTAATTTGATGACTTTGGGCTTATTTAATATTAAGTACACTTAAGTTAGATTAATGGACTATAATTGCATTTTTATTATATTTATCCAACGGATACCTAATTATTTTTTAATTGTATTTTGCAAGATAGAAGATTCCTAAAAAGATTAGGTTAAAAGACTTCTACAAGGATTTAGATATTATCTTATTAAGTCTTAAAAAGATTTGGATACATATTAGTATTAGATTTTTTATGGGAAAAGGCAACTTCGCCTATTTAAGGAGGAGAAGACATCAACACAGAACACGTTTCATCTTCTTTACTTCTTATTCTTGTTTTCATCTTCTTCAATATCTTTCTAATTTTTTCAGTGATTAATCTAGAGTCTAAACTTGATAGAGAACTTGAGTCCATATTTGTATAAAACTCTAGTTTGAATTTTGACTTCAGAATGCATTTCATTTTTATTTTCTTTGTTTTCATGTAATTATATCATTCTGGTTAGATGATTTTAGTAGCATGAATTCTTATTCAATTGATCTATTTGAGAATATGTTTTGATTTAATCACTTGATTAATCAATTAAATTCATTCTGAACCACGTTAGGATTCTGCATGTGTCTCTGGTCAAATGCAAAATAGTTTTGGCTTTGTATTGTTAACAAAATTATAGTTACATTCTAATTAGCAATACAAACCAATTAAAATCCTGAATGGTAGTTTAGGAACATTAATTGAAATACCAGAGGATTAAAAATCAATCTAGAAGTATTTTTAGGTGGCAAGAATAGGGAACTATTAGGGAAAGAATTTTGGATTGATTACGCATCATTCTGATTGAATTTCATTTTGTTTTACTTTCGTTAATTGATTTGCTATTCAATTTAATTAGTGCAACTTCATATTCAAACCCCCAATCATCATAATTCTAGTTTTGTCATTCCTAAATTAATTGATTTGATTAAAAGCTCCGTAGGGGATAACCTTGTAGGCATTATACTGTAAACTAGCGAAAAATCACTAATCTTGGTTAGTTCGACAATTACGAGTGAACAATAATTTCTTTTCCACAATTCTAGATGTTTTCTAGTAAGTTTCTTTTAAGGAATGTCTATTTCACCTATTTAATGATTCCCTCCATCTCATATCATTAGTTTTTATTTCATGTTGAACCCAAAATTTCATTATCTCTACTATTTTTCACTTTCCCAAAATGCCCCTACATAGGGACCCACTTGGATTATTCATTGATGAATTTTGATTTAATCATTTTATATGGTTATTAGGCAATTAATCTCATAAGATTAATGGTTAAAGTTGGGTCATCTGATCGAGAATGTGATTAATAAAAGGGATTAGAGTTGATCCAATTAGAGGTAAAATTGTCATTTGTATTGAAAAATAATTTTTCTTGTGAATTTCTTAAGTTTTTTTTTGTTTCTTTCATTCTAATAATTTTAGCCCATTATTCTCTCCATTTATGTTTAATTTTCATCCCTCCATAAGTCTTCAGTAGGGCTCAATTGGATTAATTCATTTAATTAATGATTTATGCTACCTAATTATATGATTAATCATTTTATTTTATTTTATTCTATTGTTGATACATAATATATTTTGGTGCCATATTTTTATAGGTTGCATGGCTCATTGGAGGGTAATTTGGTCATTTAAAAGAAAGACAAACTTGACTTTTCATGAGGTGATGATGTGGCATGCTTGCGTGGCATTCATTAATCCATGTCATCAACTTGTTTTAATCCCATTGGTCCATCTAAGCCCTTACTTATCCACCTCACCTCCATCTCATAATCATAGCCACCTAAACATCTACTTGGACTTATTAATCCATTTCACCATGCTTTCAAGCTTTCTCCTTATTGGTCTACCGCACACTCACTAATCCACATCACCTCTTAAACCCTAATTCTGTTCACCAAAAAGCAAAAACTAAAAAGGGGGATGACATTCTTTATCTTGCCAAGGGTGAGACAACTTCTTCTTGCTCCTTCCATTTTCCTCCATTAAAACACACATCAAGCTCCACCTCTTGGATTTCTACACCACTTCTTCATTTCTTCACTATTTTCCTCCATTCCACCTCCATTCTTCCACTTTTCTTCTTCTTTCTCTTCATATAATCCTCCATTCTTTTTTTTTTCTCTTAGCTATGACCCACTCACCCCTTTTCCACTATAAGGACATCATTTTCTATTTTGAAAGCTATGGACGAAAATTTCCTTGGATTGAAAGAGGGTTTATGACCGTAAGGAACTAAGAAGTTTGATGATGACCTATCAAACTTGGAAGGGATTCAAGAGGCCATAGATTGCAAGCTGTAATATCTAATACCTCTGTAAATGTGAGAAACATAATGCTTGATTTTTCCATAAACGTATGTAATTCATCGAATATAAAAGGGAGTCCCCTAGATAGAATAATTTGAGGTCTAATAAAATTAGAGTGATAATCTAAACCTCAAATAATGAGAATTCAAAGCTAGAGGTACCCTGAAAATAGAGCCGAAATGACTAGACGAAATTCAATAAAGATGGAGTGGCATTTTCATAATTTCAGGCACTTTTTGGAAATCTCATAGGAGGGATTTTTAAATGGAAAAAATGAGTTTCCCAAGGTTCTCAGACACCTTAAAAACTATAGTAATCCCCATAATAGTTAAAATCCCTCCAGTGTATGAGTTAGAATGTTAGTGAACTCAAACTTAGACCTAATTTAAGTTATTCCAAAGGCTATTTAGAAGTTATAGAACATAAATTTTATGATGGAAAAGATAGCTCTTGAAAAAGAGTTGAAATGAGCCTAAAACAGAAAAGCTAAGAATGAAGGACAAAATTGGTATTTTAAAAAGCTCCTTAAGAGTCCTTAGCTATATATATGTGGTGCCCTACTTCTCCCTCACATTTAGATGACCTAAATTATGTCTAAGACTAGGGAGAAGTTCTGCAAAAGTGGCGCATAAGAGGGAGCTTCAAAGGAGGAGAAAAGCCTAGGAAAAGGCATGAAAAAACAAGGAATTTCTTACTTCTTCCTTCATTGAACTTGTTCTCCTTCTTCTCCTCTTTCTTTCCATGGTTTTGATGCATAATTTGATTCTATTTTAAATCTAAACCAGAAGGGAAGAGTTCAAATTCCAAAAGGAGGACCAAGGCAAAGGGAAAGCTCTTGAGAAAAGCTTGAATTCAAGGTAAATCCATGAGGTTTCATGCCTCTTCTTCCTTGCTCCCTTTATGTATGGTTCGACCATTATATGGACAGCCAAGAGGAAGTTATTTTTGAACCAAACCAAGGATGAATCCTAGGATTTAGAGTGTGAGAAATAAGAATATGCAAAGAAATCCAAGAAAGAACCATTGATTTGCAAGATGTTTATTTGTAAGAAGCTTACTAGCCATAATTTAAGATGTGTAAGAGTTTGTGTGAGTTCCTAAGATGCCAAGAGAGCCTCCCACATGCTTCTCTTATCAAAGAAATCAAGATAACTCCTTTGGTGTCCTTAAGAAGCATAGCTTCAGTCTAGCATAAAAGGATCATCAAGGGAGTGTTTTAATTTCTTCAAAGCTTGGTTTTGTATCATATATGATGGGAGAAGATAAGAGGAAGCCTTGGAAAAATTTTAGGAAGCCTAGAAAGTGAGATGGTATTTTAGGTTCCATATTATGACTTCAAGAAGCAACATGTAGTTAGGCTCCTTAAATTAATTATGTGATGGCTTCAAGAGGTTTAAATGGAGTTAAGAACCATAAATGGATGGAAAGAATGGAGCCAAGATCATAGATTATTGGTGTTGCTTCATTAGGTGCATAATGGAATTATAAATGAGCCATAGGAACAATCTAGCTTTTGAAATGAATGTGTAGCTTTAGAAATTATTCTAAGAGTGTAATTGGCTTCTATATTATGTATTTAGGCCAAAGGAACCAATTCTCATATCCTTGTGAGTGGGTGGCCAAGGGAGAGGAACCAACTTCAAGGAGAAAAGTATGTTGTTGTGTACCAAGGTAGCTCCTCTTCTTTCTTTCATGTATGAGTGGATGTTTATCTTGTCTTTGAATGTGTGCATATATGTTTTGAGCCATGAAAAGATGTTTTAGCATGTATTTATATGTCATGGTACCATGATATTATGTTATATACTTAAATGATGCTTTATGAACATATTTTGGTTTGCTTGAGTATGGTGAAGCCAAAAGTCCCTTAGCTAGGGTAAGGATGAGCCAAAAGTCCTCGAGGATGAGCCAAAAGTCCCAAAGAATGGTTAAGACAAAGCCAAAAGTCTCCCAAAAGTAAAGCTTAGTTAAAAGCTTTTTCAGAAAATAGGTAAGGCAAGTCCAAAATCCCTCAAGAGAAGTGGGTGAGGCTAAACCATCTTCTTGGCAAACCTATGTATGCTTTTTATGACTTCTTGAATGCAAGAAATATTCCATGAATGATTATATACTCCATGATATCTATGGATGCATTTTTAGACTTGGATTTACATTCTTTATGTATGGTTGAAACGGAGAAGAGCTATTGGAATTTCTAGAATCTCATCCCTTCCTCCCTATTGTCTCACATGACTAAGTGGACCAAGTGAGCTAAAAAATAGGAGCCACCAAGCTTGAAGAAGAGAATTTGACAACAAAGTGTGTGAAAATGTCTATTTTGTAGCCATATGAATGACACATGATGTAATTCAATATTGCATATGATTTATGAGCTCATGAATACGTGTAAATGTATGGATATATTGTATATGTATGAGAACTAGAGATATATGAATGATATTACATGATTTTGATGTTGAATGCCAAGGATAAGCTTATGTATTTTTGTGTATACCTTGGGGTGAGAAAGTGAGTTTATGAAATCTAGGTTTGCACACCTTTGAGACTTGTTTAATAGACCATTTTAGTGCTTTCCCAGGTGCTTAAGAGGCTATGAAAGCCTTGGGAGCAAATTTGACCCTTTGGTGACCCTTTAAGAAGCATAAAAAAGTCATTTTGCAACCTTATGGCACATTCTGACCAAATGAATGAATTTACTCATAAAATTTGGCATGTATATAGATTTCATCTAGATATTTTTTGGAAGCTAAAGATCATATTACTTAGAGCTTTGTGGAATTAATTATAAATTTTTAAAGTTGCCAAATTTCAACTATTCTGGTATAGTTATTGTTCATATGGTCAGTTTCTTCTCCTGTGTCATTTGAGAATCAAATAGTGTCCAATACCTACAAAATTTTATAGGCACCAACTAGAAATGATAATATTTCTATGACCATTAAGGTCACCCCAATTAGATGTCTGAGTAGAGAGATATGAATTTTTGAAGTTCTGTATCAGTACTAGTAGCCTTAGCTAAGTTTATGTATTGTTCCATCAATTTCCAATGGCTTAAGGCTACTGTATTGGTCTAAACTTATTTTTAACATAAATTTAGACTTTGCTAAAATTAGTTATGAATTTTTAAAATTTCTATCAATAATCTGTGATAGCAAACCTGGGCAGCTAGACCTTTGTCATTTTTCTACTGTCAAACATAGTCTAAATGATGTTTTTATGGATTACAATTATTTTTAGAATAAATTTAACATCCAAAATTTTCTAAAAAGCTTTTGTTTGCTTGATTTCAATTTTTTTGAATTTAGTTATATTTTTCAAAATGGCATAAAAAATTTGTCAATTGAACCCGAAATAAACTTCTATTATTTTGCATATATGTGCTATGAGCTCGAGTTGTAGGCCACATTTTGAGATGGTTTTGAGTTGTATGCATGTATTTAAATAGGAAAATGAGATGGATGAGTTCATATGGCTCACGAAAAGTGAAATGAAAATTTTAAGTATAGTGTAACGCAAGATAATGCAATATTATAATTGAAAATTTCTACTAATCTTGCTATGCCAAGGAAAAATGACTAGGAATGAGATGGAAAAAGGCTAAATAAATATGATGTTACACATGCATTGGATTGGGCTAACTATTTCTTCTCCTTTCACTATTTCAATTTCAATTTCTATGTCAATTTAGGATAGAATTGGAATTGTAATGGTTGAATTATGTTAGACTATTACGAATTATAATGTGAACTATTAGATTGGTGGATTGGAAATTGTATGGATTGCTATTTTATTAATATGTGATTATGTTTAAATTAGCCTTTGCATCTTGTGTTCTTATGTTTTAGTTCTTGAATTTTAGCCTTTTGATTTAGCATTTTAGGTGCTAATTAAGTGGTTTAATTCTTGATTGAAACATTGAAATTGTTGGATGGATGTGGTTTTATGGGCATAAAGTCTAGGCCAATGTTATGCATTAATTGTACAATTTTTGCAAGCTTGATCAATTGTCATATTATCATGCAAGTTAGGTGTTTGATAGAATGTCTAGGAGAGTATACATTCTACGTAATTGGTCTTGCATCTTAAACTTAGATAGTTCACAGTTTTAATATAAGTGACATTTGATCATAGTAGTTATCCCAAGTTTAATTAATCATTAAAGCCCAATTTTCTTCCCTCTTTAAGTATTGCTAGATTGTTATATCCATTTCATTACATTTGAGTTTTTCATTTCACCCAATTTTGCACAATTAGCTTTCTTGAATTTGTTCTAGTTTAATTTTCATTTTTAGCTAAATTCTCAATTCAATTAAAAAAAAACCAAATATTGCAATTAGTTTGAAACTTATATAGGTTAGTATTTTGGCATTAGAATCCTTTTATTTAGTTTTTACATCTAAAATAAATTACACCACTTACATATTCCATACTTGTCTACACCCATATACACTTGTTTATACTTCCATACAATTACTTTTCCATGTTCATGAAAACAATTAAATAAAAAAAAAAAAAGAAATAAACATATATACTTCCTTAATTACCTAATCACTCATCTAAGTGATATTATTTTAGTTACTCCGGAGTGAAATGACCTTGGTTGCACACTTTTATTACGTAATTTCTATTTTGAAATCAAGCTTTTAAATTGCGATCCTGCCACAGGGTTGGTCAATATCCGTCAATTCCTCAATCAAATTTTGTTCTTGAAGTATCATCATAACCATATGGATTGATTTTCTACTCAAAGCATTAAGGACTACATTCATCTTTCTTAGATGATACTTTAGATAAAAATCATCATCCTTGAGGAGTTCCATCCACCTTTACTACCTCATATTCAACTCCTTTTATTTAAATAAATATTTTCAGCTTTTATAGTCACTGAAAACCTCAAATTTTGCACCATACAAATAATGCTTTCAAATATTGAAGGCAAAGACAGTCACAACTGGAAGTTATATGTAAGGTAATTCTCCTCATGAGGCCTAAGATGCCTAGATGTATAGGCTACTACTCTACCTTATTGTATGATAACACATCCCAAACCCTTCTTAGATACATCACTATAAATAGTAAGAGTCTAATTAAGGTTGAGCATTATTAAAACAAAACATAGAGGTAAACCTAGTTTTTAACTCTTAAAAGGCACTCTCACATTTATTATCCTAAATAAATGATTGATATTTCCTAGTCAACTTAGTTAATAGTGTTACCAATTGGGAAAACCATTTGATGAACCTCATATAATAGCCGAATAATCTTAAGAAACTATAGATCTCAATCACTAACTTAGGCCTCTCCCAATTTAGTACCACCTCTACCTTATTAAAGTTAATTGTTGCCCCTTACTCAAAAATCACATAACCTAGGAATCTCTCCTCACTCAACCAAAACTTACTAAGTTTGGCATACAACCAATATTCCCTTAAAGTTTAAACAACTACTTTAAGATGTCTTTCGTACTCCATAAGGCTTCTAGAATATATATAAGTATGTCATCAGTAAAGACTACCACAAGTTGGTCAAGATACAACCTAAAGATTCTATTCATATAATATATAAAGATTGCCAACGCATTTGTCAAGGCAAAAGGCATGACAAGGAACTTAAATTGGCCATAATAGGTTCTAAAGGGTGTCTTTAGTATTTCCTCCATTCTCACCCTAAGTTGGTGATATCTTAATCTTAAATCAATCTTTGAAAAGATAGAAGCTCCCATTAACTACTCAAGTAAATCATCCATCCTAGGCAATAAGTATTTGTTCTTTATTGTCAGTTGATTCAATTGTCAATAATCAATATAAAGTCTAAGACTACTATTTTTCTTTTTCACAAATAATACTAGTGCAACCTAAGGGATACATTCAATCTAATGAACCTTTTTTTTCCTAACAATTTCTCAATTTTTTTTTCAACCATACCAACTCAACATGCACCATTCTATATGGGGCCTTAACGATCAAACCTGTATTAGGTACTAAATTAATAGAGAACTCTATCTCTCTCTCTCTCTAGAGGAAAGTTATGAATTTCTTTAAGAAAGACTTCCAAACATTCTTTAATCATTGGTATATCCTTTAATCCATCCTCTACCTCAACTTGCAAGGAAAAGAAAATTAGAAACCCTTAGCAACCATGCTTCAGATACCTCTTGGCTTAGGCAGTACATAAACAAGCAAGCTTAGTCAACAGTTAGGATTCAAGAATGTATGCCAGCAAGGAAACTAACTTATGGTTAAAATCAAGTATTGCACTATTTATTGATAATCAATCTATATCAATGATTACATCAATATCATGTAAATGGATGAAAATTAAATCAAGAGTAGCCTAATGATTATCTAACTGAACAACACAATTCATGCAAACTTAAGAGGTTAAAACCTCCTATAATTATCATATCCAATATTTTCTAAATTTCTAGACATTAAAAAAGGAAGATATTAAATATGATAATGAGGGACTAAAAGCCTACTAAAATAAAAGGAAAGGGCTAAAAGAGTGAAAACCATAAAATAAAAGGAAAAAAGGCCAGTCAAACCAAAAAAAGAAAAAAGAAAAAATCAAAGATTTAAATATAATGAGAATTATCATGAGATGCTCATATTCTTTATCATCATATGATAAAATAAGGATAGTGGATTAGCCAATTGAAGCCATTTCAGTTAAATCCTTAACAGCATACAAATTATAGTTCTTAGCATTGATATCAAAACCGGACCGGACCGGCCGGTTCAACTGGAAACCGGTCCTTGGTCCGGTTCGGTTTGAGCTGAAAAATCGGCCACTTAAAGAACCGGTAAAAACAGGTGAAAATAGGTGAAAATCGAGTTGAAAAAATCAGTTGAACCGGTCTGAAGCAATTTTCTTTTTTCTTTTTTAATTTTTTCTTATATAATAGAATAATTCATTTTAAATAAATTTGATAAATTAAAAATAGAAGGTAATAAAAAAGATGAGGGAGTTGAAATATGAAATTTTTTTTTTAAAAAAGAAAGAGAATATAAGAGAAATAAAATATGCATAATTAATTATTTTTTATACTTTCTTTTTATTATGTTCAATTTCCTAATAACATTTCTCTCAAATATCAAGATACTTAGCTAAAATTATTATTTATTATTTTATTTTTTAATAATAAGTAGAATCTTAATATAATTTAGAAATTCTAAAAATTTAATATTAAATATTCTTAACTTTAATCATAGATAATTTTTATTTTAAACTAAATATTAATTTTTGTAATATCTTAAGAAATATTAAATTAGTAATCAAATATTTAAAATTTACTAATATTTATTTGCTTTATTAAAATTTTAATGTATAAAATTTTTTTAAATAATATATTTAATTATTACCGGTTCGACCACGGTTCAACCAATGAACCGTGAACCAATACCTCCACCGGTTCAATGACCAGTCCAGTTTTTAAAACATTGGTTCTTAGTAGTAATTTTTTAGATTGGGCTTTTCTAGGCTATTTTAAATCTCATAAATTTCTAAGTAGATGTTTTTAATAAATAGAGAGCTCAAATTTTAGTATGGAAAAGATGGTTTTCAAAAAGGATATGAAATGAGCTTAAATGAAAGGGTTAAAGTGAAGGAAATTAATTAATATTCTTAAAATTGTTAAAAAATATCCTTTTCCTCCTAAATAAAAGTCACACCAATTGCTCCCTCCATTTAAACCAACATAATTCAGCTTTTAAACATATCTATGAAGGCATGAGAAAGAGGAAAAAAGATAAGGGAAAGAAAGGTAACAAGGTAAGGATATGTGCACAATTTTGTCTTTTGCTAGTTATTAACTCTCTTCTACTTTTTAAGCTCTTTATAATGGTGGTTTTAGTATTTTGAAAGGGTAAACTTGGTGGGTGACCTCTTGAGGAAAAAAGGAGATTTGAAGTAACCAATTATAGCATAAGAATCCCCATTTATGGAGCTTTCAAACAAAGGTATGCCAAGAGCTTAAAACCTTACTATTCCTTGGACTTTCATCCTCTTCATGCTTTGTCCTAGAGAGAGAGTAAGGAGAAAGTCTGAGTTTGATGAAAACTTGATAGAAACAAGGGTTTAGAAGGAAGGAGAGTAGGATTATGCAAAGAAAATCACAAAGGAAGCCATAGAGATTAAGTGGGGCCACATAGGGTTCTAAATGAACAATGGAAGATGTAAAACTTTAGAAAGACAATTTGAATCCTCTAAGGCTATTCTTAAACTAGAAAAGAGTCAATAATATCCTACATCTTCCAAATTCGCTATGAAAATGGCAAAAGCTCCATGTATGGTAAATGTGTGCATGTCTCAGCCAAGGAGGAGAGGAAGTACCCTAGAAATTGTTTCATGGATTCCAAGATTTTGAGGCCTAGAAGTTAAATTATAGAAGTTACCTCTTGAGGTGCTTAAAGTAACTTAAGTTTACATTATAGGTTCTAATAGGCATATGTAGTAATGGAATAAGATGGAATAAGTTCTAATTAGTTGCCTTATATCTAAATTGATGTATAGACTAGGATAGTGTAATCACACCTTTGTGTGTTTCTTAACTCAAGAAGGACCAAGGCAAAAGAAAAGAACAAGTGGTTTAGTGGTGCATCAAAGTTTTTAGGTTCCAAAGGTAGCATACTCTTCCTCTCATGCATGCATTTGGATGCATTTCAGTTAAGATGTTTACGTGTATCGGTTGTTGATGATTGCATGAGTTATTTTTTGAATTAGCTCTTTAATATGGATTTTTATGTATATATAAGTAAGCTTTGGCTTCTAGTATAAGGTGGCAAGGAATTGAGTGTAGTAGTTCTTTCCTAACCTAGAGATAAGCCTAGCTACTATGTTTTCCTACCATGACAAGATGAGTACAAGAGTTTCATGTCAATTTCATATTTGAGTTGCTTTTGTGCATGTAATCTACATGCTTGCATTTCCTCTTTGACAATCCATTATGCACATTGATTTAGAATGAATGTGGCTATTATGATTCTCCTAAGAATCTCACTCCTTTTATCTTCCACTAATCATTGAATCATAGCAAGGGAAATTGTAAAGAATCATAAAAGAATTAGAGTTGTAAAGAATGTAGTTAGAATGCTTATGATGTATATGATAGCTTGATGTATATTATGAGACCAAGTAGTAGCAAAACATGATGTAAACAATAATGATATGCAATAATGCTTTATATACAAGTTCAAACCTATGGATGTATGCTATTTTGATGTGGATACATGTAAATATAACATGTTTTGATATATAAGAAGTCATTGGTTTCATGTGCTTGCTTGGATGTGAGATAGTGATTTTTAGAAGCTAGCCATACTTCATGTATTGGCCCTTATAGAAATGAAGTATGAATGGATTGATTTTCGCTTAAGGAAAGATATTGCACTTTAGAGCCCAATTAGACCACTTTGAAACCAAAATTTAGTCCAAATGAGCTATAAAATGCAACCTTACCCTTGATAGCCCAAATGACCTAGTTTGGCACTAAAGTTTAGTAGGCAAGTATGAGACATATAGAGCTTTCTAATAAGCCAAAGTTTGTATTTTTCTAAATTTTATAAAATATTTGGTGAATTTTCAAAATTGGCCCAAGAAAGTTATCAAATAATAGTTATTGTTCATACTTGTGCAGCCTTGGTTCTTATGTCTTTTAAGAGGTCAAATACATTCATTTTAATTTGAAATTTTTATAACATAAGGTTTAGATCATAAGCTTTCTATAGACTTCTAATTTGCATGAATTGGAGCTGTGTAGCCAAAGTTATGAATTTTTGAAATTAGTACCTTATCATATCAAAAGGGTTAAAATGGGTTATATGGCTCCATTATGCAAATGGGACTTGTATTATGATCATATAGGTAAAAAAAATATATGTGTATGGAAATTATGAATTAAAATGGAAATAAATTCTATTTTTAACCCCCCAAGTTCATTTGAGATATGAATGACTAAAAACCATTGCAAAAAGTCTTGTTGCAGTTGTTTCTATTGCATTTGACAATAAAAGAATATGAAAATAACTAAATAATGTAAGTTATCATAGATACAACAAAGTCAAAAAGTAAAAAGCTAATCTTTAAACCCAAATACTTGACACAGTCATATGAAATGAAAGAATCTTGGTGTCAAAATTAAGAAGGCATTAACAATATAATTATGCAATAAGAGAGTACCTCCGATTAAACCAAAAGACTTATTGGCCTTCTATTGTGAAAGAGCAAACACTTGACTTAGGGTTGGTGGCTTGGCATTTGAGGTCGACTCCTATGGTGTAGTACAATTCCTATCCAAGTGCCCCAGTTTGCCATAATTGTAACATACCTAGCATCGTCAATTCCCATAGTTCTTTCCATATTGATTACATATCATCAAGGTGCTCACAAAATTTCTTGAGGGTCCCATATTCCTTCTTCACAAGTCATTTCTAGTATTTATCCTCCAATTCCATGATCCACTACTACTTCCTCCTCTTCTGTCATTACCCCTAGAGGATTTTACCTCTCTTTCTTTTTTCCCTTTTATAACTTCTTCCTTTAGGCCTCTACATCTAGCACATCCTTTTCTACTAACCTACATCTTTTTGCCAACTCATCAAAGTTCTTTATCTACAAGGCCATAACTTTGTCATTAATCTCTAGCCTAAGTTGTAACAAACGTAATTTCTATAAAATGACGAAATAAGCCGTATAAATGTAAGTCCTTCAAAATGACCTAGATAATATCCTAAAAAATTTGGGTAGAGTTCTAGACTCTTAAAAATGATAATTTTAGGCTCAGATGAAAAGAAAAACAAAGTTAGGATGGAGAAACAATTTGCGACAGAAACTAAAGAAACATAATGGCATTTTCATAAATAAATGTAACTTTTGGAAAACCACATAGGAGGGCTTTTCTAATGAAAGTTTTAAGTTTTCCAAGGTTCTCAGAAGTCTCAAAAACTATGGAAAGCCCCAGGACCGGTAAAGTCCCTCCGGTATATGTTTTTCAACGTCAGTTAATATGAACTTTGACCGATTTGTTCAATAAGGTTTTAGCTCCAAATTGAGTGATTCCAAAGGCATTTTATTAAATTGGAAACATAAATTTTATAATGGAAAAGACATTTTTCAAAAAGGAGCTAAAACAAAGTCAAAATGAAATTGCCGTTACGAAAGGACAAAATTAGAATTTTTGGAAAAGTATGTTTCTAGAAACTCCCACACACTTCTCCCTTCTTCCTCCATCTTCTTAAGCACGAAATTTTTTGCCCAAATTTCAGAAATGAAAGCTCTCTTCTAGGAGCACAAAAGGAGGAGAAGAAGGAAGAGAAAAATCAAGAAAAAGGTAAGGAAATTTGTAGAATTTTATGCTCTTCCTTCTTCCAATTCTCTTTCTCTCCTTTTTAGCTTTCTCTCTATGGTTTTCTTTAGATGATTGGTTCTATTTTAGTCTAGAAAGAAAGGGAAAATTTTGAATTTACCAAGGAGAAGAGAACCAAGGAGAAAGACACTAGAAAACTCACTTGAATCCCAGGTAATCTTTGCTTGTTGTTGCATCTTCTCTTCCCCCTCCTTCTGTGTACATTTTGGCCAAGAACAGAATCAAAGGAGGGGAGGTTGTTCTGTCCAAATACAAGGAAGGAACAAGGGTTTTAGGCTATGGGGAGATGGAATATGGCAAGAAATTCCAAGAAAAACTAATAGAAAACAAGTTAGAAAAGTGTAATGTTTTCTAAGGTTTTGCAAAATTTGATTTTGTGTGAATGTTTCCTTGGCTATTTGAATGTTTCCTTGAGCTTCTAAGACCTCTAGAAAGCCTCCCAAGTGGCTCTCCCATCAAGGAAAAATCACAAAGTCCATGAACCTCCATTATGGTGCATATTTCGGCCAAGCTAGGTTCATTAGGCTAGGGGATATTTTAAATTGTTCTAGCCTTGGTTTGAGATTTTATATGATGTTAGAAGATGGGAGAAACTATTGGGAAAAATTTAGGAACCATAGATTGGGAGATGGAACAATGGTGTCCATAATGATGCTTTGTAAAGCAACTTGGTTTCCAATTGTGCAATTGAATGTGTGATGGCTCCAAGGACCTTAAATGGGTCCAAGAAGTCTAGAAACAACAAGATAATGGAGCCTAGAACTTGAAATAAAAGAGTTGCTTCATCAAGCCAATTATGGAACCATAATGCCAAGTATGAAACTAAGTGTGGGTTTAATCTCTAGTTTAGTGTTTTAGCTTGCTTCAAGTGTGTAATTGTGTGTTGTTTATGGTGGCTAGGCCAAAAGAACATCCAACCACCTAGGTGCACTTGTGAGGCTAAAAAGAGAGAAGGAAAAGATCAAGAAAAGCTTGCATAAATCCAAGGTAGCTCTCCACCTCATTCTCTTGAATTCTTATGTGCATATGAATATTTTTGTGTGCTTGTGTATACTTTTATAATTTAAGAACATGCCACTTGATGTCTTGAGGTTGCATTGGTACCAATGTGTTGTCTTGAATGCCATTGATTGTGAGAATGGCTCTTAAGGGTGAGGTGATGCCAAAAGTCCCTTAAAGTGGATGAAGATGAGCCAAAAGTCTCAAGACATAGGTAAGACTAGACCAAAAGTCCCTTGGATGGGTGAGGCTAGGTCAAAAGTCCTAAGGCCAAGAGTGAGGCAAATCCAAAAATCCTAGAAATAGGGTAAGGCAAAACTAAAAGTCCCTAGAACCTGAAAATGGCTTGATGTGGAAATGTGGCATAAAAATGTAGTATAACACTCTTTATGCTTGCACACTTGTGATTTTGATGTATGTATGTTTTGAATGTATGTGTAAATGGGTGTGTGAGCTATTGAGATTCTTGGAATCTTGTAATATCATAAATTCTACCTCATTTCATGCCATTCTTAAGCATTATATCATGATCCATATGGATTTCTCATAGAAAAAGCAAGGAAAATAGGATTAATTTTACTTTGCATCATATCTAAAAATTCATTTCGGTGTCACATAGACCGTGTGGCCTCATGCTATGCATCCTCATATTTAATTACATCATTACAACTCATGGAAACTGATAAGTGCTAATTTTCATATATTTTTATCCACATTTATTATTGTTTTTAATGATTAATTTGAGCTTAATTGGATTTATTATATAATATTTGAATTGGGTAGTATAATTGCTTAATTGTTCAATTAGGTAATTGAAACCAAAAATTCCAGATAATTGAATCTAATTGTTGAAAGATTTAATGAAGTTTAATTAGCTTAATTACTTGCAATTTGCTTGAATTAGCTATGGGTTTCTTAGTTAAGTCAAGTGATGGGCATTTGAGCTTAGGGTTTCCTATCCTCGAATTAAGTTAATTAAATTCATTGGTCTATTGTTTAATCACTTCTCTTGGTCTCAATCAATCTTTGGTGAGTAATGAGAGCCGAAATCCCCTTGCAAAACCTTGGTTACCGCCTGTTTGACTTTGCATTTTCAAAAATCATTTTAATTTCAATTTAGAGCATTCTAGTTTAATTGCTTATTTAGTGTTTTCTTTTTCTTTTTAGTTGAATTTAATTTTCTCAATTTCAAACCCCCCATTTGCATTCACTTTTAAGTATTAAATAAACACCTAAATTCAATCCTGCTAACCCCTAAATTGCTCCTTGGGAAGAATGACCTAGGGTTGATCTATACTACATTACATCAATCTTAGTTTAATTGAGTGCCTAAGCAACTAAGGCAACATTTATTTTTAATATTATATAATAAATCCAATTAAGCTCAAATTAATCATTAAAAACAATAATAAATGTGGATAAAAATATATGAAAATTAGCACTTATCAATTCCCCCACACTTATCTTTTTGCACTCCTAGGCAAAGCAAAACAAAATTAAGGAAAAACAAGAGGAACGAAACAAAACTACAAAAAGCGAACACTCTAATCACAAGCCAAAAGTAAACTAGAATATTTAACATCTTTCTTATTCAAGTAATCATTACATGCATTAAGATTAAAGACATCATGGCAATTAACTTGACAAGGGAAACCCAAGCTAGCAATCCCTTACCAAAGGTAATGTGTACATCACTCTCACTCAAAAGTGTATAGGCTTGTATGTGCACTCAAAATCAACCTATCCAAATCTCTTTCAAAAGCTTGACAAAAATTTAAGCTCTCCACCACTAACAAGCAAATGCAAACTTAAATCAAAAGGACTTTATTAGGTTGCGCTGGGCTAAGGGCAAGAAAAAGGAAAGGGTCAAATGATAGGAAAAGCCAAAATTGAATACCTTAGGAGAATGAAAAGCAATGCCAAATAAGAGAATATGGAATAAAAGAAATAAAACAAACACAATTTGGATAGGGCTTTATTCTTTTCTTTTCTTTTCTTTTTATTTCTTGCTTTTCTATTTCTTTTCCTTTTCGTTTGAATATATATATACCTTTATTCTTTGTTTGTTTGTTTTTTAATTCTGTATATACTTGTTTTCTTTCAACTTTTTTTTTTTTACTCTTTCTTTTCTTTGAATATATGACCCAAATTCCAACTATTTACATGTTCTTTCATCCAAAACAAGTAAATTGGCATGCTCATCAACTCCCAAGACATTCAACAAGGGTAGGAAAAGATTTATTTATAATAGCTGTAGGTTTGGGCTAAAAGAAAGAAAGCAAATAAAGGCTCAAAGGGGGTAAAACAAGGGATAAAATGCATGAATGGGTAATAATTTTGGTTTTAGCAAGGCAAAAAAAAAAAAATTGAATGCCTTTATCATTTCTATGCATGCAAATGCACAAAATGTGGTCTCAAACAAGATTTAAGCCAAACTCTAGAGCAAGAAATAGATAGGTGGTAGACACACATGAAAAGAAATATGCGATAGGCT
The DNA here is from genome assembly GCA_032878935.1 of Erythrophleum fordii. Taxonomy (NCBI): domain Eukaryota; kingdom Viridiplantae; phylum Streptophyta; class Magnoliopsida; order Fabales; family Fabaceae; genus Erythrophleum; species Erythrophleum fordii. The sequence goes on from JAVQMF010000046.1 coordinate 16,578,292, forward strand.
AAAAAATCTCACTAGGTCATGACTACTAGCCTTGACCTACCTAAGTCAGAACAATTGTCATTTAGCTTTATCTACTTAAAATATGATCAATTACCCTTTAAATCAAGGATATATCATATCCAAGCCACTTAAAACTTGCAATTGTCACATTCAAAACAAAATTTTTATAAATTTTCAAAAAATTTCTATATTTTTTTCTTTTTTTTTTTTCAAAAATTTGCACAACATCAAAATCTCAATAAACTAAAAACTCAACAAAACTATTTACAAATCATCCCTCCCCCACACTTAAACAATGTGTTGTCCTCAATGCACAGCAAACAGAGCAAATAATGGACAAATAATATCTAACACAGCCCAGCTCAGTAATATGACAATGCAAAGTAAAAAGAGTAAAGGGAAAGAATACGACCAGGCCTATGTGACATCCTGTAGTGCAGCAACCTCCACTGCTTGAGTGGGGTATCCTTCATAGAATGGTTTCAAGCGATGCCCATTGACCTTGAAGCATCTCCCAGTTGGCTCCTTTTGGATCTCTACAACTCCATAAGGAAAGACATTAGTAATAACAAAAGGGCCCTCCCATCTAGAGCGGAGCTTACCAGGCATTAATTTCAATCTAAAAACATAAAGCAACACTTTTTGGCCCACTTGAAATTCTTTCCTCACTATAAACTTGTCATGGATAGCCTTGGTTCTTTCCTTGTAGATCCTAGAATTTTCATAGGCTTATCTTCTGATCTCCTCAAGTTCTTGCAATTGCAATTTCCTTTCAACACCAGCACTGGCAAAATCTAGGTTGCACCTCTTAACTACCTAATATCGCTTGTGCTCCATCTCTACCAGCAAGTGACATGCTTTCCCAACGACTATTCGGTATGGTGACATTCCAATAGGGCTCTTATATGCTGTGCGATATGCCCAAAGTGCATCATCTAACCGCTTGCTCCAATCCTTTTGGTTGGGTTGCACAGTCTTCTCTAAAATGAGCTTGACTTCTCTATTGGAGATCTCTGCTTGGCCATTCGTTTGAGGGTAATACGAAGTAGCCACCTTATGCATCACACCATACTTGCTAAGCAAGTTTTGCATACTCCGATTGCAAAAATGAGTGCCTTGATCACTGATGATGGCTCTTGGAATCCCAAATCTACAAAAAATGTAAGACCTGACAAAAGAAACCACTACAGAAGAATCATCAGTACGAGTAGGGATTGCCTCAACCCACTTTGACACATAATCCACAGCCAATAGAATGTATAGATAACCAAATGAAATAGGGAAAGGCCCCATGAAATCTAAACCCCAAACATCAAAAACTTCACAGAACAAAAGAGGTTGTTGAGGCATCTATTGCTTTCTAGAAATATTACCCACAAATTGACATCTTGAACAATTTTTACAAAACACATGGGCATCATGGAATAAGGTAGGCCAAAATAATCCGCTATCTAACACCTTCCTAGCGATACGCTTAACACTAAAATGCCCCCCACATGCAAGAGTGTGACAAAAATGCAATATGGAATTATGCTTATGCTCTGGAACACATCGTCTAATCACTTGATCACTACCTATATGCCATAAATTAGGATCATCCCAAATATAGTACCTAGCCTCTCTTTTAAATTTATCTAACTGGTTTTTATTCAATTGAGCAGGCAAAACAGAAGCAGCTAGATAATTGGCTATATCAGCATACCAAGGAACAGACATACCAACCACACAGAGCCTATCATCAGGAAAATCATCTAAGGGTGGAGAAGATGTTACCAGAGGTGTCTCAATCCTACTAGGTGATCAGCTACCATATTTTCTACACCACTCTTGTCACGGATCTCCACAATAAACTCTTGTATCAATACTACCCATCTAATCAAGTGGGGTTTGGAGTCCAGCTTCTTGAACAAGTACTTGATAGCTGAGTGATCTGTAAAGACAATCACCTTCGTGTGGATGATGTAGGATCAAAATTTCTCTAACCCAAAGACAATTGCAAATAACTCCTTCTCTGTGGTGGTGTAATTAGCCTGAGTAGCATCCAATGTTCTTGAGGCATAGGCTATGACATGATGTCATTTCTTCACTCTTTGGGCAAGAACTGCACCTAGTGCATAATCTGAAGCATCACACAAGAGCTCAAATGGAAGCTTCCAATCAGGCGGCCGAATGATGGGAGGTGTAGTAAGTCTCTTTTTCAACTCATCCCAAGCACACCTGCAAGCATCATCAAAATTAAAACTCACATCTTTCTATAGTAAATGAGATAATGGCAATGCTATCTTACTAAAATCCTTAATGAATCTCCTGTAAAATCTAGCATGTCCAAGAAAAGAACGCACATCTTTCACACAAGAAGGATATGGAAGAGATGAAATGATATCAACTTTAGCTTTATCAACTTCAATGCCATCATAAGAAACAACATGTCCTAAAACAATTCCTTTCCTAACCATGAAATGGCATTTCTCAAAATTTAGCACAAGATTATATTTAATGCATCTTTCCAAAACCTTATCCAAGTCAGTTAAGCATGCATCAAAAGAATCACCATAGACAATGAAATCATCCATAAAAATTTTCATGCAATGCTCAAGTAAATCAAAAAATATGGAAACCATGCAACGCTGAAAAGTGTCTGGTGCATTACACAGGCCAAATGGCATACGTCTATATGTAAAGGTTCCAAATGGACATGTAAATGTGGTCTTATCCTGATCCTCAGGTGCAATACAAATCTGAAAATATCCTGAAAAACCATCTAGAAAGCAATAATGGGATTTACCAGCAAGTCTATCTAACATCTTATCAATAAAAGGGAGGGGGTAATGGTCCTTCCTAGTCACAGAATTCAATTTCCTATAGTCTATACATACCCTTCAACTATTTTGGACCCTAGTAGGAACGAATTCACCTTCATCATTACGCATCACAGTAAGACTAGTCTTTTTCGGGACTACCTGAACTGGGCTGACCCACTGATTATCAGAGATAGGGTAGATTATACTTGCAGAAAGAAGTTTAGAAACCTCTTTCTTTACCACATCAAGGATCAATGGGTTGAGTCGCCTCTGTGGCTATCGCACTGCTTTGGCACCATCCTCTAGCAAAATCCCATGCATGCATACATCAGGACTGATCCCAGGAATATCAACAAGAGTCCATCCAATGGCTTTTATCCTTCGCTTCAGCACCTCAAGAAGGCGGATTTCCTCTTCCATCGTTATGTCACGGGCTACAATCACTGGTAACTTCTCACCTTCTTCCAAATAGACATACTTCAATGAGTCAAGAAGTGGCTTTAAATCTAAAGAAGGAGCTTGCTCAGCTGAAGGTATAAGCGACTTCGGATCAATATCAACCAAACTAGAAACCTGCACTGAAGATTCACAAACAGAAGAGGAGACTTTCCCAACTTGGGAATCATTAGTAGAAATAGTGATAGCAGAAAAATCAGGAAACACATCACAATCCACAAAATCATCAACAGAAATAGTGCCATCAGTAGCACTCAAATCCAAAATAGAATCAGAAACAATATCTACATCAGAAGCATGATCAATACTAATTAACAACTTAGAATCAGGCAATGAACACATATCAACTTCATCTATAGCATCAATCACACTTAGTAACTGAGAAAATCCATCTGAATCAATAGAAGTGGTAGAAAAAATGATCATTAGTACCACCACTACAATGAATGGGCACAGAAACATCATCTCTAGCATGCCTAGTGACGGGCCTGTCGTGCAACCCCCAAAATAAAACTAGGTTGATCTAAAAATATAGCAAGTGGCACAACCTAGGTCATCTCCCTTGGAATTGGAATTCAATGTTCAATTAGGTTCTCTAAGTATTTTAAGATCCTAGAACTATCTAGTTTGGGGGGTTTTTTGAATGAATTAAACTATCCTAAACTGAATTGAAACAAATCTCCTAATGTCTACCTAATTAGATAAATTGTGGGTGGAGAATGGTCTTGTGACTAGCTTAGGAATTGTCTCTTGGTATCCACTATCCTTATCCTAATCCAATTATAATTAATTCTGGTCTAAGAATTCCTAATTATGTTCATTAGCAAATAATCTTGAATAACCATTCAAGATTCAAGAGATTAATAATCTAATGTTGAATTGAGACCTCAATCCCGCATTAAACCGTTAACTCTTGTCTTTAAGATCAATGAACATCCAATTTGATTGATTAACTAATTAATTATCTTATGATTCATTATCCAAAAATGTTTAATTAACCAACTAAACACCAAGGAATTCTCATATAGACATTTAAGCACATAACCTCACTCATGTATTTCATCGAAGACCTTCGTGGCATACATGGGAGATTAGAGAGAATAATGAAAAATCATATTTAAATTCAACCAATTAATCAACAAAAAAAGGTTTCCTAATCAGTGTCTAACCAGCCACTAATTAATTACACAAATTCCAAATCAAATACAACTCAACCGAGATTGTACAGAATAAGAAAAAGTGTAGGAAAAATAAGAAATCTTAGCCAGAATTCTGCTTCTTCCAAGGATTCAAGCTTCAGCCAAAAGCTTCCTCCCTTGCTAGCCTCAAGATGGAGATTAGATCTTCATATTGGCGTGGTTGGAGATGGAGAATGGAATGGAGAGATGGATGAAGGCGAAGGGGATGGAGAGAATTGAGGCGTGGGTGAATGCGTAGGTATGGATGAATCCCCCTGACGGCTAGGGCTTTTGATGAATAAATAGACGATGGAATGAGGATGAGACGTGAATGGGCTGGAGTGTGCGAGGTTGTGAATGAATTTGGACGCTGGATGGTTCTCATTGAAACTGCCCTCTTTCACGTGCTTCAGATTTAATCATTCACGTGCTGGCTTCGGCTCTTCTTTCTGCATGCTGAAACCAAGTTTAGTTTTCTTTTATTATGCATGAGTGTGGGCCCCATTGTGGATATAATAATCCACGTTTTTGCTCCAGCGTTTCTGTTCGTGTTTCCCACGTTGTTCTTCCCAGCTCTTTGCTTCTTCTTTTCAGATCATGCATCGAGCAACCAGTAGCTTTCTTCTGCAGTTCCTGTTCGTGTGTATTTGCAGATTCTGCTCAGCTCTTGCTCATCCACGCTCTTTCTTCCTCTCTTTCATGTGTACTTTGTGGCTTCATTCTGGACCTTAAACCCGAGACTAGCTCCTTCTCGTGTTTCTGCTGATGAACTTGCATGACAGCTGCTCGAGTGAGTTCTCCACATGGTTGCTTCCTTCACGCTCTACTCCATGCCACGAGTTAAGATCACGTTGCTGTCCAGCCCCTTCTTTGTTCAGATCAGCGTCTGTTCCTTGCTTCAGCTTGCTTTTCTCCCATGCAGCTTCTTCTTCTATGGATTCCACGTTCTGGACAGCTCCACTGTGTCTTCACGTAACTCTTCTCTTAAACAGAAACTAAAGCCTCTTCTGCTGCTTCATTGTTCTGCAGCTACTGCATAGCTTCTTCGTTCGTCCAGCTGCAGCTTCTTAACATTGTTTCAGCTCATGGCTTCCTTCATTCTTGTTCTGTGTTGCTTCGTGGATGGCTCTGCTCAGCTACTGGCCATGTTAATGTCTGTTCTGCATATGTGTGTTTCTTCATATAAGTGTTGCCTCTGTGTGCATGGATCTTCTCTGGTTCTCTGATCAGCAACTCTTCTTCACAGACCAGAACTCGAGCCAGCTTCTTTGTTCTGCCCAGTCGTTCTGCTGCATGTGAGCTTGTTCACGTTTTGTAACTGCTGAACTCATTTCTCTCTGCTTCGAGTTTGCTTCTTGATGCTTTCCACGTCTTGAGCTTCGTGCAGCTGCTTTTTCATTTAACTTGGCTCTTACTTGATTCTACGTGACTTCTTCGTTCATTCCCATCTTTTCTTCAAGCAGCCAGCTGGACACGTGGTTCCTTCCCTCATGCAACTCATTTCTTCCACGTTGCTTTCTTCTTTGTTTTGCTCGAGCATGTGAGCTCTATGCTTTGTTCTGCGTTTCTTTCCTTTATTTTCTATTCTTGTTTTCTTCATGCAGCTTCTGTATCTTCTTGTTTCCTCGAGTTCCAGCTCTGTTCAGCTCGCCTTATTCAGTTGTTGCTGCAGCTCAAACCTGTAGCTTGTTCTCATGCAGAACCCAACTCAAGCCTTTCTTTCCTTCTCCTTCAACCCAGTTTTTCTTCTTTTTGCTGTCTCTGCTTGTTATCCTTGTTCCACGTAGCTTCCATGTTAACTGCCCATTCAATTTTCTTCTTCAATTCAATTTTCTATTCAATCTCCAACTATCCATTAAAAATCTGCACAATTAGAATGGAAAGTATTAAGTAGATATATCCAAAAATTATTTAAGAGAGATTTAAGCATTAAGAACCAATAATTGGCAAATTAATTCCTCAAATGCAAGAATGGTTACTAAAATCAAATCCCATTTAATTGCTTTCATTAAGCCACATTTAATTATCAAAAAGGTTAGGTTAGGAGGAATATAGTGTATAAAAATTATGTTTATCACCTAGCACTCTCAACAAAATCAATGAAAACATCAATATCAGCAAGATGTATACCAGTACAAGCATCACAACCATCAATTTCAGGACATGAACAAGAGATAGAATCATCTAAACCAACAATATCACATGATCTACTGAGCATGCTATCTCTAAAGTCCATAGTAGAATCATCAACAAGAACATCAATGAGACTAACCCCTGTCTCAGCACAATCATCCATGGGGTGTCTCATAGAATCAAACACATCAAATCTAATGATATTCCCAGCAAATTCCATAGTCAAAGTACCAGCATGTACATCTATCACAGCCCTAGCAGTTTTAAGAAAAGGCCTACCTAAAATCAAAGATGAATGTCCCTTTTGCCTAAACCTACTGTCATCCATATCAAGAACATAGAAGTCTGCAGGGAATATGGAATCTTTTACCTTAACCAAGACATCCTCCAAGACTCCTTCTGGGACTACACAGCGTCTATCAACAAGGGAGACTATTAGGCTAGTTGGCTTAAGATCTACTCCTTGAAGTTGAGAAAAGACTGATTTTGGCATAACATTGATTGCTGCTCCTAGATCCGCCAAAGCATCTGAAAACTCAATGTCACCAATGGTGCATGGTATGAGAAAACTACCAAGATCCTTACACTTTATTGGCATTGGCATCTGATAAAGAGAAGAGACAATTTCTCCTAAATCAACTTTACCATCATGCTTAAGCCTTCTTTTTGTGGTGTACAACTCCTTCAAAAACTTTGCATACTTAGGCACTTATGCAACCAAGTCAACTAATGGAACATTGATCACCACCTTTTTGAAAATATCATAGACCTCTTTAAACATCTCTGCTTCCTTCTTTTTCCTCTCGATCTTAGCTACCCTAGTAGGAAAGGGTAGAGCCTGTTTGCTCAATTCCTCCTCTTTCTTCTCTTGCTCAATTTGTGGTGCCACTTGTGTTTTGGCTAAAGTGGGCTTATCTTGTGATGTAGAGGTGGAAGGAGAATCATCAATGATAGCATCCTTGTCCTTGGAAGCATAGGTGGCAACAGGATCTGCAAAGGTGACCGTCTTGCCACTTCTAAGAGAGATAGCATTAACTCCACCATGATTATGATTCTGTTGGGTCCCAACATTAGGATTAACTACCACTTGGGATGGAAGCTTTCCTGAACCTTGACTCTGTATGTTACTAATTGCATTAGACAACTGCCCAATCTGAGTCTGAAGAGTTTGAATCCCTTATCTATGTTGTAAATCCTTTTGTTGATGTTCCTTCTCTGTTTGGTCTAGCCTATCCATCAGAAGCTTTATCATAGTATCCATCTTGTTCTCTAACCTTGAACTCTCTTCTTGAATAGGCACAGCTTGCCTAACTGGTTGGAACATCTGACCACTAGAACTAGCACCCTGATTGAACCGTGGTTACTGAGGTTGGCCACTACCATATCTAAGGTTTGGATGATCATGCCATCCAGGATTATATGTGGTAGAATATGGATCATATTTCGGGCCACCTTGATTCATAAGCTTAGAAGGATACACAGCATTGCAAGGCTTAGCTTTATCATTCAAGAATGGGCAAGCATCAGTAACATGAGTAGCTAATGAGCAAATAGAGCAAAGTGGGCCAATCAAAGCTGAAGAGCTTGGTTGCGGGGTAAAAGAAGTAGAAGACCCCATAGAATTGGCCATGTTGAAAGGATTATGCAATTGGAGCATTGTCATTCTCTCCATAACAGATGCAAGCCTATCTATTTTGCTCTCAAAACGAGACTCAGAAATTGAAGAATATGACCCAACTTCATTTACTCTAACTTGTTGTCTAATACCAAATTGTTGAGTATTCTCAGCTTTCTTTTCAATCAATTCCCAAGCAGCATTGACAGTTAAGTGAAGAAGAGCACCTCCAGCAGCAAAATCTAATAAATCTCTCTCTAGAGGCAAAAGACCTTCATGAAAGTACTGTATCAACAAAGTATCTGGGATCTGGTGATGAGGGAAACTAGATAGCAATGTCTTAAACCGCTCCCAATACTCATGTAAGGACTCCCCAGACATTTGTCTGCAACCACATATTTCCTTCCTAATAGAGGAAGTGCGAGATGCTGGAAAATACTTATCCAAAAACATCTTCCTGAGTTGGTCCCATGTAGTTATGAATCCAGGGGGTAGTCGAAGCAACCAATTCTTAGCAGACCCCTCTAAAGAAAATGGGAAGGCACGCATCTTAATCTGATCCTCAGACACACCACTAGGCCTCATGGCAGTGCAAATCATATGAAAAGTCTTCAAATGATTGTATGGATCTTCACTTGCAAGTCCATTAAATTTAGGAAGTAAGTGTATAAATCTAGGTTTCAACTCAAGGTCAGTATTAATATCAGGATAATTAATACACCAATTTTGAAAATACAGATCAAGTGAAACTAACTCTTTAATGGTCCTAGCAGGAATATTATTATTATCAACATTGACATCAGCATGTTCTAAACGTGCCTGATTATTTACATTTCCCTCATTATCTTCCATTTTAGTTTCAGAATCAGAAGAATCAACAGATGACTCAACAGAACAAGATTTAGAAGAACTACTGCAACATCTTAATCTACTACCGCTATCTAGCCTCTCACTGGGCTCGATTCCATATGATTTCCAAAGAACCAATACCAATCCGTGGCATTTTCATGCTATGAAACGGGGTTTCATACACTCATTTTCTGCCTCGAGGGTCCTGTGTACCTATCATTCACATTCTCTACTCACACTCCACTTATACAACTTATACATAGCATAAAACAAGCCATAAGCCACGGGTATGGAGCCAAAAACCAGAAAATGCATTTTTCTCACTTGTGCCCAAAAGTCATATTTTGGTTCTAACTTTGGAAAATCATAACTAATTATAAAAAAATGGCAATCTAGTAAAATTTAGCTCTTTGGAAAGCTCTAAGTGTTAACTTTACGCTAAAAATAATTCCCAATCGAAATCTCTAAGTTTGGACCATGTTTGACATCGAAAATGGGAAGGAGGTCCGGCTAACATTGTTTCTGGTGTAGCTTACTATCATGAACTTCAGAAATTCATAATTAAATCCAAAAAAATTCAATCTTGGCACACTATACCAATTTGGAAAACTACGGATGTCTGCTAGAGGAGAAAAATAAGTTTAAATCAGTTCAGTAGCCCCTAGACCTTGAAAACTGATGGAACAATAACAGAGGTCAGGTGAGCTCCCTGATACTGATACAGAACTTCAGAAGGTTCATTCTCCCTCTAAAGACCTCCGATTTATGTGATTCTAGTTGATACAAGTCACTTTGGTTTTCTAGTTTATGTGTATAAAATTTCATGATAGTTGGCCACCATTTGGTCTATGTATGACATTGATTTCATTTCTGACCTATAGGAACAGTACATGACCAAACTACCAATTTTTTCCAATTTCAACAATTCACCAAATATTCTCTAAACTTCCGAATATTACCCACTTTAGCTTTTCAAGAATCTCTCTACAAACTCTAGAGGCATGCCAAATTTCACGGCAAGAAGAGCTCATCCGGTCATACTTTGACGGAGCTCTCAAAAATACCGATTTTGGCACCCAAAAGGTCCAAAATGGGTTCAAATGGCCTCTCACACATTCTAGCCACTTATGGATAAGTTTAAAAGCGTAACAATAGTATATATAACATGTCCATATGGTCCAAATCAACATACATTCCAAATTCACTATGCTACGGCCAAAAATACACTATCTCATTCATTCATCAAAAGGGGCAAAACCCTCATTTCCATTGATTTGGCTCTATGCATAGTTTATACATCATCTTTTCATACTACACTTACTACAACATGTACATCTCAAAAATAGAAGGTGCATATTTATTTTGGCACCTCTTTACATCAAAAGACCAAAATAACCAAACACCTAGCTACACATGCATCTAGGCTCCTTGGTGTGCACTTACTTCTCCTTGAGCTCCACCTAGCATGTTAAGTTGGGAGGGGAAGGGGTGAGATTCAGGGAATCTCAGTAGCTTATGCACTCATTCAAGTAAACAATCAAGGCATATAACAAGTCAAAGCATGTGAATAAGCATTTAGCCATTCTCAAACATCCAACACACGTTGTACATGCTATAGAAATCACAACAATGCCAAAAATGGGCTCCAGGAACTTTTGGTCTAGCCTCACCCGAGTTTAGGGACTTTTGGATGGCCTCACCCGAGTTTAAGGACTTTTGACTTGGCCTCACTCGATTATGAGACTTTTGGCCTTGTCTCACCCATCTCAAGGGACTTTCGGCTTCACCTCACCCATCTCAAGGGACTTTCGGCACTACCTCACCCGAGCAATTCTCATATTTCAACACACAAGTACATTGGCATCAATGCATCAAAGTAATAGCATATGGCATATTCCACACAATAAGTATATACATAAACATACAATGACTATTACATCCAAGAATGTAACAAGAAAGAGTGGGAAGAGAGCTACCTTATTAGCCAACACAAACCTTCCCTTTCAATTTCTCTTATCCCTTCTTAAGTTCACACTCACACCTTGATGGAGGTGCTTCACTTGAGCCTAGACATACAAAAGCATGCAATTACACTCTTATAATGTGATCTTTGGAGCAAACTCTCCTAACATACCAGAACCTAAAGGTTCTCTCTCTCTCTCTAGAATGCCATCAACTCTTCCTCTCTCTCAAGCTCTTAAAATAGTGGATACAACATTTTCAAAGAAAATAAGGAGATTCAAGGGTGTTTTCCACTTTTCCCCCTTCTGACCCATGCTCAAAAACTCACTAATCTCATAACCAAAACTGTAAAAAGAGAGAGCAAATAGAGGAAAACAAGATTCTAAGGAGAAAAGAGAGAAATTTGCTTACCTTTCCCTTGCTCTTCCTCCTTCTCTTGATTTCTCTCACTCTCCACGCCTTTTTCTCTCCTTGGGTCGAAGTCTAGGGCAAAAATGAGAGAAGGAATGAGTTGGAGCGTTTAAAGGTGTCTAATTCTCGCCTTTTACTCTCTTCCGGACTGACCCTCGCTACGGCGAAAATTAACCTTTGCTATAGTGAGATCGTGTTATCTGGCTTCGCTATGGCGAGGTGTAACCTTCGCTACGGCGAGCTCGTATCAGTTCCCTTCGCTATGACGAGATTCGACCTTCGCTATGGCGAACTCGCGTTAGTTCCAGACCTCACTTTCGCTATGGCGTACGCTACGGCGAGCTACCCCCTGGTTTCTATATAGACTACTGCCCGCACTCGCTATAGCTAGAATCACGTTTGCTATTGCGAGAAGACATTCTCGCGACAGCGAGACCATTTCTCGCTATTGCGAGAAGACTTAGCAAGAATTCTGGATTTCGAAAATTTTCAGCTTTCTTCTTCCTTTCTTTTCCTTTTCTTTTCTTTTTCTCAGTTGTTACAACTACTACCTACAAGATTACTAACTTTAACTCTTCTTTGCTAATGAAATGTCCTCTCAATCTCAGGATCAAAGTCAAACAACTTTTTAAAAGAGGATCGAGTCATACAACATCAAACAAAGTAGGATTAAAGTAGTAAATAAAAAAATGCAAAATATTCAAATTGCCAAAGAAATAAATTCAAAACAACCTAAAAGACTCAATACACACTAAGAAACTCAGAAAACACTCAAAAAAACACAAGAAAAATCACACAAAAATTCAAAAAGAAAATATGGAAAAATTAGAAAATTCAAGAAAAATTCGCAAAAAATAAAAGAAAATTCAGAAAAGTGGTCAAAACGATTGAATTTGTCCTAAAAACACCAAACCTAATACTAGTATTAGTCTTGCTCAGAACACCCAAAAACCTTGAAAAACCAAAGATTAGAATTTTCTAAGCAGTGACAAACAAAATTCCAGAATATGATATTCAGGAAAAATCAATCGAAATGACAAAATCAAAATCAAGAAAACAGGGTAAAACACCTAAAAACTCAAACCTAAACCATTGCTCCCCGGCAACGGCGCCAAAATTGATGTTGCCTTAGTCGCTTAGGCACTCAATTAAACTAAGATTGATTTAATGCAGTATAGATCAACCCTAGGTCATTCTTCCCAATGAGCAATTTAGGGGTTAGCAGGATTGAATTTAGGTGTTTATTTAATACTTAAAAGTGAATGCAAATGGGGGGTTTGAAATTGAGAAAATTAAATTCAACTAAAAAGAAAAAGAAAACACTAAATAAGCAATTAAACTAGAATGCTCTAAATTGAAATTAAAATGATTTTTGATAATGCAAAGTCAAACAGGCGGCAACCAAGGTTTTGCAAGGGAATTTCGGCTCTCATTACTCACCAAAGATTGATTGAGACCAAGAGAAGTGATTAAACAATAGACCAATGAATTTAATTAACTTAATTCGAGGATAGGAAACCCTAAGCTCAAATGCCCATCACTTGACTTAACTAGGAAACCCAAGCTAATTCAAGCAAATTGCAAGTAATTAAGCCAATTAAACTTCATTAAATCTTTCAACAATTAAATTCAATTAATTCTGGAATTTTCGGTTTCAATTACCTAATTGAACAATTAAGCAATTATACTACCCAATTCAACAATCAAGTAGCACAAGAGACCAAGATATGCAATTAAAATCATAACATTAATCAAATTAATGCAAGAGAACTCAAACATTAATCCAATCAACATTATAAGGTCTAAAAACTAAAATTCCAGCAATCACAAAACATAATTTCAGTCCCAAATAATACCAATTCCAATTACAATTCAAGATAAAATTATTATCCAACCTAAAACTTGGTCTCAACATTAAATCCACATAGAAATTCCTAAAACTAGAAAATCTCTAAGTTCTTGAAATTGAAATAGGAAAAGGTAGGAAAAATAAACTCCCCAATGGTCTTCAATCCATTTAAAATTCAAAGCTCAAACCATCTTCTTCCTTGCTCTACCTTGGTGCCACCCCCTCTCTTTAAGCTTCCATGAATTTGGTTATGCTGCACTCCTTCAAGCTCTCTGCCATGAAGATATGATCAAGGAGAATAGAACTTGTTGGATGAATGGTGGTGGGTATATGATGGAATGGCAACGTGTTGGTGAGAGGAGAAAAGAGTGATGATTGTTCTGCGCTGACTCTGCCTCCAGGTGCGTCCTCCCTGCTGTCTAGTCCAGAGATGATTGAATGAAATTGCTCCTCGTTCAGCTGGCATCTTCTCAAGCTCCAGGCGTTCCTCTCCAACTGCAGGCGTGCCTCTGCTGTCCAGGTCGAGTCCGAAGAAGCTCTAGGCGAGAGAGAAGGCGTCCTCCAACTCCAACATTTTCTCAAGCTCCAGCCGAATGAATAAATGAGGCTACCAAGTTTTTCTTCGGCGTCTCACTCTCTCTGAAGTCCAGTGTCCAGCTGACTCTCACTCTCAACGTTTCACTCGAACCAGAAGCCAGCCCCCCTCAGTGAATGAAACAGTCTTCTTTCAAATTCGGCGTCTGGTCTCCTTCAGCAGCTGACTCCTTGCAAGAAAAACAAAACAAAATTAAACCTAATTTCATAATTACAAAAATGCCATCAAGCTAAATAATAAAAATAACAAGAATTCTACTCCATTTTTTTTTCTTTAATCTATCTTTAATTTCAATTCATTTGCCCAAAAAATCTGAACAAAATTAATAAACATTTTAGAGATTGGAAAAATTTAATCCCTCAAAGAAATATGGAAAATAAAATATTGGCAATTTGAATCCAAAAATTCTCTTAATTAATTCAAAATTATTTTATTTTCCAAAATTGACCAAAAATTCAAATATTATATAATAAATCCAATTAAGCTCAAATTAATCATTAAAAATAATAATAAATGTGGATAAAATATATATGAAAATTAGCACTTATCAGAAACCGAAATGGAGCATGGAAAATAGAAGTTCATTCTCAGGCAGAATTGGCCCCTTTTTTGGGCAAATTTGGAAAATCATAACTAAATCTAAAAAAATCAAAATCATGCAATCTTGGTCATTATGGAAATATTTGGATGTCTACTTCATACTAAAAATATTCTAGACCATAATAGCCATCACAGAGGATGTTTGATATCCATAATGGTCCAGAGGTCTGACTGAATTTTGGAACTGTCATAAATTTCTGTAGAAAACTTTGAAAATGTCCAACTAATTCCAAAAAAATCCAATTTATGCAAATGATACTAATATGGAAAGCTGTAGATGTTAACTAGAGAGAAAAAATATCTCTAGATCAGTTCATCAAGCCCAGACCTCAGAATCTAATAGAACAATACTTCTAGTCGGGCAAAATTACTGGTACTAGATAGAAATTTCAAAAATTCATATCTCCCTCTCTAAACCTCCAAATGAGGTTCTTCCAGTTGGCACAAGTCACTATAGTTGTCTAGTTTCTATGTATACAATTTTTCACAATTGGACATCATTTGAGCCTCATGTGATAGAATGCAAATTCGGACTAAATGAATAATGTAGCAAACCAGAAACCATGAAAATTTTCAACTTTGAAAAATCATCAAATATTCTGTAGACCTCCAAAAATTATGATCTTTATCTTGCCAAAAAGGTCTCAATGAGACCTAATTTCATGTCAAATCTTAGATCAAGACTAACTCATTTGGCTAAAAACTGATATATGGTTCTATTATGGTCAAATTTGGCTCTATATAGGGTACCAAACTTGCCAAATGACTTTCCCTTGATTGTGGCACCTTTTGGGCAAGTATAAAAGCATATTTTAGACTTATATGAGCTGCCCAAATGGTCTTAAATCTCATGCATCTCATTTTGGCCATTCAATCCATACTTATGCACATATACATGAAACTTTCAAATTGCATACTTGGGCATTACATACTCAAATTTTATTCTAAAGTTCATACATCATATCTATGCATTTATACATCACATAATATCATATTTACATATGTTTCAAGGGTCATAAACCATTTACAATATCATATACATCATGAAGCATCATTATGGTTCAAAAAGATAAAAATTAGGCATATGGTTGTCAATCTTCCTTCTTCAATGTTGTTGGCTCCCATTACCATAGCCACTTGGTTCACTTAGCATATTAGATCATTGAAGAGGAGGGAATGAGATTCAAAGAATGTAACAACCGGGAAAAAGAAAAGAAAAGGAAAAGAAAGAAAGTAGAAAGCTGGAAATTTTCGAAGTCCACAAACTGTGCTAAGTCTTCTCGCAATAGCGAGAAATGGTCTCGCTGTCGCGAGAATGTCTTCTCGCAATAGCGACGAGGTTCTAGCTATAGCGAGTGCGGGCAGCAGTCCATACAGAAACCAGGGGGCAGCTCACCATAGCGTGCGCCATAGCGAAAGTAAGGTATGGAATTAACGCGAGTTCACCATAGCGAAGGTCAAATCTCGCCATAGTGAAGGGAACTGATAAGAGCTCGCCGTAGCGAAGGTTACACCTCGCCATAGCGAAGCCAGATAACATGAGCTCGCTATCGCGAAGGTTAATTTTTGCCGTAGCGAGGGTCAGTCCGGAAGAGAGTAAAAGGCGAGAATTAGACTTCATTAAATGCCCAAACTCATTCCTTCTCTCATATCTGCCCTAAACTTCGACCCAAGGAGAGAAAAGAGGCGTAGAGAATGAGAGAGACCAAGAGAAGGAGGAAGAGCAAGGGAAAGGTAAGGAAACTTCTCCCATTTCTTCTTAGAACTCTGATCCCCTCTCTTTGCCCTCTCTTTCTACGGTTTTGTTTGTGAAAATGGTTGGATTTTGGGTATGGGTCAGAAGAGGGAAAGTGGAAACACCTTTGAATCTTTGTATTTTCTTTAAAAATGTAGTTTTCACTACCATGGCAGCTTGAGAGAGAGAAAGAGTTGATCGCATTCTAGAGAGAGAGAGAGAACTCTAGGTTCTGGTATGTTAGGAGGTTTGATATGAAAGATTACATTCTAAGAGTGTATTGCATGCTTTTGTGTGTCTAGGCTCAAGAGAAACACCTCCATCAAGGTGTGATTGTGAACTTAAGAAGGGAGAAGAGGAATTGAAAGGAAAAGCTAGTGTTGACCTTAGTTGATAAGGTAGCTCTCTCTTCCCACTCTTTCTTGTTGCATTCTTGGATGTAATAGTCATTGTATGTTTATTTATATGCTTATTGTGTGGAATATGCCATATGCTATTGCTTTGATGCATTGATGCCAATATGCTTGTTTGATGAATTTGTGAGATTTGCTCGGGTGAGGTAGTGCCGAAAGTCCCTTAAGATGGGTGAGGTGAAGCCGAAAGTCCCTTGAGATAGGTGAGACAAGGCCAAAAGTCTCAAACGAGTGAGGCCAAGTCAAAAGTCTTTAAACTCGGGTGAGGCCATCCAAAAGTCCCTAAACTCGGGTGAGGCTAGACCAAAAGTCCCTGGAGCCCATTTTTGGCATTGTTGTGATTTCCATAGCATGTACATCGTGTGTTGATTGTTTGAGAATGGCTAAGTGCTTATTCACATGCTTTGACTTGTTATATGCCTTGATTGTTTACTTGAATGAGTGCATGAGCTACTGAGATTCCCTGAATCTCACCCCTTCCCCTCCCAACTTAATATGCTAGGTGGAGCAAAAGGAGAAGCAAGTGCACACCAAGGAGCCTAGGAGCATGCTTAGCTAGTTGTTAGCTTTGTTTTGGCTATTTTGATGTATTTTGATGTAAAGAGGTGCCAAAATGAGTATGCACCTTCTATTTTTGAGATGTACATGTTGCAACAAGTGTAAAAGT
Source organism: Erythrophleum fordii (assembly GCA_032878935.1). Lineage (NCBI taxonomy): Eukaryota > Viridiplantae > Streptophyta > Magnoliopsida > Fabales > Fabaceae > Erythrophleum > Erythrophleum fordii. The sequence goes on from JAVQMF010000046.1 coordinate 16,595,556, forward strand.
ATGAAATGATGATGTATAAACTATGTTGATAGCCAAAGTAATGGAAATGAGGGTTTTGCCCCTTTTGATGAATGAATGAGATAGTGTATTTTTGGCCGTAGCATAGTGAATTTGGAATGTATGTTGATTTGGATCACATGGACTTGTTATATATCCTAGTCTTATGCTTTTAAACTTGTACATGAGTGGCTAGAATGTGTGAGAGGCCATTTGGACCCATTTTGGACCTCTTGGGTGCCAAAACTGGTAAATTTGTGAGCTCCGTCAAAGTATGACCGGATGAGCTCCTCTTGCCATGAAATTTGGCATGCCTCTAGAGTTTGTAGAGAGCTTCTTGAAAAGCTAAAGTTGGTAATATTTGGAGGTCAAGAGAATATTTGGTGAATTGTTGAAGTTGGGAAAAATATGGTAGTTTGGTCATGTACTGTTTCTATAGGGCAGAAATGAAATCTATGTCTTCCATAGACCAAACGGTAGCCAAATATCATGAAATTTTATACACATAAACTAGAAAACTACAGTGACCTATACCAACTAGAATCACCTAAATCGGAGGTCTATAGAGAGAGAACAAACCATATGAAGTTCTGTATCAGCATCAGGGAGCCTACCTGACCTCCGTTACTGTTCCATTAGTTTTCTGGGTGTAGAGGCTACTGAACTGATCTAGAATTATTTTTCTCCTCTATTAGACATCTGTAACTTTCCAAATTGGTATAGTGTGCCTAGATTGGATGTTTTTGGATTTAGTTATGAATTTTTGAAAGTCATGACAGTAAGCTGCCCCAGAAACAGTGACAGTCGGACATCCTTCCCATTTTCGATGTCAACCATGGTTTAAACGCTGAGATTGTGGTTCGGAATGATTTTTAGAGTAAAGTTACACTTAGAGCTTTCTAGAAAGCTAAATTTTGCTACATTCCCATTTTTCCATAATTAGTTGTGATTTTCCAAAAGTTAGAGCCAAAATATGACTTTTGGGCACAAGTGAGAAAAATATATTTTTCTGGTTTTTGGCTCCATACCCGTGGCTTATGGTTTGTTTTTATGCTATGTATGAGTTGTATAAGTGGAGTTTGAGTTGAGAATATAAATGATGGATTCATAGGACCCACGGGGCAGAAGTTGAGTGTATGAAACCTCATTTCCTAGTATAAAAATGCCACGGACTAGTGTTGATTCTTTGGAAATCATATGGAACCAAGCCCAGTGAGAGGCTAGGTAGCGGTAATAGATTAAGGTGTCACATTTTTGGTATTAGAGCAATGGTTCAGGCACTTTTGCTCAATGTTAGGCTCTTGAATGCTATGATTTGCTTGTGTTTGGTGTGAATGGTCAAGGAAGTTGTAGTATCCTTATGCATATGTGCTAGTGATATTGTTGTGAACTGAGGATTGCTACTTCTTTTTAGACATAGTTGAGACTAGATGGAGCAGGGGTAGAGGCAGACCACCCAGGGCTCAGAGAGTTGAGCCAGAGGTTCTTGTTGGGCCTGAGGATCCTCTGCGGGCCATCATGGAGAGACTTGACTGGTATGAGGCCATGATGGGTCAGCATCAGGAGATGCTGGAACAGCAGAGATATATTGCCCAGCAGTAGCATGATATGATCATGCATTTGCAAGACACCCTGGCTAGGCAAGAAGAAGCCAGAAGGGATGCCCCTGTACCTCAACCATCTACATCTAGCATTCCACCTGTACCTCCCCAGGAGCCTGCTGCTCCTCAGACCCAGACGCCTATCTAGAAAGTGTTGAAGCAGTTTAAGCAAAATAATCCACCCTCATTTGATGGGGAATTAGATGTAGATAAGGCGGAGGCTTGGGTGATGCAGCTTAAAAAGATATTCTCGGTGATGGATTGTACCACTGAGTAGAAAGCCCAACTCGCCATCTTCATGCTAGAAAAGGAAGCTGATAGATGGTGGGATAGCGCGAAACCCCTGATGGAGACCAAGAATATACAGATAACTTGGGAGACTTTCTTGGTCGAGTTTTATGAGAAGTATGTCCCAAGTTCAGTGAGGAAAAAGAAAGAGATGGAGTTTATGGGCTTGAGACAGACGGATGAGATGACTGTGGATCAGTATGTGGCCAAGTTTATAGAGTTGTCTCGGTATTCCTCTTACCTCCAGAGGTATGGTGATGAACCCTAGAGATGTGAGCAGTTTGAGACTGGTTTGAGGCCCCTGATTAGCGACAGAGTCACTCCACAGCGGATCAGGAAGTTTAATACTCTTGTGGAGGTCAGCAGGGTGATTGAGATGAATCTGCAAGCTATCATGTCTGCTGCGACTACGGCTAGTCAGAAGAGGGTTCCAGATTTGAAAAGGCCAAAACCAGAAGAGGGTTCTAGTTTGACACCTAACCCTAAGAGGAGAGGCAAAGGGCCATAGAATAGAAAGCCACAGCGAGGTGTGCCACCTCCGCGGGGCCAGTCATCCTTCCAGCTGTCTCCGGTGACATGTTACAAGTGTGGGAAGCCGGGGCACATTGCTAAACACTGTCCTCAGATGGAGACAGCGCCTCCTCCTAGACCACAGACCCAGGGCTGAGTGTTCGCCCTTACTCAGCAGGAAGCTAGCGCATCTCCCAGTTTGATCCGAGGTACGCTGATAGTGAATGGCTTTCCTGTAGTTGCTATGTTTGATTCGGGTGCTAGTCACTCGTTTATATCTTATGATTGTGTGAGGAAATTGGGTCTGGTCATTAGTGTCTTGCCATTTGACTTGTCTGTCATTATACCCACTGGAGGCCACGTGGTTACTTCCCATACCTGCTTAAATGTCACTGTCCAATTTAACCATTGTCATACCACTCTTGATTTGGATTGTATGCCTTTCCATGATATTGATTTGATTATTGGTATGAACTGGTTGGCTGCAAATAATGCCATACTTGATTGTGAACACCGAACCATTTCCTTACCTGCTTGTGGGACTATACCTAGGGTAGGAGCTGAGTTATCCTTTATGACTACTACCCAGGTTGAGAGATATTTAGAGTGTGGATGTCAAAGGTTTCTAGTCTTTTTCTCTATTCAGGCTGAGGTAGAAGAAGAGATCCCAGTTGTCAGGAAATTCTCAGAGGTTTTCCCTAGAGAGTTTGATTTTAGTGGCCTACCCCCTAAGAGAGAATTAGAGTTTCCTATAGACATAGTGCCTGGGGCTGGACCGATGTCCAAAGCTCCTTACAGGATGGCTTCCGCCGAGCTTGCTGAGTTGAAAGAGTAGATAGAGGAATTGTTAGAGAAAGGGTTTATCCGCCCTAGTGTTTCACCTTGGGGAGCTCCGGTGTTGTTTGTGAAAAAGAAATATGGTAGCTTGCGTTTGTGCAGAGATTACAGAGAGTTGAATAAAGTTACCATCAAGAATAAATATCCTCTCCCTAGAATTGATGATCTGTTAGATCAGTTGGCTGGGGCATCTGTGTTTTCTAAGATAGATCTTAGATTTGGTTACCACCAGTTGAGAGTGAGAACTGAAGACGTCTCCAAGACGGCCTTCAGAATGAGATATGGGCACTATGAGTTCCTTGTGATGCCATTTGGATTGACGAATGCGCCTGCTGTGTTCATGGATTATATGAACAGGGTATTCAGACCGTATCTAGATCAGTTTGTGGTGGTCTTTATTGATGATATTTTAATGTACTCCCGATCTTTTGAGGAGCACGAGAGGTATTTGAGACTAGTCCTAGACACCTTGAGAGAGAAAAGGTTGTATGCCAAACTTAGTAAATGTCAGTTTTGGCTGACCGAGGTACGATTCTTGGGTCATGTGATCTTACGAGATGGGGTAGTGGTAGATCCCCATAAAGTTGAGGCTGTGTTATAGTGGGATAGACCTAAAACGATCACCGAGGTTAGGAGTTTCCTAGGTTTGGTAGGGTATTATAGACAATTTATTCAGGACTTTTCTCGAATGGCCTTACCACTGACGAGGCTAACTAGGAAAGATACACCATTTGTGTAGGATGAGAGATGTGAGAAGAGTTTCCAGGAGTTGAAACTCTATTTGACCACTGCCCCTGTATTGATTATCCCTGACCCTAGTGAACCATTTGTGGTTTATTGTGATGCTTCGGGCAAAGGGTTAGGATGTGTGTTAATGCAGCAGGGCCGAGAAGTGGCATATGCCTCGAGGCAGTTGAGACCTCATGAGGAGAATTACCCAACACATGACCTGAAGTTAGTTGCTGTAGTGTTTGCTCTTAAAATTTGGAGACACTATCTGTATGGTGCGACCATAGAGATCTATAGTGACCACAAGAGTCTGAAATACCTGTTTGACCAGAAAGAACTCAATATGAGACAAAGAAGATGGATGGAATTCTTGAAAGATTATGATTATGTGTTGAAATATCATCCGGGTAAGGCCAATGTGGTGGCGGATGCCCTGAGTAGAAAAACCATCCATGTAGCCCATATGATGATTAGGGAGCAGGAGCTCCTAGAGAAGTTCAGAGAGTTGAACCTCTCTTGTCAGGTGGTATCGAGTAAATTGTATTTGAGTGAAACCCGAGTTGAGAATATCTTAAGAACCCAGATCTTAGATACCCAGAGGGAGGATGAGTTCCTGAAACGGATCAGGAATGAGATTACCCAAGGTAAGACCTCAGATTTCAAGTTGTCTGAGGATGGCATGATAGTATATCGAGATAGAATTTGTGTGCCTAGTCAGAATGAGTTGAGAGAAAGCATTTTAGAAGAGGCACATAAGAGTAAGTATACTATCCACCCAGGTGCCACCAAGATGTATCAGGATTTGAAAAGAATTTTCTGGTGGCCAGGGATGAAGAACCATGTGACGGATTATTTGGCTAGATGCCTAATGTGTCAGAGGGTAAAGATAGAACATCAGAAACCGGCTGGGTTGTTGCAACCTCTAGATATCCCTGAGTGGAAGTGGGATAGTATAGCCATGGACTTTATGATGGAGTTACCCAGGACATCCTCTGAACACGATGCTATTTGGGTAGTTGTGGATAGACTGATGAAGTCTGCACACTTTTTAGCTATCAGGGCTACTCATACACTGGATAGATTGGCCCAGTTGTATATCAGAGAGATAGTGCGACTTCATGGAATACCCAAAAGCATAGTTTCGGATAGAGACCCCAGGTTCACATCGAACTTTTGGAGGTCATTGCAGCATGCCTTAGGGACCAGATTGTGGTTTAGTATTGCATATCACCCACAGACAGATGGTCAAACTGAAAGAACCATCCAGACATTGGAAGATATGTTGAGGGCATGTGTGCTAGAAATGAGGGGTAACTGGGATGCATATTTACCATTAGCAGAGTTTGCGTACAATAACAGTTACCATTCCAGTATCCAGATGGCCCCTTATGAGGCTTTGTATAGGAGAAAGTGCAGATCCCCTCTGTGTTGGGTTGAGCTAGGTGAGAGGAGTATGATAGAACCTGAGATTGTGGACCAGACCACCCGACAGATAGAGTTGATTAGAAAGAGACTCCTCACGGCCCAGAGCAGACAGAAAAGCTATGCTGATAAGCGTAGGAGGCCGTTAGAGTTTGAGGTTGGAGACCATGTGTTCATTCGAGTATCTCCAATGACGGGAGTAGGTCGATCAATGAGGGTAAGGAAGCTCAGTCCTAGGTATATTGGTCCATTTGAAATCCTTGAGAAAATTGGACCCGTGGCTTACCGAATAGCCTTACCTCCTAACCTAGCCCAAATCTACAATGTTTTTCATGTCTCCCAATTGAAAAAGTATTTACCAGACTCCTCACATGTCATAGAATATGAGGATGTGCAATTGCAGGAAGATCTTTCTTATGTAGTGAAACCGGAGAGAATTGTGGATGCTAAGCTGAAACAGCTGAGAAGCAAGAGCATTCCTCTGGTAAAAGTGATATGGAGAGGTCTGACATCTAAGGAAGCAACCTGGGAATTGGCGGATGAAATGAGGCAAAAATATCCAGAGTTATTCCCTTGAGGTAAGTCTTTAAATTTTGAGGACAAAATTTCTTTTAAGAGGGGTAGAAATGTAACAACCGGGAAAAAGAAAAGAAAAGGAAAAGAAAGAAAGTAGAAAGCTGAAAATTTTTAAAGTCCAGAAATTGTGCTAAGTCTTCTCGCAATAGTGAGAAATGGTCTCGCTATCGCGAGAATGTCTTCTCGTAATAGCGAACGAGGTTCTAGCTATAGCGAGTGCGGGCAGCAGTCCATACAGAAACCAGGGGGCAGCTCGCTGTAGTGTACGCCATAGCGAAAGTAAGGTCTGGAACTAACGCGAGTTCACCATAGCGAAGGTCAAATCTCGCCATAGCGAAGGGAACTGATAAGAGCTCGCCGTAGCGAAGGTTACTGATAAGAGCTCGCCGTAGCGAAGGTTACACCTCGCCATAGCGAAGCCAGATAACACGAGCTCGCTATAGCGAAGGTTAATTTTCGCCGTAGCGAGGATCAGTCCGGAAGAGAGTAAAAGGCGAGAATTAGACTTCATTAAACACCCAAACTCATTCCTTCTCTCATATCTGCCGTAGACTTCGACCCAAGGAGAGAAAAGAGGTGTGGAGAGTGAGAGAGACCAAGAGAAGGAGGAAGAGTAAGGGAAAGGTAAGGAAACTTCTCCCATTTCTTCTTAGAACTCTGATCCCCTCTCTTTGCCCTCTCTTTCTACGGTTTTGTTTGTGAAAATGGTTGGATTTTGGGCATGGGTTAGAAGAGGGAAAGTGGAAAACACATTTGAATCTTTGTGTTTTCTTTGAAAATATGATTTTCACTACTATGGGAGCTTGAGAAAGAGAAAGAGTTGATGGCATTCTAGAGAGAGAGAGAGAACTCTAAGTTCTGGTATGTTAGGAGAGTTTGATCTGAAAGATTACATTCTAAGAGTGTAATTGCATGCTTTTGTGTGTCTAGGCTCAAGAGAAACTCCTCCATCAAGGTGTGATTGTGAACTTAAGAAGGGAGAAGAGGAATTGAAAGGAAAAGCTAGTGTTGACCTTGGCTGATAAGGTAGCTCTCTCTTCCTACTCTTTCTTGTTGCATTCTTGGATGTAATAGTCATTGTATGTTTATTTATATGCTTATTGTGTGGAATATGCCATATGCTATTACTTTAATGCATTAATGCCAATATGCTTGTTTGATGAATTTGTGAGATTTGCTCGGGTGAGGTAGTGCCGAAAGTCCCTTGAGATGGGTGAGGTGAAGCCGAAAGTCCCTTGAGATAGGTGAGACAAGGCTAAAAGTCTCAAACGAGTGAGGCCAACTCAAAAGTCCTTAAACTCGGGTGAGGCTATCCAAAAGTCTCTAAACTCGGGTGAGGCTAGACCAAAAGTCCCTGGAGCCCATTTTTGGCATTGTTGTGATTTCCATAGCATGTACATCGTGTGTTGGTTGTTTAAGAATGGCTAAGTGCTTATTCACATGCTTTGACTTGTTATATGCCTTGATTGTTTACTTGAATGAGTGCATGAGCTACTGAGATTCCCTGAATCTCACCCCTTCCCCTCCCAACTTAATATGCTAGGTGGAGCACAAGGAGAAGCAAGTGCACACCAAGGAGCCTAGGAGCATGCTTAGCTAGTTGTTAGCTTTGTTTTAGCTATTTTGATGTATTTTGATGTAAAGAGGTGCCAAAATGAGTATGCACCTTCTATTTTTGAGATGTACATGTTTAGCAAATGTAAAAGTATGAAATGATGATGTATAAACTATGTTGATAGCCAAAGTAATGGAAATGAGGGTTTTGCCCCTTTTGATGAATGAATGAGATAGTGTATTTTTGGCCGTAGCATAGTGAATTTGGAATGTATGTTGATTTGAACCATATGGACTTGTTATATATCCTAGTCTTATGCTTTTAAACTTGTACATGAGTGGCTAGAATGTGTGAGAGGCCATTTGGACCCATTTTGGACCTCTTGGGTACCAAAACCGGTAAATTTGTGAGCTCTGTCAAAGTATGATCAGATGAGCTCCTGTTGCCATGAAATTTGGCATGCCTCTAGAGTTTGTAGAGAGCTTCTTGAAAAGCTAAATTTGGTAATATTTGGAGGTCGAGAGAATATTTGGTGAATTGTTGAAGTTGGGAAAAATATGGTAGTTTGGTCATGTACTGTTTCTATAGGGCAGAAATGAAATCTATGTCCTACATAGACCAAACGATAGTCAAATGTCATGAAATTTTATACACATAAATTAGAAAACTACAGTAACCTATACCAACTAGAATCACCTAAATCGGAGGTCTGTAGAGGGAGAACGAACTGTCTGAAGTTCTGTATTAGTATCAGGGAGCCTACCTGACCTCCGTTACTGTTCCATCAGTTTTTGGGGTGTAGAGGCTACTGAACTGATCTGGACTTATTTTTTTTCTCTAGTAGACATCTGTAGCTTTCCAAATTGGTATAGTGTGCCTAGATTAGATTTTTTTTTGGATTTAGTTATGAATTTTTGAAAGTCATGACAGTAAGCTGCACCAGAAACAGTGGCAGTCGGACATCCTTCCCATTTTCGATGTCAACCATGGTTTAAACGCTGAGATTGTGGTTGGAAATGATTTTTAAAGTAAAGTTAACACTTAGAGCTTTCTAGAAAGCTAAATTTTGCTACATTCCCATTTTTCCATAATTAGTTGTGATTTTCCAAAGTTAGAGCCAAAATATGACTTTTGGGCACAAGTGAGAAAAATGCATTTTTCTGGTTTTTGGCTCCATACCCCTGGCTTATGGTTTGTTTTTATGCTATGTATGAGTTGTATAAGTGGAGTTTGAGTTGAGAATATAAATGATGGGTTCATAGGACCCACGGGGCAGGAGTTGAGTGTATGAAACCCCGTTTCCCAGCATAAAAATGCCACGGACTAGTGTTGATTCTTTGGAAATCATATGGAACCGAGCCCAGTGAGAGGCTAAGTAGTGGTAGTAGATTAAGATGTCACAAAGAATCCTAATAGGTCATCTCCCTTTCAATCATACATAATATATGTAAAACAAGGCTTAAAAATGCATGCATGAACATAATACAATTCATGAGAATTCAAGAAGCAAGCTTAGCATGTGAACAAGTCATGCAAGACATTCAAGAGCTTACCAAGTATTTAGATTGGCCTCACACTTCTTCTTATGGATTTTGGACTTGCATTACCCATTCTTTGAGAGCTTTGGACTCAACCATACTCTTGGGAATCCACTTTGCTTTTGGGAGACTCTTTACTTTGTCTCAACCAAACTCAAGGGTTCTTGGCTCATTCTCACCATGGTGAAGAGCTCTTGGCCTCTCCACACTCAAGCAAATTCAAACAAACATCATGCACTCATTTAAAAATATAACATGACATCATGAAATCATGGTATATACAATCGTGCTAGCATACTTTTCATGACTTGAAAATAGACATACACATATTCTAAGACAAGTTAAACACATATCCATGCATGAGAGAAGGTGGAAAGAGCTACCTTGCACACAATCGCACATTTTTTCCTTGGATTTCAAGCCTCCTCTTTTAATCACAACCCACAAATTGGTTGAGATAGTTTCTCTTGGCCTAAATACAATTTATGGGAGTCAATTAGGTTTATGAAACATATTCTAAGGCCACACAACTTGTTTAAATAAGATTGCTCTATAACCCCCATTATAGTCCATAAAGGCACCTAATGAAGTGATAAGCATGATTTTTATACACTTTATTCCTCCTAACTTAACCATTTTAATAATTAAATGTGGCTTAATGAAGGCAATTGAATGGAATTTGATTTTAATTGGCTATTTTTACATTTAAGGAATTAAGTTGCAAACTATTGGTTTTTAATGCATGAATTTCTTTTAAATAATTTTGTGGATAATTCCATTTGATTTTTCCCACTCTTTTGTGCAGAATTTTAATATGAAAATTAGAGCTTTGAATGGGAAATTGAATCTTCATCCACTTAAATACATGTAGCAGATCCATGTGATGTAAAGAACCATGTGGTAGTCCACTTAACGTCATACATACATGCAGTGGCAGCAGCAGAAGAGGCTGTAGTTTCTGCTTAAGAGAAGAGTTACGTGAAGATTATGTGGAGCAGAAACTTGAGATATGAGTTCTGGTTTGGATGGGAATGAAGCCACATTGAGAAGCTCACACGTAAACATGGGTTCTGGTTCTTTAAGAGCAGAGCAACGCATGAAGAAGCTCGAGTCTTGGTTCTGAGATAGAGGAGAAAAGCGGGCTGAATGAAGAAGCAAAAGAAGCCATAAAAGCTGCTAGAACAGAGTGGAAGAATAAACATACAGAAGTTAACGTGAAACCAATGGAGAGGAGAGCAACGCATGAAGAAGCACGAAGCACACGAACAGAAAATGGAGCTGCACGAAAGAAGGAATCAACGCGTGAAGAATAGGAATGCAATGGCTAAATCACGTGGGAAGCTTGCGCATGAATCAGAATATGTGAAGTACGTGGAATATTATAAATTCAAGTGGGGCCCATCTCATTCATATAATCACATAAGTAGCTTCAGACAATGGGAAGAGAGGAGCACGTGAAAAATAAACAAAACACGTGAGGAGTAAAACCACGCCATATTCCATTTCACGGGCCATTCGTCCAGCATCACGCCCTTTGTCCATTTCATCCATTCAACACGTCATTCACGCCTCCATTCACATACCACGCCATTTTTCCTCCATTTCCATCCATTAATGAAGCTCTAATTCATCCACCTTGAGGCTAGCTAGGAGGAAGCTCTTGGAGAAGCTTGAATCCATGGATACAATAAGAATTTTGGCTAAGATTTCTCAATTTCCTACATTTTTTTTCTTTTTCTTGTACAATCTCGTTTGAGTTGTATTTGATTAAAAATTTGTGTAATTAATTAGTGGCTGGTTAGACACTGATTAGGAAGCCTTTTTGTTGATTAATTGGTTGGATTGAATCTGGTTTTTCATTATTCTCTCTAATCTCTCATGTATGCCACGAAGGTGTTCGATGAAATGCATGAGTGAGATTATATGCTTGATTGTTTGATTTGAGAATTCCTTAGTGTTTAGTTGGTTAATTAAACATTTTTGGATGATGAATCAGAGGCTAATTAATCAGTTAATCAATCAAATTAGATGTTCATTAATTTTAAAGACAAGAGTTAATGAATTGGTGTAGGATTGAGTTCTCAATTCAACGTTAACTTGTTAATTTCTTGAATCTTGAATGGTTATTCAAGATCATTTGCTAATGAACATAATTAGGAACTCTTAGGCCAGAATTAATCAAAATTGGATTAGGATGAGGATAGTGGATATCAAGAGACAATTCCAAAGCTAGTCACAAGCCCATTATCACCCACAATTCATCCAATTAGGTAGAATTTAGAAATTTTGATTCAATTTAGTTTTAGGTTAGTTTAATTCAACCAAAACCCCCAAATTAGATAGTTCTAGAACCTTAGAACACTTAGAAAACCTAATTGAACATTGAATTCCATTTCCAAGGGAGATGACGTAGGTTGTGCCCTATAGTGCATTTAATATTCAACCTAGTTTTATTTTGAGGGTTGTACGACAAGCCCGTCAAAATTTGGCGCCGTTGCCGGGGATTTGGAGTCTCAATTGTTTGAGAAAGTTTTCTAAGTATTTTTGTTCTGTTTTAGCTCTATTTTGATTCTGTTTTAATTTGATTTTTGTTCTGTTTTGAACTTGGAATCGAGTAATTTCAATGTTGCGCGTTAAGTGTCCTGGTTGCTGGAATTTTCGTTCAAAGTGTCTAGAAAATTCTCATACTTTGTTTTCCATGGTTTTTGGGTGTTTTGAGCAAAAATAATAGCATAGCTATTTAGTGCACCATTTTTTGGCCAAATTCCCATGTTTGAAGCACTTTTTCTAAATTTTTAATATTTTTCGAATTTTTTTAGGAATTTTTCAATTTTTCTGGATTTAATTTCTTTATTTTTTGTGAGTTTATTTTGTGTCATTAGCCTCTGTTTTAAAGTGTTTTTGATTGTTAGGAATTTCTTAGCTTCATTGAATTTTTATTTTCTTGAGTTCGAGTTAATTTTAGTTATAATTTGTTTGTGATTTTACTTGTGCTTAAAGTGATTGTGCTTCTCATTTTTCTTTGCTTTAAATGGATCCTTACTATTCTAATCAAGGTGTCTATGATTCTTGTAGAGAGTATAGGATTTCTCAAAAGTTGGATAATGCCATGTCAATGCTTCAAGGCTTGCTTGAAAGACAAACACAAGAACAACAGGCACAACAATATCAACAATTCCAACCACCATGCTACCAACCATACCACAATCCATATGAGATCCACCCAAATTACCACCATCATCATGAGCCATATCATAACTTCCATATCCAAGAGCCATACCATGATTACTATAGGCAAGAGCCATAATATCATCCTTACAATTACTATGAGGGACACATGCAACAAGAGCCTCAGAGGGAACCAAGTTTGGAAGAGAGGATGATAGAGCATTTGAAGGCCTATAATCTTCGAATCCAACAAAGGGATGCCGACCATCTTCAATTCAAACAAGAACATGAACGATGGTATCTTGAAATGCAGCAAAGGCTTGACAACATGATGAAGGATTCGGGAATTCAATTGAATCAATCGACTTCAAGTGCTACTAAATCAACTGAAGAGCAAATTAGAAGGGAATGTATAGAGGAGGAAGAATCCTATTCACTAGATAATATCCTTCCATCTTCTAATACATTACAATCTGTTGGAACTGAATCTAGTATGAATGATAGCACTGTGATTCCTAATGCATACAATGTTGTTGATTCTGAATTGCATGATGATGATGTTGTTGATGAGGAAATTGTTGTTGAATCTCCTGATATGGTTGATTGTGGTAGCTCATTGAACAAAATTAATATAATTGTTGATGTTCATGATTCCTTGTGTACTGATGCACTTGGAATTTCTACTCCTAGCTGTGACCTTAGTGATAATTCTATTTTTGAACCTGGAATTGATGAATCTATTGAGTCTAGGGTAGTAGATAAGTGTGGGGGTGACTTGGAATGTGATGATCATATTATTCCTAGTCTGGAATTGGTTGAGAAGTCTATTGATGATGCATCTTCTGAATTTAGGGACAACATGCCATCTAGACCATGTGACATAATTAATCTGGATGCATCTCTTGACTGTGTGTGTGTTGAATCTGCTATATGTGATGAATCCTCCCAAATTAATTCTTTCATTGAGACTAGTGAGTCTATCACATATTCTGATCAACATAATTCCTTACTAGCATGTCATGGTATGGCTGATGAAATGGTAGAAGTAGCATGTGATAATGATATAGACAGTGAAATTGTTGTTGATAATTCAGACTTAACTCTTAAATGCTTATGTGATGATATGCATACATGTCCTGTGTGTGCTGAGATTAATGAGTTTTTGAGGTCTGATAAGTCTGTTGAATCCATGGAATCCTTTGTTTGTACTGAAATGATTGATAAGACTGATTCTTCTGATCATACTAGTGTTGATGATAATATGTATAGTGATAGTGCTGATGTTGAAAATTTTGTTGATCCTTTTGCTGTTGTCAATACTAGTGAGAGATTGAATTTTGTTGTTGATAATTGTCTAGAATTTTGTGACCCTACTGATGTCTCTCTGATCAGGGAAGAGGCTGTTTCTCTTGTTAAGAGTCCGGAACAAATTCTTGAAGTTGGTGAGCTAGTTCCCAACAATCAACAGACTCTCCCAGTAAAGGAAAAGCAACTGCCAGATACCTTGGATACCTTGAACTTAAAAGACTATGAGAAGTTGCAGTTTAATTTTCCTGTGGATGTAGTGACTCTTACTGATGAGAGTCAAGTAGATTTTATTGGTTTTGATAAATTTTTAGGAAGCTCAAAATTTCAATTGGGTTTTAAGTTTTCTTTCTTTAGTTTTAATTGTCCAAAATTTGATTTTTCTTCTTTTCCTACTTTTGAATATGCTGAAAATGACTTTCTGAAACTTCTGATGGTTGAGAAAGTCCATGAGTCGACACTGAATGATCAATCAAAATGTTTTAAAGTGGTTAAACTCAAATTTGTCCAGTTAAGAAGGAATAAAGTGGTTTTACTTCTTGTTTTTTATACATATGATTAGTTAGTCTTTTATGGAGTTCTTTGTAGTTTAGGATTTAGTTTTCTTGTCTTTTCTGCATTACAGTTTGTTTTGTTTCTGTTTTGTAGGTAATAAAAAAAAAATTGCTAACCAGTTACAAAAGGGAATCTAAGCCTACCTTGAGATCTTCGATTCAAGTCCATCCAGTTGTATTCTCTCCTTTCACTCTTTTTTATATTGTGTTGTTTATCTGTTTACTGGACTGTGTGCTGGCATTGAGGACAATGCAACATTTAAGTGTGGGGGGGAGAGTCATTTCATTCCATCCATTCCATCCATCTTTTCCTTGCTTTGTTAAAAAAAAAAAAATTGAAAATTTTTTTGAGAAATTTTTTGAAAAATAATGTGATTTTTTTTTTTAATTCTTCTGTAAAGTTGCAAGTTAAGATGATTATAGCTTGGATTCACTTAGACATGATAAGTGATGGATCTTGTGTTTTAATTCAAGTAAAGTGGCAATGAATTTGATTTCAATGAATTATTTGATAGCCATTAGCTGGTGAGGATTTGAGCCTTAATTGTTCATTTCTAGTGTGTTTTTACCTATCTTTGTTTTACTCTAAAACTTGTCTTGATTCTCTATTGAAACCACATTTGCATTTGCATGCATGAAAATGATAAGGTATTCATTTCTATTTTAGCTAGTTAGCTAAAAAGCCAACCATTCATGCACTTTATCCATTGTTTAGCCACTTTGAGCCTGGTTTTCTTTTCTTGTTTAGCCTATAGCCATTAAAATGTTTTTCCACCTTGTTTTAAGATGCCTTAGGAATTTCAAGGAGCATTATATCTAAATAGGATAGGTGAATGTGTGCTTTGTATCCATTAAGGCCATTGTTAGTCAAAGAATTTGTTTTAAGAAAGAAAAAAATGCAAAGAGAAGAAAAGATAGAAAAACAAAAAAAAGAAAACAAAAGAAAAGCAATAAATAAAAAAAAAAAGAAGAAAAAAAGAAAAGGAAGCCATAGAAAGTCAAAAGCAAAAAAAAAAAGTGTTTCAAGTTGAGTTTGTAGTTGCCTATTACTAGTCGAAAATAAGGCCTTGAATTACACATGTTCTTCCCTATCCTAGGTATTCATTTTATTGCTCTTGAAATTCTAAGGTATCTATTTGTTTTTCCCTTGTTCGTGTTATCCATTCATTTCATTCCCTAGCCCCATTACAACCCTTAATAAAGTCCTTTGATTTGTGCATTGCATTTGGCATAGGTGGTGGAGATTTAGAAGCTTGACAAGCTTATGGTAGTGAACCTTGGATAGGTGAAGCTTGGGTGAAACACATTGCCCATAAACACTTGAGAGATGAGAGTAAACACTAACCATGTGAGAGGCTATGCATTTCAATTCATTCTTTTCAAATGAAATTGCCATGGAACTTAATTCTTGATGCAAGTGAAGTTAACTTAGATTGTTGAAGTGTAGAAGAGTTGTGATTAGTCTCTAGCTTGTGATTCTTACACTTCTTTTTCATTTTCATTTTTCACTTACCATTCTTCTAGCCGGGTGTTTCAAATTCATTCTTTTAACTTGGATTTTGAGCTTTGCCCAGGAGTACAAAGGTTTAAGTGTGGGGGAATTTGATAAGCATGATTTTTATACACTTTATTCCTCCTAACTTAACCTTTTTAATAATTAAATGTGGCTTAATGAAGGCAATTGAATGGAATTTGATTTTAATTGGCTATTTTTACATTTAAGGAATTAAGTTGCAAACTATTGGTTTTTAATGCATGAATTTCTTTTAAATAATTTTGTGGATAATTCCATTTGATTTTTCCCACTCTTTTGTGCAGAATTTTAATATGAAAATTGGAGCTTTGAATGGGAAATTGAATCTTCATCCACTTAAATACATGTAGCAGATCCATGTGATGTAAAGAACCATGTGGTAGTCCACTTAACGTCATACATACATGCAGTGGCAGCAGCAGAAGAGGCTATAGTTTCTGCTTAAGAGAAGAGTTACGTGAAGATTATGTGGAGCAGAAACTTGAGATATGAGTTCTGGTTTGGATGGGAATGAAGCCACGTTGAGAAGCTCACACGTAAACATGGGTTCTGGTTCTTTGAGAGCAGAGCAACGCATGAAGAAGCTCGAGTCTTGGTTCTGAGATGGAGGAGAAAAGCGAGCTGAATGAAGAAGCAAAAGAAGCCATAAAAGCTGCTGGAACAGAGTGGAAGAATAAACATGCAGAAGTTAACGTGAAACCAACGGAGAGGAGAGCAACGCATGAAGAAGCACGAAGCACACGAACAGAAAATGGAGCTGCACGAAAGAAGGAATCAACGCGTGAAGAATAGGAATGCAATGGCTGAATCACGTGGGAAGCTTGCGCATGAATCAGAATATGTGAAGTACGTGGAATATTATAAATTCAAGTGGGGCCCATCTCATTCATATAATCACATAAGTAGCTTCAGACAATGGGAAGAGAGGAGCACGTGAAAAATAAACAAAACACGTGAGGAGTAAAACCACGCCATATTCCATTTCACGGGCCATTCGTCCAGCATCACGCCCTTTGTCCATTTCATCCATTCAACACGTCATTCACGCCTCCATTCACATACCACGCCATTTTTCCTCCATTTCCATCCATTAATGAAGCTCTAATTCATCCACCTTGAGGCTAGCTAGGAGGAAGCTCTTGGAGAAGCTTGAATCCATGGATACAATAAGAATTTTGGCTAAGATTTCTCAATTTCCTACATTTTTTTCTTTTTCTTGTACAATCTCGTTTGAGTTGTATTTGATTAGAAATTTGTGTAATTAATTAGTGGCTGGTTAGACACTGATTAGGAAGCCTTTTTGTTGATTAATTGGTTGGATTGAATCTGGTTTTTCATTATTCTCTCTAATCTCTCATGTATGCCACGAAGGTGTTCGATGAAATGCATGAGTGAGATTATATGCTTGATTGTTTAATTTGAGAATTCCTTAGTGTTTAGTTGGTTAATTAAACATTTTTGGATGATGAATCAGAGGCTAATTAATCAGTTAATCAATCAAATTAGATGTTCATTAATTTTAAAGACAAGAGTTAATGAATTGGTGTAGGATTGAGTTCTCAATTCAACATTAACTTGTTAATTTCTTGAATCTTGAATGGTTATTCAAGATCATTTGCTAATGAACATAATTAGGAACTCTTAGGCCAGAATTAATCAAAATTGGATTAAGATGAGGATAGTGGATACCAAGAGACAATTCCAAAGCTAGTCACAAGCCCATTATCACCCACAATTCATCCAATTAGGTAGAATTTAGAAATTTTGATTCAATTTAGTTTTAGGTTAGTTTAATTCAACCAAAACCCCCAAATTAGATAGTTCTAGGACCTTAGAACACTTAGAAAACCTAATTGAACATTGAATTCCATTTCCAAGGGAGATGACGTAGGTTGTGCCCTATAGTGCATTTAATATTCAACCTAGTTTTATTTTGAGGGTTGTACGACAAGCCCGTCATGAAGCAACACCTCTCAAATAATTTCTAGGCCTCATTCTTTCCTTTCAAATATGATTCTTGACTCCTTTTAAGTCTCTTGGAGTCATCACATCATTAAAACAAAGGACCTAGCATCATGTTGCTTCTTTAGGTCATAATATGGAACCTAAAGCACCAACTCACTTTTTATGAGTTTTAAATTTTTTCCAAGGCCTCCCCTCATATTAATTCATTATATATGACTCAAGAATAGCCTTAGAAAAATTTAAAACTCTCCCTAGCTATGAGAACCGTTCTTGGCTGAGATAATGAAGCATATTAGGTTCCATGGAGCTTTCTTTGTTTTCTTAAGGGAAGAAGCATATAGGGAGCCTCTTAGGGATCTTAGGAGCTCATTTAAACTCTTATTTATGCCTAGGAATCATCATGTAAAATCAGATTTTACAAGGTACAATTGAAACCCTAGAACTTGCATCTTGAAATTTAATGGTTATTTTGTTATTTTCTTTGCATATTCTTAATCTCCACACCCTTTTTCCTTAGATTCATGCTTGATTCTACCTAAAAATCATCTTCTCTAAGGGTTTTCTCAAGTGGGATGAAATGGTGGAGAAGGGAACCAAAGATGACAACCATAAGAAGAGAAATTACCTTGTTTTTCATGCTTTTTCTCACTTGAATCTTGTGTTCTTTGAACTCCTCTCTTCAAATACGAATTTTTCCCTCAATTTCTCCCTTAAAAAAGATTTATAAACTTCATTATAATCATAGGAAACAAAGGAGAATGGAGGAGAAGAGGTTTGGAAGAGAAAGAGCATGAAAAACCATGAAAATCCATACCTTTTTACCTTGAATTTCTCCTTCTTTTCTTCCTCCTCTTGTGTGCCTCATCCCCTAGGGTTTTCCTCTGGTTTTGGGCAGAACTTGGTCTTGTATAATGAAGGGAGAATAAGGGTGCATCATATATATAGGTGGGAGTAAGTTACACTTTTCAAAAATTTCCATTTTGCCCTTCGTTTTTGGCATTTTCGTTTCTCCTTCGTTTTAGCTCCTTTTTGCGAACTTTCTTTTCCACTATAAAATTTAGGTTTCCAATTTAATAAAATGCTTTTGGAATCACTCAATTTGGAGCTAACTGACATTAGAAAACTTTACCAAACAAACTGGTCAAAATTCGGGTTAACTGACATTAAAAAACATCTATCGGAGGGGATTTAACTGTCCCGGGACTTTCCATAGTTTTTAGAGCCTTTGAGAACCCTAGAGAACTCAAAAATTTCATTGAAAAAGCCCTCCTATGTGAATTCCAAAATTTACTCAAAATTACGAAAATGCCATTATGGTTCATAATCTTTTCGTCAGAAATTGTTTCTTCATTCTAGCTCCATTTTTCCTTTTGTCTGAGCCTGGAATTCTCATTTTTAAGAGTCTAGAACACTTCTCAAACTTTTTGGGACCTTAACTACATCATTTCGGGGGATTTCCTTTTGTATCCAGTGAGTTTTGTTTATTAACGAAGAAACTGTACATTACGTTTCGTATGTTTTTTTTCGTTTTCAAAGAACCATATATTACAAATCTCACTCCCTTTTTTCCCTTACCCTTGAAATGTCTAGGTGGTGTTCAAAACCAAGGAAATACAAGCTAAGAATATTAAATGGCTACACCTTGTTCATTTTGTAGTCTAACTTGTGATGGAATGTCAAAGAAGCTTTGTACATATTATTTTTGGTAATGTAAGACCTTGAGCACATGTAATATGATGTATAGACTCTATGTAAACTTTATGTAGCATTAAATCAATGAAATTATTTATTTGGACCCTTGAATGGCATGTGTATTTAGTGTATTAATAGATGTTGAATGGCCAAAATGAGATGTGTAGGATTTAAGACCATTTGGGTAGCTCCCATAAGTCATAATTATGCTTTTAAACTTTCCCAAGAGGTGCCAAATGCAAGAAGAGGCCATTTGGACCAAAGTGACTCTTGGTAAGGAGCAAAAATGACCATTTCATGAGGCTATGTCACTTTTCATTCAAATGAGTTCTTCTTGGTCTGAAATTTAGCATAAATCTAGAGCTTATTGAGAGGGTTTTAGGAAGCTAAAGTTGGTAATTTTTGGAGGTCTATGGAATATTTGGTGAATTGTTGAATTTGAGAACTTTTTCTGGTTTTGGTCATTGGTACTGTAGCATTGGCCCAAAAATGATTTCTGTCATACAAGGCTATAATGATGTCTAATTGCCATAAAATTTTATAAGAGAAACTAGACATTCTTAGTGACTTGTCCCTACTAGAAGCACCTCATTTGGATACCTAGAGAGGGAAATATGAATTTTCAAAGAAACTATCTAGTACTAGGCGCACCACCTGACCTCAGTTATTGTTTGATTGAGTTTCAAGATCTAGGCATACCTGAACTAGCTTGGAGTTATTTTTTCCCTCTAGTTAACATCTACATCTTTCCAAATTGGTATCATCTATATGGATTAGATTTTTGTGGAATTAATTGGACATTTTTTAAGTTTCCTGTAGAATTCTATGATAGCACCAGTGGATAGCCTGACCTCTGGACATTTTTAAATATCAAACGTCCTCTGTGTTGGATGTTATGGTCTGGAAGTATTTTTAAAATAAAGTAGACATGTGTCGATTTCTAGAATAGCCAAGAATATATGATTTCAATTTTTTAGAATTAATTATGATTTTCTAAAATTTGTGACAGAAGTGAGGAAATTCTGTCCGAAAATGCATATATAAATATTATGTGTCTCCTTGCTTTCCACAAGTTGTAGGGCACTTTTGATTATGGAAATAAGTTGTAATCATCTAATTAAATATGAGAATGTGTTATATGACCTCATATGGTCCATGTGACACTGAATGAAATTTTTATACGCGATGCAGCGCTAAGAAACTCATTATTTTAATTGATTTTCTTGCTCCCTTCATGGAGTCCATGACATAAGACATGAAAGTAGCATAGATTGAGCTAGGAAATTATGGTATTACATAAGTCCTCTTTCTAGCTTGGTTGCCTTCCAAAGTTCATCACCATATCTCTTTAGGTATGATGAAAACAAGGATAATTAGATGAACTTTGCCACATATTAATCCACAATCATATCCTCTTGTGTAAGCAAATTGAATTCTGCCTCCTTATCATCCATCACTGAGGTTGAGAAACACTTACTGTAAAAAGTGGCTAGGAATTTTCCCAAGTGAGTCGTGTCTTTCTAGACACCAAAAGTCTTTCAGCATTATGCCACTAGTGCTCTCCCTACATTCAAGCTTATAAATGGCCAACTTAGCTTTCCATTTAGTTGTGCACTTCATTACTCTGAATATTTTCTCAAGTTGCATTAGTTATTTCTCCACTTTATCCATATTAAGTTCCCCATAAAAGGATGAAGGATCCACCTTTCTAATTGGGCTACTATTGGGGTTATATCATTCTTATCTCCTTTATGTGTAACCTTATAGAATTACTTTGTCAATTTATTGTTTAAATTTATCACCTTAAAGTGCAGAAGATAAATAAGTAATGTCTAAATAGAGCAAGTACACAATTATTGTAACTAAAACTTTTAATCTTTTCATAATATTTATTCCAACTTATCAATAAAAGTGGACAAGCCTTATACCCACTTTTAACATATAGTCCTAATTAAAGATTAACTTACGAATAAAATATAGAGACTTGGTTAAATCAATTATAAAAATAATCTTAATAACTTTACAAAATGTGAACTAATTAAAACTTTTATCATAGCCAATTACTAAGCTTAATGTTCATCACCAAATGATTGAGCACCTAAACTATTTGAGGTATAATTAATTTTTAAAACAACTCATTAAGACTTTAAAACATTAACCTAAGACCTTAGATTAAAGCCCAATCAAAAACCATACTTAAAACATTCAAAAAGCCTTCTAAGAACTAAAAGATATGTGTAGTGCCACAGCCTCGAAAGGTTGCATTGTGGTGCACCAGCCTAAGGCAATCAAAGTGCAAGACACTCACATGGCACCGTGGCCTCAAAAGACCTTACTACAGCGTGTTTTCCTCTGCCTAACTATCACCATGGCAACAAAACCCGAATACAACACCTTGTGTGAAAAACCTACATGGCGTCACAGCATAGCAAAGCCTTGTTGTGATGTCATAGCCTCTATTTGGTTGTGCTACAATGCCCCCTATATAGAAGGCACATAACTAGTAAAAATTTAATGTAGGAATAAATGCACTCTAACCATCAACTCTTAACTTAAACAAATGAACATGAGACACCTTTATTGGCATTAAATTTATAATGATGTAGAAACTTAGGGACACGTGATCAAACATATAGAAACACCGATAATGGTTGATTTAAAATGGAAGGCTAGAAAAATAAATCCATGATAGCATGCTAAATTTTTGACAAGAATGCAAAATGGGACTAACAACTCACATATCCAAATTCACTAATAGAAAAACCATTTGACCTTGTCACACATTAATTTTTCTAGGTCTTTTTCTTATTCATTTACTTACTATCGCAAACACTAACAAACAACTAGAAAATAAAACATAAAAATTATAAGAAAATTTTGCCAAAGTTTTCCCTTAAAACTGAAGGATCTAGGCCACCCAAGGGCCACATAATTGCACTTCTCATAGTCTTCAAATTTCAACAATTCATGACCACTCATAATATCTAGACTACTGTACATTGAATACATTCAACTCATATCATAATCATCTCAAACTAGAATTTGTCATCACATGAACTATTAGAATGTTACTAACATTAAAATGAAAACTATAATCATTAGTACATAATACCCTTCTCATGCCATGATTCAATATATTTAGTTCAGAGCTTGATCTGATTAGCCTGAGATCAACATTGATTCATTCACACTAGATACTAATTATACAATATATTGTACAACTCAAAAGTACACTTAAATTTCTAATACATTATCATCATACTAGGAATTTCTTTTATACATCTTATAAATATGAATACATCATTATAAAGCTAAATAACATAATATGTTTTCTTCTACTCATTAATTGCTCTACTAGCATCTTTGCTTTCCTCTGATACTCTGTTTTTCTTTTCCTAGTATGAGTTAATGGATAATAGAGAGGGGAGTGACATTTTAGGAAGAATCTTATGAGCATGCTCCACATTAAGTCACCCCAAGCATAATGAACATAAGTGCACATGCAACATAACTCATGAAATACTAAAACTAGCATATATATACTTGTTTAATCAATTGGTGGCCATGACTCTTAAAACATAAATTTACTGAGCTTCACTTAAGGAAGAGCTATTATGGTCAATTCTCTCTTTGGGCATCATCAATACTATAACACATACTAAGTAAAGCATGTTACATTAAATTAGCTCATCCATGCCAACACTGTATCATATAACATGTCATAGCACACAAGCATCCAAACATTTAAGCAACAAGCATGAATACAAAAAAGAGAAAGATGCTACTTGGAAGATGGAGAATTTGTGTCAAACCTCTTACTTTGTATCTTGCCTTGTCTATTTTCTTTACTTGTGTCTTTTACTTGGCCTTTATTAACTTAATCTCGCACTTCTTAGTCTTCTTACCTAAAGAGCCTCTAGCCATCTCAACATGCCTAAAATATCATATTAAGTAAGGAAAATAAGTAATCAATGCAAATATAAACTAACTTATTCATACACCCCACAATTGCTTCATATAACACATATTATGGCCTAATATTTAAAGATATATAACTTTGGCTAGTGACCTCCAAATTAGGAAAATTATACCTTTTTGGAAAGCTTATAATATGTAATTTTTATTGTAAAAATTTTAAATTTAATTGAATTTATCTGATCCCACCAAAAACTACAAAAACAATGGTTGGTTTATGTAATTTTCTACTATCAGGGCAATTTTCTAGTGCCAATTTTGGAAATTTATAATTTTGGTTAAGAGTGTCCAAATTAGGAAAACTAAAGCTTGTTAGAAAGCTCTAGATGTACCAGAGCTACTATAATAATTTCAAGTTCAAATTAGATCATTTGGTCTCTAAAAAGGTCAAAACTTAGGGTTGTCCAGAGACCAAAATTAATATAGGAAAAATTTTTTGAGGCAACTTTGGAAATTCATAAAGTATTATGTACTATTCCTAGAATTACAAACTATATCTCATATGAAACTTAGGATGTCCTCTAAATGCCTACAAAGTTTTATGCCCAAATTTGCCCATTAAGGCCTTTATGGGTAGAAATACATTTTCAAACTTATTATGGGGCTATTTTGGCTATTCATAGTTCCAAATTTGCCATATTTGCTATTTATGAATTTTTCTCCTTTTAAGCAAGTTGCTTAACTAGTAACTAACTCATTTAACTAGTCTTTAACATAAAATATGGCCTACATCAAAATATAGACATGCCACTTGTTTATTTTGACTAAACATCTATCTTACCATTTTGCACCCTTGGTGGCCATATTGCATTTCATTGACTCTTAACTAGAATCTTATGATTTACAGATTACCCTTGGGTCATTTTACACTTGTTAGACCAGCCATATGATGATTTCTAATTTTGTGCAAGATTAAGAAACCTATAACTCATTCTATGCCTAATTAAGGTTTTATGGTTCCTGTAACACCATAACTCTCTAACTTATCTCATGCTATCTCCATGTCTTATACCATATATTTCATGAAGAAGCAAGGGAAATGACATTAAAATAATAAGTATTTTTGCATTGTGTAGCGTATGAATTTTTCATTTAGTCTCCCATGAATCATGTGAGCTCATGTATCACATTCTCATATTTAATTACATAGACATAACTCAATTCCATCATCAAAAGAGGCCTAGAACTCGTGTAAGTGAAAGAAACGCACAAAATACTATAGTGTAGGCTCAGCCAAAATTTTATATTTTCTATCACAAATTTTCAAAAATCATAGCTAATTCTAGAAAAATTAAAATCATGCATTCTTTATCATTTTGGAAATTTACAGATGTCTATTTTATGCTACAAACAATTGCAGGTCATGAAAATCAAGTAAAAGATGTTTGACATTCAAAAAGCACCCAAGGTCTCAGCTATTTAGGCTACTATCACAAGTTACTATCATAAACTTTGAAAATTCATAACTAATTCTAGAAAAATTCAAATTATGCAAACTTAGTCAATATGAGAAGTTATAGATGTTAATCTAAGAGAAAAATATCTCTAGACCATGCTAAATTCATTTAGGAACTGAATTATAATGGAACAATATAGGAGGTCAAGTGGTACTACTGGTACTGACATTAAATTTCAAAAATTCATAACTCTCTACTCAAACCTCCAAATAAGGTGTTCTTAGTGGCCATAGAAAGCTTATAACCTCTAATCTATGGCTGTAAAATTTCATAAGTACTAGACATCATTTGGCCCTCAAATGACATAGAGCATAAAATTGACCATATAAACAATACATGCACCAAAATAGCAGAAAAATTTCAATTTTGAAAATTCATAATTAATTCTATAGAGCTTTGATTTTTTTGTACTTTAACTTTCCAAAAAGCTCTCGATTATCTCTACATGTGTGCCAAATTTTATGAAAAGATTCATTCATTTCGCTAGTTTGTGCTATAGAGTTCTGGTTTGGTCATTTTTATGATCTCTACTAGCATCAAAGTGTACAATTTTGCTTCCCAAGCTTATGTGGCTACTTGAGCATGTGGGAATGCACCAAAATGACATTCTAAACTTGTATCAAAGGTGCATAAATCCAAATTTCTCAAATTCACTGATCCACCCCAAGTTATACACAAGGTTACATAATGCTAGTTTTGCCATTCCATACTTAAAATGCACTACACCATATATATATAACATTAAATCTCATTTGTACATGATACATTTGCATAATTACATATGTTTATGAGGTCATGGGTCATATACAATAGTAAATTATAATATTTGCCACTCATATGGCCATAAAGAAGTAAAATATATGTAAATTGTTGTCAATCTCTTATCTTCTAAGTTGTGAGCTCCCATTACCTTGTCCACTTGGTCCACCTAGCATATTAGAACATTGGAGAGGAGAGAATGAGATTCAAAGAATCACAATAACTCATCTTCCTTTCAATCACACATAAAGTATGCATTCCAAGTCTTACAAATGCATGCATGGATATATTGACATGTGCAATCATTCAATAGACATCTTTAACATTTAAACAAGTTACACAAAGCATACATAGGCTTGCCAAGCAAGTGGATTAGCCTCACCGATTCTTCTCAAGGTTCTTAGACTTGCCTCACCCTTTTCTTTAAGGCTTTGAACTATGCCTTACTCTTAGGAGACACTAGACTTTGTCTCAACCATTTCCAATGGTTTTTGGCTTATCTTCACCATGATTAGAGAGTTTTTGGCCTCTCCATACTCAAGCAAATCTAAGCAAGCATATAAAACATCCTTTGAAAACATAATACAACATCATGGTACTATGGAATAAAAACTCATGCTAGAACACTTTTTCATGGCTTAGAGCACACATACACACATTCAAAGACAAGTCAAGCATACATTCATGCATAAGAGAAGGAGGAGTGAGCTACCTTTAGTGTAATCACACACTTTTCTCCTTGAAACAATGCTCCCTTCCTCGGCCTCGCACATACAAAGGTATGGGATCGGTTTCTCTTGGCCTAAACAAAATTTATGGAAGCCAATTAGGTTCATGAAATTAATTCTAAGGTCACAAATCTTCCTTTTAAGCCTCTTGGAGTCATTATACAATTAAAACAAAGAGCCTAACTACAATTAACCCTTTTATGGTTCCAAGAATGCACCTAATGAAGCAATACCCATCAAGTGAGTTCTAGGCTCCATTCTTTCCTTTCATTTATGATTCTTGACTCATTTTAAGCCTCTTGGAGTCATTATACAATTAAAACAAAGAGTCTAACTACATGTTGCTTCTTTAGGTCATATTATGGAACATATAAGGCCATCTCACTTTCTATGATTTCTAAATTTTTTCTAAGGCTTCCTATTATCTTCACTCATCATATATGACTCAAAAATAGACTTGGAAAAATTTTAAACTCTCCCTAATTCTCTCATCCCCTTTAGGCTGAGACTAGGAAGCATTTGGCCTCTATGGAAGTATGTTTTGTTTTCTTGATGGAGAATGTATATAGGAAGCCTTATAGGGATCTTAGGAGTTTATTCAAACACTTATTTAGGCCTAGGAATTAAGGTATCAAATCAAATTTTGCAAGGAACACTTGCAACCCTAGATTTGCTATCTTGAAATCTAATGACTAGTTTGTTATTTTCTTTACATATTCTTGTTCTTCTCTCTCAAATTCCTAAGATTCACCCTTGGTTTAGTTAAAAACTCAACTCCTTAGGGCTGGCCATATGTAGATTGAAACACTCATAAGAGAAGGGAAGAGGAAGATCAAGTGAAGAGATAGCAAATTACCTTGATTTCCTTGGTTCTTCTTGCTTATTCTTCACCTTCCTTGGCTTCCTCACCTTAATTTCAAAATTTCCCCTCTGTTCTTCCCTTAAAATAGATCCATAAACTTCAATATAACCATAGGAAAGAGAAAGCATAAAAAATAACCAAAAATCCATACCTTTTACCTTGTCTTTCTGCTTCTCTTCCTCTCCCTCTTATGCGCCTCACTCTTAGGCCTCGTTTGGTAGATAGGAGAGGGCATTCATGGAATGGGAAAGGGAATGGGAGAGCAGATAAAACATGTTTTGTATGCAGGGTGACTTTTTCCTTGGGAGAGTTGAAACCTTCAAACATGGGAGAGTGCAATCCTTCACATCTTTGATGGAAAGTAGTCTGCCTTGAGGGAAAGTAAATTTTTGGACCATCTTACCTTTGTGTGTTTGAATTTTTTACGGTAGAAATAATTAAAATTAATTTTTTAAAATTAAAATATTATTATTATTTTATTATTATCAAAAGTAAAAAATAATTTTTTTTCTTATTTTTTATTTTTACTGATAATTAAAAATGATTATTTTATTATATTTTATAATTATTAACAATAAAAAATAATTAAGGATATTTTGGTCTTTCAATCTCTCATTCCATTTCAAATATAAAAAAGTAAAAAACATTCATATTTTTTTTCCATCATACCAAACATAACTATAGGGTGCAAGATTCCTTTCCATTCCCATTCCATTTCCCATTCCCATTCTATCAAAAACCAATCCCTTATACCAAATGAGGCCTTAAGGTTCCTCCTCCGATTTAGGGTAAAAACATATGTGGCTAAGTGTAACCAACGAAATTTTCGTAAAATGACGAAATGAGCCATATAAAAGCAAGTCCTCTGAAATGAGCTAGATAATGTCTCAAAAAATTTAGGTAGAGTCATAGACTCCTAGAAATGATAATTCTAGGCTCAGATGGAAAGAAAGATAAAGTTAGGATGGAGAAACAAATTGTGATGAAAATTAACGAAACGTAATAGCATTTTAGTAAATAAGTGCAAATTTTTGAAACAACACATAGGAGAACTTTTTAAATAGGAAAATTGAGTTGCCCAGGGTTCTCAAAGGCCCCAAAAGCCATGGGAAACCCTGAGACTGGTAAAGCCCCTCCGATGTATGTTTTCCTACAGCGGTGAGCCTGAACTTTGACGGATTCATTCAGCAAGGTTTTAGCTTTAATTTGAGTGATTCCAAAAGTATTTTTTAAATTGGGAAGATGGTTCTAAAAAATGAGCTAAAATGAAGCTGAAATGAAATTGCCATTATAGAAGGATGAAATTGGAATTTTTAAAAAAGTGTTTCTAGAAGCTCCCACACATTTCTCCCTTTTTCTCCCACCTTCTTAAGCACGATTTCCTCTACCCAAATTACAAAAAATAGCAGCTCTCTTAGGAACACAAGAAGAGGAAGAAGAAGGAGGGAGAAAAGCCAAGAAAAGGTGAGAAATCCATAGAATTTCATGCTCTTTCTTCCTCTAACTTTGCTCTCCTCCTTTTATGCTTTCTCTCCATGATTTATTTGAGTTATTTAGTTTTGTTTTGGTCCAGAGGGGGGAAGTTCAAAATTTTTGAAGGGAAGCAAACGAAAAAGAAAGATCATTGAAAGGAGGCTAAATCTAAGGTAATTTTCTATCTTTATTGCTTCTTCCTTTTGCTCCTCCCTTGGTGTGATTTCGGCCTTGTATAGAACCATTAGAAGGGAGGGAGTTCTATCCAAAAACAAGAGAGAAACAAGGGAATTAGGCCATGGGGAGATGAAATATGGTAAGAAATTCCAAGAAAAACCCATGGATAACAAGATAGAAAAGTGTAGGATTCTTTAGGGTTTTGTAAAATATGATTTTATGTGAGTGTTTCCTTGGCTATTTAAATGTTTCCTTAAGCTCCTAAGACCTTTAGAAACCTCCCTAAGTGGCTCTCCTATCAAGAAAAATTTTGAAACTCTAAAAACCCCTTTTAGTGCTTATGTCTCAGCCAAATGAAGTTCATAGGGATAGGGAGTGTTTCAATTTGTTCTAACCTTGGTTTGGGACTTTATATGATGTTAGAATATGGGAGAAACCATTGAAAAAATTTTAGGAGCCATGGCATGAGAGATGGAGTAACGGTGTCCATAATAGTGCCTTATGCAGCAACCTGGGTTTCCAATTATGCAAGTGAATGTGTGAGGGCTTCAAGGAGCTTAAATAAGTCCAAGAAGTCTAGAAATAATAAGAGAATGAAGCCTAGAACTTGAGATGTAAGAGTTACTTTAGTAGGCCAATTATAGAACCATTATGCCACTTATGGAACTAAGCGTGTGTTCAAGAGTATCTTTGGTTTCTTTGCTTGCTTCAAGCGTGTGATTATATGTTGTTTATGGTGTTTAGGCCAAGAAAATATCCACCCACCTAGGTGTACTTGTGAGGCTGAGAAAGGGAAGGAGAAAGACTAAAGGAAGCTTGCATAAATTCAAGGTAGCTCTCTACCTCATTCTTTTACATTCTTGTGTGTATATGTATGTCTTTGTGTGCTTGTGTATGCTCTTGTGATTTGAGAACATGTCACTTGATGTCTTAAGGTTGCATTGGTACCAATGTGTAGTCTTATATGCCATTGATTGTGAGAATGGCTCCCAAGGGTGAGGTGATGCCAAAAGTCCCTTAATGTGGGTAAGAAAGTGCCAAAAGTCTCAAAGCATGGATAAGACTAGGTC
Source organism: Erythrophleum fordii (assembly GCA_032878935.1). Lineage (NCBI taxonomy): Eukaryota > Viridiplantae > Streptophyta > Magnoliopsida > Fabales > Fabaceae > Erythrophleum > Erythrophleum fordii. The sequence goes on from JAVQMF010000046.1 coordinate 16,625,328, forward strand.
AAAAGTCTCTTGGATGGGTGAGGCCAAGTCAAAAGTGATGCAATAGCACTAAGAGACCTTGTTGAGCATAAAAGTGGACCTGATGAAGGATATGATTTGTAAATTAAAGCCCAAGAGTTCAAGTCAAATGAGCCTAAAGACCCATTGCAAGGCATAGGAGGCCCAATAACAAGAGCTAGGGCCAAAGTAATGAAAGAAGCCTTCAATTGTTTAATTCATAAGCTTCATAACTTAGAGCCCATTCATTTAAGTCAAGAGAAGGCCCAAGAAGATATAAAAGGTGTGATCATGCTAACCATTCTATAAGAGGAGTGCCAAGGCCCAATTGGAGTCCAATTACAAGAGATTAAGAATCATGTGACAACCATGTGATTTTTAATGAAGCATGAGCATCCCATGTGACAAATTAAAGAAGCTGATTAGTTTTGACTAGGATTGCTTTTGAAATTTCGTTTTTTATTATTTTATTTATTTTTTTGAACTTGGTCAAAGAGCTTATCTTGGAGATCAAGTTAAAATTAGTATCCTAATCTAATTAGGATATATTAGATATCATTTAAAATATTTCTAATCAGGTTTTAGAGTTTTACTTTAATTAGGACTCTAGAAAATTTTGCCTATAAAAGGCTTCCTATTGTACTCTATTTTACACATGAATGAAATTGAGTATTATTCAATTATTTGTGAGGCTTTTGCGTCTTTGTGTTCTCTGAGAGTTCACGTGACTTATCAAAGGATTGGTCTTCCTTTGTGGCGTCTTGAGGCTAGGGTTCTAAGAGACAAGTTCTCTTTGGGTCTTTCCTTTGACTAACATTCTTGTATTCTAGCCGGTCTCGGGCAAAGTGTCATCTTGTTGAAGGTTCCTAGGACAAGGTTCCTAGAGGGTCTCTCATCATTTGGTATCAGAGCTTTGGTCACTAGTACAAGGTATATTTTTGTGTTTTCCCTTTCATTGTTCTTCATACTTTCTCTCTTTCCATTAATCCTTTTCATCTTCATCTTTTTCTTCTATCTTCTTCTGTCTTCCATTGTTGTATTCCTCCATCCTCAAAAAAAAAAGAAAAAAAAAAGAAAAAAAAAAAAAAAAAAAAAGAGAGTGTGATACTCCAAAAAGAAAAAGAGAAGAGAGTGTGATACTCCCAAAAAAAAATTCAAAAAAAAAATTCAAAAAAAAAAAGAAGAAAAAAAAAAGAGAGTGAAAAAAAAAAAGGAGTGAAAAAAAAACAAAAAATTCAGATTGCAGAATTCAAAATTGCAAGTTGTGCCAATTCAAAATTAAAAGCAAGATTGGAGTCAATTTCCTAATTGGAATTAATTTCCTAATTGGAGTCAATTTCCTAGTTGGAGTTAGTTTCCTAATTAGAGTCAATTTCCTAATTGGAGTTTGTTTCCTAATTTAATTGCATTAAGTGGCTACCAAGTTTTTCTACTTACCTATTTGCATTCAAGAAAGGATATTGTTTCTTAATTATTCGAAACTTGAATTGCAAGTAGTGTTTTATTCTTAAGGTTTCTTATTTTTAGATTTTTTTTTTCTTTTCATCTCTTTCCTTCCAGACCTTCCCTTACTCCTTCTTTTTCCTTTTTGTTACACACCTATTTTTCTCCTTTGTTTGATTCTTTGGGAATTTATATTTTAGGATTCTAGTTTTTGAATTGCCACTAGTTTGATCTTTTCATTTGATTTGCTTGTGACTTGCTTAGAACACTTGTAAGAAGCAAATTATTGAGTGGTAAAAGGCAAGAGCGTTAACATTAAAGAAAAAGCCAAAAAGAGAGTTAAACACGAGTGAAATTATCATCTTTTGAGTGTAAACACGTAAGCTAGTGAGTTGCGAGGTCCTATATCTTTCTTTGCTTGTTTTTGTACAAACTAATATTTCAGGATGTCTGGAGAATCTGAGCATAGTGACTTTGACATGAAAGTCTGGATTAGAGCTGTTCAAAGTACTCTTGAGAAACTTAGTGCCAAATTAGATGATGTGGAGTCTTCTTCCAATAGGAGGACCCATAGGAGGCAACCTCATATGGAACTTGATGATGATGCTGAATCCGACTTTGAGGAGTCCCATACTCGGAGAGGTAGACAATCATCATCCAATAAGGATGGTGGTATTGGAAACATCAAGATGAAGATTCCCTCATTCCCCGGGAAAAATGACCCGGACCAGTACTTAGATTGGGAAAGAAGAGTGGAGCATGTGTTCGAGTGCCACTCTTACACTGAGGTGAAGAAAGTAAAACTTGCTGCAGTGGAGTTTACTGACTATGCTAGCATCTGGTGGGATCAACTCTTACTCACCAGAAGACGTACCTGTGAAGGCCCAATTCGTGATTGGCAGGAGATGAAAACTATCATGCGCAAATGATTTGTCCCTAGTTACTATTATAGGGAATTGCATAAGAGGCTCCAAAAGCTGAAACAAGGTTCTATGAGTGTGGAAGATTACTATCAAGAAATGGAGATTGCCATGATTAAGGCAAATGTGGAGGAAGACTGTGAAGCAACCATGGCCCGATTTATTGAGGGCTTAAATCCTGAAATAGCTGCCCAAGTTGATTTATACAATTACCTGGATATGGAGGAGCTCTTACATAGAGCTATCAAGGTGGAAAAGCAACTAAGGACTCGACAAAAGCTAAAAGTGACATCTAGCTCGAGTTCTTGGAGGGATTCCAAAGTCTCCTTCAAGCCAAAGACTGATTTCAAGTCTAAAGAGGAAAGTAAAGTAAAACCCTTTCAGGTTAAGGGTAAAAATGATTCAAAACCTTTATCATCTTCTAACCCTACTGCTTCTTCCTCTAAGGTTAGATGTTTTAAATGTAATGGTTTTGGTCACATTGCTTCACAATGTCCCAACAAATGAACTATGATTATTCTTGAGAATGGTGATGTGACTAGTGCTAGTAGTGAGTCTGAGGAGGATGAGATGCCACCCCTGACTGATGACTCAGATTTAGAATTAACTGAAGCTGTAAATGGTGAAGCCCTTGTGGCTAGACGTGCTCTCAGCATTCAACCAAAAGAAGATCTCGAGGTAGAGCAGCGTGAGCATATTTTCCATACTCGTTGCTTCATCCACAAGAAGGTCTATAGTTTGATTATTGATGGTGGTAGCTGCACAAATGTAGCTAGTACTTTACTTGTGGAAAAGCTGAACTTGCCTACTTTGAGGCACCCTACCCCTTATAAATTACAATGGCTTAATGATAGTGGGGAGGTAAAGGTAACAAAACAGGTGCTCATCTCTTTTTCTATTGGTAATTATCATGATGAGATTCTTTGTGATGTAGCACCTATGTATGCTGGTCACTTGTTACTTGGTAGGCCGTGGCAGTTTGACAGAAAGGTAAAACATGATGGATATAAAAATTATTACTCCTTTGTTTTTAATGGTAAGACCATTGTGTTGACCCCTCTGCGTCCTGTTCAAGCATATGAGGATCAGTTAAAAATTGAAAGAGAATCTAAGAATAGAGAGCAGGAAAAGAAAGGTAAAGTGAGTGTGAGTATTGAGAATGAGAAAAAGCAACAGAAAGGTGAGTTGGCTAGAAAGAAAATTAGAGAAAAATATGAGGAAAAGAAAGTGAGTTTATTTTCGAGTAAAAGTGAGATCAAGAGAACTTTATTTAGTGAAAATGTTTTCTTATTGATTTATAAAGATGTTTATCTTACTATCAATGATCCTAATCACTCTTTGCCTGTTAGTGTTACATCTTTATTGCAGAAATTCTATGACTTATTCCCAGAGGAAATACCTAATGGATTGCCCCCTTTAAGAGGCATTGAGCATTGCATAGACTTTATCCCAGGAGCATCTATTCCCAATAGACCTGCTTATCGAGCAAATCTAGATGAGACTAAGGAAATACAACATCAAGTGGAAGAGCTCATGAAGAAAGGCTTTGTTCGTGAAAGTCTAAGTCCATGTGCTGTGCCGGTGATTCTTGTGCCCAAAAAGGATGGCAAGTGGCGGATGTGTGTAGATTGTCGTGCCATCAACAAACTAACGGTAAAATATCGCTATCCTATCCCTAGGTTAGATGATATGCTTGACGAGTTGCATGGTGCATGTGTTTTCTCTAAAATTGATCTTAGAAGTGGTTATCATCAGATTAGAATGAAAGAAGGTGATGAATGGAAAACTGCTTTTAAGACCAAGTTTGGGTTATATGAATGGTTAGTTATGCCATTTGGCTTGACTAACGCACCTAGCACTTTCATGAGTTTAATGAACCATGTCTTTAGATCTTTCATTGGTAGATTTGTTGTGGTTTACTTTGATGACATTTTGATTTACTCTAAAAGTCTAGAAGAGCATGTGAATCATTTGCATGATGTGTTTGTTGTGCTTAGAGAGAATAAACTCTTTGCCAATTTAGAGAAGTGCTCTTTTTGTTTGGATTCTATGGTTTTTCTTGGATTTGTTGTAGGAGCTCGTGGCATACAAGTGGACGAGGAGAAGGTCAAAGCAATCTGAGAGTGGCCAACTCCAAAGAATGCGAGTGAAGTAAGGAGCTTCCATGGATTGGCGAGCTTTTATAGAAGATTTGTTAAGGACTTCTCTACTCTTGCTGCCCCTTTAAATGATTTGGTAAGAAAGAATGTGGTATTCAAGTGGGGTGAAGCACAAGAGCATGCTTTTAACATACTGAAGGACAAACTAACTAAAGCCCATGTACTTGTATTGCCTGATTTTACTAAGGTTTTTGAAATTGAGTGTGACGCTTCTGGTATAGGCATAGGTGGTGTGTTGATGCAGGATGCCAAACCTATTGCATATTTCAGTGAGAAATTAAGTGGCCCTACTTTAAATTATTCTACATATGATAAAGAGTTGTACGCCTTGAAACGTACCTTAGAAACTTGGCAACATTATTTATGGCCTAAAGAATTTATTATCCATTCTGATCATGAAAGTCTTAAGTTTTTTAAGTCCCAAGGTAAATTGAACAAAAGACATGCAAGATGGCTTGAATTTATTGAAACCTTCCCTTATGTGATTAAGCATAAGCAGGGAAAGGAAAATGTTGTAGCGGATGCATTGTCTAGGCGTTACACTTTGATTACTTCCATGCATGCTAGATTGATAAGATTTGAGATGTTAAAAGACATGTATGAGTCTGATTCTGATTTTGCTGATATTTGGAAATCTTGTGAAATGTATGGTGCTAATGACTATTACAGGTTTGATGGGTTCCTTTTTAAAAAGGACAAGTTATGTGTTCCTATGTGTTCCATTCGTGAGCTTCTTGTTAAGGAAACTCATGGCGGGGGATTGATGGGTCATTTTGGTGCCGAAAAGACTTTGGCTCTTTTGAATGAGCATTTTTATTGGCCTAGTATGAGAAAGGATGTGGTTGCTATTTGTTCTAGATGTATTACTTGTAAGCATGCTAAGTCTAGAATTCAATCACATGGCTTATATTCCCTTTTACCAGTTCCTTCTCACCCATGGACTGATATTTCTATGGACTTTGTCTTGGGTTTACCTAAATCTTCCACTGGGAAAGATAGTGTCTTTGTTGTTGTGGATAGGTTTAGTAAAATGGCACATTTTATTGCTTGTTCTAAAACTAATGATGCTGTGTATGTGGCAGAATTGTTTTTCAAGGAGATTGTTAGGTTGCATGGTGTGCCAAAAACTATTGTTAGTGATAAAGATGTAAAATTCTTGAGTTATTTCTGGAAAACGTTGTGGAATAAACTTGGCACTAAGCTTTTGTTTTCTACTACAGCACACCCACAAACTGATGGGCAGACCGAGGTTGTTAATAGAACTCTCTCTACTTTATTAAGAGCTATCATTCAAAAGAATCTTAAGAATTGGGAGAAGTGTTTGCCCCATGTCGAATTTGCTTATAATCGTGCTGTTCATACTGCTACAAAATTCTCTCCTTTTGAAATTGTTTATGGCTTTAATCCTTTAACGCCGTTAGATTTGCTTCCTTTACCTTCACATGAGTTTACTAACCTTGATGGTGCTAGGAAGGCTAAGTTTGTGCAGGATTTGCATGAGAAGGTGAAATCCAATATTGAAAGAAGGAATAAGCAAATTGCTAGCCAAGTTAATAAGGGTAGAAGGCGTGTGGTGTTTGAACCTGGCGATTGGGTATGGGTTCACTTGTGAAAAGAACGTTTCCCAGAACAAAGAAAGTCAAAACTCCAACCTAGAGGAGATGGTCCCTTTCAAGTTCTTAAAAGGATTAATGATAATGCTTATAAAATTGACTTACCTAGTTCTTATGGAAATATTAGTGCTACTTTTAATGTAGCTGATCTCTCTTCCTTTGATATTGCAGATTCGAGGACGAATCCTTTTCAAGAGGGGGGGAATGATGCAATAGCACCAAGAGACCTTGTTGAGCATAAAAGTGGACCTGATGAAGGATATGATTTGCAAATTAAAGCCCAAAAGTTCAAGTCAAATGAGCCTAAAGACCCATTGCAAGGCATAGGAGGCCCAATAACAAGAGCTAGGGCCAAAGCAATGAAAGAAGCCTTCAATTGTTTAATTCATAAGCTTCATAACTTAGAGCCCATTCATTTAAGTCAAGAGAAGGCCCAAGAAGATATAAAAGGTGTGATCATGCTAACCATTCTACAAGAGGAGTGCCAAGGCCTAATTGGAGTCCAATTACAAGAGATTAAGAATCATGTGACAACCATGTGATTTTTAATGAAGCATGAGCATCCCATGTGACAAATTAAAGAAGCTGATTAGTTTTGACTAGGATTGCTTTTGAAATTTCGTTTTTTATTATTTTATTATTTTTTTGAACTTGGTCAAAGAGCTTATCTTGGAGATCAAGTTAAAATTAGTATTCTAATCTAATTAGGATATATTAGATATCATTTAAAATATTTCTAATCAGGTTTTAGAGTTTTACTTTAATTAGGACTCTAGAAAATTTTACCTATAAAAGGCTTCCTATTGTACTCTATTTTACACATGAATGAAATTGAGTATTATTCAATTATTTGTGAGGCTTTTGCGTCTTTGTGTTCTCTGAGAGTTCACGTGACTTATCAAAGGATTGGTCTTCCTTTGTGGCGTCTTGAGGCTAGGGTTCTAAGAGACAAGTTCTCTTTGGGTCTTTCCTTTGACCAACATTCTTGTATTCTAGCCGGTCTCGGGCAAAGTGTCATCTTGTTGAAGGTTCCTAGGACAAGGTTCCTAGAGGGTCTCTCATCAAAAAGTCCCTAGGCCAAGAGTGAGGCATATCCAAAAGTCCTAGAAATTGGGTGAGACACAACCAAAAGGCCCTAGAGCTTCTTGATGGCTTGAATGTGAAAATGTGGCATGAGAATCTTGGAATGAGCATTTATGATCTTGGTAGCTTGTTTACTTGTACACTTGATGTATGTATGCTTTGAATGTATGTATGAATGGGTGTGTAAGCTATTAAGATTCTTAGAATCTCACTCCCATTTCCCTTTCACTCTTGAAATGTCTAGGCGGTCCACAAAGACAAGGAAATATAAGCTAAGAATAATAAAAAGCCTTACTTTGCCTATTAGGTAGTCTAAATTATAATTGAATGTCAAAGTAGCTTTGTACATATTATTTTTATATTGTAAGGCCATGAAAAATCTAATATGATTTATGACTCTTATATAGCCTATGTGTGACATTAAATCAATGCAAATGTAGAATTTGGCTCTTTGATGGCTTGAGGTAACTGTGCATTCTTAGGTGTGGAATGAACAAAACGAGGTGCACAGGGTTTGGGACCATTTGGGTAGTTTATACAAGTTATATTCATGCTTTTAAAATTTCTCAAGAGGTGTCAAACACTAAAGAAAATCATTTGGACAGATTTCGTACCTCAATTAAATTAAAAGTGACCAAATTGGGAGGCTATACCATTTTTTTTATCCAAATGAGCTCTTCTTGGTCTAAAATTTAGCATACATATAGAGCTTGTTGAGATAATTTTGTAAATCTAAATTGGGTATTATTTAGAGATCTAAAAAATATTTGATGAATTTTTGAAGTTGGGAAATTTTTCTAATGTGGTCACTGCTACTGTACACATAGTCTAAAGATTGTTCTATATCAATTATAGGGAAAATGATGTCCAATTGTCATGAAATTTTATAGGAAAAAACTAGACCATCCTAGTGGCTTGTGCCAACTAGAATCACTCCATTTAGATGTCTAGAAAGAGAGATATGAATTTTTCAATTTGCTATCCAGTACCAGCCTCCAGTCAGACCTATGTCACTGTTTGATTGGTTTCGTGGTCTGAAAGAATCTAGAATGGTCTGGAATGATTTTTTTCCTCTAGCTAATATCCATAGATTTCCATATTAGTGACATTGTCATGAATTGAATGTTTTTGGACTTAATTGGACATTTTTGAAATTCATATAAGAAACCTGTATTAGTACTAGTAGCCAGTCAGACCTTTGTACATTTATTGATGTTAAACATGGTCCAGATGCGATATTCATGATGTGACGACCCTAGATTCTAATATCAGTGATTATAGCTAAATACACAATTAATAGATAATGATCAAGGTTTGGAGTCATCGCAATTAATTACATTATAAAAATATAGGGGAAATTTAAATCTTGATACTACTAGGATCATCAACTAACAACCATAACGGGATCATGCATAAGAAAGGCTTATACCATCATTAAAGGTTTATGATTCATCCATTGATCAATTTCAACCCATAAAAACATCCCACCAATGTACTCATACCATTCTCTAACATTAGCCTTACTGAAATTAGGGTTTCTAGGTCAAATATAGGAGTTTGGGGACCTGCGCCGCGACTTGGAACTTTCCCGCCGCGGCTAAGTTAGGTTCTGGAGCTCAAAAACCACATTTTTAAACTTGCGCCGCGGCCCAGTTACTCTCTGGAATTTTCTTATCGCCGCGGCAAGTTGGACCTGCGCCGCGGCCAACCTATGTGGCGCCGCGGCGAGTTTTGCTACTGTAACCTCCCTAATTAATTTCCTCGACTCGCGCCGCGGCGGGACTTCTTGCGCCGCGGCGAGGTTACGTTCTGTCACCTCCTGGGCGATTATTTTCACTCCGCGCCGCGGCGAGATTTCTCAAGCCGCGGCGTCCCTCGCCACTGTCACTCCCTAGGCCGCGGCGAAGCCTTCTTGGCCGCGGCGAAGCCTTCTTGGCCGCGGCGTGATTCCCTTCTGTCACTAGTTTCACTATATTTCACCTCCTACACTCCATTTCTCTTCTTAGGGACACTCTAAGGTCACTTCTCCTCATTTTATATAGCTCTAATGGCATTTATCTACCTTATTTACTTAGCTATTCTTCCTTTACCAATTCAAAACTTATACGCCCATTTCCGTCCTCTAATCACCCTCTATTAGCAAGTTTATAAAATAGCAACAACAGAATATACATGAATTACCAGCTACTATCCTTTAATACTCAATCAATAGGGGTTCCATACAATGTGGGTTCATACCAATATCTCAAGAGTTACATTTCCATTGACAACCATATTATAGGTCAACAAAGTTTACAGCAGATCATATGAATCCATACATCAAATACTAAGTCAAGAGGGGGTCTAACCCTTTAGTACATACATTCTTAATAAATTAAAAGTTCAAGCCTACACTTGGCAATGCAGATACATGATGATGCTATACATTAAGGAATACAAAATTAGCATCTATCCTAGCTAAGTCAGCCCAAGTGTAGCCATCTTCCCATAGGTTGAAGCTTATGGATTTTCATCCACTTGCTTACCCTTATCCTTACCCGAGGAACTTTCACCTGAAATATTGATCCCATAACACGGGGTGAGATATAAATCTCAGTAACCAAAACAATTCCATCATATAATCCAGTTTAATCAACATATATGCGTAAATCAAAATCCATATCAGAATCATATCAGTCATTTCAGCAAATGAAACAATTAGGCTATCATGATTACTATCCCATACTAGCAATCATATATTTAACATGTTAAAGGCCATTAACACCGGGAGAGGCCCGTCCACGGCACCTACTCCCCATTGAGCACAACCAGGGCTCAGTGCATCTGGGGTTGATCATACCCGGTGCCCGATCGTGGCACATGCACGGGTGGCAGCCGCACCACAGCTCCACCATGGACTCACAAGATCCAATCATAATATAACAGATAGCCAACCAATTCATTCAACATTTCAAATCATTCATATATAGCAAATATGAAATTAAAATAGATACATGCATGGAATTACTGTAAACCCCGGTTACCTCACTTGCAGACAATTGCAACAGCCACCACAAATCCCAAATTCGGATTCAAGTATCTCCCACCAGAATTTTCAATGTGTCACCCAAAATCCTAAGCAAATTCGTACAAAATTAATGCCCATAATATAAATAAGCTATGGGGGTCTCAAACCATAAAAGAAAGCATCAAAATGGGGGGTTTAAAGTCTCCCAATACTAACCCCAACCTCAACCTACGAATTTCACCAAGAAAACCTCCAAACACTCACTTTTCAGATTTTGGGTATAATGAAATCTCTCCAAATGAAAAACTAATCGGACCAAATTAAAGAGAAAGATGAGGGGTTTAAGTTCTATAACTATTACCTTGGCCAAATCTTGCTCTAAGTGTGTGGAAATGCAGAATCTTTGCCCCAAACCCTAGCCTCCTTCTCAACCTCCGAATTTGCCTCTTGAGTTTCAGAAAAATGAAAGTGTGGCTGAAGCATTAGGGTTTAGATGGGTTTAAGTTGGGTCAAAAGGCTGGGTCATGGGTTGCTCCAAGCCCAAATCCAATTGGGTTTCAGATTTTTGCTTATTGGGCCAGTTTTTAAGTGTTGGGCTGCATAATTCTGTTGGGCCAGTTTTCACACATTGGGTTGCTGAAGTTTAATGAGTTTTGGGCCAAACTTGAAGGGTTCAAAGGCTTGAGTCTGCACAAGGATCATTGGGCCACTTAATTGAGCCTATCCAAGATAAATCTTGGGCCTCTATCTCATTAAATTAGTTTGAGTCTACCTCTAATTCATTGGGCCTCCATTAGCCTCTTATCATGATTCCTTAATTTGGAACTAGGTGAAGTTTCTATCCCAAATAAATTCTTAACCCCGATTAACAATTTTATCTCTCTAGAATACCTATTCCCTTACTTGCCCAATTATGCTCTATTAATTATCCTTAATTAATCTTAATCCATAATTAGCACCTTAATTAATTTCGGGGTGTTACACATGACTTGAAATTATTTTTAATGTAATTTTAACACTTAGAGCTTTCTAGAAAGCTATGGCATGGTAGATGTTGATTTTTCTATATTTAGTTATGAATTTTCAAACTTTTCCTTAAATCTGCCACTGTATAATTCGTGATGAATGAAGGGATTTTTGAGGTTTTTGATTTGAGACCGTGGCCTGCTAGATAAATTGAGTTACTTATGATTTGTACCAATGCTAAATGACTAGGGAATATTGTTGGTTAATCATCAAGGCCTATATGACACAAATTGAAATTTTAACCCCGATGTTGCGTAACAAAAATACATTATTTTCATACTTTTCCTTGCTTTTACCTTATAAATGCACACCCAATGCCTTGAATGGAAGAGTATGTTAATGGAATATATGTGGTATGACATTTATTAGTATCAAAGCTATGATTTAGACACTTTTACTTGGTATTTGGCTCTTAAGTGATGTATTTAATGTGTTTTGAGTGGAATATTTGTGCATATATGCTTAAATTGTGTTTGTGAGGCTAAGATTGTGACTATTTTTTAGTGAAAATGGTTGAGACGAGAAGAGGTAGAGGCAGGGATAGACCTGCTAGGGGTCAGAGGTTGAATCTAAGGACCCTCAATGAGCTATCATGGAATGGCTCGATAGATTTGAAAATGTGATGGCCCAGTAGTAGTACTTGATTCATCAACAGCATGAGATGATTATGCAACTGTAGAAATCCTTAGCTAGACAGGAAGAAGCTAGGAGAGAGGTCCCTCTACCTTAGCCTCAGCCTTCTACTTCTGGCACCCCACAGCCTTCCACCTTAGGTACTCCACCCCTACCTTCCCAAGAGCCAGTTCAAACTCCGCCTCTGATTCAAAAATAGTTAAACTAATTCAGGAAGAATAACCCGCCAGTGTTTGATAAGGAATTAGATGTGAACAAGGTGGAGGCCTAGGTGATGGAAATTAATAAAATCTTCATAGTAATGGATTGCACCTTGGAGCAAAAAGCTCAGCTTATCGCCTTTATGCCACAAAAAGAAGTTGACAAGTGGTAGCACAGTATGAAGTCCCTAATGGAGACTAAAAATCTGCAAATTACCTGAGAAAACTTCCTAGTATAGTTTTGTGAGAAGTATTTCTCTAGTTCTGTAAGAAAGCAGAAAGATGTGCAATTTATAAGGCTAAACCAGACTGATGATATGACAGTAGACCAATACATGGCCAGATTCATAGAGTTGTCTCGGTATTCTTCCTACCTTTAGAGATATGATGATGAGTCCTAGAAGTGTGAGCAATTTGAGCTCAGGTTGAAGCCTCAGATTTGAGACAGAGTGACTCCACACAGGATTTAGAACTTTAATGCTATTATGGAGATCAGCAAGGTAATAGAAAATAATCTAAGAGAAATTATACCTGCTACTACAGTCTCTGGCCAGAGAGAGGCCCTGGAGTCCAAGAGATCGAGACTAGAGGAAGGAGCCAGCTCTGTACCTACTAGCAAGAAGAAGAGCAAGGTGTAGTAGAGCAACAGGACACAAAAAGGGAAGAAGATAAAGCCCTAGAGGACTCAGTCATCCATATAGCAATATACAATGACATGTTACAAGTGTGGGAAGTCAGGGCATATTACCAGAAATTGTCCCTAGGTGGATTCAGTGCCTTCACTCAGACCACCTCCTCCCAGGCCACAGACCCAGGGCAAGGTATTCTCTTTTTCTCAGTAGGAGGCTAGTGCGTGTCCCAGTATTATTTGAGGTACGCTTATAGTGAATAATTTTTTTGTGATTGCTATGTTTGATTTAGGTGTCAGTCACTCATTTACATCTGATGGGTCATGTCGCGTAACCTTTAAAATAAAATTAGGTTGTAAAATATATATAGCTAGTGGCACAACCTAAGTCATCTCCCTTGGAAATGGCATTCAATGTTTAATTGGATTTCTAAGTGTTAAAGGATCCTAAAACTACCTAATTTAGAGGGAGTTTTTTATCTAATTAAACTATCTAAAATGAAATTGAAATAAAATGACTAACTACCTAATTATATGAGTTATGAGGTAAATGATGGACTTGTAACTAGCTTTGGATTCATCCATTGGTATCCACTATCCTTATCCTAATTCAATGGTGATTAATTTTGGTCTAAGAGTCCCTAATTGTATCTATAACACCCAAAAATTTATTAAGGTGTTAATCATGGATTTAGAGTAATTAAGGATAATTAATAGAGGATAATTGGGCAAATTAGTGAATAGAAATTTTAAAGAGATAAATTATTAATATGGGTTTAAGAATTAATTGGGATAGAAACTCCATCTAGGCCCAAATTAATAAATCATGATAAGAGACTAATGGAGGCCCAATGAATTAGGTGCAGACCCAACCCAATTTAATGTGATAGGGGCCCAAGATCCACCTTGTATAGGCTCTTATAAGTGGCCCAATAAATCTTGTGCAGACCTAAATTCTTGAGCTCTTCAAACTTGGCCCAAACCTAATTAAATTTTAGCAACCCAATGCATAAATGTTGACCCAATGAAATTTTGCAGCCCAACACTTTAAAACTGGCCCAACAAGCTAAAATCTGAAGCCCATTTAGAGTTGGACCTTGGAGCAACCCATGACCCATCTTTGACCCAACTTAAACCCACCTAAAACCCTAATGCTTCAGCCACTTTCTCATTTGCTGAAACTCAAGAAGCAAAATTCGGAGGTTGAGAAGGAGGCTAGGGTTAGGGGCAAGAATTCTGTATTTTCTCACATTTAGAATAACATTCAGCCAAGGTAATAGTTATACAACTTAATCCCCTCGTCTTTCTCTTTAATTTGGTCTGATTAGTTTTTCATTTGGAGTATTTTCACCCTGTCTAAAATCTGAAATGTGGTTATTTGGGATTTTCTTGGTGAAATTCGTAGGTTGAGGTTAGGGCTGACATTAGGTAAGTATAAACCCTCCATTTTGATGCTTTCTTTGTTATTTTGAAACCCCCATAGCTAATTTATAATATGGGTATTAACTTTGTATGAATTTGCTTAGGATTTTGGGTGAAATATTGAGATTTCTGGTAGATGACACTTTAATCCGAATTTGGGATTTGTGGTGACTGGGTAAGTGTTCTTTAGGTAGTTATTAGCATTTAAATCCTTTGGGTACTTGTTGTAACTGTTAATGATGAATTAGAGTAGTAATCATCTGATATTATGGTTATAGGGAGATTTTGTACCTGTAGTGGCTGTTGCAATTGTCTACAAGTGAGGTAACTGGGATTTACATTAATTCCATGCATGTATCTGTTTTAATTTCATATTTGTTATATATAAATGATTTGAAATGCTAAATGAATTGGTTGGCTATCTATTGTATTATGATTGGACCTTGTGAGTCCATGGTGGAGGTGTGGTGCGGCTGCCACCCGTGCATGTGCTTCGATCGAGCATCAGGTTATGATCAAACCCCAGATGCACTGAGCCTTAGTTGTGCTCAATAGGGAGTAGGTGCCATTGACGGGTCTTTCCCGATGTTATTGGCCTTTAACATGTGAAAATATGATTACTAGTATGGGATAGTAATCATGATAGCCTAATTGCTTCATTTACTGGTATAACTGATACGATTTTGATTTTGATTTTGATTCATGCATATATGTTGATTAAACTGGATTACATGATGGAATTGCCTTAGTTACTGAGATTTATATCTCACCCCATTTTATGGGATTACAATTTCAGGTGAAGGTTCCTCTGGTAAGGATAAAGGGAAGCAAGTGGATGAAAATCCATGAGCTCCAACATGTGGGGAGAAGGCTACACTTAGGCTGATTTAGTTAGTGTAGATGCTAATTTTATATTCCTTATTGTATAGCATCATCTTGTATTCATGTTGCCAAGTGTAGGCTTTCATATTTTGATTACTGAGGATGTATGTATTGAGGGGTTAGACCTCATCTTAATTTGGTATTTGATGTATGGATTTATGATAATTGTTGTAAGCTTTGTTGAACTATAATATGGCTTATAGTTATTGCTGTAAGCTTTGTTGAACTATAAACCCTCCATTTTTGGGCTAATTCTTTGGGATTGTATTCATTTTGTGTATATTATGTGATTCCATTTATCTTAGGGCTTAATTCTTCCTATCTTACTTAATCCATGTATTGCACTGTGATCTGATACCTAATTGTGCTTTATCGGGTGATAATCATGAAATTTTAGATGTTTTCTAGTGAGTTTCTTTTAGGAAATGTCCATTCCTTCATCTATTTAATGATTCTCTCTATCCCATGTCGTTAGTTTTAATTTCATATTGGACCCAAAATTTCACTGTCTCTTTCATTTTTCACTTTCTCAAAATACCCTTACATAGGGACCCACTTGGATTTTTCATTAATGAATTTTGATTAGATATTTCATATGATTATTAGGTCATTAATCTCATGAGATTAATGGTTAAAGTTGAGTCATTTGATCAAGGATGTGATTAGTAAAGAAGGATTAGAGTATATCCAACTAGGGTAAAACGGTCATTTGCATAGAAAAATCATTTTTCTTGTGAATTTCTCAAGGTTTTTGTTTCTTTCTTTCTAATAATTTTAGCCCAATATTCTCTCCATTTGTGTTTAATTTTTATCCCTCCATTAGTCTTCAATAGGGCTTGATTGGATTAATTCATTTAATAAATGATTAATGCTACCTAATCCATATCATCAACTTGTTTCAATCCCATTAGTCCATCTAAGCCCTTACTTATCCACCTCACCTCCACTTCACAACTCTAGCCACCTAAACATCCACTTGGACTTACTAATCCACCTCACCATTCTCTCAAGCTTTTATTGGTCCAAGTGTTTCAAGCCTTCTCCTTATTAGTTCACCTCACACTGACTAATCCACATCATTTTTTAAACCCTAATTTCATTCACTAAGTCGCATAAACCGTTGGCCCATCTAAGCCCTTACTTATCTATCTCACCTCTACCTTACAAACCTAGCCATCTAAACATTCATTTGGACTTACTAATTCATCTCACCATTTTTTAAGTTTTTATTGGTCCAAGTGTCTCAAGCCTTCTCCTTATTGGTCCACCTCACACTCACTAATCCACATCACTTCCTAAACCCTAATTTCATTCACTAAGTTGCATAAACCAAAGAAGGGACGAACTTCTTCTGTTTCTTAGCCAAGAGTAGGACACCTTCTTCTTGCTTCTTCCATTTTTCCTCTATTGAAACACACACCAAGCTCCACCTCTTGGTCTTCTTCATCATTTTTCTTCATTTCTTCACCATTTTTCTCCATCCCACCTCTATTCTTTCACTTTCCATCCATCTTTCTCTTCATCTATTCCACCACTCTTTCCCTTTTCCTTTTGGCTGTGACACTCTCCTCTATTTTCCACCATGAAGATGCCATTCCCATCTTGAATGCTATGGATGAAATTTTCTTAGATTGAAGGAGAGTTTGTGACCATGAGGAGATAAGGAGTTTGATGATGACCTCGTAAGCTTGGAAGGGATTTAAGAGGCTATGGATTGCAAGCATTAGATTGGGCTAACTAATTCTTCACCTTTTACTATTTTCATTTCAATTTCTATGTCAATTTATGATAGGGCTCTTGAATAGTTTGACTTGAGAATTGGTATTGTAATGTGAACCATTAGATTGGTGAATTGGAATTTGTATGAATTGCTATTTTATTAATAAGAGATTATGTTTAAGTTAGTCTTTGCATCTTGTGTTCATATGTTTTGATTCTTGAATTTTAGCTTCTTGATTTAGTATTATAAGTGTTAATTAAGTGGCTCTATTCTTGATTGAAGTATTAGAATTGTTGGATAGATATGGTTTTATGGACATAAAGTTTTGGTCATTCTTATGGATCAATTGTGCAATTCTTACAAGTTTGATAAATTGTCATATTATCATACAAGTTAGATATTTGATAAAATGCTTAGGTGAGTATTCATTCTAGGTAGTTGGTCTTGCATCCTAAACTTAGAGAGTTCATGAACTTAATGTATGTGGCATTTGATCATAGTAGTTGTCTCAAGTCTAATTAATCATTAGAGCCCAATTTTCTTCCTTTTTCAAGTATTGCTAGGTTGGCATTTCCATTTTATTGTATTTGAATTTTAAATTCTACCTAATTTTGCATAATTAGATATCTTAAATTAGTTCTAGTTTAGCTTTCATTTTTAGTTAAATTTTCAATTCAATCATATAAAAAAAACCTCCAAATTTTGTATTTAGTTTGAATTTTATATAGGTTAGTATTACTGCATTAGCATCCTTTTATTTAGTTTTTGCATTTAAAATAAATTGCAATACTTGCATTTTTCATACTTGCTCCATACCTATAGACACTTGTTTATGCTTTCATATTGTAATGCCATATCTATATAGGTCTCAATTCATAGCACAATTGGCTTATAGCACTCATTTTCATCAAAATAGCACTTTTAGCAGCGAATAAATGCATCATTGAAAGCTAAATTAATACATTCTTAGCTTAATAGACTGTGGGGGCATGACAAATTTATTTTCCATCCCTAACACATTTGTTGAATTAGAAATATCATAATTTGAAGCTCAAAACTCAGGTCCAAAACATAGAACACGAAATTGCACCTTGCATGCATTTATTCATGAATTCCATATTCTGATATGAACTTTAAAAAATTATAACTAATTTTAAAAAAATTCAATTCATGCAAACAATAGCTCTCTAGAAAGATCAGGAAGCCATCTAGCTACCATAAGAATTTCATATCAAAACAACCACGTTTGACCCATAGAAACCAATGAAATGTTACATCAAGTCTGGTGGTCATTCTGCAACAAACTAGAAACTTCAAAAAATTCATTTCTCCCTCTACAAAACTCCAAATTAGGTTCTCTTAGTGGCTATAGAAAGCTTATGATGTCTACTATATGCTTGTAAAATTTTATGAGTATTGAACTTTATTTGCCCCTTGAATGACATAGAAAACCAAATTAACCTCATGAACAGTAACAATGATAGTTTCTATATAATTTAGCCAATTTTGAAAAATCATAATAAATTTTCTAGAGCTCCAAAAATAATTCTCTTTGAATCTGTAAAAAGCTATAGATGAAACCTATTTTCTTGTCAAATTTTATGTACAAATTCATCTATTTGGTCAGTTTGTGATTAAGGTCAAAAAGGTAGCTATTTTTAGGACCATAATAGGGTCAAGGGGTACCAAATGATCTTTTACTCATATTATGACCATTTGAGCATGTCCAAAAGCATAAACACAGCATATAAAAACATCTCAAATGGTTCAAATCATTATACAACTTAAAACACCTTTCACTTAGTTTCAACACATATACATCAAGGCACTAAGATGATGTCAAATTCTCACATAATTATTCATTTGGCTCCACATTCCATTCATACATGATAATTGCATACTTTTGTACATATTCAAAAGTTTACTTCTCATAAATATCATATAGTTACAAAATTTGACATCAAAATATATATATTCCTATACTATTGTCAAAGTCACATTTTTTAAGTAGCTTGGCTCCTATTTCTTGCTCTTTGAGCTTCACCTAGACATGATTAAACATATATGGGGAAGAGTGAGATTTAAATAATCCCAATAGCTCTTTTACCCTTTCAAGCATACATACATGGCAAATTTTCATATCAAAGAATGTAAGCATGTACTAAAAGCCCCTTGTAAGTATATATTAATTTATTCTCATGTCACATAAACCCATACATATCAAATATAAGCTCTAAGGGCTTTTGGTCTAGCCTCACCTAATTTTTTGGGACTTTTAGATTTGTCTCACCCACTTTTAAGAACTTTTGACTTAACCTTAATCATTCTTGAGACTTTTGGCTTTATCTTACCTATTCTTAGGGACTTTTGGCTTCTCCTTGCCCCGTTCTAAGTGACTTTTAGTACAACCATACCTATTCAAATCATATTGCATTCAAAATACATTTCAAGAAGCATATTGGTACCAATGTATTAAATCAATGGCTATAAACATATCTCATGGTTCAAACACACACACTAGCATCCAATGACAATCAAACATCTAAGAAATGTATATAAGAAAGGATAGAGAGCTATTTTGTATCAAGAACACAAACTTTTTCCTTTACTTTCTTACTTCCCCTTCTCAGCCTCACACCTACACCTAGGGGGATCTTGATTTGCTTGGCCTAAACACATCAAATAAGACACAATTCAATCATTGGAGCCAATTCTAACTTCACATAAACTCTACATAAGCTTACTTGATTTTATGACATCATTATGGTTCCATATAAGGGCATAATGAAGCAACCCCTAGAATTTATAATCTTGGCTCCAATTTCTCATTCAATTTAAGTCTCATGACTCCATTTAAATTATTTAAAGTCATCACAATTTCAATTCAATGAGCCTAAACTCAAGTTACTTCTTTATGCCTTAAAAAGGAACCTAAACTTCCATCTCATAAACCATGGCTTCTAAATTTAAACCAATACTTCCCTTGGTGTTTATTAATCATATCTAGAGTATTTTTATCCTTGGAATCAAAGAAAAATCTCCCTAGGTACTCTTTCTCTTCTTTGGCTAAGATATAGAGCAACTTAAGGACCCATGGACTTTTATTGATTTTTCTCAGGGAAATGGCACTTGTGAAGCTTCCTAGACCACTTATGAACTTTTACATACTCTTACATCAGCTAAATTATCCTTAAAAAACTTTAAGAATTGCTAAGTGCAACTAAAACCCTAGATATTACAACTTGATGTCTAAAGCTTCTCTTTTAAATCTAATTGTATATTCTTAATCTTCATACTCTAGAACCCTTATTCCTACCTTGGTTTGGTTAGAATTCATCCCCTCTTAGATGGCCTAGGTCTAGCCAAAACTCATACCCATGAAGCAACCAAGGAGAAGCAAGCAAAGCTATGAAAATTTACCTTGGTTTTAAGCTTTTCCAAGTTATTTTCTAAGGCTTCCAATCTCTCCTTCAAATTCTCTCTTCCTCTTACTAAACCAACCATAGAATAGTCCCAAATCAATTATCAAAAATATAGAAAAAGAGATAAGAAAGAAGGGAAGGAGTTTCATAAAGCAAGAAGCATGGAAAAAGCCTTAAATTCTTACCTTTCTACTTAGTTTCGCCTCCCTTCTTCCTCCCTTTTTATGCATCTCTTAAGACTTGCTTAGTTTTTGTTTTAGTCCAGAGAAGAGTCAGTTTAGGCACCAGGAAGAAATAGGATGTGATATATAAAAAGCAAGGCAAGTTATAACACTTTTTAGAAATTTTCATTTGCAAGTTATAACACTTTTAGAAATTTTCATTTGCACCTTATAACACTTTTTAGATATTTTCATTTTATCTCTTTTATTGGTTTTTTCTATTTGGGTTCATTTTAACTCTTTTTTTAAAACCATCTTTTTTATCATGAAACTTTGGTTCTCTAATTCATAAAATGCCTTTGGTTTTATTCAAATTCGATTTAAAACCTTCCCGAATGAATTGATCAAAGTTTTGATCAATCGACGCTCTAAATTGCAAATTGGAGGGATTTTAACCATTTTAAGGGTTCCTATAGTTTAAAAGGCCTCTGAGAACCCTAAAAAACTCAATTTTTCCATTTAAGGATCCCTACTTTAAGTTTTCTAAAAGTTATTCAAAATTATGAAAATGTCACTGGCTTTTGTAGCTTTTTGTTTGGCCGTTTTTGCTCTGATTTTGGGCCATCATTAGCTTTGTATTCTCATTTCTAAATCTCTATATCATTATTCTAATCTTGTTTAACCTCTAATAATCTCATTCTAGGGTCTTCTTTTTATGACTCATTGGTTCTAATTCAATTTTAGAAAGACCGGGCATTACACATACAATTACCTTCATGCTTACATACTTTTCCATGTTCATGAAAACAATTAAATAAAAAAAGAATCAAAAATATATTTTTACTTAATTTAAGTGATATTATTCTAGTTGCTTTGAAGTGAAATGACCTTGGTTGCATACTTTTACTACATAATTTCTATATTGCAATCAAATTTTTAAATTGCAACCTCACAATAAGGTTAGTCATTAGCCCAGCAAAGAAAGATAAGTATTAACAAGGGAAGGCCAGCCAGAACAAAGCTTGTAAACGTTGAGCTAACAGCAGTGCAAGGTATAGTGTTCTACCTAGGATGGTAACATGTAATGATGCAATGCAATAAAAAGTATAGACTGTAGCTACATGAAAGATTAGTTCAGAGGGAAAATAAAGAGACAGAGAGAGTTACTCTCCTTAGCCACAACACCCAGTTATCCAAATAAACTAGAGAGTTCAAAAGCTATGCCCTCAAGCCAAAACTCATATGTATTACTCCATAAAGCTTTAACCAGCCTCCTTCCACCATCTGGTTAATGAATGAATGATGTACTCTAACCTTGATGGTTAGCTAAATATAGAAAAAGCTTAGACTTAGATTATGTAACTAGAAAGGAAATTTTATGTAACAAGTGTAATTTAGAACCAGAAGCCTTATTGGCTACA
This sequence comes from Erythrophleum fordii, assembly GCA_032878935.1. Lineage (NCBI taxonomy): Eukaryota > Viridiplantae > Streptophyta > Magnoliopsida > Fabales > Fabaceae > Erythrophleum > Erythrophleum fordii. Next base: position 16,647,065 of record JAVQMF010000046.1, read on the forward strand.
TTCAATAATAGACGGTTATGTACACAATAGAGAAAAGAAAGTCAGAGGCCCTTGGTCTGAAAGAGATTAAAAGTGGCCATATGATAGTTTTAGCAACTCATTGAGAATAAATGAGTAACAAAACAGTAGTGGGTCTAGTATATGAATCTAAGAAAGAGACTAAGGTATTTTATGACTAAGCTTAATGTTTAAGAAATAGTAGTAGTTAAAAGAATGAGGACACTGTACAGAAGTAATAGAGGTTGTAGAGACTACCACTAAGGCGTTGACTTCAACATAGGATGTTAACTTGTGTAATAGCAAGTGATGTGCTAATAGTATAGGCTCAAGATATACAAAAAATGTTATAAGTTCATAAGAAGGATGTACACTAGAGGTGGTATACCCAAAAGAGATGTGAGTCGTTTAATGTCAAATACTTAGGAAATTCCGATACCTAATGTGACACTGAAGTTGCTAAGATCCCTCGTTAAATCTAGAACCTAGAATAAGAGCAGAAGAGAAAAGTCTAAAGGAATTTAATGGCATTTGAGTTAAGCCTCAGAGACTATAAGTAATAATTGTTAAACTCAATGAGTATAAGTTTTATTTACAGAGACAATGTTCTTAGGCTTTGAAATTTCCCAGAAATAGATCACAGTAGATCCCAACATAGTACGGTGGGTTGCAGAAGACTTTAATAAGGCTTTGAAAGGTCATAATGGACTTAGGGGTCATAGTAAATCTCACAGGGTTACTAAGAGCCCAAAGTTATAGTGCATTAGTTCTCTTAGAAGATAATGGCCTAAGATAGTTTTTATAGATCAATTAATCTTAGAGACTAATATGATTTCAAATAATTTAGTCTCATATACCAAAGTTCTCATAAGTTTGGTAGACTATTGCCACAAAGTTATTAAGGCTTTCCTCAAATAGCCAAGCCACTAATTAGATTTCTCTTATAGATAAGTACAGCATGTAGGATGAGAGAAGCAAGTAGTTCTCTAAAGTTACAATTAAATGAACCACTACTCAGAAGTTATTATACCTGGTCGAGGGAAAGAGAAATCCTTATATACCAAAGTTGAGTATCTTGAAAAGAGGTTAGGGTAGTGCTCCAAGATAGGGTAAGTCATAAAGTATGTATGCCTCTAATAGCTAAGGCCAAGAGAAATTGGCATCCCATATGAATATAATATTAGTCAATGGTAGTTACTCTTCAATGCTAGCACAGAAAGGTTAAGAGCTATGATAATCAGTTATAAAGCTAAGAATCTAAATAAAACCTACTCTCAAGTAGCTAAAGAGAGTAAAGGAAACTTCAGGGCTAAAAAGCAAGTATAGTGGTAGATAAAAGACCAGTATAATAATAGATGAAGGCACTAAATTATTCAAGAATATAAGCCCATCAGGAAAGCTATAATCTTAGTAGTTAGTTTATGAGGCTTATGATGAGAAAAAAGACAAATTCTTATAAGATAAGTTAATAAGGAAGAATGTAGAAGTAAATAATGGACTAAAAATTTAATCAAGCAAGGTAGATAGTAAGAGATTCTTAATGACTTAGAACAAGTATAGAAAGATAAAGAGACGAAACCAAAAGCCATTATGATAAAAAGTTGGAAACCTAGTATTTGATGACATATCTCCACACACAAATATAAATAAATCCACTAAATAAATAGGGTCCATTCCATATAGTTTGATCTTGGACCAATTAGATATACAAAGGTATGATCTTTAACTCCTATCACAGAGATGTGGTGAGGGCAAATAATAGTGTCAGAGGTAGCCTTCTTATAACAAAAGCTAAAAAAAAAATAAGTAATGGACATATCATATGCTCAATGGAAATAATACCAGAGAAATAGAATAGTTTCCAATGAGATATGAATTTAAATGAAAGTAATTTTCCTATACAAAAAGGGCATAGAAGGAATTATCCCAGAGAAGTATAAGAATGCAAAATAATGACTATACCTCCAAATTTCAAGGATGAAATTTTATTTAAGGGGAGAAATGTGACATCCAATTCTTTTGAAACTGATCTAGATCCGATAAGATAATAAGAGAGGACCCTAAAGCAAGAGGAATTAAGGATAAGTAAAGGCCAAATATTAAACAGAGCATCCAAAAATAAGGTTATAAAACTTTGGACAGCTCAAAACCATAGCCCAAATGCCTAAATGAAGAAACTAACATATCAGTAGTAAAATCATAATTTTAGATAAAATTTTAGAAACTTAAAGGAAAGAGCTTTAAATGCCAAAGATGAGCTAATTAGGATTTTTAGAGGTCCTAAAAACTATAAGAATCATTAAAATAGTTAAAACCCTTATGGTGTGTTATTTAAGATATTAGTTGACTGTAACTTTGACCAGACTATTTAAGATAGTTTTAAATCCTAAAAATTTCAAAGTAAATACTTTTAATTAAGTAGAGAGCCTAAATTTCCATATAAAAAAAGGCAGTTTTAAAAAAAGATTTAAAAGGAGCTCGAACAAGGTAGTCAAAGAATAATGGGAAAAGTGTAATCATAGGAAAAAATTATAAAAATCTCTCCCACCTTTAAATAGATGGCACACCACCTTCCTCATGTTGCACTACCCTGAACCAACTCTAAATAGATCTGAAATGGCATCCCAAAGGGGAAGAGAGATAAAGAAGAAAAAGGCAAAATAGGTATGAAAACTTGCATAATGTCATGGTTTACTAGTTGGCAACCTTGCTTTACTCTTTATGCTCTTTCTAATGATGGCCTTGGCTTGATGAAAATACCATTTTGATGGCTGGCCTCTGAAGAAAAAATGGAATTTTAAAGCAACCAAATATAGCAAGAGAATCACTATTTGGCAAGCTTTCAAATAAGGTATGTTATGTAATAGAAAGACTTATTTTTCTTTGATTTTCAATGGCTTCCATCTTTAGCCTAGAGAGAGAAACTAGAAAGGAAAAGTGAATTTGGCCAAAACTTGATGAAATTAGGGGTTTAGAACCGTGGAGAATAAGATGATGCAAAAGAAAGCAATTAAGAAGCCATATAATACAAGTTAAACTACCAAGGGTTCCATTTGCACTCTAGAAGTTGTGGAAGTCTAGGAAAATGTTTTAAGTCATGTAAGATGGTATTCAAACTAGAAAGGAGCCAAAGAACCTCCACATGAATCAAATCCCCAAGAAGAATGAAGAAAACTCCATTAGGCTTTTCTTTGTCATAGGTTTGGCCAATGCAAGTTGAACTACCTAGGAAGAGTTTTCTTTGATTCTAAAGTTATAAATGATCTAGATATGAATTATAAATACTAATGGAACCATTGAATTAAATTTAGAAACCTTATTTTGAAAGGTGATTTTTTAAGGCATCTAAAAAGGTTACAAAGGCAAGTGGACCATAAGTTTGTGTAATCTTGCAAATGATGATCTAAATGAGTTTCATTAGAATTATATGACTCACAAAAAGTGAGAATTTGGAATCTAGAAAGTGAATTCCAAGAGTTGCTTCTTATGAGACCTAAAATGACTAAAAATGGCATATTAGGTTCTAATAAGATTGAATGGTGATAGCATGAGTTGGAATAGACTTTGATGAATTCCTTTGCATAGTATATTGCTATAGGAAGGCCAAGTAAAATCCAAGTCCATTTGATGGGGATGTGAACCCAAGAAGGATGAAATAAAAAGTCAAGAAAAGAAAAGGATTTTGGAGTTAGTGGTAGCTTAAGGCTCTTAGCTCCCTAAGGTAGCTTTATCTCCCTATCTTGCATGCATCTGAGTGTTTGGATGAGTTGAAATACTCATATGCATGGTTGCTTAATGTATTCATGAGCCATATTCTTGTATGCTTTCCATTATGAGTTTTATGCTTAAATTTGATATGTTTTCGACTCTTAGCTCCCTATAACATAGAATAAAGTAGAGTAGATCTTCCTTGGTCATAGGTTGAAATTAGTTAAGCCTAGCCCATATATTCAGATGCCATGACTTAATGAGAAATAAGTTTTCATGCTAAAAGTATGTTTGAGATACATAATGCATAGAAACCACTTGTTTACACTATATGCATTGTATTTCTTTATGACATTCATGTATGCATGGATATGGTTAAGATTAGCTACTGAGATTCTCTTTAGAATCTCACCCATGCTCCTCACACTAATCATTTCAGGGTCTTCAAGCAAGAAGAAAGAATTGGAAAAAGGTTAGGCTTTAGGAATGGCACATTAGAAGCATTTGTTGTAAAGAATGCAAATGTTGTTGTATAAAACGTATTAGTAATGGAATATATTATGTATGACACTAATATGGATTGGCAACCTATGTATGAGTTTAAGGACTATGAATATATGTCACTTTGGTTCATAATATGGTCATTAGTACATACTTTGCATCTTAGAAACTATGGAATTGTATATGCTTGAATGGATGTGGAATGGTCAAAATTTGATGCAAGCCTTATTTTATGCAATGAACCTTATGGAGTTGATGCTTGAAATGATTAAAATTTGCTCAAACTGAAGAAGTGCAAATTGAAGACTAATTGGACTATTTTAGAACCAAAATTTGGTCTAAATTAGTCATAAATTGTACCTCTACCTTTGATAACGTTAATAACTTAGTTTGGGTTTGAAATTTGGCATACAATTAGAAAATTTATAGAACTTTCTAACAGGTTAAGAATAGAAATTTTTGGAATTATACAAAATATTTTATAAATTTTCAAAGTTTCCAAAATTATGCAGAATGGTTTGTTACTATAGCTACTGTAGTAGGTTCTGTTTTTATGATTTTTAAGGGGGCAAATAAATTTACTTTTGCTTGAAATTTTTATAGCATAAAGTTTACATCATAAGCTTTTTTTAGATACATAATTTATGTGAATCAGAGTTACGTAGCCCAAGTTATGAATTTTTGAAATTTGGTGCATAATATGGCAAATGGAGGCAATTCAGGCTACATGCATTCCATAGGGAACTTAGGTTTATCTTATGATCAAGTAGACTAAAAAAATTTGTTTAGGATGATTTCAAGTAAAGAAGAAAAGAAAACCAAAATTTGACTCCTACAACCCTGATTGGTATGTAAATGGACCAAAATTCATCATTCAAAATATAATAACAATTATATAATTGGTTGTTAAAGCATGTAATTGATGTAAGTGTATATGAAGCTAGATGTGACATGTTGGCTAGAGGGTGGGAGAAAGTGGGTTCTAATTTGGGTTTTTAGTGAATTGGGTTGTGGATCATATGCTAAAGTGGGTTCTAGGTCATCTAGATATAAGCCTATGCTACTTTTTAGTTGGGCCTCCTCTAAACTCCATTTTAAGGTTTCACTTATTGGGATTAATTAAATCTTAAGAATTAATGGACTTCAATTGATTTTCTCAATTTTTACTTAATTAAACTAAAGTCCCTCGAATAAAGATTTATTTTTTCTAAAAATTCTTAATTAATTTATTTTTTTAAATCTTCAATTTGATTATTTTTCTTCAATAACTCATTAAATAATTTTCCTTTGTTACACTTCAGCATCTATCTAATGTTAGATTACTAGACCCATATTTACATACATACAACAACAAAAAAGTGTCCCTCACAAGTCAAACTAGACATAAGCCAATTAAATGGAGAAGATTGATAACTAGTTTGCTACAATTTAGAGCCACGAAGCCAATAATACCATAACAAGGTGGCAGTTATTATTGTGCGTAAACTTGATTTGGCACTAAAATACCTTTGTACACAGATTGTGGTGGTACATTACTCAGAAGAACATTGCTGTGTTACATTACTTGTTCTTGATCATATTTTCAATTAATTTGTTTATGAATGTCCATCCTCAATTACTTTTTATGTAAATGCTTCCAGCCCAGGTGTTTATGTTCAACTCTTTAGGCTAGGATTCAAATTGTATGTATAATGTTTGACAAAATGTTGTATTACATGAGAGATTATTTGGTAGATCTCGTTTATAAGAGATTATTTTTTGTAGCTGAATAATGACTCCTATTATGAATTTGGATCACCTATTACGCTACACTGTGTGTGATGCAAAGCTGCAGGCATAGAACTTTTTTTAAAAATAAAACTTAAAAATAAAAAAGCCCATAACACGCCGCACGGATCATTTACACAATAGAAGATCCATATTCTTATATTTGGGGGAGAAAAGTAAAGAAAAGTTGTTTATAAATTATAGTAAGATTTTTTTGGTTAAAAAATAATAATTAATGTAGAAGAACCAGAAGTATTTTTAAGGAAAAAATTACATCCAAAAACCCATATTATATGAAATTTATAATAAAAATTTTAAAAATCAAAATTATTTTCAATGACCATCGTTACTATCAAATTTTAAGACATTTATTATCAGTTTTAGAGAATTTATTACTAAATATAAAAAAGTTTAGTATTTTCTTATACCCAATAATAAATTTCTTAAAATTAATAATAAATTCTCTAAAATCTGATAGTAATAATGGCCTTTAATGATAATTTTAATTTTTAAAATTTTTATAATGAATTTTATATGATATCAGTCTTTAGATGTAATTTTTTCTATTTTTAAACCTGAAACAGCTTGAAGAATGATGCTCTAAAACCTTATTGAAGTATGTATTTTATTTTATCAAGTATTGATTTATGGATTTAAACAAAATGAATGGGCTAAATTTATTTTAGATTTAAATTAATAAATATATTCGTATCTGAATATGTTTAAGTCTAATAAAATCTGAAATTGCATATTGTTTTGCTATTAAATATTACGGGTTATTTTCATTAATATTTAATCTGTTTTTCCATGGAAGGCTTTCTCCATCCTGAGCTTTCACATGTAAACTAGTCCTTATGTGCCTTTGTCTCCATCATTGAACTTTCTGTTCCTTTGATTTTAGAAAGCAGTGTGTTAGTTAGATTGAGGGGACCAACAGTCCCTTGTCTATGCTCGCACATGCGTGTTCCCACACTGAAAAGATGCTTAAACCATCTTTTGTACTCTGAATGGATTATTCTTTCGCATATGAATACTATATCTTCAGTGAGAAATTTTATTTTATTTTCACATGATCTTGAATCTTTTAGCACTTCTTTTCAAACTTCTTTCATCAATCGTATGAGTTTCTAAAGGGAAAACTATATTTTATCCTATAAATTGAAATTTAGTATATGAATTTAAAATTGTAACAAAATACTTTTAAAAAAAATAGACTATAATAAAAATGTTGAATTGCATTTAAAATTAATTGCAAGCGGCCTATCATATTTGCATTCTAACCTAATGTTGATTTGTGAAAATTGTTGAAGTGAGGAAGTAGCTTTCTATAATTAATTTTGCCTAAAATCTAATGTTCAAAGATGTATTTTGTTATATTCAAAAATTTATATACTAATTTTGTACTTAATGTTTAGTTCAAAAAATATAATTTAGTTTCCTCTTTCTACGAAGATATATAATTGTACCCTGCCTTTTTTTTTAATCCTCTATCATTATTTTAAATGTCAAATGAATTATCTAAGTTATTTATTTTTAGCTATCATTTTATATTCTTATTTATCTTCATCTCAAGTAATATCTGGTGATAGATGTCAACATGTGATATATAATTAAATATATTTTTATCATTTTTTTTTTCACTTTGCCAATTTATTAAAGTCAAATTGCCAAGCGCCTATTTGGTTTGAGGGGTTTGGGGGAAGGGGAGGGGAGGTCCTCCCCTTATTTGGTATGGAAAAATTAGAGGGGAGGGGAGGGGGTATTGCCAAGCGCCTGTTTGGTTTGAGGGGTTTGGGGGGAAGGGGAGGGGAGGTCCTCCCCTTATTTGGTATGGAAAAATTAGAGGGGAGGGGAGGCAAAATACCCCCTCCCCTCCCTTCCAAACCCTCCCCTCCAAAAGTGGGGATTTTTGGAGGGGAGAAAAATTTTTTAGTTCCATTTGATTAAATTGCCCCTCACTCTTATTTTTATTTAAAATATAATATAAATATTATTTTTTTAATGGGGTTTAAGATAATTTTTTTTATAAAAATAAAAAATATTTTTTGAATAAAAATAAAAAAAAATTTATAATAAAAAGTAAGAAAAAGTTTTTTTTTATAAAAATAAAAAAAAAATTAAAAATTCTAATACAATAAGGGTATAATTGTCTATTTAATTTTATCTTCCCTCTCCAACCAAATAAGATTTCATTAAAATCCCTCCCCTCCCCTCCCCTCCCCTCCAAATCAACCAAACAAGATATCATTAAAACCCCTCCCCTCCCCTCCTTTGAACCAAACACTTCCCAAAAGAACTGTGAATGTTGCCTCAACATAAATAACTTATCTCTTAACATATCAAAATGATAATTTGATAAATTATTTGAATAGCACACAAGTTGGCGCGAATAACATCTAATTATAATACCAAAAATAAATGCTTTAATTTAAATTTCTATCCTTCTTTGTAAAGAGTTATCTTGGTGACACAATCATCAAAAGAAGAAAAGAAAAATCCATGTTCTCCTGCCTTAAATTTTTGTAATGTGCAAGTTTAACAACTTGCACAAAAGGTTGCTGTTCAAGTCACAACATAACTGACATTAATTACTCTTGGTTGGACCACTACTCTATTAATATCAATCAGTGCTGGTTTTGAATGTTAGAAAAGTGAGGGCTATTGGTGAAATTGCCACCAATTGAAGCTAAATTATGTGGAGGACCTACTATCATGAGATGACTTTTGCAAGCTAATTTAAGGATAAATTAAGAGATTTTTAAAATATTTATTATTAATTTATTTTATAAAAATATAATAGGTGAACCTTTTTTTAAAAAAATTCAGTAATACATTATTGATTATCTTAACAAATTTTTTTAATATGTTATAATATTATTAATGTTAGATAATAAATTTTTTTGGGTTGAAAAAACAGATAACAATAATATTGTTTTAACATTGTTAGTCAATATGTTAATAATATGCATGAGATTTCCTTTTAGTTCTATATTTACATTTATTAATTCCGTAACACCTGTATTTGATACTTTTCTGTAAAAATCAACATAGCTTACTAAGAGGTGAGCAACAGCTTCTCCAGGGCATCAGAAAATTTTTCTGAAATGAATAGTTGACAATCAACTCAAGCTTGTATTGAGATATTTGAATCTATGTAACACAAGTGATAGGCAAAATTATTATTCATATTTTTTTTACTAAGTGAGTCAATCTGTATCGGCTTGATGAATTTAATCCTCTTCTGGATGAACACTAAAAAAAAAAATACACTCACACACTGTTATTTCTTTTTACATCACTGTGTATCATATTGGATGCAAATTCCACCTTGGTGAGCCCTTCTTCCTTCGTCACAAAGCTTACTAGTTTCTACAATATATAATGTCAACCTTTTCTTGTGGGGATTTCTAATGGAAAAATTATAGTTAATAACTTTTAAGTTAAAAATATTTATATTAAATGATTTTAAAATTTAAAATTATTTTAAAGAATCATAAATTAAAAATTTTCAACTTAAAATTTTGAATTATAATTTTTTAACATAATTAAAATTTTTTATCCTAAAATTTTTAAAATAATTTTAAACTTTAAAATCTTTGAATATAAATATCTCCATCTTTAAATCATCATCCGTAATTTTCCGGACAAGGCATTGTTGACTCAAGAAGCTGGCATCTTCATGGAGAGCCTTTGATTGCCTTCACCTTTCTGAGTTGTTGAGGGAAGAACAAAGGTACAGAAAAGTCGGTTCGTGGTTGTGTTGAAAAAGTATGTACTATTGGACAAACATAATTAATACTGGACGTTTATTTTCCATTTTTTTTCTAGGTTTTAGACAAGGGTCATTATCCTTCAAACAACTTATATAAATTCTAAACTAATTAAAAAAATCTTATATGTGAATTTTGTACAAAAGAAAATTGTGGTATTCAATTTTCTTTTTAATTGACAATAATATTAATTTCCTCACTCTTGTGTAATTGCTGACAATGTCAGACAATTATCATGTCTTCCAATGAAATGTAAGTGAATGTTTTGTTAAAATACCGAAATTGTTAACATTCATATAATTAACGTATAAGTTAAGCATGTTTTAAATGCAGAGGTCATTTTTACATAACACAATAAATACAAAGTCATTTAATTAAAGGTTTTGAAAACTTACAAAATGAGAAAATGATTTATATGTTCTTGTATTTACTATATGAATAAAGAAAAAAATAAACTTTCAAAATACCCTATGCAAAGCCTACTAACATTTACATTATTTACGAGAAGAGATTAGTATTCTCTTTATATTTAAAGGTCATTGACCTCCATGCACCAATGACAATATTACCATTCTCCCTTTTAAAGTATAATAATATAATAATTTTTAGTGCGTGTGAAATATGATGTAAATATCAAAAAAAATTAATTAACTAATTAATTAGTTGGAAGAAATTTAAATTCAAACCCATATATCAAAACACAATAATATATTTTAAAAGTAGATTAAACCTAGATCTTTTCCACCTACTCATATTACACAAGTAAATTTTAACATAAGAAAACCAATTAGTTTTTTGTGTGTGTATGTGTGTTTTTTTTTTAACACAAGAATTTTTTTTTTATACAAGTAGCAAACTTATAAAATAAAAAAATAACATTATAAGATCCTAAACTAGAAAAAAAAAATCTCATCTAATTTTTCACGTTGAATAGCAACATTTTGTAATGACTTCGAGAAAATGATTTATATGTTCTTGTATTTACTATATGAATAAAGAAAAAAATAAACTTTCAAAATACCCTATGCAAAGCCTACTAACATTTACATTATTTACGAGAAGATTAGTATTCTCTTTATATTTAAAGGTCATTGACCTCCATGCACCAATGACAATATTACCATTCTCCCTTTTAAAGTATAATAATATAATAATTTTTAGTGCATGTGAAATATGATGTAAATATAAAAGAAAATTAATTAACTAATTAATTAGTTGGAAGAAATTTAAATTCAAACCCATATATCAAAACACAATAATATATTTTAAAAGTAGATTAAACCTAGATCTTTTCCACCTACTCATATTACACAAGTAAATTCTAACATAAGAAAACCAATTAGTTTTTTGTGTGTGTATGTGTGTGTTTTTTTTTAACACAAGAATTTTTCTTTTTTATACGAGTAGCAAACTTATAAAATTAAAAAAATAACATTATAAGATCCTAAACTAGAAAAAAAAAATCTCATCTAATTTTTCATGTTGAATAGCAACATTTTGTAATGACTTCGAGAAAATGATTTATATGTTCTTGTATTTACTATATGAATAAAGAAAAAAATAAACTTTCAAAATACCCTATGCAAAGCCTACTAACATTTACATTATTTACGAGAAGATTAGTATTCTCTTTATATTTAAAGGTCATTGACCTCCATGCACCAATGACAATATTACCATTCTCCCTTTTAAAGTATAATAATATAATAATTTTTAGTACGTGTGAAATATGATGTAAATATAAAAGAAAATTAATTAACTAATTAATTAGTTGGAAGAAATTTAAATTCAAACCCATATATCAAAACACAATAATATATTTTAAAAGTAGATTAAACCTAGATCTTTTCCACCTACTCATATTGCACAAGTAAATTCTAACATAAGAAAACCAATTAGTTTTTTGTGTGTGTATGTGTGTGTTTTTTTTTTAACACAAGAATTTTTCTTTTTTATACAAGTAGCAAACTTATAAAATAAAAAAAATAACATTATAAGATCCTAAACTAGAAAAAAAAAAATCTCATCTAATTTTTCACGTTGAATAGCAACATTTTGTAATGACTTCGATAACAATATAACTTTCATTAGGGAAAAAAAACTAATTTGCCAAACCCCAAAAGTTATCTCAAAATATTTATAACATTGTTAAAACTTTGCAACCAATAACAAACATCTTATAATGAAAAAGAAAAAGAAAAACGAAATAAATGGCTAACTATTAAAAAAAGATAGGAATAGGAAATTATAAATAATTGTTGAGGCATGAAAATTTTCTATCTTTAAGGATTAATTGACTATATATGGGGATTTATAGATAATACTCTTCCAAAATACAATAAAGCCTTTAAAGAAACACTCAAATAAACTGAATACTTCTTATTTAGAAGAAAGTTATTTATAAACTATAAATAGTCATCTTTTAATAGTCATGTCTGTTTATTTTATCAATAGATATATCAATTTTCTATTAACAAATATATATATTCTCTTTTAGTAATTGTCTTCTAATAGACATGTATGTTCTTTATTAACAAACATGTGTATTCTCCATCAACAGGTGTCTAATTTAATAGGTGCATCCCTTTATTTAATTTTAAATTCAAAATTTAAAATAATTAAAGTATGATTGCTAGACTTTATTTCTTTTAGAGGTCTAAGGCGTAAGGCCTAAGTCCAAGTTTAAGTCTTTAAATATATATATATATATATATCTCTTTTTATATATAATTAATTAATTATATATATATATATATATTATTTTGGATGTACTAAATAGGCTTACATTTATATGCTTCTAAATAACCTATTTCTTATCCAATGTGGGGCTTGAAATCCCACTTTATATTACAAATTATATTGTATAATAATCTTCACTGATTTGTAATATTGTTTCATAATATCATGCTTATCAAAAAGTTTCTTATAATAATTTAAACTTTCTCTTAGTGTAAATCCCTTAAAATTTTGACGAAGTTATTGATATCCTAAAATTTGAATCACAAATCTTTGTGTCAAAATCAAAAGAATCACACATAAGATATTATTAAATACTAAGAACTTTCAGAATTTTGCTTTAGTGCATTTTTAGCCATATGCTAATCCTAATTTCATGAATATTTACAAGATCAACCCCTTAAATCTTATTTGAAGTGACACCACTTCAATATTCATGTAGGTGGAGCTTGTCATTATGTCCATATTATTTCAAACATTTAACAACTCCATTAAGACTTTTATCAACCTCTTCTCATAATAGTATGCATTATAGAGTTTGTTTTATATGCTTGTTACTTCAAACACTTTTAACTCCATAAACTCCTCTTATAACAGTTTGCATAATATACTCTACTATGACATTTTACTAAGGAGTCTAGTGCTTATTTAACATATAATAATTTGTTGTTACCCATTGAACTTATATTGTTAGAGTATATACTAACTCAAAGTTGGGTTTCCATTACTAGTATTTTGTTTTAAATGTTTAAGCCTTATTTTTTTACGAGTTTGTTGTACTATATCTCTTGATAAAACTTTAGTAAAAAGATCAATTTTGACCATACATAGACCATTGTCATAATTCCATTTGTTATTAACTCTCTTATATAAGCATGTCTTTAAGTTTATATATCTTGATTTCCCAATATACACCTTATTGTGGGCTACACACATTTAGCCTCACTATCACAAGATATGGAAATGGCTAGCATAGGTTGGGGTCACAACTTTATATCTAATAACACGTTTCACTCCACTTCTTTTCCAGCAGCTGCTAATGTTATAAGTTTAGATTCCATAGAAGAATGGAAAGTGCAAGTTTGCTTTTGAAAAGCCTAACTATGGCACCCCCGCCTAAGGTAAATATCCATCCTGTTGTAGATTTATTATCATTTATATTTGTTATCCAACTTGCATCCGAATAACCTTCTAACACTAGAGGAAAACTACTATAATGAATTTCTAAATGTTTTGTTCTTCTCAAATATCTAAACACTAGCAATTGCTTTTCAATGATCACTGCTTGGATTACTAGTAGACCTTGAAAGTTTACAAACATAAATGCTATATTAGGTCTAGTACAATACATTACATATATCATATTATCTATTGCCCTTGTATACTCTAATTGTGCTATTGCTCTCTTAAAATTTTCAGTCAACTTGACACTAAAATCATAAGGAGTATTAAACTCCTTTATTCCCAAATTATTAAATTTTTCTAGTACTTTGATTATATAATGTGACCATGTCGATGTCATTCTTTTGTTTTCTCTTTTAACTTCTATGCCTAAAATTGTATTTATAACAACCTTAACTACTAATAAAGTCAATTAAGCATAATTGTGTTCTTAATCAAGTGCACTTAGTATCTAATTTGGTTAATGAGTTAACAGTGGATTAAAAATATGAGAAAATTTGAACCCTTAAATAATCAATTTTCACCATCAAGTTGTACAACATGATTATTGTTTCTAGTTATTCAAATCTCTCATTAGCAATTTTGTCTCAAACAAAATGCCTTTAAGAAGCCTAAAAACTTATATATGTTGGACTAAAAGTTATTACTCATCATTATCATAGTGAAAATTAAGGATTTATAACTAAATTAAGAGATTTCAAGACTTAGACTGTGGCTTAGAATGGTTGCATTGCAGCCAACAACCTCTAAAAGCTAAATTCTACACTTACGCCATGACTTAAAATACTTACACCATGGCTAAACTCGAGTTTGGATCAAATTTTGACATAGACACGATTTGCGCCACGGTAAAAAATATTTATACAATGGGCAACTGCTTGCACTGCAACCAAAATATTTGCCTTGCAACCAAATTAGCCTCTGGATAATTTGCGCTGTGGCCAAAATATTTTTCCCTACAGTGAAGTGCTTGTGCCGCAGCCAAAAATTTTTACATTACAATCAAAATCGCTACTTGCTCATTTTGGCCGCAACTCAAGAAAACTTGACTGTGACTTGAAAACCTACTGCACCCAAAATTTAAAGAAACAAACTAACAACTTGCTACCACTTTAAGATCAATCCTTGGGGCTTTTAATGGCTAAAAGGCAAGGTTATTAAAAGGGTTTACATTCCTAAAATCTCTATCCAATTGTCTTACCTAACTCAAGGATTAAAAGCTAATCTAATCATTCTAACTTCAAATATAACAACAAAGGTATATGAAACCACAAGTGACAACTTCAGAAATGTATTTTTCTTACTAATTGACCTTATACCACTTTGAACAAGTTTTAATGAACCAAATGAATATGTGTAACACCCCAAAATTAATTAAGATATTAATCGTGGATTGGACTAATTAAAAATAATTATTATGGAATAATTAGGCAAGCTATATAAATAAGAGTTTATGGAAAAATAAATAATTAATATAAGTTTAAAATTCAATTGGGTTAAAACTTAATCTAACCCCATAATCAATTTAAGTAGATAATAGATAAAGACTAATAGAGGCCCAATGATTTTAGGTGCAGACCCAACTTCCTATTGTAAGATTGGCCTAAGAGAAATCATCTAGCAATGACCCAATCTAGTTTAGTGAGTTGAAGGGCTAAAACCATGCTAAAATATTAGAAATTCTATAGCCCAATCCCTAAGGTCTGGCCCAACAAGCAAAAATCTGAACCTCATATGGATTTGGGCTTTTGGGTTAACCCAAACCCATCTAAAACCCTAATCTACTTAGCTCCATTCCCTATTCTGTAGCCACACTTTAAGAAATTGGAAGCTAAACACGTGTGCTGCAAAACACAAAAGTCTATTTTCGCACCTTTAAGGAAGAGGCTAGGGCTAACAGCACAAATCCATCTTATCTTACTTTTAGAGTCAAAATTAGCCAAGGTGAGTGTTATATAACTTAATCCTCTGCTCTTTCTCTTCATTTTAACCTGATTGATTTTTCATTTAGAGCATTTTCACCATATCCAAAATCTGATATAGATTATTTGATGATTTCTTAGAGAATTTTCAGAGGTTGAGGCTAAGAGGGATATTGGGTAAGTGTAAACTCCTCATTTTAATGCATTTTTTGCTGGTTTAAGACCCTCATAATTGATTTGTAAGTATGGGTATTAATTTTGTATGAATGTACCTAAGATTTAGGGTGATACTCTGAAGTTACTAGTGGGAGAAACATCAAATCCAAAATTGGAGACTTGTAGTAACTGGGTAAGTGTTCTCTAGGTAGCCATTAGCATTTTAATTCTTTGGGTACCTGTTTGCTACTATAAATTGATGGGTAAGAATGGTAATGGTCTGATTTTGTGTTCATAGGCTGAGTACCATTGTTATTAGCTTTCAAATGATTATCTACAAATGAGGTAATCGAGGTTAATGTTAAATTCTATGCATATGTCTACTTTAATTTTATATCTACTATACAAGTATGATTTTGAAATACATAATTAATGGTTGGCTATCTAATATATTGTGTTTGAATCTTGTGAGTCTATGGTGGTGCTGTGGTGTGGCTGCCACCTATACATTATGTTTCGATTGGCCACCAGGTTATGATTAGACCTTTACATGCACTGAGTCTAGGTTATGCTCATTAAGGAGTTGGTGCCGTGGACGGGCCTCTTCCAGTGTTAATGGCCTTTAACATATGGAATTGTGATTTTTAGTATAGGATAATAATCATTAATAGCCTAATTATTTCATTTGCAAATATGACCGATATAATTTCTTATGCTCATTTTAATTCATGCATATATGTTAATTAAATTAGAATATATGAATAGAATTTACTTTGGTTACTGAGATTTACATCTCACCCCGTTTCATAAGATAATACTTTCAGGTAAAGGCTCTTCGAGTAAGAATAAGGGGAAGCAAGTGGATGAAAATCCATAAACTCTAACCATATATAGGGAAGGCTACACTTAGACTGATCTGAGCATAGTAGATGCTAAATTTTGTATTTTTTCTTGTATAGCATCATCATGTAATCATATTGCCAAGTGTAGGAGTTTGTATTTTAATTACTTAAAATGTATCTATTGAGAAGCTAGGCCTCATATTAAATTAGTATTAGATGTATAAACTTATAACATCTTATATGAACTTTCTTGATCCTATGATATGGTTTACTATTTGGAAATATAATCATGTGATATATTAGATGTTGACTTGAACTAGTGATGCATAAAACCTCTAATGGAATATGTATTTGAATGATAATTGTTGGTAGTTTATAAATCCTTGCTATTATTAACCCGTGAACTTGCTAATATATGAGAGTTTGATGAGTAGGAATTAACACTTAAGTCTTGAGTTGATAATGATAGATAAGTTGGGTAAATTGGATAGACAAAAACTATTAGAGTCTCACAAATTAAGGTATAGTGGCCTTGGAATGTTACTAGAGGGAGAGTTAGAGTCTATGGAATGAAACTTAAGAAGAATTGGTGTAGAAGAAGGTCACGTCACAGCCAAGAGAGTGACAGAAGCGAGGAGCACCGCGGCGTAAAATAAAAAAGTGGCCTAAGAAGGGTCGTAGAGAGCAACCTCGCTGTAGTGTAAAATTTTCAGCCGCAGCGCAGGTTGAGGAATCAGGCAATGAGTATTCTAGTAGTTAGGTTCGCTGTGGCTCAGGTATAGCCCACCACAACGTGAATCAAAAAATTTGCTACAGTAGTTTTAAAGGTGTTTTTACAACACAGGAAAGGTCTAACTCACCACAATGAGATCTACGAAAATGTGAGAAGTTGAACTTGAGAGCAACTTCGTTACGACACAAAAATCTTAGGCCATGATATAAGATGCAAAATATCAGTTTTAAGCTATATTAGCCAACTTAGCTACGGCGGGGAAGGTCTAAGTCCCAGCAAAGATTTCCAAACTCTTATTTTTTACTTAGAAACCTTGAATTTCACTATGTTAAGGTTATGTAATGACTTGGGAATGTTTACATAAGGTTTTTGTAAGTTAAAATCAGTAGAAAGATGAATCCAAAGTCTTAGATAACTATGATCACTTATAAACTTGATTAGTTGTGGTTGTTTAACTAATAACCCTAATAATATCAAGGTTAAAAGTTTTCTTACTTTCTCCTATTTTATTTAATCATAATGACTTTAGATTTTGATTTGCGACTACTAATCATGTTATTAAGCCTAATTACAATAATTAAGAATTAGGGTCATTACAATATGTCCTTATCCCTGAAACCCCATAACAACCTCAAATGCAACATATGACTATGCAATATCTACAAAATCACTCAATGGCTTCTCATGATAGTAATGAGCTAAGGTATACCTAGGGGATGGATTGACTCATAACCAACATGACCAAAACAACCTAACCATGTCCCTTAAGGCTTTTAAACCACAACTAAACTCAGAAACACAATTGGCTAAGCGTTGATGTCCACTTTACACCTTATAATGACTATAATGACAATAAAAACAAAGAGTTACTTCTAAAACTTTCAAGTGATAACTCAAAACCCAAATGATGGGTTCTAAATTTCTTGAAACACCTTAAGTAGGTATAGAGGACACATTTAAACTAGCTCAATCCTCTAGATCTTTTATACCAATAACTCAAATAACAATTTTACAATACTACTTGTTTAAAGGTCATCAAAGATCAGGGTGCTCATTAATAATCATCTAGATACAATCACAAGTACCAATTCCATGATGTCTCATATTATAAAATTAGTTCTTATACTTGATAAGATATGATGCAATATGGCAATTATACAATACAATAAGCAATACTAGATACCTATTATACAAACCAAATTTAAATAGGGCTTTCAATCCTATACATTACTAAACTATCACACTAGGCTTCCATTAGCTTTTTTTGCTACTAAGGGGTCTAGTCCTTGAAAATGTTAGCTCACAACCAAGGTGAGATATACAATCTCAGTAACAAGAGGAAAATTTCATATATATATATATATATATATATATTAATCAACATAATGCATTTATATAGAAAAACAAACTAAAGACATTAATATCATCAGCAAATGAACTAGTTAGACTATCAGTGACTACTATCCCATATTAACAATCACATACAATATGTTAAAGGCCAATAATATTAAGAAAGGCCCATCCACGATGCCACTTCCCTATTGAGCATAACTTGGACTTAATGCATTCGGGGTCTGATCACAACCTAGTGCCCGATCGAAGCA
Source organism: Erythrophleum fordii (assembly GCA_032878935.1). Lineage (NCBI taxonomy): Eukaryota > Viridiplantae > Streptophyta > Magnoliopsida > Fabales > Fabaceae > Erythrophleum > Erythrophleum fordii. Next base: position 16,665,983 of record JAVQMF010000046.1, read on the forward strand.
TAATGCACCAATGGCAGTCGCACTACAGCTCCACCATAGACTCACACAAGGTCCAAACATAACTATTTAAATAGTCAACCATTCATTTAGCATTTAAAATCATACATATGCAGTAGATATAAGATTAAATTAAACATATACATGGAACCAAAATTAACTCAGATTACCTCAATGAAGCCCAATCACTCTTCCTCTAACTATCAATATAATCCAAAGGCCCACCAAGCTTATGACAAGTATAATTATCATTATTTAACTATTAATAACAAAAGAGTCTCTTATCTATTGATACATTTTATCAAGAATCCATTAGAAATCACTTATCCAAGTTCCCAAAAAATCTATTACACCAATTAAGGTCAAAACATTAAGAACTCACAATGGGTCACTCCTAACTTTTTCATTTTCGCATATGTAAAAGCCATGCACCAAAAGTCAATCCAAATGATAAAAATTTAGCACATACACTTCACAAAAGAAGGAGAAACATTTACCCATACATCTAAGAGATTAAATGGATTGATTTGAGCTTTAATTACAAAAAATACACTATGGGCCATCCTACAACTTGGATTTTCACATATATATAATCAACCATATACCAAAGTCAATCTATAATATGAAATTTAAGTAAAGTTACACTTCAAAATGAAGGTAAACACTTACCCTATGGTTCCACTAACTCCAAACTATAAAAATATTGCAAAGAATCACCCAAACACCAAATTTTAGATTTGAGAAGGAGATGAAAATCCACCAAACCAAAAACTAATTGGATTAAATTATAGAGGAGAATGAGAAGGATATGTTTTATATAGATTACTTTGGCCAAATCTTCTACTAGAAGTGAGAAATGATGAGAAAATACAAACTCTTTTCCTATGAGAAAATGGATTTCTCACTTGTCTAAAATTGAGTTGGTCTATAGAATAGAGGATAAGGGGCTGAGTAAGTTGGGGTAGATGGGTTTGGGCCAGCCCTAAAGCTCAAAATCCACTTGGATTCAAATATGTGTTTATTGGGCCATAAGTTAAAGGGTTTAGTTGATGAAATGAGAGTTGGACTCCTAAAAAATGGGATTGGACTTTCTTACAAACTAAAAGTGGGCTTTCTTATTTGGCTTATGGCATAAATGAATTAATCATAAGACCCAAATTAAATGTCCATCTTCCCCTAATTAATTCCCTAATTAAACCCATAACTATAATTAATATATCTTTACCCAACAATAACTAAATATGATTATTAGCTCAAAATGTCTAAAATAAACCTATTTCTTTAGAAACATTATTTTCCTTATTTTTCCTAAATCCATGTATTAATTCCTTAATTTACCGTAATTATTATTAATAAATTTTAAGGTGTTATAATATCCACTTTGCTTAAGTCTTTCATCTTAAAGATTGAAGTTAGGTACTTCTTAGTTTCAGAAATACTAAGCATATTTGTACCAAAAATTAACATGTCATTAATATATAAATAAATAATAACACATACCCCTTTGTGAACTTAAAATAAATACATTTGTTTGCATGATTATAAATACAATCATTTGACAAAATAGCACTATTAAATATCTCATTCCATTGCTGCTTGTTTCAGACCATAAAAAGACTTTATTAGTTTACAAACTTTGTTTTCATTTCCAGGGAGAACAAAGCCTATAGGCTTTTGTATATAGATTTCTTCACTTAGGTCTCCATTTAATAAAATTGTTTTAAAATCTATTTGATGTATATACAAATTATATATTGAGGTTAAAGCTAAAAGTATTCTATTGGATGTTATTCTTACCATAGGTGCATACGTATCAAAATAATCAATGTCTTCTTTTTGTGTGAAATCTCTCGCTATTAACCTTGCTTTGAAAGCTTGAATAGATCCATCTATATTATATTTTTGTCTAAATACCTATTTATAACCTATAGATTTTGAACTAGGAGGTAAGTCAACTAAAACCTATGTATTATTAGATATGATTGATTTTATTTCATCATTTATAGCCTTTTTCCAAAAAGCTACATCTCTAAAATACATAGCTTCTTGAAATGTTTTTGGACCATTTTCAATATTTCATAAGATTGATATCTTATTAAAAATGTTAAATCTATCTCCTTCAACTAAAAACATTGTTGATTGTGAAGAAATAAAGTTTAAACCAAGACTTTTTTTCTTTCCAAACCCTCTGACTCTTTCTGAGTTCTAGTTGGGTGTTATCACTATTCCATTTATCAGTAGCAATACTAGAATGTGATATCTTATATGTATCAATATTATTTTGATCTTGTTTAAACAAAAATTAATCATCAGAATCGTGAATAAATTTGTCTTCAATGAATTCAATATTTATAGATTCTATAATCACATTAGACTAGAAATCTAAAAGTCTATATACTTTTGAATTTTGTGCATATCCTGCAAGAATACTTTTGATCCCTCTAAAACCCAATTTTATTCTATAATGATTAGGAACTTATAATATGATATATGCCCCACACTTTGAAATAATTTAAATTTGGCTTTCTATTGTTCCAAAGTTCGTAAAGTAACACATTTATACTCTTTGAAGGCACTTTATTCAATATATGACATGTAGTTAATAAAATTTTACCCCATAAACTATGTGGTAGGTGTGCATTCAACAACATAACAGTAACCATGTTAACTAAAGTCCTATTTTTTTTCTTACAACCAATCCATTTTGTTGTGATGTGTAAGGGGCACTTCTTTGATTTATCACACCATGCTCTTCACAAAACTTGTCAAACTCAATAAGAAAATATTTTCCACCTCTATCATTATGTAAAATCTTTATTTTCCTATTCTTTTGATTTTCTACAATTGACTTGTATTCTTTAAATTTTTGAAAGGCTTCATCTTTGATTTTAAGTAAATAAACTAAAGTAAATTTAGAGTAGTTATCAATGAAAGTAATAAAATATCTTCTACCATCCCTAGTTAATTCTCCATTTAATTCACATATGTCAGAATGTACTAAATCTAATAATTCTATATTTTTTTCAACTCGAGGAAAAAGCTTTTTTTTTCTCTTTTTTGCTTGTATACAAATTTCATACTTTCTATATTTTGATGTTTGCAAACAATATAACCATTTTTTGACATATATGTTAATGAGAGAAAATTCAAATGTCCTAATTTAACATGTCACAAAAGCATAATTAGACTCAATATATAAATAGAAACCATATTTATTATATTAATACTTAGTTTAAATATGCTATTACAGTTGTATCCTTTTCCTATAAATGTACCATTTTTAGAGACTATTACATAATTAGATTCAATTACAATTTTGAAACCTTTCTTAGACAGTAAACTAGCAGACACCAAGTTCGTTCAAATTTTTGGCATATGAAACACATTCATCAAAGTCAACTTTTGTCCAAATATAAAGTTAATTTCCATGGACCCTTTTCCTAGTACTTCGGTTGTGACATGGTTGCCCGTTAGAACTTTTTTAGATTCCTTCACTTCTGTATATGTCTTGAAGGAATTTATATTATTGTAGACATGGACAGTGGCTCCAGAATCTAGCCACTAATTAGGATCTTTTGTTGTTGAACTAGCCATGTTCAATTTCGTGACCATTCCAACTTAAAGTGCAGAAATTATTGTTATCATGTCTTGGATATAATTCTCCACCACATTTGCTTTCTCAGAATTTCCAATTTTAAGATTAATTCTTGCCTTTCTAAGTTTGCATTCATGAATCAAATGGCATTATTTTCTACGATGGAAACAATGTAAATTCTTTCTCTTCTTATTAAGAGATTTCTTGTTCACTTTTAGACCATTGTTTTCATTGCCAAATTCTTACCTAGATTTCATATTACTAACAAAATGAATCATAGAATTTGAGATAAAAAAACTATGCATCATGAGCACAAGTTTCAGTTTTAATTTAAAGATATGTTTGGAATTATTCCAGGGTTAATTTATTAGCAAAATGTAATACTTTCTTTTTGTACTCATCCTAGGAATTAGGCAGTTTAGAAAGGATTGCACCAATTTGTAATCATCAAGAATCTTTACATCAAGATCTCTTAGTTTTGAAACTAAGACTTGCAATTCATGAACTTGATTCATAATAAGTTTTGATTCAGACATTTTGAATTCAAAATCTTATAGTGCTAAGAATTTGTTTGTATCTCTTTTTCCAACTTGATAAGTAGTCTTAAAAGTAGCCCAAATTCCCCTTGGGATTTTCAGGTTGGAGTACAAATCATACACGTGATCAGTTAGTGTGTTCAAAATATGTTCACGACATATCAACTCATCTTCTTCACACTTCTTTTTATGCATTTTAATTTTGTCAGAATCATTCTTAGTGGGGTCTGGCAGTAAAGGTAATAAAGGATCCAGAACATAATAACTCTTCAAAGCAGTCAGAAGAAACACTATTTTATCTTTCCAGCGAGTGAAATTTGTAACACCATAATGTCTTAACCTCAATTAATCTCCCTCTTGACTCGATTCCATATGATTTCCAACAAACAAGTACAAACCGTGACATTTTCATGCTATAAAACAGGGTTCGAACGCTCATATTTTGCTCCGTGGATCCCGTGAACCCATCATTCACATTCTCTACTCAAACTCCATTTATATGACTCATACATGGCATAAAAAAAGCCATAAACCACAGATATAAAGCTAAAAACCAAGAAAGTGCAATTTCTCAAATGGGCTCAAAAGTCAGATTTTTGGATCTAACTTTGGAAAATCATAACTAATTATAGAAAAATGGGAATCAAGCAAACTATAGCTTTTTGGAAATCTCTAAGTGTTAACTTTACACTAAAAATAATGTCTAACCATAATCTCAGCGTTTGGACCATGTTTGACATAAAAAAAGAGACAAAGGTCTGACTGTCCCTGATACTGATGCAGTTTGCTGTCATGAATTTCAAAAATTCATAACTAATTCTAAAAAAATCCAATCTAGGAAAACTATACCAATTTGGAAAGCTACAGATGTTAACTAGAGGAAAAAAATAAGTCTAGATCAGTTTAGTAGCCCTTAGACCTCAAAAACTAATGGAACAATAATGAAGGTCGGATGACTTCCCTAATGCTAACACAGAACTTCAGGAAGTTTGTTCTCTCTCTACAAACCTCCGATTGAGGTGCTTCCAGTTGGTATAGGTCTGTGGATTTCTAGTTTATTCCTATAAAATTTCATGATAATTAGACACCATTTGGTCCATGAATGACATGGATTCATTTTCGGACTAGTTGCACAGTATCATAATCAAAACCATCAAAATTTTTTAACTTCAACAATTCGCCAAATATTTTCTAGACCTCCAAATATTACCCACTTTAGCTTCTCAAGAAGCTCTTTACAAACTCTAGAGGCATGCTAAATTTCATATCAAGAAGAGCTCATTTGGTCATACTTTGACATAGCTCACAAATTTGACAATTTTGACACCCAAAACGGTTCAAAGTGGGTCCAAATGGCCTCTCACATGTTCTCGCATCTCATGCGACAAGTTTTAAAGCATAAACATAGTATATATGAAATGTCCAAGTGGTACAAACCATCATACATTTAAAACTCACTATGTGACAGGCCAAAATGCACTATCACATACAATCCACAAAATGGGCAAATTCCACATTTTCATTACTTTGGCTCTCTACATAGTTTATACATCATTTTTCATACATTTACACTTGCTTTAACATTTACATCTCAAAATAATAGGTGCATACTCATTTTGGCACCTCTTTACATCAAAAGAACTAAAATAAACTAACAACCGTCTAAACATGCTCAACTAGGCTCCTTGTGCACTTGAATCTCCTTAAGCTCCACCTAACATGTTAAGATGGGAGAGGGAAGGGGGTGAGATTCATGGAATCTCAATAGCTCATGCACTCATTCAAGGAAGCAATCAAGGCATATAAACAAGTCAAAGCATGCAAATAGGTATCTAACCATTTACAATCATACAATATATAATTTACATGCCATGAATATCACATCAATGCCAAGAATAAGCTCTAGGGACTTTTGGTCTAGCCTCACCCGATTTTAGGGACTTTTAGATGGCCTCACCTTTGGTTTAGGGATTTTTGACTTGGCCTCACTCAATTACGAGACTTTTGACCTTGTCTCACCCATCCTCAGAGACTTTCGGCTTTACCTCACCTATCACAAGGGACTTTTGGCATTATCTCACCCGAGCAATTTTCATAATCTAACATATAAACATATTGGTACCAATGTATCAAGGTAATAACATATGGCATGTCTCACACAACAAGCATATACACAAGCATACAATAACTATATACATCCAAGAATGTAACAAGAAAGAGTGGAGAGCTACCTTCTAAGCTAATACAAGCCTTCCCTTTCAATTTCTCTTCTCCCTTCTTGGTTTCACAATCACACCTTGATGGAGGTGCTTCTCTTGAGCCTAGACACAATAAAGAGCATGGAATTACTCTCTCATAACTCAACAATTATTAGGGGTTCTTCATAGCAAACCCTACCAGCATATAAGACACTAGGGGTCCTCTCTCTCTCTAGAATTTCACCAACTCTTCTTCTCTCTCAAGCTCTCAAGTTGGTAGAAACAACATACTCAAGGAAAGCAAAGAAGAGAAAGTAAAGATACATAAGTTCTAGCCTTCTTCAAGAGTGGTTTTCCATTTTTCCTCTTCTGACCCAAGCCTAAAACCCAACTAATTCAACAACCAAAACTATAGAAAAAGAGGGCAAAGAGAGAAGAACAAGATTCTAAGAAGAAAAGATAGGGAAATCTCAAGCTTGTTTACCTTTTCTTTGTTCTTCCTTCCTTCTCTTGGTCTCTCTCTCTCTCCACAGCCCTTTTCTCTCTTTTGGTTGAAGCTTAGGTCAGTTAAAAGAGAAAGGATGAATTTGGACGCTTTAAGAAGTCAAATTCTCCTTTTTCACGCTTTTCTGGACTAACCCTCGCTATAGCGAAAATTAACCTTCACTACGGCAAGTACCTATCAATCCCAAACCCCTATTTTCGCTACGGTACTCGTTATGGCGAGCAACTCCCTGATTTTTGTATGGGATGCCCGCACTCGCTATAGTTAGAAGCATTCTCACTATAGCTAACAGATACATTTACTATAACTAGATCATTTCTCGCTATAGCGAACAGGTACATTTGCTTTAGTTAGGCCATTTCTCGCTATAGCTAGTAGACTTAGAAAATTTCAGGACTTCGAAAATTTTCAGCTTTTTTTTTTTTTCTGGTTGTTACAAAATTAGTGCCATTGAACCAATCAAGTTTGATGAACTTTTTTAGATTTTCTATGGTAATCACTCTTTAAAATTGTTAGAAAAATAATAGGAACAGGAAATCAAAAATAGGCTTCAGGACATGAAAATTCACTATCTTTAAAAAGTAATTAACTATATATAGGGATTTATAGACAGTGTTCTTCCATGATACAACAAAGCCTTTAAGGAAATATTTAAAAGAACTTACCACTTCTAATTTGGAAAAAAGTTATTTATAAACTCAGAATAGACATTTTTCAATAATTATGTCTATTTATTCCATCAATAAATATGTCTATTCTCTATTAATAGACATACTTGTTTTCTTTTAATAGTTATCTTTTAATAGGCATATATGTTTTTTATTAGCAGACATATCTATTCTCCATGTATCTAGTTTAATAGGCATATCTCTTTATTTAATTTTAAATTCAAAATTTAAAATAATTTAATTAAGACTATCATATTTTATTTTTTTTAGAGACCTTCTAAGTCTTTTACTATATCTATATATATATATATATATATATATAATTTTGGATATACTAAACAAATTTACTTTTACATACCTCTAAATAACCTCTTTTTTATCCAATGTGAGACTTTAAATCTTACTATGTATTACAAACTAACACTAACAACTAAACACATTATTTGAATTAAATAGCTAAAGTAAGGATTAAGAAACACTTTGCTTCTTTGCAGGAAGAAAGTGATCAATGTAGCTAGTTTTTGTGCCAATGAAATGAAGGCTTAACTAACTAATACATAAGCTATATGCTTACAAGAGTTTCAACTAATACATAAGCTATATGCTTACAAGAGTTTCGTCAAGTATTAAAAAGTCCTGCATTTTGAACATTGGGCTGATATTATTGCTCGTGATTGGCATATGATGTCATGAATTTCGAAGTCAATTTTTCATCCATATGAAACAAAAGGGTTGGTTTTTGCTTACATAAGTTTCATCAATATTTATAATATGCTACAGTAAAATATTGATGATGGAAGCTTGGGTGTTAGCAAGATGAGTATAAAATTATAAAAACGCTCCTTTTAATATGTTTGGGAATGCTGAAAAGAAAATAAAAATTTGATGAGTAAAGAATAATATTTTACTCAGATCCTACTAAAATTAGATTTTTAAAAAAATTAAAAAGTTAAACAGATATAATGGTAGCAAATACCATTATTATATGTGATTGTATCAAATAACATCAATGAAGATGGAAAATAAATCTCGAACTAAATTCATTTTTTAAAATTTAATTAACTTATATTTGATACTTTTTCATTTAAAAAATTATAATCAATTTTTTAATATTTTGATATATATATATATATATATATTGTAGAATTTTTTATTTATTTTTTGACCAAGAAATTTTATATAATATAATATAATAATGTAATTTTATTTTTATATGATTGTAAAAATAATTATATAATTTGTTTTGTGAAGGACAAAAAAACAATTTTATTGTTTGAAAGAAGTATATATTATGTAAAAAGTTAATATAACAGAAAATAAAATAGAAAAAAATTGAATATAATTTATAAAATAAGAAAGATATTAGATATAAATCTTATCTATTTTCCTCAAACAATGACAGAAAAGGAAATTTGTCTTAGATTTAATAAATAAAACTATGAGGAGAGGAGTCATGACAAGGATTTCTCATTAATATAGTTAATTAAACCTCTTAGATTTTTAGGCATTAATAATTAATATTTAAAGATTCTATTATTATTCAGATAAGTACATAATTAATATTTGTTAATCTTCACAAAAAAAAATTATATAGTATTTAATTGTCATGTGAATAAATTATTAAAAGATAAATAAATCGTCATGAAAAAATAGAGTGCAGACTGGATATGTGTCAGAGACTCTAGAGAACGTTTGACAGAAAAAGGAGTTAGTAGAGAGAAAGCAGGAAAGAAACAGCAAAGCGCTGAACAGTATCACAGCAAGAGAATTTCAGAGAAAGAGAGCGAGAGACTAAGAAAATGTGAAGGAAATTGAATAATTAATTCGATCTTTCTTCTCTCTATCGTTTTTTAGAGGGAAAATCTTTGATAGATTGAAGCTGAAAGGTTAAGTACAATGAAAGAGCAGTGGCTCGATTTTGATCAGAAACGCTTGCAGGTTAGTGTGAAGAAGCCACGGTTGTCTTTTTAGCTTTTGATTTCGCTTTAATGCTTGGATTTGATGTTGTTTTAGATTAAACTTATATTCTTTTTTTTATTTCTTTTTCCTTTTGCAGTTATTAGAAATGGTATTTTTAGTGTCAACTGTTAAGTTTAATTTATTTAAGGTTTAAAGGTTGTAATGATTTAATTTTTCGCAACAGGAGCTTTAAAGGATTAGATCTGGTCATTCTTAATAATTAATTTTTTTTGGCTAGTTTAATTTTTGCTTACTGAATGCTTTCCATCTTTTTTTTTTTCCTTTTATATTATGCTAATATCTCTGAGCCTTCTGTCCTGATATTAAATCGTTATGGGTATTATGCTTTGTGTTTTCAGCGTTTCATTTTGCGTATGTTCTTAATGAATTCCTATAGGGTGATAAGTGCTTGAAGGAAATTAACAACACAGGAGTAAAGTATCCAGAAGGCAGCAAATAGTAGAATTTGTGATATTTGTCAAAGTCATTCATGGCGTCTGCTAGCCTTGGAAATGGTGGGGCCAGCAGTTCCAGGTCTGTTAATGGCTTCAGGGGTTCATCTAGTTCAGTGGATTGGCTTGGGAGAGAGATGCTTGAATTGAGGCTGAGGGACAAGATTGACCATGATGAGGACAGAGTGAGTTACTGTATTCTGACACTTGGTTATTCTCATTTCATCTTTTAGATGCTTGAATTTCTCTATCAATTACTGGAAAATCTCATTACGAGTTTGGATTATCTTCCTGACGGGTCTTTCCTGTTGTGGTTGATACTTGATAACTTGCAAATAGCAGTGTGGTTTGGAATGGGTTCCTTCACTCCAAAGGCACTTTATGTGACTTAAGAAATGACCACTGCCAGAACTTACCATCTGTCGAATTTTGATTTTGTTTCCTTAGCTTTTCTTGTTCTGAGTTGTTACTATTTTTGTATTTTCAGGATAGTGAGCCTGACATCATTGATGGTGTTGGTGCTGAAACAGGACATGTGATAAGAACTAGCATTGGTGGTCGAAATGGTCAATCTAAGCAGGTCAAAATTTTTTTGATTGTTTGATAAATAAGAACATTTTGTGGTTATTTATCTGATCATAGGTGAATTACTAGCTGGTTACAGCTTCCCTGACATTTATTGTGTTTGAGTTGACAGAATGTGAGCTACATTGCAGAACATGTGGTTGGAACAGGCTCTTTTGGTGTTGTCTTTCAGGTGAGGGAGAACTACGTTGTTTTGCTATTGATATTTTTTGTGTATGGCATGCTTCTAAATGACAATATACTTATGATTTTACCCACTTTAATGGTTTTATTAGGCAAAATGTAGAGAAACTGGAGAGATTGTAGCTATCAAGAAGGTTCTTCAGGACAAGCGCTACAAGAACAGGGAGTTACAGATTATGCAAATGCTGGATCATCCGAATATTGTTGCCCTTAAGCATTGTTTCTTTTCAACAACCGACAAAGAAGAGCTTTACTTGAATCTTGTGCTTGAATATGTTCCTGAAACTGTTAACCGTATTGCAAGGCACTATAGCAGGATTAACCAGCGAATGCCTTTAATATATGTTAAGCTTTATACCTACCAGGTATGTAGTTGCTTGCTTCTCTGTTTGATCTAGGAGTGGAAACACTTTAGAACAGGGAGAGACAACCCTCCAAAGTTTTCAATGATTACAGACTTACAAATAACCCATATAGAGAGATGTTCTCACAAATAATATATAATTGGCCCCAAAGAGCTAACTTATCTTTTCTAAAATATAAACCCTACTTAATTATTTCTTTTATATCTATCTCAGCCTTATATTGCTTCATTCTGAACAATTTTGGCTTCAGCTTCACTGATGATTTCATTTTATTTTAACATTTGCCTCTGGATTTATGAATTGTGGACATTGCCTTTGTATTTGGGTAAAAGACTTTCAAAAGAAGGAAAACCCAAGAATCACCGTGTGGTTTACACATTTTAAATCTGTATCCATTTCTTGTCTGTTTCCTTCTTCTTCTTCTTCTTCTTATTATTATTATTATTTTCTTATGAATGTGGCTGCAGATTTGCAGGGCCCTTGCTTATATACATAACTGCATTGGAATATGTCATCGCGACATTAAACCTCAGAACTTACTAGTGAGACATCCTATTGAGCTATTGATTTTGGTGTTCATGTTGAGTGCTACAAATTGTGATTCTTTAGTATAAAATTCTGCATGTTTATACCATCATTGAGAAGTGTTTGAAAATTTGTTTACACTCTAAATCTAAATAAATAAACAGTTACTCACTGAAGGGAAACATTACTGAAATGAGATTAAGGACACATTCGGCTTGTTCTTTTAGTATGTATGTGATGCCCAATTTATGCATACCTGCACCCTCATATGTCTGCATTAGCAAAGGTGACTTAATTGCCCCTCGAAAGGCTTTATAATTGTAGTTAAATCATTCGGCAATGTCTTTGAACTTTTCACTGAAGTTGGTCTTATAGCATAAGGTTTTATGAATGCTGATTTTACCTTATCCTACTTTTTAAAATTATTCATGTTGTCACATGTTAATGCATACTGGTAGTCTTGTTTCATTGTTAGCTGGTTGAAATTATGGGTGATGGTTAATTTGAATTTTCTAACTTATTTCTTTTTAAATGTCCTACCTCTCCTATTAAAGTATTTTTTTCTCTAATGTAATTGATATCTAAGAGTTTCCTTAGAACCTAGCCAATAATTACAAAAGTTTGAACTGCTGAAGAACAGTTTCATTCTGAGGATTTGTTCATTGTAAATTCATTTTAAAAATGCATTCATGAGAACTGACCATCTGCTAGACAAACCTGAGGCGGAATGTCTCACTGTTTTCTGTTTCTTGTAGTTGTGTTTTAGTATATATGTGAGGAATGAGCAGGGTAGTGATCAATACCTGAGGGGCCACTATGGAAGAGCTCTGACTTGAAGGGAGGTGGAAGAGATTTTTAGAATAATTAAATACATCTCTTCCCTCTTTAGTCTTTAGCATTGCCATACCTTGCTAGAGGATTTACTTTTACTTTTGCAAAGTTAAGTGATTGGAGGAGAGCATTGGATGGAGCCCATCTTAAGAAAAGTATTCATAGGATATTTAGGTTTAGGAGCCTCCAGTCAACTTAATGTCATGTAGAGATCATTATGAATTGAAGTTTGGCTTAACTTAAAGGAAAGATGTTAGAATATGTGCATGTGTACATTAGTAAATGCGTGTTAGCATCAGTTACTATTTGTTTTGTTGTGCTCAAATGCATGTTGGTTATGGCAGGTGAACCCACACACACATCAGCTAAAACTTTGTGATTTTGGAAGTGCAAAAGTGCTGGTAAGATATTAAGCCCACTGGTGGTTGCTGGAAGCATTTGTTTCTTCGCCTTAATTTTAATCATATTCTAATTCATCAGGTGAAAGGAGAACCAAATGTTTCTTACATCTGTTCAAGATACTATCGTGCTCCAGAGCTTATATTTGGTGCCACTGAGTATACAACTGCCATAGATATATGGTCAACTGGTTGTGTAATGGCTGAACTACTTCTTGGACAGGTCATAAATATGTATATATTTTCCTTTTTTCTTTCTTATCATTTTCCTTGTCAATGAAGTGCAACTTATTTTGCAGCCTTTGTTTCCTGGAGAAAGTGGAGTTGATCAACTAGTTGAAATCATCAAGGTGAGGGGTTATCTCTCTTTTTGCCATTTGGGCTAGTAGATGCATTATTTTACCGGCCATATATTAATTTACTGGCCATATATTGCAAAGACCTGGATTACTGTCTTAGATTTGTGTAATTCTTGCAATAAATGCCTTTTTGCTGGACTGAATAAATTCAGCAGTCAGTTCAATGTGAAACGACAAATATTCTGAAGATTTTGACATTTTCTCTACATCCATGCTAAAGGAAAGGGAGATATTTAACTTATTTGTGCCACAGTTTCCAATCTTGTGTTTTAAGTTGCACTTTTATACTTGATTGTCTCCTCTTGGTTTGAACAAGCTGATGGTATAAAGGAGAAGCTGCTTTTGTATATACATTTAGTAACTCCTAGGTTTCTTATTGTTCTCATGATATGATAGTTATGCAGTTCAGTATGCCCCAAAGGAATCTCCAAGGATTATAATCTAATAGGAAATTTTGTTCAGGTTTTGGGAACCCCAACCAGGGAAGAGATAAAATGCATGAACCCAAATTATACTGAATTTAAGTTTCCGCAGATAAAACCTCATCCCTGGCACAAGGTCTGTTCTTTCTTGTCCTTTGCTTACATCCTTTAATTTATTATGAATGCTCTCAGTAATTCAAGATTTTGATTAAATCCCTTCATACTCATTCTTTGCCAAGGTAACCTTGATTTTTATTATTTTTGAGCCTGTACTAGATAATTTCCAAGTAATGTTTTTATCAACAATCAGCGTGGTTTATTTGATGGAATTATGCCTATTTTTCTATGGTATTTCAAAGAGATTGACAAAACTGGCTGATTAAGCTGTTAGATTTATTTGTTCATGGTTACTGGGATGTGGTGAATTCTGTCAATTCATGTGGAGTGTCTTGCATGCGGATTGTCCCTTATGGGGGGATAAGGGAAGGCGTTTAATGAGATAGATGGGATCATGGGAAGTATAATCCTAACCAAAGTTCATTGATCTGCATTTAAAATTGACAAATTGTAAAAAGGAATTCTGTTTATTACGTTGAATGAGGTAATATACATTGCTATTTATAGATACAAGGAAGCTATTTTAAGAGTAAAATTATAGTTAGGGACATTAAGGAGTAATGAAATAACTAAAATACATATGTGCGTAATAACTAAAACAATTACATTCTTTACAAGTATTTTTAACACTTTCCCTCAAGCTCATGGATGGATATCCTCCATGTCAAGCTTGATGATCAACTTCGAAAAGGTGACATTAGATAATCCGTTGGTAAGCATATTTGCAAGTTGGTCACAAGAAGAAACAAAAAGAGTACAAATTAGACTACTATCGAGTTTTTCTTTGATAAAGTGTTGGATAATATCAACATATTTAGTACATGATGGGACTCTCGTAGATTGTAATAATGTAATGAAAAGGAACTTTAGCTATAGCTCCCTTGATACAAGGAGATAGCAGATAACAGAGAAATGAACACAAAAAGAAATGCAAAACAAAGAAACAAAGCACCCCCCTAACTTTCGAGAGGTTAGGTCCTCTCCACTATCTCAACGTTTTCCTTCCTCTCCCTCCTTTCTGGATCCTCTCCACCAGAAATATCCCTCCAGAGCACACTGACGGGCTTGTCGTGCAACCCTCAAAATAAAACTAGGTTGATCTAAAAATATAGCAAGTGGCACAACCTAGGTCATCTCCCTTGGAATTGGAATTCAATGTTCAATTAGGTTCTCTAAGTGTTCTAAGATCCTAGAACTATCTAATTTGGAGGGTTTTTAATTGAATTAAACTATCCTAAACTGGATTGAAACAAATTTCCTAATGTCTACCTAATTGGATGAATTGTGATGATAATGATCTTGTGACTAGCTTAGGAATCGTCTCTTGGTATCCACTATCCTTATCCTATTCCAATTGTGATTAATTATGGCCTAAGAATTCTTAATTATGTTCATTAGCAAATGATATTGAATAACCATTCAAGATTCAAGAGATTAATAATCTAATGTTGAATTGAGACCTCAATCCCGCATTAAACCGTTAACTCTTGTTCTTAAGATCAATAAACATCCAATTTGATTGATTAACTAATTAATTATCTTCTGATTCATCATCCAAAAATGTTTAATTAACCAACTAAACACCAAGGAATTCTCAAATCAAACAATCAAGCACAAAATCTCACTCATGCAATTCATCGAACACCTTCGAAGTATACATGGGAGATTAGAGAGAATAATGAAAAATCAAATTCAAATTTAACCAATTAATCAATAAAAAGGGTTTCCTAATCAGTGTCTAACCAGCCACTAATTAATTACACAAATGCCAAATCAAATACAACTCAACCGAGATTGTACAAAATAAGAAAAAGTGTAGGAAAAATAAAGAAATCTTAGCCATAATTTGTTGTTCATCCATGGATTCAAGTTTCAACCAAGAGCTTCCTCCCTTGCTAGCCTCAAGATGGATGAATTAAAGCTTCATATTGGTGGATGGAGATGGAGAATGGAATAGAGAGTGCTGGACGAAGGGAGGCGTGGGTGAATGGTTGATGATTGGATGGAGGTGTCCCTCTTAAGTTTTTATATTCTCCTTCCCTCCTTGTTCACGTCTCTTTTCTTCATTCACGTCTCTTTCCCCTTTCACGTCTCTTTTCTTCATTCACGTCTCTCTTCCCCTTTCACGTGCTATTCATTAATCAATTCACGTGCTCTCTTATTTGCCAATTTCCCGTAGCTTTGCATGTGAAATAAGGTGTGGGTCCCATTCAATATAATAATCCATATGCTTCAGCGTTTCTGTTCACGTATTTCTTCTTCTCCAAGTTCTGCATGCTGCTGTGCTTCATCGTTTGCTTGCTGTCACGTTACTTCTTTCCAGTTTCTGCAGCTTCTTCACGTGGTTCTGCTTCCTTCGTGCAGCTTCTGTTTATATCACACGTTGCTTTCTTCTCTTCGCAGACTTCCTCGAGTTCCAGCCACTGCATGTGTGTGTGTTTCTCTTCGAACCAGACCATGGCTTTCTTCATTTTTTTAGCTCGTTCCAGCCCTCCTTTTTTTCGTGTTCTTCTTCATGCAGCTTCTGTACAAACCTCACTCGAGGTTCTCTTCTTTTGAAGTCCAACGTCCAGCTCCTTAATGCTCCAGGCGTTGTTCTGTTGTTCTGCACAGCTTCTTCTCTTCGTTTGCAATGCTCATTCCTTCGTGATTGCTTCTTACAGGCTTCCCATTTCAGCTGCCAGCCATGCAACTTCTGCATGTAGCTTCAGCTCATGCATCATTCAGCTCCATCGTCTTTCTTAGCTACAGGTGTGGTTCTCCAGCGTTTTCATTCAAACCAGCAGCTCGAGTGGACTTCTCTATATTTCTCATATACTTTATGGCTTTATTCTGGACCCTAAACCCGTAGCTTCAATGCCTTTTCCATTCTCCAGCTTATGGCTTTACTTTTAGTTCTCATCACACCTTTTCTCGTGACTTCTCCCTCCATTCAAATGTATTTGCCCAAAATCTGCATAAAAACAAAGGAGAAAAATCACAAAGTTCATTTAAAATTATTTATGCATTTAAAATCAATAATTTTGCCAATTAATTCATAAGGTGCAAGAATGGCTACTAAAATCAATTATCCACCTAAGTAAATCCATTAAGCCTTATTTAGCTATTAAAATGGTTAAGTTAGGAGAATTAAAATATATAAAAATCATAGTTATCAAATTCCCGCACACTTAAACCTTTGCACTCCTGGGCAATGCTCAAAATCCAAGTTAAAAGAATGAATTTGATACACCCGGCTAGAAGAATGATAAGTAGGAAATGAAAATGAAAAAGAAAGTGTATAAATCACAAGCTAGAGATTAATCACAACTATTTATCACTCCAACAATCAATGTTAACTTTACTTGCATCAAGAATTAAGCTCCATGGCAATTTCATTTGAAAAGAATGAATTAAAATGCGTAGCCTCTCACATGGTTAGTGTTTACTCTCATCTCTCAAGTGTTTATGGGCAATGTATAGCACTCAAATTTCACCCGTCAAAGTTCATTACCATAAGCTTGTCAAGCTTCTAAATCTCCACCACCCATGCTAAATGCAATACACAAATCAAAGGACTTTATTTAGGGTTGTAATGGGGCTAAGGAAATGAAATGAATGGATACAAAAAATAAAGGGAAAAACTAAACAAATAGATACCTTAGGATCTCAAGAGCAATCAATGAAGATTTAGGATAGGGAAAAATGTGCATTCAAGGCCTTATTTTTCACTAGAACAGCAACTATAAACCCAATTTGAAACACTTTTTTTTTTTTTTTTGACTTTCTATAGCTTCCTTTTCTTTTTTTTTTTTTTCAATGCTTTTTCTTTTGTTTTCCTTTTGCTTTTCTATCTCTTCTTTCTTTGCATTTTTTTTTTTTTTAAACATATTCTTTGACTAACAATGGCCTTAATGGATGTAAAGCACACATTCACGTATCCTATTTAGATGTGATGCTCCTTGAAAATTCCTAAGGCATCTTAAAACAAGGTGGGAATATATTTAATGGCTATAGGCTAACAAGAAAAGAAAAGAAGGTTCAAAGTGGCTAAAACAATGGATAAAGATGCATGTAGGGTTGGCCTTTTGGCTCTAGCTAAAATAGAAAGGAATGCCTTATCATTTTCATGCATGCAAGTGCAAATGTGGTCTCAACAAAGAATCAGGACAAGTTCTAGAGTGAAACAAAGATAGGTGAAAACACACTACAATTGAACAATTAAGGCTCAAATCCTCACCAGCTAATGGCTATCAAATAATTCATTAAAATCAAATTCATTGCCACTTCACTTAAATCAAAATACAAGATCCATCACTTGTCATGTCTAAGTGAATCCAAGCTAAAATCATCTTAACTTGCAACTTTTACAGAAAAATTGAAGAAAAATCACATTATTTTTCAAAAATTTTTAGAAAATGTTTTGAAAAAAAATGGATGGAATGAAATGACTCTCTCCCCCACACTTAAATGTTGCATTGTCCTCAATGTCAGCACACAATCCAGTAAACAGATAAACAAAACAATATAAAGAGTGAAAAGAGAGAATACAACTGGATGAACTTGACAATGAAGATCTCAAAGGTAGGCTAAGATTCCCATGTAGCTGGTTAGCAATTTATTTCCTACAAAACAAAAACAAAATGAACTGTAATATAGAAAAGAAAAGAAAACTAAATCCTAAACTAAAAGAGCTTTATTAAAGACTAACTAATCATATGTATCAAAAACAAAAATTAAAACTACTTTATTCCTTCTTAACTCCAGAAGTTTAAGTCTCACTACTTTAAAGCATTTTGATTGATCATTCAATGATGACCCATGGACTTCCTCAACCATCAGTAGTTTAGGAAAGTCATTTTCAGCAAATTTAGAACCAAGAAAAGAATAAAAATCGAAATTAGAAGATTTAAAACTAAAGAAAGAAAATCTAAAATCAAATTTAAAAACACTAGACTTTAGACTCTCTAAATATCTATCAAAGCCAATAAAATCTACTTGACTCTCATCGATAAGAGTCACTACATCCATAGGAAAATTAAACTGCAACTTCTCACAGTCTTTTGAATTTAAGTCCTCCAAGGTATCTGGCAGTTGCTTTTTATTAGCTTGGAGAATCTGTTGATTGTTGGGAACTAGCTCACCAACCTCAGGAATCTGTTCAGGACTCTCAACAATAGAGATAATATCTTCCCTGACCAAAGAGACATCAGTAGGCTCATAATATTCTAAACAATTGCCAACAGTAAAATCAAGTCTCTCACTAGTATCAACAACAGCACAAGCATCAATAGAATTTTCAACATCAACAGTATCACTATGCATGCCCTCATCAATACTAGTATGATCAGTAGAATCAAAAGCATAAAAAATTTCAGTGCAGGCAAAAGATTCCGTGGATTCAACAGACTTATCAGACTCCACAAACTCATTAATTTCAACACACATAGGACTTGTATGTATATCATCACATAAGCATTGCAAATTAGAGTCTGAATTATCAACAAGCTGTCCAACATTTTCACTGTTTATATCCTTTTCAGATGCTACATCTACCACTTCATCATTCATACCATTACATGCTAGTGAGGAACCATGTTGGTCAGTATATGTGAGAAACTCATTAGTCTCAATGAAAGAATTAATTTGGGAGCATTTATCACATATAATAGATTCAACACACACACAATTAAGAAATGCATCCCAATCAGCTATATCACATGGTCCAGATGGCATGTTGTCCCTAAACTCAGTAGATGCATCATCAACAGACTTATTAACTAATTCCACACCAGGCATAGAATAATTATCACATTCTAAGTCACCCCCACACTTATCTACTACCTTAGACTTAATAGATTCATCAATTGATTCAGAAATAAAATTTTCACTATAATCACAGCTAGGAGTAGACATCCCAAGTGCATCAGTACACAAGGGTTCATGAGCATCAATAAATGTGTCAGTTTTGCTCAATGAACTACCACAATCAACCAAATCAGGAGATTCAACAATAATTTCTTCATCAACATCTTCATCATGCAATTCAGAATCAACAACATTATATGCATCAGGGATCACAGTGCTATCATGCAAATTAGAGTCAGTTCCAACAAATTGTAAAATATTAGAAGATGGAAGGATATTACCAAATGAATAGGACTCTTCCTCCTCTATACATTCTCTTCTAATTTGCTCTTCAATTGATTCATTAGCACTTGAAGTCGGTTGATTCGATTGAATTCCCAAATCCTTCATTTGTTGGTAAAAGAGTTGCAACCGTTCAGTTATTCGTTGGGCTGTTTACTGCATTTGTTGCATTTGCTGGTGTTGAAAATCATAAGCTTCCATTATCTGCCTCATCCTCTCTTCTGAACTCGGTTCCTTCTGGGGCTCTTGTTGCATGTACCCCTCATGGTAATTGTAAGGATGATATTGTGGCTCTTGCATATGGTAATCATGATATGGCTCTTGTATATGGAAGTTATGGTAGGGCTCATAATGTTGGTGGTAATTTGGGTGAATCTCATATGGATGGTTGTATGGTTGGTAGCTGGGGTGAACTTCATAGGAATGATGGTGTGGTTGGTAGCATGGTGGTTGGATTTGTTGGTATTGTTGGGCTTGTTGTTCTTGTCTTTGTTGTTCAAGCAAGCCTTGAAGCATTGTATTGAGATCATCCAACTTTCTGGAAATCCTTTCATTTCTATAAGGATCATAAACACCTTGATTAGAATAATAAGGATCCATTTAAATCAAAGAAAAAAAATGAGAAGCACAATTAATTTCAGCACAAATAAAATCCTAACAAATTATAACTAAAATAAACTCAATAATCAAGAAAATAAAATCAAATGAAGCTAAGACTTACTTAACTATGAAAAACACTCCTAAAAAGAGGTTAGTCACACAAAATAAACTCACAAAAATTAAAGAAATTAAATCTGGAAAAATTGAAAAATTCCTAAAAAAATTCGAAAAAATACTAAAAAATTAGAAAAAGTGCCTCAAACGTTGGAATTTGGCCAAAAAATGGTGCACCTAATAGCTTTGCTATTACTTTTGCTCAAAACACCCAAAAACCTTGAAAAACAAAGTATGAGAATTTTCTGGGCACTTTGAACGAAAATTCCAGCAAGTACTCAAATTAATACGCAACACCGAAATTACCCGATTCCAAGTTCAGAACAAAACGAAAATCAAATCAAAACAGAACTAAAACAAAGATAAAACAAAACAAAAACACTTAGAAAACTTTTTTAAACAATTAAAATTCCAAATCCCCGGCAACGGCGCCAAATTTTGACGGGCTTGTCGTGCAACCCTCAAAATAAAACTAGGTTGATCTAAAAATATAGCAAGTGGCACAACATAGGTCATCTCCTTTGGAATTGGAATTCAATGTTCAATTAGGTTCTCTAAGTGTTCTAAGATCCTAGAACTATCTAATTTGGAGGGTTTTTAATTGAATTAAACTATCCTAAACTGGATTGAAACAAATTTCCTAATGTCTACCTAATTGGATGAATTGTGATGATAATGATCTTGTGACTAGCTTAGGAATCGTCTCTTGGTATCCACTATCCTTATCCTATTCCAATTGTGATTAATTATGGCCTAAGAATTCTTAATTATGTTCATTAGCAAATGATCTTGAATAACCATTCAAGATTCAAGAGATTAATAATCTAATGTTGAATTGAGACCTCAATCCCGCATTAAACCGTTAACTCTTGTTCTTAAGATCAATAAACATCCAATTTGATTGATTAACTAATTAATTATCTTCTGATTCATCATCCAAAAATGTTTAATTAACCAACTAAACACCAAGGAATTCTCAAATCAAACAATCAAGCACAAAATCTCACTCATGCAATTCATCGAACACCTTCGAAGTATACATGGGAGATTAGAGAGAATAATGAAAAATCAAATTCAAATTTAACCAATTAATCAATAAAAAGGGTTTCCTAATCAGTGTCTAACCAGCCACTAATTAATTACACAAATGCCAAATCAAATACAACTCAACCGAGATTGTACAAAATAAGAAAAAGTGTAGGAAAAATAAAGAAATCTTAGCCATAATTTGTTGTTCATCCATGGATTCAAGTTTCAACCAAGAGCTTCCTCCCTTGCTAGCCTCAAGATGGATGAATTAAAGCTTCATATTGGTGGATGGAGATGGAGAATGGAATAGAGAGTGCTGGACGAAGGGAGGCGTGGGTGAATGGTTGATGATTGGATGGAGGTGTCCCTCTTAAGTTTTTATATTCTCCTTCCCTCCTTGTTCACGTCTCTTTTCTTCATTCACGTCTCTCTTCCCCTTTCACGTCTCTTTTCTTCATTCACGTCTCTCTTCCCCTTTCACGTGCTATTCATTAATCAATTCACGTGCTCTCTTATTTGCCAATTTCCCGTAGCTTTGCATGTGAAATAAGGTGTGGGTCCCATTCAATATAATAATCCATATGCTTCAGCGTTTCTGTTCACGTATTTCTTCTTCTCCAAGTTCTGCATGCTGCTGTGCTTCATCGTTTGCTTGCTGTCACGTTACTTCTTTCCAGTTTCTGCAGCTTCTTCACGTGGTTCTGCTTCCTTCGTGCAGCTTCTGTTTATATCACACGTTGCTTTCTTCTCTTCGTAGACTTCCTCGAGTTCCAGCCACTGCATGTGTGTGTGTTTCTCTTCGAACCAGACCATGGCTTTCTTCATTTTTTTAGCTCGTTCCAGCCCTCCTTTTTTTCGTGTTCTTCTTCATGCAGCTTCTGTACAAACCTCACTCGAGGTTCTCTTCTTTTGAAGTCCAACGTCCAGCTCCTTAATGCTCCAGGCGTTGTTCTGTTGTTCTGCACAGCTTCTTCTCTTCGTTTGCAATGCTCATTCCTTCGTGATTGCTTCTTACAGGCTTCCCATTTCAGCTGCCAGCCATGCAACTTCTGCATGTAGCTTCAGCTCATGCATCATTCAGCTCCATCGTCTTTCTTAGCTACAAGTGTGGTTCTCCAGCGTTTTCATTCAAACCAGCAGCTCGAGTGGACTTCTCCTATATTTCTCATATACTTTATGGCTTTATTCTGGACCCTAAACCCGTAGCTTCAATGCCTTTTCCATTCTCCAGCTTATGGCTTTACTTTTAGTTCTCATCACACCTTTTCTCGTGACTTCTCCCTCCATTCAAATGTATTTGCCCAAAATCTGCATAAAAACAAAGGAGAAAAATCACAAAGTTCATTTAAAATTATTTATGCATTTAAAATCAATAATTTTGCCAATTAATTCATAAGGTGCAAGAATGGCTACTAAAATCAATTATCCACCTAAGTAAATCCATTAAGTCTTATTTAGCTATTAAAATGGTTAAGTTAGGAGAATTAAAATATATAAAAATCATAGTTATCACACACTCATGCACCCCACCCCACTACATGACAAAGTTAGTTAGAATCTACTCCTTCATTCCCTTTTGCCCTTTCTCCAGCTACTAGCTCACCTCCTTTTTTATTTTTTTGGTTTCTTCTGACGTAAACCCTTCCCCACCTATTAGTCTATTTTGGCTGGCCTCCTTTGGGCCTTCTCTCATACACTTGACAACCCATAGGCCCATCAATTCCCTCCCCTTCAACGGGCACCTTGTCCTCAAGGTGAAAAGTGGAGAATTGTTCCTTAATGACGTCTACATCTTCCCAAGTATTGTCACACATTGGAAGTCCCCATCATTTAATGAGAACTTTTTGTTGTCCCCTAGATAACATTCTAAATTTTTATGCTAACTTCGGTTGCACCCTCAACTCCATGTCATCAGAAAGTGATGAAGGAATGGAATGGACAGATGTACAAGGATGAACTGATTTTTTAACTGCGAGACACGGAAAACTGGATGGATACATGTTGTCTTTGGTAGTTCTAGCCTGTATGCAACTTTCCCCACCTTCTCTAGCACCTTATAGGGAACATAAAACCTAGGTGACAGCTTCTCATTCTGTTTTTTTGTTAGCGTTTTCAGCTTGTTCTTTCATTTTCAATTGTGCCATTTCAAGGTGGTGTTTCAATTTAATGAGGATCCGCTCCTTCAACAGCTCATTCACTTTGTCCACTCGACTTATAGCCTCTTGCCATTTAAACAATGCTAGAGGATCTCTTCCATACAAAGCCTTGAAAGGTGTTAGTCCAATGGATCTATTAAGGGTTTTGTTAAACCAATATTCAGCCCATGGAAGCATTCTCAACCAAAGCTTAGGCCTATCTCCTGTAAAACATCTTAGATAAGTTTCCAAACTTCTATTAATCACCTTGGTTTGGCCATCGGTTTGGGGATGATAACCAGAGCTATACTTGAGGGTAGTTTCAGCTAATGCAAACAATTCTCTCCAAAATTGGCTAATAAAAATTTTGTCCCTGTCTGACACAATGGATTTGGGAAAGCCATGGAGTTTAACCACTTCCTTGATAAAAATTTCAGCCACTTCTTTTGCATTGAAAGGATGAGAAAGTGGAATAAAGTGGGCTATATTTAGTGTGTCTATCCACCATTACCATCACTGTATCAAATCTGTTCACTTTCGGAAGTCCCACAACAAAATCCATGCTTATATCTTTCCACACTTGATGGGGAATAGGTAGTGGCTGAAATAACCTGGCTGGACTTAAAGCTTCATATTTATTTCATTGACAAATATCACATTTTGCCACATAATTCTGGATGTCCTTCTTCATTCCTTCCCAATAAACCACTTCAGCCAAGCGCTTATAGGTTCGTAAATACCCTGAAAGACCTCCTATGGGAGAGTTGTGATATTCATTCATCAATTCCAGTGTTCTGGGTGATCTTTTGGGTAGCACCAATTTATTGTTATACATTAGAAATCCTTTACTGATGCTGTACCCACTTGCATCTCCCATTCCTGTGAGAATTTTCTCTCTGATTTCCTTGAGGTGTTCATCTTTATTCACCTCTGCTTCAAAGTCCTCCAACCCCTCATAATGCCATACAGAAAAGGCCATCATTTCCAGGTAATTTTCCCTTTAAGACAGCGCATCTGCCACCTTATTAGCAGCTCCCAGTTTGTACTGGATTTCAAACTTATATCCCATCAATTTGGAAACTCATTTTTGCTGATCCAGTTCTATCATTCTTTGTTCCAGCAGAATTTTAAAGCTTTCTGGTCTGTCTTTTTTACAAAGTGTTGCCCTAATAAGTAATGACGCCATTTTTTCACGGCTAGCACGATAGCAATAAGCTCCCATTCATATACTAACCCCTGCCGCTTTTTTTCTGATAACTGTTAGTTGAAATAGGCAATGGGCCTTCCTTTTTGTATCAGAACAGCCCCCACTCCTTTTCTTGAAGCATCAGCCTCTATTTCAAATGGAAAAGCAAAATCGGGCATGGCTAATACCGGTACCACTATCATGGCTGTCTTAAGTTCCTCAAAACCATTTGAGCCTTTTCTCTCCAATGGAAAGAGTCTTTCTTTAACAGATCAGTAAGGGGAGTTGCAATCTTGCCATAATTTTCGACAAATCTCCTATAGTAGCTCGTCAATCCCAAAAGTCCTCTTAATGATTGAAGATTTTTGGGCACGGGCCATTTTACCATCACCTCTATTTTTGTTGGTACGCTTGCACTCCCTCCTTGGAAATTGTGTGTCCAAGATACTCCAACTTTTTCTGTCCGAAAGCGCATTTCTTGTAATTAATTACCCGCTGGTGTTGTTGTAATACTCCCATAGCCACCCTTAAATATTTCATGTGAGAATCTTTATCCTTGCT
This sequence comes from Erythrophleum fordii, assembly GCA_032878935.1. Classification (NCBI taxonomy): domain Eukaryota; kingdom Viridiplantae; phylum Streptophyta; class Magnoliopsida; order Fabales; family Fabaceae; genus Erythrophleum; species Erythrophleum fordii. Next base: position 16,691,432 of record JAVQMF010000046.1, read on the forward strand.
ATATATGAGAATATCATCAAAGAAGACTAGAATGAACTTTCTTAAATACTCCTGAAATATGTCATTCATCAATGATTGGAAGGTAGACAGAGCATTGGTTAACCCAAAAGGCATCACCAAGAATTCATAGTGCCCATTATGTGTTCTAAAAGCTGTTTTTGGTTCATCCCCCGACTTGATTCTAATTTGGTGATACCCTGACTTTAAATCCAGCTTAGAAAATAACGTGGCTTCCCCTAATTCATCTAATAACTCATCTATAGCTGGAATTGGATATTTATCAGTGACTGTGATCTTGTTTAGAGCTCGGTAATCCACGCAAAATCTCTGACTCTCATCTTTCTTCTTCACCAATAACACCAGGCTAGAGAAAGGGCTGGTACTAAGTTGTATTATGCCTGCTTGCAACATTTCCTTGACTAGCTTCTCAATCTCTGTCTTTTGAAACTGACCATAATGATAAGGTCTTATATTGGGAGCTTGCTCATTTGGTTTAATTACAATAGCAAGACCTGTGGGGAGGTAGAGCAGCCTTTGCTTCACACACCTCAGGAAATTCTCTTAAAATATTCTATAACTCCTCCTCTATTTCTTGTTGTCCAGGTTATGTTTCTAGATTTATAGCTCCAAATTCCAGTAGAAACCCAGGTCAAAGATGGATCTCCTCGTAGGCACACCCACTTTTTTCCTACTTTGATTTTCATGTAGGATTGTCTCCAATTCACTCTTAGTTCCCCAAGAGATTCCAGCCATGCTACTCCTAATACCAGATCCACATTACTTAAGTTGAAAGGGTAAAAGGTTTGGGTAATAGTTAGCCCTTGTAGTTCCACTTTTACATTTCTACATTCCCTTTGCATATATAGCTTCCTTCCATCCCTAACGATAACAGAGTACCTCTTAGTTCCTTGCACTGGTATGCCTATTCGGCCTACTAATTTAGTAGAAATGAAATTATCTGTTGCCCCACTATCAATCAACACAAGGACATCTTCAAAAGCCCTTCCCATCATTTTCAATGTTTTATATCCTGTGAGACCTACAACCTTAGTTAATGAAAGCTCCATTGATGTCATCTCATTCTCATTCTCTTTTGTTTCTTGTTCCTCCCTTACCTGTGTCTCTTCAGGTTCTTCTTCCTCCTCATTTAATATGATCAACTGAAGCTGTTTGTTTTTGCATCTATGATTTGGACCAAACTTCTCATCACATTTGAAGCAAAGTCCTAACTCTCTCCTTCGATTTATTTTAGATTCAGACAACTTCTTTCGACTATTATTGCTCCCACTGCTACTTCTTGTTGTTGTTATCGGTATAGTAACCCTACCCCCACTTGCCTTAGTATCCTCCTTCGTCTTGACATGACTCCGCTGTAACTCTCCCACACTTTTCTCAATTGTTTCCATTCGCTCGTCCATCCTCGTTCCCACCATACCCCACTGGAACCGGCTCTAATACCAAAAGTGATGGAACTCTCATAGATTGTAATAATGTAATGAAAAGAAACTTTAGCTATAGCTCCATTGATACAAGGAGATAGCAGATAACAGAGAAATGAACACAGAAAGAAATGCAAAACAAAGAAACAAAGCACCCCCTAACTTTTGAGAGGTCAGGTCCTCTCCACTATCTCAGCGTTTTCCTTCCTCTCCCTCCTTTCTGGATCCTCCCCACCAGAAATATCCCTCCAACATACACTCATGCCCCCCCCCCCCCCCCAACCCCACTACACGACAAAGTTAGTTAGAATCTACTCCTTCATTCCCTTCTGCCCTTTCTCCAGCTGCTAGCTCACCTCCCTTTTTATTTTTTTGGTTTCTTCTGACCTAAACCCTTCCCCACCTATTAGTCTGTTTCGGTTGGCCTCCTTTGGGCTCTCATACACTTGACAACCCATAGGCCCATTAGTATGGTTGTGCTTGTATTGGGTTATGAGCAATGTTGATAGCGGATTTGTTATCACAATGAAGCTTCATTGGGCCTTCTACATTAATCTTTAAATTCTCCAAGATTATCTATAGCCACAATAATTCACATATCCCAATTGCCATTGCTTTGAGGTCAGCCTCTGCACTAGATCTTGTGACTACATTCTACTTCTTGCCTTTCCAAGTGACCAAATTTCCCCTTGGGAAAGTATGATATCTTGATGTTAATCTCTTGTCTATAAGAGGTCTTGCATTGTCTATGTTTGTATAGGCTTCAAGAGTTAGTCCTTCCCCTTTTTTGAACAAAGTTCCTTTCCTTGGTGTACCTTTTAAATATTGTAAAATTTTATAAACTATCCTAAGGTGTGATTCTTTATGATTATGTGTAAATTGGCTTACAACACCTACAGCATAAGTTATATTAGACTTGGTATGAAATAAATTAATTAATTTTTCCACAAGTCTTTGATAAGACCCTTTATCAATTGATATATCTTTTGGAGTCTTACAGAGTCTATGGCTTGACTCTATGCGTGTCTTTATTGGTTTACATCTCAATTTGCCCATATTTGTCAATAAATTTGCTATAATATGAAAATTCCCTGCTATTAGTAAGCTACTTCAATGGCAATAATGTATTTTAATTTGCCCAGCTCTTTGATCTCAAATTCCTTTATCAGTTGCCCTTTTAACAACTCTATTCTTACTAGGTCATCTCCTGTGATTATAATGTTATCCACGTAAACTAATAATATTGACACTCCTCTTGAGGTTGAATGCTTCACAAAGTGTGGTCACCTTAGCTTTACATATTCCCCATACCAATTAGAGCTTTGGAAAATCTCCCAAACCATGCCTTTGAGAATTGCTTGAGCCCAAACAATACCTTTTTGAATTTACACCCTATGCCTGGTTCAATATGTGAGTTGTACCTTGGTGGAATCTTTATATAGATCTCCTCCTCTAGATCTTCATGTAGAAAGGTATTTTTGACATCAAATTGTTGCAATTTCCAATCAAGGTTAGTAGCCACAGATAATAAGATTCTTATTGTATTCATTTTAGCAACTAGAGCAGAGGTTTCCATGTAATCAATGTCATAGGTTTGAGTATATCCTTTGACAATGAGCTGAGTTTTATACCTCTCAAAAGTACTGTTTGAATTATATTTAGTGGTGAATACTCATCTACAACCAACTAGTTTCTTCCTTTTTAGTAGTTTTACTAGGTCCCAAATTTTGTTTCTTCTCAAGTGCTTTGATCTCAACCTTCATAGCGTGTATCTAATTCTCATTCTTCAATGCCTCAAGTAAAGTCTTGGGAATAGGGGTGGAATTTAGACTAGTGACAAAGGCTTTGTGGTTAGAAGTCAAATTCTTATAGGAAATGAAAGAAGACAAAGGATGCTTAGTGCATTGGCTTGTGCCCTTTCGCAAAGCAATAAGAATATCATAGTCATTATGTGCAACTATTTCAAGAACATTATCAATGGGTGAAGAGATTAACTCAACATTTTCGGGGGTAGAAGTGGGTGATGGGATTGGCTCTAGTTAGGAGACTTATTTCTTCCTTTGAGCATAAACTTGTAATGGGACATTTGCTGGTAACTCTTGGAATTCAGGAAAGAAGAAATGTCTATCTAATCCTCCCCCTGAGGATAAGTATTATCAAAGTAGGAATCATGTTCAGCAAATGTAACATTAGCAAACATATAAAATTTCCTTACTGGAGGATGATAATATTTGTAACCCTTTCGATGGAGAAATAGCCAATGAAAACACATTTGAAAGCCTGAGGATCAAGTTTGGTTCTATCTTGAGAATGCACATGAACAAAGGCAATACATCCTAATATTTTTGGAACATGGTTATTAGATACATTGAAATTGGAAAAGAATTGTGTGAGGACTTGCATTGGATTTTTGAAACCAACAATTTGGGTAGGAAGTTTGTTAATGATATGAGTAGCAATTAAAATGGCTTTCTTCTGATATTGCTTTGGGATGTTGTTTTGAAACAGAAAGGCTCTTCTATTGGAAAGATGACTATTTTTTTGTTTAGTCACCCCATTTTGTTGAGGTGTGTTAATGCAAGAAGACTCATGAATTATGCCTTGTGTTTGAAAATGGGTAGAGAGGAACTAATTGAAAAAGTCATTTGCATTATTAGAATGAAATCTTTGTATCCCCATCTCAAATTGAGTTCTAATCATATTGTAAAACTTGGGGGAAAATTGAGCTCACATTAAATTTTTGTTTCAAATAAATCCAAATTACACAAGTACAATCATCAATGAATGAAACAAACCATTGAACTCCAAAAACATTAGAAACAGAAGAAGGGCTCTAAATATGACTATAAATTAAAGTAAAGGGTACATAAATTCTGTGACTACTAATTGGAAGGGAAGCATGTTTGTGCTTGGTAAGTTCACAAATCTCACAATGAAAGTGTCAATGGTTAATCCTTTGAATAAGGATGGAAACATAACTTTAATAACATGAAATGATGGATGACCAAGACGAACATGGTGAAGCCAAATCTTGTCTTTATACTTGAATGATTCAAAATGAAGAGAAACAAGTGACAAGTTCTAAACTCTGTTTTGTCCATTTTGTTCATCAAGATAATATAAGCCATCCTTCATCCTAGGGAGTCCAATCATCCTCTTCGTTCCTTGTTCCTGAAATACACAACTGGTAGGGTGAAAGGTCACACCACAATAGGAATTAGTTGTGAGTTTTTGAATTGAAATAAGATTCGTGAAAAGTTTTGGAACATGAAGTACACTCTTAAGCATAAGGCAATCATTCAAACAAATATCTCCTTAACTAGTTATAGTAGTGACTAATCTATCAGCTATGATGATTTTTCTATTGTTAGGACATGGAGTATATGAGATGAATTTTTGTGAGGAATTGAGTCATATGATATGTGGCTTTTACGTCAATGACCTAGGAGTTGGAGAAGACTTTATTTGATGCATTAAAGTAGTATTAAAGGCAGATGAAGATTGGGAAGATATACTTGAGAGCCCCAAAAAATAAGTACCTATGGTAGACGTTGGCATCTTGTCCCCATAGGTTTTTTAGCTTCTCAATCTTCTCCTTGTTGAAATCAGCAAAGGTGAAGGCTGCCTTGCTACTAGAATTTGCAGTTGTCATATGAGCCTAGTCGAGCCCCTTTCTCATGGGTTGAGGCTTTCCATGGAGGTTCCAACATTTATCTTTAGTGTGTCGAGGCTTCTTGTAGTAGATACGCCACAAAGAGGATTTGATGGACTGTTTTGATTGATGAGTTTGCCCCTTGAACTTATGGATGTTGCACAATATGTTTGGATACTAAAATAGAACTCTCCACTAGTTGGGCTTCAATCATCACACTCCTTCTTCTTTCCTCAACCAGCACAATGGCAATTACCTTATTCAAGGATGGCAACTCCTCCTCGCCGAAGATCTGGACTCTCACAACATCAAACTCAATGTTCAATCTGGCGAAAGACTCATAAATTTTGTCCTTTTCCACAAAATGCTTAAGAATAGCTGCATCTTCACTATATTTCATCTGAATGCATTGATAGTGATTTATCTCTTGCCAAAAATTTTTCAGCAAATTAGAGTACTTAGTGACTGATTGGCTTCATTTTTTTGGTATTGGAGATTTTGATCTTGAGCTCATAAATATATACTGCATCTTGAACTTTGGAATAGGTTTGTTGAATAGTATCCCTTATCTCCTTAGCCCAACACAAGAACATGCATGTGTAACCTATCTCTGGTGACACAGAGTTCCATGATCATGACATTACTAGAGAATCCTCATCATTCGAGGCATCAAATTTGGAATCCCTTGGTTTGGGACCAATGCCCAACAAATGACTCAACTTGCCTCGTCTTTTAAGGAATGTGCGAACCATTTGAGGCCATTTCAAATAATTTTTCACGGTCAATCTGTAAGCTACCTAAATCTATGGCAAATCACTTGTTGGAGCAGAGTGATTGCCAAGGTAAGAGATATTATTGGTTGCTGGACTCAAACATGGTCTAGGTGGCAAAAACAACAAGCACTTGGAGCAGAGAGCAAACAACAATGGATGATAACAGAGAAATAATCACCAATAAGGAGATGCACCACTGACTAAGGCTAAGCAGATCAAGGGGACACCTGGGCTAGCCTTTACACTTGTTGGCAACATGTTTTGGGTTGATTGTTGTTGGAGATTAAGTGTCATATGCTGGCACGTGGGACTTGATGCAGAACCATTGTGGAGGCGCGCAGAGGAGCATGAGGTAATCAACGGTGGTCCAGTCAACTGGATATGGCCGGCTGGCGGGCTCTGTGGTGGTTCCTAAGGTGTTTGGGTCAAGTGGGACTCAAAGACATGATAGAAGCTTTCGTCCAGTAGCAAGGAAGGCTATAGACAAAGAAAGAAAATGCCCATTGATTTCTAGGGTGTTTGGGTCAATTGGAAGCCAAACTAATCTAGAAAGATAGAGCCCAATGACAATGAAGGTCACGGACCTAATGCCAATGTCAACAAATGCCACTGACTGGAAAAGAAAAAATGACAATGAAGGCTACAAAAATTTCTTGAAAGAGAGCCTAAGGCTTTGATACCATGACAAAATGTGAAAAGAAATTCTGTTTATTGTGTTTGATGAGGTAGCATACATGGCTATTTGTAGATACAAGGAAGCTACTCTAAGGGTAAAATTACAATTAGGGACATTAGGGAATAATGAAATCATTAAAATACACACATGCCTAATAGCTAAAATAGTTACATTATCTACTAGTATTTTTAACAAAAAACCAACCAAAAAAAAATCTTTACATGGTTTATTTTATAAGCGAAGTTGTTATTATTGAAGAAGGAAGCCTATGTATATCGTTCAATGGTACATGCTACAGAAGGATACAAATCGATATGGCTAATTTGTAATGGTATTAGATGGAGTTAAGTGCAGATCAGGAATCACACGATCTCTTTGTTGAGTTTGAGCAGATTGGGCTACGGATTTGTGCATCACTGACACTTCCTAGTCCTGGCAAGCCAAGATGAGACAACATTGTTTTCAGAATTCAGAGAGTTGTTTTAGTCTACATTTTTTTCTTTTGAAAAGCAGTTGTCGTTGCCCATTCATTGGTGTGGGAGGTCTTGTGGACATTCCAAAATTAGGGATAGGTATTGATCTGCCATTTGAATCAATATGGTTGCAAATTAATATTGTTATTATATGTAGATGTGAAGCTATTTGTTTTGAGCTTGTGCAAATTTTGGTGCAAGCTTTGTGCTGGTGTTAATATTCATTGCTTAAAATGAATCTTTTTGGCACTGGGAATATACCTTGATTTTATCCTTATCTGACAGGTCTTTCAGAAACGTCTACCCCCAGAAGCAGTAGACCTTGTCTGCAGATTCTTTCAGTACTCTCCAAATTTACGATGCACTGCTGTGAGTTTAACATCTCAATCCTTTTACTCTGTTTCTTTTTTTTTTTGGCTGATCATATGGATGTAGAATATTTTTATAATACTATTTGAAGGTTGCCATTTTATGGTACTGCAGTTGGAAGCTTGCATTCATCCCTTCTTTGATGAATTGAGGGACCCAAACACCCGCCTTCCTAATGGCCGCCCACTTCCTCCTTTGTTTAATTTTAAATCTCAGGGTGAGTTCCAGTATTACTACCTAATAGATTACAGAAGTTCTTTGGAAAGTCCTTTATTTGAAGTAATAAGCCAGTTAATGAGTTTGCTCGCAACACTGACATGTTTACTACATACAGTCTACAAATGAAGATAAGCCTTATGCTTTTGGTTTTGCATTTATTATGTATTCTTTGTCAAGGATCAGTTCAACTCAGAAGTTGAAGATGCTAAGTAAAAGAACATAAGTGATTTTATTGTAATTTCTAACATGTCCCTTCACACAAAAATCCTTTGGACTTGAAGTGTGGATAAAGTATAAATCCATCATAGTTTGTGCTTGTGGTTTTGCTAAGACTTAATTAAGAAGATGGAGTTGGCAATAATCAAACTCATACTCTTTGGTCATAGAGCTTTTGATTCTATGTTAACGACCATTGCAACTCAAAAGTTAGTTGTTAAGTGGAGGCCAATCAACTTGTTGAGTGGGGAGTGGGGAAATTAACTGTGACTATGGAAAATGAAATGACAATTTCAACCTCCATAATGAACATGTAAAAGATTTTGACGGGATTTATCTTATTGAGAAACTAATATATGCATCCATTGGTATTAGACAAAAATCTTATTCTTGGAAAGCATGGTATTATCATCAATCTGATACTTTATATATATATATATATATATATATATATTGTATTACTTTAGTATCTAAGTATGATTTATGTTGAACTCTATTGAATATTTGATCTTCAAAAGATTGTATAAAACCATTTAGTAGCCCTAAATGTGTGAATTGGAACAAAATCATGCGTTCTGAGTATTAAAATGATACAAAAAATCATAGTATCAAGTTAAAATCTCACAACTTCTCAAGTACCTAAGTTGGACTTTTGTCTTCTCCCCCCCCCCCCCCCTTTTTTTTCCTTTTCTTTCTCCTCCCCAACAAAAAAAGAAAAAAAAAAAATTGTCGTTCCTCACTTCTATATGTTGTTCATTCTTCCAGAGCTCGCGGGTATACCACCTGATATCATCAATCGGCTTATTCCAGAGCATGCTCGTAAGCAGAACTTATTTATGGCTTTGAACACCTAACAACTTTTACCAAACTTTGTTTTATCCAGTTGTTATTTCTTAGCAGGCTGTAAATCATCTGGTGCATCTGAGAAAGAATTTCACAGAAAGAGTTCCTAGGATATAACATGAAAAGTTGCAGTTTCTGAATATGTTGTCGATGGAGTTGTTTTCTGTTACTGCTCGAGAGACTGCTTTTTCATGTATATCTATCTGAGACAAGTATTAGTGATGATTTTTGTGAGATAAGATGTATGAGTTTGTATATGTATAAATTATAACATCGATACCCCTTGAATTATGCCTCCAACCCATCCCAATTAATTTTGATGTTATGTTTTTCTTTTATAAATTATGGGTCACTTGTTTCTGTTGTGTGTGTGTGTGTTTTTTTTTGTTGAGCAATCATTGTGGTTTGGATCTAAATACACGATTCGTATTGATGGAATCTGATCTCTTTCCATTTTGAATTGGATAAAAGCGTTGTTAGTTCAAGCAAATTTTGAAGTCTAATAACCCCTAGGTTCCTAATGAAGTTAATCGTCATTAGCAGGAGTGTTTGTGGGCATAGAAATAAAATTCTATTTGATAATGCAACTCTTTCATAAGCAGAGGCGCTAGGATCTTATATGAGAATGACCAAGGAGGTTGCGACTGAAGATCCAGGCAGCGACTGGAGATCTAAGCAATCTCGTTTTGGTCCCTTCAGTTAATGAATAGAAGTATTGGCAAATATCTCAGATGGTTTCACCATTTGGAAATACTATAGTTTTTGTCTGGGATAAAAATTCAAGCTGTCTTGTGGAGACCATCTTTTCCCTCCTCTCTTCCTTATCAACCCGCGGGACCAGACACTACCTCAGCTTATTCTGGAAAGAAGCAAGAGAAGTATGGAGATTCTGTAGTGCTTGCATCCTACCTCAATTTGCTTTCTAGGGAAAAGCCAACATTATCGAGAGTTTATACAAAATGGCAAAGGGGTGATAAATATACCAAGAAGGGGGGGTTAGATTGGTGTATGCCTATTTTTCCAAAAATGCAGTTCATTAAATACTACGACAGCGACTAGACAGTAGCAAGGTGTGTTACTAATTAATTTGATCCTTAGAAAAGTAAAATAAAAAGCGTAAACCAATAGCAAACCCATCGTTGAATTATTTGCAGCAATTATATTTCCATCAATGAACACAAAATATTTATCCTCACCTTATCTTGAACATGCAAAGCTGTAGACAATGCTATGTCTGTAAACAATATGCAACACAGAAAATAAGAGTTAAGAAGAGAAAGCAAACGCAAGAAATTATCCCGGTTAGATCTAACAATGATCTACATCCAATCCTCCTGTAACCAAGGGATTTTTCAATCAATAAACAACCTTGTTTTTCTCCATTCATCTAAAACAAATTTACGGAAAGGTTTTAAACTCGCTCATCTAAAATGAACTTTGCTTACACTTCTTCAAAGTTAGGAGAGTAATATAGGATAAAGCAGAGAACATTTATATCACAAGAGATGACAATAAGCTCACAATTTTATTACTCTCAAAGTGTATATACCCCAGGTACTAAACTTAGAATTGTTTTCTAACCAATGGATAAGATAAAGCACAAGAGAATGAATAGAGATGATCACTTCTCTGTTTCAAATTCTGCAGCTTTTATATGTTCTGGACAGAAACGAGGCGCTAGAAATGCTCCACTGGTCGTTGCCAGCTTCTAAATAAATCAGGAACTAGTTGATTACAACGACCCTTCAAACTTTTAATGAATAATTTCTGATAAATCTATTTTTAAACTGTTAAGACCACGAACAGGTCGTGGGCTTCGTTATAGACTACGATACTCAAAGTCAGTTCTCTATTGCTTAGGTTGGAAGGGAGAGAAGATGGAGGCTGAGGGGGTGAGAGAGGATAGAGGTGTTAAGATGCTTACCTAGTGGTGGATGGTCTAGTGGTAAATGGGCTATTAATAGTGAAGTCCTCCAAGGACATTTTGGTCATTTAGGTGGGTGAGTTAGGCTTACTTAGGGTAGCCCAGAAACATATTCATAAAAAATAAAGAAAACTTTACATTAAAATATATTTTGCAATGTAAAATTAGATTCAAATACCTCTAAGCATGCGAACCCGAGAAAACCATGCTCTATTTAAAGTTGTACAAAGATCTTGAATAGCTCTTGGTTTCAAGAAAGAAAACAATGAACGTACCTGCCAACTATAGTGGAATGAGTGCGCGCAAACTTGAGGAATAAGGAAGAAGAGACAATGAGATTGAGGATTGAGGGAGAAAAGCAGAAGATGAATTTTCTATAGTAATGCACTGGAAACTAGAGGGAGAAGATTCTAATGTTAAAAGTTGCATGGCTTTACACCTCTTAGTCTATCTCTTTTTTGTAGCACCATGTAAATTTACCTAGTGATTGAGTCAAAAATCCTATATAGCTTTTGTAAAATAAGAAACAGTCAGAGTTATGAAAGAGCCTGAAATTCTATCATAAACTTCAATGCCTTAAGTCAAAGACATAGAGAGAGAGAAAGCAAATAATATAATACAAAATAGATAGGACAAGTAAGACTTGCAAGTTAAAGAGATTTAGACGTTATGCTACCTTAAACATATGATTGGATATTAATTGGGGGTCTCTTGAATATAGTTTAATATCTTTAATGAGTTAGATCGGTCGTACTCCAATAATAGAGATAGGTTGAATTTGTATTCATTATTTTCTTTTTTTAGTTGCTCATTTGATGTTGTCTTAGTTGCTTCTTAAATTGTTGCTTGATTTCTCTTCTTATTTGCTCCTATAGAATTTTAGCATGTGATTATCAATCCTAGTGCTTTTCAAATTTCCTAAAATGGAGAGGTTGACCTTGGGTCTCAAGTGAGGAATGAATTAATACATTTAACAAAATTAATTAGCATTAAATTTGTATTAAGGCTAACAAACTTATATCCAATGCTTTTAAAGAATAATGTTCCTAGTCAATATCATCAAAATTAGCATTTAAGAATTCTTATTAGAAACTTAGGGCTATTAGGGGGTACCATATGATTTGGTACTTATTTGGTCTCATATTAACACCTTTGCTTAACAATTTTTTAGGTTTTAGTTTTCAGCTTAAGTCCATGAAATTTGTTGCCTTGTTAGGACCTTACAGACACGCTCTGGTTTTTCATCTTAGTTGATTGTTATTATATATTTAAAAAAGAAAAAGATGCTATAGAGCTTCTTTTTTATATGCTCCATATTATTCTTGTGGAGCTAAAGCAGAAGTGGCTAGTTAATGCGTAAAGAATTTGACATCATACAAACTATATGATAAAATCATGTTTAAATACAATTCAAAAAGTCACATTATATTTAATATTTTTATTGTTGGACACAAATTAAACATGTCGTTATAGTAGATTCTTTTCAATTCAAAAGAGAATTATATAGTAGAGAAATAGAAACATGGAAGGTGGTTCCACATGGATAGAGTCCACTTGTCTCTATTTTTTTTAACAGATTCTTTTTTAAATTAGAAAAAATCTGCTAGTCATTGATAGTAATGTTTCATTGATAGTTCATTCATGAGATAATATTTTAGAAAACTCAATTTCTTAATAAATATAACTTTTTACTATTATAGATATTTAAAATTAAAAAAAATTGTTTAAACAATGAATGATGAAGTTAAAAATCCTGAGATGTATTTAACGATAAAATAAGTGGTCTCCCCCTGTGCCAACTTGTGCGGGAATCATTCTCATTTTTTTTTCATCCAAACTGTTTTGATTTGAAGCATTAATCCCTATAATTCATCAATGGGATTCTTGTTTGTTTGTTGTTTTTAGTATTATGTTTAGGACTGTTTTTTAAATTTTGTTCAAAATCACATCTGTTTTTAGAAAAAAATCCTAAACTACCTAACTTAGTATGTAAACTCTGTATTCATGTGTGTGATTTCTTTTGTAGTATGATGACATATATAGACTAGAACATTATGGTCATTTTTATTATACATTGTGATTATTTATTAGCTTTTGATCCATTATTTTTTTAAAAAAATGTTCCCTGTAATTGTAGAATATATTATTATTATTAAAACACAAAAACTGCATCAAGATTTTTATAAATTTTCATGTATCGTGTATTAGATTGTCATAATTTTCAAAAGCAATTAGACCTTCTGTTTTTCTTTAATTTCTTATTCTTGTAGGTTTAAAATCCCAGAACCCAGATATGCATATGGTCTTCTTTTTGTTGATTTTACCTTTTTTGGGTGAAAAAAATGCAAAAACCAAATAGGATTCATTTTTTCTTAAAAAAGATTGGTTTATCATAGGTTTTTTTTTTCTTTTGAACGTGTATCTTTATTGTGGTATTTTTTAAAAGTACATTAATAATTTAGTTAATAAAAGATCATTCTTTTTTAATTTAATTTTTCAGAGATAGGCTTATTGATTTAGTCTTTAAAAATCCATTCTCATATCAATTCAATCCATAAACATTTTCCTTCAATTATTCTAAAAACACATTTGTGTAGCCTTTTAATACATTAAAATTTAGCTCATTTTCATACAACGCACAACAGTTTGATTGTGGTAAAATTAAAGTCGAATTAAAATAATATTAAGAATAAATATAAATACTTGCTAACATAAAAATATTTTACAAAATGGGTTGAGTAAAATTCATAAAAGTAAATCTTTATTACATAATGTCAAAATTCTATTTTAACCAAAAAAAGATAAAAGAAAAAATCAAAATTTGGCCAATTCATTTTTATATTGGCTAGTTTTAAATTAATTTAACTAGTTTTTGACAAATTTTTTTAATCAATTTTGATTGTTAAATAAATTGGTTTATCAATTTTTTTGATTCAATCATCGGCTTAGTTCAATTTTCATAACATTATTTTTATATTAAAATTTCATAAAAAAGTCTATATCTTTTTTTTGTTTTTGTTCAAGAGAGTGGGCCTAGCGGGTCCCACTAGGGGGGGAAAAGGGGCAAGGGCAAGGGCATGGGGGGATCAAACTCTATTCCACAGCCACAAACTCCCTAGCCTAGTGCCAGGAGGTACCACTTGAGCCAAGGGGCTCTCTATGATATTAAAATTAGATTAGATCGGTTGATTTTATCAATTAGATTAAAATTAGGTTTTTGATTCGGTCTAGTCAGCCTACAAAACTAAAGACGCTCAAAACTAGTAAAACCAGTGATAACCAAAAAAATTGACCGTGTCATAGTTTGAGAATACGCGACTTTTTACCAAATATTAAGCTTTTTTGTTGTTTGACCCGCAATTCTTCTTTAACAATATTGCATACTATTTAATATATATAAACACCTCAATGAAATAATATAATAAATAATTATATATAATATATATAAAAAATCTAAACTAATATATATACTGTATTTTTAATTTAGTTAATTTTCTTTTTCATTTGATGAATCATTTTTTCTATTTATAGTTTCTAAGCCCTTTTTTTAAATTTTTTTAATAATAAATAAAATATTAATATGATTTGATAATCTAAAAAATTTAAAATTAAATACCTTTAAATTTTAATTATGATTAATTTTTATTTTTTAATTGAAAATAACTTTTCAAACATTTTAAAAAACATAAAATCAATAATTAAATATTTAGAGTTTATTAATATTTATTTATTATCTTAAAATTTTAATATATAAAATTTAAAAAATATTTATTAATTAATTACATTCAACTACAATTTAACTACCATCAAAATATTAAATCATAAATCATTACCTCCACCAATTCTGGTCTCATTCGAAAGACGTTGTTTTGGTTTACTCCTCCTTTACTCGTCATTATTAGTTGGGTTTATTATTTATTACCACTACCAGAGCATCCGATCCATTTGTGGCGAATTCTGTACTGGGCCATTCATTGCAAGCAGCAAGGCCGAAAAGAGGTCTTTTTCATTTTTTTTTTAAGTTGAGGTGTTTCTAAAATTTATGAAAATAAAAAATATTATTAAAAAAAATAAATTTTTAAATTTTTAAAACATAATTTTCTTATAGTTTACAAATTTTAAATTATAATTTTTATCTCTTAATTATATTTTCTATTTATATTTTATAAATCTTAAAAAAAAAAAGACAATTTTTGGCCGGACTGCAAATCGTTGCTACATCGATTGTGCCCTCAAACAGGCCGCCAGTCCTTTTTTTTTTTTGCTTTTTGTTTTTTTTATTTAAGCTGCGCCTCTGCAAAACCTGTTGGATCATTTAGACTAAAACGAATCTGTTTGGATTTTATGGTGGTTTACATTTTACATAAATAGAATCATTCCCGCCTTTTGGTCCATTAATCTTCTGGAATCCCAATCCTCTCGCCGCCGCCGCCGTTGCCCCGTCGCGGTCGGAGTTGCTCACCTCTTGAGGGCGTATGTTTTCTCTAACCTTTTCTTACTTCACATTTTTATTTTCCAAAAAAAAAAAAACTAAATGGTAAATGGGTTTGGCTCGCTCAGCTTTAGGTGTTTGAAATCTGTGGGGTTAGATTAACTTTTCGCACCTTGTTTTCTTCTTCTTGTTCTCTCTGAAATATTTACTCAAAACTCATACCGGTTTCTGTATTGTTACTCCACCAGCCGATATTGGATTTGGGACTGTTGTGTTTTAGCTACATGAGCATGAGCTGTTTGTTAAATTAACTGAATGGGTCTTATGTCCTGCTAAGGCACGTACTTCAAGCGGCACCGTGCGGAATGCTTTTTTTTTTTTTTACCTTTTCTTTTTTGGGTTAATGTGCATCTTAGGGTGATTAAGTAACTTATTTCCATTCTTGTTTAGACTATATTGAAGGTTTATGATATAATTCTGCAGGCTTAAAAGGTAGGTTGTCTTGAAACAGAGAAGAATGTCTTGCGCCACCTTCAACTTTGGAGCTTCTTTGAATCTTCATTGTGGAATTTCTAGGCCATCTAGGTTCAGACAGACCTGTATTTTCCAAACGTCTTCCGCTTTCTCACTTGAGTCCTTCAATTTGAGCTTTACCAATCATAGTCTTTCCCCAGATACTCGTCGTTTTAGTGGCTCACGGTCATTTCACAGCGTCTTCAAATGTGCTGCTGGGGATCCGGAGCCATCAGTTTCTGTTGGTGCTGGCACAATAAGTGATTCTCGTAAGCACTGCACTAACTTCATCTTTTCCCTGGTTACGATTTGAGAGTCAAGATTGATATAATATATTTGTATTGTATACTTTATACACTTAATTTCATTTACTGATTTGTTCTGTTTTTTCTCTTTTGTTCATGCCAAAGAAGAAAAGGTGGTTGTTCTTGTCATTGGTGGAGGGGGACGTGAACATGCTCTTTGCTATGCCTTGCAACGATCACCATCCTGTGATGCTGTATTTTGTGCTCCAGGCAATGCAGGAATTTCCAAGTCAGGAAATGCCACTTGCATTTCAGACCTTGACATCTATGACGGAGCAGCAGTAATCTCATTTTGCCATAAACGGGGTGTGGGACTAGTTGTTGTGGGACCTGAGGCTCCACTTGTTTCAGGTATTGTAAATGATTTAGTCAAGGCCGGAATCCCAACATTTGGCCCATCTGCAGAAGCTGCTGCTTTGGAAGGTTCAAAGAATTTCATGAAGCATTTGTGTGACAAGTATGAAATTCCAACTGCCAAGGTTTGTCTTCTCAATTCTCATTCTGAATCTCAGAAAGTAGATGAACGATTAATCCTTGTTCTATTGGGCCGATGTGGCTTATCTGTGCATATTTCCTTCAATACTCTATCCCATTAGTAGTTCATATGTTCTCACCCCAAAATTTGTGACAGACTAATTAGTAAGAGAATTGGTTAAAACTGTATTGAGTATTTGCTTTTCTGACGTAGTTTACTCTATAAAATTGTCTGCCTGTGTTTTGTTTTTAGAATGTTAGTATATATTAAGGAAGTAGGATAATAATTTGGAGATGATGTTTGTATATGACGACCAGTGAAGTCATCATCTTTGTATCATTTTTTTTCTATCTCAGTTTCATGTTTATGACGTTCTGCTCATGTCTATTTTGAGCATGTCTCAATGCCTTGTTTTTTAACCTTCTTTTATGTCATGTTGCAGCCATTGCTTTACTAATTCTTACTCACATGAGTCCATTAGTGCAGTACAAAACATTTACAGACCCATATGCTGCAAAGCTATATATTCAAGAACAAGGAGCACCAATTGTTATCAAAGCAGATGGACTGGCTGCTGGAAAAGGAGTTACTGTTTCCATGACACTGGAACAGGCATATGAAGCTGTTGATTCAATGCTGGTGAGGGGTGATTTTGGTTCTGCTGGTTGTCGTGTCATTGTGGAGGAATTTCTTGAAGGAGAGGAGGTATCTTTCTTTGCATTGGTTGATGGAGAAAATGCAATTCCACTAGAATCTGCCCAGGACCATAAGCGAGTTGGTGATGGTGATACAGGGCCAAACACTGGTGGCATGGGCGCATACTCCCCAGCCCCTGTTCTAACCAAGGAACTACAGTCTATAGTAATGGATTCTATTATCGTCCCTACAGTGAAAGGAATGTCAGCTGAAGGCTGCAAGTTTGTTGGGGTTTTGTATGCTGGGCTTATGATTGAGAAGAAGTCTGGCTTGCCTAAGCTAATTGAGTATAATGTGCGCTTTGGAGACCCAGAATGCCAGGTCAGTCAGGTTAAGATGCTTGATTGTGATCGATCCATTTTCTAGTTATAAGTATCTCAACCCCTCGAGTGGCCAACAGCATGCCTTAAGGCGTACTATATTAGTGAAAAAAACATGGCACTAGAAACCTCATTTTACCTGTGCACAGCTGATGGTTTAGAAGGATCCATTGATATTTGCACTTTTCAATTCAAAGGGTTCAATTTTTTTTTTTTTCTTTTTGGTTTCTTTCTTGTGGTTCGAGGCCTTGAGTCATCCTTGTTTAGTGTCAACTCGGTTTATCCATTGATGTCTCTGCTGATAGACGGATTGCTGTCTTCTTTGGATTGTCGACGTTTTAAATCTGGATCATACTCTTTCAAAGCTTATTTCTTTTACGTTATGTTTAAATAGGGGGATAATGGAGGGGAAGGGAAGGGATGGAAAGGTTTCGCTGAAACATTTATCTTGTTTGGAAGTTATTAATAAGGAGGAGACGACAATGAAAGATTTTTAACTAACCTTCCAAAATTCTTTAAAGTCCTCGCACCTTTGTATTTTTAAGCTCATCTAATTTGGAGAAAACAAAGAGAAGGAAAATTATCATTTAACCATCCCTTCCCTTTCCACTTTCTTTGGATTCTTCCCTTCTCTTCTCCTCTCTACTCCCAAACATACATTTAGTCTTTTTTTCAGTTTACTGATATCCTTTTTTCTTGGCCATTAGTTCACTGATATTTTGTTAGATCTAATCTGAGTTGATACCAGACAGAGGCGCACATATTACATCTTTGATCATTCAGTTTATTGTTTTGAAAGGTAGATTAAAGCATGTGATAACAGATGCTCACGTTGACACTATATTATCTTACGTTGCTAATATTGAAGTCAGTTTTAACTGATGTGATTTTTTTAATCCCCTTTTGTAATTTTAAATAGGTTTTGATGGTCCGGTTGGAATCTGATTTGGCACAAGTTCTGCTTGCAGCTTGCAGAGGAGAGTTAAGTGGGGTATCGTTGAACTGGTATCCAGGGTCTGCTATGGTTGTGGTAATGGCAAGTAAGGGATATCCTGGAACCTATGAGAAGGGAACATTAATTCAAAACCTTGAAGAAGCTGAGAATGCTGCTCCGAGCATTAAGATATTCCATGCTGGAACTGCTTTTGACTCTGAAGGCCAATTTATTGCAGCTGGGGGTCGTGTTCTTGGGGTTACTGCCAAGGGAAATGATCTTGAAGAGGCACGTGATCGGGCTTATCGAGCTGTTGAGGAGATTAACTGGCCGGGAGGCTTCTACCGGCGGGATATTGGATGGAGGGCCCTTCCAACGAAACGTTTTGCTACAAAGAGATAAACTACTATGAAAAATGGGGTTTCTTTAGATGATCAGCTCTGTAATTTTTGTCGGACAAAACTTAGGGAAATTTCTAGGTATTTGCTATTTCTCCAATAAAATTATAATATGTGGAGAATCTTTTTTTTTTTTTTAATTCAATCATATGGTGCAAAGGTTATAAAAATATAACCTTATGTTATATTTTTATTAAGGAATTTGATAGTAACTACCTAATTATGGTTTGTCTTTTATTTATTTATGTATTATGTATTTTGGTGTAATAGAATTAGATAACACGGTTGGGATGGGACCCGGGGTGGGGAAACTTAAAAAGATAAAGAATTAAGCATTCCCCTAAGATATGGTGTGATCCCTCGCTAAAAGCATACCATAACTATTTATATTTCAGTAAACGTTTTCTACAATGTCTGGGATGGAAACACCATATGTGGAACCCAAATGTAGATGGGTTTTCTTGAAATACTAATGGTTCTTCTAGTACACAAAATTATTAGTGATGAAAATGAAAATGGAATAATGAGATGAAAGAAAAATAATATTGTGTTTATATAAAAAGAACATAGAATCTATTTCTAATTGCATGTTTAGAAAAAAAAAAAAAAAAGTAATATAGGAATGGAAAGATAAGAAGAGAGAATAATAAAATTGTCCTTTATTTTATTTTTATTGTTGGGTGAAGAAAATAGATAATATTAATTTAAATTTTGAATTAAATAATTTAATTATTTTTAGTTATTTAATTTAAATAAAATATATACATATTTGTAATTTTAAATAATAATTATAAATGGAATTATATAAATATTAATAAAAATGAAAATGAAAATAAGATTTTTTTTTTAAAAAATATTTCTATTCTTTTTCTTTAGTTTATTAAAATATTAAAATGAAATTGAGAATTAAGAAATAAAAAAATAAAATAATTAAATTATACCTAGAAAATAAAAAATGATAACTAATATTAATAAATAAAAATAATTAGTATCAGGTGCATGTGATGATTTTATCTTGAGGGGCATATAAAATAAATAAATGAATTATCAGACAATGAAGGGGCATAATTGACATTTCCTCAAAAGCTTATCCCCGTCCCACGTTACAGTGGGTTACAGACTGTAAGTTGCTTTGGGAATGATTTTTCTTTTCTACCATGCTTTTTATCTACCAAACAAATAATGGAGAATAATTTCATTTCTATTTCCTTTTTCTAGCATGATACCAGGCGTAATTTTCCTCTTCATTCGGATGGAGATGAAGTGCTAAACTTTTGCTCTGGATTTAGATGTCGTGGTACATTACATAAATCTGGTTACAGGAGTTTTCATAGTACATTAAATAAAACTGATTACATTACTTTCTAATCTTATATTCACTTTTTTTTTTTAATTTCAATTTATATTAAATTCTTTTAACTGCTAATAAAATTGGTGATAGAGCTTATAATCTCCCTGTCATAGGGATTTTATAAGCCAAATATCCTCATAGTTCAAAATAATTTAATTCACATTGCTAAGGCATACATTATTGGGTAATCGCATTAACTTTTAAAAAATTGAAAATTGTTAGTAGAGATCCCTAATTATTAAAAAGAAAAAAGATATAATTTAAACGTGAACACGACATATATGCTATAACAGTATAGGCAAAATTTTTAGAATTCATTGTCTTACCATTTTTATTATTGTACTTTGATGACTGAAAATCATCTTCTTTTTCTCTTAGCTCACAAGAGAAAAAAAAGCTTATAAACCTTCCTACTACATTCTTGTTGCTTTAAGCGTCTTGTTTTTCCCCTCTTTGGCCATTACTCAAGCAACAGCACTCCTGAAATATTCAAAATACCTTAGCATAGATCTTTGAAATGCTGGAAGTTTTATTAGTGAACTTTGAATAACCCTATTAAGAATGATTCAGGTATGGAAGATTGTGTTGAGTGATTGTGTATAGCAATGACAGTTGAGAGCTTCTTGATGCTACCAAGTCAAGGGAGACTGTTCTTACTTTTTTTTTTTTAAATATAACAAAAAATAGATTAGATTTTTTTTACTGTCTCCATCTTATCGAAGAAACCATTAGAGTGAAAGAGCCCATTTGGTAATTTTTTCAAGCTATATTATGCTAATGAGATTTGACTTAATAATACTAGAATCCTCTCTTAGATTAAAGAACTAGAGTTGAATCTCACTTAAAACTAAATTAATTGAAAGAAAAGTTCAATCTATATTATAACTTGGATAATGTATTGATATATTTTAAAAATAATAAGGAGTAATAAATCTTTTCTTTTTATTATAAGATACTTTTATTAAATTAATCCTTAAGTATGACTTAAGAAAATTATACACATTTTGTATAATAGAAAAAATGACTATATAATTAAATCATTTCTTTTTATAAGAAATATTACTAATCATATATGACTAAGAACTCTAAAACCAATTGTATTGTTCAGAACCTATGAATAATGCAATTCATCTCTTAGAACGCGTGCGTTGTTTGAAACCATTACATCTTTTTTCTCTCTTTTGTTTGTTTTTTTTTTTTGGTTCTTTTTTTTTGCTTTTTCTACTTTGAGAAAAAATTTGAATTCAAGAACATAAATCTTCTTAATTTTTTTTTAACGATTTAGATTTCATCCTCTGCTAGATTTTAGCAACGATGGACAAACGAATCTATATGCGATCTGGGCAATTTAGTGACTCCTCTTCTTCTGCTTTTTTTCAAATTCTTTTTTTTCTTATACTTCTTCTGATTTTTTACCCTTGAATTTGCTCTAACTTATCTGAATTTTGCATGAGGTATGCTAGACAGCTTTATTGCTTTCCATATGAGGTATGAGCTCTTCAAATATTTGGGATTACTTTGATTCGGAGGCAGCCCCAGCCTCGTCCTGGTCAACATTGCTTAATAAGTGAGTAAAATTCTTCTTTGTTTGAATGTCTGACACTTAGTAAACTTTCATTTCCAGTTTGAAGTTGATCATAATATGCTGAATGTACGATCAGGTATTTGATCTGTAGACCGTTGCTTTTATGGTTATTGGAAGGTGTACATATGTTATGCTTTATCTAGTTTGTAGATTATGATTTTTCTTAATACTTGCAATAAATATATCTTTTAATATATATTTATGATTACGAATGGGTATTACATATATTTAGAAGTATAGATCATACGTTCAGGTTTTGGTCTTTAGATTGTAGTTTAATATACAATGCTCATATGAAGGGATTCTTGATGACGTTGGGATTTAAAATAATTAGTACCTTCTATTTTCTAATTTGATGCATGATTAAACCAGTATCATTGGTTATTCATTAAATCAATTAAGTTCAATTGTTTCTGCTGCCAGGGGCATTGAAAGCCTGTTATCATCAAGGGTTGGCCTCTACTTTCTGCTTGAGTGTTATGCAAGTTTGCAATTGATTCTTCATTTTGAATTTTAAAACAAATTTTGACAACCATGATAGATTAGTAGACGGGAAAATAATGGAATGATATGTACAGGTAAGCATGCCGTTGATGGTTTGAGTTTCAACTCATAGCCTCTGCTTTTTCTTATATTATGTATACCAAACAGAAAAAAAGTATTCATTGTGAACATTCAAATTATTTAAATGAATTACATAACTGCAACAGGAAAAGATGAAACTATTGGACTGAACTTATTCACATACTCACAAATCAAAATAAAATGTGCTACAGAAGAAGGCTCACTATCCTGCACTACCCTTTGAGAGCCTCCGTTAAAATACTAGAGCTTGAAAGAAATCAGTTACAACAAACTCATCTACCCTATGACACCTGGCACGAAACAAAAAAACAAATAAAATACACACTCTTACACTTTTGTTACAAAGCCCCATTTATTCCATCTGCATTATGTTGGGCCAGTTTGTATGTTCAGTGGGCTAAAAATGATAAAAGAGGCTTGGGTCGAGACCTTTTTTCTGCATCATTGGGCTGCTTCGTAACACCCCTTCTCAAATGAGCGGGTGAGGTGAACACCCCGAGTTTGTCCTGGAGAAGCCAAAATCGAGAGTGAGATAGAGCCTTTGTCATATAGTCCGCAGTTTGGTCTGCTGAGGGCACATACTGAATGTTAAGCTGATTTGCAAGAACTTTGTCATGCACAAAGTGAGCATCTATCTCAATGTGTTTGGTTCGGGCATGCTGCACTGGATTAGATGTTAAAGCACTGGCGCTTACACTATCACACTAGATTATAGAAACTTGCGGAGTTGAGAAGGTAATCTCAACAAGTAGTGTGCTCAACCAATTGATTTCAGCGACAAGATTAGCTAAGGCCCTATGTTTGGACTTTATACTTAATCTCGCAACTACATGCTGTTTCTTTGAGCTCCATGATACCAGGGACTCCCCAAGATACACAAAAGCCTACTATGGATTTTTGGTCATCTAGACAACTTGCCCATTCAATGTCAGAATATCCAATGATGTTCAAACAAACCAAGGGTTTTATGTGAAGGCTAAGATGAATAGTCCTTTTCAAATAGCTGAGAACCTTTTTTACTACTTGCCAGTGAACAAGACTAGGAGCCATCAAGAATTGACTCAACTTGTCCACTAAAAATGCTATGTCGAGTTTGGTGGTTGTCAAATATAGTACAGCTCCAATCACACTGCAATGGAGGCTGGGGTGTTGCATCAATTCTCCTTCCTTCAATGACAGAATCTCCCCTACAGTCATTGGAGTTGGGCAAGGAGCAGCATTTTGCATGTTGCATCTTTTGAGTAAGTTAACAATATACTTGCTTTGGCATAAGTATAGTCCTATGTCAATCCGAAACATCTTAAGGCCTAGAAAATAATGAAATGGTCCGAGGTCCTTAAGAGCAAAAATATTGTCAGTGTTTGAATGAACTCTTGTGGTCCAGAGGGATTATTGCTAGTTACCAATATGTCATCCACCTAAATTAGGACAATAATGATTTGTTGGTTTGTTCTAAGAATGAATAAAGTGCTGTCTCCTTTGATACTTTTGAACCCCCAGTTGTTTGTTGTCCCATGCTTTAGGGGCCTGCTTTAGGTCATAGAGAGCTTTATCAAGTTTACATACTTAATCAGGTCTGTTAACACCCACAAATCCTTTTGGTTGTGTCATATACATTGGTTTTAAGAGATAACCATTTAAAAATGCATTGTTGATGTCAAGCTGCCTTATCTCCCAATTAAAGGTGACTACCAAAGTAAGAATCACTTTTATTATTGAAGCTCTTACTATTGGACTATTGGACTATAGGTTTCTCCAAAATCCACTCCAAGGTCTTGTTGGAATCCTTTTGCCACTAACCTTGCTTGCCTTATGCCTTTGTATAGTTCCATCAGAGTTGTATTTGTTTTTGAATATCCATTTGCATTTAACCACCTTCTATTGACTATTGGGAGGAACCAGCGACCAAGTATTGTTCCTTTGGAGAGCATTATATTCATCAATCATTGCACTCCTCCATTTTGGGGATGCCAAAGCCTTGGACATAGTTGTTGATTCAGATTCAACCTCTTGCTTCACTTGTGTAAGTCCAATAAATGGATACTTTGGTTTGTGAATTCCTACCTTGCTTCTTGTAATCATAGGATGATTCTGAATTTGCTAAATTGGTTTTCTGTCTTGATGCATGATTTAGTCGTTGTCACAAACTTCTTCTAATTCATTTTGTTCATTTCTTGAAAGGGACCTGGAGACTTCCATATCTTGACATACTGGCGGGTCAATGGAAGTTGAAGATGGAAGAGGAGAATTAGATGGTATACCTAGGGCAAATGAGGACTGTGTTGTAGGTGAAGCTTCAGGAAGACTTTGTGTCTCAGAATCTTGAGTTGACAGTACATCTGTATATTGGAAGGTTAGAGGGAAAAATGAGACTGATTCAACCTACATTCATGGTTTATGTGAGGTATTTAAAAAACCAGATTCAAATGGGAACTTGGTTTCATTAAAAGTTACATGTCTCGAGATGTATATTCTACCACTTGAACTTAGACATTTGAATCCCTTGTGAGCATTGCTATAGCCTAGAAAAACACATTTGGTAGTGTGAAATTGCATTTTGTGTTGGTTATAAGGCATTTGTGTCATTTGAGCTGTTTTATTTCATTTAGGTTTTCAAAATAAAAATACATGAAACAATAATTAGTTGGATTGAGGTGAAGAAATCAAGAAGGCATATGGAAAAATTAGATGAAAATGAAACTAGTCATATTATTGAGTGAGAATGATATCTTTACAATTATAAACTTTTAGTATATATATTGTTTTTATGCCTTTCAAGAATAAAGGAAATTAATCAATGATATATTTCAAATCCCATGATTATTATTAGCATAGATGTTTTCAAATTAATTACAAATATACTTGAATCAGTCTTATGATATAATAATATTATAGTAATTGTTCTTATAGCAAAATTCTTTAATGATTTGAATGCTATTGGACAAAGCTTGAATGAGGGAAATAATTTTTTAGATGATTATGAAAACTTGATTGAATTGGCATGTTAAGGTAAAAAAAATTGATGAATTTGTTATGAAATTAGTTCATTTGACCGGCAAAGAGAAAAAAATTAGTTAAAAGTTGGCTGAACTGATAAAAAATTAGTTAATTTGATATTGAATTAGTTAAAAATTAATTTTTATTTTTTAGCTTAAAATAGAATCTTAATATACTGTTATAGAGATCTAAGATGTTTTATGAATTTAATTTATTTCACATGAATTTGTTATCATATATAAAATGCTTTGACTATTTTTTTTATATTTTTAAATATTTATATCTATTTTAAATATTATTTTATAATATATGTATTATTTTAATTATAAAATATTATATATTTATACCTTATATATATAAAAATAGTTGAATATCGATTCAACTACGGTGAATTGTAAATCATTCCTTATTTTGTTTTAATATCTAGTTTGATTTTTAAAACATTAATTCTTTAAGCTTTTTTTTTTTGGTTTGAATTAATTTAAATCAATTGCTCTTTGCATGCAGCTACATTCAGGTAGTGTTTGGTTCAATGGAGGGGAGGGGAGGGGAGGGATTTTAATGAAGGGGAGGGGGGGAGGGAGGGGAGGGGAGGGGAGGGGAGAGGTTTTAATGATATGTTGTTTGGTTGGTTTGAAGGGGAGGGGAGGGGAGGGGAGGGGTTTTAGGCCTTGTTTGGTTCGGGGGAGGGGAGGGGAGGGGAGGGATTTTAATGGAGGGGAGGGAGGGAAGGGGAGGGATTTTAATGAGGGGGAGGGAGGGGAGGGAGATATATTGTTTGGTTCAGGGGGGAGGGAAAATAATAATATATAGACCATTTTACCCCTTATATATTTTAAAAGTAATGATAATATAATTAATTATTTTTTTATTTTTAAAAATTTAATATGTTCATCACCAAATTAAACAAATGTAAAAAATTATTTATAATTATAATTATTTAAAAAAATTAGTAAATAAATAAAACTAATTAAATAATTATTTTAACAAATATATAATTTAATATATTTTATTTCATGAAATTATAATGTATCTGAGTTAGGAATATTGACATGTTTATTTTTTCTTCAATATGACAATATACCTGTATTAATTGGTAAGTTAAAATTTTTCTTTAATTATACTTATAAAAATTTTATAAAATATAAAATTAATAATCAAAAAGAGGGCATTTTGGTCTTTTTCCCAACTTTCCCTCCCAATCCCCCCAAATTGGAGGGAGAGGAGAGGAGGGGAGGGGAGGGAAAGTTTAAAACTTTCCCTCCCCTCCCCTCCAAAAACACTTGCCAAACAAGGGGAGGGGAGGAGAATCCCTCCCCTCCCCTCCCCTCCCCTCAAACCAAACAAGGGGTTAATGATATGTTGTTTGGTTAAGGAGGGGAGGGGAGGGGAGATAAAATTAAATGGACAATTATACCCTTATGATATTAGAATTTTTAATTTTTTTATTTTTATAAAAAAAACTTTTTTTGCTTTTTATTATTAAAAATAATTTTTTATTTTTATTTAAAAAATATTTTTTATTTTTATAAAAAATTATCTTAAACCCAATTTAAAAAATAAGATTTATATTATATTTTAAATGACAATAAAAAGCAGAGGCAATTTTGTCAAATGGAGATAAAATTTTCTCTCCCCTCCAAAAACCCCCACTTTTGGAGGGGAGGGTTTGGAGGGGACCTCCCCTCCCCTCCAAGTTTTTCATACCAAACAAGGGGAGGGCCTCCCTTCCCCTCCCCCCCAAAAACCCTGAACCAAACGGACCCTCACATTTTAGTAGATTTATTTTGAAGGTTGCAGAAGGAATGCAAATTGGCGGTCCATTGTTAAACTTTATAATTACTTGAAATTGTTATATTATATATTGCAGCTAAGAAAGATGTGCCAAATAACTTTGATGCTACGTAATTTTATTGGATTATGTTGCTAGATTCCTTTATGTTGAGATGACTGGATTAAAATTACCTCATTATACTTCTTATACACTGATTTTTTGAAGCTAAAAATAGATTAAGATCATTCTCCTTAAACTACTTATATAAAAACCATTCTTCTCAAAGCTGAAAGTTTTTTTCCAAGTCTTATACGCCTTTAGAATTTTTATTTATGTGCATTCTAAATATTCATACTCAATAAATACTTCAAGTTTGATATATTCTTACATAATAATGCTGTTACAGAATGGAACATGGATCATCTGAAACTTCCTCTTTGAATTGCCTCTAAAATCTCTCACATATTCGGGGGTTTCTCTTATATTAAAAAAAAATTATATTCAAAAGAAAAAAGGAAGATTCCAGAGACTTCAGAAGCAATTCAAAAAGGAAACTTCAGAAGATATGCTCTCTTCAGAATGTGGTATATCGTTAACATTCCTGTATAAAACAGGTTATCGGTTTGTTACAAATTATTTAATGGAGTTGAGATAGTGTTTTTTTTTTTTTTAGACTTTTAATCAAGAGATTGAGATATTCAAATCACATCCATAAATATTTATTTGAATTTCAAATAAAAGAAACAAATGAAAATTATATGCCAATATGTATGTGTTTGGGGAAATTGTGTCCATGACATAAAATTGGCCAAAAAAAAAGTTTTAATATTAATGTAAGGTTATATTTTAATTAAAAAAAATTTAAAAAATAAAATAGAGAGAGATGGAAAGACTTGATTTTGAAAAACTTAATTATATAGTATCAACCTGTGTAAAATATTTTTTGTCATATTTAATTTATTAATAAACATTTAAAAGTTAAGCTACATGAGAGTATGCCAATAAAATTGGGATGAATATATGAGCAGTGTCATGAATTTAAAATTTTTTAATTAAAAAACCTAAATATTACTCATATTCTGCCCGACTAATGATGCGAATGCCTGTAAATGTTTGTATACGTTAACTAGTTAAATAATACTTTTAATCCTTTAAGGTCAATTTCATTCCAATTTTTTATTTTAATCCTTTTTTAATCATAAATTGTTTTTTAAAAGTTAGAATTTTTCTCAAACTTTTAGAAACTAAGGGGCGGTAAGTGATGATACCATTAATACATAAATCAAGATTGCACGAGAATTTGCTAGTTATTTAATTGTAAAGTTAGAGAGAGAGAATAATATAAAGAAATAAAAATACATATAAAATTTTTATTTTTACATCTATTTTTTTTTCTCTTTTATTTCAAGTCAATTACACTAATGTCATTTATTTGTGAATTGAAAAGGTCGAAAGTGGAATTTAACAGGTACATCCTCAAATACAAATTTCAGATTCTCCATCGTATAAATCTACAGGCCCACTAGCAAGTTCTAGATACTGAGGATGAGTTTTGGAAGGAACTGGAATGAAACAGTGAAGAAAGCGAAAGTGATGGAAAAATCCATAGAGTCTGAAAATGACCCAAAACATATTTTTTTAAAATTTTGGAAAATACACAAGTTTGCTTCTTAGCTTTTCTTTCACAATAGTATAGTTTGGCCGTTTCATTTTTATGGGCTATTTAATTAACACAGTACTTTTTTTGCCAAATAAACAGCTTAGTTTATTAAAAAAAAATGAAATCAAATTTTTTAGAGTATTTAACAATTTTTTAGTATGCTTTCAAGTAATAGTGAAAATAATTTTTTTAGATTCTAAAAATATTTGCTCCTCAACTAAGTGTCTTGCATAGCATTCCATATTTTTTATCACCTACTTTTATTGTACCTGAGATAGTCATCCTTTCTCTCATTTTGTTAAAAATATTATGATGTCAAATTTTCATTCATAGATATTTTTATAATTCAAAATACCAAAAAAAAAGACTATTAAAGATGAATATTAAAAAAATTTAACATATATGGAAAGAAAAATAAAATAAAATAATTCTATTGATATCATACTTTTCTTTATTTTTTAATTTTAATCCTATAATTTAAAAATTTATACTTATAGTTATATACTTTTAAATTTTTTAATTTAATTTTTGTTATTAAAACTCTCTAAGTATACCATTTAACTTTGTTACATACTCAATCATGTGTCATTTTTAATATTTTGAATTCGTATGATTCATATCGATAAAAAAATAAAAATAACTTAGAAAGGCTAGCCCAAATGTTTTTCTTTTGGCCAACGAACTCGTTGTTAAGAATAGATAAAATTTCTCTTTAATAATATAGGTTTAAAGTATTTGACATTATATATTTAAAGTATTAAAATAATACATAACCAATTAAGCTAATAAAATTTGATGAAAACTAACAATAAAGACAAATTAAAAGAATTTCAAAACTACGAAAACATAATTATAAATTTTAAACTTCAAAACACAATGACCCAAAATTGGCATGTGGGCGTCTCACATTTCCTACCTCACTTACTAAACAAATTCAAATTGATCAAATTCTAACTAAACGGATCCAATTTGACATAAAAATTGTACAAAATTAATTAAATTGGTTTTGTTATTGAATATCTATATTAGAAATTTAATATAAGTTGACCAATAGAATAAAAATTATATAATATTTACATTTTATAACCTAAATCTTAATTATAATATATCTAAATTACACATGTGGAATAATTTTATATTTTATATATTAGACCAATAATAACATAGACAAGCACTCCTGAAAGACTCAGAAAATCATATATAGAACTATTATTAAGTGTAAAACAATATCTTTTATTTTAAAATTTTCTTGATGCAATTTTTCTATTAAAGCTTTTTTCTCTCATGATACAAATTTTATAATTATTTAATTTTTAAAATTTAATTTTTTTTAAAAAAATTAGCCATCCAATCCTATCCAAATTTATACCAATTACAGCTGAATTGGATTGGTTTAATTACAGATAATTTTAATGACTTAATATATATATATATATATATATATTAATGATCATTGTCATTAAATTTTTTTTGTCAAAATTTTTCAATTTAAAAGCATTAAAAATATGAAAGGGTAGACTAAGAAAGTTAATCCTAATTGTTTGGTTTCTTTACCCCCAATAAAAATGAATCAAACCAATCCAAACATATCAATCCTCATTTCACCTGCTATAGTGTTTATATAGATAATAGTTATTATGGTTAAAATTTCGTCTAAAATTTTGTAATTTAAGAAACTTAAAAATATTGCAAAATAGAAGTTAAGAAAAATTATTCCAAATTTTTTTCATAAAGATAAACCGAACCATCCAAAATATCGACACTCTCTCAAACTGAGGAGGATTCCAGAGTCCGTCCCACTCGATTCGATGCTACATAACCCTCATCTTGCCCCAGGATGCTTGCGAACAAATTCTATCCCATTCTTGAACACTCTCTGTCTCTAGCCCTTCGTCTCACCAACTTCGTCTTTTCTGCAACTTCTGGCCCCTAATCATCAGTTGCTGCGGAGAACCTGAATTCTCCTTAACATGGCCTCTTCAAATGCCCAAATTCACGTTCTTGGTACTTCATCTTTTGCTGCTTCGTTGAAGAAGCCGAATTGCTCTCATTCCAGAACTGTATTTTTGGGTCAGAAGTTGAACAATTCATCTTATCTTGGGTTTCCTAGTTCCGCATTTCTGAAGCTAAAGAGCAATACCAGGAGGAGGTATACTGTAGGACCAGTGAGGGTTGTGAATGAGAAAGTTGTGGGTATTGATTTGGGGACGACCAACTCCGCCGTTGCTGCTATGGAAGGTGGACAGCCCACTATCATAACCAACGCCGAGGGTCAAAGGACGACGCCTTCTGTGGTGGCTTATACCAAGAACGGTGATAGGCTTGTGGGTCAAATTGCTAAGCGACAGGCGGTGGTGAACCCAGAGAACACCTTCTTTTCAGTGAAGAGATTCATTGGGAGAAAGATGTCCGAGGTGGACGAAGAATTGAAGCAGGTTTCGTACAAGGTTGTGAGGGATGACATCGGGAATGTCAAACTTGAGTGCCCCGCTATAGGAAAGCAGTTCGCAGCTGAAGAAATTTCAGCCCAGGTACTTATAATGATTTCGCTGTTGATGGGCATTCTAATAGCTTCAGAGAGTTTATAAACTTGTTTTAACAAGTTAGGCTAGTCTGCGGCATTTTCATTTAATATTTGCCTCGCAAACCTTTCAGTGGATTGGTTTGATATATGCTAATCTCGTTAAGTGTCTATTCATTTTTACCATAGGTGTTGAGGAAGCTTGTGGATGATGCTTCAAAGTTTTTGAATGATAAAGTGACAAAGGCTGTAGTCACGGTTCCTGCATACTTCAATGATTCCCAAAGGACTGCCACGAAGGATGCTGGTCGAATTGCTGGTTTAGAAGTTCTTCGTATTATTAATGAACCAACTGCAGCTTCATTGGCATATGGCTTTGAAAAGAAGAACAATGAAACTATTTTGGTATTTGACCTTGGAGGTGGTACTTTTGATGTCTCAGGTATTAGAGGCGTTTCCGCTTAAACCTTATCTGAAGTTGTGCTGACAAAGTATAATATAGGGTATTGTTTATATTTATTGCTCGAACAGTACATAAGGCGTATGGACTGATTTGTATTTATCTTCATATCAGTACTTGAGGTTGGTGATGGAGTGTTTGAAGTGCTTTCTACCTCTGGGGATACACATTTGGGTGGTGATGACTTTGATAAGGTTGCAGCTCTTTCTAACTTATTTGTTATATGGTGGGTAAGGTTGCAAGATATCTTAGCTAAACTGTCTCCTATTGTCCTCTGTTGGCTGTAGAGAATTGTTGATTGGCTGGCTTCAAATTTCAAGAGAGATGAAGGTATAGATCTTTTGAAAGACAAACAAGCTCTTCAGCGCCTCACTGAGACAGCTGAGAAAGCGAAAATGGAGCTCTCATCCTTGACTCAAACGAACATCAGGTTTATATGGCTTTATATACTTGTCTTGATCCAACATATAATTTTAACATGAATAATAAGAATAATGTACTGGATAGATATTTAAACAGATTTACAACTCATTATCCCATCTCATTGTATTTTAATATACAATATATCATCTCAATATTCTTAAAATTTAAAAAAGGGTGGTATTCAAAAATTTTCTACTTTCATTGTCTCATTACTTTCAAATTTAGATAGTGAATTTATATGCACAAAGTGGGTATTAATATTATAGTTCTTTGTATTTGTACATTTTACACCCAATTCAAATTTGTCTGTGGAGTTTTATAAACCACTGACCTTTAATGTGTATATTCAACAACTCTGCACTGTTTCATTACTTTCAAAATTCGGTAGTTAATTGATATGCATGAAATGCATGAAATGCATATTAATACACAAGTTTTTTGTATTTGAGCATTTTACACCCGAGTCAAATTTGCATGTGGAGTTTTATGTGAACCACTGAACTTAAAATGTGTATATTTCCAGTTTGCCATTTATAACTGCTACAGCAGATGGCCCCAAGCATATCGAGACAACCCTTACAAGGGTTAAGTTTGAGGAATTATGTTCAGATCGTCTTGATAGGTAATACCTGAATCGATTTTTCTTTATCATTTCTAACATTTGAGTGCATCTGTGCTATTAATTGTAAACTGGAAATAAATTTGCATGCTGATGAGATTTGCTGTCTGCTTAAGGCTCTTTACAATGCTAAAGGAACTATTCACGTGGAATTCTTCTATGAATTGTGTTTACGTGTAATACTTCTATGAATTGTGTTTCAGGCTCAAGACACCAGTTGAAAATGCATTGAGGGATGCCAAGCTCTCCTTTAAGGATATTGACGAAGTGATTCTTGTTGGTGGGTCAACACGAATTCCAGCTGTTCAGGAGCTTGTAAAGAAGTTGACTGGAAAGAACCCAAATGTTACTGTCAATCCAGATGAAGTTGTTGCCCTTGGAGCTGCTGTTCAGGTGGGCTTTTAAGCTGCTTACCTTGGCAAATAATTCCTCTTATTTGCTTTAGGGTGTGTTTGGATGGGGGTTTTTGGGTGGGAGGGGAGGGAGATAGGATGTTTGGTTGAGAAAATTGTTTGGGGGGTTTTGGAGGGGAGGGGAATTTTTTAATTTATAATTTACTTTATTGCCCCTCAAGTATTTTATTATTTTAATTTTTTAATATGTTAACATTTAATAAAAAAATTTTTCCATCAAGAATTAAAAATTAAAAAAGATTGGGATTCATAATTTTTTTGAAAAAATATTGATATAAATATCTTTTTTTATTAAAAAAAATTAAAATAATATAAAAGTAAATTTGTCCAAATATAATTATCTCCACCCCTCCCCTTCCCTCCAACCAAACTACAACTCATTAAATTCTCTTCCCCTTCCCTCTTCATTAACCTCCCCTCTCCTCTCCTCCGTTGAATCAACCAGTGCCTTAGGCATGGTTTGGTTGGAGGGTTTTGGAAGGGAGGGGAGAGTTTTGCCTCCCCTCCCCTTGTTTGGTATGAAATAATTGGAGACCCCTCCCCTCCCCTCCAATTCGGAGAGAAAATTTTTGGTTTTGTTTGACTAAAATACCCCACCTTTTGCTTTTACTTAAATCATAATGCAGATCTTATGTTTTTTTTAATGGGTTCAAAATAATTTTTTATGAAAATAAAAAATATTTTTTGAATAAAAATAAAAAAATTATTTTCTATAATAAAAAGCAAGAAAAAGCCTTTTTTTTTATAAAAATATCTTAAAAACAAAAAAAAATTAATTCTAATATCATAAGGGTATAATTATCTATTTAATTTTATCTTCCCTCTCCTCCCTTCCCCTCTTTGACTAAACAAGATTTCATTAAAATCCCTCCCCTCCCCTCCCCTCCCCTCTCTTTCAAATCAACCAAACAACATATCATTATAATCCCTCCCCTCTCCTCCTTTCCATTAAAATTTCTCCCCTCCCCTCCCCTCCCCTCCCCTTGGTTGAACCAAACATTACCTTAGGATGATGTCTGGCCTTTCTTTCTTCGTTTGACTTTTTTTTTTTTTGGGGTAGTGGGAGGGGGAAGGGGAGTAGGGACCAAGAATTTTGTTTAAACTTTAACTGGATGTCAAAATAGATTGTTTTCTAGATAGTGTGTTATGTTAATGATTAATAGCATATTAAATCTTGGTTTATTATAGGCTGGTGTCTTGGCTGGAGATGTCAGTGACATTGTGCTGTTGGATGTTACTCCATTGTCTCTGGGTCTGGAAACTCTAGGCGGTGTGATGACAAAAATTATCCCCCGAAACACTACTCTTCCCACCTCAAAGTCGGAGGTCTTCTCAACAGCTGCTGATGGACAAACCAGTGTAGAGATCAATGTCCTTCAGGGCGAGAGAGAATTTGTCAGGGACAATAAATCCCTTGGTAGCTTCCGCTTGGATGGAATCCCTCCTGCACCTCGTGGGGTTCCTCAAATTGAGGTGAAATTTGACATTGATGCCAATGGCATTCTCTCGGTCAGTGCTGTAGATAAGGGCACGGGGAAGAAGCAAGATATTACTATTACTGGGGCTAGCACTTTGCCCAATGATGAGGTAGATGCTCCTTTTATCCTAAATACAAATATATCTGTTTTGATTGGCAGTCGCATTTTCGGGGTGTTCTGATCAAACAACTTCCAATTCAATCGGTCATTTAAAGTATTGAACTTGATTTTACAATGACATCTGAAATGAAATGCAGGTAGAGAGGATGGTAAAGGAGGCGGAGAGGTTTGCAAAGGAGGACAAAGAGAAGAGAGATGCCATCGATACAAAGAACCAGGCAGATTCTGTTGTCTACCAGACGGAGAAGCAGTTGAAAGAACTCGGAGATAAGGTTCCTGGCCCGGTAAAAGAGAAGGTTGAAACTAAACTGGGAGAGCTTAAAGATGCAATTTCTGGTGGTTCTACACAAGCCATTAAGGATGCCATGGCTGCACTCAATCAGGAGGTCATGCAGCTTGGTCAGTCCCTATACAACCAGCCAGGAGCTGCTGGTGCAGGTGCAGGGCCCGCACCGCCTGGTGGCGAGTCTGGCCCTTCAGAATCATCAGGCAAGGGACCCAACGGGGATGTGATTGACGCAGATTTTACCGACTCTAAATGAGTAATATAGGTTAACTGATAGTTTTCTCACTTTTTTTTTTGGGGGGGGGGGGGGGGGGCGGTTGGTGTGTGTGTGTGTGTGTGTGTGTGTGTGATATAAAGTCGTAGTGAGTTTTGCTAGTGAGGTGAAAGAATGTTTTCATTGGAATTACACGGATTTCATAGATGCTCACCAGAGCTCGCGTACCTTAATCTCGAGTATCAAAGGTGGAATATGTAGGCTGAGATTGTAGTGATATATTTCTTGTTAATAGTATGTTATTATCACAATAATACTAATCGATCATTGATTCAAGGTTTTTTTTTTTTTGGGAGGGGGGGGGGGGGGTTTCTGAAGATTATTGATCCAAGTTAAACAGAGTTTGAGGACTGTTTTCTGGGAAAATATAGTTGTAACTGTTGCTCATTTTTTCCAATGGCAATAAACATTTGCTCATTTGATGGGCAATAGATTAGTATAAGAAAAAGAACACTAGGAAATTATAGTTGTTTTTACACTAGTAAAATTTACATTACTTTTACATGATATAATAAAGTGCAAAAGAGGAATCCATGAGTCAGGCGGAATGAGTGGGTTCACTCTTAACTAATTAATTAAATAATTCTAGAATATATATTTCTACCAACAATGACTTGCAATGACTTACTCAGTTTCTGTTTGCCTGAATAATTCTATGTAATTTCGTTACTCCGCGCTTTTGGTAAGAATGAAGCTTCACCTAGGGAGGAGATTCAACATGTATCATCAATTTCTGAATTTCTTCTAGAGTTTATATTTCGACCAACGACGGCTCCTACTCAATTTCTGTTTTCCGGAATAATTCTTGCGATGTAATTTCATTACCATGCGATTTCGGTAAGACTGAAGATTCAACATATATTGTCAATTTCTGAATTTCTTGGAACAATCCATTTTTTTCTGTTCTCACTTCTACCTGTTGATCTTTTCCTGCTTCTATAATATAATAAAAATCACAAAGGGAAAAAACAAACACCTCCATTTTTTACTAGGGATCACAACTGGACAAGAGACTTCCCTGGGAGCAGATTCTCAATGAAGGGAAAAAAGCAACGCGAGCGTGCTCCTGCTTTAATGACACCATTTCCTCTGTATTATAAAATATATCTGAGTCGTTGATTGGAATTAATCGCAACCGTTCCTTAAATATAACCCTCCTCCTTGTTTCCTTCTGCTACAACGCTATCAGATTCATTGCACAGAGGCAGGGGCACTCATCTTCCCATCCTCCGTCGTCAATTCTGTCAAGAGCAGCATGAATGTCTCTTTTAGCCTCCTCATTTCTTAGCTTCTGAAGGTCTGTTCCTGCTCCCTTTTCTTGATTCTCTTTTAGCCTTTTGCATTGATTAATGGCCTTCTTCTTCCTTCCAGTGTGCACTAATCATTTTCATCAATGGCCATTCTTCTTTCTTTCGTAATCTTCATCTTCGCCCATCTTTGTACTCATTCCATTCATTGCTCTCCAAACCAATCCAACAATGGAGAAGCACCCAATTCGAATGCCATCCCAAGAACATCAAATCCATCTCTGTGAGACCCAAAGCCTAATCAATATGTATGCCAAATGCAAGTATTTGGAAGAAGCCCTGAAGGTGTTTGATAAAATGTGTGAGAGAAATTTGTGTACTTGGTCGGCCATGATTGGTGCTTGCTCAAGAGAACAAAGGTGGAAGGAAGTTTTTCACCAATATGGATGAGAGGGATATGGTGTGTTGGAATGCTATAACAAATGGGTATTGCCAGAAGGTTAATATTGAACAAGCTTGTGCGTGTTTTGATACAATGCATGAGGAGGGAATTGAAACATTTGATTTGTTGAAAAGCATGTTTTTGGTGGAAATTAAACCCACTGATATTACAATTTACCAATTGCTGTTAAGATGAGTTTGGTTGACAATTTACTTGTTGGGAATTCACTTATTGACATGTATTCAGTGTGGGAATCTGAAAACTGCTCAGGTTGACAATTTACTAGCATGGAGTTTTCTAATTTCTAGTTAAAATACTGAGTGTCCTTCATGTAGAATGGTGAATTATGCTTACTGCATGTAGAATGGTGAATTATGCTGCTGTAGTCCATTTACTTATTGCTAACTGCATGTAGAATTCACAAAAATTTTGGATTGGGACCTCTTGTAGGAGAGCATCTACTTAACTTGGAACTGGGAAATATTTTAATACACCATTTACTTTCACAGGCTCCAAAAATTGGCAAAGCTTACTATTGTAAGAAAATACCACACTTTGTGTAACTTTTAACTTGTTTCCAATAAATACATTTGGCTTGCATAAGTTTTCCTCAATGGGATGTGTCATCTAATATACAAAGAGAATAGTGTGGTGTGTAATCTGATTTACAAAAAGAACAGTAGAATTCTTTGCATAATTATCAGTGTAGCACTTGTACTGAAAAAACAAAAACTGATGCTTTAATGACTTGTATCATGGTGCTGCTTGCTCAATATAGAAGTTGCTATCATAGTTTAATACATGCTGAATGTTTTCTTGTAGGTCTAAACTCTCAACCTGTATTTGCAAAGAGCAAAATTCAATTTGCAGGAATGTACTGAGAAAAACTCAAGAATGAACAAGAATGTGACAAGCAAAATGAAGCTAAATGAAGCAAGGAAGAAGAGCAAGAACTTGTACTACATAATGAGAATTTTGCATGTAATTGAATGTAATGAGCATGAACAAAGATAATGTGATTGAATGTAAGGAGATTATTGATTTAAATAAAATTGATTCTATTCTTTCTTTTCTTGCAAAGTTGTCATGTAATTATGATGATAGACCTTTTGATATGTCTTCATTGAATTCCAATGCTTCAAGGGACGACATGAGACAATCAAATGGCGCTTACATTTTAAAAGAATCAATACATAAGCAATAATTATCAAATAATACTATATAAGCATGAAAAAGTCAATAGTGCATACCGTTAACATTTCAGTATAAGTAAGTTCACCATCATTTGCCTGGGGACAAGCATACGGTATTAGAGGTGCTGAGCAAGAAACTTCATATTGCAATTGCTTATCCTAAAATATTGCCAAAAGTATAAAATCAAAGACTAGGAAGGCAACATTGATTATCTTTCAACACTAATCACACAATGTTCATACCATAAATTGTTGACTTTGTAATGCTCTAACGGTGGAAGATGTTTTTTATTCTTTTTCTCTTTGGTTGATGTTCAAGACAACTCTTCAGTCTCTTTTTCTCTTAATTCCATCTCGTTTCTTGAATCTTATGCCTTGTAAAATGCACTCAGTCGACAATGTTGTGGAAGCATTGCTATTGCTACTTGGGACTTGTTGTTGTGAACATAGTTTTGTAACTTGATTCCTCAATTCTTGCACACCTTTATAAACCAATACAAATGCCTCTAGACAATCGGTTGCATCCGTTGCTAATCTTATAAGCATAAGACAAAGTTGTCTATATCGTCGTTGCATACTTTGTAATCTAGGTTCTATTTCAACCTCATTTCCCATAATATCATGTATCACACCATTTCGTGCTTCTCTTGTCCACCTGTTTAGAATGTATTGATAAAGAAGTTTTTTCACATCAAGCATATCATAAACCTCTAAAGCATGACAACATAATATGCCCTAGGTTTCAAACTTTCGACAACTACAAGTAATTGATCCAAACCTAGGATGATAAGAAACTTTCCATTCTCCCCCTTCATCAACCATCCCAACAATATATACAAACACTGGCCCATCCTCATTTCTATGTTTAATGCTAGCAACAGCAAATTTATCCCACTCCTGTTGGAACAAGTCAAAGACAGGGGGCGTATAAATTTGAGCCAATTGTCTTAGCATCGGTGCACTTTAAATAATCAACCTAGACAATTTTTGCCAGGACTCATAATCACATCTTAACTCATTATATTGCTTATCTTCAACAACTTGTTCAAATTGCTTGAAGAACTGGTTAATGTCTAAGTCGGGTTTTGTGCAACTTTTAACATTTGCATTAATACTTTCAGTCACCTGTGTGCTCTTCATGCCAAGTGTAAGATTCAATTAGCCACTTGAATGACTATGTGGTTTCATCATAAAGTAATGCTGCGCCAAAAATTATTACTCCTCTGTAGTGATTGAAGCCAGAAAATATTGCAATTGGCCTATGATCCCGATTGGTGTTGTAAGTTGTGTCTAAAGCCACCACATCACCGAAATAAGCATAGTCAAGTAACATTCTTACATCAGCCCAAAAAAACATTTGTTATTTATTCTTCCATGTCCATTTGATAGGCATGATAAATGAAGGATTTTCAGATAATTGTTGTTAGAAATATCGTAGGAGACAACTGGCTTCTCCATACACCATGCTTCGTTGTCTTTTGGATTTAAGGTAATTTTTTGCGTCCTCACGAGTGTAGCCAAGATTACTTCTTCCTCCAACATGTTTACTCATCAACTAAAATGTTTCTTTTTATTGAAGCCCAGATTCTTCTACCAACTCAATCTCGTGAGCTTGAACATCAGTTAATTTTCGTTGAGATGCTAGCACGTGCACCGTCTCTGGAAGATAGAGTGGGTGGTTATTCTCCACCACAAATTTATTTATCTTGTATTTTCCATTCACACGTTTAACTATCATTCTTGCTTTACAATTAGTTCTAGTCTCCAGTCGAGAATTAGTTGTCTTAAAATCCCTTTTGTCTGATCTTCGTAAACCTTCTTTACAAAATATGAAGTTATGGAGCCATATTTTGCACTCTTGCTTCCATTATATTTCCTAACTCCAAATCTCATTTTTCCGCCATAATCAACCCAATATTTCCATACTTCATCTAAGCTATCAAATTCTAACCTAACTCTAGGAATCAAATCACCCTCCATAAAATGGTTCCTGAAAAAAATTAAGACAAAGTAATTCAAATAATCAATAAACATGTCAATGTGCAATATATTACATCAAGGCTTTTTACTTCCAAATACCATATATATTGTACAAAATAGTAGCCAAAAAATAAAAAAGACATAACTCACTGGCTCTAGTTTTCTTTATATGTAAGCCGTAGTCACAATTTCAAATGTAAAAAAATTTAATCACTTTATTATCATTTAATATACCAAAATTAAACTCCAAGATATCCTAAAATAATATTTTATTTTTTAAAATGTAAAGTCTAATAATCTTTTACAATATAAAAAATAAATCATAACTTAGTCCAAGAATGCCTCTCCTTCAATAATCAGAACCCATCTCCATAAAACATGATTTCGTATATAGATATCATGAAAACAAATTGTAAACAACAAAAAACCAGTTGATATTGCTTCATCTAAAACCATACCTTTATAGTGTAACGTTTCTTCTCGACCAAAATATGGCTTTCCTGCGCGAAATGAACCAGAGATGATAGAACAGGGATGACGCGCGAAATGAGTTGGTTCATAAAGCTGAATTGTTGATATAAAATGCATGGCTTTATGTCTTTATGGACGGTTCATATTAATTCATAACCAATGGCTCAGATATGCTTTTAAATTGGTGAATAAAAAAATAGTTTCAAAACTCATCGTTTCATTAAAATAAAACTATGCGTTTTGGAATTTCGATAACATGGTGTGCCTCTGACTTTTAGATTAATTGAATGCATGGAATTGAAACAGAAGCACGCTCATGCTACGCTTTTTCTTTCGCAGAGAATCCAATCGCAGACTTCCTTTGCCTCTAATCTTTCAATGGAATATAATAAATGTTTTTCATCCCTTGCACAAATTCACATATTTATAAAATTTTACAGAAAGTAAATAAAACTTTGTAAAAACTGAGTAAAATTTTTAAATCTCAAAGTAATATAATCTTAAATTCATATACAGTCTACAAAAACAAATTAAAGAATATTAATATAATTACAAATGTGCAATAAATAATGTTAACGTATATTTAAGTAAAATGGTTGAATATATAAACTATATTCTAGAACCATCGAGATGAGTAGTCAGTCCCTAATCCCTCTTCAATATCCTAGAGGGGGGGAATCTATCCCCACCTATAATCATACGGGGGAGGAATTCCTTCCATCCCCACCTAGGATTAGTAAAAAAATTTCATCCCTATGATTGAAAACAAAAATATAAACAGATTAGAATATCCAACTTCTAATCAATATATACTTATGGCGTCAAAAGAATGAAAAAAAAAATTTAGAACTGTTATCTTCTACTCTAGTGTACCTCTTTTCAATAAAGCAGCATTCAAAAGTATTGTCCACCTTTTCTTTTCTCTTTTTCAATCTTTTAAGTATTTGGTTAGAAATCACTAAACATATCAACATCTTTATACTGACACTACCTTAGCAACGGAGTAATCACTCCAGAGAGCGGAGGCCCACCATGTTGGCACCTCTTCTGCAGAAACACCTCATTTGATTTTACTACTCATATATTGTATATCGAGGACTCCGAGGAAGACTATGGGCTCTTTCAAACCTAAATTGAGCATAATCATCATGGTATCCACTGGAAGAGCTGCCCCCATTCCCTCTATTGTGTCTGCTTGTAGGGTGGTAAGGACCATACTTCCCCACTGAATAAGGTGAGAATGGCCTTCCCATCCCAACCCCTACTTGTAGATCTGGTGGCAGAGGTCTAATCAATGGGAAGCCGCCATGTGAAGGGTAGTGCTGGTGGTAGTTGTGGTTGTGATGATGATAACCACAATCATACTGTTGAAAATTAGGGCTGCCATTGCCACTACTACAGTGACTACGTTGGCTGCATAGGCTGCTAATGCTGGGATAGCTTCTCACTCTATGCATCACGGGCATTGGTCTACTACAAGAACCATTGAAGGAATACGACTCATGACCCACAGTTTCAACAGTATGACCTTCCGGGGAGTTGGATTTCGGGGAAGAACAAGCAGAGGAAGTGCTGAATACCCTGACAGGACTGAGCATTGACATTGAGCTTGTTCGTATGATGCCATTGATGGCATCAATATAACGCTGCTCTAACAAGTAAGACTCAAAGATTGCCGTTTGGTTCTCTAACACAAGTGGCTTGGAAGGAAACAAGAAAGCTCGAAGCATCGGAGCTCCTCCACTTTCACAGCGGTCACACTCGTTGAACATGTGCTTGAGATCTTCATCTGATCTTACTGAGACCAAGGCATCAAGATCTTCATGAAAGGGCTGATACTTGAGGACCATGTCACTATCAATTAGAGCAGTGACCTTCTGCGTCAGCTCTGAAATGTGGACAACAGGGTACATGAGCAATTTCTTCCCCGAAAATTTCAGGTTTCATTAAGGCCCCTCCAGTGATAAAGATTTCTTTTAAACAATTATATTACAGTCATTAATATTCCAAGTATCATACCCTGCCCAGTTTAACTCAAGGAAACAGTTCAAAAATCAATGTCTTTGCTAACTACTCGATACATCCAAGCTATGTTGATTAGACATTATGCAATCCTGTTGCTATTCAGAAGACATGGTGCTTCGTAATCCAAAGTTTAAAATTCTGGTTTCAGTCACAGCTGGAATTACAGGAAGACAAACACCCTATTCTAGTTCCCAGAAGATGGAGTCTATTTATTTGATACTCAACAGGTCTTTTGTATTGCTTTTATACTCAAGACTACGATTTCATTTCGATTTCACCCTTCGGAAATAATTAGATGATATCAGGAGAATCTATCCAGGATTATAAAATGTACAGAGTTGGAAAAAAAATCATGCTCTCTAGTACTGAAGTGAAACAAAAATTCTGTGGAGCATTAAATTGCTAATGAGATCATCTTTTGAGGATCAAAATTGAATTTGTCATTATAGGAAGATGCTGCAAAAGTGCAGAAATGCAACTGTTGCCAAGCCCTTGATGCAGTTGCAAAATCTACTTCAACAGCAATGCTGCAGCCACAAATCCAAGCTAAGCTGAATATACAATATGCAACCTTGATGTTATTCAGAAGACAAAGTACCTAAGCCAGTATTGCCATTCCAAGGTTTTAGATTGAGGTTGCAGTCTTGGTTGCAATTACAGGAAAATGGACCAAAATGTAGAAAAATACAAGTATTGGAAAACACTTGATGCGATTGCAAAAGCAATATTGCAGCTGCAGTTGCCATTGCACGCCACAATTTAGAACTTCACACTATTCCAATACAAACTAATATTGTTGTAGCCAATTCTAGCATTTGATTATTGAGCTAAGAAACGAGATCAATAGGGGCAATTTGATGAAATATGTTTGGGCAAGCTCAGCTTCAAAACCCTTCTAATCCAGATTTTTCAACCTCTAATGCATACTAAAGTTTATTTTTCTTCAGAATTCCCAGCGGGCTAGGCATATTCGAGGGAGACAATCAGACAAACAGAGCAAAAGAAGAATACCT
Source organism: Erythrophleum fordii (assembly GCA_032878935.1). Lineage (NCBI taxonomy): Eukaryota > Viridiplantae > Streptophyta > Magnoliopsida > Fabales > Fabaceae > Erythrophleum > Erythrophleum fordii. The sequence continues at coordinate 16,735,006 of JAVQMF010000046.1, forward strand.
GAGCAAGTGATATCGCGAGACAAGGCGATAACACGAGTCTCGCCGCCAACATACTTCAGCTGGCCATCGGCCGGTCTCGGAAGAATCTTCCCGCCATAGCTGCACAAGAACTTAACCTTATTCTTCGGAGAAGATGCTCCTGAATCATACCCAGTTCCAACGTTGCCACCACCACATTCTCCCGACATTATATCCAGAATGTAAACCGCAGAAACCCAGAGCCCGATTCGGAAAACGCAGATATTGCAACGAGAAAACCTTAAAAAACTGGGTTATGAATTGATGTTTGTATTTATCGACACAGAACGACTGTCAAAACAAAACATACCGTAATTGAAAGGGTTAGGGTTCTGTCAGAAACTCTTTCTTCAATTTGGTTCCAAATTTTTGAACCTCGACAAAGAACTGACAAAACCCAGAAAATTTTTTTTTCAATATCTATTTTCTCTCCCGAAATTTGTTAGAAAGGGAAAAAAGACCAAAGATATGTAAAAAAAAAAAAAACCGAACGATCACCCACAAGTGATTGTGGATTTTATTTGACGATAACAAAGAAAAAAGGAAAATGTTAACTTGAGACTTCCCCCAATGGCCAAAACGTGATTATAAAGGAAGTATATTCAGAAGAATAAGGATTTAGCCGGCTTGAACCTTCGAAACGAACTGCCAAAATAGCAAAAGAATTTAAATTTTACCCTTTTTAAGGGTTTCGACGGTTTTTCTGTGAGTGTTTCGCTGCTCCTCCGTCATTCCTAATTTTTCAAATTAATTTTATACTTTTCCCCCAATTTTCTCTCTCTCTCTCTCCTTATAATTACCACACCCATCACAAAAACGACAAGGATAATCCCTAGCATGTATTCCTCTTGGATTCTTTACTCGTCGCGGAGGAGCAGCATGCCATGGTACTTGCAAAAATTTGATTGCTGCCATCGTCTTGCGAGCCTCAAGAAGTTACGTCGCCTAAGTTATCAAAACATATCGTTTTACTGAAAATGAAATGACGCATTTTGAAATTTTTTAATCTTAAACCATAACCATCTTCATCGTCCATTCTGGCAAGCAATCTCGGTCATCCCGCACTTCTCCTTAAACGCTTTGCTTCGCTGGACTGAAATCACTCTCAACAGTGCGTTCTGATACCTGTGGTGCGAACTGGCAAGGACTTGAATCTCCTTGAACCCACAATTGATCTGAAATATACATACTCTAAGAAAGTTAAATCAAGTTTGAACGATCCACTTGGAACCCTTGACACGAAAAGACAAGGACCCCGAGTGTTGGAAGGCACTACAAGGTGGTTGATCAAGTCTTGATAAGTCTACAAGTTCAATGAAGAACCTTAAAGAGCACTCCTCTCAATTCTGGGATTTTCAGAAAATATGATTTCTATTCATTCAAATCTGATTACAATGGGAGGCAAAGTACAATTATATAGTGTGCAAGTCAAATCTGCCTTCAATGCTCATAGAAAAGGAAAACTAGGAAAATTAATGACAAATTTCTTAATTAATGACCTATGGAATCAGCATTATAAAAGTCAAATTCTCTCAAAAACTAAAAAGTAAATAAATCCTCCTAAATAAGCTAATTTCGTCTAAATACATTAGAGTTCTAGAAATCAGCTTATTAAGCCTAAAATAGCATTATTTAGCCCTAAATGAGCCCATCAATGGATGGTCCATGGTTCAAGCACTTCAATTTGTAATGTTTTGGCCTAATCTAGCCTCAGTAGCTCCATCTTCAGCCCATATGATGTTGAGGACGCCCACATTGGAAATGTCCATATCTTGCTTAACTTTTGTTGCTCCAATTGCTATTTGCTTAGTTTAGGTCTCTTGAACAAGTCCACTTAAAGCTTCCCTCATTCTTTTAGCTTGTGCTCTTGTCATCGGGCCACTTGAAGTTTGCAGAAGATTATTCCAAGCATTTGGGACAGCTTGCTCCCTTTGATGGATTACATCATCCCCTCTCTCTCCTCAAAAGGATTCGTTCTCGAATCATCACCTACATCATAAAGAGATAGATCAGCAACATTAAAAGTAGCACTAACATTATACTCACCTGGTAGATCTATCTTATAAGCATTGTCATTGATTTTCTCAAGGACTTGAAATGGTCCATCCCCTCTTGGAGCTAATTTAGTTTTCCTTTGTGCTGGAAACCTCTCTTTTCTCATATGCACCCATACCCAATCACCAGGTTCAAAAGTGACACGCCTTCTGCCTTTGTTTGCCTTGGATGCATATTGCTCATTCTTCCTTTCAATCTGCAATTTAATTTTTTCATGAAGTTGCTTAACCATCTCAGCTTTCTTTTTGCCATCAAGGCTTATTCTCTCATTAATGGGCAATGGTAACAAATCCAAAGGAGTTAGTAGATTAAAACCATAAACAATTTCAAAAGGAGAATAATCAGTAGATGAATGCACACTTCTATTATATGCAAATTCAATGAATGACAAGCAATCCTCCCAATTTTTCAAATTTGTTTGGATAACGGTCTTAAGCAATTGAGTTAAGGTTCTGTTAACAACTTCAGTTTGACCATCAGTTTGTGGATGACAAGTTGTAGAAAATGATAACTTAGTTCCAAGCTTTCCCCACAAAACTCTCCAAAAATGACTCAAAAATTTTGCATCCCTATCTGAGACAATACTTTTAGGAACACCATGAAGCCTCACAATTTCTTTAAAGAACAAATCAGCAATATAAGTAGCATCATCAGTTTTATAACATGCAATAAAATGCGCCATTTTTGAAAATCTATCAACAACCACAAATATTGAATCCATCCCTTTTTTTGACCTAGGTAATCCTAAAATAAAATCCATTGAAATGTCTACCCAAGGTTCACTAGGTACAGGTAATGGAGTAAACAGACCATGAGGTAAGACTCTAGACTTAGCCCTTTTACATGTTATGCATCTACCACCAATCCTTTTCACATCACGCTTCATTTTAGGCCAAAAGAAATGTTCATGCAAAACATCTAATGTCTTTTTCACACCAAAATGTCCCATTAGTCCTCCCCCATGTGCTTCCCTCACAAACAATTCACGCATAGAACATTGAGGCACACATAATTTATTTTCTCTGAACAAAAATCCATCAAGCTTATAGAATTTTCCAAAAGCTCCTTTTTCACAAGCAACAATTATTTTAGCAAAATCACTATCATTGGCATACAAATCCTTAACATATTCAAAACCAAGCAATCTTACATTCAGAGAAGTGAGAAGAATATACCTTCTAGATAATGCATCCGCAACCACATTCTCCTTACCTTTCTTGTATTTGATCACATATGGGAAAGGCTCGATGAACTCCATCCATCTAGCATGTCTTTTGTTCAGCTTACCTTGACCTTTAATGTACTTCAAAGATTGATGATCTGTATGGATCACAAATTGTTTAGGCCAAAGGTTGTGTTGCCAGGTGTCCAATGCTCTCACAAGTGCATAAAGCTCCTTATCATAAGTTGGGTAATTCAAGGTGGCACCATTCATCTTTTCACTAAAATAAGCAATTGGGCGCCCTTCCTGCATTTGAACAGCTCCTATCCCAACTCCTGATGCATCACACTCAATCTCAAAAGTTTTGTTAAAATCAGGTAAAGCTAAAATAGGTGCAGAACACAATTTTTCCTTAAGAACACTAAATGCATGATCTTGTGCCTTTTCCCATCTAAAGCCAACTAATTTCTTAATTATTTCAGTGAGTGGTGCAGCAATTGTGCTAAAATCTTTCACAAACCTCTTATAAAAGCTAGCCAACCCATGAAAACTTCTTACCTCAGTTACATTTGTAGGTGTTGGTCATTCTTTAATAGCCCTTACCTTCTCTTCATCGACTTGTATTCCTTCAGCACTCACTACAAATCCAAGGAAAACAACTTTTCCCATGCCAAAGCTACACTTTTTTAGGTTAGCATACAACTTTTCTTTTCTCAAAACATCAAGCACATAGCGCAAATAATTCAAATGCTCATCAAGACTCTTACTAAAAATCAGAATATCATCAAAATAAACCACAACAAGTTTTCCAATATATGCACACAAAATATGATTCATCAACCTTATAAAAGTACTAGGTGCATTTGTTAACCCAAATGGCATGACTAACCATTCATACAGCCCATGCTTTGTTTTGAAAGCAGTTTTCCACTCATCTTCTTCCCTCATCCTAATTTGATGATATCTAGATTTTAAATCAATTTTTGAGAAAATAACAGACCCATGCAATTCATCAAGCATATCATCTAATCTAGGAATGGGATGATGATACTTTATAGTGATATTGTTGATAGCTCTGCAATCAATGCACATCCTCCAAGATCCATCTTTCTTTGGTACTAAGAGGGCTGGTACAGCACATGGACTCAAGCTTTCTCGAACATACCCCTTTGCCATGAGCTCTTCAACTTGCCTTTGAAGCTCTTTTGTCTCCTCAGGGTTAGTTCTATAAGCTGGCCGGTTAGGAATTGTTGCTCCAGGAATGAAGTCAATTTGATGCTCAAAGCCTCTTATGGGTGGCAATCCACTATGGATATCTTCTGGAAATATATCTTCAAATTCCTGCAACAAAGAACTAATAACACTGGGAAATGAAGAGTCAAGATCATTAGTGTTTAAAAAGGCCTCCTTGTAAATAAGTACAAGTAAAGGCTGTTCAGAAAGATATGCACTCCTCACCTCACTTTCTTTTGCATAAAAACTCACTTTTTCTCTTTCTTTTCTCTCCACTTTCTTTTCTTTCTTCTGAATCTCTTTTTTTGAGCTCTCAGATTTTCTTTCTTTCTCACTCTCATTTCTTTTTGATCTCTCTTCTTTATTTTTCTTATCACCCTCTCTTTTATCTCTCTCTTGTTTCATTTTGAGCTGATCTTCATACACTTGCTTGGGTGTTAATAGTACAAGAGTAACGGGTCTGTCATCCCTTACAAATGAATATCTATTGGTAAACCCATCCTTTGTCGCCTTCCTATCAAATTCCCAAGGTTTACCCAAAAGTATATGTCCAGCATGCATAGGAACAACATCACATAAAATCTCATCACAATATCTTCCAATTGAGAATGAAACAAGAACTTGCCTATCAACCTTAATCTCCCCACATTCATTCAGCCATTGCAACTTGTATGGTCTAGGGTGTTTAATGGTAGACAAATTTAATTTATCAACTAGAGTGGTACTAGCAACATTGGTATAACTCTCACCATCAATAATCATATTGCATACCTTGTTGCTTATGAGACAGCGAGTATGGAAGATGTTTTCTCTTTACTGCTCAATGTCATCTTCCTTAACTTGAAATTCAAAGCTCTTCTAGTCACAAGTGCTTCTCCTTCTACAACACACTTAAACCCATCATCACTAGCATCTTCAAGTGATGGCATGGAATCATCACTTTCACTTTCAGTCACCACTTCACAGTCCTTCATGATCATTACTCTCTTGTTGGGGCATTACGAAGCTATATGACCTGTTCCCAAACACTTGAAACATTTAATATCTCTATTTCTAGATGATTGGGAATCAGATTTACCTTTGTTTTTAGATGAAGCTTCCTCTTTACCTTTTGGGACTTCTCTTTGAACATCTTTTTCTTCCTTCTTCCATTTTGGTCTCATTGAAGAACTAGAGCCTGAAAGGTACCTTGCTGATCCTTTTTGTTTAAGTTTCCTTTCAACCTTCATTGCCATGTGCACCATGTCTTCTAACTCCACATAATGCTGCAACTCCACAATATTAGCGATTTCTTTATTCAACCCATTTAAGAATCGAGCCATTGTTGCTTCCCTATCCTCTTTCACATTTGCCCTAAGCATAGCCACTTCCATCTCTTTGTGATATTCCTCTACACTCTTAGAGCCTTGTGTAAGGGACTGCAACTTTTGAAAGAGGTCTTTATAGTAATGGTTGGGTATAAACCTCTTCCTCATGAGAGCCTTCATCTCCCTCCATGTTTCTAAGGGTCTCTCACCATTCCTCCTCCTCTCTAGGACCAATTTATCCCACCAAATTAATGCATAATCCGTAAATTCAATGACTGCCAATTTCACCTTTTTTGCTTCAGAATAATTATGGCACTAAAAAATGAACTCAATTTTCTTCTCCCACTCCAAATAAGCTTTAGGATCATTTCTACCTTGGAAAGAAGGTATCTTCATCTTAATATTTCCAAGGTTTCCATCCACCCTATTTCTACCCCTTGGAGCATTTTTACCGTGTCTCCTTTCATGCCTAACTTCCCTAGGCCTATTTCTATCCAAATCAAATTCAGATTCATAGTCTTCTTCACTACCACCTTCTACTTCATTTTCAGACTCAAAATCATCCATAGAATCATCTCTATGCCTCTCATATCTTCTAGGATTAGGACTTACAGTAGGTGGTCTTCTCTGCAAGTTCGCAATCATTGTGTCTTGCTTATCCATCCGGTCTCTTATCCCCCCAAGCACCATATTAAGACGTTCAAATTGCTGCTGCATGGCTTTTACAACGAGATCCAAGTTCTGTGCACTACCTCCTCCACTTGATATTTCCTCCCTATTAGACATTATAAGCTGCAAGAAAAATTGATTAGAGAAATAAAGATCCTCGCAAATTTTCCTCACGTGTTTACCCTCAAAGATGTCACTCTTCACTCGTGTTTCACACTTTAAAGGCTTTTTCAAATAATGGATTCACACTCTCGCCTTTTTCCACTCTCAGTCTCTCTATAGGCTCTTTAAAGAAACTAATCAGACTCAATACAAAGCTATCACAATTCTTGTGAGATTCAACCCAACACTTGGAGATAATGAGTAGTAAGCGGATACTATAGTTGAGAAAATCAGGGAATGAAAGTTAAAGATGTAGAATGTTGTAAAAGCTTAGCTCAAACCAATACTACTTCCAGAACAGCACAATTTTTTTTTTGCCTTTTCTTTTCAGCAATTTTTTTTTTGCCGTGCTTTTTTTTTTCTGGAATATGAAAGAACAAAAAACAAAATTTGAATAAACAGAACAGAAACAGCAAAATAAATCTGGAAAAACGCGTCTAAATTTAAAGGATAATATCTCGAGTTAGAGAACTCCAAATGAGATGATTTTAAAGCAATCTGAAAGAAGAGATTATGGGATATAAGAAAGACCTACTATACGTCCAGAAACTCAATGGAAAACATGACAAATAGAGGATTAAAATTCAGCACATCCAGAATAATGGAAGACAAATAGAATTTCAAAATGAAAGAGAAACGCAATCTGGAAAAGCACAAGACACACGGATATAACCTGATTTAGGGACCGAAGCTCTGATACCAAGATGGTGCGAACCCGTAAGGACTTGAATCCCCTTGAACCCACAACCGATCTGAAATATACACACCCCAAGAAAGCTAAATCAAGTTTGAACGATCCACTTGGAACCCTTGACACGAAGAGACAAGGACCCCGAGTGTTGGAAGATGCCACAAGGTTGATCAAGCCTTGATAAGTCTACAAGTTCAATGAAGAACCCTAAAGAGCACTCCTCTCAATTCTGGGATTTCCAGAAAAATATGATTTCTATTCATTCAAATCTGATTACAATGGGAGGCAGAGTACAATTATATAGTGTGCAAGTCAAATCTGCCTTCAATGCTCATAGAAAAGGAAAACTAGGGAAATTAATGACAAATTTCCTAATTAATGACCTATGGAATCAGAATTATAAAAGTCAAATTCTCTTAAAAACTAAAAAGGAAATAAATCCCCCTAAATAAGCTAATTTCGTCTAAATATATTAGGGTTCTAGAAATCAGCTTATTAAGCCTAAAATAGCATTATTTAGCCCTAAATGAGCTCACCAATAGATGGTCCATGGTTCAAGCACTTCAATTTGTAATGTTTTGGCCCAATCTAGCCTCAGTAGCTCCATCTTCAGCACATATGATGTTGAGGACGCCCACATTGGAAATGTCCATATCTTGCTTAACTTTTGTTACTCCAATTGCTATTTGCTTAGTCTAGGTCTCTTGAACAAGTCCACTTAAGGCTTCCCTCATTCTTTTAGCTTGTGCTCTTGTCATCGGGCCACTTGAAATTTGTAAAGGATCATTCCAAGCATTTGGGACAGCTTGCTCCCTTTGATGGATTGCATCAATCTGTCATCCGTCCCAATGCTGCATTCTACTATCGTTGTTCCATTAATGCAGGAAAGCCATGGTTTTCATAGGCAGGAGGCTTCTCTGTTCTATTTGCCTACTTTTTGTTTCCATGATCACGTCACATGGAGATTTTTTTTTTCCTCTTCAGCTTGTTGGTCAGTTTAGGAGGATTGAGGCTGAATGTCTCACTGCTATCTTTAATTTTAAATGCGGTATGATGTGATTACTTGCTGGCTGATTTGAATGTGATTGTCTTGTGGACGAATCTATGAATTCATTTTGTCTTATGTATTGATAGGTAAAAGTGTAGCATTTGAAGCACAACAGAGGGTTATGAGAAGAAGCTACGAGGAGAAGTTTACAGCCATGACCTTGTTCCAAAATTATTCAATATGGATTGATGAAAGGAAATAATAAAATTAAATATTTTAAAGAAATAAATAAATAAATTGAGAATTATTAAAAAGAATAAATTTTTTTAAGTTTATATTTTAATCAAGTAGAAATTTAATTTGTGACCCTAATAGGAAGCCTATGAATTCCTAAAGTTTACTTGAACTCAATTAAAAGGCCCCAAAATGGATTTTGAAAAGACCTAATTAAAATATGGAATACCCCATGACCCAAATAGTCCAAAACCCATATCCATGATTCAACTTAACCTGAAAATTGATTTTTAACCCCCCACTTTCTCATTTTTCAACAACCACAAGAAAAGAAGAAGATAAAATGTAAGAAAAGAGAGAGTTCAGGTTTGCAAACTTCAAAACTCCAATCCATTGAGAAGGAGACATTTTTGGCTTTATTAAGTTTTGAGAAAGGTTATTTACTCTTTTTTCTCTTTTTTTCTTTTCTGGAACTGAATATTTCTAATTTAATGATGGTTGACAAAATTTTAAATTATTGGAATTGGAGATTTTGGTGTGTTCTTGATGGATTAATAGAGGAAGAAGTTTAAGTAAGTATTAAATAAATGAACTCCCTCCATTTATGATATTATTTTATTCCAATTTCGTCTTAATAGCTTATTTTTATAGGGGTGAACCTACATGTGCGAAATTTTAAAGGACATATTGTGTTGGTTTGAATTGTTGGACTCAAATTGGTATTTTACAATTCTTAGAATCTTAGATAAGTTGAAATTTAGTGATTTGGTTGGTGTTGATTGATTTAAAATATGGGTCTCTTTGAATTAATGAATATGTGTTGGTTGTATGTAGTGAATATATGCTTGTGTTTTTACTTAGTTATTATTAATGGCTAATTTGGAAGTGGAAAATATTATTGAAAGTAATTAGGGTTTAATTCCATTTATATTTGTTATGGAAATATGTTTATCGCTTGTATGTGCATGATTGTGTTTTATGTGATGTTGTAATTAAATTTGACTATTTGTGAATATTTAATTATAGACTTCACAAGTATGTCTTACTGACTACTATAGACCTCATGGGTATGTTCTGGTAGAATGGAAAGCCATGGACCTCATAGATGTATTTTGACTTTTTTGTGGGATGTTGTCAACCTCACAAGTATGCCTTATTATTGGCTAATGATTGTGATATTTCATTGCCAAACTTACTACTTTTAATTTGTTGAATATCACATAATCCATGGTGATTTTATCATATACAACTTTATACTTGTTTGTCCATATGAATATAGATGGAAATTGCCTTTGATAATTGAGATTTTATATCTCATTCCAATTGCGGGCTAACTTTTTATAGGTGAAGGTTCAAACTCTGATAAGGACAAATAACTGGAGAATTGATTAGTAAGGCTAGCTAACTTTTGGGATAGCTTATGTTTTGTTCACATATTTTGATAAATTGTAACTCACTTGCAATTTGTGATATGATATGTGAAGTGTAGGATTTTATATTTTGAAAAATTGTACATGTAACGATGATATGTAGGATTTTAGATGATAATAAATTATTTTGTAAAGGGATCTCACATATAATTATAGTTTACTTTGAATTAGCTTATATTTTATATTGAATGATATTCATGTTTGACACTTCAAACTTAAATGGCATTATATGGTATTGATCATTATCTAATTAGTTATCTGAAATTGCCTAGGATTGGTTTACTGTTAATTTGAGGGTTGGATATAATAGTTATTGGTTGCAAATTGTACATGCAAAGAAGTCACATGGTCAAATCTTGAGTTCATAGAGCTTTTATGGTCTTAAGGGTTATAACCACTTTCTTTTGGCATTTGAAACTTATGAGGCTTAGTCTAGGGTTAAATGGCTATGTATTGGTGAATTTGAGTATATGGGTTGTTGGTCCAATTATGCACTTTGCTGTCATGGTTTAAGGGTGCTATCTTTTCCTCAATTTTTTTTCAAGATCTATTATTTGTATAAATGTGTGGGTGTTTGGTCACTTGTCCCTAAGTTTTCACATCATTAGAAGGTATATTTAGAGCCATTAAAAATGTCTCGTGTCTACTTAGTTAAGTTAGGAACTTATGGTTGGTGTGCATTTATCTTTTGCATTTAATTTTCATTGGTTTCGTGCTTTTTCCCAAGATTTCATTACAGATGTTGTGACATCATGACATGCCCCTTTGGTGTTGTGCGAGTGTTTTGCACTCTGATTGCTCGTCTATGAGGCATGTTGTGGTATGTCCTTAATGGCTCTTAGAAGGCTTTGTGAGTATTTTGAGTATGGTTTTTGACTGGGTACCAATCTAGGGTCTTAGGCTAATCTTTTAAGATCTTAATAAGATGTTTTAGGAGTTAATTATACCTTCAATAGTCTAGATATTCAATCATGTTGTGATGGGCATTAGGCTTAGTAACTTAATCGTAATAAAAGTTTTGATTGATTCACATTATTTGGGGTCATTAAGATTATTCTTACATTTAATTAACCAAATCTCTTTATTTAACTCATAACTCATTAATTAGAACTAGGTGTTACATTTTGGTATTAGAACAATGGTTCAGAAAAATGTTGCTTAACAGAAGGATATTAGCTAGATATTTGGTATTCATATCACATGTTTGATTTAGCACTAATTTAAATCTTTGACTAACTATGTAAACTTAAGGTTGTGTGCTCAGTGATGATTGGAAAAGTTAGACTTTGACAATTCTTGGTCCATGCATGAGGTCTAACTTAGGTTTATATGATGGGCTTTTGGAATTGTAGGACCTCCATGGCTACAAGAAGAGAAACCATGGAGACGTTGAGAGAAATAAGGGAAACCATAGATAAGATAGCACAATGCCTATGAGAGCAGGGAGATAGCTAAGTGACCATAATACAAGCCTTGCAAATGTTGCAAAAGCAAGTGAATAAGAGAAGTGAAGACAATAGTGTAAGAAATAATCCTAATAGAGGTGTTGAGAGGGATGACACTGATATCATGTTGGTGCTAGCCCATGTTAGGAAGGTGAACCCTCCTTCCTTTAAAGGGGAGCTTGATATGATGAAGGCTAAGAGGTGGATGATGTAGTTAGAAAGTATTTTTCATATTATGAGGCGCATGAGTGAGCAAAAGGCCTTGTTAGCCATTTACAAGCTAAAAGGAGAGCAGAGTATTGGTGAATATGTATTCCAAGAGTTGAAGTTTGTCAAGCTTGGATGTGTATCCCAAGAGACCTTCTACAACAAATATTTTCTAACCTCGGTGAGACAAGACAAAGAATCAAAGTTTATTAAGCTTGAGCAAGGGGATTTGAATGCCAATCAATACATATCCAAGTTTCTTAAGTTGTCCTACTTTCCATCATGCCTAAAACAATATGATGATATTTCCTAGAAGGCGATAAGGTTGGAAAGGGGGCTCAAGCTTGAATTATGGGAGAAGACCATGGTCTTGAAAATAACAAGCTTTGATGAAATGATTGACACCATTCGAGTTGTTAAGAGAGGCATGATGGATGTTAAAGTCTAATGGAAGAAAGCTTAAGAAGGTAAAAGATAGAGGGATGTGGAGTCCTTTGGTGGTGATAACTAGAAGGGAGGAAGCAATAGTAATGGCAGTTGGTCATGGAATAGAAGACCCAATCTAAGAATCAACCCAAGAAAAATGAATTTGGCCCTTTTGAGGCATTCTATTAGCACTTTAATTATGTGTAACAAGTGTGAAAAGAATCAAGGTGACAGACCATGTTTGGTATGCTATAGCTATGGCAAGCTAGGCCACATGGCAAGGTAATGTACCACATGCCACAAGAGTCAACTCCCTATGCCTAACCATTCATCCCATGGGAGGGTATTTGCCCTTTCAAAAAAAAAAAGAAACACGTCTCCTAGTTTGATTAAAGGTAACCTTTTATTATACAATTGTATGATGGATGCTTTGTTTGATTTGGGTGCCACCTATTCTTTCTTTCCATATGATTGTATTAAGCATTTGGGTCTAAAACTTAGTCTTCTGCCTTTTGAGTTATCAATATCTACCCTTATAGGAGGTTTCATCATTACATCTAAAGCCTGTTTAAATTATGCTGTCCAACTTGATAATCATCGCATTACTCTTGATTTTATTTGTATGCCTTTGCATGATATTGATGTGATCATTGGTATATACTGGTTAACTACGAATAATGTTATCCTTAACTATACCTAGAAGTTGGTTTCCTTACTGGCTTACACCTTTAAATCCCTATCGTCTATTAAGCTTATGTGTTTGTCTATTGCCTAAGTTGATAAGTGCTTTAGAAAGGATTGCCAAGGGTTTTTGGTTTTCTTTTCCTTGTAGGCTGATGTAGAAGAGGAATTAGAATATAAACATATAATGAGGGAGTACCTTAATGTGTTCCCTATAATAGGTTAGTAGTCTTCCCTCAAAGAGAGTTAGAATTCTCCATTGACTTAGTTTCAGGAATAGGTCCCATCTCATACCAAATGAAGATAGCTGTGTTACCAAAATTAAAGAAACAATTAGAGGAATTGTTAAATAGCAAGTTCAATAGATCGAGTGTATTTTTATGAGGTGCATTGATGGTGTTTGTGAAGAAGAAGGATGGTAGCTTAAGGCTTTGTATAAATTATATGCAGCTAAACCAAGTGACAATTAAAACAAGTATCTTTTACCTAAAATAGATGACCTACTTGACTAACTAATGGAAGCCTCAGTGTTTTCTAAGATAAATTTGAGATTAGGTTACCACTAGCTTAGAATGTAGGCAGAGGACATACCAAAAACTACATTTAAGACTTATTATGGACACTACAAGGTCTTGGTAATACCTTTTAGGTTGATGAATACTTTAACTATTTTCATAAATTATATGAACAGGATTTTTAGACCTTACCTTGACCAGTTTGTAGTGGTCTTCATTGATGATGTCCTTATCTTCTCTAGGAGAGAGGAAGAACATGACAAACATCTTATGATAGTCTTGTAACTCTTGAAAGAATATTAGTTGTATGCTAAACTCAGTAAGTGAGAGTTTTGGTTGAGAGAGATAAGCTTTCTAAGTTATATTATTTTGGAACAAGGAGTAGCAATGGACCTTAGTAAAGTAGAAGTGGTACTAAATTGGAAGTTGCCTAAGTTAATAATTAAGATTTATAGTTTCCTAGGCTTAGAGGGTTATTGTAGGAGGTTCATTAAGGGATTTTCTCCATTAGTGAACCCTTTGACCAAATTGACTAAGAAGAACCAACCATTTGTTTTGAATGATAAGTGTGAAAATGCCTTTCAAAAGATTAAGGTAGGGTTTGTAAGCTTTAGAGCTCTAATCCATTAAAAAGGAGATGTTTTTGGCTTTGGTGAAATGTTAAAAAGATGATCTATTGTTCCTTTTTCTTTTGAACTGAATATTTTTTGATTTAGTGATAGTTGATAAAACCCTAGATTGTTGGAATTGGGGATTTTGGTGTGTTCTTAATGGATTGGTAGAGGAAGAAGCTTAAGCAAGTATTAGGTGCATGAATCCTTTCTATCTGTGATGTTATTTTGCTCCAATTTCATCTTAATGGTTGATTTTTATATGAGTGAACTTACATGTGCGAAATTTTAAAAGACCCATTATGTTGGGTGAAATTCAATAGTTTTCTATTTAGGTGACATTTAAAGCTACAATGTAAGCCAAACAAACCAAGAAATCCACAACTCTAAGAAATTTACATCTTATATATACAACCCAAACTTAAACACATATGCATATTATCTAGATAACACCTTGTCTACAAAATAGATAAATAAAAACTTGACACATCAGTCTCCTTGCATCTCATATATATGAAAGCCAGTAAAAGTCCAAGTCATGTTCTTTATTCAATCCTCATTAATTTGAATATACTCATACACTTTTATGTCAAAGCACAAGGTCAAATGTAGCAATGCATTATGAACAAATTTAAAAACTCCACATAAACATAAGAGATGTAGCTTATTGGATTTTGATAAATTCATCACCTAACTCTAATTGCTTATGTAAACTTCATGACAAGGATACATACATGCACAAATATACAATGGCATGCATGCAAACACATGCAATCACACCTACTGTAGAATTTTCTCTAAAAGTATACTTAATACATGTTGACTTTAATTATATCTGCATTTGACAAATGTTTTAAGGATCTTAAAAAAACCTTGTGTTGAGAAGGTGATAAGTCCAACAAAACAGAGCATTTAAGCTAAAAAGTGAGGAACAACTGAGATTACATGCCAAAATAAACAGTCAAGATGAAGTTGCAATTTGAGAAAAAAAAATTCAAAATGCATTGCATTTTGATAACTTGGGTGACATAACTTCTAAGGGCTCACTAGATGATGCCAATGGTTGGATTTTCACAAGCAGCATAACATGTTGTTCCTTAATGAGGAGTAGGCAATCTAAACTCATTTTAGTTTTATTTAGTTATATTCTAATAAATTAGTGATATTAAAATGTATTTTATAGTAATATTTATTTGTAAACATATTAATTATAAGTAATTTAAGTATTTACATTGTATAATTATTTCACTTTTGCATATAAATATCTTTGTAAATTGATTTTTTTCCTTAATACTAATTTTTTTGGGCCATTTTCTCAATATTGGTTTACTTTTTCACTACTTGTGTGATTCCTGTCTCACTTAAGTAGGAGTAGTTTTCTATAATATCGATAATAACTTTATTTCTAAAGCATAATTATATATTACAATATATTATTTTAAGGTAATTATGTGACAATCAAGTGAGAAAGATTGATAACCACTTTCTTAAGACGTTATTCAAAATATTTATATATATTTTGAACTATATAAATTATTTTTTTAAAAAATATTTAAACAGTTAATATATAATTAAATAAAGAAACTGAGGTGGCAAAAGTGGTTTAGTATAAATTAAAGTAAATTTGGATTACAAAGTTCAATTGGTAATGAAATGGAAATATGTTCAAAATTGATGTTTTACAGTTTAATATTTAAATAAATAATTAATAATTATCATCACGATTTTTTTTTTAAGACAATGGTCACGGTCAATATGTACCTTCCAAAGAATGGTGGTATTTATAAATACAAAAAAAGAATGATCTTATTTATAAAGACAACAAATAATGGCAACAAAGAAGTAATGAAAAGTAGTTGATGCGAGGCAAGAAGTTGTGCCTAAAAGGGGAAGCAATGCAAATGTTCTTCATTGCCATGTTGATCTCACCCCTCCTCATCACCTCATTACAACCAATCTTCTTTTTGATATTCCAAAATACTTACAAACCAAAACCTTTTGGTTTGAAATCAAATGTTAACCCTTTCCCGGAATATTTGTTAATATTGTTTTCGAAATTGACTTGCTATAATAATAGTTATGTGTTAGATTTTGAGTTTTATTTAATATAAAAATTTGTTGCATTTTTAACTATTATTTTCTAAAAATTGATCAAAATGTATATAATTTTTTTAAAAACTTTAAGTTATATATAAATAACTTTGTGACCTTTAAAATTTTAAAATGAATCTCTCAAACTTGATATTATATATGAGTGACTTCTTGTTGTTAATGAGTTTATTATTATTTTTTTGGTGAACAATGAGTTTATTATTTACTAATTACATAAGTGTGACACATAAGCATATAACTCAAAGTTCAAGAGAATTATTTGTACAAAAAATAAAATTTGAGAGATTGATTTAATTTGATGTATCGTTATTTTATTAGTAAATTAATGAATTTATTAATAGTAAAGGTTATTTTAGAAAAAAAATAAAATTTGGGAGTCCCTTTTAAAGTTTAAAAATTAAGAAAATATTTTGTATATGACCCAAATTTAAAAAAAAAAATTGTGTATTTTGACCTCAAGAACAACTTAGGTCATAGTTAACTCTAATGGCAGTCTTACTATGTAATTAGCTTTTTTTTTTTTAATTTTTTTTAATTTTTCTTGCGTTAGAATTTGGATACATAAATATAGTACAGGAATAAAATAATATGGGGTAGCATCTCTTGAAAAGAGGTGAGCTAACTAGGTTTAGGCTTACATAATCATAGTGGCCTAGTGAGGTCATGCGTGTACGCTCTTCGTTCTATCTTTATGTTATATGTATAAATGATTTTATTTTTTGTCCAGGCTGTGTGTGTGCGTGGGGATTTTGTGGGTATTTTTGCATCTTTGTCACTGAAAATTAATTAATATTAAGAATTATTGAAATATAAATGAATTGAATTATTAAATTACATCATCCATATTAACAATATAATTCATTTCCTAATATTTTTCGTAAAACGAGATAGTGATTAGGAAGGTCATGTGATAGTTTCAATAAAGCAGTTAAGCACTGAAGGGCGAACCACCTGTTTGGGATTGTCACTTCCTTTATTTGGTTTCTATAAATTTTGAATCACTTGCGAATATTCTCTCAAATTTTTTAAATCAAAACTTATGTTTCTAAATTTTTACATTTTTGAAAAAGGTGTTTCTATCTATTTTTTTAAACTATATTAACTTATTCGTAACTTTAAACATTTTCATAATTTATATGATAAACTCCTATTTATCCCTCAGGCTAGCATGTTAATTATGTGAATATCTAAGGTGTAAAATTAGTTAATAAAATAAACAAAATGATTTATTTTCTAGAAATGTAAAAGTTTAGGAACTAATTCAGTTTTGAAAGTTCAGAAAATTATTTATAAATGACCTAAAAGTTCAAAAAATTATTCATATTTTCTCACAACTTTTCAAAATACTGCTAGTACGTGTGATGAAAAATATGTACAAGAAATTAGCAATTCGATTTTGAAAATAATAAACAAGTTACAAGTTAATCTTCTTAATATTTTTGAGTCCGTTGACAACCAGATGATTACTTTTAAAAAACAATCAATACATTCACTGGTTTTTGATGAAAAAAACTAAATGAATCTAATAGTTCAAAAAATGAAATATTAGTGAATATATATTATACCAAAATCAAATCATATTTAAAATAAAAATAAATTTGAAAAATATAGATAACTTCAACTTTTAATAATGTGTTTAACATCACACGGTAAAATGCCAGATGTTTGGGGTTCATCCGGTGACTTGTTTATATTACGGCAAAAGCATAGGCAAAAGGCGAATACGTAGTCAAGTTTGAAAAAGCAAATTAATACATATAGTGCAAATCAACACAAGATACATTCCAGTGATTGCGTGTAAGCAATAATTCAAGTACGTGACTCCCTTGTTTTTTTTTTTTTTTTTTTTCTGGCCAAAAGAAAAAGTACGCAACTTTTTTAATTTGCTTTGCCTTCTTCAACAAGTACATATAATATTATCAATAACTTTTTTCTTCTGTTATGTATTTGGGGGAGATAATATGTTCTTTAATATCTCAATTAATTAACTCCCAATCTGAACAAATTAAGTTATTCACAAACTAAGGGGATGCCAAAAAATAACAAAATTATATTTCACACATTACCTGCAGTTTCTAAGCTAATCCTTAAAGTTTTGTTTGGGTCATGAATTCAAGATTGAAGGGAATGCAAAATTTTAAAAAAATTAAAAAATATCTATTATATCTTAATAATTATTACTCAACAGTCTTTTTATTTTTTTTCCAAAATAAAGATATTAATCATTTCCCATTTTACTTATCTATTTTTTTTTAAAAAAAATTATTCCATTCCTTTTTCATAAATCAAATGTGGCCTAATAGTATGTTTGGATGGAAATATATATATATATATATATATTTAAAAAATTTAAATTTAAATATTAACTTTTTTTCTTTAAATTAATTATTTTTAAGGAGAATGAATGAGAAATGAAAAAGAATCATTATTTAAATCTAAATAAAAAATGTCAAAATAAATTCGCTTATATTTCTTTTCATTTTACTCTCTTCTATCCAAATATATTTGAATAAATTACATAAACATCTCTTGAATTTTATTAAAATTATACAAACATTTTTTCTCTTTTCAAAATATATACATTTGTCTAATTTTAAATTTTTTTTACTAAAATACTTTCCATTAACCTTAATAAGTAAATATGTACTATATTAACAAAATACACAAATAAAAATTAAAAAAAAAGATTTTGTTTTAAAATATGCACAAATAAAAATAAAAATAAGAAGGGTAAATGTTGTTTTCATTAAATCTAACAAAAAATTATATATTTAAATTAAAGGAGGATATTTTAGTTAAAAAATTTAAAATTGGATCAAAGTATAATAATATTTTTTATTTTAAAAGACGTTTATGTATATTTTAAAAATAGAAAAGATTTATGTAATTTACTCAATGTATTTTAAAGAGTTGTTAATAACTTGTTTTTGTTATCTAATATTATAGCTGTCTTCCACCTAATAATGAATTGTTTCTTAATCAAAAACTACAACTCATGACAGTTAGATTCCTCCAAGTCATCTAAGAAACCAAAACAGGTGGATAATATATTTAAAACAGCAGAACAACTATACCGTTCTTGTAAACAAATGATCATGTTCCTACCGTTATTTCCTCGCCAAATAATGTGGACCTTTCTTCCCAATAGTTGGCCGGGTAACAAAATAAAGAGGGAAATGGAGTTAACAATTAGAATTTTTTTAAATAAACTCCATTAACAAAAACCGAATAGACCAAATCGATTATGACAAGTATTATCATATATAGGTCACACTAAAAAGAGTAATAAAACTGAGTCTTGATATATCATGATGTCTAGTCATGACAAAATAATTATTAAATGTAAAATAATATTATGTTTTCTATTTCATTGGATTTATTTATATAATTATATTCATTAATACCATAAAAAATTAAATTAACCCTAATAAAAGTCGGTAATTATTAAGCAAATTAATAAGTTAAGTAATTAAATATCACGATATATTTAATAATTATTAGTTTATGAGATATCTGACACGGTATCCCATTATCATGTTCTAATAAAACGAGAAGACAGATACACAGTTCTAATAATAAAGAAAACATAATTTCCCGTTCAACTTGTGAAGAATTAAAAGAGATAAACAATTAATGAGAGGGAGGGCTGATTCTTCCCAGAAAAAAGAATATACTGTAGCCAGTCAAAAGATTAACAAAAGAATTTTTGATTCGATAAACAACAAAATTAATTACTGGGTGTAACTGGGTATCCAACCCCATGCCTTGTGGTGGGAAAAACCAGAAACAACAAGCTGCAAATAAGCCCTATTCCCACAGGCACAATGTCCAGAACTTGCTTAGTTTCAAGCCGTGGCTTTGGATACAAGCAGCTCGTCACATTCTTGTCCGTCAAAGCCACAACCACAAACACTAGCACAGACAAAACTGCATGTATCCAATCTATGAACCTTACTCTGTACTTGCTCAAGTCGGGTAGCCCCGACCCGGATGGATCCGGGTAGTCGAACAGCCACAGCCCCTTGAAGGTGGCCAAGCCGTGGTACACCCTCCCGTCCGAGGCCTTCACGCTGTCGGTGAAGCAGGCGAGGAGGCACGAGATGGCGAGGAGGAGGAGGAGGGAGACGCTGAGGAGGCGCGTTGTGGGGTCGCAGGCACCCTTGTTGGTGAAGATGGGCGTGAGGATGTGGAAGGCCAAGAGGGTGCCCGTGGGAAGCAGGTTGGCCAAGTTGGCCGTGCTGGTTAGGGTTCGAGAGAGCGCTCCTTGATGCGGAGACGGATTCAGCTGCGGCTGCGGTTGTTCCGGCGGCAACGAGGCTGCTACCGTGGAGGGTCTGTCAGATGTGGACGGTTGCTTGGTGGTTGTTGGTCGTTGCCTAACTGACATCTTGTCACTTGTAATGATGATAATGGCGTGTGAAAATGGTAGTGCTATGGTGATTGCGGAGGTTTATGTGTATATATAGGGGAAATGAGAGAGGTTAGTGATTGCTTGTCTTACGGGAAATATGTTATTTCCATGGAGGTTCCTTGTGAAGTTTTCTACAAGGATGGTCAATGCTATTGCGCTGCATTTATAAAAAATTGGAGGAAGACGTGTTTCGGGTCTTGGTCGTTGTGAATGAATGAGTGGCGTGTGTGATAGGGAGATAGCTAGGTCAGTAGGTGACGTTTAACTTGGATTAAAAAGCTTTTAATTTGTAAGTGATGTACACATGACGAAAAATAAGTATACAATAAAAAATTTGTTAAGTGGGGTTCATTCTGAATTTGACATGAGTTCTGTAATATTAAAAATATTTGATTTCGCGTTAGAACGCTGCATTGATTTTATTTTTCTTGTTTTTGGCTAAAGAGAACAGAGACTTGACTATATAACCCTGATGAACCCAGATCTCGTACTTTTTTTATTTTATTTTATTTACCTTAATCTAAATTATTTAAATTAAATTTGAATGGTTCAGATTTGTTATTTGTTATTTTTATATTTTTATATTTAAACAAATATAAGATAAAAAATAAAAATAATTTTTTAATTGTTATATTTTAAAATAATAATAATAATAATAATAAATTTAAAAAATAAAATAACAAATCTAAATTGTCCAAATTTGATTTTGACGGCTCAAATTAAAAAAAGTACCAATTCATCCTAGATCCGGATCCCTATAACTGGCCCTCTCTATAGGGGTTAATGTCAGATAATTATCCAAGTACATGAACCGAATTATATCAACAAGTAACCAAAGCCAATAAAAATGCAGACCATAAATCAGGCAACTCTACTTCGGGCAACTTATCTTTTAGCATGCTTTTTACAAACTATAAACATATTAATTAGTAATTAAATTATTTTACATAAAGATGCCTTTACTAAAAAGAACCTTTTTAATTTGCTTCTTGTAGTTTCATGATTCCTTTCAAACCTCTTGACTAAAACAGAAGAGGTGCCGCTACACTCGAGTCATTGACAAAATATAATTTTGACTCTGCTATTTAGTATTTAGAGTTTAGGATATATTTGGACTCGGGATAATGAAAGAGAAAAAGGGAAAATAGAGCGTTTTATTGAAACATTTCTCTTGTTTGAAAATTATTAATAAGGACAAATAGGATAATGAAAAACTTTTAATATTTTAAAATCCTTCAGAATCTTCTAAGATATTTTAAGTTCCCCGAATCTGGAAGACAATTTTTCTAAACAAAGATATGAAAAATATAATTTAACTATCACTTCCTCTTTCTTCTTTTCCGTTCATTTTTATGGTTCCTTTTTTTTTTTTCCCTCTTTCTAATTCCCAAAGTTAAGATTGGTATTCACTAAGAAAGCATCAGTTTTGCTCAAGTTAGTTGTATTTATGAAGCTATGCAGATTTTCATGAAATAGGGGCCTGCTTGTTTTAATTATTTCACTTGTGCTTGTTACTTGTTTCCCCTTCGTTGCTGACGTTGCTTTATTAATCAAGAGTAGAGGAGATTTGAAGTCTCGTTTTGCATAAAAGGATTTGTCATCCTATGGCCCATTCTTTGCTCTCCATCTCTGGTTGATTCATAATTTCACTGTGAAACACGGCAAAATTCAAATATCAATATTTAGCTTTTCTATCATTCTTCTCTAGTGTTTCATTTAAGGGCCAGTTCATTCTACTACTTCCTAAGTAAGGATCAGAAGTTTGAAATTAATAGAACTTTTTATTTTCTTTTCTCCTATACCAACATTTGACACATCACAACCTAAATCAAAATTGGAACTAGAGTCTCCTGTGCCAAGTTATAAATGGCTCCGCTACCATACGCACAAGATATCTGTAGGACGGTGTCAATACCATAGGAATTTATGGACTAAAAGGCATTCTCCCACAGATCACTTTAGCTGAGGCTGGAAAAGAAACACAATATACCAAAGTCTCTCTACATTTCAATTGAGAAAGAAATGAAATCATAGCTACAAAGAAAGAGATGAAACTTGTCTAACCTAATACAAAAAGGTGGAAGAAAAGATCATGAATCAGGTCTACAATTGACAAATCCCACTAATTTTGATGAGTCCCTAAAACTTGAATACAGCATGTTACAGCTTCGAGCCATCATAGCCTAGGGACATAACTAATAGCTGCAAAACTTTGTCAAAACTCCCGTTGACATCCACGTATATGGCAAGTCTAATATATTGACAAATTCAGTTCTGGTTTGACAATTAAGTTTTACTCCAGCCTATGGCATATTTCTGAAGAATCCCATAGTCTATTACCTCAAGGCAGATCATATTTGACCTCTCCAAGGTAGAGACCGCATGCTGGGGCCATGGGACTTGTAGCTGTCACATTTTTTGCATTCAAAATTCTTTCAACTGAAATGGTGCAACATATGAGACAATACATAGTCCAAATAACCAGATAAATGAAATGATTATGCATATATCAACACATGAATAGAGATGAGTGATATGAATACCATCTGAAATTGTCAGACTCCCAGTGCCAACAGCTTTGAGAACACCAACGAGTAGTCTAACCTAAAATGGTATCAACAATATTTGTATTCAGGCCAAAACGGATTGCAGCGCGAGAGAAAGAATGAAAAATATAACCACTAACACTTGAATGGGTATCAAAAAATATATCCAGTGTCTTAATTCAGCTAGTTGGACCTTTTCAATCTCAACAAGGGAAACCGATAATGAAGCACTGAAGGAAAAGTATGGACAGATCAATATTTTTTAAAAAATAACAACCTTATAAGGAAGGTGTGACATTAGCTCTAAATCAAAATTTAAGTAGGACCCACCATATCAGTTTTAAAACTTTGAGAGCTAAAAAGCAATTAATTTATGCTAGGCGGATCCCGCCAAATCAATTCTTTTGCAAAATGTTCTGCTGTTCTACACAGTTCCTCTGGCAACTGTATCATTTATGGTCCCTTCACAAGCCCAAAACTCTTCTCAACAGCATGTGTAACAAGTAGAATACGTTCAATATGCAACACATTTAGGACACTCTTGTCCGTATTCCATCCATAAAAATTGGACTAAAGAAGCAAACAAAAAAGAAATTCAGGTTGAACACATGCTAGCAAGCAACCCTGTCAATTATACAATGAATACCACCAAATATGTATGCAACATTTCATAACTCAATTTGTGAAGCATGCATCCGACAATACCAAAAAAATCTATAATTGTTGGAGTTAACATACAGTGTAAATGCTAGATGTAGCTAACTAGGTTCTAACTGTAATGTTGACTAGATAGTGACTGTTGTGCTAGCTGTACAAAGGGTGTGTGATGCGAATTATGGGACAAAGTTAGCTAGCCCAGAAGAACAAGCTGATTCAAAACCTTCAAATGATTTTTTGCATCTTCCAATTGAACCTATCACAAGGGCTAGGGCTAAAAAATTTAAAGAAACATTAAGTGGACTTGTTCAAGAGATTAGGACTAAGCAAAATTTTGACAAATTTGATCTAAGCACTAATCCCGACCTCATTAATATTATTTGGGATAAAGATGGAGCTGCAGGAGTTATTTTGGATTAGAATATTGCAAAATAAAGAGTTTAGGCCAAGGACCACAAATTGATTAACTCCATTGGGCTTAAATAATGTTATTATGGACTTAAAATGCTGACTTCTAGAAACTTTTTGCATTAGGACAAAAAATAAGATTAATTAGGCAGATTCTCTTTCTTTTCTGTCTTTAAAAAGATTTGATTGTTTTGTATTCTTAATTTCTGAGTCTTTTAGTTAGGATTATGCTATTAGTTCATAGTTTTCCTCCAACAGGAAAATTTGACTTATATTATAAATACATGTATTTTGCTTTTATTTGTAATCAGATTGGATGAATGAATGAAGTTTTAATTCTAATAAATTTCAGACTTGAGAGTGATTTTTTTAGGTTCTTTATAGAACTATCAGACTTATCAAGGCTTGATCAACCTTATGTGTCTTCCAACACTCGGGGTCCTTGTTCGTCTATGCTCAAGGGTTCCAAGTGAATCATCAGACCTTTGTTTAGCTTTCTTGGCTTGCGTATATTTTAGCATTGGTTGTGGGTTCACGCCATCTTGGTATTAGAGCTTCGGTTCTAAACTCAGGTCATATCTTTGTATTTTTTCTGTGTCTTTATTTATTTATTTTATTATTGTGTGTTGTGTTCTTGTGTCTGTTCATCTTCTTTGTGTCTAGACGTCATCTTTCTGGGCCCTTATTTCATCACGTTTTCCTTCGAGTTTTTCAACGTTTAATAAATCATCTTTGTAGTTTAGAATCTCATCTTTCTAGTCATTTTGGAATCACATAAATTGGAGTTTTTTAGAGTGAGATATAACTGTTTCTATCTGAACGTATCATTTATAACTTTTTAGATTGATTGGGTTGTTTGTGTCCTATTTGTGTCAATTTCATATTCTTTTTCTATTTTAATAAAAAAAAAAAGAGGAAACACCAAAAAAAAAGAGTAAAGTAAAAAAAAAAAAGAACTTTGTACTTAAAAAATGAAAAAGAAAAGAGGAAAAAAAACAAAGAAAAATTGTGCTATTTTAGAAAAATTGCTTGACTTGGGCTAAATTTCTACAAATTTTTTATCCTTTGAATTATTATTCTTTGATTCTCAATATTCACCTTTTGCTATATTAGAGTGTTGAGTTAGCTCTGCAAGTATTGTGATAGCTTTTGATCTAGTTGACTAGTTACGTTGAAGAGCCAAAAGAAGGACTTAAGAGTGAACAAAGGCGAGAGGATGTGAGACTAAAAGTCTTATAAAGAGTGAAACACGAGTGTTGAGTGTCATCTCTTGAGGGTAAACACGTGAGGAAAATTTGTGAAGTATTTACTAACAAAAATTTCTTGTAGCTTTCAAAAATGTTTAATAGGGATGAAATATCCAATGGAGGCCAACAGAACATAGACTTTGTTGTAAAAGCTATGTAATAGCAGTTTGAATGCCTTAATGTGGCTCTTGGGGGAATAAAAGATCGGATGGATAGGCAACATATGATGATTGCGAACTTGCAAAGAAAACAACCTACTGTAAGTCCTAACCCTAGAAGGCATGATAGGCGTAGGGATGTATTTATAGATGACTCTGAATCTGAAAATAAAGTAGAAAGTAGTAGTGAAGAAGATTTTGATTCTATAGTTGATCTGGGTAGAAATAGGCCTAGAGGAGTTAGGTATGAAAGGAGATATGGCCGAAATGCTTCAAGAAACAAAAATAAGGTAGATGGGAACCTTGGAAATACTAAAATGAAAATATCTTCTTTTCAAAGTAGAAATGACCTTGAAGCTTATCTGGAGTGGGAGAAAAAAAAAGAGTTGATTTGAGTGTCATAATTATTTTGAAGAAAAAAAATGTGAAGTTGGCTGTAATTGAATTTATTAATTATGCAATCATTTGGTGGGATAAATTGACTCTAAATAGGAGGAGAAATGGTTAAAGACCTGTAGAAACATAGGAGGAAATGAAAACCCTTATGAGAAGGAGATTTATTCCTAGCCATTACTATAGAGACCTCTATCAAAAGTTGCAGACCCTCACACAAAGTTTTAAGAGTGTGGAGGAATATTACAAGGAGATAGAAGTGGTTATGATAAGAGCTAATGTGAAAGAAGATAAGGAAGCTACAATGGCTTGATTCCTTAGTGGGTCAAATAGAGATATAGCAAACATAGTAGAATTGCAGCATTATATGAAATTAGAAGACATGGTGCATATGGCAATGAAGATTAAAAGGCAACTCAAGCGCAAAGGAGTAGTAAAATACATCTCAAGCTCTAGTTCTTTGTTGAAGTCAAATTGGAAAAAGGAGGAAAAAGCTACATCCAAGGAGAATTCCAAAGGTAAGGATGAGGCTTCAACAAAGGGCAAAGATAAATCTAATTCCTAACCCTCTAGAAATAGAGATATTAAATGTTTCAAATGTTTGGAAACAGGTCATATAGCTTCATAATGCCCCAACAAGCAAGTCATGGTAATGAAAGATAATGGAGATGTGGTGACTGAAAGCGAAAGCGATGATTCAATGCCTTCACTTGAAAATGCTAACGATGATGGAGTTGAGTATGCAGTGGAGGGAGAAGCTCTTGTGACTAGAAGAGCTTTGAATTCTCAAATTAAAGAAGATGACATGGAGCAACAAAGAAAGAACATTTTTCATACTCGTTGCCTCATAAACAACAAGGTATGCAGTATGATTATTGATGGTGGGAACTGTATCAATGTTGCTAGTATCACTTTAGTTGAGAAATTGAATTTGTCTACCATTAGACACCCTAGACCATACAAGTTGCAATCGTTAAATAAATGTGGGGAAATTAAAGTTGATTGACAAATTCTAGTTTCATTTTCGATGGGTAAATATAATGATGAAGTTTTATGTGATGTTGTTCCTACGCATGCTGTACATATACTTTTAGGAAGACCTTGGGAGTTTGATAAAAGAGCAACTAAAGATGGATTAATAAATCCATTACTCTTGTACATTTGACACCAAAGCAAGTGTATGAAGATCAGCTCAAAATGATGAAAGAGAGAGATAAGAAAGAGAAGAATCTGAAAAATGAGGGAGAGAGGTAAAAAAGAAATAAGCAAGAAAAAGAGAAAAGCCGAGAACTTCAAAAAAGAAATTCAGAAAAAAGGAGTAGAAAGTGGAGAGAAAAGAAGAGAAAACACGAGTTTTTATGCAAAAGAAAGTAAAGTGAGGAGTGCTTATTTTGCTAAATAGCCTTTGCTTGTACTTGTTTACAAGGAGGCCTTTTTAAATACTAACGACCTTAACCTTTCTTTTTCTAATGCTATTAGTTCCTTGTTGTAGTAGGAATTCAAGAGTGTGTTTCTTGAAAATATTGCCAGCAGTTTACCACCCATTAGAGATTCTTAGAGCAACAATTCCTAACTAACTAGCTTATAGAACTAATCCAAAGGAGACAAAAGAGATTCAAAGGCAAATTGTAGAGTTGTAAACAATATCATTGTAAAGTATTGCCATCCTATACTTAGATTAGATGACATGCTTAGTAAATTACATAGGTCTAGTGTCTTTTCGAAAATTGATTTAAAATCTGGATATCATCAACTTAGGATGAGGGAAGGGGACGAGTGAAAAATTGCATTCAAAACAAAGCATGGACTGTATGAATGGTTAGTTATGCCATTTGGATTAACTAATGGACCTAGCACTTTCATAAGATTAATGAATTATGTTTTGACTAATGCACCTATCACTTTCGTGAGGTTAATAAATCATGTTTTGCACGCATATATTGAAAAGTTTGTTGTGGTTTATTTTGATGGCATTTTAATTTATAGTAAAAATCTTGATGAACATCTGAATTATTTGCGTCATATGCTTGATGTCTTGAGAAAGGAAAAATTGTATGCTAATATTAAGAAATGTAGTTTTTGCATGGATAAGATTGTTTTCCTTGGTTTTGTGATGAGTTCTAAAGGAGTAGAAGTTGATGAGGAAAAGGTGAGAGCAATAAAAGAATGGCCAACACCTACAAGTATTATAGAGGTAAGAAGTTTTCATAGCTTAGCTAGTTTTTATAGGCGGATTGTGAAGGATTTTAGCACACTTGCTCCACTACCCATTGAAATCATTAAAAAAATTGTTGGCCTCAAACAGGGCAAAGCACAATATCATGCTTTTAAAATTCTTAAAGATAAGTTGTGTTCTGCAGCTGTGTTAGCATTGCCTGATCTTAACAAAACTTTTAAGATTGAGTGTGATGCTTTAGGAGTTGGTATAGGAGCAATTTTGATGCAAGAAGGGATACCAATTGCTTATTTAAGTGAAAAACTAAATAGGGCTTCCTTGAATTATCCAACATATGACAAAGAGCTTTATGCACTTGTACGAGCATTAAAGACTTAGCATTCGTCATTCACACAGATCATCAATCTTTGAACACATTAAGGGTCAAGGTAAGTTGAACAAAAGACATGCTAGATGGATGGAATTCATTGAGACATTTCCATATGTCATCAAATACAAGCAAGGTAAGGAGAATGTGGTTGTAGATGCATTGTCCAGAAAGTATATTCTTCTTACTTCTCTAAATACAAGGATGCTAAGATTTGAACATATCAAGGAATTGTATGTTAATAATATCGATTTTGCTGAAATATTTCTTGCTTGTGGAAAGAGAGCAATTGATAAGTTTTATAGATTTGATGGTTACTTGTTTAGAGAGAATAAATTGTGTGCGCCTCAATGTTCTATACGTGAATTGCTTGTGAGAGAAGCCCATGGGGGAGGATTAATGGGGTATTTTGGTATAAAAAAGACTTTAAATGTGTTGCATGAACATTTCTTTTCGCCTAAAATGAAACGTGCCATTGAAAAAATTTGTGGTAGATGTATAACATGCAAAAAGGCTAAATCTAGGGTCTTATCACATGGTTTGTATACATCAATACCTAATGAACCTTGGGTAGACATATCAATGGATTTCATTTTGGGATTACTTAGATTAAAAAGAGGAATGGATTCAATATTTGTGGTTGTTGATAGATTTTCTAAAATGGCTCATTTTATTCCATGTCATAAAACTGATGATGCCACTTACATTGTTGATTTGTTTTTTAAAAAGATTGTAAGACTTCATGGTGTTCCTAAAAGCATTGTTTCTGATAGAGATGCAAAGTTTCTTAGTTATTTTAGTAAGGTCATGTGGGGAGAGATTGGCACTAAATTGTTATTTTCTACAATTTGTCATTCACAAACTTATAGTCAAACTGAAGTTGTTAATAAAACTTTAACTCAATTGCTTCGAACTATTGTTCAAAGGAATTTGAAGAATTGGGAGGATTGCTCGTCATTAAATCGACTAACTTTTCTTCTTTTGAAATAGTTTGTGGTTTTAATCCACTGAGCATTAATTGAATTTGGGTATAATAGGAGTGTTTATTCATCGACTAACTTTTCTTCTTTTGAAATAGTTTGTGGTTTTAATCCACTGACTCCATTGGGTTAAATACCACTGCGCATTGATAAAAGAGCACGTCTTGATGGGAAAAGGAAGGTTGAATTGTTGAAACAACAAATTGAGAAGAAAAATGAGTAATATCCATCCAAGGCAAACAGAGGAAGGAGGCATATTACTTTTGAGTCTGGTGATTGAGTTTGGGTGCATATGAGAAAGAAAAGGTTTCCAGTTCAAAGGAAATCTAAATTGGCTCCTAGAGGGGATGGACCATTCTAAGTTCTTGAGAAAATTAATGACAATACCTACAAAATTGATTTGCTTGGTGAGTATAATGTTGTTACTTTTAATGTTGCTAATTTATCTCCTTTGATGTAGGTGAAGATTCGAGGACAAATCTTTTTGAGGAGAGAGGAGATAATAATCAAGGGACAAAATTAGCTAGCTCAGAAGAACAAGTTGATTCAAAACTTTCAAATGATTCTTTGCATCTTCCAATTGGATTTATTACAAGGGTTAGGACTAAAAGATTTAAAGAAGCATTGAGTGAACTTGTTCAAGAGACTTGGGCTAAACAAAATTTTAACAAATTTGATCCAAGCATTACAGCATTAATATTATTTGGGCTAAAGATGGAGTTATGGGAGTTATTTTGGGTCAAAATATTACAAAATAAAGAGTTTGGGTGATCTCGATTTTGGGCCAAGGACCACACATTGATTAACTCAATTGGGCTTAAATAATGTTATTATGGGCTTCAAATGCTGACTTCTAGAGGCTTTCTGTATTAGGACGAAAATTAAGATTAATTAGGCATATTAAGATTTGATTATTTTGTATTTCTAATTTCTAGATTTTTCAATTAGGATTATGTTGTTAGTTCTTAGTTTTCTTCCAATAGGCTGATTTGATTTACATTATAAATACATGTATTTTGCCTCCATTTGTAATCAGGTTGAATGGATAAATGAAGTTTTAATTCTAGTAAATTTCAGACTTAAAGAGTGATTTTTTTAAGTTCTTCATAGAACTATTAGACTTATCAAGGCTTGATCAACCTTGTGGTGACTTCCAACACTTGGGGTTCTTGTTCGTCTGTGCTCAAGGGTTCCAACTGAATCACCAAACCTTTGTTTAACTTTCTTGGGGTGCATATACTTTAGCATTGGTTGTGGGTTAGAAGGATTTAATCCTTATGGCTTCGCACCAGTGTGATTAGTAGAGTCTTAACTGTGTTGTCTTGTATCATTGACCTATAAATATAGAGCTTCATGTAGCTCCATACACTGACTACATTTCCCTCAAAGGGTTTTCACTCTCCCTTTCTCTTTATTTCTTATGGTATCAAAGCCTAAACAGTATAAACCCTAGCTTTTTCCCCCCTCTAATTGTCAGTCATTTTCAGTGATTACACCTTAATTCTAGTCACTGCCTGATCCATATTTGACCTAAGTCCCCTTCGAATCGCCTCAGACATTACTGACAACTAGAGCTCCATAGCTCCATTGGCCATTGGATGCGCTCCCATGCATCAGATTGAGGATTTTGCTATGTTGCCCATGTGCCAACACGTGACACTTTTTCTAGCTACCGTTAGTCTAAACTGGTTGCTGCTGATCACTATAGAGTCTAGCCCAGCCTTTCTTTCTTGATTGGACATTGTTTGTGGTGTTCCTTCTCTGTGAATTGGTTTAAACCAAAGATCTAGTACTTTTACTACTACCTACTCTGAAAATCCCATTAGGGTTTTAATTACACTGGTTGGGCTACGTATGTTTAGTGTTGGTTTCTAGGCCACAGAAGGTCACCTAGTGAAACAAGTAGATGATATTCCTAAATTTGATAGGCCTACATGGGAGAAATTAGACCATTAACTATGTGGTTTATTATTGCATTTTATTGAGTGTAAGTTGTGGCACACTGATACAAGTCCTCCCATTTGTATCTACTTCAAAAGGCCACATGGGTTTGTTTTGCCTAGAAAGGAGGAAGAGTGACTTCAGGAAGTTCTGGGTCATTGGTAGTTAAAGCCACGTTGACTACTCATGTTCTCCACTTTAGCATTATTTTCTATATTTTAGCTATCATGAATGTTTCCACTCTTTTGTTATCTGGCTTGTAGTTAAGCTTTCTTTTAGTTCTAAACAAATCAGAAGTCTTAACCTTGCATAGCGTTCTTTATGACTGAAATATTTCTGTACTGAGGAGTTTGGTCCCTCCATATGGATTGTAGTATTGAATGAAGCTATCCAGTTTTTCTCTAAATTTCTATTATTGCCATCTTTAAACCAAGTTCTCTACAACACTATGTTGGAAATCACATTTAGTATGTAATTGTTCGTAGGCTTTGACGCCTTTATTTGTTTCCTTATTTTGTTGGTTGGGTCAATATTTTTATTTCCTTTCCTGTACAATTGTAATCAAAGTTTAATTAGGTCTTTTATTATGCTTTATTTCTTTGTCCTTTCCTTTCTTGGAGTGTTTGAAGCTGTCCTCTCCTCTCTACATATTGTACCTCTATTCAAACTTGAATAATAAGAGAATTAGACCATTAATCTCTAAATTCCTTCATGGTATCATAGTCTACAAAGTTTGAATGACAAAATATGTTAGTAATTAACGTGAGAAAATTATACCTTGATAGTTAGTGTAAAAACTATAAAACCATACACTGTTGGTCAGCAAAAATGAAGATCTCCACCTCACAAAAAGGCTGAGGTGAGGATGCCCAAAACTAAGACCCTTGCTACAAAGCGAGGAAAAGGAAGGGAAAAAAAAAAAGGAATATAGAGACTTCGTAACAAGGAGTACTAAAGAAGAGGACAAAAGGCTAGAAACCAAAATAAATAAAATGACAAGGAAGAAATTTATCGAATGACCTCCAAATGGCAAGAAAGAAGATTGGCAATGCTAATTTCAAATTGTTCCCAACTTGAGTGAGTGTTGGAAATCACATTTAACATATAATTATTTTCAGGCTTTAATATCTTTATTTGTTTCTTTATTTTGAAGTTTTAATGCATTTGTTTGTCTTCTTATTTTGTTAGTTGGGTCAGCACTTTTATTTCCTTTTTTATGTGATAATAATAAAACGTTAATTAGATCTTTTATTGTGCTTCATTTCTCTATTTTTTTTCTTTCTTGGAGGGTGTGAAGCTAACCATCCCTTTTTATATATTGTACCTTTGTTCAGATTTAACTAATAAGAGAATCAAAACATTGATCTCTGAATTCTTTCACATTATTTCACCCTCCATCATTTTTGGTATCAAAGCCTATTGATCCATCAGGATCAATACTAGCACCACTGCTTCCACTAATGAATCGACCAACCCACCTAGCCCAGACTCCATTGCTTAGCAGTTATCATCTATTGCTTCTAAATTAGAAATAATTGATGCTTTAGCCGCTGAAGTGGCTGCCCTCAAGGCCCATGCAACCCACACTCATTAGATAGAACCTAGCCTTGGAGCACAAGAGAGAAGGAAAAATAATAGAAACAAACCTAGGATCTAGAGATAGGGACAAGTCTCACTAGTTTGAAGATGAAGACACAGTGGGGGATAGTCCATGGTGTTTGAGGAATCCTTCACAACAACCGTAAACCAAGATGGAATTTCCCAAATTTGAAGGAGGGGATATGAGGGGTTGTATTTTGAAAGCAGAAAAATATTTTTGCTATTACTAGACCCCAGACTATTTAAAAGTTGACATTACTGCAAAGTACCTGGAGGGGGACGCCCTTAATTTATTTGCATGGATCAATAGTGAACAGACTATTTTGTATTAGGAAGAATTAGTGAAAGTTCTTCAAGACAATTATGGCCCCACTAAATTCCAAAATCCAGATGAGCACCTAAGCAACATTAAGCAAGTGGGTGATATTCAAGAGTATTGCTAGGAATTTGCTAAAAGAGTGGCTAGAGTCAAGAATTGGCTTGAGCATTGTTTGCTTGGAGTATTTCACAGTGGATTGAAGGAGGAACTAAAGACGGATGTGCGAATCCATAAATCTAGATCACTTTATAAGGCTTTAAGCTTAGCTGTGGAGTTTGAGTCTAAATTGGGCCTAAACTGACCTGCCAAGGAGCCTAACTTGTCTAATACCCAAAAACCCACTCCTAATACTTCATATACTGCTCGTGAAGTTTTGACAACTCAAGCTAATCTCTCTCCACTACTTTATCACATGACACCATCTCCAATGCAGTGCCCATGGGGTGTTGAATGCCAAGCAAGATTTTAAAAGGGACTCTGTTTTCACTGCATTGAAAAATCTGCCCCTGGGCACCATTGCAAATCATCTTTTGCACTCCTAGAACTTCAAGACAGTGATGGGTCACCAAAAGAAACAAAGGAAGCAGTGTCTATGGAAGAATCAAATAAGACGGATCTAGCTAAAGTCTCATGGCATGCTCTCCTTAGGAAAACTTTGGAAACAACTATAAAGTTTCTAAGGAAAATTGGGCCCCAATCAGTAATTACTTTGCTTGACAATGGGTCAACCCACAATTTCATACCTGAAGCTATTGTGGAGGATCTCAATCTACCCATCCAGCAAATTGATCTATTTGGGGTGCAAATTGGGAACAGGGATATTATATGCTACAATTGGGTTTGTAAGGAGCTTCCAGTACAACTTCAGAATCTTACCACACCACACAAGATTATTATCCTTTTTCAATTGGTGGTGCTAATTGAGTCTTAGGAATCAAGTGGCTTACTTCTTTGAATACCATACAAGCTAATTGAAATGACATATTTATGATATTTCATCTCAATGAAAAGTGATATAAGCTCCAAGGGGTTTGTCTTTCTACCCGAAGTGGCGCCATTCTTCATTCAATTAGTAAGGTACCTAAATCACCAAAAGCTTCAACTATCATCCCATCTTCAATTCAAACACTCCTCCATGCTTTTGAATCAAAATTCACTAAACCTAAAACACTACCACCTTTCCGGGCACATTTCCACTCCATCCCTCTCTCACCCAACTCTAAAGCCCCCAATTTGAGACCTTATCATTACCCCCATGCTTAGAAAATATAAATTGAACAACAATTAGATGTCCTTCTGGAAGTTGGATTCATTTGTTCTAGTTCAAGTCCCTTTGCCAATCCAATTCTGTTAGTTAAAAAGAAGGACAATTCTTGGAGGTTTTGTGTAGATTATCAGGGTCTAAACTAGATTATTGTGCCAGATAAATACACCATTCCTAATATTGATGAATTACTGGTTGAATTACATGGAGCCACCACGTTCTCAAAATCTTTGCTCGGGGTATCGTCAAATTAGAGTCAACCCAAATGACATTGACAAGACAACCTTAGGAACTCATTCCAACCACTATGAATTCTTGATCATGCTGTTTGGTCTAACCATCGCACTGTCAACATTTCAGGTTGTTAGGAATGATTTGTTTGTCCCTATCATCCTCGTATTTTTCAATGATATTCTGGTTTATAGTCTCGACCTTCAACATCATCAAGATCATCAGCACATAGCTTTCCATCAAATTTTTTCTCTGCTAATCCAAAGAAATGTTTACTTGGAAGGTTGCAAATTGAATTTCTTGGTCATGTGGTCTCGGGAAAGGGGTGGCAATGGATGAGGATAAGATAGTAGCTATAGTTGACTAACCAATCCCAAAGAATGTCAAAGAGCTCAAAGGATTCCTTGGACTTACAGGTTATTGTAGAATTTTGGAATTTCCTTGGACTTACAGGTCATTGTAGAATTTTGGAATTTAGAAGTCTATTATGATTCATCTTATTTTGAAATAGAAGCAATACATATAAAGGAGACAATTGACTCTAGGAATTAGCCAACCAATCTTAGAAATCAAGGAGAAAAACAGGGAAATAAATATATAATAAAAATAGCATGATACATGGAAGTAAACAAGGAAAGAAATAAGTTGACTATGATGCTAAAATCCCATGTGCTAAACAAGGGACAATAAGAAAATGAATGAACCCATAATTATGAGATTCCAATACTCCCTCTCAAGCTAGGCGTGACTTGGAGTTAGCATTGTTAATCATCTTCACAAATTCCAATTCCTGTTTGAGCATAACAATCTTTTCTAAACTATAGGTCCTTTTAATCTTTATTTTTGAGCATTTTTTGCAATAATTTCCATTACTCGTTGGAAAATGGATTATTCTCAAGCTAAGATATTTCTTCATTAGTCCTTGTTAACTGACTAGTTTGTCTTGACTACCAATTTATTGGTTTGCCATGGATTTTCTGACATTTCTCCTTATGGCCCATTTGGTACATAAAAATTTAGGTATAAAAATGGAAAAGGAAAAGAAAAAAGTGATTTTATAGATAGAAAGTAAATATAATACATTTACTTTTAATGATTGAATAATGATTGATAGATAGTATTAAATAACGATTAAATAATGATTATAAAGGTAAAAATGACATTTAACCAAATTTCCACTTTCCTTTTCCTTTTCCCTTGATTAACCAAACATGCTGTTAGTGTGACTCAACTTGCTACAATGATCACACCATGCACAAGTTTTTTTTCAGCTTGCTATCAACTCCTAAAAAATTGGTTCCTTGAGGAACAAGTGCTAATGGTTCATTGGAACTAGAAATGGGAGTTTTCAACATCAACTTCTTTCTAGCCTCCTCATGCCTAACCTTAGAGAAAACCTCTTTAAGTAAAAGAAGAGGGGTTCTTGCAAGAATTCTTCCTCCAACTTCATTATAGGTGTTGTTGAGACCCATCTAGAATTTGTAAGTATGCTTCTTCTCAATAATTTTTTCAATAATTGGTTACATCACTTGGGCATTCCCATATGTAAGTCTCCAATGCATCAAGTCACTATCAGTATTTTGCAAAGTGCTATAATATTGATTTATTAGCATTTCTCCTTGTTTCCAATCATGTATCAGGCTCTCAATTTCAAATCTTCAGCAACACTTTCACAGCTAGAGTAGGATTTATGAGTAGCTTCCCATATATCATGAGCAGACTTATTGTACATGTAAAGCTCCCCAATTTTAATAAACATGGAATTAACCAACCACGGCATCACAAGGTTGCTTTCATCATACCATTTTTGGTACTTGGCAATCACACTTTTTAGGAGGAACAACTTTGTCACTCAAGTATTCCTTCTTTTCTTTACCACTCACAAACATCCATGGACTAACTCCATTGGGATAATTGTATTCGTTGAGTTTGAGAGTAGCAACAATTGCTAGTTGAGTCAAAGCCTCCCTCGATCAGTGACATCATCTTTGTAGAGCCTTTTTGTCTTGGAAGCCATTTCAGTGGTAATCTCCACCTTTTCTTCACCACTAAGAATTGTAATATACTTGTATTCAGTAGTACGATGGTTTAGGCAAGTAGGCTCTGTGATTTAGGATAATATGGGATGAATTGGGGGAAAAGGGAGAGAAGAAAGAAGGAAGATGTAGAAAATATAAAGGGAGAGGAGGAAGAAGAAAAGGAGAGATGCAAAGGCTTTAAAAATACTTTTATTATCAATCAAGACTAGGTTTCTCTAGTACGATTGCTAAAGGCTTCATATGAAACTCGAGATAACTCATAATAATTTAAAGATAATATCAAATCTTAATAAAACATAATTATTAATGCCTAATTGAAGATAACTAAGGATAATATCAAATTCTGATGAGAATAATGATTAAAAAATAAGAGATAACTAAGCCAATAACTAATACTATATTATTTCCTATATTTATCTTTAATCCCAAATTTGCAATTAATTAATCATATATTTCTTATTTTCTTTCCATCCTGCATCATTCTCCCCTAGTTGGATAAAACTCAACCTTGAGTTTTAAAGTGGATAAGCATTAAAATAATTCATCTTGGAGCCTTAGGTAGAACAAACACCAATACATTAAGATATGGTAGCAAAGACAATTTTGGATTTAACAATACATCTAGAATAACAAATTCGACTAGGTAGAATAGCTGAGTGGATTGAATTTGAACACAACAATCTATAATTTGAGGTTCAACTTTAAATTGTTCAAAATCATTAGGATTTTCACAGCCTAAATTTACTTCTAACTATCTTCAAACTCTATGATGTTATCAATATCATCAATGGCTAATGGACAATCAAGGGAATCCACAATGATAACATTAGACTTTTGGGAGATAGCTTCCTCTAATACATTAGAATCTTAAAGACATTCTTCTTTTGCCTTTAGCTCTTCCCAGTTTTTTTTGCCAGTAACTTGTCTATATAGTTGACTGAAGGCACTTGACATGTCCTCAAAGTAGTAATCAATCAACATTTTCTCTAATAGCACTAAATTGTTCACTAAATTGTTCAAGCTAGTTTCAATATTTTGGGTATTTACCATAGCAATTTAAAAGCCAAATTTAGCAAAAGCACTAAAAAATACACCCAAGCGATAATTATTTGCAACTCAAGTTGACTAGAGTGGAAAATAAGATGAAAAAAAAGTTGAAAATTCCAAATATGGCATGCTGGCACGTAAAGGCCCTGCACATGTGAAGTCCACACAAGGGACTTTGCTAGTACATGGCAAAGCATGGAGGAGGTTTTTGACAATGGGCTTCTGAGGATGGGCTGATCTAGACGTTGCGCTTTAGATAGAGTGCTTATTCACCTGATTTGGTGGTCGGATCTGGTACCAACAAAAGCGGTTTTGCAACTTTGGCAAGACTGCAACAAAGTTTTTGATAATGACAATGTGATTGGAACAAGGAGACTTAGCTCTAATACCAAAATGATGTAGGACAATATGGGATGAATAGGAGAAATGGGGAGAGACCAAAAAGAAGGGAGATGTAGAAGAAATAAAGGGGAAGGAGGAAGAAGAGAGGGGAAGATGCAAAGGCTCTAAAAATACTTTTATTATCAATCAAGGCTAGGTTCTTTTAGTACAAATGCTAAGGGCTTTATGTATAGCCTAAGAAATAACTCATAATGATTTAAAAATAATATCAAATCATAATAAAAGATTATTATTAAAGTCTAACAAAAGATAACTAAAGATAATATCAAATCTTAATGAAGATAATTATTGAAGCCTAACAAAGAGATAATTAAGCCAATAACTAATGCTATATTATTTCCCATATTTATTTTTAATCCCTAATTCACAAATAATTAATAATATATTTCCTACTCTTTTTCTATTGGAAGTTGATGCTACTTTCTAGGGATTTTTTTCTCCCTTTGTTTTATTTTTTTATTTATTTTATTAAACAGATTCAATATCCTTTCTGTTTTAGTTAGTTTCTCTCTTTAATTAGATTAGATTATATTGATCATTATCCCTATTTTCCCTCCTTAATTATCGATTATGATAGGCAGGCCTGTTGCCTATTTTAATCTATTTAAACCTTAGAAAATAATAGAGCCTATAAGGGCAATGTTTTCATCTATTGATTAGCTTCATGGTATCAGAGCCATGAGCGATCAAAACCCCCTCATTCAGTTCGGCAGATATCATGCATTGGCCACCGAAACTCATGGTGGTTCTGGCACACCTCTGCCAACCTCCCAAAACCCTACAAATGATCTCTCATCTCCTATGATCACTGGCCACAAACTCGAATAGTCATAAAGTTTTCTCATGTTTATATGAGGAAGAGGAAAGGAAGATTATATCAATGAAAAGTCGCTACCTCCCAAACCTGATGATTCCAAGTTTCCTTCTTGGGTTGCCGAAAATAACCAAGTAATGTCTTGGTTAGTGAACTTCATGACTCTCGAGATTGGAAGAGGGTTCGTTCTATACAAGACGGCCAAAGACATTTGGGAAGCAGCAAGAGATCTTTACTCCTCAGTCTCAAACACAGTTGTACTATATGAAATCAAAGGGAAGCTGCACGACCTAAGGCAGGGAACATCAAATGTTACAGTGTACTATAACACACTAACAAATTTGTGGCAGCAATTGGATCTTTATGAGGTCCACAACTAGTCATGCCCTCAAGATGCTTAATATTATCAGAAGATTGTCGAAGCAGAACGAATCTACAAATTCCTCATTGGTCTTAATCCTGAATTTGAAAAAAAAGCAAATTATTGGATGGTCAGTTACTGTCCTCAATAAGAGAAGCCTTCTCAACTGTAAAAAGAGAAGAAAGCAGAAAAAGGTTGAGTATTGGAGGACAATTAGTTCCTGGTACCGAGAGTTCAGCTATGGCAGCATGCTTTGCTAGTGACAACAGACAAAGAAGAGGTGGACGACCTTGGTGTGACCACTGCAACAAGGTTGGACACAATCGAGAAGGGTGCTAGAAACTTCATGGTAAACCCAGCAATATCAAACCAAAGCAAGGTAGAGCAAACATGGCCAGCAGTGATGAAAGTACTGAGCCTAACATGAATCAGATTAAAGAACAACTCAAGAAATTGTAGAAGATGATCAGTGAGCAAGAAAAAAACCAAACACCACGAGTTGGGACTAGTTTTGTAGTCTAATCAGGTAAAATGTCAATGGCTCTCGGTCTTAATGAAAATGGATCCCAATTCTTGGAATGTAGATTCTAGTGTCTCAGATCACATGACAGGTGACATCTCAAACTTAGAAAATATTACTCCTTGCACAGAGAATTTAGTGGTAAAAATTGCTGATGGATCTTTTGTCAAGGTTACCTATGTGGAAACTGTCACTATCTTTGCTACACTGATATTAACAAATGTGTTTTATGTGCCTGAACTTGCATGCAATTTAATATCAGTACATAAATTGATTAAATATAGCAATTGTATGGCTTAATTTGTAGAGGCTTTCTATGTTTTTTCAGGATTTGAGGACAGGGAGGATGATTGGCAAGTGTGAAGAGATGGATGGATTATATTACCTCAAGAAGAAGAAGGGAATAAATGCTTGTGCAGCAACTACAAAATCTGTCATTGATGAATTTGAACTTTTACATTTTCATTCTGGACACATGAATGTTGATTATCCAAAAAGGATGTATCCTGAGTTTTCTAACAAAGATCTCTCTCAGTTTTTTTGTGAAATTTGTCCTCTTGCAAAACATACTCGAAACTCATATCCTTCTTGTGACCACAAGCCTACAAGACCTTTCTCCATTGTTCATAGTGATGTATGGGGAACCTCAAAAGTGAAAAATATAAATGGAGCCTGCTGGTTTATAAACCTTATAGACGACCACACGTCTCACCTGGGTATACCTTCTAAAAGAAAAATCAAAAGTGCCACATATTTTCCAAAAATTTCACTTAATTGTCAAAACCCAATTTCAGACTGACATATAGATTTTGCACTTTGACAATGCTAAAGAGTACTTCTGCTCTACCTTAGAAAATTACCTCTCACAACATGGAATCATTCACCAAAGCTCTTGCCCTTATACACCACAACAGAATAGCATTCTGGAAAGGAAAAATAGACACCTTTTAGACATGGCTAGGTCCCTTTTACTCACTTCAAATGTTCCCACCCATTTTTGGGGTGAAGTTGTCCTCACCGCAACCTACTTAATCAACAGAACCCCTACAAGAACACTCCACTACCAAACCCCTCAACAAGTTCTCCTTGAAACCTACCCTAATAACCAACTTATGATGAATCTACCCCTAAAGGTCTTCGGGTGTACAGCATTTGGACATAATTATCATGGTAGTAAGTTTGATCCTAGAGCTATCAAATGTCTATTCTTGGGGTATTCTCAAACTCAAAAGAGTTATAAATGTTATAATCCTATAACTCATAAATATTATACCTCAAAAGATGTCACCTTTTATGAAGACCAACCTTTCTTTCCCATAACCTCCATTCAGGGGGAGATTCAAACTACACAAAAACAAGAATGGATGTTTTGTGAATCACAACAAAATCATCCTTCCCCTACTTCCCCTACCTCTACAACCACAATTCCTCAGCCCAAGCCACCATCCACTAATACCTGCACCTCTCCTGTAATCCTTGAACTTGAAACTGACCCTGCAAGAGAACCAGAATGTGTCCTGAATAACCAAAATGATGATGTTTACACTAGAGGCTGTCTAGCATGATGTTGCTGCAGGAAATCAAGAACAGCATGATGACCATGTGAATCTAGAACCTTCACAGCATTGCCAATCATCCGAACCTACCTCAGATTCTGAATCTGTGGTGGATGACTTGGGCTGGCCGATTGCATTAAGGAAAGGGAAGAGAACATATACAAAACATCCAATTGGTAATCACATTTCCTATGAGCGTCTATCACCTAAAATGCAAGCCTTTGTTGCTAACATTTCAAAAGAAAAATTGCCAAATGATGTTTATAAAAGCACTAGAAATTCCTGAATGGAAGGCTGCAATTATGGAGGAAATGAAGGCTTTGAAGAAAAATAATACTTGGAAACTCACTGAGCTACCAAAAGGTAAATCCACTGTGGGATGTAAGTGGGTGTTCACTATTAAATATAATTCTGATGGTAGTATTAATAGATAAAAAGCCCGTTTAGTAGCTAAACGGTTTACACAAACACAAGGAATTGATTTTCAGAAAACCTTTGCACTAGTGGCAAAATTTCATACAATCAAAGTCCTTCTATCTCTTGCTGCAAATCTTGATTGGCTATTATCTCAATTAGATGTCAAAAATGCCTTTTTGAATGGTGATTTAGAAGAAGAGGTATATATGGATTTTCCTCCTATTTGTAACACACAAGAAACTAAAGGTAAAGTCTGTAAATTATATAAGTCACTATATGGGCTCAAACAGTCACCACGAGTTTGGTTTGATAGGTTCACAAGAGCAGTGAAAGTTGCTTGATACAATCAGCGCCAAACAGACCATACACTCTTTGTGAAGCATGCCTCTAATGGTAAAATTACAATACTAATTGTCTATGTAGATGATATAATCATTACAGGGGACAATACAGAGGAAATAGTGAATCTTAAGGAGCTTTTTGCTTCTGAATTTGGAGTGAAGGACTTGGGAAGATTGAAATATTTTTTGGGCATGGAGGTAGCCTAGTCAAAAGGAGGAATAGCAGTGTCATAGAGGAAGTATACCTGGGATCTTCTAAAAGAAATAGGTTTCCTAGGGTGTAAGCCTTCAGATACACCTATGGAAGGGGGCTACTAGGCGAGTTGGAAAGAACAAGGAAACCCTGTGAATAAGGAAAGATACCAGAAGTCAGTAGGTAAATTGATCTACCTCTCTCACACCAGACCCAACATTGCCTTCCCAGTGAGTGTAGTAAGTCGGCATATGAACAACCCCTGTAAAGAACACGAGGTAGTGTATAGAATTCTAAAATACTTGAAGTTTACTCCTGGTAAGGGTCTGTATTTTAAGAAATGTGCAGAAAGAGGAGTACAAATGTATTTGGATGTTGACTGGGCAGGTTCTATCACTGATAGGCGCTCAACTATAGGTTATTGCACTTATGTGTGGGGGAATTTGGTCACGTGGTGCAGCAAGCAACAGGCTGTGGTTGCACGCAGCAATGCTGATGCAAAATTTCGAGCATTAGCCTTAGGAATATGTGAAGGCATTTGGCTGGACAGTTTACTCAAAGAACTTAAAATTAGTGTAAAAGGCCCCTTGAAATTGTTCTGTGATAATATGGCAACTATTGGGATTGTTAAAAATTCTATACATCATGATAGAACAAAGCATGTGGAAATTGACTGGCATTTTATCAGGG
Organism: Erythrophleum fordii; assembly: GCA_032878935.1. Lineage (NCBI taxonomy): Eukaryota > Viridiplantae > Streptophyta > Magnoliopsida > Fabales > Fabaceae > Erythrophleum > Erythrophleum fordii. The sequence goes on from JAVQMF010000046.1 coordinate 16,778,029, forward strand.
AGAAAATTGATTCAGGACAAGTGGAAGTCTCCTATGTTCCTACCAATTCTCAAGTGGCTGATCTATTTACAAAGGCATTGCCCAGACAGAAATTTGATGAGCTATGTGGCAAGCTGGGAATGGTCAACATATACTCCCTAGTTTGAGGTAGAGTGTTGGAAGTCGACGCTACTTTCTAGGGATTTTTTTCTCCCTCTGTTTTATTTTTTTATTTATTTTATTAGACAGATTCAGTAAACAGAACAGAATCCCCAAAAAAAAAAATTCTATTTTATTTTAATTCATGAATTATGTGCAAGGAATTATAATAGTCGGAGACAAGAAGTTTAAGGGAGCTGGATAATGAAGTCTACTCTAGACAAACAAAGGTAGAGTCTCTGTTTTTGAACAAGTAAAACAAAGAAGGAAAAAAAATGAACAGATGCTCTATTTTTGGACTAGTAGAATAGGAGAAATAAAAATGCACTTAGAGGGGCAACCTCTAATGTGTCAAAGTTGTAAGAGCAAGGAAAATCAACAATGAAGGCTGATCAAAATTCCATTTGGCCAAATGAAAGCTTTGATACCATGTATAATTTTGGAATTCAAAAGTCTATTATGACTCGTCTTATTTTGAAATAGGAGTAGTACATATAAAGGAGGTAGTTAACTCAAGGAACTAGCCAACCAATCTCAAAAATAAAGAAGGAAAACAAGGAAATAAATACATCATAAAAATAGCATGATACATGGAAATAAAAAAGGAAAGAAATAAGTTGACTATGATATTAAAATCCCATGTGATAAACAAGGAACAATCAGAAAATGAATGAGCACATAATTATGAAATTCCAATAGTTATTAATGGAGGTTTGTGCAAAATTATGGTCTTCTTGCCCGATCCTTAACTAAACTTACAAAGAAGGATGGTTTTATATGGTCTCCTACAGCTGAAGCTCCTTTAACCAAATTAAGTGCCGCTCTCACTTTAGTTGCAGCATTGTGCTTACCGAAATTTTTTTGCATGCAGGATTAAGATCACCAGAAAAGAGACATAGGCCTTAATTGGAAAGAGGAAACCCAACCTGATGGTAAAGAAAAGAGCGTGCACGTGCTGTTACCACCAAGCAACGATGTCTTCTCCTTTTGCCAAATCCTAAATTTTCCTTTGATGTTGCTTTATCAATGCTTGCGATAGAGTTAAGACGACTGTCAGTTTCAGACTTGCTGTGGCAGCCATGAAGATCATCACTGACTTCATTTTGTTCTCTGTCCATTACAGATGGAAAATATGGACTTGGAATTACCTCAGTGACAGTAAGTTCATCTAAAGTTCTAATTGGTGATTTCGCCTGTAATGGAGTAATTTTACATCATACTTTATTGATGGTTCAAAAAGACCTCACATTTTATGATGTAGTACTTGCAAACAGGAATGCTAATGGAAAAAGAAATGTGACAAAATTTTTTGAAAATGAATTATAGAGGGCATTAAGCTAAAAATACTTTTATTAAAAACTCTAATGATTTCTATTTGATAATATTTGAATTGAAGTCCACCAAACAAATCACTTGTATCATCATCCCCCAGAGAGGGAAAGAGAAAGTTGGAAATATATCATTTCTATTTTGGTAAATGTTGATGGTACTGAGTAGAATTCCATAACTACACCAAAGTATGATAATTTGAGAAAACTGATGATAGTTAAGCATGCAAGTACATTTCTTCTTTTAAATGCATAGATTACAGCCTTGGAGATGGAGATGAAAAACAACCTGACAACCAGCTGCCCTGAAGGAACTAAAATCATGGCATCCAACAAGAACTCTGCATGCTTCCTGCATGACAATTAAAAAAAAAAAAATCTCTAATTTATCAGAATTTTGAGTGTATAATCTAGAATATACAGGGAACTGTTAACTAACTTGCATAGCTGGAAGATTAAGCTCCTCTGGTAAATGCCATGCTCGATCTTTCTCAAAGGTTGACAAAGGCTCTGGCCCAGACAGCAAGCGATAGAAGTATCTAAATCAAAGTTGCAAAAAATTATCAAATGGTACAGATAATCATAAACCAAATAGAACAGAGTTTATGGCAATCTTGGAATAGTTTTCAGGTTCCAGCAATCCAAGATCAACCTTAAATTTCTGTTCTTAACATTCATATGGCTATTTACAGTCTCTAATTTTATGATTAAGCAACTCCTCAGCCCATAATTTTCATAGAATAACATAATGTAAAAAGTGTATGTGAAACAATTGTTAATTGATAAATGTAAGTCAAACTTCTGAAAAGTAAAAGTAGATTATTGAGTACTTACATACGCTCTTGTGCCTTATATCTAGCATGGAAATCAGACGGAACACATCGAACATCAATAACTGATATGTCACCTTCATGCTTCTAAGATTAATCAAATTGGAAGAAAAATTTTTCAGGAATTTTTGGGGCATAGACAAGAATAGAGCCGACTAAAGTGACATCAGCTAATAAATGAAACTTCACTCAAAATTAAGTTGTCAGAACTGTAACTTCAACATTCAGGCAAGACATGATGTTAGTAATAAAGTCTATGGACAGAATTAGATAAGAATACATCCCATTCTATCTTTCCCTTCTTGCAAAATGCATTATGAAGTTGCTTAGTTAAGTACATTCTAATTAATACAGACAAATCACGCACCAGGTATAGAAAACCAAGAATTCTCATGGATGGAAGACTATGATAAAGAATACATCTGCTCTTGAGTAAATGGAATATATACCAATCATATAAGGACCAGTGAAATCCATATTGAATTCAAATAATAATAACAACTCTGGCATTATTTATGGTTCAAGTTTTGGACTCTATGGAATAAACTTTCAAGTAAGTCCAATATGATTAAGATGTTTTCAAGATAGGATAAAGAAAAGTACCGTACTGAAACAAAGAATTAAAAAAGTCCATGATTTACACATAACAGTGGATATTACAATCATGCATTGCTTGCAATTGTAATTCAAAAGCATATTTGGTTGCCCATTCAGTTATTCTCGCACATTGGCATTGATTAAATTCAGTTGTTCAGACTTCAGAAGCATATTCAAAAAAATCTAGTTACTGACACATCACACAGAACTGAACTCAGAAGAGAGAAAGGAAATGTAAAGCCCAACTGCTTTTGCAGTTTATTAAACATAATGTAACAAGATCAAGAATGGTTTTTGAAGACAGAAGAACCATGTTTAACTAATCTAGAATTTGCAAGATCATAGAAGAGCATACCTGTAAGAAATGGTTCATGGCTCTTCTAACCACTTCTGGTTCATGAGGTGGCAACTGTACTTTCATAAAAACAAGGGGAAAAAAAAATTATTAGGCAATTGCTACTAAATATGTTCCCCACATCAATTTAATCAATGAATGAAGCAAAGAACAATTGATTAAATTTCATCAATTTAATCCAGAGACGCTAGTTTTATGTAACAAACCACTTCACCAGGCTTCCTTTTACTTATGCGCTCAATATTCACATGACAAACATTTGATAAGGCATGCACTCCAGCATCCTGCAGTTATTGCAAAAAGAACGAACATATATGTTATATTCTAGGTACAATAACGTATCCCTAAGTAGTGCAAGGATGTAACAAAAAATTGCATACAAATGCAATGATACAGTTCTACAAATAGACAGAACACTTGGAAGGCTCTAATGTTGTCATACAAATGTCATTAGCCAGTAACATAAATTTTTAAGCCAGCTTACAAAATATAGCACTCTTTTTATACTAGAAGGAACTCCATTTCTATCATTGTAAAAAATGGTAAAAATTCTCTCCAATAAGAAGCACCAGAGCTATAGTGAAAATTATTGAAAAAATTATTTTATAACACCTAACTCTACCTTCATCAAATCATCACCACTAATTTTGAGCTAAATGATATAAAATAAAATGTTGCCAAGATTTTTGCAGCACTGATACTCACGGTTCGACTTGAAAGAGAGATTGAGACTGGCTGGCCAATAAATTTATAAAAAGCATCCTACACAGACCAGAAAATATTTCATATTAGCATAAAATAATCAAAATAAGAACCCTGAGTCCTGAGTACTAGCTGAAAAACCTAACCAATGGATTTCACACGACATAAAGACAACTCCACTCCCTATTGCTAATCAAAATAGGAAAAAGCATTAAATAAACAATAACATCAAACATCCAAACTAAGAAAAAAGAATTTCATCACTAATTCACTCGCTCACCCCCCCCCCTCTCTCCTCCTTCCCTAGTCTCTAGTTTCTACCAACATAAACATAAACTCTGTCTTTTCCTAACTTCATTAACATATCTAGTTATGGACAAGCAAAAGGAAATTACCAAAAGAAGGGAGTTAATGCTATCAAACTTTGATCATTGAAAATCTCCAGTTTTATTTTTCTTTTTTCTACTTCAAATTAATAAGGAAAAAGATGAATTTGTTATTATCTTCTTTTGGTAATTTTTTTCCCACCAACAAAGTGACTAAACCAAAATGTTGAATAACCCAAAAAGAATGTCGAATAACAGTTATTTTAAAACTTCGAAATGGATTCAGATAGCCAACCATGTAATGTAGTACAAGAAGAACCAATCTTTACTATATTAAATTATGCAATGATTGTAACTAGGCATTTGGGGTAATTTAGGATTATTAATAAAGGTTCTTGAGCATAGAAATTTGGTACCCCATTATAGTATCTTTAGTAGGATTAGGACTTCAATTATTCAGATTGATTTTCTTAAGATTTCTTGTCAAGGATTGCTCAAATAGTCAAAAACAAAGGCACCCTTAAGGTGCTAGACCCGCTAGCTAGTGGCGGTTTGGTGGAACCAGGACCCTAGGCTACTGAAGACAATCATGTGAGAGGTATGCACATGGGTAGGTTCAGTGAGTTCAAAATTTCATGGGATGTAGAAGCATAATATCAGAACTCAATACTCTATATATATAGAAATTTAAAAAGGAAATTTAAGGGGGTATCTGCCCACCCTCAATACCATGTGGCTCCACGACTACTCACAAGAGGTACTGAAAAGGTGCTTGCTAAGTAAAGTAAGGTGCTAAAATTAGGGAGAAAAAGGGAAAATGAAATATAAGTAAAGAATAAGTGAATTCTAACTATTGTAATATACAATGTTTATAAATTAACTGCTCAAGCAAGAAATTCATACAAAAAAATTGTAAACTTTCAAGACAGAGTATGATAGTAATAAATAGAGATTCGAGTCCATAACCAAAAAAGATGTGAATGCACTAAATTTCAGAAAAGAAAGACTTTATGCGTTTATAACATGAAGAACTTATGCCTTTATTATTTTGTTTTTTAAATAAAAATTTCAGGTTCTCACTTTCAGAGTTTGTTTAAAGCCACCATTTCTAATTATATTTTAATTTAAGCATGCACATTAGAAATTTAGTAATATGCTATATCAGCTGGTATCACCTAGTCATTGTACAAACCTTTCTTCCTGATCCCCCCCCCCCCTCCCTCTCTCTGGCTATATTGCTTTCATCCTGACTGAGCATGAGCAAGAACTTTGAAGATAACGTGGCTCATCTAGTTGGGCTGAAGAGAGCTAAAACTATAACATTCTACTAGTAAAATAGAAAGCAAACAGAGTGGATTAGGATAAAACAAATTCATAACTTCATTATTTGCTCATTATGATGCATTATCTGAAAAACGGTTGAAAGAAAAATGACCAAAAAAAAAAAAAGAGAGATTTATCTCAGAAGCCAAAGGTGAGCGCCTTGCCTCCCTTAAAAAGGCGCTAAGGTCGCCCGATGAGGACCTCTTCTGCTTTAGGCACGCCTTTTGGTGCCTTTAACTTCACTGGAATTGCTTATACCTAGGCCTGTAGCTACTTAGGAAAATTACCCTTTGATATTGATATTGAATTAAGTTGCAAACACCCTAGCAAACTATCTTGATATCAATTTAGTGAAAGAAATATACAAGTAGCATCTGTATTCAAAATTTCTATCCTTTATTTATCCACTACTCTTCTATACCTGTGCTAGTATAACCAAAATGTTAATTTACATTTTCTCAACGTCCAAATAGTACTTAAGAGTGCCATTTTGCCTTCCCGGCAATGGCATCAGCAGTGAAGGTTAGTGCAAAAGTTGCTTACTTGTGGAACAGCATAACAAGTAAAGCATACCTCTAGAACACCGGCGACTGTACGGCAATTAAGTTGCTTCTGAGAACCAGAGAAATGAGTCCCAATATATTCAATTGCCACCAAATAGCGTTGAATCCTGGGGTTTTGGCCCATGGGTAGATCGTTAATAGCAGGCTTTTGCTCTTCCTCTTCGTCGCTAGGATCCTCCGTTTTGGCAATCTTAGAGGGCCTATCAGCAGATTCTAAGTCACTTTCCAGCGTATGCTTGGGATTTTCTGTCATTTGACGGTGAAACAGGCTCCAATTCCAACCTTCTTGCTTCTGTTCTTTTTAGTTTTTCTGAATAGGCGGAAGGTCAGGGAAGCTGCGAGGGGTAAAGTCCAAGACATATAGCTTTTGGACACGGGGTTTAGAGCTTGTTTTAAGAAAAAAGAAAAATCTAAAATTAAAAATAATTGCTTGAATAAGATATTTGTAATTATGAATAAACTCACAATCCCCCTTAATTTTACTCCTTAAATTTTTTTTATTGCAAAAGAGTTAGTTTGTAAAATTGTTCAACTTGTTAATCATGGAGTTCATAGCTGTTATCCAAAATTTGCTGAGTGCGATGTTTCTTAATGGATTGAGTTTTTTCTTAGGCGACTAATAACTTTATATTAGGACAATGAAATAATTGATATATCTTAAATTTATTTGATTTTGGTTTATTTAGCTTTGATAAAAGGATTTTAAAATTCCATTTGCCATGAGTAAGTTTTGCTTACTCAGGAGGGATTAAAGTACATTGAAGTCATGTAAACACTGTAACATACCAATTTGATAAATTGACGGAAATAAAATTTGAAAGATAATTATAAATATTTGCCAAAATTGACTAATTTGCAACGAACTATTATTGCAGACTAACTCGCGTAGTTGATAAATTTTGAGACTAAAGCCAAGTGAATCTCTAATTTTAGGGATTTATTTGTTAATTATAAAATTATTTTAAAATGATAATAGCTGCTTTTTCATTATGTGATAGAAAGAGAAAATTAGAGTTCAAGCACTCTGTCTGAACAGAGGAGCAAGGAATCTTTGATGCATACTCACTCTTGTTACCAAAAAAACAGAAGAAAGAGAATATTAGAAATTTTCTTTTGAAACAAAATTAAAGACAGAAATTTATTTTTTGACAAAAATAACCGAAAATAAAACTTCAAAATAATATGTAATATGTTCAACTTGACAATAAGAAGTATATTATAGGAAAAAAAATCAAATGAAACATAACAAACACCTTTTTCTTTTATACAAGGAAATACCTAAACCTACTATTTTGCTCTTTAAGAGCTACATATTTCGAATATTTGAGATGATTCTGCATAGTATTCTCTGACACTTGTATACTAAATACAAAAAATCTTGCAGTAAGGCATAAATATGCATCTTAATGATATTGAATTCCAGTAATCCTTAACGTGTTACATAATATCTTCAATTTCCAAAGTATTTTCCTCCACACTTAACCTATTCTGCCTAATAGTATAAACCCTATCATTGCTTTGGGCTCACATCAATTTATCAAGTTGATTGGTCATAGAAACAAGCATCTACCAATTTCTACTACTGTATATCTGCTTAAGAATTTCCAACAGTAGTAGAAATTTCATTACCCACTCTCCATCTCATAATATATCACAAATAATACCACTAACCTTGAAATTTTTTCCAAAGCCAGGCCAAGTTAGAGTGAAGTTGCAATTGAAATCTTTGTACAGAGTTCCTAGTGTATTTTGGCGTCAACATGCTGGAATATAAAAGATCTTAAAGATGCTATTAACCTACAAATTGCTTATCTGCCAGAGCTTTACTAAATATATCCATCTTCTTGGAAGTCAATCTACCTTCATTAGTAGGAAAACACAGTCGATCCCATTTTCTAGGATGCATTATGGGTCTATTATTGGTAAAACCTAGAAGAACTTAGCAGCAATAAAATCAAGTCTTTTTATTATACTTTTCAAGCAACACTAGATATGAAAGAGAGTATACTGTTATACTTTGCATCACAGATTTGATTGTATCACAAATTTGATTATTGTCGTTTTAACTATCTAAAAAAATAAATTGGTTTTTTTATGGAGACCAAGGTAATATGGGATATCAAAACCTCACATTAAGTAATATAGGATACTTAACGAGGTATTTAAGTAGAATAGTTCTCTCACTTCAATAATTAGTTTTTGGAAGAGGATTCTCCACCTTCTTTAGGTGCCCATTAGTTGATATTAGAGCTAGTAGTTGGTGGCTCCAAAAAAGGCTACTTGTGGAGATTTTTGATCAGTGGACAGTTCTAACCAGCGGAAGGTTGAAGTGAAGTGTCACGGAGTGTAGCTGCTGGGACGTTGGTTTTCCAAGAGCGGTCAATTAGTAAAGATCAAGGTAGTATAAGATAATCAATGGGATATTTAAGTTAGGGTAGTTCTCCCACCCCAATAGTTAGCTTTTGGAAAAGAATTTCTCATCTTACTTAGGTGCCCATCATCTTCCAACTTTAAAGTTATTTCTCAATTTTGTCCATAGCTTGCGGATAAATATGTGATCTATTTCTTTCAAGATTATTCCATTTTCTAGGTACTTTCCTAGCCTTTTCTTAAATTTGACTCCCAAAAAATTGCAAAGTATCTTTTAAATTTATGAGGAGTATTTGAACTAAAAACAAACCCATATTTATTTTTGCTTATTGTTGTCTAGAAAACTTACTACATGTATTCAAAATAGAATTTACCTCTACACAACATTGGGGTATGACTTTAAAGAAGAAAATAGTGTTATCAACATACATCAAGTGAGTTATTGGAATCCCATAGCTAACTTATAGTCCTTTCCACCTCTTTTCCTTCTCAACTGAACCTATCATACATGAGAGAATGTTACCACACATGAGAAGGAGATTGGATCACCTTACCTTAAACCTTTTTGGGGAGAAATTGGATATAGAAGATTCTCATTAAGTAAAACTTGGCATGAGACGAGTGAGACACACTCCATTATATTTTTGATCTACTGTTGAGGGAAGCACATCTTTTGCAATACTGCCCTCAAGAGTATCCATGAAAGCCTGTTGAAGGCCTTGTTTATATCCAACTTTAAAGCACATTTTGTTTTAATCTTCTTAGCTGAGCTCAGAAGTTAAATAATGTCTGAGATTAATCTTTCCTTTATAAACACCCCTTGACTAGGAGCTATAATATCGTCCAATATTACTCTCAGGCTATTACACAATCTTAGAAATCCATTTATATGCCATATTGCATGAACTTATTGGCCTATATTCCTTAAAAGTTTGAGGGGAAGTAGTCTTAGGGATTAAAGCAATATATGTTCTGTTTAAACACTTCAAAAAATGTGCCCCACTCAAAAAATCTTTAACCATTGCAATCAAATCTTGCTTCACTGTCTCCCAGAATTGTTGGAAGAATATTGTAAGCATCCCATCTGGCCCAAAAGCCTTGTCAGCTTTCATTTGCATTAAAGCTCCATGAATCTCCTCATCTGTGTAAGATTTTTCAAACCAGGAATGTCATAGTTATCTAACATCTCAATAGTTTCATTTAAACTTGGCCCTGATTCCTAATAATATAAATCTGAGAAAAAAGTTGCAACCATGTTCTCAATCTGTATGTAATCACCCACTCAATCCCGTTGATCATTTCTCATTTGAGAGATTCTATTATTGACTCTTCTTCTCTTGACCAAACTGTGAAAATAATATGTTCCTATTACCCAGAACCAACCAGAGAGATCTAGCCTTCTGTGCCTAAAACGCACCTCCACAATCATATAATTTCTCTGGTTAAGATCTTAAATCCCTCTCCTGCTTCTCTTAAAACATATTAGGCATTTTTTCTTGAATATTAGCTTGTATTTTACCCAGAGATTCCTTGTTTCATTTTGTTAGATCAGATTTGACTCGGTTTAATTTTCCCCCTAAAGTTTTATTCTATGCCATATTTACAGTAGAACTATATTGATCATACAAAAGCCAAAAAGCTTCAAATTTGAAAGGCCTCATTCTAAAAGGTTGTCCCTTTCTGTAGTAACAAGCAAAGGACTATGGTCAGAAGCGACAAGTGGCAAATTTAAAAGATCAGTGAGTTATGGAGCTTGTATGCAACTCGGGTTGCACAGTGCCCTATCTATTCTATACTAAACCGCAGCATTACCCAACCTATTGTAGGTCCTTGTAAACCAAGGACCCTCTGGTTTCAGATCCTTAAGACCACAGTCAGCAATAGATTGTAGAGTATCAGACGTACTAACTTTATCTTCAGCATACAAAACCAAGGTTCCTGAATCGTAGTAGTTCTTCTAAGCTATTCCCATAAGACATATTTATCTCGTGTTCGTGGATGACCTTAGAAAACTTCCACCTTTGTCGTCTTTATACGAGTACTCTTATCAATATCTCTAGCTTGATTAAAAAACAAAGGATAATGATGATCAAAATAAAAGTCAACATTATATTTATCTCAGAACTTTTTGTCTCAGAATAAGGTACATGCATAACTTGAACTGAATCCCAGTAACAATCTTTAGGTACATGTTCAGTTCTTTCTAAAAATCCCCTCATATCTGCATTGTATCCATAGCATTCTTCCATCATCTAGAACATAAAATCCCATCTTTAGAGGCCATTCAGGATTTAAATTCATCTTTCCTCTCAAAAATCGAATGTTTCTTGCAAACAACCTCTATGACATCCTCCGCCATACTTCCCTAACACATTTGCCACATCAAACCTTAGATATTCTAATGGTGGGCCCCAAAATGTGCACCACTTGTAAATGCTGCATTATCATGTTTGGTTTCCGTCTATCAAGCATAAGCATAGAGTTTTGAATTGACCGTGGGCCTGATTTAGCATGTATTCCTGATCTTCAACATTATTAAATTCTATTAAGTAACGGCAGGTTCAGCAAACAGATTATTCCACGATAATCCCGACGTGGGCGAATTTGAACAATCAGATTGAAAAGTGCTTCCATACCATCTCTTAAATATGTGTATGCCTTCCAACTAGTAAATGAAGGAAAATTGACAACACAAATTCTCTTGCAAGGAAGAAGAAGAGAATAACCAACATACGTTTCAAAACTATCCTATTTACTCTTGATGCACATAAAGAACTAAGGAATAGAACTTCACTCTCTTTTCTTCACTAATTCACTCTTGAACGGATAGAAAAACTGTCCGTCTCTATTTCAGAACACTTGCTCACACTTTCTCGTCTTTTTTTTCAGAGAGAAGGGAGAGCATCTCACTCATTGAGAGGACTCCTCAGCAGGGTGACCATCTTATCATTCCAAAATCAGGAACCAACATAAGATGATGCATCGATGTTTTTGCCAACCCAACCACTTTTTCAAAAGAAAGCATAAAATGAACAAAGGATTACATTTGTGGTTTATTAAAATGCCTTACTAACGAAAATCAGTTTGAAAGTTATATGATTCAGAGGTGAGCAGTTTAAATAATTTGTATAAAATATTTGTTTAATTTTTTTTTTTATATCATCACTAACTTCGGCGTTTCTCATAAAATAGCTATAATTTTAAGATGAAAATAAAATTGAAACACAAATTTATAATACATTTGATATTACAAAAAATAAATGATAGTATCCATTAAAAGAACATGTTCCAATAGTAAACTTAATCCCCCATGTCCTGGCATTAAAACTGTACAACTTTCCAGAAGTCCACTAATAAGATTAACATATGCTAGAAGCAAAATTAACATTAGCACCTATTCGTTATATTTAATCAATAAAACAAAAATCAATCGAGAGTTTACATTAATTCGCTAGTTATAGGAATCAAAATATGCTATCCTACAATTTGAATAAATAAGCAATATGATCCATAAATTTTCTTGAAACTTTTGTACTCATATTTACCTGGATTTTTTTCCAATATTTGACTCTTATTTTTCTTAACATAACAAAGCAGACGCTTGAACCTAATAACTCCTACTAATTACCCACACTTCCCACCACTAAACTTCATCCAATGGCCTGACTATTATTTCTCGAAACACAGAACTTGTATGCATTGTTCTATTCAACCTTTTTAAAAAAAATAAAAAAAATTACAACACCATAGAATAGAGAAGATTGCAAAGGCGGGGGTAACTCTAGGATCAAAAAACAAACTAATCCACAACACACTAAAGATGCCCTCTGGGCAGAAATAGAAGGAACTGAATTAGCACTGGGGATGTCTGAAGGCCACGTTTTCCAGAGGGATCAAGAAAAAGATTCTCAATGAGATTGACAAGAAATAAGGCATTAGCAGCTTGATTCATGCCAACTGATTTCATCACCTCTCCCTCTTCTTAAGTCGTCTGCAGAAAATGGAATGGTCACAAAGTCTCAAGTAATGATAGGAACACTATTAACATAGGTCAGAGTATATAAACAAGATTAATGATATAAATGCTAAACAAATGTTGTGTGCTTCCATTATAGAGTTGCAATATCAGAACACCAAGAGCATTTGGTGTGCTGTCATCCGGACCTTAGTATTCAAGATAACAAACCGTATCCAAAGATGCTTGGCGTCACTCAAGATATTAAAAAGCATAGTGACCCAACTTTGAGTGATATCCCATACCCACTTAAAAACCATCGGTTCTCACATTCCTGCACCTTAATTTCATTAAGTTTAATAAAAAGAAAATTTGTATCAATTGACAATTTTCAATTGTCATACCAAATATCAAAATGTTATCTACCATGATATATTATATCTTGGATCCAAGATACCAAAAAATGTAATAATAGTATTCCAAACGGCTCCAAAATGTTACTTTTGATCTCATGCCAGAATATTGATATGAACGTAATAGCTTAGAATGCCACTCAAGTATCCATATCACAGTGCTGTATCCTTGCGGTAGCTTGTTCTAAGAAACAATAAACTATTCTCTAACTATGGAATCATTCTAGTACAAAACTCACTTAGTAGTTGTCGATGATGTATGCTTCCCTTTGCAGGGTTGTATGCTTAGTACTACTTTGGGCACGAAACAACTTTTCTCGATTGGCATAGAAGTCATAATCATCCAGCAGAGATGTTTTCGCTAAGTACCTCTTGAAAATATTAAGCATTTCCATGCCCTGCTTCAATCCAACCTGCACTCATATTATGAGAAATTTAATAATGAAAACAAAATATATTTTCTTTTGGCCATATGAAAACAAAATATTGAAGCAGCATAATTAAAACATTCCATTCATCACAAACTTCCATCTAAAATGAAGTTTAATACCTTCAACTAGTTAGCAGCATAAGAAGGAACATATTTGAATGAAATTACTTTACGTATACAAAAGAGAGAAAATCCTTATCCAAGGTAGTGAACTTTTCTGACTTTAAAGTATCTGTTCAATATATAATTATATCCACTACTAACCTCGATAATTTTACATACATGGTAGCATGATCCACTTTGTCTAATGGACCGGGAAAAAAAAATTGATTGCAGGTGTTTTCAATTAATCTATCAAAAATACATTCTATTTTTTGCCACCAACATTTGTATTACAGATTCCCAAAATATGCATGATCTAAAGATATCAAATCAAATTAATGTATCACATTCCTCAGCACCAAGATTACCTGCTTAATTTACTACAATAGTCACAACTCACGAGTTTCCTCTTGTTCTTACAACTACACAGATAAGTTTTTTCTTCCTGTCAACAGAAAATAAGAGGATAGCACTAACCTCCTCATGAAAATGCTGATTTCTCTCTCCTCTCCCTCTCTCTCTCTCTCTCTCTCTCTATATACACACACACACACACACACATATATATATATATATGTGAGTGTGTGTGTGTCTTTGGGGGAAGCAAGCATAATGTCTGAGAGAAAGATAGTGACTTAGTGCTGTTATTTTTTGGTTCAAAAACTGACAGAACTAAACATGAAAGAATTCACAGGTGCACTTTAACGACATCAAAAGGAAAAGGTACCTCTTGTGTGTCCCTACTGTAAGTTACACGCCTGTTATCATTGTTTGGAAGGATAATGTACCGAAACTGGGTGTTGGGAACATCCTTAAGTATGTGCCACTTAATTGGGAAGAAACCATTGTATTTCTCCACTTTCCAAAAGTTCATGTCTTTGTTGAAATCTACCAGTCCAATCATCTCAGCTACTCCAACAAACTGTCCGCTGCCATTGACCTGATTTGATAATTATTAAAAATTCATCAATGCGAGATTCTTAGACAGGCCTGACCAATAAAAGACAAGTGGACCAAGCCAATCATAAAAAAATATAAGCATGTTAAACATGTGTCCTACTAAAATGTATGCTGACATACTTACATGTCCCTTCACAATGTCTATCTTTTGTAAACTGAATCTACTTAAGGATTATTCTTCATAAATAATGATTTAAAAACACAAAACTTCTACCAAAAAAAAAAAAATTACTAACTGTCGGCATGATAGGCAAATAAAAAAATATGAAAGAAACAGATATTCCTATCATAGTTTTTACTATTTAATATTTGTTTAAATTTAACAGCAAAACTTACCTAAATGATCATAGTCTTTTTAGTTTAAAGGTCAGGTATTATTTCTTATTCTCATTTTCATAAAAACAAAATCCAAGAGAGCACTTTAATTGAGCAGGTATCCATAGTTTTCTAATAAGCAGTTAACAAATTATTTCACAGGATTTAACATTGAGAAATAGAAGATATTTCTGAGAAAGATCAAAATCCACAACTTATATCAAAGGAGTTTCTTTCCAATGTAGGTTCTTTATGTGATGAATTCCTTTTCGAGTAACACGGATAATGACATAAGCATCCAACATGACATAATTATTAGAATCCTATTCGAGAACAAAGATTTCTTATCTTAAAAATATGAAATTGCCCAAACACCTACAACAGCCTCTGTTCAATATAGCACTTTCAACACATTTTGGCTATGATAGGATGCCCAAAATAATAATACGGCTATATTTACATCAATTTTCACAGACCATGATTATTAAGACAAAACAGGTAAAACAAGAAACAATTCTTGGAAAAAGATTTTAACTTACAGAGAAGAAGAGGAAGACTGGACACTTCGTGCCTGTCTCACTGGATTTATTTTCTGCATCTTGGAATGCAGCGTTCAACTTCTTATTTCCATATCGAGTACTTGTCCAAACATTATATTTAATAGACTTATGAATGTCATCTTCATTGAAAGATTTGATCACATAGAATTTAGCATCTTCATATTCAGTTTGAAAATCTGAGAGGTTATATTTGTCTCTAGAGATTGAAAATCCAAACGTTTGCTTAACAGTTGATGATTCTGATTGAGAATTCCTGTCATAACACCTGGGACCACGAGTTAGTTCTGGTGACATTTCAAGTTCTGTGTTCCAGCTTAATTTGTCTCTTGACATAGTTCTGTCATTCACACTTAGTTCTCTCCTAGTTGGCTGGCAGTCAGTAGGGGTAAAGACATGTTGGCTTTGGCTGGCTAATGGAGGACCATGAGTTAGTTCTGGTGACTTTTCAAGTCCTGGGTTCCAGTTTAATTTGTCTCTTGACAAAGGTCTGTCATTCACACTCTCTGCTCTCCCAGTTGGCTGGCAGTCAGTAGGGGGGAAGACATGTTTTTGGTTGGCTAATGAAGGACCACCAGTTAATTCTGGTGACTTTTCAAGCCTTGTGTTCCAGTTTAAATTGTCTCTTGATATAGGTCTGTCACTCACACTCTGTGCCCTACCAGTTGGCCCACAGTCAGTAGGGGGATACACATGTTGTTTTTGGCTGACTAATGAAGGGCCATGAGTTAGTTCTGGTGACTTGTCAAGTTCTGGGTTCCAGTTTAATTTGTCTCTTGATATGGGTCTGTCGTTCACACTCTGTGTTCTCCCAATTGGCTGGTAGTCAGTAGGGGGGAAGACAGGTCGTTTTTGGCTGGTTAATGAAGATTTTCCCATTGGGTTGTAGACCCTTGGAAGGCCAACTACTGAGAAATTAAATTGCAAATGAGGCACCTGCGACATAAAATATTTACATTAGAACACCAATGTTCTAGAGAAAGCCCATGCAAAAGAAGGGGGAGTATGTTTATTGAAATTAATGTGCTAATGGGCACCCAAGTAAAATGAGGAACCCTCTCCCAAAAGCTAACTATTGAGGTGGGAAAACATCCTACTTAAGTACCCCATTGAGTATCCTATGCTACTCAATGTGGGATTTTGGCATCCCATATTGCCTTAGTCTCCATCAATTGGTTGCCTTTGGAAAGCTGATATCTTGGTGGCTACGCTTTGTGACATTTCACTTGGCAGCACTTCACTCAACTTTCTACTGGTCAGAACCCTCCACAGGTAGTCATTTTCGAAGTCGCTGACCACTAGGTCTAATACCAATTGATGGTCACCTAAGCAAAATGAGAAACCCTCCTCCAAAAGTTAGCTATTGAAGGGGAAGAATCACCCTACTTAACCCATTAAATATCCCATACTACTCAATGTGGGACTTTGGCATCCCATACTATTTTGGTCTCCATCATGTAAATTGTGTCTACTTTCTATTTTGGATAAGTAAATGAAGTGACAAACAAAATACTCAAGGTCCTATAACAACTAGGGCAACTGGAAAATCTGAAATACAGGATAAGTGAAAAACAAGTTTAAAGAGCCATAAGTCGTAATAAATTATGAATTTGTTTGTATCCTTCATAAATCATGTGAACTAGTGACCTAGGCTGTAATGCAATAATGACAATAACAACTCACTAAATAGTTATTATAAATGACGCAACAACACAAACTATCCCACAAAATGAGTATCAATTCTAAGCTAAGTTTAGCAACAAGCAGCAATTCTAAGCTAAGTGATATCATGATATACCAGAAACATCATAATTATCTAACAGATTACCTTCTTTATTATTTTCTTCTCTTTTTTTGTATCAGGCATATACTGGGGAGATTTGCTGGTCAAATTGCCATTTTTATCAGTAGACTTCAAATCATTCATGTTTTCTAAAGTAAGAGATTTTGGACCACATTTTGTAGTTGAGGAATTATCAGTGGTTCCATTTTGGACATCGTCAGAACTTGAGACCCATGAATTACGAGGCAGGGCTTCTGATGCACACAAAACAGATTGCTGAAGACATCCTGTAGCAAGATAAGTACAGGGGTTGAACACAATACCCATCATCACCCACAAGAATCACAAGGTCATAGCCAAGTATTTAGAAGTATTGTCTGTTGACATACCCTGTAGCCAAACCCATGGAAGAGTGTTAATTAAAATTACTGATATTGACCACATATAAAGTATTCCGTAGATAATTGACAAAAGGTCATCCTTGCTACATTTAAAATTTATAGAAGATAAAAGATAAAAGTAAATAATTCAAAACATACTTGGTCAGAACCATTTGCCTTAATATCCAAATGAGCACATCCTGCAAGATAATGAAGGAAGCATTAAAATATACGAAACAGTATTTTCCATATAATTGTCCTCAATCTGGTAAGAGAAGATATATAAAAGCCACTATATTCAAAGCCTTTGGATCAAACAACAATCATCTAGTATGTAAAGACTTAAGACCCTCTCATGCTCACAAAAATAACTGTTAATAATATAAGGAAGGGCCTTTTATTTAGTATTGACTAGAAAGAGCCAGAAGTATGAAATAGAAGACTTCATCTTATCTTTCTTCTTATTACTACTGCTGGCCTATTATCTAGTGTCCACCAAGTAGACTTGCTTTGCTCCCTCCTTTTTATATATTTACCCATTCTGAATGGTTGGGGATGTAGGGTGTATAGGAAACGCATTAGTTAAGAGAATCATTTACTTCATAAAGATCAGACCACTAAAGCTGAATTAAGGCGGTTGATTATATTTTTAGAATCAAATAAAAAATGGATCTTTGTATTGGAACATTCAGATTTTAGTAAATTTATATGATCGTAGCCGGTCCCAAGGTAGTCGACAGCCCACTTAAAACTTTGTCAAATCTTTATGACATGGATCAAAGATACAATAGAGTTAATGCTAGGTCGTTGCCTGAAAGTAACGCGCTGTATAGCTCGAGTATAGTGTTAAATGAGCAAGAGCTGCTACATCGACACCTGGGTGTAGTAAAAAATAAGCAAGGGTTCTCACATTTTCGTAAGCGAATGTGGGATAAAAAAATTAGTTCACGAAAATAGGATTCGTTTTGGAATTTGGAATATAGGTACACTTACAGGTAAATCAATGGAAATAGTGGATACCATGATTATTTGTACAATGAAAAAAAATCTTTTTTCTCCTCTGGATTAACTTAAAAAAAATGAATTGGAATTGTAACTGGATCTGTTTGGTGTTTGTGAGAACCCCTTGAATCACTATATAGAGGAGAATTAATTTTATGTGCTTACAAGAAACTAAATGAGTAAGAGAAAAAACGAAAGAATTAGACACCTTAGGTTTTAAATTTTAATATATTGGTAAGACTAAATCTAGAAATGGGGTAGGTATAATTGTGGATAAATATTGGAAAAATGTTATGGTAGATGTAAAAAGATTAGGAGACAGAATTATAGCGTTAAAATTTGTAATGGAAAGAGAAACTTTTAATATTATTAGTGCTTATTCAACAAAGGTAAGGTTAAAAGCGTATTATAAAATAAAGTTTTGGGAGGACTTAAAAGGTTTAGTTCAAAAAATACCTTTAAAGGAAAAGATTGTCATAGGAGGGATCTTAATAGTCATGTAGGGAATGCATCTATAGGTTACGAGGGTTCGCATGGAGGAAATAGTTTAGGAGAAACGAATGCAAAGGGTAAAACTATTCTAAACTTTTCATTAGCATTTGATTTTACTATAGCTAACATTTATTTTAAGAAACGTAAAGAGTATCTAATCACGTACAAAAGTAGGAGAACATGTTCTCAAATTGATTTCTTTCTAATAAGGAAAGTGGATAGACAGCTTTACATGGATTGCAAAGTTATACCTGAAGAGAGTTTGACTACACAACATAGGATTTTAGTGATGGATATTCGAATTAAGAGGAGCAAAGAGAAAAGGCCAAGATAGGGTGTCAAGAATAAAGTGATGGCAATTGAAACATAATAAAGAAAAGAGTTTGTAGAAAATGATTTTGGAGGAAGGATTATGAAAGGTACAAGGAAATGATAATGATATGCGGGACAAGATGGCTAAAAAGATTAGGAAGGTTGCAAAAAAGATACTTGGGGAATCAAAAGGTTTTGAACCTAGAGATAAAGAATCTTGATAGTGTTAAAGTTAGAAAGAAATGTTATAAAGTGTGATCTTTATGTAAAAATGAGGAAAATTGAAAAAAAATATAAAGTAGCTAAGAAAGACACTGAGCAGGCAGTGAGCGAAGCGAAAGTAGAGTATTTGATAGGTTATATCAATCCTTTGGTGCTAAAGATGGGGAAAGAAACATTTATAAACTTGCTAAAAATGAGAGAGAAAGACAAGAGACATGGACCAAGTAAAATACATTAAAGATGAAGAAAGGAGAGTCCTAACCACAAAGCAGGATATTAAGAAAAGGTGAAAGTGCTATTTTTATAGGCTATTTAATGAAGGATGAAAGATCTCATGACACTCAGATAGGCTAGACACCACAGAGAAATATCAAAATTATACTTTTTATTGTAGGATTTGAGAGTCAGAAATAAAAGAAGCTTTAAAAAGAATGGAGAATGGCATAGCACTAGGACCAGATAATATACTTACTGAGGTATGGAAGGGTTTAGGAGTGAAAGGTATAAGTTAGCTCACAAAGTTAGTTAATAAAATTATGAAATGCAAGAGAATGCTAGATGAGTAGAGGAGAAGTACTTTAATTCTTATCTATAAAAATAAGGGAAACATACAAAATTGTGCAAATTATATAAGAATTAAACTCATGAGCCACACTATGAAATTATAGGTGATAAATATCATTTTCTTATATATTAATCCTCCTAGTTTAGACTTTTTGATGATTAAATATGGCTTAATGGATGTAATTGAATGAAATTTGATTTTATTAGTCTTTTTTTTCACTTTAAAAATTAATTTTTAAAATTATTGAATTTTAATGCTTAAATTTCTTTTAATTAATTTTGTAAATTTTTCTACTCAATGTTTTTTTATTATTTTTTGCAGATTTTAATGGGCAAAAAGAACTTAGAGGAAGAATTGATTTAAAGAAAAGATGGAAGGTTCAAGTATGCAGTTCCAAAGAGGAAATAATGGTCCATATTTCTAATGAAATTTTGGAAAAAAAAAATAAAAAAAAAAAGGAGAGAAATGAATTGAAGAAGCAGCTCATTGACACGTTGATTCCATTCCCTCATTCACATTGGCATGTTGATATACATTCACACATTAACATATATTCAAGGAGGTGTCATGTGGCAAGGGAGGTCATCACACACTTGTAGTTTCACACAATGACAACACACACAGCAACTCCACGTAGCAACATACTCAAGGCACAACTCTCATTCTGCACATTACATGAACACGTTTCTCACCTTGTCACAACTTCAAACACGAGACACACGAGAGCAGCTTCACTCCACTCATAGGCTCCTCTCCATGTCACAAATATACATATGCACAGCGAGAAAGTGGAGGGAAGGCACGGGTTCATGTAGATGTTCCATTCAATGCCACGGGTCCAGCTCACATTAACACACATATGCATGGCTCGACTCATGTAAACGCACAAACACACAAGACAAGAGAGGCACGAGCAGAAAAACACACACATACACTCACGGTTTGGAGGCCAGAACAGTAGCACGTATCAAAATGCACTCCACGACTAACATGTAGCAAACACATACACTCATGCAAGGAGGCTACCGCATGGACCCACACACATGCAGATTCAATTCAAACACGGGCTGGGGGAAGAAGGTAGCAACACTAAGTCACGTGATGAGGGGAAGATATTAGAGGAAGGAGCACAAGAAGAGGAATCACATTGATATGATTGATGAAGCATGGGTTCATCAAGTTGATATGGAGGGGGCATACATAAGAGTTGAAGAAAAGAAACAGTTTACGTGGAAGATGAAGCCACAGGCATGTAAAGGAAGAAAGAAAAATGTGAGGAAGAAGGAAGCACATAATCATACATTCAAAGGGGGCCCACCAATTCATACCCATGGAGAGAGGGCATGATTTACATGAGAAGGCACCCTTCATTACACAAGAAATAAGCACATGGATAGATGAGAAGGGAGAATAACACGTTATAAGAGCTAATGTGTAATGCCACAGGATAAAAAGAGCAAGCAATAAATGAAGCTCATGTGGGAGTCTCGGGGATTGTGAGAAGGAAGAATGAAGTAGTTGCATGGGATGTGGAATCACTAAAACATAGGCAAGGCAAGTGATTTTTAATGAAGGCTTGATCATCATTCACACACCAATCATGTCCACGTGAGAAGAAGCTCATGCTTGTGGATTAATGTGGAATAAGAGGCTCAGATTAAGAAGCATGGGTTGGAGAGAACACGTGATCATTAAAAAAAAAAAGGGAAGAGAAGCATGTGAGAGAGCAAGGAAAAAGAAACTCGGGCAGTAGCTAAGGGAGAATGCTTCATCTCATTCCATTCACACACCATTCATCCATTCATCACCATTCAAGCCGTAGTAGCTATCTCCACCCATCCACCTCATTTCCCCTCCCTTATTCTTCACTCCATGAAACATTAATCCATTCTTGTGGCTAGCTAAGAGGAAGACCTTAGATTGAAGCTTGAATCCATAGAAATTGTCAAGGGATTGGGCTAAGAATTTTTATTTCATTTTTTCTCTCTTTCTACATCAATTTTTATTCTTGAACTTGCTTGGTTGAACTTGTAATTGACTAAAATTGATGTGTTTTGTAATTGGTAGCTGGTTAGATATCAATTAGAAGAGTAATTGATGATTCATTGATTGATTTAAGTATTGAATTTTTCATTAACCTTCAATTATTCATGTATACAATCAAGATGTTTGATAAAATGCATATGAGAAATTATGTGCTTGAATGTCTACTTTGAGATCTTATTGGAGTTTAATTAGTTAATTGAACATCCTAAAATAATAAACAGAGGCTAAATTGATGAATTAATCATTCAAATTTAGTGTTCATTGATCTTAATAACAAGAATTAATAATTCAATGTGGAGTTGAGGTTTCAATTCAATATTAAATTGTTAATCTCTTGAATCTTATATGATAACTCAAGATACAATGCCTTGAACACAAATAGGGATTCTTAGACTAGAACCAATGACAATTTAATTAGGATAAGAATAGTGGATATCAAGGGATGAATCCAAAGCTAGTCACAAGTCTATTAGTTACTTCTTCATTGATGCAATTTAGGTAGTAGTTTGTATTTTTTTTTATTCAATGTAAATTCTAATTAGTTTAATTCAATCAAAACCCCTTTGAATTAGGTAGTTTTAGGCCTCTCTTACACTTAGAAAACTCAATTGAACATTGAAATCTATTTTCAAAGGAAATGATCTAGGTTGTACCCCATATTACAAATTTTTTCTCAACCTAGTTTATTTGAGATTGTTCGACACAACCATTAATGGGAGAGGGTTATTGAACGAAGATTAAAACAAGAGGCTTAAGTTACAGAGAATCAATTTGGTTTTATGCCTAATAGGTCGATCATGGAAGCAATATACTTGTTGCGAAAATTGATAGAGAAATACTGAACAAACCAAAAAAGACTTGCATATGGTGTTCATCGATTTAGAAAAAACATATGATAAGGTGTCAAGAAATGTTTTGTGAAAGGCTTTGAAAAAAAAATGAGTTCGTATTACTTATATTCGAGCAATTCAAGATATATATGATGAGGTTTTAACTAGTGTGAGAATACAAAGTGGACCCACCGAAGATTTTCCGATAACTATTGGCCTGTATTAGGAGTCAACTCTGAGCCTCTATCTTTTTACTTTAGTCTTAGATGTGATTACTGAACATATACAAGAGCCAGTGCTATAGTGCATTTTTTTGCAGATGATATAATCTTAATTGGAAAGTCAAAAGAAAAAATAAATAAGAAATTATAGATGTGGAGACTAGTTTTGGAAACACATGGATTTCGTTTATGTAGAAGTAAAACGGAATATATAGAATATATATTTAGCAAGAGGCGCACTAATTCTAACGTAGAAGTGAAAATAAGAGAACACACCATATCACAAGTCATTCGGTTTAGGTATCTTGGATCTATCATACAACACGATGGGGAATTAGAAGAATATGTAAATCTTAGGATTCAAGCGAGGTGAATGAAATAGAGAAATGCTTCGGGTATTATAACAGATAGAAGAGTACCACTCAAACTTAAGGGTAAATTTTACTGCACAGTTATAAGACCGGCAATGTTGTATAAGATTGAATGTTGGGGTATTAAAAAGTCAAAAGGAGAATAAGTTCAATGTTGCAAAAATGAGTATATTGCATTGAATGAGTGAATATACTAAACAAGATAGAATTAGAAATGAATACATTAGAAAGAAAGTTGAAGTGGCACCTATTGTAAAAAAGATGATAGAATCGTGTCTTAAATGATTTGGACATATGTAGAGAATACCTATAGAAACTCCAGTTAAAAAAGTAAATTAGATGGAGAGTAGCCCAATAATTATAAATACAGAAAGATTACGAAAAATTATAGGTGAAATTATTAAGAAAGATTTAAATTTAAATAGTTTAACTAAAGACATGATTTATGATAGAACTTTATGATGTCGTTTGATCCATGTTGTCCACCCCACGTAGTGGAAAAAAGCTTATTGTTGTTGTTATATGACAATAGCTTTTGATGGTGATGGTAAGAGATCAACTAGATCATTGAATCTCTATGATTGTTATTCTAGCCAATCAACATTAATAAATAAAGGACTATCCCAAAGCTACTATCCACATAGAAGCAAATCCTGACTTCTCTTTTAGTCTTACAGAGCCCATCTAAATTATCAAATGCTAGTTTGCTTAGCTTAATTATTGGTGCCTATTATTAAAAATATATAATATTACATCCCTCTTCACCCCCCCCCACTAACCAAAAAAAACACAAAAACAACAAACTGCCTCTATATTAAGTACTGCTACCAATCACCATGGCATTTATTTGAGTTAAATTATGTTATAAAGAGTAAAAGTAGCATATAACCATTCAAGGAGTATAATAAGTGAAACTTCACAGTCATAAAACTAAGGGCAAGATAAATTCAATTTCAAACTTTATAGAGAAGTTGTTCCTAACTTAAGTTCATAGCATTTACAATTATGATAAAACCATCAACTAGATAAAATATTTACAATGAATACTCTTAAGATAGCTACTCCAATTCAAAATGTGCAATGTGCACACATCACCACCAAACCCAATTTAAGTCTATTTAGATACTGAAGCACATGTAGCAATGCATCTCAATATCAAGTAATATTTCAACATATGCACTGAACTGTCAGTTGTCATAGGTAGGAAACCCTCGTATAACACCAAAACATGAATTGAGCACTCAATTCTAAAGAATTTCATCAAATATGCATCAGTATATACACACACACACACACACAATTATGAAGCATATGTAAATGTATTATATTTCATGACGCTATTGGAAGAAGGAAATATTAGAGCACTAGCATGCTTTTCTTCTTTTGCTTGTTGTTAACCAAAATGTCTCCATCTGAACTTTAGTTTTCTTTTGATTACCACATATTAGTTGCATCTATGAACAAAACATATCATAACTATGTTATCTTAATTTTACTTAATAGTTATAATACAGATACCAACATTTTTGGTTATCCTGAATGTTGGATGCAAAAAGTTTGAAAATAAAGGCTTGATCTAGACCTTAAAGCTATGAAATCCCATTTTCAGGTGTGATCATATGGCAATTATTAGTTTCAATATTGTAGAATTAGTCACTTATAAGTCCGAAGAAACTTCCAAGCAGATCCATCAATATCATGCTCATTAGCAAATATTTCATAAACTTCCCATTAATAATTTAAGATCATTATCAGCTCCTTCTTTTGTATACATTATCCGCTCCTTTTTTTGTATACAATGAACCTTTTTAACATCTAACCTAGGGAAGAATAATAATAGCATCTGTTTCAATATTGCATGATTAGTTACATATAATTCCAAATAAATTTCCAATCATATCCATCAATATCATGTGCATTTGCAAATATTTCAAAAAATTCCCATTTTAATAGTTTTAAGATCATTATCATTGCCATTTTTGTATACAATGAACCTTTTTAACATCCAACTTGGGGAAGAATAATAATAATAGCATCCAATAGGTGCAGAGTAAATACCTTGCTCTTCAATTGACTCTTGATCAGTCTCACCTTTGATGCCAGAGGTGGCATTTCCTGAAGAGGATATGGATGATTTTGACGGTACTCCATCTTTTAAAGAAATCTACAGAAATATTATTAAAAAAAATGGTAAATAGGAAGGCATTGAGAACAGATTAGCATAATGACAAGTACTACAAAAATATCTTATAATACTATAACTGTAAAGTAATCCGAATCCCTCACATTTAGAGAATAAATACACAGTGTGTAGTTAAAAAGAAATAGACTGAGAGATGTGGGGCTAAGTAGCTTCCAATGTTGGAAGCTGGAGAGAAAAGCTTCTAATATTAGAAGCTCTTTAGTCTTTCTCTCTTAGATTACACCATATGCAGTACTGTAAGGGATTCGTTTTGAACTATAAACATCAGTCTAACTAAGTGAAAATTTTAAGACTGATAAATACATTAATCTGTAAAAACTGATAGGTCCAAAAGGTAACTTGAATGGATTGAAATGATTTGAATCATAAGGTACAACTCCACAGTGTTTTAATATCAATAACTAATCAAGTATCAAAAGGCTGAAAACATTGGGGGATTTGGGACTTGGATTACTAAACAAAGTACCTTGGAAAAATATTTCCACTCACTTGAGGAGGACCCAAAAGCAATAAGAATAAGAAATACAGATTGCCATTCAGAATACTTATGAATGGAAATGATATTATGCCTAAACTAAGCATTTTGTAATCCTTACAACAAATTGGCAATTCAATGGCAAATATTTGCAATACTTGTATGCTGAAGAGATTAACAAATTGAATAGGAAGTTTAGAAAGAAAAGCACAGCAAGACAGACGGAGATCAAGGAGAGAGAATGAGAGTCAATAAAGTAGCATATAGGCAGTTGTGAGATACCATGTCTGCCTCACCCAGTTTCTGACTGGGATCTGCTGTTCCTGTGGGCACTGCTGTTAAGAATATAATAGAACTAAACTTTAGTGAATGCATAATCACCGTGAATCACTGAAATCTTGTATTAAAACCTCATCATGGAATTGGCTTCTGACTACCTATCCTAAATAAGCAACAATTTCAGACAGACAGAAGTATTACCTGTCTACTTAACTCCTCAATAGGGTGGGAGGATTAAAAAAAAAAAAAAGGAGAAAATAATTTTACCTCTAGACAACAGAGATAGTTCTAAACATTATGTCACTACATAGCAGGTAAGGTCAAGATGGCAGTAGAATGAATTCATATAATTGAAAATGCAACAAAATTATATTGGTCCAGGAAAAGGCTTTTGAATAATGTCCACTGCATAATAACATAAACACAGTTTGACAAAATTCCTTTAAATTCAAAATCCAGTGACATCATCTTTGATAAATGCAAGCCAGAATAGAAATAGCACAGTTCAATTATCAGCGGAACAAAGGATACTTTTCCCATTTTCCTTTTCAGACGGCATCATCAAACAAAATCAGTCTTTTAAACCATAATCAAACTACAACAGAAAGTGAAACAAGATTAGCCAAGAGGAAGGCATACAGCTTTGTATCCCAAGTCCCAACAATATAAATTTTTTTTTAAATTACGAAAAAAAGAGCAGTTATTTCTGACAAATGAAGTGCTGTTATAATTTTATTAGAACTTTTTTGTTTTCAAGTATGGTTTTCCCCCCTTATTTCTTGTATGGTCTGATATAATAAAACTTAGCCATAAGGTATTTCCAGCATACGTTTAACTTAACAGCATATGCCTATCAGTGACAGTCAATAAATAACTGCAATTGTTTCTTTATTTCTTTTTTCTTTTTAAGAAATTCGCAATTATGATACATCTGACCGCTCAAAGAACGACTTCTACATAATCCGAAAAAGCAAAAAAGAAAGATTTCAATTAATAGATGGAATATTCCTTTCTACTCTCCTGGGCACAACCAGCACATTAACAGCTATAAGAAGTACAAAGAGTAAATTTCCAAACTACAAGTGGATATTTAAAATCTCAACTATCAGAAGTACCATTGTATCATAATAAATTCAATCAACCTCGGAGCAAAACACATATGGTGACGCCTAAAATGAAACATGAAGTAAAAAAATTGTTTTTTTTGTCCAAATTAGATGAAAGACAAGAAACCCTAGGCTAACAGAATGAAAATTCAGTTAAAGCCAATAAAAGAGTAAGGGAAAGGGAAATTGAGGCCGATCTCTGAATCAACAGAGAACAGCTCCCACATTACAAATTAGAGAACTTTGCAGCTGAAGTGACTAGTAGTAGCAACTAATGAAGGAAACCTAAGAAAAGGTGGGGCAAGGGGCGAAAAGAGAAGAGAGAAGTCTTCAGAAAAACCTATCAGCAGTGAAGAAGAGAAAACGGTTTCAGACCGAGCGAGAGGGAAAGGAAGCAGAGGCGAGATAGAGAGAGAATGCAGAGGGTGAGCCGTGGAGGCTTTTCCGGGACATCGAACGATTAGAACTTTGCTAAAGCCTAAAACGCAATTCAGACCGTTGGATGGTCAGTTATGTTCGGACAGAAATACGTAGAAGGTGATTGATGACTTTTAAAATTGGACCAAAAATTAAAAAAAACAACTAAAAGTTAGCATCTTGACACACGTTAATGCGTGTCAACCTTTGTTATGTATAAATAAATTATAAATTTTTAAAAAAAAGTTTTTCCTTTTATTTTTTGTATTTATTCTTTATTTACAAAATTTACAATCTCATCATGTATATGGATCTAATATAAAAAATTCCAGGGCATTTTTTTAATAAATGTGAAAATATATTAAAACAAGAACTAATAAGATATTACATCACAATGAAAGTTAACTTGAATCAAATTTGTGAACACTCTAGGAATATGCAAGTATTTAGTATGCAAAAACTATGAAATTTGATACGATATGTCTTGATAAAGCACTTGAGGTGGAAAAGAAGTTACCTATTGAGTATCTAAAATCTGATAATGAGATGGTTCATAAAACATCAATTGGATGGGGGAGCAATTGATAATTGGATTGCATGACAAATTGCTTGTAATAATTCCATGATTCGAGATTGTCGAATATCCCCACTCCATCTCCATTTGCATATATCCATATGACCAAACCAAGCTGAAAATTCTATGTTTTGTTCTTCCATTACTATGCTTGGGAATCCAAAATGTTAGATGCCATTGATTAAAAAAAAAAAAAAACCATCCCACTCTCTGCTATTTGACCTATGTCTGTTTTATTAACACTATACCATTGGTAATTTTTATGAGATCCCATAATCTGACTTTGCATCCTTCAAGCCATGTCCAATGCTAACTTCAGTTGTTCCAAATAATTTTTGGTTACCATAATACCATATAACATACAAAATGAAGGCGAAAGTCATGTCACAACTAGTTTTTCTAATTCTCATCCTATACATTTAAGTTTAATATTTCAATGAGTTATTGGTTGAAGGAACTTAATAGTAGAAGATATTTAGAAATTGTTTTCTTTCCTTCTATAAAAATGACAAATTTGGTAGGATAACATTTTTCTCTCCTTTACACAAGAGGATAAGCTAGATTGGATTTAATATCTAAAAAGGCGGTCTCAAACAATCTTCACTTATTCCTGTGCACTGAAATAATCATTCAAGATTATATAAATCTATCCATAAGTCATATCCTACTTTATACTAATCATACAATGTATTGCACAGTATAAAAGTACACTTAACTTTCTAATATATTACAATCATATTAGAGATTTATTTTACACATTTATAATTATCTTTCCTTAACTAATTGCTCCCTTGGGCATCTCGGCTTCCTTTTGGTGCTCTATTTTTTCATACCTAGCATAGGGTTAATAGGAAATGGAGAGGGGAGTGAGATTCCAGAAAGAATCTCAGTTGCATGCTCCACATTCAATGCATACATCAAGTCACCCAAGCATAAAGAACACAAGTACACATATAACATTACTTATGAAGTAATAAGGTTAACATATATCTACTTGCTCAATCAATTGGTGGCCATGACTCTTAAAACATAACTTAACTAAGCTTTACTTAGAGAAGAGCTCTTATGCTTAATTTCTTTTCTAGGCATGATCATTACTATAACATGTACTAAACAAAGCATGTTATATCAAAGTAACTCAAATATGCAAGCATAACATCATATAATATGTCATAGCACACAAGTATCCAAACACTTAAGACAATAAGCATGCATACAAAAAAGGGAGAGATGCTACTAGAAGATGAATAATTTGCCAAATCTCTTACTTTGCTTCTTACCTTGTTTATTTTTTCCCATTTACCTCTTTTACTTTGCCTTTACTAGATTAATATGCAACTTCATGGTTTTCTTGCCTAAAGACCACTCTAACCATCTCAACATACCTAAAATATTATATTGAGCATAAAAAATAAGTAATCAAAGCATATTTAAACTAACTTGCTCATATGCCCCTCATTTGACTCTTATAACACATATTATGGCCTAACTTTTAAAATACATAACTTTAGCTAGAGATTTTCAAATTAGGCAAATAATATTTTTCTAGAAAGCTTATAATATGTAGTTTTTACTATAAAAATCTCAAATTTAATTGAATTCATTTAGTTCCTAAAAAAGGGCAAACAATGGCTGGTCAATACTGTCAGGATAATTATTTGATGCCAAATTTGGAAATTAATAACTTTGGTTGGGAGTGTATAAATTAGACAAACTAAGATTTTTCAGAAAGATCTTGGTATGCCCTGATTACTATAAAAATTTCAAATTTAAACTAGATCATTGGTTCCCTAAAAAGAGTCAAAATTCAAGGCTATCTAGAGACTAAATTTGATATAAGGTAAAATTACTAAGGCAACTTGGGAAATTCATAAAATATTCTACGTTGACTCAAAAATTATAAACTTTCACTCATATGAAACTTTGGGATGTTCTCTAGATGGCCACTAAGTTTTATGCCCAACTTCATCCATTAAGGCCTCTATGGGTAGAAATACATTTTCATACTTATTATGGATCTATTTTAGCCATTCATGGTTTTAAACTTGCCATATTAGCTATTTATGCAATTTTCTTCTTTTAAGCAAGTTTCTTAACTAGAAACTATCTTATCTAATTAGTCTTTGACATAAAATATGGTCTATATTAGAATATATGTAGGCCACTCATTTTATTTGCCTAAATTTCTATCTTGTCATCTTGCACCTTTGGTGACCATATTACATTTTATTAATTCTAACTCTAACCTCATGACTTGCACATCATTGATAGGTCATTTTACACTTGTGAGACTAGTTATATAACCATTGTCCATTTTGTGTTAGCTTATGGAACCTATAGAGCTCATATTGTAATACCATAACTATAACACCCCAGAATTTATTAATGAGGATTATGGTGAATAAAGGAATTAATACAAGGATTTGGGAAAAAAAAGGAAAATAAGGTTTTTAAAGAAATGGATTTTTTTTAGACATTTTGAGGCAATAAGCATGTTTAGTTATTGTTAAGTGGAATATATTAATTATGGTTGTGGGGTTTAATTAAAGAGTTAACTAAGGGGAGTTAGACATTTAATTTAGGCCTTATGATCAATGTATTTATGTCATAAGCCAAATAAGAAAGCCTACTTCTAGTTTGTAAGAAGGTCCAATCTCATTTCTTAAGAGCCCAACTCTTATTTCATCTACTAAAACTTTCAACTTATGACCCAATAAGCACATATCTGAACTTAAATGGATTTTTGGGCTTTAGGGTTAGCCCAAACCCATCTAAAACCCTAACTTAATCAGCCCCTTATCCTCTATTTTGTAGACCAACTCAATCTTAGGCAAGGGAGAACTCCATTTTCGCATAGGAAGAAAGGAGGCTAGGGTTTTCTACATTCCTCCACCATTTCTCACTTATAAAGGAAGATTTGGCCAAGGTAATCTATATAAAACATGTCCTTCTCATTTTCCTCTTCATTTTGGTCTGATTAGTTTCTGGTTTTGGGCATTTTCATCTCCTTCTCAAATCTAAAATTTGGTGTTTAGGTGATTCCTTGCAAGATTTTTGGAGTTAGAAGTTGGAGGGATAATTAGGTAAGTATTTTCCTTCCATTTTGTGTATTACTTTGCTGGAAAATGCCCATAAGGATTGATCTTTATAATGGGTTCTGCTATTGTGCGAAATTACAAGGAGATGAAGGTGAAAAACTAAAATTTCTGGGCTTGATGACTCAAATTCAAAATTTGGAATTTCTCATAGTGTGTTCTTGATAGTTAAGGCTCAACTCAGTCTATTTGACCTCTTAGGTATATGGGTAAGTGTTCCCTCTTCTCTTATGTGGTATATATATTGAATTTCCATCATTTGGACTGACTTTTGGTACATGGCTTTTACATGTACGAAAATGGAGATGCTAGGAGTGACCCATTGTGAGTTCTTGTTGTTGTGACCTTGAATTGGTGCAGTAGACCCTTAAGAAGCTTGGGTAAGAAGTTCTTAATGTACTCTTGTTAAGATTAATTTGTGGATAAGAAAATTTTTTACTAATGGTAGTTGAATAATGATGATTATGCTTATGTTAGGCCTGGTGTGCTTTGAATCATGATGGTAGCTAGAGGATAAGTAATTGACTTCATTGAGGTAACTGGGGTTACTTTCCTAATTTCATGTATATGCCTATGTTAATTTGATGTTTACTACACATGTTTGATTTTGAGATGCTAAATGATTAGTTGACTACTTAAATTGTTATTGTGATTGGACCTTATGAGTTCATGGTGAAGTTGTGGTGCAGCTGCCACCCGTGCATATGCTTCGATCGGGCACTGGGTTGTGATTAGATCTCAGATGCACTGAGCTCTGATTGTGCTCATTATGGAGTAGGTGTCATGGACGGACCTCTCCCGGTGTTATTGGCCATTAACATGTTATGTATGATTGCTAGTATGGGACAGTAGTCATTGGTAGCTCAACTAGTTCATTTGCAAATTGAATTAATGATTCTAATATTGATGATATGAAATTGCATTGTATTGATTAATCTGTACATATATATGGAATTTGCCTCTTGTTATTGAGATTGTATATCACCCTGATTGTGGGCTAACATTTTCAAGGACCAGACCTCGTATTGGTAAGGAGAAAATTAATGGAAGCTTATTATATGGTTTAGTAGTAGGTAGGTTTGGAAACCTTGTCAGATTATATTTGTATAACTAGACTACTAGCTTTATGTAATTGCTGTATTGCATCATAAATTGCCAAGCATAGGGACTGTAATCATTTGATACATCAGATGTCAATTTAAACTAGTGATGTATGGAATTTCTAATGTGACTTATGTTTGAATGGAAATGTGAGTAGTGTATGAACTATTTGCTGTCATTAATCTATTAACTCACTAGTTTATGGTGGCTAGAGGGTTAAAGATCCATATTTGAGTTTTGAATGGGTAATGATAGATGTGTTGGTAGATTAGGTAAAAGAAAGACACTAAATCTTCACAAATTAAGCTAAAAGTGGCCTAGAGTGTTGCTAGAGAGGGAATTGGAGAGTATGAAATGAAATGTTGGGAGTTATAGGAACAGAAGGGAATTGGCCGCGGCCAAAATTTAATTGGCCTCGGCCAAAAGCAACAAAGTTGCCTAGGGAGGGTAATAGAGAGAATTGGCCACGGCTAAAATTTAATTGGCCTCGACCAAATGGTAACAGAGGGTAATTGGCTGTGGCGAAGCTACCAAGGAAGAAAACAGAGAGTAATTGGCCACGGTGAACAGTGAGGTTAGCCGTGGCTAAGTCAGAGAGGCAGGTTTGGAGGTGTTCAAGAAGGTATTTGTTTGTGGCGAAAGGGATATTTGGCCGTGATGAAATGTACAAAATTTTTGAAGGTGTAAGGAGTTGAACCTGAGAGTAATTGGCTGCGGCACTAAGGAATTTAGCCGCGGCAAAGGTGCTCAATTTTTCATATTTACTTAGAAACCTTAGTTTTTTTTATAGTAATACTAAGGAATGATTTAGAAACATTTGTAGAAGGTTATTATGAGTTGGAATTGATAGATGGAAGAATTAAAAGCTCCTTATTGATGATTGAATTCACTTGCACATTCGAATAATTCGGGTTGTCTAATTAATGACCCTAATAACATCAAGGTTCCAATTTCCCTATATTTTTTGAATATAATTAGTTGTAAGGACTTTCAACCTTGATTTATGATTATTAATTACATCTTTAACCTTAATTACTATAATTTGAAGTTAAGGTCGTTACAATAACTCATAGACTAACACATTACTCTCAAAAGGTCTTAGGCATGTGACTTCCTACATTGTGGCAAGAAAAACAATAAATTTAATGCCATATTTTTGCGTTACGTAGTGCCTAAATTTTTTTTTTTCATGTCACGTGGGTCATATGAACCCATCCATATCATTTTCTACTTATAATTCATCTATACAAGTCATAAATATCATAAATCATCTTATCAATTCTGGGTAAGAAGCCACAAAAAAAAAAGAGTTTTTGCCTCAGGTCTATAATTCAAGTTTCTATCATCAATTTTGAAAAATCATAATTAATTATAGAAAAATCAAAATCAAGCAAATAATAGCTTTTTAGAAATATCTAGATATTAGCTATAAGTTAAAAATCATTTTAGGCCATAAAAATCCAGTTGGACTATGATTGACATAAGAAAAGCACTAAAGGTCCAACTATCCTTGTTTGCTATCATAGGTTACCGATATGAATTTCAAAAATTCATAACTAATTCTAGAAAAATCAAAACCTAGTAAATCATACCATTATAGAAAGATACAAATGTTAAATTGTAAGTTTAGACCAAAACAAGAATGTTTAGCCATTGAAAATCATTGGAAGAGTACCAAAGGTACTACTACATTACTAGTATTAACTCTAAACTTCAAAAATTCATATCTCTTTACTCAGACCTCTGAATGAGGTGATCTCAGTGGCCATAGAAAGCTTATTATGTCTGATTTATGCTTATAAAATTTCATGAGTATACACTATTTGACCCTTGAATCACATATGAGAAGAAACTGACCGTATGAACAGTAACCATATCAGTTCAACAACTTTTTGGCAATTTTGGAAATTCATAATTAATTCTCTAGAGCTCCAAATAATTTGATCTTTGGCTTCTCAAAAATCTCTGGATGAGATCTATATGCATGCCACATTTCATGGGAAAATTCGTCCATTTAGTTAGTTTGTGACATAGGGTTACAAAATGGCACTTTTATGCCTCTTAAAAGGGTCAAAATGGTTCAATTTAGTTTCTAACTTTTCTAGGGCCACTTGAGCACTTGGGAAAGCATAAAAATGGCCTACTAAACTTGTTCAAAGGGTCCAAAAACCCAAATCTCATGAACTCACTCTCCTACTTGGTGATATACATAAAGAGCATACATGTGCACTCATGCCATACGATGTCAAGAACATACCATATCATTTATTTGCTTCCAATTCCCATATATACATCATAGATCCATATAATTACATATGTTCAAGAGCTCATACATTATATACATCATGGAAATACATTATTTGACAATGCTATGTTTACAAAATGAACAATTATTAACTCCATTATCAATCTCCTTGCTTTCAAGTGTGGTGGCTCCTATTTCCTTGCTCACTTGATCCACCTAGGCATGTTAGGCAATTGGGAGGGAAGAGTGAGATTTTAGAAATTCCAATAGCTCTTTTCCCTTTTAAGCATACATAATGGATGCAAATTTAAGTCTAAAAATGTTTGTATGGCTATCTTAAAATTCATAAACATACATACAACATTTCTTGCATTCAAGAAGCCATATATATCATACATAGGCTTGCCAAGACAATGGTTTAGCCCACCCATTCTCTTTAGGACTTTTGAACTTGCCTCACCTACTTTCAAGGGACTTTTGATTAAGCCTCACTCTTTTTAGAGACTTTTAGTTTTGTCTCATCCACTTTTAGGGACTTTTAGCTCATTCTCATCACCCTAAGGGACTTTTGGCTTCACTAAGCTCATACAAGCTAAAACGCGTTCATAAAACATCATTCAAGCATATAAATTAAACATCATGGTACCATGGTATATACATATTTGCTAAAAATATTTTTCACGACTCAAACATACACACATACATTCAAAGATAAAAAAACACCCCAAGCATACATGAGAGAAAGGGGAGAGAACTACCTTGTATATAAGAACACACTTTTCTCTTTGTAATTTCTTCCTCTCCCTCGGCCAAACACCTACAAGGAGGTGGAGCTTGATTCCTTTGGCCTAAACACATGAAATAGGATCTAATTACACTCTTGGAATATTTACTAAAGCCACACATGCTTTAGAATAACCTTGGCACTCATAATGTTCACTTATGGTTCCATAAGGCACTTAATGAAGCAACCTTGGGAATTCATAATCTTGGCTCCATTCTCTCTCTTAACTCATGACTCTTGACTTTATTTAGACTTCTTGGAGTCATCACACATTCATTTCAAGAAGTCTAGCTATGTGTTGCTTCATTATGTTACAATATGAAACCTATACTTCCATCACAATTTTTAAACTTTCTTAAAATTTTCCAAAGCTTCCTCTCATACTCTCCCATCATATATGATGCAAAACTAAGCTTTAAAGAAATTAAAACACTCCTTAGGTCTATAAACTCTACTTGGCTAAACCTATGCTCTTCATTTGCACCCATAGAGTTTTCAATTTTTTCTTAAAGCAAGAGACACTTAGGAGGCTTCCTAAGGATCTTAGGAACTCAAATAAACTCTTATATGGGCTAGGAAATTCTTGAATAAAACCAGATTTTACAAGGCATCCATGAATTCCTAGCTTTTCTAACTTATTTTATAATGCATTTTAATTGACTTTCTTTACACCTATTTACTTCTCACACTCCAAAACCTATGATTCTTTCTTGGTTAGTTTAGAATTTAGTCTCTCTTGGTTGGGCTCTAAGTGGGACGAAATTCACACTAAAGGAAACAAGAAGAAGCAAGTATGGAAGACAACAATTTATCTTGGTTTCTAACTTTTCTCAAGTGCTCTTCCAAGTGGTGAACTCCTCTTCTTCAAACTCCCATCTTCCTTCTCTATACTAGACCCAAAACATGTCCATATTGATAAACAAAACCATAAAAGAAGAGAGGAGAAAGAAGAGAAGAGGTTTAGTGAAGGAAAGTGCATGAAAAACCATAGAAACCTTACACATTTCAAACTTCCTTTTCTTCCCTTGACTCCCCCACTTGGTGTGCCTCTTGGAGCTCTCTTAGAATATGTTTGGACTAGATGCAAGTTA
Organism: Erythrophleum fordii; assembly: GCA_032878935.1. Classification (NCBI taxonomy): domain Eukaryota; kingdom Viridiplantae; phylum Streptophyta; class Magnoliopsida; order Fabales; family Fabaceae; genus Erythrophleum; species Erythrophleum fordii. Next base: position 16,814,887 of record JAVQMF010000046.1, read on the forward strand.
GTGAGAGAGCTGGAACAAAAGGGGACGTGATTTTTTTTAGGGCCATTTAAGCAACTTTTAAAATTTGCAATTTAGTTCCTCTTCTTGGTTTTGTTCAATTGGGCTTATTTCAATTCCTTTTTGAAAACCATCTTTTTCATCATAAAATTTAGGTCCTCTAACTTATAAAATGCTTTTAGAATCACTAAAATTAGATCTAAAGCTTCTTAAATGAATCAGTCAAAGTTCGGGTTAACCAACATTATAAAATGTCAACTGGAGGGGTTTTAATTGTTCTAGGGGTTTCTATAGTTTTTAGGGCCTTTGAGAATCTCAAGAAACTCATTTTTTTCATTTAAAAATCCCTCTTTTGAGTTTTTTAAAATGTGCACAAAATTACGAAAATGCCATTGCATTTTCGCTAATTTTTGTCTAGTTATTTTGGCTCCTTTTTCAAAGCACCTCTGGCCTTAAATCCTCATTATTTAAGGTCTAGATTATTACTCTAATTTATTGGACCTCAAATCATTCTATCTGAGGGACTTCCTTTTATATCAAATACATTTCGTATGTTTATGAAGAAACTAGATATTACAGTTCTCACGTTTACAAAGGAACTGGATGTTACACATATAGTCTTAAAGTGGCTAATTTTCATCAAACTCCTACTCAATCATATATAATTCATGTCTAAGCCACTCTTTTATGCATCTACACTTCCTTATTAGACTCTTATATAACTCATTAGAAGCATCAAATGAAGTGCCAACTCCATGCAAGACTATTTTGACTATTTAAGGTTTTACTTAAATCTTAAATTTTTTACTTTCACAATTTATCTTACTTCTTGAAACTAATGCTTTCTCATGTCTCCATAATTTATAAGAAAATCTATAAATTTCATAGAATCCAAAAGCTAGCTCATCTTCCCTAAGTTTCCTAAGGGTAGCCAAAAGCACCATTCCATAGGCCAATAATGGATTTTCTTGAATCTCTTGCCAATTTTTTGCTAAATTCATGTCATACTCTAATTCTACAAGCTCTATACTATCATTAGAACGCATGAAACATAGAGAATAGCCTTTCTTTCTCTATAAAAGGCACTTTAAGCTCTAGAGTTCAAAATCTAAAACTTTTTACTAATTGATTCTTACCTCAAAATGATTCTCACTTGAAGCTCTTTAATTTTCATCTATTGGTTTCTTGATTCATTATCTTTCTCTTTCCAACCAATAGTTAAAACTCCTCTATTTGAAAAGCTGTTTGGCTTGCTCTTTTCTTTCTTTCTCTTCTCTTTATTTAGACACCATTTGTCATGCCTAGCTTCATTTATAGGCATTAGCAGCAAAATCTACAATTTTTACTATATTTCTAGTGGCAAAAATCGATCCATTTATATACTAAACAGAGCTATAAGGTCTAATTTTGGATTTTTTTTCCTTCACTTATATTCATTATAAACAAATTTGTTTTAGTCCATCAAGTCAAAAAATATACAATATAAGACCAAGGGGCATGCATAACCCAAAATTGACCATTTGACATAATGTGCATTAAATTTAAAAAATTCATAACTTGGGCTAGGTAATTTCGATTTGTGCAAACTCAGTGGCTACATAAAAATTTTGTAAAATTTCACAAACAATTGAATTCATTTGACCCTCAAAAACACAAAATATAGAAACTAATGCAGTATGAACAATGATAGACCAATCTATATAATTTTATGAACATTGAAAATTTATAAAATATTTTATAGAGCTCCAAAAATTTTTATTTTTAACTTGTTAGAAAGCTATATAAATCTTCTAATTGCATGCCAAATTTCAGCTTCAAACTATGTCATTTGGGCTTTCAAGGATAAAGGTTCAATTTAGGACTCTTTTAGACTAATTTTGGATTCTAAGGTGGTCTAATTGGTTTTCAAATTACACTCCACCACTTTGAGTAAATTTTAATCATCTTAAGCATACATTCTATATAGTCCAACACATAAAAATAAGCTTGCATCAAAATATGGTCATTTCACATCTATTTATGCATATATATTCTATAGCTTAACATAGCCAAGAATATACATAAAATGGCCGTATCCTACCACAATATTACATACATTCGTGTACTCTAGCTCATACATGCAATTTCATTATAAGTATCATCAAATACATGAGTATTCACTATACATGCATAAGGTCTTTAGCTATTCCATTGCACTTTGCACAAGTAGCCACATTTATATTAAAAAAGCTTCATCACATACTTTTCTGGAGTTTAATGTTTCTTAACCTCCTTCTCTTTGCTTAAAGAGACTAAAATGGTTAGTGGGAATACATAGGTGATATTTCAAAAAAAATTTCAGTAGCTAATCTCAACCAAATTAATGCATACATGAACCCCATGAGGAAATGCAATGCATGTGGTGCAAGAATGCCATTCATATGCCTTATGTAACTCAAATGCAACTTTTATCACAAAACTCATTTCTCATCAAGCTATGGAATCAAAACAAACTAGCTAGGCTTAACTAAACTCAGTTTGGTGCTAAGGAAAAGCTACTGCACTCAATTCTATGTCCAAGGGAGATCAAAACAAATTAGCTAGGCTTACCTAAAATGGCTTCCTTTTCCTCTTTTTTCTCCCCTCTTTTGGTGCATCTTTGGTTCAATTTTAGAGTGCTTTAAGTCAATTTAGAAGGGTTGGAGGCGTGGCTTGTAACACCTTAAAAATAATTAATAGTAATTATTTAGGGATTATGAAATTATTAAGAGGGATTTAAGAAAAATTTATGAGACAGGAGTCTTGAGGAAAATGGAAAATTTGAGTATTTTAACATAATAATTATTAATCGAATAATTTTGAGGGAAGTAAAATAATGATTTTAAGTTTAAGTATGATTTGGGCCCATAATTAATTTATGTATGATAAAAACATTATTAGAAGCCCAATTTTATTCTTGTGGAAGCCTAACCTACTTTTGAAGCTAATTATACCCATATATCATGGTTCAACATGTTAAGCATCAACCCACTTGGAATAATAGGCCTATGGGACCAACTTATTTGCACTAAACCTTAAGAAGAGGTTGCCACTCATTATTCTTGTGCTAAAACATAAGCTTAGTTGTTGAACACATAAGGAGTTTTCGCACATTGGAAGAGGGGCTTAGGTTTTCCAGCATTCTAGCTCAAATTTACACTCTTAAAGGGAGATTCAGCTAAGGTAGGTTCTATAGAACTTAATCCTCTCTTCTTCCTCTATATTTTGATCTAATTGGTTTGTCATTTAGGGGATTTTCATCTCTTTCTCAATATGAAATCTGGCCTTTGAATGATTTCTTACAAGACTGCATAGCTAGAAATTAGAAGGATTAATTGGGTAAGTATTTCCTTATCTTTTTATGTATTATTTTGTTGGAAAATAGCCCCAAAGATTGATTTTCATAATGGGTTATGCTATAGTGCGAAAATACAAGGAGATGGAAGTGAAACACTATAGTTTCTAGGCTTGATGACTCAAATCCGAATTTTGGGAGTTATCAAAGGATTGGGTAAGTGCCTTCAACCATTTTTGTGAGTTGCATGTGTTGAAATTTTACCATTTAGGTAGATTTCTAGTGTATGACTTGTACATTTGCGAAAAAAGGAGATGTGGAAAGTGACCTATTATGAGTTTTGATGTCTTGACCTTGAATTAGTGCAATACATTCTTAGGAAGCTTGGGTAAGTAGTTCTTAATGGATTCTTGATGAACTTGATCAATGGATCGGAAATTCCTCGCTAATGAAAATTAAATAATGATAACTATGCTTGTTTTAGGTTTGGTGTCCATTTGGATTATAATAATAACTAGAGGAAGAGTAATTAGGCTTTATTGAGATAACCAGGGTTAATTTTCTAATTTCATGTATATGCTCATTTTAATATGATATTTTCTATACATGTATGATTTTGAAATGCTAAATGATTAGTTGGCTACTTGAATTGTTGTTGTTATAGACCATGAGCGTGTCCTTACTGGAGTTATAGTACAGCTACCACCTGTGCATTATGCTTCGATCGAACATTGAGTTGTGATTAAACCCCTGAATGCACTGAGCTCAAGTTGTGCTTATTAGGGAGTTGGTGCCATGGATTGGCCTCTTCCAATATTATTAGCCTTTAACATGTTATATGTGATTATTGGTATGGGACAGTAGTCACTAGTAGCTCAACTAGTTTATTTGTTAATTGAATTAATAATTCTAGTATTTGATGATATGAAAATGCATTATGTTGATTAATCTATATATATATATATATATATATGGAATTTGTCTCTTATTACTAAGATTGTAAATCTCACTTTAGTTGTGGACTAACATTTTCAAGGATTGAACCTCTTAGTGGCAAGAAGAAATTAATTAAAGCCTATTGTATAGTTTGGTAACACATAAGTTTGGAAACCTTGTCGATTGGGTTTGTGTAATGAGAATACTAGTTTTTTATGTATTTGTTGCATTGCATCATGAATTGCCAAGTATAGGGATTGACTATGTAATATAATTACCATGGAATTGAATATTATGATTGTATTTGACTAATAATTGTTGAATGACTTGATATTGTGTAACCATTAAGCTTTAGCCCTATGTACCTTGTGGTTGAAATAGTTTTATTATTATAGGAGGGGAATTGATTGATATGAAATTAAGTTTTGATTGCTTTAATTCAATCCAAGACCCCTAGATAATGAGGATTAGTAAATCATGATATTTGGGAGTTAGGAGGTCTAAAAGATCATGTATGTTAGCCATTAAGATCTTATAATTCATCTAAGACTAGTGGGAATTGATTAGAGAGCATAAAAATGAAAGTCTAGGTGTTGAATGGGGTTAAGCCATGGCCAAAACTCCTTAAGTCATGACCAAAGCCCATCTAGAAGCTAGGAGCGCAGCGGCGCAAGATGCCTCACCATGGCACAAGACCAAAATTTCATCTAGGAGGGTAACAGAGAGCAAATTCTCCATGATGCAAGAGAAGCTCACTGCAGCGAGCATCGGGAAGTGAGCTTAGAAATTTTTAGGAGGCTCTCTTGCCACAATGGCATATAGGCTCACTGCGGTGAGGCACCAACTCATTGCTACACTAATAGTAGGTTTTTGAGAGCACCTTTGTCGCAACACTGCGGGCTTAAGTCATGGCACAAGGTTTATAATGTCTACTCTTTATAAAAACGTTAGAAATAGATTAGTTATAAAAGGGAGTCCCTGAAAGAAAAAGATTTGAGGCCAAATAAAATTAGGATAAAATTCTAAATAATGAAAAATGAGGATACAAGGCTTGAGATACCTAAAAAGCAAATAAGAGTAGTTAAATAAAATATGACGAAAATAGTGGCATTTTCGTAATTTTGGGCACTTTTTAAAGAACTCGAAGGAGGGATCTTTAAATGAGAAAATTGGATTTCTCAAGGTTCTCAGAGACCCTAAAAACTATAGGAACCTCTATAATGATTCAAACCCTTTCAGTTTATGTATTAGAGTGTCAGTTGACCTAAATTTTGACCAATTTATTTAGGAAGATTTTAAATCCAATTTGGATGAAACCAAGGGCATTTTACGAATTAAAGGACCTACATTTTATGATCGAAGGAGTAGTTCTCAAAAAGGAGTTGAAATGAGCCTAAACGGAGCAAACAGGCACGTAAGAGCAAAATGGTCGTTTTGAAAAATTATAAAAGAAGTTTCTTAAGTAAGATTATACCTCATTACCTTCTCCAAACTTCTATTTTTAGAATTTTGAGTAGCCATGGCATGACATTAAGGGAAGGGGTAACACCATATTCATAAAGCCTTTCCCCATCTCCTTTCTAGTCATATTCCCTTAGGATAGCAACTTTAGCAAAAAAAGCTCAAATAAAATAATAGAATATTTTGTATTACGTAACATTTAAATTTCTCATTTTACATTTGGTAGACCATATTAACTCACTCATATTAATCTGCAATTAAAATACATTTATACAACTTAAAACCATCTCAAAATGTCACAAGAATCTCGAGTTTGGAGCATACATACACAAAACAACACAATTAGCCTCGGGTTTTGCTGCAAAATTTCTGGTACCAATTTTGAAAACTCATAACTAAATTTAAAAAAATCAAAATCATGCATGCTATACCATTATGGAAATCTGTAGATGTTAAATTTGTGATAAAAATAAGTTCAAACCAAAATAGGAATGTTTAGCTACTGGAAATCAATGGAATAGTGCCAAATGTACTATTGCATTATTGGTACTAACTCTGAACTTCAAAAATTCATATCTCTCTGGTCAGACATTCAATTGAGATGATCTTAGTGTACATAGAAAGCTTATTATGTGTAGTTTATGCTTGTAAAATTTCATGAGCATTGGACACTATTTGACCTTCGAATGACATAGGAGAAGAAACTGATCATATGAACAATAACCATATCAATACAGCAGAAATTTGGCAACTTTGGAAATTTATAATTAATTCTATAGAGCTCCAAATAATATGATTTTTAGGTTTCCAAAAAACCCTGGATGAGATCTATATACATGCCAAATTTCATGAGGAAATTCGTCCATTTGGTTAGTTTGTACTATAGGGTTGCAATTTGGTCATTTTATGCTTCTTAAAGGGTCACAAAGGGTCCAATTTAGCTTCCAAGACTTCCAAGGCCACTTGAGCATATGGAAAAGTGTAAGAATAACCTACTAAACATGTTCCCAAGGTCCAAATACCCAGACGTTACAATTTGACTCTCCTACTCCAAAGTATACACAAAAGCCTACATGAGCTATACTTGCCATTTATTGTCAAAAACTTGTTGTATCATTCAAATGGTATCGATTCTCATATATACATCAAGTATCCATATAATTATAGATCTTCAAAAGGGTTTACATCACATTAGTTATAAGGTTACATCATATGCCATCAAAATAGTTATAAAGTGAATACATAATACGTTTCCATGTCAATCCTCTTCCTTTAAACTTGGTGGCTTTCATTCCTTTGCTTACTTGGACCCCTTAGACATGTTAGGTGATAGGGAGGGAGGAGTGAGATTCTAGGAATCCCAATAGCCCTTCTCCCTTTCAACCACACATAAAGGATGCAATTTCAAGTCTAAAAATACATGCAAGGCTATCTTGGAATCCATAAAACATACATGGTACATGTTTCACATTTAAGAAGTCACATATGACATACATAGGCTTGCCAAGACAATGGTTTAGCCTCACCCATTTTCTCAAGGGACTTTTGACTAAGTCTCTTTTTTAGAGACTTTTGACTTTGTCCCACTAATTTTTAAGGACTTTTGGCTCATCCTCACCCTAACTAAGGGACTTTTGGCTTTACCACACTCAAGCATGCCATTTATGTTCATAAAGACATCATTCAAGCACATAAACATAGCATCATGATACCATGGCATATAAATACATGCTAGAGACATCTTTCATGGCTTAAACATACATACACACATTCAAAGACAAGAAAACATCTAAAGATGCATGAGAGAAAGGAGAAAGGGTTATCTTGTATACAAAAGCACACTTTTTTTCTTGGAAATTCTTTTTCTCCTTTAGCCAAACACTCACAAAGATGTGGGACTTGATTTCTTTAGCCTGACCATATTAAATAGGATCTAGTTATGCTCTTGGAACCAATTCTAATGTTACACTTATACTAGAAAAGCTAGATGATTCATATGGTTCAATTATGATTCCATAAGGCACCTAATGAAGCAACATTGGGAAAACATGATCTTGTCTCCATTCTCTCTCTTAATCTATGACTCTTAACTCCATTTAGACTCCTTGGAGCCATCACACATTCATTTCAAGGATCCTAGCTATATGTTGCTTCATTATGTTACAGTATGGAACCTATACCTCCATTACACTTTCTAGGCTTTCTAAATTTTTTTCAAGGTTTCCTCTCATACTCTCCCATCATATGTTACAAAATCGAGCTTGGAAGAAATTAAAACACTCCCTAGGTCTATGAACTCTCCTTGGCCTAACCTATGCTCCTTCTTTGCATCCATGGAGTTTTCAATCTTTCCTTAAAAAGGGAGACACTTGGGAGGCTCCCTGAAAGTCTTAGGAACTCAAACAAACACTTACATAGGCTAGAAAATTCTTGAATTAATAGAAAATTTAGGTTATGTTCACAAATCTCTAGCTTTTCTATCTTTCAAATTCATGGATGTTTGTGTGTTCTCTTTGCACTTTCTTGCTTCCTACACTCTAATTTGTATGATTCACTCTTAGTTCTATAAAAAAAAAACTCCCTCATGTCTGCTCCTACAAAGGCCAAAACTCATCCATACAGAACAGAAGGAAGAAGCATGGAGGCTAATGGTTTTACCTTGAATTCAAGCTTTCCTTGAATGCTCTTCCTTTCCCTTTGACTCTCTTCCCCTAATTTGAACTCCTCCCCTCTAGTCTGAGCTCAAAATAAAACCAAAAGCTTTAATAAATCCATGGAAAGGAAGAGGAGAAAGAGGAGAGCAAGAAATTCCATAGATTTCCATACCTTTTGCTTAGTTTTTCTTATCCCTTTTTCCCTTTCTCTTGTATGCCTCTCTCCCTAGTAAGCATGAATTTTATATGTTTTAATTCTCCTAACTTAAGCATGTTAGTGAGCAAATATAGCTTAAGGAGTTTAATTAGGTAAAATTTGATGTTAGTAGCCATTTGTGCATTCAAGGAAATTATTTACAAGATTTTAGAATTTTAATGCATAAATTTTGTAATGAATTTTGTAAAATCTTTCCCACCTAATTTAGTTTATTATTTTGTGCAGATTATGGGCAAATAAAATTTGAATATTGAAAAGAAAATATATATATGCATGAGATGAAGTTGGACACCTACATCCTTCCATGAAGCTTGCATGGACATTCACTTAAGCTATGGGTTATAGGAGGAGAGAATGAATTGCATGCAAGAAAGCATGTAAGCAGCCACCCATTCACAAGAACACAAGGCTTACATGGCTTTAGTTCACTCACATTGCATCAGCTCTTCCTCCACCCACTCTTTCATACACTCGTGTGAAGAGAAGAAACAAATGAAGAAGTCACGGGTTGTTGGAACAGAGGTTCAGAAGTAAGGTTTTGATGTGGAATGGAAAGTAAAAGCATGTGCAGATTTTAAGGGAGACACGTGATTAAGAAGAAACTTGGTTTTAACATGGAAAGGAAGCTAGGATAGCTGTAGAAACAGTAGAAGTAAGATGTATAAGCTGGAAGGAGCTGAAGTAATGAGCATGCATGTTTGCTTAAGGAGAAGAGTTGTATGTCAAAATTACGTGGAGTTGAGAATGTGGAACAAGTAAAAAGAAGAAGCAGCTACAAGATGGAAAAAAGTCTCAAGCTTTGGTTGATGAATCAAGAAGAAGAAGGCTTAAGAGGAAGAAGAGAACAACATATGGAAAGTTCTGCTTAGACTTGGAAGGCACTCATGAGCTCCTCTCCACGTCACAAATATACATATGCAGAGCTGGAAAGTGGAGGAGAGGGCAAGCAGAAATACACACACATGCAAAGGCAGAACTTGAGGGCTAAAATGAGCTAAATAAGAGAAGCAACGTGATTTTTGAAGATGAAGAAGGCTTAGGTTGTCTCATGAATCAACTGCACACTCTTTTGGGTTTTGAAGGAATAAAGAAGCATGAGTTGGGAGCCAACAGTGAGAAAAACGACGTGAGAAAAGAGCATGGGCTAGAATTCACGTGGAATATTATAAAAAATGAAGTGGGACCCACTTTATGTACATATGCATGTAGCTACGGGCAGAATAAATGAGAGGGGGGCATATGATTTAATTAAAATGCACAAGGAAAAAAGGCAAGAAAAGCACGTGAAAAGGAGGATACATTGATTCCATCGTTGTTATTCCATTTTACGCATTCATTTCATCCAGTCGACTCCATCCTTCGCCCATTTCTCTCGACGCCATTTTCATCCATCTTCCTCCATCTCCACTGTAAAATGAAGCTTTAATTCTCTCCCTTGTGGCTAGCTAAGAGGAGGCTCTTGGAGAAGCTTGAATCCATTAATTAGATAGGGTTTTTGGCTAAGATTCTCATCTCTTTCTACACATTTCTCTTTCTTGTATTTTCTTGGTTAAGATTGTATTAGATTGGAGATTTGTGTTGTTTATAATTAGTGGCTGGTTAGACATTAATTAGGAGATTGTTTTTGTTGATTAATTGATTGAATCAAGTTTTAAATTGTTCATTTTCCTCCAATTTTCTATGTATGCCATCAAGGTGTTTGATGAAATGCATGTGAGAGGTTGAGCGCTTGAATGTTTAATTTAAGGATTTCTTGGTGTTTGGTTAGTTAATTAAACATCCTAGGGTGTTAATTTAGAGGCTAATTAATCAATTAATCAATTAATTCAAGTGTTCATTGATCCTAAAGGTAAGAATTAGTAATTTAATGGGAGTTAAGGTCTCAATTAACATCAAGTTGCTAGTTTCTTGAATCTTGAGTGGTAATTCAAGATCCCTTACCAATGAACACAATTAGAGACTCTTAAACCAAAATTAATCACAATTGAATTAGGATAAGGATAGTGGATACTAAGGGACCAATCCAAAGCTAGTCACAAGTCCATCATTCAATCATAATTCATACAATTAGGTAGCAATTAGGAATTTTAATTCAATTTCATTTTAGATAGTTTAAGTCAATTAAAACCCCCTTAGTTAGGAAATTTTTAGAGTCTTTTATATACTTAAAAAACCCAATTAAATATTAAACTCTAATTCCAAGGGAGATGACCTAGGTTGTGTCACTACTTATATATATATTATCAACCTAGTCTTATTTTAAGGGTTACACGACAGGCCCATCACTCCCCAAGTCCCACTTTCTCATTTGAGCAAAATTGATGTAAGTTAAGATAGGAGAGAAGAAGGGATGCATGTTTATAAGGAGCATTAATAAAATTGTTCTAAAGAAATTCCATTTATGTCCCGTAAACTTGGCATTTTTGTTTTAGGTTCATTTTAGCTCTTTCTTGAGAACTATCTTTTCTATCATAAAATTTAGTTCTTTAAATTATAAAATGCCTTTGAAATCACTCAATTTGGAGCTAAGACCTTCTGAGCAAAAGGGTTAAAGTTCAGGTCAACTGTCGTTAGAAAACGTACACTAGAGGGATTTTAACTGTCCTGGGGCTTCCCATGGTTTTTAAGGCCTCTGAGAACTCAAAAAAACTCAAAATTTTCATTTAAAAGCCCTTCTATGAGTATTGTCAAAATTATCTGAAATTACGAAATTGCCATTACTTTACGTAACTATTTCGTTAAATTCTGTTTGGTTATTTTAGCTCTGGTTTCAGGGTATCTCTGGCCTTCTATTTTCATTATTTATTGTTTAGATTATTATTCTAATTTTTTTGAACCTTAACTAATTCATTTTAGAGGACTTACTCTTAAAACATATATGTTTCCGTCGTTTTTATGAAAATCAGACATTACAAAAGGGAGAGAGAAGAAGTTTAAACTCCTGTTTAGGTAAGTAAATGGCCCCGTTATATCCCACGTTAGTTAGGAAAGTTGTTCCTCTCTCTAAGAGCTCTCTAATAGTAGTTTTCTTTTCTTGAAAACTTGAAGATTTAGGTCTAACCCAAGCCAAAAAGGAACTCTTTTCAAGAAACTAATCAGTGGAAAATAATCTACGTAAAGAGAGCTTTATTTTAAGGTATGACTTTACATGAGACACTTGCAAAATCTTATGTTTCCAAGCCATTTAAGCTTCAGCCTAGAGAGAGAAAGTGAGGAGGAGAGTTTTTCTTCATGTGTTTTTGATGAAACTAAGGATTATGAAGTGTGAGGATTAAGAATATATAACTAAAATTGAAAAGGAAGCTTTAGAATGCAAGTTGTAGAATTTAGGGATTTGGTTGCACCTTGAAAAATATGAAGCTTTCTAATGGTAATTTAAGTTATCTAAGAGTATGTATGAGTTCCCAAGACACCTAGCAAGCCTCCCATGTGCCAGCTCCCTAAAGAAAATCAAGCAAAGTCCATAGGTGCTCCTTGATGCTCATGTCTTGGCCAAGAACACCATATGCACCCCTAGTTTTAATTTCTTCTAAGGGTAGAAAGGGACTAAACATGATAGATGAACATCAAAGGAAGTCTTGGAATGAATTTAGAAAGCATGGTTTGTAAGATGGAGGTGTAGGCTCCATTTTAAGATATAAAGAAGCAATTTGTGTCTAGGCTCCTAGAATTGAAATTATGATGGCTCCAAGGAGTTTAAATATAGTTAAGAGACTTAGATTGAAGGAGAAAATGGAGCCAAATCCATAAATTCTAAGAGTTGCTTCATTGTGTCTTATATGGAACCATAATGGAGTTATATAAGAAAGTGAGTTTCCATAGAGTTTGTATAAAGCTAAAGCTTATTCCAATGATTGAATCATATCTTATTTGATATGTCTAGGCTAAGAGAATTAAGTGCCACCTAATTGCATATACTTGGTTGAAAAGGGGAAGAAGAACTAAAGGAAAAAGTGTGTGATATTTGCTTCATGGTAACTCTCTAACCTTTCCCTTATACATTGCTTAGATGTTTATTTGTCTTTTAGTGCTTGTATGTTTGAACTATGAGAAATGTTCCTATCCATTGCTTACATGTTATGGTACCATTATATTTCTCGAAATGTATTTATGAGTGTAAAGTGGTTTGAATGGGTTTGGTTATGCCAAAAGTCCTTTAGCATGGGTAAGGATGAGCTAAAAGTCCCTACAAATGGGTGAGACAAAGCCAAAAGTCTCAAGAAGAGTGAGGCTAAGTCAAAAGTCCCTTGAAAATAGGTGAGGTAAATCAAAAAGTCTTAAAGAAAATGGGTGAGGCTAGATTAATGCCCTTGAAAGCCTATGTATGATATATATGAGTTTCTATGACAAGAAAAATGCTTTATGTATGTTCACTAGTAGCTAAAATGCCATGCATGCATTCTTTGACATGTTTATGCATCCATTATGTATGTTTGAAAGAGTAAAGAACTATTGAGATTCTTTGAATCTCACTCTTTCCTATTTTTCATCTAACCATGTTTAGGTGAAGCTCAAGGAAGCAAAAATAGGAGCCAAGGAGTATGATTAGTTATACTTTGACAATAACATAGCTTTGAATGTAATTTGATGTCAAAGTTTGTAAATACATGATGTATATAAGATGTAACCATTTAAACAAATTTAAATGTAGGTATTTATGATGTGTATATCAATCTTGAAGCTAAATGAATGCCTATGTTAGAGATTGACATTCTAGCACCCTTATGTTTATGTGTATGAATGCATATGGTATGGTGAGATTGAACTCCATGATGATTTGAACAATTTGGCATACTTCCCTAGGCTGTAATTGTGCTTTTGGACATGTCTAAGTGGCTATGGAATTATAAGAAGGTCATTTGCTACATGTTGAACTCATCATAGACTTCAATTTTGACCAATTTATGAGCTGAACCAAAATCTGACCAAATGGAAACATTTTTCCATGAAATTTGGCTAACCAGTAGGTCTTATCTATAGATTTTCATAAAGCTAAAGAGCATCTAATTTGGAGCTTTAGAGAATTTATTATGATTTTTTAAAGTTAGCTAAATTATACAGAATTGGTATGGTTACTGTTCATATAGTTAGTTTGCTTCTCTGTATCACACATAGGTGAAATGAAGTCTAATGCTTATGAAATTTTACAGGCATAAATTACATATTATAATATTTTCATAGCCACTAGGATCACCTTATTTGGAGCTCTATAGAGGGAGAACCAAAATTTTAAAGTTACAAGTCTCGGAGCTATTTGAAAAATGACTTAATTACTATTCCATTATTTTCTATAGGCTAAATGAAATTGTTTTGATCTAGAACTATTTTTTGTCATTAGTTGACATCTAGAGATTTTTAGAAAGCTATCATATGAATGATTTTAATTTTTTTAAAATTAGTTATGAATTTTTAAAATTCACACCAGAAAGTTGTGATAGTAAACCCAAGAGCAACTTCCTATTTTTCTAGTGCAAGGCTCTAAATCCATGGTATATGAGATGAATTATGATTTTTATGATATGTAATGGATGAAAAATGATATTGATGAGTTCACATAGTTCCTAAAGCCATAGATCATGTATATGGCTTCCCAATCATGCAATTACCCATGAAGAAAGTACTTGCTTTCTTGTAAATATGTTTCAGTATGCATGAGATATGTTGGGATAACCTATGTGATTATTGTGTGAGTGCTAGGAGGTGATTTTTAGCTCTAGTAGTCACTTATGTTGTGATACAGATATTCCAAGTCTCTAAACTTGGATTTTAAGTTCCAGTAATCAACTTAGCCACTGCGGGGAAGGTCTAAGTTAAGCAGAAGGTTCCCAAACTCATGTTTTAACTTAGAAACCTTGGATTCTCTCATGATAATGTTACATGATGACTTGGAAACACTTATAAGAGGATTTTGCAAGTGGAATAAGTGGTTAAATGAATCAATGGCTTTTAATTGATAATTAGAATCACTCGTGAACTCAAATGATTTTGATTATTTGGCTGATAACCCTAATAATATCAAGGTTTAAATTTTCTCACCTTTTTTCCTATTTTAATTAATTATAACAAATTTAGACCTTGATTTATGATCATTAATTATGCATTTAAGCCTAATTACTATAATTAGGAATTAGAGTTGTTACATGGCTGACATGATATAAGGGAGATGAGTGATTTTTAGAACAATTACAAAATTCTCGTTACATCTTGCAACTTCAATTCCTCCATTTGGACTTATTTTAAATCCTTTTTGAGAATTTTCTTTTACATATGAAAATTTAGGTCTTATAGTTTATTAAAGAAATTTACTTTCAAATTTATAGGGTTTGAAATCATCCTAAATCATTTGGTCAAAATTTGGGTCAACTGACAACCTAAATTGCATATCGAAAGGGTCTTTGTCATTTTGACTGCTCCCATGGTTTTTAGGGCCTCTAAGAACCCTAAGAAACTTAATTTTATCATTTAAAACTTCTTTCTTTGAGTTTATCAAAAGTTATCTGAAATTACGATTTTGCCACTACCTTTTTGGTTATTTCATTGAGCTACTTCGGCTTCGATTTTAGGCCATCTTTAGTTTTTTATCCCTATTTCTAAATGCTCTATTTATTATTCTAGCCGTAATTAACTTTATTTCATTTTATTCTAAGGTGATCCTATATTATCTTATTGGTTTTAGTTCCATTTTTGATTAGTTGGATATTACATTTCCCCTTTTAAATAAAATTTTATCCTCGAAATTTAGATATATATCTTTATT
The DNA here is from genome assembly GCA_032878935.1 of Erythrophleum fordii. Classification (NCBI taxonomy): domain Eukaryota; kingdom Viridiplantae; phylum Streptophyta; class Magnoliopsida; order Fabales; family Fabaceae; genus Erythrophleum; species Erythrophleum fordii. The sequence continues at coordinate 16,830,222 of JAVQMF010000046.1, forward strand.
GAAATAACTCTGAATGCTTTTTTCTCATCTCTTCTTCTAGTTCCTAGGTGGCCTTCTCAGGAGATAGTCTTTTCCAAACCACTTTCACCAGCAATTGCTTTTGTTCCTTAACTGCTTAAGCTTAGCATCCATGATTTGATCTGGTGATATTATATAAGACAGATTGTCCTATAAATGTACATTTTCATATTCTATGACATGTGAAGGGTTAGACTGGTACTTTTTAAGTTGGGATACATGGAATACATTGTGTATTTGAGCTAGGTTAGGAGGAAAAGCTAGTCTGTAAGTTATTGGTTTGACTTTGTCTAAGATTTGGAACAGGCCTATATACTTTAGACTGAGCTTTTTAGTCTTTATGGACCTATTTATCCCTATGACTGGAGATACTCTAATGAATACATAGTTTCCAACCTCAAATTCTAATAGCTTTTTTCAAGTATTTGCATAACTCTTTTGCCTACTTAGTACTATTTGAAGTTTCTTGCTAATCATTTCTATTTGTCTACAAGTTTGGTCTACTATCTCTAGGTCTATAACTCTCTTCTCTCTAAGTTCAAGCTAATCCACTAGGGACCTGCACTTCCTCCCATATAATGCCTTATATGATAACATTTGAATACTAGATTGATAGCTATTATTATATGTGAACTTTGCTAGTGGTAAATAGGCATCCCAGTTCCCTTTTATCTTTAAGACATAAGCCCTAAACATATCCTCTAGGATTTTGATTATCCTTTCTGTTTGGCCATCTGTTTAGGGGTGGTAGGTTGTGCTAAATCTTAATCTAGCTCTTAAAATATCTTATAATGATCTCCAGAAATTTGAGGTAAATCTGGGATCTCTATCTGATATTATACTCCTAAGTATGCCATGTAATCTTATAATTTCTTTTATGTACAACTAAGCTAATTTATCTAAGGTATATATGACTTTAATTACTAAGAAATAAGCAGATTTAATTAATCTATCCACTATCATTCATATAGTATCATACTCTAATGGTGTCCTAGGCAAGCTTATGATAAAATCCATAACTATGCTATCCCACTTTCACTTAAGGATGTCTAAGGGCTGAAGTAACCCAGTTGGCCTCTGATATTTAATCTTAACTTTCTGACATATCAAACTTCTAGCTACATATTCTGTTGTGTCAGTTTTCATCCCAATACACCATAATATTTTCTTCAAATCATGATATATCTTATTCTTACTTGGATGAATGGTGTATTTACTTTTATGTGCCTCTTCTAGTATCCTTTCTTTTAACTCTGAGTTTCTAGGCACGCATAGCCTATCTCTACATCTCACTGTTTTGTTATTAGACAAGTTAAACTTTGAGGTCTTACCTTAGGGCATTTAATCCCTAATATTTCTTATAAACTCATCCTTTTGCTAAGCCTGTCTTATCTAACTTTTCAACTCATTTTCTATTCAGGTTTCATTTATTAACAACTTACTAGAATACACCTAACATGAGAGATTCATATATCTAAATCTCTCAATAAGCTCTTGCTCTTTTACCATCATCGTGGACATATGAATGGACTTTATACTCATTGCACTTATAAGTACATTTGCTTTACTTGGATAGTATTTCAGAGTGTAATTACAATCTTTTAGAAATTTTAACCATTTCCTCTTTCTCATATTCAACTCTTTCTTCTCAAACAGATATTTAAAACTCTTATAGTTACTATATATCTTTCTGGTTATATCATACAAGTAGTGTCTCCATATCTTAAGACTAAAAACTATATTGCTAGCTCTAAATCATGGGTGGCATAGTTCTCGTCACATGGTTTCAATTGTTTAGAAGCGTAGGTTACCACTCTACCCTTCTTCATAAGCATATATCCTAACCTTTTTTTAGAAGCATCACTATAAACTACAAAAGTTTCTTTAGGGTCAGGGATAACTAGAACTAGAGCTGTGGTCAACTTATGCTTCAATTCTTGAAAACCCTGCTTACATTTCTTATCCTACATAAATAGTACATTCTTTTTTTTTGAGTTTGGTCAGCGGCATGGCTATTTGAGAAAAGCCTTGGATAAATCTTCTATAATAGCCTATCAAACTTAGAAAGCTTTCAATCTCTATAACTAGTCTCTCCCACTGAAAGACTACCTTTACCTTATGGGAATCTACTACAACCCCTACCTAGGAGATCACATAACCTAGGGATTTTATTTTTATAAGCCAAAACTTATACTTACTAAGTTTAGCATAAAGTTGTTTCTCTTTCAAGGTCTCTAAGACTAATTTCAAATGCTATTTATGCTATTTTTGGCTCTTAGAACAGATAAGAATATCACCTATGAAGACCACCATAAACTTATCTAAGTATGACCTAAATACTCTGTTCATATAATATTGAATATATTAGGTACATTTGTTAACCTGAAGGGCATCACTAGAAATTTATAATGCCCATATTTGGTTTTAAAGGTTGTCTTAGGGATATCCTTATCCTTAATCCTTAATTGATAGTACCTTGATCTGAGATCTATTTTAGAAAACACTAATGCTCTTACTAATTGATCTAAAAGGTCATCTATTTTGAGTAAGGGGTACTTATTTTTAATTATAATCTTATTAAGCTCTCTATAATCTATGCATAGCCTAAGACTCCCATCTTTCTTTTTAACAAACAAGATTGGGTCTTCCCATTAAGAAACACTAGACCTAATAAAGCCTTTTTCTAATAGGTCCTTTATCTGTTTCTTTGACTTTATTAGCTCAATAGAAGCCATCCTATATTAAGCCTTAGATATTATACTTACCTTAGGCATGATGTTTATATCAAACTCTACTCTCTCTTAAAGGATAGTTTGCTAACTTCCTTAGGGAATACTTATGGAAATTTCCTCATTATAGGTATCTCTTCCTCATGCTCTTCTATTTTTGCTTGTATAGGAAAGAAAACTAAGAAACCCTGATAACCATGTACTAAAGATCTCTTAACTTGGGTGGTGATAAAAAAAGCTAGCTCAATCCTAGTACTAAAAATAGTTCCACACTCAGGTAGGGTGATTCATTTGTTATGATAATTAAGCATGGCATTATTGGCAAACATCTAGTGCATACCAATTATCAAATCAATGTCAATCAAGGGCATACAAATTAAATCAAGTGTAGTGTAATAGTAGTTAAATTGAACTATACAATTAAGGCAAGTATGGGAGGTATTGACTTTTTTTCGTATAGGGGTAGACACAAGCAAATCATAAGGTAAAGTACATATATTCAGATCCAACCTCCTAGTATAGTCATAGAATATGAATGAATGATTATCACTCAAATTAAATAAATCATTTATAGTACAATCATTGACGATTATGTCATGCAATCTTAAATAAAACTAGGTAGCAAAATAAATTTTGTAGATAATGGTGCAACTTAGGTCATTTTCCCAAGGAGTTTGTGCCTTAATTTGTTATAAAAGAGTGTTCCAAGTATTACTAAATGAAAATTGTTTAGAGGGTTTTGGATTATTAAAATTTAATTGACAAGAATAAAAAAATTAAGACTAAATGAAGTGAACAGTTGAGAAAATGTGGTAGCTAGCCTTTAGATGGACTTCCTAGAATTCAATTATCTTTGCTCTCTTTTTAGTGGACCAAATTTGGATTTAATTTCTTGCTCATTAGTATATTCCCCATATAAGCTCTTGAATGACCATCCAAGATTCAATTCATCAATTATTCAAGGAATTTGCAACCACAAGAAACCTTGAAAAATTAATTAATTGAATTAAGAACAATAACACACTAAAACCAATCTTAATTGATCAACAAAATCTGCTGCACAATCCACTTAAGATGCTAATTAACCAATTAGGTTAATTAATTTCTCAAACAATTAACTGCACAAAAATTTCAGCTACTTAAGCCAATAACCATTGCATCAATTAGCTTAAAATCAAGAGAAATTTAAAAGTAATTTGCACAGCACTAATTCTAGAATATTTACAAACATGTGATGATCACAATTAATATTCCAAAGATCAAATTAAATTCAATTCACAAATTAACCTAATCCAGTATTTTCCAGTAATTAAATTCCTAAATTAATAAACTAAACCTAGTCAAATTAATAAGGAAAATAATTCTGAAATTAAAAGATGGAGCAAAGAATTTTTATCCAATTTGGTGGGAAAATATAGAGCTCAAATCTGTATCTGGGAGTTTCCAAGCTTTAGCTAGCCACCATGGATGATTCAAGCTGCCCTGGAGAATTTTATCGAAGAAGCAACGATGGAATGAGCAGTAGCCATAGAGAATTCGATGAAAAATGCTTCTTCTCTCAGTCTTGGGAGCTCCCGCGTTTTTCGTCGTGCTCTCTCCCTCACAGCTCTCCTTTCTCACGTTAATCCCCCGCTTGATGTTCACGCTGTATGTGTTTTCTTTTTGTCACTCAATCTCCAGCTTATCTTCATTAATACATATCAGCCACAGCTCATTCATCTTGCAATTTCCCATATCGGCTTCTTCAATTCAAATGCATGCAAAACCACGTCATCTTCCACGTCTTCTTTTTGACGTCAATTTTCTGTTACCTTTCTTCGCTTCTTTTCCTCACTTAATAGTCATGTGCCTCATTTATAATGTTCCTATAATTCTCATACTGATGCTACTGCATTCCTCGTATGTTTTCTTCATGCTCTATTCACGTGCCTCTTACGTGTTACTTTTCTTCAGCCCGTAGCTAGAAGTTCCTCGCGTTTTACTCAACGTCTTGCTTCTTTGACGTGGGATGCTTCCAGCTTCAACGTGGGTCAGCTTCATATCCTTCACGTTAGCCTTCTTTAAACTCCACTTGCTCAGTTCCGCGTAGACTGATCAAGTTGCTTCTTCTTCTTCATCTAGCTTTCAAACAGAGGCTGCTTCCTTCACTTGTTCTGTATGTATGTGTTTAGCAACCCTTCATCTTGCTTCTCCTCTATTCTGCTCCTTAACACAACTCACCTTTGACGTTAGCTACTGCTCGCCTTAGAGCTGTTTCTACTCTATTTTAGCTCGAATGTGTGGTTTCTTCAGATGAGGTGTGGGGAATGGAGTGTGTAGCCTTGATGGGTCTTTTGATGGATCAAAGTGCTTCATGCATGGTTCTGTTCACGCTTCTCTTTGTGCATGAAAAACCCGAGGCATGTACTCTGCTTCTTCCTCTATTTTAGCTATACCTTTGTTCACCTTAGCTATCATTCCACGCAACTTCTTCCCATTCTCCAGTTCTCTCCGTCAGCTCAGCTTCTCTTCCAACTTAAGCCCTTCATGCTTTATCTCTTTGATAAGGATGCATTTTATATCTTCCATTCCTCCTAACTTAGTCATTTTAATAATCAAATGTAGCTTAATGAATGCAATTGAATGGAAATTAATTTTAATAGCTACTTTTGCACTTTACGAATTAAATTGTAAAATTCTTGAATTTTATTGCATGAATTCCTTTTAAATAATTTTGTGGGTATTCCTACTAAACACTTTCCATTCTTTTATGTAGATTTTAATGGGCTTTGAACACAATCATGAAAGCCATGAGTTGGAAGACGTAGGAAGCACTCTCAAGTTGAGCAATATGAGGCAAGCTCCAGCTCCTTTATTCCTCTCGTAGAGAACAACCCACTCATGCAGAAACAGAGGAAGTGCCACGGGTGTAGTGTTTTGAGCAGAATGTGGGCTGGAGAAAAGAGAGTCTCAAGTGAGGAATGAGCTGAACGAAGACACATGGGTTGAAGGCAAAACATGGAAAGAAGTAAGAAGCTACAGCAGAAATATACACAAAAAGCTACGAGTTGGAGCTGGAAGCAAAACACAAACCAGTAGCTTACGTGTCGAGAGAAGAAGCTTTAGGCTGAACTCGAGGGCTGTGTTAAATGAAGGAAGCAACGAGTTGAAGTCTGGAATGAGCTGCACGAGAGAAGCAACACAGAATAAATGAAGAAGCTCACATGCAGAGAGAGGAACGTGACTTCAGCGTGGAAAAGGGAGGAAGAAGCAATACGAAATGTCAGCAGAAACAGAGGAAGCAACACGAGCTAAGAAAGAAGCAAAAGCTGGGTTGAAGGAGATGGAAACAAAACACAAACCAGCAGTAAATGAAGAAGAAGATACTTGGAAGGAGGCTCGAGTTCTGGTCTGTGAAGAAGAGCTGCTGAACAGAGATGAAGCTATGTGAGAAACTCCAGCAATTGAATGAGAAGAGAACCAGCTACAGCGTGGGGAAGGAGAAAATGAAGAGAAACAGCCACGTGAAGAACGTTAAGATGCTGCATAAAGCACCAGCAGAAACATGTGGTTATGAAAGTGAAAGAGAGGAAGAGTAGCTGGGTTGAAGGAGCTTAGAAGCAAATGAAGAAAAAGCATACAGAATTGCGAGTGAAGGGGCTGAACACGAAGGAAAAGAAGTGAATCCGAATATGTGAGTCACGTGGATTATAATAAAATAAAAGGAATGCGGCCCAGCTCATATCACATGCATTTAGCTACGTGGAAATGATGCAAGAGGGAGCACGTGAAAAATAAAATACTCACGTGAAAGGAGAATCAGGCCATCAGCACACATTCTATGCACACCCCATTGGCTCATTCGCTGATTCACGCCCAATTCACGCCTTGATCCCATCGTCACTCCACGCCTTCATCCAGAGACGCCATTTTCCTCCATTCCATCTTCCATCTCACCACCGTAATATGAAGCTCTAATCCACCTTGAGGCTAGCTTGGAAGCAACCTTAGCTGAAGCTTGAATTCATGGGGAAGAACTCAGAATTTTTGGCTAAGATTTCTATTTTCCTACACTTTTTTTTTTCTGTACAATCTTGGTTAAGTTGTATTTGATTAGGAAATTGTGTAATTATGATTAGTAGCTGGTTAGATACTAATTAAGATGTTGATTGATTGATTATGTGATTGAATTAGTACTGAATCTTCCAATTTTCTTTAATCTCCCATGTATGCCATGAAGGTGTTCGATGAAATGCATGAATGAGATTATGTGTTTGATTGTTTGATTTGAGGATTTCTTAGTATTTACTTGGTTAATTAAACATTTTTGGATGGTAATTCAGAGGCTAATTAATCATTTAATCAATTAATTTGGATGTTCATTAATCTTAATAACAAGAATTAACGATTTAATGTGGGATTGAGGTCTCAATTCAATATTAGAATGTTAATCTCTTGAATCTTGAATGGTTATTCAAAATCATTTGCTAATGAACACAATTAGGAACTCTTAGGCCAGAATTAATCATAATTGGATTAGGATAAGGATAGTGGATACCAAGGGACAATTCCAAAGCTAGTCACAAGACCATTTTCCACCCATAATTCTCCAATTAGATAGAATTTAAGAATTTTGATTCAATTTAGTTTTAGGTTAGTTTAATTCATTCAAAAACCCCCAAACTAGATAGCCTTTAGGATTTTTAACATTTAGAAAACCCAATTAGGCATTGAATTCCATTTCCAAGGGAGATGACCTAGGTTGTGCCCTATAGTGCATTTAATATCTAACCTAGTTTTATTTTAAGGGTTGCACGACAAGCCCGTCACTCTTTATCTCACTATACTCCAGCACCTTCTTCACTTCCTCGAGCTTGTGTTTACATGTGAGCTTCTTCCTTCATTCAGCTCATGTAGCTTACATGAGAGTTGCCCAAGCTCCTTTCAACTCGATGCTCTTTCTCTTCTCTTTCCATGTAGCTTTTCACAGCTCTGTTTTAGCTTCTTCATGCATTTTATCTTCATTTAAACTTCAGCCCACTCTTCTTTTTGTTCCTCATGTGCCTCCTTTGTTCAAGTCTCCAAAACCTAAGTCTTGTCTTGCACAACAACCCTTCTCTTCTTCAAATCAATTTATCATTTAAAGATCCAATTATCCATTGAAATTCTGCATAAAAGAATGGAAAATATTCAATAGAATTATCCATAAAATTATTTAAAAGAAATTCATGCATTAAAACTCAATAATTTTGCCAATTAATTCATAAAGTGCATAAATGGCTAATAAAATCAAATTATATCTAATTAAACTCCTAAAGCCATATTTACTCATTAAAATGCCTAAGCTTAAGAGGATTAATATGTCTAAAATTAGCATTTATCAAATTCCCCCACACTTGAGCTTTTGCACTCCCGGGCAAAAGAAAACTAAAGCTTCAAGAAAGAAATAATGGAAAGGAAATCAAGAAAAATGGACTCGTATAGGCCATTTAGCACAAGGAAGATCAAAGCAATCAATAGCTTAATTCTCCAAGTCAAATCACTTGCATCAATGCAACAAGTACCATGGCAATACACTTAATCAAAAATGAAATGCAATGAAAGTCCCTCACTTGGACTAGTGTTTATCACTCTACTCTTTAGTGTTTAGGATGAAGTGCTTACTCTCAAATTCCATCCTACCTAACCTTACTACCATAAGCTTGGCAATCATCTACATCTCTACCACTAAAATCAAATGCCAATGAATGAATCAAAAGGTCTTTATTATGGTTGTAATGTAGGCTAAGGTATGAAACAAGTGGTAAACAAAAGAATGAAGGAAATTCAAAAAGCAAATTAGATGCTTAAAATCATCAAGAGCATTAAATAAGAATAAGGATGGAATGCAAGTGCATCTTAAGGCCCTATTTACCACAAACAAAAAGATATGCACTAGGAGAACAACTTTGCTTTCCTTTTTCTTCTTTTTCTTTTTCAAATTTTTTTTTGTATTTCAAATGCTTTCCTTTTGCTTTGTTTCTTTCTTCTTTTTTTTCTTCTCTCTCTTTTTCTTGGAACATTTTCAAAGAGGAACAAACAAACGGCCTATAAATGATGTGAAAAATGCACTTCCACCCACCTTAACAAGATACAATGCCCTTAATAATCAAAAGCATCCTAATCAAGGTAGGAAGAACATTCATTTGGTTTTCATGGCTAAAAAGCTAAAAAGGAAACATATATATGGCTAAAAAAGGGTAAAGTAAATGGATTAAACAATTGTAGGATAGCTTTTTGGTTCTAGCTAAAACAAAACAATAATTAATGCCTTAATCCTTTTCATGCATGGCAAATGAATAAATATGGCCTTAAATAAGATTCAAGCCAAGTTCTAAAGTAAAAGCAAGATAGGGGATACACACTAGAAATGAATAAGCAATAGGTTCAAACATCTCATAAGATAAATTGACCATCATCAAAATTCATTAAAGCAAAGCTAATTGCCACTTAACTTGCATTCTCAACACAAGGTCAATTCCCTATCAAATCAAGATATATCGAAGCTATGATCCCCTTAATACCAGTAACTTCCACAAAAGCATAGTTTTTTCTTTTCAAAAATTGAAAAATAACACAAAACTTCAACATTAAAAACCTAGAAACAAGAAAAATCAACTAACCAAAACAAAACAATACTAAAAATTTTATTTGTATCTCTCCCACACTTAAACATTGCATTGTCCTCAATGCCAGCACACAATCTAGTAAATAGATAAAGACAACACAATATAAAAGGGGAAAGGGAAAGAGTACAACCAGGGATCAGGGTGGGTCATGAAGTTGGAGCTCCTCCTTGTCATCCCTTGGAACTCCTTCATGAAAGTGTTTGAGCCGATATCCATTAACTTTGAATTTAGCTCCCATCTACTCATCCTGAAGCTCAACTGCACTAAAAGGGAAAATATCAGAAACTATGTAAGGACCTTCCCATTTAGAATGAAGTTTACCTGGCATAAGCTTCAAGCGAGATTTATAAAGTAGAACTTTTTGGCCAATAACAAACTCCTTTCTTGTAATAATCTTGTCATAGAATGCCTTTGTCTTTTCTTTATAAATCCTTGCATTGTCATAGGCTTCCAACCTGATCTCCTCAAGCTCTTGGAGTTAGAATTTTTTGTGAGATCTTGCTCCATTCAAATCCAAATTGCATTTCTTTACAGCCCAGTAAGCCTTATGCTCCACTTCTACCGATAAGTGACAAGCTTTTCCAAATACCAACCAATAAGGTGACATGCCAATAGGAGTCTTATAAGCAGTCTTATAGGCCCAAAGTGTATCATCTACCCTCTTGCTCCAATCTTTCCTATTTGGCTACACTATTTTCTCCAAAATTTGCTTCACCTCTTGGTCAGAAATTTCTACCTGCCCATTTGTTTGAGGGTGGTACAGAGTAGCTACTTTATGCATAACACCATACTTGCTAAGTAAGCTATGCATACTCTGGTTATAAAAATGAGTGCCCTGGTCATTGATAATGGCTCTGGGAATACCAAACTTACAGAAAATGTGAGAGCGAACAAACTCTACAACCACAGAAGAGTCATCAGTCCTAGTGGGTTTTGCTTCCACCCACTTCGAAACATAATCAATAGCCAATAAGATATATGAAAATCCAAAAGAAGTAGGAAAAGGTCCCATAAAATCAATACCCCACACATCAAAGACTTCACAAAACAAATTGGGATGCTGTGGCATTTCATTTCTCCTAGATATACTACCTGTTTATTAACACTTGACACATCTTTTACAAAAATCAAAGGCATCACGAAACAAAGTAGGCCAATACAATCCACTATTTAGGACCTTCCTAGCTATGCGTTTTGGGCTAAAGTGACCTCCACATGCAAGTGTGTGACAAAAATTCAAAACAGAATTAAATTCTATATCAGGCACATAACGTCTAATCACTTGGTCACTGCATAGTCTCCACAAGTATAGATCATCCCAAATATAATACCTAGCTTTACTCCTAAACTTATTCAACTGATGTTTAGCCAAATCAACAGGTAGTTCAGAAGTAGCTAGATAATTCACTAAGTCTGCATACCAAGGATAGAAACTATGCACAGCACACAAATGCTCATAAGGGAAATCATCATCAATAAGTAAGGAATTTACCTTTGGAGCTTCAATTCTGCTCAAGTGGTCTGCCACCAAGTTTTCAGCTCCACTTTTATCCCAGATGTCAATATCAAATTCCTGAAGTAGAAGCATCTATCTGATCAATCTTGGCTTTGCATCAGGCTTTTTCAGCAAGTACTTCAAGGCTGCATGATCAGTAAAAATAATGACTTTAGTATCAAGCAAATAAGATCTAAATTTATCCAAAGCAAAAACAATAGCAAGAAATTCTTTTTGTGGTTGTATAATTTTCTTGGGCCCCATCCAGAGTCTTGGATGCATAAGTAATCACATGGGACCTCTTATTCATTCTCTGGCTCAAGACTGCACCTACAGTAAAATTAGATGTGTCACATAAAAGCTCAAATGGGAGGTTCCAATCAGGGGGTTGAATAATGGGTGGGAAAGTTAAGCATTTCTTAAGGTCATCAAAAGCTATTTTACATGCATCATTAAAATGGAAATCAACATCTTTTTGTAATAGCTTAGACAATGGCAAAGCAATTTTACTAAAATCCTGAATGAATCTTCTATAAAACCCTGCATGACCTAGAAAAGAGCAGACCTCTTAAACACATGTCGGGTATGGTAGAGAAGTGATAACATCTATCTTAGCTTTATCAACCTCTATGCCCTGTTCAGATATAATATGACCTAATACAATGCCTTTTTAAACTATAAAATGACACTTTTCAAAATTAACTACAAGGTTCTTCTCTATACATTTAGCTAGGACTCTATCCAGACTACACAGGCAATCATCAAAAGAGTTCCCATATATAGTGAAATCATCCATAAAAATTTCTATACAATGTTCAAGAAAATCACTAAAAATGGAAACCATGCACTGCTGGAAAGTTCCAGGGGCATTGCAAAGTCCAAAAGGCATTCTTCTATAGGCATATGTTCCAAATGGGCATGTGAACATTGTCTTCTCTTAATCCTCTAGAGCTATACATATCTGGAAATACCCTAAAAATTCATCCAGAAAACAATAATGACATTTTCCAACTAAACACTTAAGCATCTAGTCAATAAAAGGGAGGGGGTAATGATCTTTTCTAGTTACTAAATTAAGCCTCCTATAGTCAATGCAAACCTTCCAACTATTTTGTACACGGTGGGTGCCAATTCATTATTCTCATTCTGGACAACTGTGATCCCTGATTTCTTTGGAACCACCTGCACAAGACTGACCCACTGACTATAAAAAATAGGATATATAATACTAGTAGATAAAAGTTTAGAAACTTCCTTTTTAACCATATCCAGAATAAGTGGGTTCAGTCGCCTTTGAGGTTGCCTTACTGGCGTTGCCCCATCTTCCAATAGAATTCTGTGCATGCATGTATCAGGGCTAATGCTAGGTATGTCAACCAAGGTCCACCTTATTGCTTGTCTTCTCCTCCTTAAGACCTCTAGAAGCTTCACTTCCTTCTCTAAAATAATGTCACTGGCTACAATCACCAGAAGCTTCTCATCTTTCTTTAAATAAGTATACTTGAGATTGTCTAGTAGCGGTTTAAGCTCTAAGGTAGGGGCTTGCTCAACTGACGGTATGAATTATTTAATTTCAATCTCTTCCATGCCAAATACTCGTTTAGATAACTCATAGACAGAAGAAACAACTTTCCTATCTTTGGGAACATCAGTCGTATGGAAAGAATCAAAAGTCAAATGAATATCAACATCATGATTCCTTAAACTATCCATACAACATGGAAAGAATCATCAGTACTAGAAAGATTAACAAGACCAGTAAAATCAATAGAGGTTCTAGATGAAATAGAATCAATCTGATTAGCAATAGATTCCTTAGAGTTAGTATCATCATACAAATAAAAAATTCATCAATTTCTCTACATATAGTACAAGAATGAGAGTCATCACAATTATGTCTCAAAGAATCATCAAGATCAGTAATATCACAGGAATCAGTCAACAAACTATCCCTAAAATTAGCACTGGCATTATCAACTAGCATATCAATCAGGTTGATACTAAAAACAAAGTTATCATCACAAGGGTGTTTCATGGCATCAAATATATTAAATTGTATCACATTACCAGCAAACTCCATTTGAAGAGTACCCTCATGCACATTTATAATTGTTTTTATAGTTTTTAAGAAAGGTCTACCTAGAATGATTGGGGCATGTCCACTAATCTATATCTATCATCCTCCATGTTAAGGACATAAAAATTAGCTAAAAAAATCGAATCCTTTACCTTAACCAGAACATCCTCCAACACTCCTAAAGGATAAGTAATGCTCCTGTTTGCCAGCTGCACAACCACTCCAGTAGGTTTCAGCTCTCCCATCTGTAAAGATGAATACACAGATTTAGGCATAACATTTATAGCAGCACCAAGATCAATCAAAGCATTAGAAAGCTCAAAATTCCCAATAATGCATGGAATTGTAAAAGTGCCCAAATCTTGGCACTTAGTGGGCATTGTTAGCTGTATGAGTGCTGAAACATTCTTGCCAAAATTGACTTTTTCATTCCTTCTTAGACGCCTCTTGTTAGTACATATTTCCTTGAGAAACTTGGCGTATTTGGGGATAGTCTTGATTGCATCCAACAAGGGTATATTGACCTCCACCTTCTTGAAAGTCTCAAGAATTTCTTTTTCCATATCTGCTTCAGTTTGTCTCTTTCCCAAGGTAGGTCTATGTAGGAAAGGCAAGATCTTCTTTGGCTTCTCTTCTTTGTTAGGCTCATTTGGTGCGACGTGTGTTTTTTATGACGCTGGCTTATCCATAGTAGTGGTATTTGAGGATCCTTGAACCTCTCTTCCATTCCTACGAGTGATGGCACTAACATGGCTACTATTCCTTGGATTGACAATAGTCTAAAAAGGTAATTAGCCTGATCCTTGGCTTTTTATCTCATTGAGAGAGCTAGCCAATTGACTAACCACATTCTCTATATGCTTGTTCTGAGTTTTCAAGTTAGCTAATTCTTGTTTATGTATAGCCTCATTTTGATCTATCTTTTCCATGAGTTGCTTCATTATAAACTCCATACTGTTATCTTTCCTGGGTTCCTCTTAGATAGGAACTGATGGCCTAATAGGTTGGGAAGACTGTGCACTAGGTTCTGTAACATTATATCTATTCCAATGCTGCCCTCCCCCAATCTCAAGTTAGGGTGATCCTTCCATCCTGGATTGTATGTATTAGAATAGGGATCATATTTTTGTTGCCCTTGTTGCATTGGCCTGACTGGAAACATCCTAGCACAAGTCTCTACCCTCTCTTCTAACATAGGGCACTAATCAGTAGCATGTGTGGCCAAGCAACATATATCACACAGGGGTTCCACCAAGGTAGTAGAGGTAGATGTCTGCCCAGGTGCATAACATTGTGGATAAGAATATGTCTAAGTAGGGTAGAACTATGGTGCACAAGTCTGAGAAGGAGTAGAGGATAACCGTGGTTATTGCCGATCTAAAGCAAGCTATTAGAGCATAGTAGACATTACATCAATCTTGCTCTCAATTCTCTGACCATAGTCTGGAGTATACAATTCATTGACTCCTCTTACTATCTACATTGATCTGGACCCAAATTGCTGAGCATTCTGAGCCATCTTATCAATCAACTCCCAGGCCCTTGTAGGTGTAAGATCACCTAAGGCTCTACCAGAGGCAGTATTAATCATGTTTTTGTCCATGTTCAACATCCCTTCATAGAAGTACTAAATAAGCAGCTAATAAAAAATTTGATGGTGAGGACAACTAGCCAGCAACCTCTTGAATCTTTCCCAGTATTCATATAAAGTCTCTCTACCATTTTGTCTGATCCCGCATATTTCTTTCCTTAATGATGTAGTACTAGACGTAGGAAAGAATTTTTCTAAGAATAGCCTTTTCAGTTGGTCCTAAGAAGTGATGGCACCGGGAGGTAGATAGTATAACCAGTCCTTGGCTAAACCATCCAAGGAAAAAGGAAATGCTTCGAGCTTAATTTGTTCTTCTGAGACGCCCTGCGGCTTCATTGTAAAGCAGACAACATGGAATTCCTTCAGATGTTTGTGAGGGTCATCTCTTACAAGTCTATGAAATTTAGGAAGTAAGTGAATCAAACCAGATTTAAGCTCAAAATTTGTATCTAATTCTGGATATTGTATACAGAGATTTTGATAATACACATTAGGAGTTGTCAATTCTCTAATGTTTCTAGCATGCATGTTATCATTCAAATTTGCATTTACATTCAAGTTAGCTTGAACATGCATATTCATGTTAGCATTCATTTGATCTTGTTCAACCATATTATCACCAGCAAACTGAAGTACACAATCAATTCCTTGGACACAATCAAAAGTAGAAGAAATAGAACTACTAATTCTTACACTATCCTTGTTCTTCTTAATCCTTACTTGTCTTCTATAGGTTCTTTCTATTTTTGGATCTAAATCAATTAATTTTTCACCAAAGCTCCTTGTCATAAACCAATTAGACAAGCAAAAAATAAGAAGGAACACAAGAAATCAACAAAGGAAAATTAAAACAATAAATCTAGAAAAATTAGAAAAAGCTTAGAAAATTTGAAAAAATACTAAAAAATTAGAAAAAGTGCCTTAAACGTTGGAATTTGACCAAAAATAGCTTTGCTATTACTTTTGCTTAAAACACCCAAAACCTTGGAAAACAAAGTTTAAGAATTTTCTAGGCATTTTAAACAAAAATTCTAACAACTAGAAAAATCAGATCAAGCAACCGAAATGTCCAAAATCCAACTTTAAAATAGGGGAAAAATAGAACTAAAACAGAGCAAAAATAGGGCAAAAATACTAAGAAACCCTTTCAAATGATTAAGAAACTAAACTCCCCGGTAACGACGCCAAATTTGACGATTGTGTCGCGCAATCTCAAATAAAACTAGGTAGCAAAATAAATTCTATAGATAATGGTGCAACCTAGGTCATTTTCCCATGGAGTTTGTGCCTTAATTTGTTATGAAAGAGTGTTCTAAGTATTACTAAACAAAAATTGTTTAGGGGGATTTTGGATTATTAAAATTTAATTGAACTAAAATTTAATTGACAAGAATAAAAAACTTAAGACTAAATGAAGTGAACAGTTGAGAAAATGTGGTAGCTAGCTTTCAGATGGACTCTCTAGAATTCAATTATCCTTACTCCCATTTTAGTGGACCAAATTTGGATTTAATTTCTTGCTCATTAGTGTATTCCCCATATAAGCTCTTGAATGACTATCGAAGATTCAATTCATCAAATATTTAAGGAATTTGCAACCACAAGAAACTTTGAAAAATTAATTAATTGAATTAAGAACAAGAACACACTAAAACCAATCCTAATTCCTCAAACAATTAACTACATAAAAATTCCAGCCACTTAAGCCAATAACCATTGCATCAATTAGCCTAAAATCAAGAGGAATTTAAAAGTAATTTGCACAGCACTAATTCTAGAATTTTTACAAACATGTGATGATCACAATTAATATTCCAAAGATCAAATTAAATTCAATTCACAAATCAAACCAATCCAGTATTTTCCAGTAATTAAATTCCTAAATTAATAAACTAAACCTAGTCAAATTAATAAGGAAAATAATTCTGAAATTAAAAGATAGAGCAAAGAATTTTTATCCAATTTGGTGGGAAAATGTGGAGCTCAAATTTGCATTTGGGAGTTTCCAAGCTTTAGCTAGCTGCCATGGAGAATTTTATCGGAGAAGAAACGATGGAATGAGCAGCAGCCATAGAGAATTCGATGAAAAATGCTTCTTCCCTCGGTCTTTGGAGCTCCAGCATTTTTCGTCGTGCTCTCTCCCTGACAGCTCTCCTTTCTTGCATTAATCCCCCGCTTGATGTTCACACTGTATGTGTTTTCTTTTTGTCACTCAATCTCTAGCTCATCTTCATTAATACACATCAGCCACAGCTCATTCATCTTGCAATTTCCCACGTCAGCTTCTTCAATTCAAATGCATGCAAAAGCATGTCATCTTCCACGTTTTGTTTTTTACGTCAATTTTTAGTTACCTTTCCTTGCTTCTTTTCCTCACTTAATAGTCATATGCCTTATTTATAATCTTCCTATAATTCTCATGCTGATGCTACTGCATTCCTCGCGTGTTTACTTCATGCTCTATTAACGTGCTTCTTACGTGTTGCTTTTCTTCAGCTCGTAGTTAGAAGTTCTTCATGTTTTACTCAACGTCTTGCTTCTTCGACATGGGATGCTTCCAACTTCAATGTGGGTTAGCTTCATATCCTTCACATTTGCCTTCTTTAAACTCCACGTGCTCAGTTCCACGTAGATTGATCAAGTTGCTTCTTCTTCTCTATCTAGCTTTCAAACAGAGGCTGCTTCCTTTACTTGTTTTGCATGTATGTGTTTAGCAACCTTTCATCTTGCTTCTCCTCTATTCTACTCCTTCACACAACTCACCTTTGATGTTAGCTACTGTTGGCCTTAGAGCTATTTCTACTCTGTTTCAGCTCGAATGTGTGGTTTCTTCGGATGAGGTGTGGGGAATGGAGTGTGTAGCCTTGATGGGTCTCTCGATGGATCAACGTGCTTCATGCATGGTTTTGTTCATGCTTCTCTTCGTGCATGAAAACCCGGGGCTTGTACTCTGCTTCTTCCTCTATTTCAGCTACACCTTCGTTCACCTTAGCTATCATTCCACGTAACTTCTTCCCATTCTCTAGTTCTCTCCATCAGCTCAGCTTCTCTTCCAGCTCAAGCCCTTCATGCTTCATATCTTTATCTCACTATACTCCAGCACCTTCTTCACTTCCTCGAGCCTGTGTTTACGTGTGAGCTTCTTCCTTCATTCAGCTCTTGTAGCTTACATGAAAGCTGCCCAAGCTCCTTTCAACTTGATGCTCTTTCTCTTTTCTTTCCACGTAGCTTTTTATAGCTCTATTTTAGCTTCTTCATGCATTTTATCTTCATTTAAACTTCAGCCCACTCTTCTTTTTATTCCTCACGTGCCTCCTTTGTTCAAGTCTCCAAAACCTAAGTCTTGTCTTGCACAACAACCCTTCTATTCTTCAAATCAATTTATCATTTAAAGATCCAATTATCCATTAAAATTCTGCACAAAAGAATGGAAAATATTCAATAGAATTATCTACAAAATTATTTAAAAGAAATTCATGCATTAAAAGTCAATAATTTTGCCAATTAATTCATAAAGTGCATAAATGGCTAATAAAATCAAATTATATCTAATTAAACTCCTAAAGCCATATTTACTCATCGAAATGCCTAAGCTTAGGAGGATTAATATGTCTAAAATTAGCATTTATCAATCATTAATCTTAATAGTACCTTGAATCAAACTCGAGGATTTGTTAGCCTCCTACTGTGTCAGTACAAAAATTTTACCCTGGGTCTATGGTTTGGGTGTAGGAGCTACCTCTTATTGTTGAGAACAATCTCTAGCCATATGCCTTGACTTTCCACATCTAAAGTAGAAATTCTAGCCTATGTAGTATAGTTTGCCTCTGTAGTTTCTGCCACATTGGCTACAAGGCATTACAATGGAACTGCCTCTAACTGACTTAGCTGGTTTCCTTTTATTTCTTTCTTTTTTGTTCCATGGCCCTCTAGTATCTCTTTGATTTCTACTAGTGGCTATCTCTTCTTCCTCAAGTCTTGTTTTTTCTAGGAAAGAGGGTTTTGAAACTGGGGCTGTTTGTATTCTTCTAAGGTTCAGCATTGAAGTCTTTGATTTTTTGGGGCACTACTTTGTCTTTAATCTTATGTAACAGTCCCTTTTTCTAATTTATCTACTCTCTACATCTTATCATCTTGCTTCTAAAGGTATGAGGAATACTTAGAGAGCTCAAGGAACTTAGCTATGTACTGATCTGCAGACATATTCTCTATCTACCTTAACAGGATAAATTCTAATTCTTTGTCATCCTATATTGAATTGGGGAAGTACTTTTTGTAAAATTCCTATAAGAATATCTCTTAGTTAATTGGGATGTTTTTCACTTTAATATTAGGTTTGTACTCCTCCACCAATAGTTAGCTTCCTTTTCTAATTAAAATATGGCCAACACGGCCTTTTACTCAGACATGCACTCTATCACCCTGAATATTTTCTCAAAGTGCATAATCCAAGCCTTTGCCTTCTATGTGTTTAGCTCACCATCAAATGTTAGAGGCTGATCAATGCCAATTTTAAATATATTAATCCTCCTAAACTTAGGCATTTTGATGAGTAAATATGGCTTTAGAGGCTTAATTAGGTGGAATTTGATTTCATTAGCTATTTGTGCACTTTATGAATTAATTTGCAAAATTTTTGAGTTTTAATGTATGAATTTCTTTTAAATAATTTTGTGGATATTTTTATTTAATATTTTCCATTCTTTTGTGTAGATTTTAATGGGCAAATGATGCTTGAATGAGAATTTGATTTAAAGAAAAGAAGAAGAAAAGATGAAGGATTCATATGTATAATTTGAGGGAAAGAATAAATGGTTCATATCTTTAATGAGTTTTTGGAAAATGAGAAAAATAAAAAAAGAAGAAGAAAAATGGCATAGGAAAGCAACACACTTACTTGAAGCCTATTCTCCAATACTCATACTCATTCCCGTACAAGGGAAGCTCCCACATACTCATACATGTAGCCACATAGAATGTTTTCATTATGGAAAGACGAGATGAGAGGCACATTGACTCAAACACTCAGGTGGATGAAGCACAAGCTAAAGACTGAAGCAATAGGTTTGAAGGGATTAAAGAAGAGAGGTTTAGAGTTGTCTTATTGATGGTTGTGTCACGTAACCTCAAAATAAAATTAGGTTGGATTAAATTTTATAGTTAGTGACACAACTTAGGTCATCTCCCTTAGAAATAGAATTCAATGTTTAATTGGATTTTCTAAGTGTAAGAGAACTTTAAAACATTACCTAATTAAGGGGGGTTTGATCTAATTAAATGAAGTAAAATGAAATTGAATTAAAACTCTTAATTACTACCTAATTGCATGAATTAAAGAGTGAATGATAGACATGTGACTAGCTTTGGATTCGTCCCTTGATATCCATTATCCTTATCTTAATTCAATTGTGATTAATTCTAGTCTAAGAGTCCCTAATTATGTTCATAATAATGTATCTTGAGTTACCACGCAAGAATCAAGAGATTAACAATCTAATGTTGAATTGAAACCTTAATCCTGCACTAAATCATTAATTCTTGTCTTTAGGATCAATGAACACTAAATTTGATTGATTAATGGATCAATTAGCCTCAGAATTATCATCTTAAGATGTTTAACTAACCAATTAAACTCTAAGAAATCTTTAAATTAGACAATTAAGCACTCAATTTCATTTATGCATTTCATCAAACACCTTGATTGCATACATGGAGAATTGAAGGAGAATGAAAAATTCAGCACTTGATTAAATCAATTTATCAACAAAAAGTATCCTAATTAGTGTTTAACCAGCCACTAATTACAACTACACAAATTTCCAATCAAATACATCTCAACCAACCAAGTATAAGAAAAAGGAAAAGTGTAGAAAAATAGGAAAATCTTAACCAAAAAATTCCTTTGCTAATCCATGGATTCAAGCTTCCACCAAGGATTTTCCTCCTAGTTAGCCACAAGATGAAAATTTAATGCTTCATGGAGGTGGAAGAATGGAGGAAATGGGGTGGAGATGGCTACTGTATGGAGGATGGTATAGAAAGTCTGTGAATGGAGTGTGAAATTAATGATCAAATGATGTGGATGAGTTTTTTTATTCGATGGAATAATGGATAAAATGATGTGTAGAATAGATGCCCCCTGTGACGTGCTGCCTAAGTGTGTTTTTAATCCCCCTCACATGCTTCATATTTGCTCATTCATGTGCTCTCTTCATTCCTTCTCATTGCCTATAGCTTCCTTCTTTTGTGTATAAGTGTGAGCCCCCCAAAACAAATATAATAATCATCTTCCAAGTTCTATCTAGCTCGTAGCTTTTCTTTGCTCAGCTTCACAGCTTCCTCTTTTAATCTAGATGTAGCTTCCTCTCTTCCTTAGCTCGTTTGTATGAAGAGTGAAGTTGCTCCCCTCTTGAACCACATTAGTGAGATGAAGCTACATAAGATAAGTTTGAACTCGAGCCCTGTAACTTCTCTTCATAGATGCTTCTCCTGTGTCTTCTTCATTACTGTTGCCCTCACGTGTTGCTTCCTTCCTCAGAAAGAATAGAACCTGTGGCTTGCTTTCTCATTTAAGTGATCACATGCCCAGCTCATGCTTCTTTTCTTTACGAACTTGAGATAGTGTAGTGTGTTATGTTATGCTCATGTGACTTCCTACATTGCTTCTCTCTCATTTGAGCTGTTGTAGTGTTTGCTGCCCCATGTGTTTGTTTGTGTAGTTGAAAGCTACGTGGAATAGAGGTGAGCTGAATGTATGCGTGAAACTCTTTTCCCTTGCCACGAGTTTCCCACATCAACTCCACGTTAGCTCCTTCATTTTCAGCTCGCTCTCTATTGTTCACATGCAGCTCGTAGCTACTTCTTCATTCACCCAAGCTCATCACGTGCTGCTTTCAGTTTGTTTACCATGTCAACTTTCCATGTAAGCTTGAGTCTTTCCTCTCTTATGTCTTCTTCCTTACTAAACCCATGACCTCATCTACCATTTCAAACCTCCTGCCCACATGAACTTTATGTGTTACTATTAGAGCCCATAGCTAGTGTGTGATGACGTGAGCTTCATTCAAGTGCTTTGTGGAGTGAGATGATATGAAAGGGCTGTTGTGCATGTTACTGTGTATGTGCAAGTGAGCTGGACTTGTGGAAGTGTTCTTGAGGTGGGATATGTGAATGAATGTGATGGAGCTAAACATATGCATCTTGGACATGTATAAGAAATATGTAAAGCCTTCCATGTGCCACCAATTCAACTTTATTTTAAATTTCTTTTTCCATTAAAATCTGCACAAGAAAATCAAATAAAATGAAGCAAAATAAAACAAAACAAAATATTAAGTAAGAAGAATTCATAAAGCAAATATTTCAAAGAAATTTATGCATTAATGTTCAAAAATTTTGTAAATAAATTTCTAAAGTGCAAATAATAGCCAATAAACTCAATTATCCATTAACAAAATCTATTAAGCCTTATTTAATTATTAAAATGCTTGAGTTTAGAAGGATAAAATATATAAAAATTATGTTTATCACTTATGCAGCAACTGTAGGTGTATTCCTTCCATGTCTAGAATATGACATATGGATTCTATTTGAGGGAAATGAAGAACAGAGCAAGCCACAGATTTCTGAAGCAGAATGTGATCAAGAAGCATGAGCTAGAGAGGTTAGAACATGTTAAAATAAATGGACACTCTTACGTGAGAAGGCAATGGGAAGAACACATACCTAGTTGGGAATGATAGATGGAAAGCCACGTAATCATTAAATGGAAATAATGCAAAGGAAAAGAAACACGTGAAAGAGCAAGGGGGATCCACGAGAAAGGAAAAGAAGAAGCATGGTACTGATTTAAAGACGTGAGAACCAAGACCGAAATAAACACATAAGGCAGAACGTGCATGGAGAAGAGAAAAGAAGACATATAGAATCATGTGAATAGTAAACAAAAAAGACTTCGATGGTTCTATTTTGTGAGCAGAAGAAACATGTTTAGTCACATGCAAAGCCACGAGACTAACTAAAGAAGCTTAAGGTTGATGTGGAAGGAGAAGAAATCACGTGAGAAACTCAAGCTGGAGATGATAGAGGCTGATGTGAGGAATGAATAAGTGAGGCAAAGGGTGAGCACGTGGAAAATACGTGGAAGCAACATGTGAGAAGCTATGTGATTCATTAAGAGAATATAAGCTCATGCAGTAGGTAGCAATCATTCATCAATTCATCTATCACTCACACATGATGTAGGGGGCAAAACACAGGAAAAAGGATGGACTAAATAAACATAAAAAAAAGGGTTGGAAGCTGGCCAAATAACAACGCTGAGCTTGAGAAGAGAACACATGAGTTTTAATAAGAGATGAGCACATGATTTGTGAAGGAATACCAGCCATTCAATCATTTTATCAATCCATCTCACGCGTTTATTATTGAGGAGGGGGAACTAAATTCAGGCAAGCTCTAGGAGGTAAAAAAAAGGGCATCATCCATTGAAAAAATAAATTACCATTCCATCGTCATTCTCCCATCCACACCATTCTCCATGTGTGACAACCCTAACTTCTAATCTTTGTAATTAAGGTAAAATACGTGATTAATAACCATGAGTTAGGGTTACAAGGAATTATGACTAATTACATTTAGAAAATGCAGAGAAATTTAAACCTTAATATTATTAGAGTCATCAACCAAATAATTATAAGCATTCATGTACACAAGGGAAAAAAATACTCATTTATAAGCCTTTAATTTTATTACTCATTAATTCTAACTCACAAGAATCTTCTACTAATGTTTCTAAGTCATCCCGTGGGGTTACCATATGAGAAACCAATATTTCTAGGTTAGAATGAGGATTTGGGACCATTACCCATGGCTAAATGTCCTTGCGCCGCGGCCAATTGCTCTCGAGTTCACCCTTATATCTTTACAGATTTCGCCGCAGTGAATTGGAGCTTTGCCGTGGCTAACCTATATGGCGCTGTGATGAGGAATTCTCCTGGAGCCTACCTCGCTCGCCTTTTGCTATTGGTTGCAGCTAATTCCTCTCTAGAACGCTTGATGCAATTTTATAAAAGTTCATCGCAGCCAATTCCCATTTAGCCGTGAAGAATTACCCTTTGGATGACTCCTAATTTGGCTTCTCACATTTTGTCGCGGCTAATTTCACTTTTCACAGTAGCAAATTGCTCTCTGGTACTTTCCCTGTGCAACTTCGCCTTTATTGGCCATAGTTAATAATATTTTAGCTGCAGTGAAATGCCTTCTGATCTTATAACTCCTAAAATCTTGTCTCATACTCTCCACTCCCCTTCTAATGACACCCTAGGGCCACTCTACCTTAATTTGTGGGGTTCCAATAGCTTTCACTAGCTTAATTTACCTAGCTTATCTATCATTACTAGTTCAAGACTTAAATGTTAATTTCTACTTCTCCAACTACCCTATACCAGCAAGTCCATAGAGTAATAACAGTAAGAATTCATGAACTATCAACCATTATCATTCAATACATATTCCATTAGAGATTCCATACATCACTGATTCAAATCAATAATCTAATATATCCCATGATGACATTTCCAACAGTAGACCATATCATGAATTCAACGAAGTTTATACATCAGATACTATAAGTTCATACATCTAATACCAAGCTATAATGAGACTTACTCCTTAATAGATACATTCCAACTAATCAAAATACAAACGCCTACACTTAGCAACGTGATTACATGATGATGCTATATAAACAAATAAAAAAATTGCATCTATTCTACTAAGATCAACCCAAGTGTAGCCTCCTCTATACATGGCTGGAGCTCATGGATTTTCATCCATTTCCTTCCTTTTATCTTTACCCGAAGGGCTTTCAGCTGAAAGAGATACAAATCTCAGTAACCAAGGTAAATTTTATTCATATATTCCAGTTTAATTAACATATATGCATGATTTCATATAAGCATCAGAAAACATACTAGCCATATCAGTAAATAAAACAACTAGGCTATCTATGATTACTATCCCATATTAGTAATCACAATTCCACATGTTAAAGGCTAATAGCACCAGGAGAGGCCTGTCCACGGCACCTACTCCCCATTTAGCACAACCAGGGCTTAGTGCATCTGAGGTCTGATCATAACCTGGTGCCCGATCGAAGCACATGTACGGGTAGTAGCCACACCACAGCTCCACCATGGACTCACAAGATCTAATCACATATAACAGATAGCCAACCAATACATTTAGCATCAAAATCATAATCATACAGCAGTTATAAAATTATATGCATGGAATTAGTATAAACCCTGGTTACCTCACTTTGCAGACAATTGAAAAGCCACGAGCAGTGCCAAAATCTCCCTATAACCATAACATCAGAAGATTACTACCTTAAATCATCATGTATAGTAGCAACAAGTACCTAAAAATTAAAATACTAATGGCTACTCAGAGAACACTTACCCAGCTACTACAAATCTTTAAATTCGGATTGAATATGTCATCTACCAGAAACTTCAATATATCACCCTAATTCCTAAGCAAATTCGTACATAATTAATATCCATACTACAAATCAACCATGGGGGTCTTAAACCAGTAGAAAATACATTAGAATGGAAAGTTTACATTTACGCAATATCCCTCTTAGCCTCTACCTCTAAAAATCTTTTAAGAAAATACCAAACAACCACATTTCAAGATTTAAGTATACTAAAAATGCTCCAAATGAGAAGCCAATTAGGTCAAATTGAAGAGGAAGAGGAGAAGATTAAGTTATATAACTATTACTTTAGCTGAATCTTGCTCTAGAAGTAGGAAATGATGGAAATATGTCAAGAACCCTAGCCTCCCCTTTGGACCTCTGAATTTCCTTTATGTTTCTTGTGTTTTTGCAGAATGGGGGTGATCAAACTGGTTTTTAGGGTTTTAAGTTGGGTCCTAATATGGGTCATGGGCTAACCCAAAGGTCTAATTACAAGTGGGTTCTAATTTAAGCCTTGTTGGGCTCGCTTTCATTTGTTGGGCTGCAAACTTTTAATTAGGTTAGACCAAGTTTGAAGAACTCAATTGATTTGGGTCTGCACAAGGGTTATTGGACTATTTATAAGAGCTTATGCAAGTTGGGTCTTGGGTTTCTAATTTATTAAATCATATTGGGCCCTCTATTAGTTCCTAACCTTGGCCTACTTAATTTAATTTGGGCCTAGATGGGGTTTCTAATTCAATTAAATCTCAAACTCATATTAATAATTTATCTCTTTAAAATTTTTATTCACTTAACTGGCCCAATTATCCCATATTAATTATTCTTAATTAACCCAAATCTATGATTAACACCTTAATTAATTTTTTAGGATGTTACACCATGCAGTAGCCATTTCCACCCAATTTCCTACATTCTTCCACCTCTATGAAGCATTAAATCTTCATCTTGTGGCTAGCTAGGAGGAGGTTCTTGAAGAAGCTTGAATCCATGGATTAGCAAAGGAATTTTTGGGCTAAGATTTTCCTATTTTTCTATACTTTTCCTTTTTTTTCTTGTACATGCTTGGTTGAGATGTATTTGATTAGGAATTTGTGTAGTTGTAACTAGTGGCTGGTTAGATACTAATTAGGATACCTTTTTCTGATTAATTAATTGAATCAAGTGCTGAATTTTTCATTCTCTTCCAATTCCCCATGTATGCAGTCAAGGTGTTTGATGAAATGCATAAATGAAATTGAGTACTTAATTGTCTAATTTGAGGATTCCTTAGATTTTAATTAGTTAATTAAACATCTTAGGGTGATAATTCAGAGGCTAATTGATCCATTAATCAATCAAATTTAGTGTTCATTGATCCTAAAGATAAGAATTAATGCTTTAGTGTAGGATTAAGGTTTCAATTCAACATTAGATTGTCAATTTCTTGATTCTTGCATGGTAATTCAAGATACATTGTTATGAACACAATTAAGGACTCTTAGACCAGAATTAATCACAATTGAATTAGGATAAGGATAGTGGATACCAAGGGATGAATCCAAAGCTAGTCACATGTCTATTATTCACTCCATAATTCATGCAATTAGGTAGTAGTTAGTCATTTTAATTCAATTTCATTTTACTTAGTTTAATTAGATCGAACCCCCCTTAATTAGGTAATTTTTTAGAGTTCTCTTACACTTAGAAAACCAAATTAAACATTGAATTCCATTTTCAAGGGAGATGACCTAGGTTGTGCCACTAACTATAAAATTTAATCCAACCTAGTTTTATTTTGAGGTTACGCAACACAATCATCAAAATTTGGTGCCATTGTCGAGGAATTGGATTCTCAATTATTTAAAAAGGATTTCTAAGTGTTTCTACTATATTTTAGCTCTGTTTTGGTTTGATTTTTGTTTTATGTTAAGCTTGGATTTTGGACTTTTTGGTGTTGTGTAACAAGTATCTGCTTACTGGAATTTTTTGTTTGATGTGCCTAAAAAATTCTTAAACTTTGTTCTCTAAAGTTTTTGGGTGTTTTGAGTAAAAATAATAGCAATGCTATTTGGTATACCATGTTTTGGCCAAATTCCAATGTTTAAGACATGTTTTCTAATTTTTAGTATTTTCTCAAAATTTTTAAGAATATTTCAATTTTTCTAGATTTAATTTCTTTATTTTTTGCGAGTTCATTTTATGTTGATTAACCTCTATTTTGTAGTGTTTTTAATTGTTAGGAGGTTGTTAGCTTCATTTGAATTTTATTTTATTAATTTAAAGTTCATTTTAGTTGTAGCTTGTTCCAATTTCTCTTGTGTTAAAATCACTTGTACTTCTCATAATCTTTGTTTGAAAGGGATCCTTATTACATGTCTAATTAAGGTGTCTACGATTCTTGTGAAAATAATAGGATTGTACAGAAGATGGATGAAGCTATATCAATGCTTCATGGCCTTCTTGAGTGACAAAGACAAGTACAACAATATCAACAAGTTCAACCACCATACTGCCATCCATATGAAGTTCACCCCAATTACCACCATCATTATAAGCTATACCACAACTTCCTTGTGCAAGAGCTAGAATATTATCCTTACAACTACCATGAGGGATACATTCAACAAATGCCTAACTGGGAACTAAGTTGGGAAGAGAGAATGATGCAACAACTAGAAGCTTATAATCTTCAACTCCAACGAGAAAATGAATGGTTGCATCTTCAAAATCAATAGATGATTGACAACCTCATGAGGGATTCGAGAGTTCAAATGAATCAATTGACTTCAAGTGCTACTGAATTGAATGAGAACAATTTAGAAAAGAATGTTTAAAGGAGGAAGAATCTTATTCACTAGGTAATATCCTTCCATCTTCTAATACATTGCAATTTGTTGGGACTTACTTTAGTATTCATAATAGCATTGTGACTACTAATACACATGATAATGTTGATTCTGAATTGCATGAGGATGATGTAGATGAAGAAATTGTTGTTGAATCTCCTGATTTGGTTGATTGTGGTAATGCATTGAGCAAAAATATTGCAATTGTTGATGTTCATGATTCCTTGTATATTGATGCACTTGATTTCTCTACACCTAGCTGTGACCACAGTGATGATTTTATTTCTAAACCTGTTAATGATAATTCTATTGAGTCTAGGATAGTAGATAAGTGTGGGGGTAATTTAGAATGTGATGATCAGTTTATTCCTAATGTGGCATTGGTTGATAAGCTCATTGATAATGCATCTCTTGATTATGTGTGTGCTAGATCCACTATATATGATACATGCTCTCAGATTAATGCTTTCATTGAGACTAGTGAGTTCCTCACATATTCTTATTAGCATGATTCCTTACTAGCATGTAATGATATGACTAATGAAATAGTGAATGTAGCATGCAATGATGATATAGATGATACAATTGTTGAATAGGTTATTGTTGATAATTCAGACCCCACTCTTAAATGCTTTTGTGATAATATCAATACAGTCCTATATGTATTGAGATTGATGAGTTTCTGAGGTTTGATAAGTCTGTTAAATCCATGGATCCCTTTGTTTGCACTGAAATGGTTAATAAGATTGATTCTACTAATCATACTAATATTAATGAGAGCATGCATAGAGAAAGTGCTGATATTAAACATCCGGTTGATCCTTGTACTATTGATACTAGTAAGAGACTAGATTTTGTTGTTGATTATTATTTAGAATCTTATGAGCCTACTAATGTCTCTTTTGTCAGGGAAGATATTATTTCTTTTGCTGAGAGTCCTAAATAGATCCATGAAGTTAGTGAGCTAATTCCTAACAATCAATAGACTCTCCTAATTGAGATGAAGCAACTGCCAGATGTCTTAAAGGATTTGCACTTAAAAGACTGTGAGAAGTTGCAATTAAAATTTTCTGTAGATACAGTGACTCTTACTGATGAGAGTCTAGCTGATTTTATTGGCTTAGATGGATATTTAGAGAGTCAAAAGTTTAAATTTGATTTTAAATTTTCTTTCTTTAGTTTTGAATGTCCTAATTTTGATTTTTCTTCTTTTCTTGCTTCTGAAAATGTTGAATTTGACTTTTCAAGACTACTGATGGTTGAGGAAGTCCATGAATCAACACTATATGATCAATCAAAATGCTTTAAAGTGGTTAGACTTAAATTTGTTAAATTGAAAAGGAATAAAGCTGTTTTAATTCTGGTTTTTGATACTTATGATTAATTGGTCTCTGATAGTGTTCTTTTCAGTTTAAGATTCAGTTTTCTTTTTCTTTTCTACATTATTGTTTGTTTTGTTTCTGTTTTGTAGGTAATAAGTTGCTAACCAACTACATGGGAATTTGTGCCACCCTTAGAGCCTCTAATTTTCAACTTCATCTGGTTGTATACTTTCCTTCCACTCTTCTTACATTGTATTGTCTTTCTGTTGATTGGATTATGTGCTGGCATTAAAGACAATGCAATATTTAAGTGTTAGGGGGGAAGAGCTATTTCATTCCATTTCATCTTCTGAAAATTTTTTTAGAATTTTTTTTTAAAAAATAGTGTGATTTTTTTAAAATTTTCTGTAAAAGTTGCAAGTTGAGATGATTGTAGCTTGGATTCATTTTGACATGATAAGTGATGGTGTAACAACCCTAACTTTTAATCATGGTAATTAACCCTAAAAATGCGGTTGATAGTCATAAATCAAGATCTAGCACCATTTAAATTAATCAATTTAGGAAAAAGTGAGGAAATTTGAACTTTAATGTTATTAGAATCATTAACCAAATTTTTACAAGCGTTCATGTACATAAGTGAAACAAATCTCCAATTAAAAGCCTTTAAATTTATTACCCATTTATTTTCAACTCTCAAGAACTTCCTACCAGTGTTTCCAAGTCATCCTTTAATGTTGCTATAGGAAAAACTAAGGTTTCTAGGTTAATATAAGAGTTTGAGAACCTTCGCTGTGGCTAAATGATTTCCCACTATGGGCCAATTGATCTTGGGTTCACTTCATACATCTTCACAGATTTCGTCGTGGCGAGTTGGAGCCTCACTGCAGCGAGCTTATATAACGCCGCGGCGAGAGGACTTCTTGGAGCCTACCTCACTCGCCTCTCACTATTGGTTGCAGCCAATTCCCCTTTTCACTGCGGTGAATTCCTCTCTGGAATACCTGACACATTTTTCACAAAATTCACTGTGGCCAATTCCCTATTTCGTCGTGGCGAATTACTCTTTAGACGACCTCCAGTTTGGCCTCTTACATTTTGCTATGGCTAATTCCATTTCTTGCTATGGCAAATTGCTCTTTGTTACTCTCCCTGGGCAACTTCGCCTCTATTGGCTACGGTGAAATGCCTTCTGATCTTACAACTTCTAAAATTTTATCTCATACACTCTAACTTTCCCTCTAATGACACCCTAGAGCCACTCTACCTTAATTTGTAGGGCTCTAATAGCTTTTATTTACCTAATTTACCCAGCTTATCTATCATTACTAGTTCAAGACTTAGGTGTTAATTTCTACTCATCCAGCTACCATATATCAGCAAGTTCATAGAGTAATGACAGCAAGAATTCATGAACTATCAACAATTATCATTCAAATATATATTCCATTAGAGATTCCATACATCATTGGTTCAAGTCAACATCTAATGTATCACATAATTACATTTCTGGATAGTAGACCATATCATAAATTCAACAAGTTTATAGCAGATGTTATAAGTTCATACATTCAATACCAAACTAATATGAAGTCTAGCTCCTCAATAATTACTCCTTAAATGATCAACATACAAACTCCTACACTTGGCAACATGATTACATGATGATGCTATACAAGAAGGGATACAAAATTTAGCATCTATTCTACTCCGATTAGCCCAAGTGTAGCCTCCCCCACATATGGTTGGAGCTCATGGATTTTCATCTACTTGCTTCCCTTTATCCTTACCCGAAGAGCCTTCACCTGAAAGTATGATCCCATGGAACGGTGTGAGATGTGAATCTCAGTAACCAAAGGCAAATTTCATTCATATATTCGAATTTAATTAGCATATATGCATGAATCAAAATGAGCATCGAAATCATATCATTCATATTAACGAATGAAACAATTAGGCTATCTATGATTACTATCTCATACTAACAATCACATTTTCACATGTTAAATGCCAATAACACCAGGAGAGGCTCGTCTATAACACCTACTCCCCAATGAGCACAATTAGGGCTCAGTGCATCTGGGGTCTAATCATAACCTAGTGCCCGATCAAAGCACATGCACAGGTGGCAGCTGCACCACAGCTCCACTATGGACTCACCAAGTCTAAACATAATACAACAGATAGCTAATCAATTCATTTGATATTTTAAATCTTTCATGTGCAGCAAATATAAAATTAAAATAGATATATATGTGAAATTACAAAATCGTCAGTTACCTCACTTGCAGACAATTTTTTGGAGAACTAATAACAATGCTACCTCAGCCCAGCCACTACGAGAGTAAAATTCAGATTGAATGTTTTCTCTACTAGAAACTTCAATGTATAAGCCTAAATCCTAAGCAAATTCATATAAAATTAATACTCATACTATAAATCAACCATGGGGGTCTTAAACCAATAGAAAATACATTAAAATGAAGAGTTTATGCTTACCTAATATCCCTCATAGCCTCTACCTTCGAAAATCCTTTAAGAAAATACTAAACAAACATATTTCAGATTTTGAGTATAGTGAAAATGTTCCAAATGAGAAGCCAATTAGGTCAAATTGAAGAGAAAGAGAAGGATGTCAAGTTATATAACACTCACCTTGGCTAAATCTTGCTTTAAGAATGGGAAATGATGGAATTTTACTGCTAACCTTAGCCTCTCCTTTGGACCTCCGAATTTGCCTTATGCTTCTTGTGGTTCTGCTGTGACGACCCTAAATTCTAATATTAGTGATTATAGCTAAATATACAATTAATAAATAATGATCAAGGTTCGGAGTCGTTACAATTAATTACATTAAGAAAATATAGGAGAAATTTAAACCTTGATACTACTAGGATCATCAACTAACAACCATAACGGGAACATGCATAAAAGGGTTTGTACCATCATTAAAGGTTTAGGATTCATCCATTAATCAATTTCAACCCACAAAAACATCCCACCAATGTACTCATGCTATTCCCTAACATTAGCCTTACTGAAATTAGGGTTTCTAGGTCAAATATGGGAGTTTGGGGACCTGCGCCGCGACCTGAAACTTTTCTGCTGCGGCTAAGTAGGTTATGGAGCTCGAAAACTAAGTTTTTAAACTTGCGCCGCGGCCAAGTTGCTATCGGGAATTCTCCTGACTGTTTTCCCTATATTTCGCCCCTTACACTCCATTTCTCTCTTTAGAGACACTCTAAGGTCACTTCCCCTCATTTTATATGGCTCTAATGGCATTTATCTACCTTATTTACTTAGCTATGCTTCCATTACCAACTCAAAACTTATATGCCCATTTCTTTCCTCTAATTACCTTCTATCAGCAAGTTTATAAAGTAACAACAACAGATTATACATGAACTACCAACAGCTATCGTTAAATACTCAATCAATGGGGGTTCCATACAATAGGAGTTCATATCAATATCTCAATGGTTACATTTCCATTAATAGCCATATTGTAGGTCAGCATCAATTACAACAGAAATCATGAGTCCATACAACAATTACTAAATTAGGATGAGGTCTAACCCCTCAATACATACATCCTCAATAAATCAAATGTGCAAGCCTACACTTGGCAATACAGATACATGATGATGCTATAGAAGACTTAACAAAATTAGCATCTACCCTATTACACTCAGACCAAGTGTAGCCTCCCCACACTAGGCCTCAGCTCATGCATGTTCATCTACTTGCTTGCCCTTATCCTTACCCGAGGAACCTTCACCTGAAATTGTAATCCCATAAAATGGGATGAGATACACATCTCAGTAACTAAGGCAATTCCATCATATAATCTAGTTTAATCAACATATATGCATGAATCAAAATCCATATCAGAATCATATCAGTCATTTCAGCAAATGAAACAATTAGGCTATCATGATTACTATCCCATACTAGCAATCATATATTTAACATGTTAAAGGCCATTAACACCGGGAGAGGCCCGTCCACGGCACCCACTCCCTGTTGAGCACAACCAGGACTCAGTGCATCTGGGGTTTGATCATAACCCGGTCCCCGATCGAAGCACATACACGGGTGGCAGCCATACCACAGCTCCACCATGGACTCACAAGGTCCAATCATAATACAACAGATAGCCAACCAATTCATTCAACATTTCAAATCATTCATATATAGCAAATATGAAATTAAAATAGATACATGCATGGAATTAATGTAAACCCCAGTTACCTCACTTATAGACAAATTCGCAACAGCCACCACAAATCCCAAGATTCAAGTATCTCCCACTAGAATTCTCAATGTTTCACCCAAAATCCTAAGCAAATTCGTACCAAATTAATACCCATAATATAAATAAGCTATGGGGTTTCAAACCATTAAAGAAAGCATCAAAATGAGGGGTTTAAACTCACCTAATGTCAGCCCTAGCCTCAACCTACGAATTTCATCAAGAAAACCCCAAATAACCACATTTCAGATTTTGGGTAGGGTGAAAATCCTCCAAATGAAAAACTAATTAGACCAAATTAAAGAGAAAGATGAGGGGGTTAAGTTGTATAACTATTACCTTAGCTAAATCTTGCTCTAAGTGTGTGAAAATGCAGAATTCTTGCCCCCAACCCTAGCCTCCTTCTCAACCTCCGAATTTTCTTTGTGTTTCAGCAAATGGGGGGAAAGTGGCTGAAGCATTAGGGTTTTAGGTGGGTTTAAGTTAGGTCAAGGGGCTGGGTCATGGGTTGCTCCAAGTCCAAACCCAATTGGGTTTCAGATTTTACTTATTGGGCCAGTTTTCAATTGTTGGGCTGCAGAATTTCATTGGGCCAGTTTTATACATTGGGTTGCTGAAGTTTAATGGATTTTGGGCCTAATTTGAAGGGCTCAAGGGTTTGGGTCTGCACAAGGGTGATTAGGCCACTTATAAGGGTTTATACAAGGTGGATCTTGGGCCTCCATCACATTAAATTGGGTTGGGTCTGCATCTAGCTCATTGGGCCTCCATTAGCCTCTCATCATGTTTCATTAATTTAGGTCTAGATGCAATTTCTATCCTAAGTAAATTCTCAAACCCATATTAATAATTTATCCCTCCAAAACTTCTATTCACTAATTTGCCCAATTATCCTCTATTAATTATTCTTAATTACTCTAAATTCATAATTAACACCTTAATTAATTTTTGGTTGTTACATCTGTAGAATGGGGGCTAGCTAGAATGATTTTTAGGGTTTAAGTTAGGTCTTAAATGGGTTATGGGTTGACCCACCAAGCCAAGGACCTATTAGGCTCCTACTAGTTATTAGGCTAAGGTTTTAATTTGTTAGACTAACTACAAGAGTTCAGATTTTTAGTTAGGTTGGGTCAAGTTTTCAAGAGCTCATTTGATTTAGGTCTGTATAAGGGATGTTGGGCTAATTATAAGAGTTCGTGTAAATTGAGTTTTGGGCCTCTATCTCCTTAAACCAAATTGGGCTTTTGCTAGGTGGTCTCTCTTGTGCCAAGACTCATAATAAGAAATTAGGTCTGCACCTATAATCATTGGGCCTCCATTAGTCTTTAATCACGGCCTACTTAATTTAATTTGGGCTTAGATGAGGTTTTTAACCCAATTAAATCTCAAACCCATATTAATAATTTATCTATCTATAATTCCCATTTATATAACTTGCTCAATTATTTCATAATAATTATTCTTAATCAACCTAAATCCATGATCAACACCTTAATTAATTTTGGGGTGTTACAAATGGATCTTGTGTTTTGATTCAAGTGAAGTGGCAATGAATTTGATTTCAATGAATTATTTGATAGCCATTAATTGGTGAGGATTTAAGCCATATCTGTTCATTTCTAGTATGTATTCACCTATCTTTGCTTTCACTTTAGAACTTGTCTTGATTCTTTGTTAAGACCACATTTGTATTTTCATACATAAAAATGATAAAGCATTCCTTTCTTTTATGGCTAGATAACCAAAAAGCCAATCTTGACATGCATTCTATCCATTGTTTAACCACTTTGGACCTTGATTTTCTTTTCTTATTGAACTTATAGCCTTGAAAAATGAAAATATATTCCCACCTAGTTTCAAGATACCTTAGGGATTTCAAGGAGCATTACACTTGTTTAAGATGAGAGAATGTATGCTTTGCATCCATTTAGGCCATGGTTATTCAAAGATGAGGAAAAATGTTCAAAGTTAAAGAAAAAGAAGAGATAAAAAAGCAAAAAGGAAAACAATGAATGAGAAGTTTGAAAAAAAAAAGAAAGAAAAAGGAAAAGTCATTGAAAATCAAAAGAAAGTAATGTTTGAATTTCGTTTGTATTTACTATTACTAGTTAGAAAAACAATAAGGCTTAGATGAACATTCTTCCCTATCATAAGTTCCATTGATTGCTCTTGAGGTTCTAAAGTATCCATTTGTTTGTCTTTTCTTGTGTATCCATTCATTTCTTTCCCTAGCCCCATTACAACCCTGAATAAAGTTATCTTGATTTGTGCATTGCATTTGGCATGGATGGTGGAGATTTAGCAGCTTGACAAGCCTATGGTAGTGAGGTTTTGATAGGTGGAAATTAAGTGATCCATATTATCTTAAACACTTGAGAGTTGAGAGTAAACACTGACCCATGTGAGATGCTATGCATTTCAATTCATTCTTTTTAAATGAAATTGCCATGGAGCTTATTTCTTGATGCAAGTGAAGTTGGCTTTGATTGTTAAAGTATTGAAAAGTTTTGATCATTTCTTAGCTTGTGATTTTTACACTTCTTTTTCATTTTCACTTTTCCACTTGACATTCTACTAGCTTGGTGTTTCAATTCATTCTTTTATCTTAGATTTTGAGCTTTGCCCAGGAGTGTAAAGGTTTAAGTGTGGGAGAATTTGATGAATGCCAATTTTAGATATATTAATCCTCCTAAACTTAGGCACTTTGATGAGTAAATATGGCTTTAGAGGCTTAATTAGGTGGAATTTGATTTCATTAGCCATTTGTCTACTTTATGAACTAATTTACAAAATTATTGAGTTTTAATGCATGAATTTCTTTTAAATAATTTTGTGGATATTTCTATTTAATATTTTCTATTCTTTTGTGCAGATTTTAATAGGCAAATGATGCTTGAATGAGAATTTGATTTAAAGAAGAGAAGAAGAAGAGATGAAGGCTTCATGTGTATAATTTAAGGGAAAGAATAAATGGTTCATATCTTTAATGAATTTTTGGAAAATAAAAAAAATAAAAAAAGAAGAAGAAGAAAATTGGGGTAGGAAAGTAGCACACTCACTTGAAGCCCATTCTCCAATACTCCAATACTTATACTTATTCACGTACAAGGGAAGCTCCCACACACTCATACATGCAGCCATATTGAATGTTTTCATTATGGAAAGATGAGATGAGAGGCACATTGACTCAAACGCTCAAGTGGATGAAGCACAAGCTAAAGACTAAAGCAACAGGTTTGAAAGGATTAAAAAAGAGAGGTTTTGAGTTGTCTTATGCAGCA
This sequence comes from Erythrophleum fordii, assembly GCA_032878935.1. Lineage (NCBI taxonomy): Eukaryota > Viridiplantae > Streptophyta > Magnoliopsida > Fabales > Fabaceae > Erythrophleum > Erythrophleum fordii. The sequence goes on from JAVQMF010000046.1 coordinate 16,866,948, forward strand.
ACTATAGGTGTATTCCTTCCATGCCCAGCACATGACACGTGGATTCTATTTTAGGGAAATGAAGAACAGAGCAAGCCATAGATTCTTGAAGCAGAATGTGATGAAGAAGCATGAGCTAGAGAGGTTAGAACATGTTAAAATAAATGGGAGACTCTCACGTGAAAAGGCAATAAGAAGAACACATACTTAGTTGGGAATGATAGAAGCAAAGCCACGTGATCATTAAATGGAAATAATGCAAAAGAAAAGAAACCTATTAAAGAGCAAGGGGGATCTACGAGGAAGGAAAAGAAGGAGTATGGTACTAATTTAAGGACATGAGAACCAAGACCAAAATAAACATATAAGGTAGAACGTGCATGGAGAAGAGAAAAGAAGACATATAGAATCGTGTGAATAGTAAACAAAAGAGACTTCGGTGGTTCTATTTTGTGAGCAGAAGAAACATGTTCAGTCACATGCAAAGCCATGGGACCAACTGAAGAAGCTTGGGGCTGACATGGAAGGAGAAGAAATCATATGAGAAACTCGAGCTAGAGATGATAGAGGCTGACATAAGGAATGAATAAGTGAGGCAAGGGCTGAGCACATGAAAAATACGTGGAAGCAACATGTGAAAAGCTATGTAATTCATTAAAGGAATATAAGCTCATACAGTAGGTAGCAATCATTCATTAATTCATCTATCACTTAGCACGTGATGTAGGGGGCAAAACATAGGAAAAAGGATAGACTAAATAAATGGGAAAAAAAGGGTTGGAGGCTGGTTGAATAACAACACTGAGCTTGAGAAGAGAACACGTGAGTTTTAATCAGAGATGAGCATGTGATTCATGAAGGAATACCAGCCATTCAATCATTTTATCAATCCATCTCACGCGTCCATTATTGAGGAGGGGGAACTAAATTCAGGCAAGCTCCAGGAGGTAAAAAAATGGGCATCATCTATTAAAAAAATAAATCACCATTCCATTGTCATTCTCCCATCCACACCATCCTCCATGCAGTAGCCATTTCCACCCCATTTCCTCTATTCTTCCACCTCCATAAAGCATTAAATCTTTTTCTTATGGCTAGCTAGGAGGAAGTTCTTGGAGAAGCTTGAATCCATGGATTAGCAAAGGAATTTTTGGGCTAAAATTTTCCTATTTTTCTACACTTTTCCTTTTTTTCTTATACATGCTTAGTTGAGATATATTTGATTGGGAATTTGTGTAGTTGTAATTAGTGGCTGGTTAGACACTAATTAAGATACTTTCTATAGATTAATTGATTGAATCAAGTGCTAAATTTTTCATTCTCCTACAATTCCCTATATATGCAGTTGAGGTGTTTGATGAAATGCATGAATGAAATTAACTGCTTAATTGTCTAATTTGAAGATTCCTTAGAGTTTAATTGGTCAATTAAACATCTTAAAGTGATAATTCAGAGGCTAATTAATCCATTAATTAATCAAATTTTGTGTTCATTGATCTTAAAGATAAGAATTAATGATTTAGTGTGGGATTGAGGTTTCAATTCAACATTAGATTGTTAATCTCTTGATTCTTGTGTGGTAACTTAAGATACGTTGTTGTGAACACAATTAGGGGCTTTTAGACTAGAATTAATTACAATTGAATTAGGATAAGGATAGTGGATACTAAGGGAAGAATCCAAAGCTAGTCATATGTTTGTCATTCACTTTATAATTCATGCAATTAGGTAGTAGTTAGTCATTTTAATTCAATTTCATTTTACTTAGTTTAATTAGATCGAACCCCCCTTAATTAGGTAATTTTTTATAGTTTTCTTACACTTAGAAAACCTAATTAAACATTGAATTCTATTTCCAAGGGAGATGACCTAAGTTGTGCCACTAACTATAAAATTTAATTAAACCTAGTTTTATTTTTAGGTTATGCAACACAACTAATACAGGCCCATTGTAACACCTCAAAATTAATTAAGAATAATTAAGATGAATTAGGGAATTAATATGGGTAATTAGTAAAATTAATTAAGTGAAGAGTGAGACGGATAATTAATTTGGGCTATATGATCAACCCAATTATGCCATGAGCTAAGTAGAAAAGCCTAACACTAGCCTCCTTTCAGGCCCAACTCATATTTAGCCCATTTAATACTTAAACCATAGCCTAACAACACTACATTTGAACCCACTTAGACCTTGGGCTAATTGGTTAGCCTATTTCTCATTAAAAACCTTAAGGGTTTAGCAGCCACACCCATTTGTGAAAGTAAGACAATTGGTTTTGCAGAAGTGAAAGCTTATTTTCACACCTTGGAGGAGGAGGCTAGGGTTAGTAGTGTATTTCCACCATTTCTCCCTTTTAGAGCCAGATTTAACCAAGGTAACCTTTATGAAACTTAATTCTCTCCTCTTTCTCTTCAATTTAACTTAATTAGTTTTTTGTTTGGAGTATTTTCACCTTCCACCTAATTTTGAAATTGATTATTTTGAGTTACTCTTACATGATTTTCAGGGGTTGAGGCTAAGAAGGTTATTGGGTAAGTGTTTCCTTCTCATTTTGATGCATTTTATATTGGTTTGAGACCCTAATGGCTGACTTATGATGTGAGCTTGGACTTTGTACGAATTTGCCTAGAATTTGGAGTGATGTTCTGAAGTTTCTGGTGTAGGGACAACTAAATCCAAATTTAGAGCCTTATAGTGGTTGGATAAGTGTTCTTGTAACACCCTAAAAATAATTAAGGTGTTAATTATAGATTTAGATTAATTAGGAATAATTAATATGGGATAATTGGGCAAGTTAAGTGAATGGAAATTTTAGAGAGATAAATTATTAATATGGGTTTGAGATTTAATTGGGATAGAAACTTCATCTAGGCCCAAATTAAATTGAGTAGGCCAAGGTTAAGACTAATGGAAGCCCAATAATTGTAGGTGCAGACCAACCTTTTTATTATGAGACTTGGCCCAAGAGAGAGCACCTAGTGAGGGCCCAATAACCCTTGTGCAGACCCAAATCCTTGAGCCCTTCAAACTTGGCCCAAACCTAATTAAAATTCAGCAGCCCAATGCATAAGAGCTAGCCCAACAAAGTTCAAATCTGAAGCCCATTAGGAGTTGGATCTTTGAAGCAACCCATGATCCATATTTGACTAAACTTAACCCAACTAAAACCCTCAACACTTCAGACACTTCCCTATTTTTCTGAAGCACAAAGGAGAAAATCGGAGGTGTGAAAGGAAGCTAGGGTTTGGGGCAAGAATTCCATATTTTCTCACATTTAGAGTAAGATTCAGCCAAGGTAATAGTTCTATAACTTAATCCCCTCATCTTTCTTTTTAATTTGGCCCGATTAGTTTTTCATTTAGAGTATTTTCACCATACCCAAAATCTAAAATATGGTTGTTTGGGATTTTCTTGGTGAAATTCGTAGGTTAAGGCTAGGGCTGACATTAGGTAAGTATAAACTCTCCATTTTGATGCTTTCTTTACTAGTTTGAGACCCCCATAGTTGATTTATAATATAGGTATTAATTTTGTACGAATTTGCTTAGGATTTTAGGTGAAATATTGAGGATTTTTGGTAGAGGACACTTCAATCCAAATTTGGGATTTGTGGTGGCTGGGTAAGTATTCTTTAGGTAGTTATTAGCATTTAAATTCTTTGGGTACTTGTTGCTACTATAAATGATGAATTAAAGTAGTAATTCTCTGATGCTATGGTTATAGGGAGATTTTTGTACCATTGGTGGCTGTTGCAAATTGTCTACAAGTGAGGTAACTGGGGTTTACATTAATTCCATGCATATATCTATTTTAATTTCATATTTGCTATATATAAATGATTTGAAATGCTGAATGAATTGGTTGGCTATCTATTGTATTGTCATTAGACCTTGTGAGTCTATGGTGGAGCTGTGGTACGGCTGCCGCCCGTGCATGTGCTTCGATCGAGCACCGGGTTATGATCAAATCCCAGATGCACTAAGCCCTGGTTATGCTCAATGGGGAGTAGGTGCCGTGGATGGGCCTCTCTCGGTGTTACTGGCCTTTAACATGTGAAAATATGATTGCTAGTATGGGATAGTAATCATGATAGCCTGATTGTTTCATTTACTGATATGATTGGTATTTTCTCTAATGCTTATATGAAACTATGCTTGTATGCTAATTAAACTGGAATATATGATGGAATTGCCTTGGTTACTAAGATTCCTATCTCACCCCGTTTCATAGGTTAAACATTTCAGGTGAAAGTTCTTCAGGTAAGGATAAGGGTAAGTAAGTGGATTAACATCCATGAGCTGAGGCCTGGTATGGGGGAGCTACACTTGGTCTGAGTAGAATAAAGTAAATGCTAATTTTGTTGAGTCTTGTATAGCATCATCATGTATCTGTATTTCCAAGTGTAGAAGTCTGTATTTGATAATATAATATGTACCTAGTAAGGAGTAGGCCTTACCTTAGTTTTGGTATTTGATGTATGGATTTGTGATATCTGCTATGAGCCTTGTTGAACTATGATATGGCTTGCTATTGAAAATGTAATCTTTGATATGTTGATATGAACCCTTAATGTATGGAACCCCTATTGATTGTGTATCAAATGATAACTGCTGATAGTTTATGAATTCCTATTATTGTTACTTTACAAACTTGCTGATGGAGGGTAATTAGAGAAAAGAAATGGACACTTAAGTCTTGAACTAGTAATGATAGATTAGTAGGATAATTAAGGTATATAACTACCATTAGAGTTGCATAAATTAAGGTAGAATGGCCTTAGGGTGATATTGGAGGGAGAGTGGAGAGTATGAGATAAGATTTTCGGAGTTATAGGACCAGAAGGAATTTCACTGCGGCTAAAATGGAGTTAACCGTGGCCAATAGAGGCGAAATTGCCTAGGGAGAGTGCCAGAAAGGAATTCGCCACGGCGAAATGTGTAATTAGCTGTGGCAAAAAGTGAGAGGCTAAACTGGGAGTCATCTAGAGGGAAATTCGCTGCTGCAAATAAGGGAATTGGCCGCAGTAAACTTTTGTGAAAAGGAGTTAGGCATTCCAGAGAGGAATTGGCCATGGCTAATAGTGAGAGGCGAGCGAGGTAAGTTCCAGGAGGCTTCTTCGCCGTGGCGCCAAGTAGATTAGCCGTGACGAAGGTCCAACTCGCTGTGAACCAATGACGAAGAAAGGAGTGAAACCAAGAGGAATTGGTCACGGCTAAGTGTAATTTGGCTACGACAAACATTCTGAAACACTTATATTAATTAGGAAACCTTAGTTTTTCCTATGGTAATCTCAAGGGAGGATTTAGAGATATTGGGATGAGTTATAATTGATGGGTAATAGAATCAAAGGTTTATAAATAAATGTTTATTTCTTTTATGTATATAAGTGCTTGTAATTGTATGGTTAATGACTTTAATAACATTAAGGTTTAAATTTTCTCGTATTTTCATAATGCAATTGGTCGTAATGCCTTGTAACCCCAATCTATGATTATTAATCACGTATTTAACCTTAATTGTGATAATTAGAAATTAAGGTCATCACAGTTCTCTAGGCAGTAGTAACGATTAGATCCTAAGATATTTGAATTATGTTGTAATTAGCATCTAAAGGTATGCTTAATTTGATTTAGGATCTCTAGAGTGTGGAAATTCATCCTTGGGTTTAGAACTTGGCTCAATTAAGTGAGGTAACTAGGGTTAATTCTAATTTCTTGCATATGTTCAAGGTGCGTGAGGGATTGTATGATTTTGAATGCTAAATGAATGGTCGGCTATCTGAATTATTGTGTTGGACCTTAAGTAAGTCTAAGGTGGAGCTGTGGTATGACTGCCACTCATACATTATGCTTTAATCAGGCATCAGGTTATGATTAGACTCCTGAATACACTAAGCCCAGGTTTTACTCAATAGGGAGTTAGTGCTGTGCACAAGTCTTTTATGGTATTATTGGCCTTTAACATGTTGTATGTGATTGCTAGTATGGGATAGTAGTCACTGGTAGCTCAACTATTTTATTTACTGATATGATTGATGTTTATGATGCTATTCTGATTAAAATGCACATATGTTGATTAATTTGGTACATATGAATGGAATTTACCTCTGGGTTACCGAGATTTGCATCTCATTCTATTTTATGGGCTAGCTATTTCAGGTGAAGATTCATCAGGTAAGGATAAGGGAAAACAACTAGATGAACATCTATGAGTTGAGACCATGTTTGGGAATGCTACACTTGGGCTAATCTAACTTAGGATATATACTAATTTTTGTTGTTAATTTTGTATAGCATCATCATGTAATCATATTACCAAGTGTAGGTATTCTAATGTTTTATAAACAATGGTGTAGCCATTAGGAGGATAGACCTTGAAACATTGACTTATGATGTATGTATTCACTTTAAATTTGACATGGAACCTTATTAGTATCGAAATATGACTTGTCACTTGAAAGTATATTTTTGTCTCATCATAAATGATATTATAGAATTAGTGTTGTATGGAACTTCTAGGGGAACACCCATTGGATGATGCTATCAATGGTTTATGCATTCTTTACTATCAAATTCATGATTTTGTTGATGTATGATGGATAGAAGGATTGGAATCAATACTTAAGTCTCCAATTAGTTATAATAGATATGCTGAGTAATTTAGGTAGATGGATGCCATTAAAACCTTACAAATTAAGGTAGAATTACCTTAGAATGATATTAGAGGAAGCGTTGGAGGGTGGGGGATGAAATTTAGAGAGTCTAGGTGTAGAAGAGCGCTAGTCTGTGGCCAAAACTCCTTAAGTTGTAGCCAAGAGTTATTCAGAGGTGAAAAGCATCGTGGCATATGGGTTTGAATCACGACGTAACATGAGGAATGTAAGCCCTGAGGGTACTAAAGAGTAAACTCACCACGGTGTAAGGGAATCCTATAGAGACGATTGTTAAGAGGTAAGCTAGGAGATTTCCAGGAGGCTCTCTTGCCACAGCATTGCATAAGCTCGTCGCGGCATAAGGAAAGCTACCCATGACGAGAATCGAGAGAATTTGAATAGTAGATTCCTAAGAGCATCTTTACCATTATGTAAAAGCTTGAGTCACGGTGCAAGGTTTGTATTTTTGATCCTAATTTCCAATAGCCACTTACATCGTGGTGTGGACATACTAAGTCTTAGTGCAAGTTCCTAAACTTGGTTATTAAGTTCCAATAACTAACTCAGCCACAATGGGGAAGGTCCAAGCCATGGCTTAAGTCCCCCAAATTCTTATTTCTACTCAGAAACCTTCCATTTCACTATAGGAATGTTATGTAATGACTTGGGAAGCATAATAAGAGGATTTTGTGAGTGTGGAATCAATGATAAAATGAATTCAAGATTTAATTAATAATTGGAAATACTTGGGAGCTTAAATGATTTTAGTTGTCTGGTTAATAACCCTCAATAATATCAAGGTTTAAATTTCCTCATAATTTTACCTAAATATCTATTTGTATTAGCATTGGACCTTGATTTATGCTCATATAATTATGCAATTAAGCTTAATCACTATAATTAGAAGTTAGGGTTGTTACATTTGGTATCAAAGTAATGGTTTAAGAAATTATGCTAAATTTAGAACCTTGTGGTTAGAAAACTTGGTAATTATGATGCATGCATGTTAGAAATAGGAGCCTTGTTGTAACACACTAAAATTAATTAAGGTGTTAATCATGGATTTGGGTTGATTAAGAATAATTATTATGGAATAATTGAGTAAGCTATGGGAATGGGAATTTCTAAAGCAATAAATTATTAATATGGGTTGAAAAGATTTAATTGGGTTGGGAACTTCATTTAGGCCTAAATAAATTGTAGTAAGCCATGGGTAAGGATTAATGGTGGCCCAATAAATCTAGGTACAGACCCAACTTCTTATTGTAAGCCTTGGCCCAAGAGAGACTACCTAGCAATGGCCCAATTTGATTTAGTGAAATAGAGGCCTAAGACCCTACTTATATGAACTCTTATAGTTAGCCTATCATCCCTTATACAGACCCAAACTAAATGAGCTTTTAAAATTTTTCCTAACCCAACTACAATTCTGTAAGCCCAACTCATGAAGCTTAGCCCAACAAAGCTTAAATCTAAAACCCACTTGGAATTAGACCTTTGGGTTAACCTATAACCCATTTAGAACTCAACTTAAACCCAACTAAATCCTAAACACATGCAGCCCCTTCCATACTTTGCTGAAACACAAACATAAGAAGCAAATTTGGAGGTCTAAAGGGAAGCTAGGGTTAGCAGCAAAATTCTATCATTTTCCACTCTTAGAGTAAGAATCAGCCAAGGTAATTGTTATATAACTTAATCCTCAACTCTTTTTCTTCAATTTGACCTAATTAGTTTTTCATTTAGAGTATTTCATCCATACCCCAAATCTAAAACTTGCTATTTGATGTTTCCATGGTAAAATTTTGTAGGTTGAGGCTAGGGGTGTTATTAGGTAAGCATAAACTTCTCATTTTGATATATTTTCTGCTAGTTTGGGGCCCCTTATAGCAGATTTATTATATGGGTATTGTTTTGATATGAATTTACTCAGAATTTGAAGTGTTGTTATGAGATTACTGAGGTAGACTCAACCAAATCCGAATTTGGTTCTTGTAGTAATTGGGTAAGTGTTTTCTAAGTAGTCATTTATAGCTTAACTCCTTGAGTAATGAGTTTATTGATATAAATAATGATTAGGGATAGTAATGACTTAGTTTTGTGTTCATAGGCTGAAGTGGCATTCCGTTAGCTCTTAAAGAGTTAGCTACAAGTATGGTAACCCGGGATAATATAATTCCATGCATATATCTATTTTAATTTTATATTTGCTGCACATGAAAGATTTGAAATACTGAATGAATTGATTGACTATCTATTGTATTATGATTGGACCTTGTGAATCTATGGTTGAGTTTTAGTACGACTACCACCCATGCATGTGCTTTGATTGGACACCAGGTTATGATCAGACCTCAGATGCACTGAGCCTTTGTTGTGCGCATTGGGAAGTGGGTGCTATGGACGGGCCTTTCCCAATGTTATTGGTCTTTAACATATGAAAATGTGATTGCTAGTATGAGATAGTAATAATAGATAGCCCAATTGTTTCATTTACTGATATGATTGGTACATTTTCTGATGCTTATATAATATCATGCATATATGTTAATTATATTAGAATATATGAGTGGAATTTGTCTTTGGTTATTGAGATTTGCATCTCACCCCATTTCATGGGCCAATTATTTTAGGTGAAGGTCCTTTGGGTAAGGATAAGGGGAAGCAAGTGGATAAAAATCTATGAGCTCTAACCATGTGTGGGAGAGGCTATACTTAGGCTAATTTAAGTAGAGTAGATGTAAATTTTGTTATTCTTTTATATAGCATCATCATGTAATCATATTGCCAAGTGTAGGAGTTTGTATGTTGACAACTTAGAATGTATCTATTGAGAAGTTAAGCCTCATATTAAATGGGTATTTGATGTATAAATTTATAACATCTAACATGGAACTTTATCAATCCTATGATATGGTTTACTTTCTAGTAAATGTGATCATGTGATGTATTGATGTTGACTCAAATTAGTAATACACAAAATCTCCTATGAGACATGTATTAGAATGACAATTGTTGATAGTTTATACATTGTTGCTATCATTAATTCATGAAGTTGCACTTATAGGATAGATAAATGAGTTGGAATCAACATTTAAATCTTGTATGGGTAATGATAAATTAGCTGGGAGAATGAAGTAGATACATGCCATTAGAGTCTCACAAATTGAGGGAGAGTAGTCCTAGAGTGTCACTAGAGGGAGAGTTGGAGTGTATGGGACAAAGTTTTCGGAGTTATAGGTATAGAAGGGGTTTTGTGGTAGCCAAAATAGGCTGAGCCATGACAAAAAGTGGCGAAGTTGCTTAGGGAGGGTAACAGAGAGTGATTCGCTACAGCGAGAGTTGAGGAACGAGTCTGGTGGTGTTCAAGAGAGGAATTTGCTACGGCGAAAATGGGAATTGTCTGTGGCCAATAGTGAGAAGTGGTGAGGTAGGCTCTGAGAGGTCCTCTCACTGCGATGCCATATAGGCTTGTCATGGCGAGGCTCTAACTTTGTGAAGATGTAAGAAGTGAACCTAAGAGCAATTGGCCACGGCATAAAATCATTTAGTTACGGTGAAAGTTCTCGAACTCTTATTTTAACCTAGAAACCTTGGTTTTTCCTATGGCAACATCAAGGGATGACTTAAAAGTACTTGTAAGGGGTTCTTGGGAGTTGGAAGTTAATGGGTACTAAATTTAGAGGCTTTTAATTGAGGATTTGTTTCACTTATGTACATGAATGGTTGTAATTGATTGGTAATGACCCTAATAGCATTAAGGTTCAAATTTCCTCACTTTTTCCTAATTTGATTATTTGAAACGATTTCTTACCTTGATTTATGATTTTTAACTGTGTGTTTAAGCTTAATTACCAAAATTAGAAGTTAGGGTCGTCATACTTGTGGTCTGGGCATGCTTTTTACCCTTGTATATACCTGTGGGTGAAGTTGTGTTTGATTTGCCTTTAGACTATAGCTTAATAGGGTATGCTCCTAGTTGTGCTTGTGGCATTGCAGAGTATTATGGCTATTGAAAGGTTATGTCGCACAACTTCCAAAATAAAACTAGGTTGAAAAAATATATAGTTAGTGGTACAACTTAGATCGTCTCCCTAAGAAATGAAATTCAATGTTTAATTTGGTTTTTTAAGTGTAAAAAGATCCTAAAAACTATCTAACTAAAGTAGGGTTTTACCTAAATTTAACTAACTAAAATTAAATTGAAATAAAATTCCTAATCACTTCCTAATTACATGAATTAAGGGGTGAATGATAGATATATGACTAGCTTTAGATTCGTCCCTTGGTATCCACTATCATTATCCTAATTCAATTGTCTTTGGTTTTGGTCTAAGAGTCCTTAATTGTGCTCACAGCAATGTATCTTGAGTTACCATACAAGAATTAAGAGATTAACAATCTAATGTTGAATTGAAACCTCGATCCCATACCAAATCATTAATTCTTACTTTTAAGCTCAATGAACACTCAAATTTGATTGATTAAACAATTAATTAGCCTCTAAATCATCTCCCTAGGATGTTTAATTAACCAACCAAACTCCAAGGAATCCTTAAATCAAACAATTAAGCACACCAATACATTTCATTCAACCTTGATTGCATACATAGGAAATTAGAGGAGAAATGAAAATTCAGCACTTAATTCAATTCAATAATCATTCAAATAATTTTCTAATTAATGTCTAACCAATTATCAATCATAAACTACATCAATATCAATCATTTACAAACTCAACCAAGTAGATAAAATAACTAAAATTGATATAGAAAGAGAAGAAAATAAAATAGGTATCTTGGCCCAAAATCCCTTGCACATCTCTTGATTCAAGTTTCAACTAAGGTCCTCCTCCTAGCTAGCCACAAGATAGATTAATGCATTGGAATAGAGATGGATGGGAGCAAAATGGAATGGAAGAGGAGCTACGGCATGGAGAGTGAAGGAATGAAGATGAATGATACAATGGAATGTTAAAACATGAATTGATGAATGAATCCTCTTTTTAGCTATTGCCTGAGTGTGTAATGACATGCTCCCCTCACGTGTTCCTCTCATGCCTTACTTAATCAATTATTTCATATGTTCTACGACCTTTTCATTAAAAACTTGTAGCTTCGTTTGCATTATTCACGTGGCTTTTTAATTTATCCCACGTCACTCCACGTTCTACCCGTGTGTGTTTATTCCTTTCATTCCCTATGTCAGCTTGATTTGCTACCCATGTGCTCTTCTCTAGCTTCTTTCGCACGAAATAATCACATGTTATTCTCCTCTTTTTCCTTCATGTGTTTTAGTCTCTCCCACATCTTTTTCTCTTCATTTTCAACTCCCCTTTCCCTCTTTTCTTGTTGCTGTCTACATGGATCCATTTATGCTTGCCAAGAGTTTCCCATGTCAACTTCTGTGTGTGCATGAAGTTAAGAGCTGCTGCTTGTTCCTTCTTCCTAACTCGATTCTACTACGTGCTTTTTTCTTCATCTATAGTTCTTCACATGTTTTATAGCCCATAGCTTCATCTCTTCTAATTTGTGGCTCTCTTTATTCTATTTTTACCTTACATTCATGCTTCTCTTGAACCCATGGCTAATTGCATCCTTTCCACACATATCTTTTCATTCTTGTAGCTTCAGTCCCTGTTTTTGCATGTGTGTGTATTCGAGCTTCATTTATTTCTTCCCATTTAACTGCTCCTTACATAATTTCGATGTCAGAATCTACATGTGTGTGTTTGAGTTTCCTTCTCCATGTCAACCTGTAGCTTTTCATGTGTTTTACTGGATGCTGCTGTACGAGTAAATGGTTTTGCTCACTCTTCTTTCCTGTGTCTTCCTCCCTGAAACCCAAAACCTTACTTCCACATCCTCCAGCTATCCATTTGCCTAAGTGTGCTCTGTGTGTGTTTATGGAAGTGTGCTACAATGTGTTTGTGAGCTAAACTCGTGGATATATCTCTTCCTTAGCTACTTACATGTGACATGTAGGAGTGTGGAATGGATAGCTATATGTTTCTAGATAGAAGTATGGTTGTAGAGTGAAGGGGTGTGCATGGATGAGTGCTGTACAAGTGTGTAAGCCTGTGGCTTCCTTACGTGCTAAATGAAATGGGTGCAACGTGACAGTGTATGGATTTAATATGTGTGTGAGTGAGCTGGAGTGTTGCATGAGTGTGGAGTGTGTGGCTTCAAGTGAGGGAAGGAAACCCATAAGTAATATGTGTGTCATTGTGAGACAGCTGGACTTTGAGAGTGATGTGGATGTGAATAGCTTCGTGGAAGTGTATGGAGTGCATGTTACATGTTAGAGTCAAAGAATGATGTGTGAGTATGTGTTGATGTGTTACATGGGTGGGCTGCTATGTGTCAACTCCTTTGCCACATGAATGAGCTACTTTTTCATCCTTTATTGCACATATGATTAATTCCTCCCATTCCAATTTTAATTGCCCAACAAAAAAGCACACTTGAAGCCCAACTCTTCTCCTTCTCTTCTTTAAATCAATTTCTCATTCAAGCTCCAATTGCCTATTGAAAATATGCATAATTAATAAGGAATATTTAATAAGAAAAATTCACAAAAATTATTAAAAGAATTTATGCATTGAAAACCAATAATTTTGTGAATTATTTCCTAAAGTGCAAGAATAGTCAATAAACTCAAATATACTCCAATAAAATGCATTAAACCTTATTTAATTATTAAAATGCCTAAGTTTAAGGGAACTAATATAAATAAAAAATGGCATTTATCAGCTATGCATTGGCATACCACTAAGATGTTGAGAGAAGTGCAAGAGGCCATGACTACAATGGTCAACCATATGAGAGAATACGTTGAGGCCTATGAAATTATATTTAGGGCAATGACAGATCGGCTTCAAGAGCAAGTTGAGGTCCATGCAACCACTATTCAAGTGCTACAGCAATTGCATGAGACCATGAATAAGCAGAATCAAGAGGTGCCGGTTAAAAACTGAGTGGGTACTGGTCAGAACCTTAGTGTAGGGCATCAAGGGAAGAATGATGATATCTTAGTTATATTGGCCAAGTTTAAGAAGGCTAATCCTCCATCATTTTTAGGGGAGTTAGATACCAAAAAGGCTAAGAGGCGGTTAATGTAAATAGAGAAGATTTTTAAAGTTATGACCTGTACCACTGAACAAAAGGTGAAGTTAGCCATTTATAAGCTAGAAGGTGAGGAGGAGCATTGGTGGTAGAGTGCCTCTAGATTGTTGACCTCAAGAGGGATACCCTTGACTTAGGAGAGTTTCCAAACTGCCTTTGAGGGCAAATACTTCCCACCATCAATAAGGGCCTGCAAGGAAGCAGAGTTCAACTTCCTTGAGCAAGGAGAAATGAATGGGACCAGTACACAACCAAGTTTATTCAACTGTCCCCATTTCTCTTCATATTTGAAACAGTTTGATAATGAACCACGAAAGGCCAACAAGTTTGAGAAAGGCTTTAAACTTAAGTTGAAGGATAAAATTATACCCCTCCAAATTCATAATTTCGATAAATTGGTGGAGAAATATAGGGTGACTAAAAGGGCCTTGATGGAGAGTGAGGCCAAAAGAAAAAAGACTATGGAAGGCAAATGTGACTGAGGGATGGAACCCTTTAGAGGCGGAAACAAGAAAAGAAATAGTAGTGGTAGTGGCTCTTAGGGTAGGAGACCACCCCCAAGAAATGTCCCTCAAAGAAGGAGTGTAGGACCCCCGAAAAGTTCATCTAGTATTATATCAGTTTGTGGCAAGTATGGAAAAAGCCACGAGAGTGGACCATGCCCTATGTGCTATAATTATAGGAAGCCCAAACACTATACACGGACTTGCACGGTGTCATGAGAGTTGGCTTCATCTGTCAAACTGCCTGCACAAGGATGGGTGTTTCCACTTATGTAGCAAAAGGCTAGTAGGTCTCCTAATTTGATATGAGGAACTATTCTTGTCCATAATCATGTTATAGATGCATTGTTTGATTCAGGTGCAACCCACTCATTCATATTATATGACAGTGTTAAGTGTTTGAGTCTTAAAATTAGCCTGTTGCCATTTGAATTATTTGTCTACCCCTACTAGATATTTTATGATTATAATTGATGTGTGCCTAATTTGCATTGTACAATTGGATAGTCATTATAATACCCTTAACCTGATTTGCATTCCTTTACATGACTTTGATGTGAGTATTGGTATAGACTGGTTATTATCTAATAAAGTGATATTTGATTATAATTGTAAGGCTGTTTCCTTACCTACTAATATACCTGAAACTTGTCCTATAACTGAACTTGCTTGTGTGTTGTAACAACCCTAACTTTTAATCATCATAATTAAGGTTAAGTCTATAATTAATAATCATAAATCAAGGTTGAAAGTCATTACAACTAATTATATTCAAAAAATGTAAGCAAAATTTGAACCTTGATATCATTAGGGTCATTAATTAGACAACCATAATTATTCGAATGTGAAAGTGAATTTAATCATTAATAAGGAGCTTTTGATTCTTCCATCTATCAATTCCAACTCATAAAACCTCCTACAAGTGTTTCTAAATCATTCCTTAGTATTACCATAAAAGAAACTAAGGTTTTTAAGTGAATATGAGAAATTAAGCACTTTCACTGCGACTAAATTTTCTCGTGCCACAGCCAATTACTCTCAGGTTCAACTCCTTACACCTTCACAAATTTCACACATTTAGCCACGGTCAAATACCCCTTTCGTCGTGGTGAATTACCCTCTAGAACACCACCAAATTTGCCTCTCACACTTCGTCGCGACTAACTTCACTGTTTGCTGCAGTCAATTGCTCTCTATTTTCTTCCCTAGCAACTTCATCACATTTAGCCGAGGCTAATTAAATTTTGGTCACAGCCAATTCCTTCTGTTACCCTCCTTGGGCAACTTCATCACTTTTGACTGAGGCCAATTAAATTTTGGCTGAGGCCAATTCCCTTACGTTCCTATAAATCCCAAGATTTCATCTCATGTTCTCTAATTCCCCTTCTAGCAATACTCTAAGTCACTTTAACTTAGTTTGTAAAGATTTAGTGTCTTTCTTTTACCTAATCTACCTAACACATCTATCATTACCCATTGAAAACTCAAATGTGGATCCTTAACTCTCTAGCCACCATAAACTAGTGAGTTCATAGATCAATGACAGCAAAGAGTTCATACACTACTCACATTTTTCATTCAAACATAAGTTCCATTAGAAATTCCATACATCACTAGTTTAAGTTGGCATCAGATGTATCAAATGATTACAGTCTCTATGCTTGGTAATTCATGATGCAATGTGGCAATTACATAAAACTAGTAGTCTAGTTATACGAATACAATCTGATAAGTTTTCCAAACCTACCTACTACTAAACCTTATAATAAGCTTCCATTAATTTTCTCCTTGCCACTAAGAGGTCCGGTCCTTGAAAATGTTAGCCCACAATCAGGGTGAGATATATAATCTCAGTAATAAGGCAAATTTCATATATATGTATAGATTAATTAATACAATGCAATTTCATATTATCAATACCAGAACCATCAATTCAATTTACAAATGAACTAGTTGAGCTACCAATGACTATTGTTTCATACCAGCAATCATACACAATATCTTAATGGCCAATTGTAACATCTGGTTTTCTGAAAGCCAGAGAAAATGTGAGAAATGTAACGTGCGGTTTCTCTATAAATGAACAAAATTCACCAGATACAAAAGGAAGTCCCCTAAGATGATGTAGTTAAGGTCCCAAAAAATTTGGGAAGCATTCTAGACTTCTGAAAATGAGAATTGTAGCCTTAGATGGAAGAAACAACGGAGCTAGAATAAAGAAATAAATTCTTACGAAAAGCCTATGAAACATAATGGCATTTTCATAATTTTGAGCAATTTTTAGACTTCACATAGGAGGGCTTCTTAAATGAAATTTTTGAGTTCTCTGGGGTTCTCAGAGGCCCTAAAAACCATAGAATGCCCCGAGACAACTAAAGCCCCTCCAATAGACATTTTCCAACATTGATGTGCCCGAACTTTGACGGATTCATTCAGGAAGGTTTTAGGTCCAATTTGAGTGATTCCAAAGGCATTTTACTAAATTGGGAACCTAAGTTTTATAATGGAAAAGATGGTTCTAAAAAAGGAGCTAAAATGAAGGAGAAACAAAAATGCAAAGTATGAAGGGAAAAATGGGAATTTTTGAAAAGTGTAACTTATTTTCACCTATATATATGATGCACCCTTCTCCTCCCTTGATTATGCACGACCATTTTCTGCCTAAAACTAGAAGAAAACCCTAGGGGATGAGGCTCACAAGAAGGGGAAGAAAAGGAGGAGAAATCAATGGCTTAAGGTATGGAAATTAGTAGTTTTTCATGCTCTTTCTCTTCCAAACCTCTTCTCCTCCATTCTCCTTTGTTTCCTATGATTAAAATGAAGTTTATAAATCTGTTTTAAGGGAGAAATTGAGGGGAAAATTCGGATTTGAAGAGAAGAGCTCAAAGAACACAAGATTCAAGTGAGAAAAAACAAGAAAACAAGGTAATTTCTCTTCCTATGGTTATCATTTTTAGTTCCCTTCTCCACCATTTCGCCCCACTTGAGAAAACCCCAGGAGGAGATGATTTTTAGGTAGAATCAAGCATGAATCTAAGGAAAAAGGGTGTGAAGATTAAGAATATGCAAAGGGAATTATCAAAAAGCCATTAGATTTCAAGATGCAAATTCTAGGGTTTCAATTGCACCTTGTAAAATCTGATTTTGTATGATGATTCCTAGGCCTAAATAAGAGTTTGAATGAGCTCCTAAGATCCCTAAGAGGCCCCCCATATGCTTCTTCCCTTGAGAGAATAAAGAAAGCTTCATAGAATCCAATATGCTCTATTGTCTCGGCCAAGAAGGGTTTTCATAGCTAGGGAGAGTTTTAAATTTTTCTAAGGCCATTCTTGAGTTATATTTAATGAATGAAAATGAAAAGAGGCCTTGGAAAAAATTTAAAACTCATAGAAATTGATTTGGTGCCTTAGGTTCCATATTATGACCTAAAGAAGCAACATGGTGCTAAGCCTTTTGTTTTAATGGTGTGATGATTCCAAGAGGTTTAAAAGGAGTCAAGAATCATATTTGAAAGAAAAAAAATGAGGCCTAGAAGTCATTTGAGAGGTGTTGCTTCATTAGGTGCCAATATGGACTATAATGGGGGTTATAGAGCAATCTAGTACTTAAACAAGTTGTATGGCTTTAGAGAATGTTTCATGAACTTAATTGGCTCCCAAAAATTGTATCTAGGCTAAAAGAAACTATCTCCACCAATTTGTGAGTGTGTAGCCAAAAGAGGAGGCTTGAATCCAAAAGGAAAAGTGTGTAATTGTGTACAAGGTAGCTCTTTCCACCTTCTTTCATGTATAGATGTGTGTTTAGCTTGTTTTAGAATGTGTGTATGTGTATTTTCAAGCTATGAAAAAGTATGCTAGCATGCCTTTACATATTATCCTTCTTGATGCCATGTTATGTTTTCAAATGTTTACATGATATTTGTATGAGTTTACTTGAGTGTGGAGAGGCCAAGAACTCTTCCCTTTGGTGAGGATGAGCCAAGAACCCTTGAGCTTGTTTGAGACAAAGTAAAGAGTCTCCCAAAAGCAAAGTGGGCTCCTAAGATTATGGTTGAGTCCAAAGCTCTTAAAGAATGGGTGAGGGAAGTCCAAAATCCATAAGGAGAAGTGTGAAGCCAATCTAAGTACTTGGTGAGCTCTTGAATGTCTTGTATGCTTGATTTATATGCCAAGTTTTCTTTTAAAATGTCTATGACTTCTATTTCCTCCCTGCATGCATTTAAAAAGCTTGCTTTGCACATATTATGTATGATTGAATGAGATATGAGCTATTGGGATTCTTTGAATCTCATCTCCTCCTCTCTAATGATCTAACATGCTAGGAGGACCAAATAATTATGGTGAAGGGAGCCAACAACCATGAAGAGGAAAGATTGACAAGCTTATGCATGATTTTGTCCATTTTGGAACCATAGTGATGGTTCATATTGTATATGATGTTGTATATGTACAATGAACCTTGAGACATATGTAAATATGCTATTATGTGATGTTTATAACTATGGAGATGATGTATGAGCTTTAGAATACAATTTGAGTTTATAATGTCCAAATGTGCAATGTGGAAGTATGATGCAAATATGCATAAGTGTGGGTTGAATGGAAAAAATGAGATACATGAGGTTTGGGACCATTTGGGTAGCCTACAAAAGTCTTAAATATACTTTTAGACTTGCTCAAAAGGTGCCAACACCAAGGGGAGGCCATTTGGCAAGTTTGGTAACTTATATGGAGCCAAATTTGACCATAATAGAACTTTTTAGCCAAATTGGTTAGTCTTGCCCTAAAATTTTGCATGCAATTAGATCTCATTAAGAGCTTTTTGGAAAGCTAAAGAATATAATTTTCTAAGGTCTATAGAATATTTGATGAATTTTCAAAGTTGGGATTTTTTATGGATTCTGGTATGTGCACTGTTCATATTGGTAGTTTTGTGTTTTGTGTCATCTGATGGCCGAATGGTGTCCAATGCTTGTGAAATTTTATATGTATAAACTAGAGATCATAATATTTCTTTAGCCATAGATATCACCTCATTTGGAGGTCTGAGAAAAGATTTATATATTTTTGAAGTTGGCTGTCAGTAGCAGTGGCGCCCCAGGAGTTCAGTTACTGTTCCATAGGTTCCTAATAGCTAAACATATCTATTTAATTCTGAAATTATTTTTACTATCTAGTTAACATTTTTAGTTTTCCATAATGACCAAATCTGTATAATTTTGATTTTTATAGAATTAGTTATAAATTTTAGAATTTTGTATCAGTAATCTGAACAGTAGCCCAGGCAGCCGGCGACCTCTGTATCTTTTCGGATGTCAAACGTCCTCCATGATGCATGTTATGATCTGGGCACATTTTTAGTGTGAATTAGACATCCTAATATTTCTAGAATAACCAAGATTTCATTGTTTTAATTTTTTTAGATTTAGTTATGATTTTCCAAAGTTTGCCTAGAAAAGAGGCCAAGTCTGGCCGAAAATAAATTCCCATTTTTCATGCTCCATTTCGGTTTCCATGGGTTGTAGGCATGTTTTTGGGGTGTAAACAAGTTGTAATGATGTAATTAAATATGAGGGTACATAGAATAAGCTCACACGGTCCACGTGACACTAAAATGAATTTTTAGATACAACACAACACAAAAATATTTCTTATTTTCTTGCCTTTTTCATGCAAAGCTCAAATGATTTATGATATCAAGTTATGTAAAGACATGAGATGAGCTAGAATTTATAGTGTTACACTAATAACACAGGGAGAGAGCTATCCACGGCACCTACTCTATAATGAGCACAACTAGGGCTCAGTGTATCTGGGGTCTAATCACAATCTAGTGCCCGATCGAAACACATGTATGGGTGGCAGCTACACCACAGGTCCACCATGGACTCACAAGGTCTAATTACAATAACAATTCAAGTAGTCAACCAATTATTTAGCATTTCAAAATCATATATGTGCCAACAATAGTAGATTAACATGAACATATATATAGAACTAGGAAATTAACCCTGGTTACCTTAATGAAGCCAATTACTCTGCCTCTAGCTACCATTATAATTCAAATGCACACTAAGCCTAAAACAAGTATAGTCATCATCATTTCTAGCAATAAATCATATATCCAAAGGGTTAAACCACCAATGGCTACCTGAAAGTTACTTACCTAGCTTCTTAAAGGGTCAATTGCACCAATTCAAGGTCAAGACATCAAAACTCACAATGGTTCACTCCCCACATCTCTATTTTCGCACATATACAAGGCATGCACCAAAAGTCAGTCTAAATCATGGGAATTTACTATACACATCTCGTAAAAGGAGAGAAATCACTTACCCATACATCTAAGAGGTTAAATGGACTAAGATGAGCCTCAACTACTAAGAGCACATCATGGGACATTCCCAGAAAATTTAGTTTTTCACCTTTATCTTCTTGTAATTTCGCACAATAGCAGAACCCATTATAAATCAACCCTTAGGGACATTTTCCAGCAAAATAATATACAAAATATAAGGGAAATGCTTACCTAATTATCCCTCTAACCTCCAACTCCGAAAATCTTGCAACAATCATCCAAGAACCATATTTCATCCTAAGAAGAAATGAAAAATTCTTAAAATGACAAACCAATTTAGACCAAAATGAAGAAGAGAATGAGAGGGACATGTTTTATATAGATTACCTTGGCCAAATCTTCCTCTAGAAGTAAGAAATGGTGGAGGAATGCAGAAAACCCTAGCCTCCTCTCTTCCTATGCGAAAATAGAGTTCTTCCTTGCCTAAGATTGAGTTAGTCTGTAGAATAGAGGATAACGGGCTGAGTAAGTTAGGGTTTTAGATGGGTTTGGGCCAAGCCTAAAGCCCAAAATCCACTTAGGTTCAGATATGTACTTATTGGGCCATAAGTTGAAAGGTTTAGTTGATGAAATGAGAGTTGGGCTCTTAAGAAATGAGATTGGACCTTCTTACAAACTAGAAGTGGGCTTTCTTATTTGGCATATGACATAAATACATTGATCATAAAACCCAAATTAAATGTCTAACTCCTCTTAGTTAATTCCTTAATTAAACCCCATAACCATAATTAATATATCTCCACCTAACAATAACTAAATATGATTATTAGCTCAAAATATCTAAAACAAATCCATTTCTTTAGAAACCTTATTTTCCTTATTTTTCCCCAAATCCTTGTATTAATTCCTTAATTCACCATAATCCTCATTAATAAATTTCGGGGTGTTACAAGTGTTCGCTACCCAAGTCAGGAGGTACCTTAAGTGTGGTTGCTAAGGGTTTCTAGTGTTCTTTTCATTGCATGTTGAGGTTGATGATGGGTTAGAGGATATACCTACGAGTAGGGAGTTCCTTGAGGTTTTCCCTAAAGAGTTTAGTGGACTACATCCAAAGAGAGAGTTAGAGTTCTCCATTGAGTTGGTAATCGGTACAAGTTCAATCTCCAAGGCTCATATAGAATGGTGCTCACAGAGTTGGTTAAGTTAAAGAGCCCACTAGAAGAGTTGCTTGAGAAAAGGTTCATTAGGCTAGTTGTATCTTCGTGGTGAGCACTAGTGTTGTTTGTCAAGAAAAAGGATGGTAGCCTTAGACTTTGTATTAACTATAGGTAATTGAACAAGGTGACCATAAAAAACAAATACTCTTTGCCTAGGATTGATGACTTACTTGACCAATTAGTTAGAGCATAAGTCTTTTTAAAGATTGATCTCAAATCCAAATACCACTAACTTAGGGTCAAGGCTGAGGACATACCTAAAACAGCCTTTAGGACTCGGTATAGCCATTACGAATTCTTAGTCATGCCTTTTGGATTGACCAATGCCCTTGCTATTTTCATGGATTACATGAATAGGATTTTTAGGCCATACCTTGATCGATTTGTGGTAGTATTTATTGATGATGTACTTATGTACTGATAAACATGATTTTTTATACATTTTATTCTCCTTATCTTAGGCATTTTAATGATCAAATGTGGCTTTAGGGATTTACTTGGGTGGATAATTGATTTTAGTAGCCATTTTTGCACTTTAGGAATTAAACTACAATATAATTGATTTTAAATGCATAAATCATTTTAAATGAATTTTGTGAACTGTTCTCCTTTGTTTTTATATAGATTTTAGGCAAATCATCTCTCATGTTGATGAAGGAATGGATGAATCATGCTACACAACTTCCACATTGAATCATGCTCCATGTTGCAGCAACATAAAAACACACATTCCATGTAGTAACCCATCAAATCATCATGTTCTGTTCAAGGGAGAAACAGAGAAGTATAGCCACGGGTTCTAGCTAAGGAGCTACATGAAGCTAAGATGCACACAAAAGCATGTGCACAAAGGAAGAAGTAAGCTTGAGCTTGGGTACATGAAGCAAGAAGAAGAAAGCTGGGGTTTTACGGGGAAAGAGAAGAGAAGGGTTGCAAAATATGTGAAGAAAGAAGCTTCAAAGAAGAAGTATGAGCTAGAGAAAACACGAATAATCACACATGCAAGCTATGGGTTGAGTGGGAAAGAGGAAGAACAATGCATGATGAGAAGCCACGTGGGAGAGTTTCATATGGAAGATGAAGCTAGGAAGTAGTAGCTAGCTCACGGGAAGAAGCTATATAAAGAGAAAACACGAGTGAAGGAAGGCCGCGGCATGATGGCTTGAACAAAGGAAGATACATGCATGCAGATTTTAATGTAGAAATCTAACGTAGGAAATCATAAACTCATGGAAAGGGACTTGGGTGAAGGATTCAAGAAGTAGCATCCATAACACATAGCTACCATTCCATACTCCTACATGTCACATGTAACACATGAGGGTTTTGTTTTGAAAAGGATAAAGGAAGCTACACATAAGATGGGGGAGAAGGTAGTCTCAAGTATTATGTGCAAGTAAGAGAAGAAGCTTAGGCTAAAGTAAAAATGGAGAAGAGACGTGGAAAGGAGCTGGGCTTTGAACACACTCATGAGAACCACAGGTTGAAGGGATTAAAGAAGAAGAAGGCTTGGGTTTTACATGGGAACAAAATTATGGAGAAAACAAATGAAGAAGCTTGGGCTAACGAGGGACTTGAAAAGAGCAAAAACATGAAGAATCAATAAATGGATAAGCCACATCACTCACAAAGAAGCTTGGGCTGACAAGGGACTTGAGAAGAGCAGAAAACACAAAGAATCAATAAATGGATAAGCCATGTCACTCACAAAAAAACAGCTGGGCATGGATAAGCCACGATTTTGAAAGAAAATGAAGGAAGCTCACATATGCAGAACACATGAATCTGGCTTTGGTAGAGAGAAGCAAACGAATAAGCATGGATAAGGTTCGAAGAGAAGAAGCTTGTGAATAGATGCTATGAGTTAGAGAAGAAGAATAATAAAAAAATTGAGCTGGAAATAAAGAGTAATAACGTGGAAAGCATATGGAAATAAGAAGCATGTAGCATCACATTGGGGTCCACACATATACACAAAGGCTGAGCATGTGAAGAATAATAAAAGGAGTAGCATGTGATTCAAGAAATTGAAACAAAAGGGTTAGGAAAATGGCTAAGGGTGACACACAAAAAAGGAAAAGTTGAGCACATGGAAAAAGAATAAATGAAGCATATGAAGAGCACATGAAAAGAGGCTGGAGGTAGAGGAGGATTGATGTTATATCATGCATTGATTGAATAAAAATAGAGACGATTCCATTCATATACATTCGCATATCTTGAAACCAACCCCTCTATGCTATATTCATTTCCACTTCATTTCCTTCATTGCCACCTCCAATAAAGCTTTAATCCTCCATCTGTGACTAGCTTGGAAGAAGATCCATAGTGAAAGCTTGAATTCAAGGAGAAGAACAAGGGATTTTGGCTAAGATTCTTATCTCTTTCTATATTTTTCTATTTTCTTGTACATGCTTGGTTGAGATGTATTAGATTGAGATTGGTGTAGTTTATAATTAGTGACTAGTTAGACACTAATTAGGAGAGTAATTGATGTCTAATTGATTAATTTTAGTGCTAGATTTTCATGTTCCTACCATTTTCTATATGTGCAATTAAGGTATTTGATGAAATACATGTGAGAATTGGTGTGCTTAATTGTCTAATTTTAGAATTCATTGGAGTTTAATTAGTTAATTAAATCTCTTAGGGTGTTAATTCAAAGGCCAATTAATCAATTAATCATTCAATTTAAGTGTTCATTGATCCTAATGACAAGAGTTAGCAATTTGATGCGGGATTAAGGTTTCAATTCAACATTAAATTGTTAATCCCTTGATTCTTGTGTGGTAACTCAAGATACATTGTTAAAAATACAATTAGGGATTCTTAGGCCAGAATTAATTACAATTGAATTAGGATAAGGATAGTGGATACCAAAGGACGAATCCAAAGCTAGTCACAAGTCTATCATTCACCCATAGTTCCATACAATTAGGTAGCAATTAAGAACTTTAATTCGATTTCATTTTAATTAGTTTAAGTCAATCAAACCCCCTTAGTTAGGAAGTTTCTAAAGTTCTTTTACACTTTAAAAACTCAATTAAATATTGAATTCCATTTCTGAAGGAGATGACCTAGGTTGCAACACTAGCTATATAATTTCTCAACTTAGTTTTATTTTGAGGGTTGCGTGACACGACCTTTCATGTACTCCAAGAGTAGTGAGGAACATTGATAAATGCTATTTTTATATCTTCTATTCCTCTTAACTTAGAGTTTTTAATAATTAAATATGGTTTTAGATTTTAATTAGATGAGATTTTATTTTAATAACTACTTTTGCACTTTAGGAATTAAATTTCTCAAAATTTTCTAAAACATTTCAATTTTTTTTAACAAAATAAAGAGGAGATGAAATGGAATAGCTCTCCCCCTCCAACATTTAAATGTTGCATTGTCCTTAATGCTAGCACAAAATCCAGTCAATAGATAAACATCATAATATAAAGAGAGTGGAAGGAAAGTATACAACCGGATGAAGGTGAATTGAAGATCTGAAGGTGGGCATAGATTCCCATGTAGCTGGTTAGCAATTTATTTCCTACAAAACAAAAACAAAACAAATAGTGTTACAGAAAAGAAGAAGAAAACTGCATCCTAAACTAAAAAGAACTCTATCAGAGATTAACTAATCATAAGTATCAAAAACCAAAATTAAAACAGCTTTATTCCTTTTCAGTTCTATAAATTCAAGTCTCACTGCTTTGAAGCATTTTGATTGATCATGCAGTATTGATTCATGGACTTCCTCAACCATCAGTAGTCTTGGAAAGTCAAATTCAGCATATTTAAAAGCAATAAAAGAAGGAAAATCAAATTTAGGAAATTCAAAACTAAAGAAAGAAAATTTGAAATAAAAATTCTCTAGATATCTATCAAAACTAATAAAATTAACTAGACTCCCATAAGTAAGAGTCACTGCATCAACAAAAAAATTTAATTACAACTTCTCATAGTCTTTTGAGTGAAAATCCTTCAAGGTATCTGGCAGTTGCTTAATCTCAGTTAGGAGAGTCTGTGGCTTGTTGGAAATTAGCTCACCTACTCCATGAATCTGTTCAGGACTCTCAACAAAAGAAATAGTATCTTCCCTGACCAAAGAGACATCAGTAGGCTCACAAGATTCTAGACAATGATCAACAATAAGGTTAAGTCTCTCACTAATATCAACAACAGCACAATGATCAACAGGATTTTCAATATCAGTAATATCTCTATGCATGCTCTCATTAACACTAGTATGATCAGTAGAATCAATCTCATTAACAGTTTTAGTGCAAACACAGGAATCCATGGATTCAACAGACTTATCAAACCTCAAAAACTCATCGATCTCAATATATACAGGACATGTATGCATATCATCACATAAGCATCTCAAATTAGAGTTTGAATTATCAACAATAAGCTACTCAACAATTGTAATATCCATGTCATTATCACATGCTACAACTACTATTTCATTAGTCTTGTTATCACATACTAGGTCACCTTCACACTTATCTAGTACCCTAGACTTAATAGAATTATCATCAATTGGCTCAGAAATGAATTTACCACTATGGTCACAACTAGGAGTAGAAAAACCAAGTGTATCAGTACATAAGGATTCATGAACATCACAAAAAGTATCAGTTTTGCTACCACAATCAATCAAATCAAAAGATTCAACAATAATTTCCTCATCTACTTCATCATCATTAAGCAGTTCAGAATCAACATTATCATATGTATCAGTAGTCATAGTGCTATCAAGAATACAAGAGTCAGTCCTAATAAATTACAAAGTATTAGAAGATGGAAGGATATTACCTAATGAAGAAGATTCTTCATCCTCTAAACATTCTCTTCTAAATTGATCTTTATTTAATTTAGCAACACTTGAAGTTGGTTGATTCATTTGAACTCTCGAATCTTTCATGAGGTTGTCAATCATCTGTTAATTTTGAAGATGCAACTGTTCATTTTCCCGTTGGAGTTGAAGATTGTAAGCATTTATTTGTTACATCATTCTCTCTTCTCAACTTGGTTCCTAGTGGGGCTCTTGTTACATGTACCTCTCATGATAGTTATAAGAATGATACTCTGGCTCTTGCACATGGAAGTTATGGTATGGCTTCTAATGATAGTGATAATTGGGGTGAACTTCATATGGATGATAGTATGGTTGGTAGCATGGTGGTTGAACTTATTGGTATTGCTGTGCTTGTTGTACTTGTCTGCGTTGCTCAAGGATGCCATAAAGCATTGATATGGCTTCATCCAACTTCTGGACAATCTTATCATTTGCATAAGAATCATAGACACCTTGATTAGACAAATAATATGGATCCATTTAAAGCAAAGAAAATGAGCAGTACAATTAATTTCAGCACAAGAGAATTTACTAACAAATTATAACTGAAATTAATTCTAATTCAATAAAATAAAAATCAAATGAAGTTAAGGACTATCTAATAATAAAAAACACTTTAAAACAGAGGTTAATCACACAAAATAAACTCACAGAAAAAAAAAGAAAATTAAATCTAGAAAAATTGAAAAATTCCTAAAAAAATTTTGAGAAAATACTAAAAAAATAGGGAAAATGCCTTAAATGTTGGAATTTGGCCATAAAATGTGCACCTAATAGCTTTTCTATTGCTTTTGCTCAAAACACCCAAAAACCTTAGAAAATAAAGTTTGAGAATTTTCTGGGCACCTTAAACAAAAATTCCAGCAAGCAAACTAATTGATGCGTAACACCAAAATTACTAAAATCCAAGTTTAAAATAAGGGAAAAATCAAACCAAAATAGAACAAAAATAGAGTTAAAACACCTAGAAACCTTTTCAAACAATTGAGAATCCAATTTTCTAGCAACGGTGCCAAATTTTGACAGTTGTGTCGTGCAACCTTAAAATAAAACTATGTTGAAAAATATATAGCTAATGATGCAACCTAGATTGTCTCCCTAGGAAATGTAATTCATTGTTTAATTGGGTTTTCCAAGTGTAAGAGGACTCTACAAATTACCTAATTAAAAGGGGGTTTGGTTTAATTAAACTACTAGAATTTAAATTGAATCAAAATTCCTAGCTACTTCTACCTAAATGCATGAACTAATAATGAATGATAAACTTGTGACTAGCCTTGGATTCATCCCTTGGTATCCACTATTCTTATCTTAATTCAATTGTGATTAATTCTGGTATAAGAGTCCCTAATTGTGTTCATAACAATGTATCTTGAGTTACCATGCGAGAATCAAGAGATCAATAATTTAATGTTGAATTGAAACCTCAATCCTGTACTAAATCGTTAATTCTTCCCTTTGGGATCAATAAAAAATAAATTTGATTAATTAATGGATCAATTAGTCTTTGAATTATCACCCTAAGATGTTTGATTAACTAATTAAACTCCAAGGAATCCTCAAATTAGACAATTAAGCACTCAATTTCATTTATGCATTTCATCAAATACCTTGATTGCATACATGAGAAATTAGAAGAGAATGAAAAATTCAGCATTTGATTCAATCAATTAATCAATAAAAAGTATCCTAATTAGTGTCTAACTAGCCACTAATTGCAACTACACAAATTTCCAATCAAATACATCTCAACCAAGCATGTATAAGAAAAAGAAAAAGTGTAGGAAATTAGGAAAATCTTAGCCAAAATTCTGTTTATAATCCATGGATTCAAGCTTCTCCAAGAGCCTTCCTCCTAGCTAGCCACAAGGGGGAGACTTAATGTTTCATGGAGGTGAAAGAATGGTGGAGAATGTGTGACGACCCTAGATTCTAATACCAGTGATTATAGCTAAATACACAATTAATAGATAATGATCAAGGTTTGGAGTCATCGCAATTAATTACATTATGAAAATATAGGGGAAATTTAAACCTTGATACTGCTAGGATCATCAACTAACAACCATAACGGGATCATGCATAAGAAAGGTTTATACCATCATTAAAGGTTTATGATTCACCCATTGATCAATTTCAACCCACAAAAACATCCCACCAATGTACTCATACCATTCCCTAACATTAGCCTTACTGAAATTAGGGTTTCTAGGTCAAATATAAGAGTTTGGGGACCTGCGCCGCGACTTGGAACTTTCCCGCCGCGGCTAAGTTAGGTTCTGGAAGTCAAAAACCACATTTTTAAACTTGCGCCGCGGCCCAGTTACTCTCTGGAATTTTCTTGACTTTCGCCGCGGCGAGTTGGACCTGCGCCGCGGCCAACCTATGTGGCGCCGCGGCGAGTTTTGCTACTGTAACCTCCCTAATTACTTTTCTCGACTCGCGCCGCGGCGGGACTTCTTGCGCCGCGGCGAGGTTACGTTCTGTCACCTCCTGGGCGATTATTTTCACTCCGCGTCGCGGCGAGATTTCTCAAGCCGCGGCGTCCCTCGCCACTGTCACTCCCTAGGCCGCGGCGAAGCCCTCTTGGCCGCGCGTGTCACTCCCTCCTGTAGCTATTTCCCCTCTATTTGTACACTCTATTCCTCTTCTTAGGGACACTCTAAGGTCACTTCCCCTCATTTTATATGGCTCTAATGGCATTTATCTACCTTATTTACTTAGTTATACTTCCATTACCAACTCAAAACCTATATGCCCGTTTCTTTCCTCTAATTACCATCCATCAGCAAGTTCATAAAATATCAACAACAAAATATACATGAACTACCAGCAACTATCCTTTAATACACAATAAATGGGGGTTCCGTATATTAGGGGCTCATATCAATATCTCAAGGGTTACATTTCCATTGATAAGCAATATTACATGTCAGCACCAATTACAACAGAAATCATAAGTCCATACAACAACTACCAAATTAAGATGAGATCTAACCCCTCAATTCATACATCCTCAATAAATCAAATGTTCAAGCCTACACTTGGCAATGCAGATACATGATGATGCTATACATTAAGGAATACAAAATTAGCATCTATACTAGCTAAGTCAGCCCAAGTGTAGCCATCTCCCCATAGGTTGAAGCTTATGGATTTTCATCCACTTGCTTACCCTTATCCTTACTCGAGGAACTTTCACCTGAAATATTAATCCCACAACACGGGGTGAGATATAAATCTCAGTAACCAAAGCAATTCCATCATATAATCCAGTTTAATCAACATATATGCATAATTCCAAATCCATATCAGAATCATATCAGTCATTTCAGCAAATGAAACGATTAGGCTATCATGATTACTATCCCATACTAGCAATCATATAATTAATATGTTAAAGGCCATTAACACCGGGAGAGGCCCGTCCACGGCACCTACTCCCCATTGAGCACAACCAGGGCTCAGTGCATCTGGGGTTGATCATACCCGGTGCCCGATCGTGGCACATGCACGGGTGGCAGCCGCACCACAGCTCCACCATGGACTCACAAGGTCCAATCATAATATAACAGATAGCCAACCAATTCATTCAACATTTCAAATCATTCATATATAGCAAATATGAAATTAAAATAGATACATGCATGGAATTACTGTAAACCCCGGTTACCTCACTTGCAGACAATTGCAACAGCCACCACAAATCCCAAATTCGGATTTAAGTATCTCCCACCAGAATTTTCAATGTGTCACCCAAAATCCTAAGCAAATTCGTACAAAATTAATGCCCATAATACAAATAAGCTATGGGGGTCTCAAACCATAAAAGAAAGCATCAAAATGGGGGGTTTAAAGTCTCCTAATACTAACCCCAACCTCAACCTACGAATTTCACCAAGAAAACCTCCAAACACTCACTTTTCAGATTTTGGGTATAATGAAATCTCTCCAAATGAAAAACTAATCGGACCAAATTAAAGAGAAAGATGAGGGGGTTAAGTTCTATAACTATTACCTTGGCCAAATCTTGCTCTAAGTGTGTGGAAATGCAGAATCTTTGCCCCAAACCCTAGCCTCCTTCTCCACCTCCGAATTTGCCTCTTGAGTTTCAAAAAAATGAAAGTGTGGCTAAAGCAATTAGGGTTTAGATGGGTTTAAGTTGGGTCAAAAGGCTGGGTCATGGGTTGCTCCAAGTCCAAACCCAATTGGGTTTCAGATTTTGCTTATTGGGCCAGTTTTTAAGTGTTGGGCTGCATAATTCTGTTGGGCCAGTTTTCACTTATTGGGTTGCTGAAGTTTAATAGGTTTTGGGCCTAATTTGAAGGGCTCAAGGGCTTGGGTCTGCACAAGGGTAATTGGGCCATTTAATTGAGCCTATACAAGATAAATCTTGGGCCTCTATCTCATTAAATTAGTTTGGGTTTACCTCTAATTCATTGGGCCTCCATTAGCCTCTTATCATGATTTAATTTAATTTGGGCTTAGATGTAAATCTCCATCCTAAATAAATCCTCAACCCATATTACCAATTTATCTCTCTAGAATACCTATTCACTAACTTGCCCAATTATGCTCTATTAATTATCCTTAATTAATCTTAATCCATAATTAACACCTTAATTAATTTCGAGGTGTTACAGAATGGAATGAGGATGAAGAGAAGTAGCTATGACATTGTGAATTGTAAATGACGATGGAATGGTGGTGTCTTATTTTTAATGGATTGATCCTCTAGATGAATGGCCCTTCTCATGTGTTTTTTAATCATTACACGTGCTTACAAGTCAGCCCACAGCTCACATGCTTCTTTTTTTTTTATTCTAATAGTGTAACATCCTAAAATTAATTAAGGTGTTAATCATGGATTTAGAGTAATTAAGAATAATTAATAGAGGATAATTAGGCAAGTTAGTGAATATGAATTTTAGATAGATAAATTATTAATATGAGTTTGAGAATTAATTATGACAGAAACTTCATCTAGGCCCAAATTAATAAATCATGATAAGAGGCTAATGGAGGCCCAATGAGTTAGGTGCAAACCCAATCTAATTCCATATGATAGAGGCCCAAGATCTACCTTGTATAGGCTCTTATAAGTGGCCTAATAAACCTTGTGCAGACCTAAGACTATGGAGTTCTTAAAATTAAGTCTGGCCTAATAAAATTATGCAGCCCAACACCTTAAAACTAGCCCAACAAGCTCAAATCTGAAGCCCATTAGGAGTTGGACCTTTGGAGTAACCTATGACCCATATTTGACCTAACTTAACCTAACTAAGACCCTAAAAACTGACCAGCCACCTCCCTCATTCTACAAAACATAGACACAAAAGAAAATTCGAAGGTGTGAAGGAGAGGCTAGGGTTCTTAGCATAATTTCACATTTTCTCACATTTAGAGCAAGATTCAGCCAAGGTAATAGTTATACAACTTAATCCCCTCATCTTTCTCTTTAATTTGTCCTGATTAGTTTTTCATTTAGAGCATTTTCACCATACCCAAAAATCTAAAGTGTGGTTGTTTGGGGATTTTCTTGATGAAATTCGTAGGTTGGGGTTAGGGCTGACATTAGGTAAGTATAAACCCTCCATTTTGATGCTTTCTTTGTTAATTTGAGACCCCCATAGCTGATTTATAAAATGGGTATTAATTTTGTACGAATTTGCTTAGGATTTTGGGTGAAATATTGAGATTTCTGGTAGAAGATACTTCAATCCGAATTTGGGACTTGTAGTGGCTGGGTAAGTGTTCTTTAGGTAGTTATTAGCATTTAAATTCTTTAGGTACTTGTTGCTACTGTAAATGATGAATTAAAGTGGTAATTCTCTGATGCTATAGTTATAGGGAGATTTTTATACCATTAGTGGCTGTTGCAAATTGTCTACAAGTGAGGTAACCGGGGTTTACATTAATTCCATGCATATGTTAGTTTAAATTTTATATTTGCTGTATATGAATGATTTGAAATGTTGATTGAATTGGTTGGCTATCTATGTATTATGATTAGACCTTGTGAGTCCATAGTGGAGCTGTAGTGCAGTTGCCACCCGTGCATGTGCTTCGATCAAGCACCAGGTTATGATCAAACCCTAGATGCACTGAACCCTGGTTGTGCTTAATGGGGAGTAGGTGCCATGGACGGGCCCCTCCTGATGTTATTGGCCTTTGACATGTGAAAATATGATTACTAGTATGTGATAGTAATCATGATAGCCTAATTGTTTCATTTACTGATATGACTGATATGATTTGGATGTTAATTTTGATTCATGCATATATGTTAATTAAACTGGATTATATGATGGAATTGCCTTAGTTACTGAGATTTATATCTCACCCCGTGTTATAGGAATTACAATTTCAGGTGAAGGTTCCTTGGGTAAGGATAAGGGCAAGCAAGTGGATGAACATCCATGAGCTAAGGCCTAGTGTGGGGGAGCTACACTTAGTCCAAGTGTAATAGAGTAGGATGCTAAATTTTCTTAACCTTTGTGTAGCATCATCATGTATCTGTATTGCCAAGTGTAGGAGTCGGTATTTAATAATATAATATGTATCTATTGAGGAGTTGGCCTTACTTTAGTTTGGTATTTGATGTATGGACTTATGATATCTGCTGTGAGCCTTGTTGAACCATAATATGGCTTACCATTGGAAATGTAATTTTTGAGATATCGATATGAATCCTTAATGTATGAAACCCCTACTTATTATGCATCGAAATGATAATTGCTGTTAGTTCATGAATTCCTATCATTGTTACTCTACAAACTTGCTGATGAAGGGCAACTAGAGAAAAAAAGTTAACTCTTAAACTCTGAACTTGTAAGGATAGATTAGATAGGTGAATTAGGCTAATGAAGGATATTTAAGCCCTATAATTAAGGTAGAGGGGCCCTAGGGTGTTATTAGAGGGGGAGTGGAGAGCATGAGGTAAGAATTTAGGAGTTGTAGGACCAAAAGACAATTCGTCGCAGCTAAAATGGAGTTAGCCGCGGCCAATAGAGGCGAGGTTGCCCAGGGAGAGTGCCAGAGGAAATTCATTGCGGCGAAATGTGTAATTAGCCATGGCAAAATGTGAGGGGCTAAATTGGGAATCGTCCAGAGGGAAATTCACCGCGGTGAAATGGGTAATTGTTCGAGGTGAACTTTTATGAAAATGAGCCAGGCATTCTAGAGAGGAATTAGCCGCGACGAAAGGAGGTATTGGCCGCGGCCAATATCGAGAGGCGAGCGAGGTAAGTTCTAGGAGGCTTCTTCGCCGCAGCGCCATGTAGGTTGGTCGTGGCGAAGGTCTGCCGTGGTGAAATCAGTAACGAAGAAAGGATGAAACCGAGAGGAATTGGCCACGACTAAGGGGAAATTGGCTGCGGTGAACATCCTGAAACTCTTAAATTGGCTAAGAAACCTTGGTTTTTCATATGATAACCTCAGGGGATGATTTATAAATAGTGATAGAAGATTCATGTGAGTTGAAATTGATAGATAATAGAATCAAGGCTTATAAATAAATGTTTATCTCCTTTATGAACATAAGTGCTTGTAATTGTATGATTGATGACTCTAATCACATTAAGGTCCAAATTTTCTCGTATTTTCATAATGTAATTGGTTGCAATGCCTTGTAACCCCAACCTATGATTATTTATCATGTATTAAACCTTAATTACAATGAGTAGAAGTTAGGGTCGTCACACATAGCTTCCTTCTTGTGTATATGAGTGTGGGCCCCATTATGAATGGATGATGATTCTTATTTCCTTGTGCTTTCCATGTGTAGCTCTTTCTTCCTCTTTACATGTCAACTTTGTGTGTGTTGTCTTTCCCATAGCTTCTTCTATTTTTATCTCTCATGTAATAGCTACTAGTGTAGCCTCTTTACAAGCCTCTTCTTACAAAATAAATCACTTGGCTTTCTTTATATATTCATTCCCACGTCATTTCTCTTATTCCTCCTCCATGTCAGCTTTATGTATGCTTGACGTTAAGAGCTACTGCTTGTTCCTTCTTCCCAGCTTGAATCTACTACATGCTTCATTCTTTGCTTGTAGTTTTCCAGTGTTTCTCCTTCGACTCAAGTTGCATGCTTCATGTTTCAGCTCCTTCTCATGCAATTCTGAATCTTCAACTCTGTTCCACGATAGAAAATGTTGTACATAAGAGCTACGTGACCCGTGAGTGTGTTCTATGCTTCTACGGGGGCGAACGTGCTTGTGTTAGTGTGTACATGTGGCTGAAGCGTGTTAATGTGGCTTTGTCTCGTGCTATGTGAGAGTGTATGGAACCTGTGGCCTATTTCTTCTATTTCTGCATATGTGTGTTAGTTATGTAGATAGCTTGTGTATGTGAATATGTGAATGCATATGAGTGTATGCTTCAATGTTTGAACAAAGAAAGCTAGAGCTTGTGGCTAGTGTGTGATTTAATGAAGTCTTTGACTCATATTGCCTCTTCTTTTCCATGTGAGTTAATGTGTGTGTGTATATGTATAAGTGTGGAGCCCATGCATGCTTCGTATGAGTGTTTGACTTAGTTAAATGACATAGGACCTGTGGCTACGTGCTAAATGATGATGCATGATGATGTTAGTGTGAAGGTGTGAATGAAGCAAGTGAAAGAATGCTATGGGTGAGTAAGGGAATGGATGCAAGTGAATATCCATGCCAGCTACGTGGGTGAACAAAGGTGTAACCAAGCGGAAACAAATTTGTGCAAAGGTTGGAGTGTATGAATGAGATGAACATGCTACGTGGAATGTGCATAACACAAAACCCATGAATGATGCATCCTTTTCCATCTAAAAATCCTTCTTTCTAGTTACAAAGTGTGGCTTTCCTCATGTAGTTTAGCTTCCCTTTGCCTAACAAAAGGATCTACACAATTAATAGGAAATATTTAATAGGAAAAATTCACAAAATCATTTAAAGAAATTTAAACATTAAAATTCAATAATTTTGCAAATAAATTCCTAAAGTGCAAAAGTAGCTATTAAAATAAAATCTCATCTAATTAAAATCTAAAAGCCATATTTAATCATTAAAAACTCTAAGTTAAGAGGAATAGAAGATATAAAACATGAAGAGCATCTTAGGATAGTTCTTCAAACCTTGAAGAGTATTAGTTGTATGCCAAGTTAAGTAAATGTGAATTTTCCTTGCAGGAGGTTAAATTCCTAGGTCATGTGATATTAGAGTAAGGAGTAACAGTAGATCTTAGTAAAGTGGAAGTGGTGCTAAATTAGGAGAGACCTAAAATAGATCAAAATCTGTAGTTTCCTTGGTCTAGCCATCTACTATAGGAGGTTCATTAAAGGATTTTCTTAATTAGCCATGCCTTTGACTAAGTTAATTAGGAAATCCCTACCATTTGTGTGGGATACCAAGTGTGAGAATGCCTTTCAGGAACTTAAAGATAGGTTGACCACCATACCTGTGTTAGTGATACCTTGCCTTAAAGAGACCTTTACGGTCTATAGTGATGTATCTAAAAAAGGTTTAGGTTGTGTTTTGATGCAACTAGGTGGGGTGATAGCCTATGCTTCTAGGCAACTTAGGCCCCATGAGAAAAATTATCCCATCCATGACCTAGAGTTAGTAGCTATGGTTTTTGCCCTTAAAATTTAAAGGCATTACCCCTATGGTGCACAATTTGAAATGTATAGTGACCACAAGAGTTTGAAGTATTTATTTGACCAGAAAAAGTTGAACATAAGGCAAAGAAAGTGGATGGAGTCGTTAGAGATTGTGCCCTAGGCCTATCGATTTATTGTGAACATTGTCTTGATTTAATAAGAGTTTTATTTTCATTATTATATTATTTTCATATTCGTCATATAATAAGATCTTTAGGTAATTATAGTTATCCTAAATGTCCTTAGACAATCATCACTGTGGGAACAATAATGAATTAAGACTAGTATGATTTTAATTAATGATTATGAGATGATCATGTATGTAGATACAAATCAAAGTCATTAGCATTTGTTAGGGACCAAGGTGCTGGACCGACCTATCATGAGATAGCTACATGGATTAGGTCATAAGCATATCTCATCTATAGCCATGTCGCCGAGCCCTTAGACCTGAGATTGCATAGGTTCCTACATGAGGAACATTATACTTTGACATAATCAAAATTTACCTTTAATCAGGTGATCATAAAGGTTATGATAAGATACAATGGGATACATATAGAGGAAGATGATTGGTCAAGATAGGATTTGTTCCTCTCATAAAGAGAGAGATATCTTTGGGCCCTTCAATAAGTAAGACTGATAAATACATAGCTGTGCTTAAATGAAAGAAGCTTCATTTATTTTGACATTCTACTTAAAGATTGAGAAAGCATGGTCAAGCGATACAAGGATGACATCTTCATGCCTTGTGCTTGATCTAGATATTACGTGACAAAAAGAACTTGACATGGGCTATAGGATAGGTTGCATCGGATCATTGATCCTTATATAATTTAGGTAG
This sequence comes from Erythrophleum fordii, assembly GCA_032878935.1. Lineage (NCBI taxonomy): Eukaryota > Viridiplantae > Streptophyta > Magnoliopsida > Fabales > Fabaceae > Erythrophleum > Erythrophleum fordii. Next base: position 16,904,063 of record JAVQMF010000046.1, read on the forward strand.
TCATAATGTCTTGCTAGAGACCACTTATGACTTGTGGGCTAAAAGGAATTTTGGGCTCACTACCAACATTATATAGGCCTACAGGGTTGCACACAAGAATGGGCAAACATGAGCTAGAATGTCCAGATTTATTGAACCTAGAAGACATCTAGACTCTCTAGATAGTTTCCTATTTCAAATAGGAGAATGTGGTATACATATTCAATATATTTGCTCTCTAAAAGGTTTTCCATTTCGAATAGGAGACTATCCTATTTATGATACGATATTGCATTCTTTTTGGATTGAGGTAGACGAAATTAATATATATTAATTTCAGAATTTTATAATGCTTTCTTATAAAAGGTGATGCTAGGGTTTCCTATACATCATTTTTTTTAAGAAAGAGCTGCAATACCACCTAAGAGAGAGAGAGAGAGAGAGAGAGAGAGAGAATGAATTCTGACACACATTTGAAAAGACATGTAGTTTTGGTAGATGCATTCAAAAAGGGACATTCGCACAATGTGGTGCTAGCACACTATTTGTATAGGATATCCCATTCGTGTGGATACCAGTAGAGAGCATTGGTTCATGAAGAATAACGCCTAGATCCAAATGTGATTAATTAAGGGAGAGTCAAAATTTTATGTGCTAAAGGTATAATTCTTCTACCTTACTTTAGTTTAAGCAAAGTGATAGATCCATGGGAGGGATTTTGCTTGTTTTGTAATTTTTTGCTGCATATGTTCAAACAAATCCTAGCAGGAGTTTCTTAAGGACTATGACTTCATCCAAGGAAGGTGAATATTGTTGTCAATGCCTTAAGTAGGAAATCTATTCATATGGCAATGATGATGCTTAAGGAACAAAGATTAATTGAGGAGCTAAGAGATTTAAATTTGTCTATTTCAGTAAATCCCAATAGCTTGCTTTTGGGGGAATTGAGGATAAAAAATGACTTTAGAAAGAAAATTAGACGGGCCCAAGATGTAGATGAACATTTGGAAAGAATTAGAGAATAATTGGGGAGTGGAGAGGTCAAAGACTTTGACTTATTAGAGGATGGTTTGGTAAGGTACTAGGGTAAAGTGTGCATATCCAAGGATGAAGAGTTAAGAAACATAGTAATGTCCAAAGCTCATAAGAGTAGGTATACCATCCATCCGAGCACTACTAAGATGTATAAAGACCTTAAAAAGAGTTTTTGATAGCCTGGGATGAAATCAGATGTAGCTAAGTTTGTTGCTAAATGTTTAGTTTGTCAGAAGGTTAAGACTGAACACCAAAAACCCACAATCTTGTTATACCCTTTAGAGATTCTGAAATGAAAATGGGATAGCATATCTTTAGACTTTGTAATGGGTTTACCTAGGACATCCTTAGGTTGTAATGCTTTTTAGGTGATTATGGATAGGCTGACAAAGTCTGCCCACTTTCTACCCATTAGAGCCATTTATCCTCTAGATCAACTAGCTTAACTCTGTGTTTGTAAGATTATGAGATTGCATGGTGTCCTTAATAGCATTGTGTTAGATAGAGACTTGAGATTTACGTCAAAATTTTAGTGGTCTCTATAAGAAGCTTTGGGTATTAGTCTTAACCTTAACACTACCTATCATTCTTAGTCAAATAGACAGACTGAGAGAGCCACTCAGACTCTTGAGGATATGCTTAGAGCTAGTATGCTAAAATTAAAGGGGAATTGGGATGTGTACTTGCCTTTATCCAAGTTTACCTATAATAATAGTTACTATTATAGTATCCAGGTGGCACCATTTAAGGCACTTTATGGGAGGAAGTGCAGATCACCTTTATGTTAGGTAGAGCTTGGTGAGAGGAGTCTTTTAAGCCCAGACATAGTGGACTAAACCACTCGTCAAATAGAACTTATTAGGAAGAAGTTGATAGCTTCCCAAAGTAGGCAGAAGAGCTATATTGATAAGAAAAAAGAAACCTTTAGAATTTGAGGTAGGAGACCATGTATTCCTTAAGGTTACTTTGATGATGAGCATAGGACGATCTATCAAGTCAAAAAAGCTTAGTCCTCCTTCCCTTGGTCCTTTCCAAATCCTTAAGTGGATAGGACCCATGGCCTATCGAGTTACTTTATCCCTAAATTTAGCCCAATTGCATGATGTGTTCCATGTATCCCAATTGAAAAAGTATTACCTGAACCCTTCACATGTCATTAAGCATGAGAATGTACATCTACAAGATAACTTATTTTATGCAGTTGAGTCAGAAAGGATTATGGACTTGAAAGTCAAACATCTATCTAATAAGGATATCATCTTGGTAAAAGTGGTATGGAAAGGGCTCACTCTAGATGAAGCAACTTGGGAGATGGAAGAAGCTATGAGGAAAGATTATCCAGTACTATTTGAGTAAGGTATGTCTAATTTTGAGGATAAAATTCCTGAAAAGAAGGGAAAATGTAACACTCCAAAATTAATTAAGAATAATTGAGATGAATTAGGGAATTAATATGGGTAATTAGTAAAATTAATTAAGTGAAGAGGGAGATGGATAATTAATTTAGGCCATATGATCTACCTAATTATGCCATAAGCTAAGTAGGATAGCCTAACACTAGTCTCCTTGTAGGCCTAACTTATATTTAGCCCATTTAATACTTAAACCATGGCCCAACAAGCACAAACATCTGAACCCACTTAGATCTTGGGCTAATGGGTCAGCCTATTTCTCACTAAAAACCATAAGGGTTCAGTAGCCACACCCATTTATGAAGCAAGAGACTTGGTTCTGTGGAAGTGAAAGCTTATTTTCCCATCTTGGAGGAGGAGGCTAGGGTTAGTAGCACATTTATACCATTTCTTCCTTCTAAAGCAAGATTCAGTCAAGGTAACCTTTATGAAACTTAATCCTTTCTTCTTTGTCTTCAATTTGACCTAATTAGTTTTTTGTTTGGAGTATTTTCACCTTTTACCTAAGTTGAAACTGATTATTTTAGGTTACTCTTACATGATTTTCAGAGGTTGAGGCTATAAGGGTTATTGGATAAGTGTCTCCTGCTCATTTTGATGCATTTTCTACTAGTTTGAGGCCCCAATGGCTGACTTATGATGTCAAATTGGATTTTGTGCGAATTTGCCCAGAATTTGAAGTGGTGTTCTGAAGTTTCTGGTGTGGGGATAACCAAATCCGAATTTGGAGTCTTATGGTGGTTAGGTAAGTGTTCTCTAGGTAGTGGTAATGATTAGATCCTAAGATATCTGAATTATGTTGTAATTAGCACCTAAGGGTATGCTTGATTTGATTTAGGATCTCTCGAGTGTGGAAATTCATTCTTGATTTTAGAACTTGGCTCAATTAAGTGAGGTAACCAAGGTTTGTTTTAATTCCTTGCATATGTTCAATTTAATCTTTTATCAACTGCACATGTATAATTTTGAATGCTAAATGAATGGTTGGCTATCTAAATTGTTATGTTAGACTTTGAATGAGTCCAAGGTGGAGTTGTGGTGCAGCTACCACCCGTGCATTGTGCTTCAATTGGGTACTGGGTTGTGATTAGACCCCTAAATCCACTGAGTCTAGATTATGCTCAATAGGGAGTTGGTGCTATAGACGGGCCTTTCCTGATGTTATTGGTCTTCAACATGTTGTATATGATTACTTATATGAGATAGTAGTCACTGGTAACTTAACTATTTTGTTTGCTGATATGATTGAAATTTCTGATGCTATTCTGATTAAAGTAATTAATTTAGTACATATGAATGGAATTTACCTCTTAGTGTAATGACCTTAATTCTTAATTACTGTGATTAGGCTGAATAGCATGATTAGTAATCACAAATTAAGCTGTAAAGTCATTATAATTAATTAAAATAGGAGAAAATAGGGAAATTTGAACCTTGATATCATTAGGGTCATTAGCTAAACAACCACAACTAATCAAATCCGTAAGTGATCATAATTATCATTTAAGACCTCTAATTCATCTTGCTACTGATTCCAACTCACAAAAACCTCTTATAAATATTCCCAAGTCATTACACAACATTGTCATAGTAAATTTTAAGGTCTCTAGGTCAAAAATAGGAGTCTGGGAACCTTCGTCATGGCTTAGACCTTATCCACCCTGGGTAAATTGGTTACTAGAACCTAAAAACCAAGTTTCACATCTTGCACTACCGCCTAAGATTTACGTGCCATGGCGAAGTTGCTCTTGGGTTTAACTTTCCACATTTTCGTAAATCTCATCATGACTAGTTGGACCCTTGCCGCGATGGGCCTATGTAGCATCATAGTAGAAAGACACCTTAGAACCTACTATAGCAAATTTCCTAATTCGTGCCGCAGCAGGCTATACTTGCACCGCGGCGAAACTAGTTACTAGGACACTCATCACTTGATTTTCTCGACTTGCACTACTGTAGAACATGTTGAACCACGGCGAGGTTATCTTTATTACCCTCCATGGGCAATATTCTTGTTTTGCCCCGCAGTGAGACACCTTGCACGACGACGCTCTTTGCCTCTGTTTGATTTACCCAACCTGGACCTCCTCGCTTGATTGGCCACAGTGTGACCCTCTTTTGCACCATTTTTCCTTAAGTTTTGTCCCATACACTCCACTATCTATCTAGCAACACTTTAAGGCCACTTTACCTTAATTTGTAAGGCTCTAATAGCTTTCATCTACCTAATTTACCCAATCTACCCATCATCACCAATTCAAGACTTAAGTATTGATTCCTACTCATTTAACTACCATATATCAGTAAGTTCATGGATTAATGATAGCAAGGATTCATAAGCTACCAACATTTATTATTCAAATACATATTCCAGTAGAGGTTCCATGCATTACTTATTTAAGTCAACATCTAATGTTTTACATGATTTTATATCCAAATAGTAAATCATATTATAAGTTCAACAAAGTTCATATCAAATGTTATAAGTTTATACATCCAATACCAATTTAATATGAGGCCTAGCTCCTTAATAGATACATCCTAAGTAATCAAAATACAAACTCCTACACTTAGCAACATGATTACATAATGATGCTATACAAAAAGAAATATAAAATTTAGCATCTACTCTACTCATATCAGTCTAAGTGTAGCCTTCCCAACATATGGTTGGAGCTTATAGATTTTCATCCACTTACTTCCCCTTATCTTTATCCAAAGAGCCTTCACCTAAAAGTATTATCCCATGAAATGGGGTGAGATGCAAATCTTGGTAACCAAAGGCAAATTCCATTCATTTATTCTAATTTAATTAACATATATGCAATTAATCAAATAAACATAAGAAATAATAGTCATATTAGCAAATGAAGTAATTGGGCTATCAGTGACTACTATCCCATACTAGCAATCACATTTCCAAATGTAAAAGGCAAACATGATTTTTATATATTTTAATTTTCTTAATTTGGGTATTTTAATAATGAATTATGGCTTTAAGAATTTAATTAGATAATATTTGATTTAATTGTCCATTCTCTACATTTTAGGAATTAATTTATAGAATTATTGATTTTAATGCATAAATTTCTTTAAATAATTTTGTGAATTTCTTCCTATTATTTTTGCAAAATTTTATTGGTAAATGGAACTCAGATAGAAATTTAATTGGAAGCGTTTGCACATCTCTTGGTTTTGGTTCATGGAAATACAATGGCAACTGGCTCTTCTTGTGGAAGTAATGTATACATCAACAAGAAGCATTCTTGGTGGAGTCCAAATTAGCAGCTCCTGCTTCTTTGATTTTATGTCGCTATAATAGCTTTACACTCATGCATGGATTCACCTTATCTGCTACACAAGCACACACTAGGGAGTTGAGAACCACTTACACATTTGCTTATCCATATTTCCCCACATAAACACATGCATACACTTACACGTAGCTACATGCAACTACTACACATAATACACATGAAGACACTAAGCTTCATTTTCATATTTACACACACATGCAGCCACATCTTTATGAGCTCCAATATTCAACACTCTTAACTTCATTCACCCATGTAAAACATGCACATAAAGCCACAGGGCCAGCTCATGTTAAACATAACACACTCACAAGCTCTCTTACTAACACGCGTGAAGGGAAGAGGTAACTCTCTTAAACACACACCATTATGCAACAACACCTTCACTCCTACGTAACACACTTGCATAATAGCAACTCACTCTATGCATGCTTCCAGCTCATCCATTCACTGTTGGAGATTGTGCCCTAGGCCAATCATTGTATTACGAACATTGTTTTTATTACGAAATAAGAGTTTTCTTTTATTACATTATTATATTATTTGCATGTTTATATATAATAATATCCATGGATAAATCATTTTTTGGATTATCCAAAAATGTCCCTAGTCAATCATTCTTATAGGAGCAACGATGAATTAAGACTAGTATGATTTTGATTGATTAAGTGTCAATCATGTATGATGATACGAATTAAAATCATAGACGTGTGTTAGAGAACAGGATGCTGGATAAACCCGTCATGAGATAAGCTACATCGATTAGGTCATAAGTTTATCTCATATATAACCGTGTCATTAATCCCTTGGACCTGAGATCACCATAGATTCCTACATAAAGGACACTGTACTTTGGCATAGTCTAATGTCACCTTTAACTAGGTGATTATAAAGACTATGATCGGGTATAGTGGAATCCATGCAGAGAAAGATGAGTGGTCAAGATGAAATTTGTCCCTCTGATTAATAGAGAGATATCTCTGGGCCCCTCGATGAGTGTGACTGAGAAATGTATGGCCATGCTCAAATGGAAAAGGTTCCATCTTATATCAGTCTGCTCGAAGATTGAGAAAGTTACGATCGAGCAAGTTGAGGATGATTTTTCCATGCCTCATACTCGATCTAGATGTCACATGACAAAAAGGATATGATAGGGTTGTAAGATAGGTTGCATTGGATCACCGATCCTGTATGATTTGGATAGTCACAATGTCTTGCTAGAGGCCGCTTGTGACTTGTGGATCAAACAGTGCAGTTGGCACACTGCCAACATCATATAGGCCTATAGGGTCGCATACAAGAACGGACTAACTCGAATTAAAATGTCCACATTTATTGAATTAGAAATGTTTCTAGATTCAATGAATTTAATTTTTTAAATCTAGGATGGAGAAATTATTTATATATATATATCAATTAAATTCAAAATATATTATATATATATATATTATATTTGATATTAAATATATATGTATATATATGAATTAGTTTAAATTTGATTCTATTACATAGATTTAAATTTAAAAAAATCAGATAATTTAAATTTAATTCTATTAGATAGATTAAATTTAAACTAATCAGATAATTTAAATTTGATTCTATTAGATATATTTAAATTTAAACAAATCAGATAATTTAAATTTAATTCTATTAGATAGATTTAAATTTAAACTAATCAGATAATTTAAATTTAGATTAAGCTCTAGATATTGTTAGTTTAAATTTAAACTATAGGATAGATTTGAATTTAAACTAATAAATATATTTAATGATATATTTAATTAATTTTGATTAATTAAATATATCTGAAACCCAAGTCTATAAATAGGGTTTTCATATCAGAAAAGTTATTCTAGAGCTGCCTTTAAAAATCCTAAAGAGTGGGACAGTGTACAGACGTCATACAGAATTTGTATGGACATCGTACGAACGTGTACGGAATTTGTATGGACGTGTACGGACATCGTATGGACTGGTGCTAGCACACTGTTCGAGTTGCTGAACCCCCATTCATGTGGATACCAGTAGAGGGAGCTGATCTGTGGTCAGTTCTTGTGATCCAAACGAAGAGTAAACAACAAACTCAATTGACAGAAAAAGGTATTTCTCTAAACCTATTCGGTTTAATTGATTTTGACGTATCCTTTGTGGGAATTGGGATAAAAATTTTTAAATATTTCCATTGTGTACCTCCTATGATTCCCAACAGTGGTATCAGAGCCACATCAATAATTGCTTAAATTGAGTACCTGTGTGTTCTAAGAATTTTATCTTATGCTTAATTTTTTGCGTGTGCTGTTATGAGATATGTATGCGATGTTAATTTGATCAAATTATTTTAAAGCATGAAATCTAAGCGTAGAGATCCTTTTAATGAATCCGTTCATATATATGATATATGTATAGTTTTCAATGTGATTGGGAACATGATTATTAATCTGTTACATATGTATATATATTTGATATATTTTGTACAGATTATATTCTGTTTCAATTCAAATTCGTTTCGCTATGTATGTGACGCACTGAATGAATCTGTCATTGCTATCTAATCCTAGCACAACACAATCTAATTTAAAATTAATTCACTAAATTTACAGCCTTTCATATGAGATGAGATGTTTGTAACATGTGTGTTTGTGTTGTGATTTGCGTGGATGGGTATGGTGCATGATATGGCCCTAGGATGCTTATGGTTTGTAATTTTTAAAATAGGCCTGCGTGTCGTGCCTCTTTCTATTCATTCTGACTGTACATTCTTTTCTTATCTCACACTCCCCTCGAATGTTCAAGTGAGGTTTCTCTTTGTATATATAGATTTTATCTTAGAGGAATCCTCTCATTGGCTTGGGAGGAGATAGGATAGATGGGCCATATTGTGTCACATTTATTTTAAGACTTATGATGAGATCATATACATGTATATTTGTATACTAGCGTAATATATAATTATGAGATAACTAGTTTTATGAAATAATGAAATAAAATCCCTCGTGTAAAATTTTAAGTTACAATGCCACCCACTAATGAACATCTATCAAGACTTTGATCGCCTGACTGTAGGTTCCACCAAAGTGGGATACACTTAGGTTATCTTAGTAAGGCAGCTTGGGTAATGGTGATACTCATAAGCTTCATAGTGGTTTGACTTAATTGAGACTATCAAAACGGTTTTGGGTCTCAAGGCATTAGATGGGATTAAACATGCCGAATCATGTGATGAATGAATCCCACAAAAGATCTAAGAGTTACATGTGATATAATTAGTAAACAAGTTACCTACCTAAATAGCTTAATTATAAGCGTCTTGCCAAAGCGGACTTATAATTAAGTGAAATATGGGTCTTAGCCTGCTAAATTAAATTGAGGGTTATTTTAGTGGAAAGTTATTAATTTGATTTTTGCATATTTTATTGTAGAAAAATGTCGACAAATAACTCTGCTACACTATCATTGTGATATGTCCTTGAGAAAGACAAACTCAATGGGACAAACTTTCTTGACTGGTTTAGGAACTTGAGAATTGTTCTCAAGTAGGAAAGAAAGCTATATGTCCTAAATGAGCCCATTCCTAAGGAGCCAGCAACTAATACTCCAAGAACACAGAAGGATGCCCACACCAAGCATCTCAATGATTCTGTGGATGTGAGATGCCTGATGTTAGCCACCATGGTCCTAGAACTTCAGAGAGATCTAGGACATATGGAGGCTTATAAGATGATTATGCATCTCAAGGAAATGTTCCAACAATAGGCAAGGCAAGAAAGGTTTGAAACCACCAAGGCCTTGCATTCCTGTAAAATGGCTGAAGGTGCATCAGTTAGCATTCATGTTTGAAGATGAAAGGCTACCTTGATCACCTTGAGAGGCTCGGATTTCCCATGAGTCAGGAGTTAGCTATAGATTTGATCTTAAACTCACTCTCGAAAAGTTATGATCAATTTGTCATGAGCTACAATATGAACAACATGGAGAAATCTGTTTCTGAACTGCTTGGGATGCTTAAAACTACTGAGCAAAATATTAAGAAAAATCCAAGCTCTGTTTTAATGGTTCAGAAAGGTAAAGGAATAAAAAAGAAAGGCAAAGGCAAGGGAAAGGGCCTGAACAATAAGTTCAAGAACCAAAACAAGCCTAAACCCAAGCCTAAAGCCAAGAAGGCAAAGCCTCCCAAGGAAGGAGTTTACTTCTTCTGCAATGAGCTTGGTCATTGGAAGAGAAACTACAAGCTCTACCTGGAAGATCTAAAGAGAAAGAAGAATAACGGGGCTATTACTTCAGGTATTTATATTATAGATATTAATCTTTCTACTTCTTCTACGTGGGTATTAGATACTGCATGTCGAACTCACATTTGTACAAATGTGCAGGGTCTCAAAAGGAGTAGGAAGTTGAAAAAGGGCGAAATAGACCTACGAGTTGGAAACAGAGCAAGAGTTACTACTTTAGTTGTAGGCACTTATGAAATAAATTTGCCTAGTGGGCTTTTGTAAATTTTGAACAATTGCTATTATGTTCCTGCTTTGAGTAGTAACATTGTTTCACTTTCTTATTTGGATAAGGAAGGTTTTATTTCAATTATTGGGAATAATAAATGTTCTATTTATTGTAATAACATTTTTTATACATATGGTGATTTACATAGTGGTCATTATTATTTAAATCTTGATGCTCTCAATAATCAAAATATCTATAACATAACTACCAAGAGGATCAAGACTAACGACTTGAATCCAACCTATCTCTAGCACTGTCATCTAGACCACATAAATGAGAAACGCATTTCAAAGCTCCATCAAGATGGACTTCTGAAATCATTTGATTTTGAATCATTTAACACATGCAAATCTTGTATATTGGGAAAGATGACTAAGGCACCTTTCACTAGGCACAGTGAGCGGGCCACTGACTTATTGGGCCTAGTACATACCGATGTATGTGGTCCACTAAGTACAACTGCTAGAGGAGGCCACTTGTACTTCATTACTTTTATAGATGACTATAGTAGATATGGTTACATCTATAAATGACTATAGTAGATATGGTTACAAAATCAACTTGGCAAATTTATTAAAATACTTCGATCTGATCGAGGCAGAGAATATTTGAGCTAAGAGTTTATTGATGTAATGTCCTACATCGGGTAGGAAGACCCTGGGCTAAGGCTTTATAAGTGGGAGTGGTACTCTCCCCACCAGCGACGCATTTTCGGGTGTGACTGATTGAGGTGCCCGAGAAACAAAACCCCAGCCACGTGGAAACCACGGGGTGCCGTAAATGGGGACAATATTGCTGGAGGCTCTGTGGGGAATTGGTATGAGAGCCGGCCTAGCCACATGTGCAACCCGAGGACAGGTTGGCCCCAAGGGGGGTGTAATGTAATGTCCCACATCGGGTAGGAAGACCCTGGGCTAAGGCCTTATAAGTAGGAGTGGTACTCTCCCCACCAGCGACGCGTTTTCGGGTGTGACCGATTGAGGTGCCCGAGGAACAAAACCCCAGCCACGTGGAAACCACAGGGTGCCGTAAATGGGGACAATATTGCTGGAGGCTCTGTGGGGAATGGGTTTTGTTCTGAGCTGATCTGCAATATTATCCCCATTTACGGCACCCCGTGGTTTCCACGTGGCTGGGGTTTTGTTCCTCAGGCACCTCAATCGGTCACACCCGAAAATGCGTCGCTGGTAGGGAGAGTACCACTCCCACTTATAAGGCCTTAGCCCAGGGTCTTCCTACCCGATGTGGGACATTACATTCCACCCTTATTGGGGCCAACCCATCCTTAAGTTGCACATGCGGCTAGGCCGGCTCTGATACCAATTCCCCACAGAGCCTCCAGCAATATTGTCCCCATTTACGACACCCTGTGGTTTCCACGTGGCTGGGGTTTTGTTCCTCGGGCACCTCAATCGGTCACACCCGAAAACGCATCGCTGGTGGGGAGAGTACCACTCCCACTTATAAGGCCTTAGCCCAGGGTCTTTCTACCCGATGTGGGACATTACATTCCACCCCCGTTGGGGCCAACCCGTCCTCGGGTTGCACATGCGGCTAGGCCGGCTCTGATACCAATTCCCCACAGAGCCTCCAGCAATATTGTCCCCATTTACGGCACCCCGTGGTTTCCACGTGGCTGGGGTTTTATTCCTAGGGCACCTCAATCGGTCACACCCAAAAACGCGTCGCTGGTGGGGAGAGTACCACTCCCACTTATAAGGCCTTAGCCCAGGGTCTTCCTACCCGATGTGGGACATTACAATTGACCATCTTAAAAATTGTGGCATTGTCTCATAATTAACGCTGCCAAGAACACCACAATGGAATGGCATTTCTGAACAAAGGAATAGAGCCCTATTAGATATAGTTCGATCCATGATGAGTCAAACGGATCTTCCACCATCCTTTTGGGGTTATGCATTAGAAACAGCTACGTTTACACTAAACTGTGTTCTATCTAAGGCGGTTGAAAAGACACGATATGAGATATGGACTGGGAAGAAACCCAATTTATCTTTTCTTAAGATTTGGGGATGCGAGGCATATGTTAAGCAACAGGTCTTAGATAAGCTAGCACCCAAATCTATAAAATGCCTTTTTGTGGGTTATCCTAAGGAAACTAAAGGATACTACTTCTACAACCCCACTGAGAATAAATTGTTTATTGCTCAGAATGGTATCTTTTTAGAAAGAGAACTCATCTCTAAAAGAACCAGTGGGAGTAAGATACATCTCGAAGAAGTTCGAGAGCCACAAAATCGCATTGAACTGGAGATGGAAAATCGAGAAGACTCACAACAAGTTGTTGAGCCTACTCAAATAACACAAGGCCCATGAAGGTCTGATAGGATACGACATCAGCTTCAAAGATATGGATTTCTTTTAACTGAAAATTGTGATGTGTTGCTCATTGATCAAGATGAGCTAACCACTTATCAAGAGGCCATAATTGGATCAGACTCTAAGAAATGGCTAGAAGCCATGAAGTCTGAGATGCAATCCATGTATGACAATTAGGTATGGACCTTGATTGACCCACTTGAAGGTATAAAAGCCATAAGGTGCAAGTGGGTCTTCAAGAAGAAAATCGACATAGATGGCCAAGTGCATACCTTCAAAGCATGATTGGTTGCAAAAGGATTTAAACAAACACATGGTATAGACTATGATGAAACCTTTTCACCAGTCACTATGATCAAATGAATCAGGATCTTTCTCGCCATTGCTGCATACTATGATTATGAGATTTGGCAAATGGACGTGAAAATAGTATTCCTTAATGGAAAGCTGCTTGAGGATGTGTATATGACACAACCTGAAGGTTTTATACGTCCAAAGGATTCTGAAAAGGTTTGCAAGCTTCAAAGATCCATTTATGGATTGAAGCAAGCATCTCGAAGTTGGAATCATCGCTTTGGCAAAGTAGTCAAAGATTTTGGTTTTATCCAAAATGTTGATGAACCTTGTGTTTACAAGAAGGTTAGTGGGAGCACAATTGTATTTCTAGTTCTTTATGTTGATGACATCCTACTCATTGGAAATGACATTCCTACCTTACAGATTGTCAAGTCTTGGTTAGGAAAGTGTTTCTCAATGAAGGACTTAAGGTAAGGCCAATTACATCCTTGGGATTAGGATCTATAGAGATAGATCCAAGAGGCTAATCGGTCTAAGTCAATGCACCTACATAGACAAGGTATTGCATAGATTTAGTATGCAAGATTCAAAAAGGGGTTTTGTATCTATGTCTCATGGCATCAATCTTAGCAAGATTCAGTGTCCTAGTACACGTGATGAGCGAGAACGCATGAGTAAGATTCTATACACCTTGGCTATTGGATCTATCATGCATGCCATGTTGTGCACTCGACTAGATGTCTCATCTGCCTTGAGTATGACTAGTAGATTTCAATCACATCCAGGTGAGAATCACTAGACTGCCATCAAGAATATCCTAAAGTACTTGAGAAGAACTAAGGATGTATTCTTGGTGTATGGAGGATTGGATGACGAGCTTGTTGTAAATGGTTACATAGATGCAAGTTTCCAATCTGACAAAGATGATTCTAGATCGCAATCAGGATTTGCATTCTGTTTGAATGGTGGAGCAGTAAGTTGGAAGAGCTCAAAGCAAAGCACTATGGCTGATTCTACAATAGAAGCTGAGTACCTAACAGCATCAGATGCAGCTAAGAAAGCTGTTTAGATTAAAAAGTTCATCACTGAGCTAGGGGTGGTGCCTACCATCTCAAATCCAATAGATTTGTTCTGTGACAACAATGGTGCAATAGCACAGGCTAAAGAGCCTAGATCACATCAAAGGACCAAACACATACTCAGGTGATATCACCTTATTAGAGAAATCATTGATAGAGGATATATAAAGATATGCAAAGTACCAACTGATGATAATGTTGTTGATCCTCTTACTAAGCTGCTTGCATAGGCTAAGCATGATCGTCATGTTAGGTCAATGGGTATTAGAAACATTAATTATTGAACCTAGTGCAAGTGGGAGTTATTGGAGATTGTGCCCTAGGCCAATCATTGTATTGCGAACATTATTTTTATTACGAAATAAGAGTTTTCTTTTATTACATTATTATATTATTTGCATATTTATATATAATAATATCCATGGATAAATCATTTTTTGGATTATCTAAAATGTCCCTACTTAATCATCCTTGTGGGAGCAACAATGAATTAAGACTAGTATAACTTTGATTGATTAAGTGTTAATCATGCATGATGATATGAATCAAAATCATAGGCGTGTGTTTAGAGAATAGGATGCTGGATAGACCCATTATGAGATAAGCTACATGGATTAGGTCATAAGTTTATCTCATATATAACCGTGTCATTAATCCCTTGGACTTGAGATCACCATAGATTCCTACGTGAAGGACACTGTACTTTGGCATAGTCTAATGTCACCTTTAACTGGGTGATTATAAAGACTATGATCGGGTATAGTAGAATCCATGCAGAAGAAGATGAGTGGTCAAGATGGAATTTGTCCCTCTGATTAATAGAGAGATATTTCTGGGCCCTTCGATGAGTGTGACTGAGAAATGCATGGCCATGCTCAAATGGAAAGGGTTCCATCTTATATAAGTCTGCTCGAAGATCGAGAAAGTTACGATCGAGCAAGTTGAGGATGACTTTTCCATGCCTCATACTCGATCTAGATGTCACGTGACAAAAGGGATATGATAGGGTTGTAAGATAGGTTACATCGGATCATCGATCTTGTATGATTTGGGTAGTCGCAATGTCTTGCTAGAGGCCGCTTGTGACTTGTAGATCGAACAGTGCAGTTGGCCCACTGTCAACATCATATGGGCCTATAGGGTCGCACACAAGAACGGACTAACTCGAACTAAAATGTCCACATTCATTGAATCAGAAATGTGTCTAGATTCAATGAATTTAATTTTTTAAATCTAGGATGGAAAAATTATTTATATATATATATAACAATTAAATTTGAAATATATATATTATATATATATTATATTTGATATTAAATATATATGTATATATATACAAATTAGTTTAAATTTGATTCTATTAGATAGATTTAAATTTAAACAAATTAGATAATTTAAATTTGATTCTATTAGATAGATTAAATTTAAACTAATCAGATAATTTAAATTTGATTCTATTAGATAGATTTAAATTTAAACAAATCAGATAATTTAAATTTAATTCTATTAGATTGATTTAAATTTAAACTAATCAGATAATTTAAATTTAGATTAAGCTCTAGATATTATTAGTTTAAATTTAAATTATAAGATATATTTGAATTTAAACTAATAAATGTATTTAATGATATATTTAATTAATTTTGATTAATTAAATATATCTTAAACCCTAATCTATAAATAGGGTTTCTATATCAGAAAAGTTATTCTAGAGCTACCTCCAAAAATCCTAGAGAGTGGGACAGTGTAAGAACGTCATATAGAATTTGGACGGACGTCGTACAAAACATGAAATTGTACGGATGTGTACGGGGGAGTTTGTATGGATATTGTACGGATTGGTGCTAGCACACTGTTCGAGTTGCTGAACCCCGTTTGTGTGGATACCAGTAGAGGGAGCTGATCTGCGGTCAGTTACTGTGATCCAAACGAAGAGTAAACAACAAACTCAATCGACAGAAAAGGTAATTCTCTGAACCTATTCGGTTTAAGCGATTTTGATGGATCCTTGGTGGGAATTGGGATTAAAAATTTTAAATGTTTCCGCTGTGTGCCTTCCATGATTCCCAACATTCACTTCCCTTTACACACGCACATAGCATATGGGGAAATGAAGAGCTGGTGTGATGTGAGACCCCATAGAAACCCGTTCTAGGAACCCTAAATAACACAAATCAGTGATCAAAATTTGGCATGCAACACAAGAACAAGAAAATAGACAGATCAGGACAATAAGCAATAAAGAACAAAGAAAGGAACAAAGAAGAAGAAAGAAGAGATGTTGGTCAATGGAATTGAACCCTAAGAGAACCTGTCTCTTAGAACCCTAATTCGGGACGCCACAAAGGAAACCACTCCTTTGATAAGTCAAAGATTTTCTCCAGCACACAAAGGCCACAAGAGAAACCTTACAAGTAAGAAAAGATTCTAAAAAGAGAATTCATTCAATCTGCCAATTCTTGGAGTACAAGTGGACTTTATATAGGCATTGAAAAATAAAACCCTAAACATAGAATAACTCCTAGGTGGCACCTTTTACATGGCAGGAAAATAAAAGAAATTTAAGTCTGGACAAATTCACCAAGAATGGCGCCTAATAAAGCTAAAAATCTGAAATAGAAACAATTAAATTAAAGCAAAATAAAACTAAGAGAATTTTGTGGAAAATGGCTGGGCTCCTTCAATTAGCTCCTTTTGGGCTTAGGCTAGCATCTTGTAGATATGAAATAATCTTCATGCCTTTTTGTTCCTTTTGGACTTCATATTCAGCTAAGACTATGGGCTCCAAGTCCATTAGTTTTTGGATCACTCCATTCAAGGCCTCCTTCATAGCTTTGGTTCTTGATCTTGTGCATGGGCCTCTTATACCTTGCAATGGATCTTTAGTTAGCCATCCTTTAGAGTTACATCCAGTCCTTTTGTTTCCAAGTTCTTGATTTTGTTCAAGCTCTTTCAAGTCTCATAGCTCACCTCCATCATTCCCTCCCTCCTGAAAAGGATTCGCCCTCGAATCTGCAATATCAAAAAGAGAAATGTCAGCCACATTGAAAGTTGCGCTTACATTTCCATAAGAACTAAGTAAATCAATTTTATATGCATTATCATTTATTCTTTCCAACACTTGGAAAGGACCATCGCCTCTTGGGTGTAATTTGGACTTTCTTTGTTCAGGAAACCTTTCTTTCCTCAAATGAACCCACACCTAATCTCCTTGTTCAAAGATAACCTTTCTTCAGCCTTTATTAGCATGTTGAGCATATTGCTCATTCTTGCGCTCAATGTTCGCCTTAACCTTAGCATGAAGATCCTGCACAAACTTAGCTTTTTTTGCACCATCAAGGTTAGCAAATCATTACAAGGCAAAGGAAGTAAATTCAAGGGAGTCAAAGGATTAAAACCATATACAATCTCAAAAGGAGAAAACTCAGTTATAGAATGCAAGGCACGATTATATGCAAACTCAATGTGAGGCAAACGCTTTTCCCAATTCTTTAAATTTTTTTGACTTACAACACGCAATAAGGAAGAAAGTGTTTGATTCACCACTTCGGTTTATCCATCCGTTTGAGGATGTGTAACCATAGAAAACACAAGCTTTGTACCCAGCTTAGCCCACAAAGTTTTCTAAAAGTGACTAACAAATTTAACATCATGGTCACTCACAATAGATCAGGGCAAACCATGCAATCTTACAATCTCTTTGAAAAACAAATCAGAAATATGGACAGCATCATTTGTTTTTGAACAAGCAATGAAATGAGCCATTTTACTAAATCGATCAACAACAACAAATATGCTATCCTTTCCACTAGATGTTCTGGCAATCCAAGTACAAAATCCATTGAAATATCAACCCAAGGATGAGAAAGAACAGGTAAGGGAGTATACAAACCATGTGGTTGCACTTTAGATTTAGCGTGTTTGCATACAATGCACCTTTTACACACAGCAATCACATCCCTACGTATATGAGGCCAATAAAAATGTTCTTTCAACATGGATAAAGTTTTTTCTATCCCAAAGTGCCCTATCAAACCAACCCCATGAGATTCTTTAACCAAAAGTTCACACATAGAACAAATAGGCACACACAATTTATTTCTTTTAAACAAGAAACCATCAAATCTAAAGAAATCATGAGCACCATGTTTTTTGCATAACTTCTAAGTTTTAGCAAAGTCAGCATCACATTCATACATGCTTTTGAAAGATTCAAAACCAATCAACCTAGCTTGCATAGATGTAATGAGACTATACCTCCTAGACAAAGCATCCGCCACAACATTTTCTTTCCCCTTTTTATGTTTAAGCACATAAGGAAATGACTCAATGAATTCAAACCACACAGCATGCCTCTTATTTAACTTATCTTGGGTGTTTAGGTATTGAAGACTCTTATGATCAGAATGCAAAACAAATTCCTTAGACCATAAATAATATTGCCAATGTTCTAGAGTTCTTTTTAAAGTATACAATTCCTTGTCATAAGTTGAATAATTCAAACAAGCACCACTAAGCTTCTCACTAAAGTAAGCAATAGGCCTAGACTCTTGCATCAAAACAGCACCAATACCAACTCCAGAGGCATCACATTTAACTTCGAAAACCTTAGAGAAATCAGGAAGAATAAGTAGAGTGGCATTGGTCAATTTATCTTTCAAAGTATTAAAAGCTGTCTCTTGTGCCTCACCCCATTTAAAGACAACATTTTTCTTTACCAGCTCATTTAAAGGTGCAGCAAGGGTTGAGAAGTCCTTTACAAACCATCGGTAGAAACTTGCAAGTTTGTGGAAACTCCTCACCTCACTAGCATTCTTAGGTGTTAGTCACTCCCGAATTGCCTTCACCTTCTCTTCATCTACTCGGAGGCCATCAGTACCTATAACAAAACCAAGAAAAACAACAGAATCCAAGCAGAAAGAGCATTTCTCTAAATTTGCAAAGAGTTTATTTTCTCTTAAAATATCAAACACAGAATGCAAATGCTTAGCATGCTCTTCTAGATTCTTAGAAAACACAAGAATGTCATCAAACTACACAACAATAAACTTTCCTATGTAAGGGCAAAACACATGATTCATTAAGCTCATGAATGTACTTAGAGTATTAGTTAAGCCAAAAGGCATAACAAGCCATTTATACAAACCAAACTTAGTCTTAAATGCAATCTTCTACTCATCACCCTCTTTCATCCTAATTTAATGATAACCACTCCTAAGATCTATTTTTGAAAACAAGCAAGCACCATGTAACTCATCAAGCATGTCATCAAGTCTAAGAATGGGATATCTATACTTAACTGTGATTTTGTTGATGGCTCAGCAGTCCATACACATCCTCCATTTGCCATCCTTCTTGGGCACAAGTATTACTGGAATAGCACATGGACTAAGGCTTTCCCTCACGAACCCCTTTTTCATGAGTTCCTCTACTTGCCTCTGAATTTCCTTAGTCTCTTCTGGATTTGCCCTATAAGCAGGTCGGTTAGGAAGAGATGCTCCAAGAATAAAGTCAATCCTATGTTCAATGCCTCTTATGAGAGGCAATCCATCTGGTACTTCTTCCAGAAACAAGTCTTTATATTCCTGCAACAAACTCAAAACGCTAGAAGGAAGAGATTCATCAAGGTCACTAAGGGTTAGATAAACATCCTTATACAAGAGTACAAAAGATGTCTCATTACATAAAGCCCTCTTAATCTCTCCTCTACCGGAAAATAGTGTTACTTTCTTTTCTTCACTCTCTTGACTTTTCTTTTCAGTAGCTCTCTTTTCTTTTCTCTCCATCTCACTTTCTTTTCTTTCTTTCTCATGCACTTTCTTTTCTTTCTCTCTTAACTTACATTCTTGAGTAATTCGCTTTTGATCTTCATATGCCTGCAAGGGTCTGAGAGGGGTTAGCATAATGGTTTTCTTATTAAACTCAAGAGAATACCTATTAGTATAACCATCATACTTAACTTTCCTATCAAATTGCCAAGGTCTACCTAATAACAAGTGTCCAGCATACATAGGAGCTATATCACACAAAACCTCATCATAGTAACTTCTTATGGAAAATGCTACAACAACTTGTTTAGTAACTTTAACATCCCCATTATCATTGAACCATAATAAATTATAAGGAGTGGGGTGTTTTCTAGTTGGCAAACCTAGCTTTTCAACTAACAAGGTACTAGCAACATTAGTGCAGCTCCCATTATCAATGATAAGGCTACATACCTTGTTGTTAACAAAACACCTAGTGTGAAAGATATGCTCTCGTTGTTCTTTTTCAAGCTCCTCTTTAGGTTGAATGCTAAGAGCACGCCTTGACATGAAAGCCTCACCAATCACAACTTCAGCTACCTCCATATCAAATTCATCACCTCCATTAGAGCTTAACTCAGCTTCCACATCTTCATCACCACTACTTTCACTAGTAACAACACCATTCTCAAGCAAAATCATAGTCCTTTTATTTGGACATTGTGAAGCAATGTGACCAAAACCTTGACATTTAAAGCATTTAATTTTAAAAGAACTAAAAGAAGATTTAGGTTCAAATTTACCTTTAGAAGTAGGTGTCAACTTATTCTCCTCTTTAGGCTTGGTCTCTTACTTAAACTTGAAAGAGGACTTGAAGTCTTTGTTGGAACTAGCATGTGATTTCAATTTCTGTTTTGTCTTAAAATGCTTCTCCACCTTAATGGCTTTATGCAACAACTCCTCCATATCAAGGTAGTTTTGCAATTCAACTTCTGCAGCAATTTCAAGGTCTAAGCCACCAAGAAATCTTGCCATTGTAACTTTTGAATCTTCCTCAATGTCGGCTTTGATCATGGCAATTTACATTTGCTGAAAATATTCTTCCACACTCATAGATCCTTGTTTGATTTTGTGAAGCCTCTTGTGCACATCCCTATAGTAATGGGTAGGGACAAATCTCTTCCTCATGAGAGACTTCATTTCTGGCCAAAACCGAATTGGACCCTCTCCAGAACGCCTCCTACTAGTGGTTAATTGATCCCACCATAGGCTTGCATAATCTATGAACTCCAAAGCAGCTCATTTGATTTTACTTTCCTCTGAAAAAGATTGGCAGTCAAATAAAAACTCAACTTTTCTTTCCCATTCAAGATATACATCAAGATCAGCTTTCCCTTGAAAGGAAGGGATTTTCATCTTGATGTTACTAAAGGCATCTTTCTTTTGAGGGGGAGCTCTCTTAACTCTTCCATGTTGGCTTTCCTCCTCAAAATCAGATTCATCTCCTCCTAAAACAACATTTTTACCACGCCTTGCCTTGCTATTGGAAGAAGAAGAATCCATTTGACCCAACCTAGTATTTAGCCTCTTGAATTGTTCTTGAACAGATTTGATGAACAATTTAAGGTCAACTTGGTTATCCTCACTTTTAGACATGATTGGCACCTGAAATGTTAGTAGTGAATAGCAAGAAAAGGACCTGACTACTCCCTCACATGTTTCACTCTAAATGCTGCAAATTCACTCATGTTTCAGACTTGTAATGGCTTTTACAATGATGAAAACACTCTTGCCTTTTTCCTCTCAACTTTCTTCCTATAGTGTACTGAATTAAATCCAACAAATCAAAAGAAGCAGTAACTGAAGTGGCAATCTCAAATTAGAACCCAAGATGCAAAGTTCTCAAAGAGACAACAAAAGTCCAACATTTTAAAGAAAAATCGTAGGTGTAGCCAATAGACAATATAGCAAGTGACTAGGAAAGGAAATCAAGACCAATTTATGGAACAAATAGTGTGTGGCAGATTATGGGAGATCAAATGGTTAAATGATTAATTATCAAGAGGAAAGGATGGAAAGAAAATTGGAATCTAAAATTAGTAATGAAGCAATCAGAAATTTGAAATTTAGAATAAGGTGAATGAATGCAAATTTCCTTTTATGAATTGTGCACAATATGACATTTAATGACCAGATCAACTCAAGGAATCAGAAATGGTAATTCCAAGAATAGATGATCTTCAGCAATTGCAATTCAAGTCAACAATTCAAAATTTACAATTTCCAACACAACTTTCTTTTTCACAGATTCTGACTTCTTTTCTTTTTTTTTTGGCAACTTTTCCTTCTTTTCTTTTCTTTTCCCTTTTTTTTTCACTGTAATATACTCTCTTTTTTTTTTGAATCTCAAAGGTGCTAAAATTTGCAAACAGAACACAAGATTTCTGAAAGATCAGAATGACATGCACGAAAGAAATAGCTATAACTTGCTCTAAAAAAATTTGATTGACGTGATTCCAAAACGAGCAAAAAGAAGAGATCTTGAGACACAAGAAAGACCTATTAAACGTCCAAAACCACAAAGGAAAACACCAAAAATAGCTGCACAAAAATGAGGACGAACAGAAAAGAATTAGACGAAATAAGGGAAAAGAAATAGCTATAACTTGCTCTACAAAAATCAGATTAACGTGATTCCAAAACGAGCAGAAAGAAGAGATCTTGAGACACAAGAAAGACCTATTAAACATCCAAAAACACAAAGGAAAACACCAAAAATAGCCGCACAAAAATAAGGATGAACATAAAAGAATCAGATGAAATAAGGGAAAAGAATAAGGAAAAAGTGGATGAAACCAATCTCAACCAATGCTCTGATACCAGATGATGTGAGACCCCATAGAAACCCGTTCTAGGAACCCCAAATGACACAGATCAGTGATCAAAATTTGGCATGCAACACAAGAACAAGAAAATAGACAGATCTAGACAATAAGCAACAAAGAACAAAGAAAGGAACAAAGAAGAAGAAAGAAGAGATGTTGGTCAATGGAATTGAACCCTAAGAGAACTCGTCTCTTAGAACCCTAATCCAGGATGCCACAAAGGAAACCACTCCTTTGATAAGTCAAAGATTTTCTCTAGCACACAAAGGCCACAAGAGAAACCTCACAAGTTAGAAAAGATTCTGAAAAGGGAATTCATTCAATCTGCCAATTCTTGGAGTACAAGTGGACCTTATATAGGCATTTGAAAAATAAAACCCTAAATATAGAATAACTTCTAGGTGGCACCTTTTACATGGCGGGAAAATAAAAGAAATTTAAGTCTAGACAAATTCATCAAGAATGGCGCCTAATAAAGCTAAAAATCTGAAATAGAAACAATCAAATTAAAGCAAAATAAAACTAAGAGAATTTTGTGGAAAATGGTTGGGCTCCTTCAATTAGCTCCTTTTAGGCTTGGGCTAGCATCTTGTAGATATGAAATAATCTTCATGCCTTTTTGTTCCTTTTGGGCTTCATATTCAGCTAAGACTATGGGCTCCAAGTCCATTAGTTTTTGGATCACTCCATTCAAGGCCTCCTTCATAGCTTTGGTTCTTGATCTTGTGCATGGGCCTCCCATAGCTTGCAATGGATCTTTAGTTAGCCATCTTTTAGAGTTACGTCTAGTTCTTTTGTTTCTAAGTTCTTGATTTTGTTCAAGCTCTTTCAAGTCTCCTAGCTCACCTCCATCATGGTGGAAGAGAGGTTATGGGTTTGAGAGGAGCACGTGATGGGAGGAGAAAAAGACGTCAAATCGCAAAGAGAAAAGCTGCTAGAGTCAATGCAAAGGAAAGATAGGAAAAGCTACTGGAGAACAACACTGTGGTGGAGAGGAAGCTTAAGACAACATTTGAAGAGAAGGAAGAATGAAATTAGGCTATAGTTTTGACGTAAAAGAAACAAAGTGAGCTGAACCATAAAGATGCTTAAGTGGAAAAAACTTGGAAGCTGCATGCAGCATACTAGAAACCAGAACGTGAGAAGCTTGAGTTTTATGTGCATATGAGTAGAAGCATGGGGAGAATGTAATTACAAGATGAATGAGCTAAAGAGAAGAAGCTAACATGAAAGCATGAGAAGCATAGGTTTTTTGAGCTGAGGTAGAAGGTGTGTAAGTGCCACAGGTGGAGAGTTTCAGGCAAAATGTGGAACTGGCATGGGAATTGAAGAAAAACATGTGATAGATTGGGGAGGTTTAAAGAAGCAGGAGTTAACGTGGGAATGAGTAGGAAAGAAGAAGAAGAAGCTGAGCTCATACGAAAAAGATGAAGCTATGTCTGGATTCGAAGAGAAGCAAAAAGCCTGGACAATTTTTATATTATATTCCAACGTATCATCCATTTACAATGGGGCCCACACTCATATATATAAGAAGAGGCACGTGATTCATTTAGTAAGAAGAAGCTATAGGCAATTTAAAAAATAAAAGGCAAAGCATGTGAAAAATAAAAGAACCACATGAGGAAGGATTAGAAGACGGGGGGCATCCATCTAGAAAATCATTTTTTCATCAAATAAATCCATATTCCATTCGTCTCTTCCATACTCGTACGTAGTAGCCATTTCCACTCCATTCTCCACCATTCTTCCACCTCTATGAAGCATTAAATCTTCATCTTGTGGCTAGCTAGGAAGAGGACTTTGGTTGAAACTTGAATTTAAAGAAAATAGTAAGGGATTTTGGCTAAACTTCCTATTTGCTTTTCTCTCTTTCTACATTAATTTTTATTCTTGAACTTATTTGTTTAAACTTGTAATTGATTGAGATTAATGTAGTTTATAATTGATGGCTGGTTAGACATTGATTAGAAGAGAATTTGAATGATTATTTAATTAATTTTAGTGTTGGATTTTCATTATTCTCTAATTTCCCATTTATGCAATTAAGGTGTTCGATGAAATGCATTAGTGAGATTGAGTACTTAATTGCTTTATTTGAGGGAGTTTGATTGGTTAATTAAACATCCTAGGGTGATAATCGATAGGCTAATTAATCATTTAATCAATCAAATTAAGTATTCCTTGATCCTAAAGGCAAGAATTAATAATTTAGTGGGAAGTTGAGGTTTTAATTCAAGATTAACTTGTTAATTTCTTGAATCTTGGATGGTAATTCAAGATCATTTGCCATGGACACTATTAGGGACTCTTTGTAACACCATATATTTCTAGCTCATTTCTATCACATTTACGTGCTCATGTGATATATTCCATGAAGGAAGTAAGAAAATCCATTGCAAATAATACATTCCTTTAGATTATGTCGTATATAAAAATTTCATTCTGCATCACATGGGCCATGTGAGCTTATACAACACATTCCTATATTTAATTACATGAATACAACTTATTTTCATCATAAAATGTGGCCTACACTTCAAGAATCATGAAGGGAAGTTTAAAATATACCTATTACATTTTGGCTAGATTTTGCTCAATTTTGCCACTAACTTTGAAAAATCATAACTAATTCTAGAAAAATTAAAAACATGCATTCCTAGTCATTCTGGAAATCTATGGATGTCTACTTCACATTAAAAATATTTCTATATCATAAAATTCATTGCAAATGACGTTTGACATCCAAAAAGGTCCAGAGATCAAACTACCTTCTGGAACTATCACATATTTCTACAGCAAACTTTGAAAATGTCCAATTAATTCCAAAAGAATCTAATCCATGAAAATGATACCAATATAGCAATATATGGATGTTATATAGGGGAAAAATATATTTTTAGACCAGTTCAGGCAGCCCAGACCTCAGAATTCAATAGAATAGTAACTTAGGTCAGGTAAAACTCCTGATACTGGACAGAATGTTTAAAAATTCATATCTCCCCCTCTAGACCTCCAAATGAGGTGCTTCTAGTTGTCACAAATCATTGTAAATTTCTAGTTTCTTTGTATAAAATTTCATAACAATTGGACATTATTTGAGCCCTGTGTGATAGATTTCATTTTCGGACCAAATGAATAGTTGCAACAGACCAAAATCAAAAAAATTTGTCAACTTTGGAAATTAATCAAATATTCTGTAGACCTCTAAAAATTATGATCTTTAGCTTCTCAAAAATCTCTCAACAAACTCTAAATATATGCCAAATCTTAAATCAAGAAGAGCTCATTTGGCTAAAAAGTGAAAAAGGGTTCCATTATACTCATTTTTAGCTCCATATGGGATACCAAAATGACCAAATGATTTTTCTTTGGTCTTGGCACCTTTTGGGCAAGTCTAAAAGCACATTTAGGACTTGTGTGATTTGCCCAAATGGTCCTAAACCTTATGCATCTCATTTTGGCCTTCTCATTCACACTTATGCATGTTTCCATAAAGCCATTCATGAAACTCTAATGCCATAACATACTCAATTTACATTCCGTTATTCACATAACACATTCTTTCATTCCTACATCTTATAATATCATAATTACATATGTCTCAAGGGCCATAGACCATTTACAACAATAATATACATCATTAAGCATCATTATGGCTTTAAAAAGGAAAAGTTAGGCACATTGGTGTCAATCTCTCTTCTTCAAGGTGGTTGGCTCCCATTACCATGTCCACTTGGTCCACCTAGCATATTAGATCATTGGAGAGGGGGGAATGAGATTTAAAGAATCCCAATAGCTCATCTCCCATTCAATCATACATAACGGATGCAAACAAGTCTAAAACATGCATGTATGGTCATATTGACATGTGCAAACATTTAAGAAGCATTTTCATCATTTGAAAATGTCATACATAGCATAAAAAGGCTTGCCAAGCAAGTGGATTAGTGATAAACACATATTTTATCTATTTTTATCCTCTTAACTTAGTCATTTTAATAATTAAATGTGGCTTAATGAATGCAATTGAATGGAAATTTATTTTAATAGCCACTTTTGCACTTTAGGAATTAAATTGTAAAATTCTTGAATTTGATTGCATGAATTCCTTTTAAATAATTTTGTGGGTATTCCTACTTAACACTTTCTATTCTTTTGTGTAGATTTTAATGGGCTTTGAACACAATCATGAGAGCCATGAGTTGGAAGAAGTACGAAGCACTCTCAAGTTGAGCAACATGAGGCAAGCTCCAGCTCCTTTATTCCTCTCGTAGAGAACAACCCACTCATGCAGAAACAGAAGCAATACAGAGCAAGAATAAAGAGAAGAAACATGTGAGAAGCTAACGTGGCAGCCACCAGGCATGGCTTAGGTGTTGAGGCTGAAGAACAACACGAGACAGAATGAAGAAAGAATAGCCACGTGAGACTAGAATAAAAGCAGCTTGAGTTCTACGAGAAACATGGAAGAAACAGAGGAGAAGGAAAGTCTGGCTTGATAGCTTGAACAGAGCTGAAGCAACGTGGCTGAAACAGAAAGGAAGCAACGGGTTGTGCATGGAATTGAAATCAAGAAGCAAACTCAAAACAGAGGAGAAGAACACAAAGAAGCTACATGGGAGAAAAGCGATCTGAACAGGGAAGAAACATACAGGCAGTAGCTCACAAACTCGAGCAAAACGTGGGCTGGGTTTAAGAGAAGAACAAAGCACGAAGCTCAGGTAAGAATGTGAAGCAGCTGCATGGAAGGAGCTGAAAAACGAAGAATCAGAAGAGAAAATAAGCTGGAGCTTTTGAGCAGAAATAAAAACACACATGCAGCAGAGGACAACAGCTGTAGCTGGACGAAGCAGAATCAAGCAAAACATCACGATGAAGAAGACGCTGGGCACGTGAAGCAGAAGTTACGTGGAATTAAGAAAGCTGAAGTGCTGGAGCTACATCTGAATTCTCGTGAAATATAATAAAATAAAAGCAATGGGCCCACCTTATATTACATGCAAGCTTCAGACAATTGAAAATGTGAGCAATGTGAAGGCAAGAGCTGAAGAGGGAGCACGTGAATCATTAAGTGTGCACGTGAAAGAGAGCATTTTCAGATCCAATCCTCATCGTCCGTTCATCATTCACGTCATCCACCCCCTCCGTTTTTTCCATACATCCCATTCATACGCCTTCGTCCAAAGAGCTGTTATTCGCCCATTCGGTCTTTTTTTCCATTCACCTTCACGCCTCCATTCACAGAACACACTCCATCCATTTCCTCCATCTCCATACCACTTCGATGAAGCTTTGATTCAACCTTGAGGCTAGCTAGGAGGAAGCTTTTGAGTTGAAGCTTGAATCCAAGATTTGGAATCAGAACTCTAGCTAAGAATTTCATTTTATTTTCCTCTCTTTCTATATCAATTTTTATTATTTTATATGCTTGGTTGAGTATGTAAGTGATTGAAATTGATGTAGTTCATGATTGATGGCTGGTTAGACATTGATTAGGAGAGATATTGGCTGATTAATTGTATGAATTAAGTGCTGGATTTTCATTTTCTTACAATTTTCTAAGTGTGCAATCAAGGTGTTTGATAAAATGCTTAGGAGAATTGGTGTGCTTAATTGTTTGATTTAAGGATTCTTAGGAGTTTGGTTGGTTAATTAAACATCCTAGGGTATTAATTCAGTAGCTAATCAATCAAGTAATCAATCAATTCAAGTGTTCAAAGATCTTAATCACAAGAATTAGTAATCTAATGAGAGTTGAGGTCTCAATTAACATTAAATTGCTAATCTCTTGAATCTTGAATGGTTATTCAAGATCATTTGCTAATGAACATAATTAGGAACTCTTAGGCCAGAATTAATCATAATTAGATTAGGATAAGGATAGTGGATACCAAGGGACAAATCCAAAGCTAGTCGCAACTCATTATCATCCATAATTCATCCAATTAGGTAGTGTTTAGGAATTTTGATTCAATTTTGTTTTAGGTTAGTTTAATTCAATCAAAAACCCCCCAAACTAGATAGCTTTTAGGACTTTTAATGTTTAGAAACCCAATTGAACATTAAACTCCATTTCCAAGGGAGATGACCTAGGTTGTGCCACTAGCTATATTTTTAGATCAACCTAGTTTTATTTTGAGGGTTGCACGACAAGCCCGTCAATTAGCCTCACCCAATTTCTTGTGGATATTGGACTTGCCTCACCCATTCTTTAATGTAATCTTAGATTCAACCATGCTCTTGGGAGCCCGTTTTGCTTTTGGGAGACTCTTTGTTTTGTCTCAACTAATCTTAAGGGTTCTTGGCTCATCCTCACCATGGTTAAGGGTTCTTGGTCTCTCCACACTCAAGCAGACCCAAACACACATCAAAACATCATATGAAACATAATATGTCATCATAAAATCATGGCATATAAAATCATGCTAGCATACTTTTTACAGCTTGAAAATACATATACACACATTCTAAGACAAGCTAAGCACACATCCATGAATGAGAAAAGGTAGAGAGTGCTACCTTGCACACAATCACATACTTTTTTTCTTGAAAATCTCTCCCTTGCTTCGGCCACACACCCACAAAAGTGTGGGGAAGATTTCTCTTGGCCTAAACACAATTTATGGAAGCCAATTAGGTTCATAAAATAATTTCTAAGGCCATACAACAAGCTTAGACACTAGGTTGTTCTATAAACCCTATTATGGTCTATAAATGTACCTAATGAAGCAACACCCTTCTAATAATTTCTAGGTTCCATTCTTTTTCTTCAACTATGATTCTTGACTCCTTTTAAGCTTCTTAGAGTCATCACACAATCAAAACAAAGAGCCTAACTACATGTTGCTTCTTTAGGTCATAATATGGAACTTAAAGCACCAAATCACTTCCTATGAGTTCTAAATTTTTCTAAGGCCTCCCCTCATTTTCATTCATCATATATAACTCAAGAATGGCCTTAAAAAAATTTAAAACTCTCTCTAGCTATAAGAACCACCTTTGGCCAAGACATAGGGCTTTGTTGACCTTCATGGAGATTTCTTTGTTTTCTTGAAGGAGGAAGCATGTGGGGAGTATCTTAGGGATCTTAGGAGCTCATTTAAACTATTAATTAGGCCTAGGAATTATCATATGAAATTAGGTTTTAGAAGGTGCACACAAAACTCTAGAATTTGCATTTTGAAATCTAATGGTTTTTTGATAATTCCTTTTGCATATTCTTAATCTTCATACCCTTTTTCCTTTGATTCATGCTTGGTTCTGCCTAAAAATCATCTCCTTCTAGGCTTTTCTCAAGTGGGGTGAAATGGTGGAGAAAGGAACCAAAGATGACAACCATAGGAAGAGAAATTATCTTGTTTTCTTGCTTTTTCTCACTTGAATCTTGTATTTTTTGAGCTCCTCTCTTTAAATCCGAATTTTTCCTTGAATTTCTCCCTTGAATCAGATTTATAAACTCCATTTTAATCAAAAGAAACAAGGGAGAAGGGAGAAGAGGAGGTGTGGATGAAGAAAAGCATGAGCAACTACTATAGAAACATACCTTAAGTTTGGATTTTTTCTCCCTTTTCTTCTTCCCTTGGTGCGCCACTCTCCTAGGGTTCTTCTTCTGATTTGGGGGAGAATAATCTGAAGCTAACTGAGGGAGAGTGTGAGGCGCCACCTATTTATAAAGGAGGAAGAAGCACTTTTTCAAAAATTCTCATTTTGCCCTTCGTTCTTTACATTTTCGTTTGTCCATCGTTTTAGCTCCTTTTTGTGAACTATCTTTTTCATTATAAAATTTAGGTTCCCAATTTAGTAAAATGCCTTTGTAATCACTAAAATCAGAGCTAAAATCTTCTTGAACGAATCCGTCAAAGTTTAGGCACACTAATATTAGAACACGTCTACCAGAGAGGATTTAGCTGTCCCAGGACTTCCCATGGTTTTCAGGGCCTCTGAGAACCCTTGAGAACTCAAAACTTTCATTTAAAAAGCCCTCCTATATGAATTCCAAAATTTGCTCAAAAATATGAAAATGTCATTACGTTTCGTAAACTTTTCGTAAGAAATTGTTTATTCATTCTAGCTCCATTTTTCTTTCCGTTTGAGCCTAGAATTCTCATTTTTAGGAGTCTAGAATGCTTCCCAATTTTTTGGGACCTTAACTACATCATTTTAGGGGACTTCATTTTGTATCAGGTGAATTTCATTTGGTTACAAAGAAATTGTACATTACGTTTCTCACATTTTCTCATGTTTTCAGAGAACCGGATTTAACACTCCTACACCAAAATTAATTACAATTAAATTAGGATAAGGCTAATGGATACCAAGGGACAAATCTAAGGCTAGTCAGATGTCTATCATTCACCCCATAATTCATGTAATTAGGTAGTTGTTAGTTATTTTGTTTCAATTTAATTCTAGTTAGTTTAATTAGATCACAAACCCCTCTTAATTTTGGTAGTTCTAGGATCTTTTAACACTTAGAAACCCAATTAAATATTGAATTCCATTTCTAAGAAAGATGACCTAGGTTATGCCACTAATTATAAAATTTAATCCAACCTAGTTTTATTTTGGGGGTTACACGACATAACCTTTCAAAGGTCATTAACACTGGAAGAAGCTCGTCCACGACACCAACTCCCCAATAAGCACAACTTAGGGTTAGTGCATATAAAGGTCTAGTCACAACCCAATGCCCGATTAAAGCACAATGCATAGGTGGCAGTCGCACCACAGCTCCACCATAGACTCATAAGGTCTAAACATAATATATCAGATAGCTAACCATTTATTATGCATTTCAAAATCATTCATGTACAACAGATATAAAATTAAAATAGACATATGCATGGAATTTAACATTAACCCTGATTATCTCACTTGTAAACAATTTCCTAAAAGCCAATAACAATGCTACTCAGCCTATAAACACAAAATCAGACCATTACCATTCCTATTCATCATTTTATAGTAGCAAACAGGTACCTAAAGAATTAAATACTAATGGCTACCCAGAGAACACTTACTTAGCCACTACAAGTCTCCAATTTTGGATTTGATTGTTCTCACACCAATAACTTTAAAATATCACTTCAATTTCTAGGTAAATTCGTACAAATTTAATACCCATACTATAAATTAACTATGGGGGTCCTAAACTAGCAGAAAATGCATTAAAATGAGGAGTTTATATTTACTTAGCAACACCCCTAACCTTAACCTCTAAAAATCCACCATGGAAACACCAAACAACAAGTTTCAATTTTGGGTGGAAGATGAAAATGCTCTAAATGAGAAACCAATTAGTTCAAATTGAAGAGAAAGAGAAGATGATTAAGTTATATAATAAGGTTTTGACTTTAGAAATGGGACATGGTGAAAATATGTGGAAAATCCTAGCCTCTACCTTAAACCTCTGAAAATGCTTTGTGTCTTTTATGTTTCTACATATGGAAAGGGAAGGGTTGAAAGAACTTTAGGTTTAGATGGGTTTAGTTAGATTGTGGGCTAACCCATGGACCTAAGTCTATTTGGAGTTCAAATTTTGCTTGTTGGACCAGACCTTAGGGATTAGGTTATAGGATTTTTGGCGTTTTAGTATGGCTTTGGGCTTTTAACTCATTAAACTAGATTGGGCCATTGCTAGGAGGTCTCTCTTAGGCCAAGTCTCATAATAGTAAGTTGGGTTTGCACCTAAAATTATTGGACCTTTATTAGTCTTTATCCATGGCCTACTTAAATTAATTATGGGTTTAAATTAAGTTTTAACCCAATTGAATCTTAAGCTTACATTAATTATTTATTCTCCATAAACTCCTATTCACATAGCTTGGCTAATTATTCTATAATAATTATTCTTAATTAGTCTAAATCTACGATTAATACTTTAATAAATTTTGGGGTGTTACACTTGGTTACTAAGATTTGCATCTCACCCTATTTTATGGACTCACTATTTTAGGTAAAGGTTTCTCGGGTAAGGATAAGGGAAAGTAAGTAGATAAACATTGATGAGCTGAGACTATGTGTGGGAATGCTACACTTGGGCTAATATGACTTAGGGTAGACGCTAATTTTTATTGCTCATTTTGTATAGCATCATTATGTAATCATATTGTCAAGTGTAGATACTCTAATGTTTTGTAAACAATGGTGTAGCCAGTAGAAGGATAGAGTTGAAACATTAATTGATAATGTATGTATTCACTTTTAATCTGATATGGAATCTTATTAGTATGGAAATATGGCTTGTCACTTGAAAGTATGTTTTTGTCTCATCATGAATGATAACATAGAATTAGTGTTGTATAAAACTTCTATTGGAACACCCATTGGATGATGTTATCAATGGTTTATGCACTCTTTACTATCAAATTCATGAATTTGCTAATGTATGATGGATAGAGGGATTGGAGTCAATAGTTAATTTTCCAATTGGTTATAATAGATATGTTGAATAATTTAGGTAAATGGATGCCATTAAAGCCTTAAAAATTAAGGTAGAATTACCTTAAAATACTACTAGAGGAAGAGTTGGAGGGTGTGAGACAAAATTTAGAGAGTCTAGGTGCAGAAGAGGGTTGAGCCGCAACCAAAACTCTTTAAGTCACGGCTAAGAGTTATCTAGAGGTGAAGAGTGCCATAACACACAAGTTTAAGTCATGGCACATGTCATACCATAATATTTCTAGCATCCATTTCCCTTATCTAAGTGGGATTACACAAATTATCAAAGGAATTCAAAGAAAAATGCATTAAAATAATGAATTTAATTGCATTACGTCAGAGTTAAAAATTCAAATTTTTGATCCATGGACCCCAGAGACTTACCAATAATATTCTTTAATTATAAAATTTCACATAAACCACGGACTAAGAGCTAAACATCACAAATTCTCACGTTTTGCCTCAGGTTCCATGATGGTAGATTTCTGAGGCAACTTTGAAAAATTATAACTAAATTTAGAAAAATAAAAATCAAGTAAACCATAGCTTTCTGGAAAGCTTTAGATGTTAAAAATAATTCTCAGCCACAAAAATCTCATCTGGGCCATGTTTGACAATAGAGAAGGCACAAAGGTTAAACCACCTAGAATTACTGATATAACTTACTAATATAAATTTTAAAAATTCACAATTAATTCTAAAAAAATCCAATTCATGTAAAATGCACCAATTTCAGAATATGTGGATGTTATCTAGAGAGAAAAAATAGTTCTAGATCAATCCAAGAGCATTCAGGCCCCAAAAATCAATGGAAGAGTGATGGAGGTCTGACTATGCACCTAGAGCATAATAGAAACTTCAAAAATTCATATCTCTCTCTTTAGACATCCAAATAGGGTGCTTCTAGTTCTCATAGGTCATTAGGAAGGTGTAGTTTTGCCTTATAAAATTTCATAGCAATTAAATATCATTTGCCTTATGAATGACAAAGATCCATTTTGGACCAAATGAACAGTACTAGTAGTAAATTCTAAAATTTCAACCAACTTCAAAATTTTGCCAAAAATTCTATAGATCTCAAAATATTACCCACTTTAGCTTTCCAAAAATCTCTTAACAAGACCTAGATGCATGCCAAATTTCAAACTAAGAAGATCTCATTTGGACCATTTGTGCTATAGCTCACCATTATGGTCATTTTTTCACCATATAATGTGTTGACTTGGTCCATATGCCTCTCCATGGTGTTTGGCTCCTCTTAGGCAACTTTAAAAGTGTGAATATGACTTATATGAACTACTCAAGTGGTCTCAAATCTCATTCATCTCATTTTGGTCATTCCACATCCAAGAATACATTAATGCATACATGCCATCAAGTGTTAAGATTCCTCATTTGCATTGATTTTGTGTTACATATGGTCCATACAGCATTCATATATAATATTACATTTGCTTAATGGTTTACAACTCAAAAATAATCTGTACAAGTTCACTTTGACATTCCATTACAAGTAAGACTACATATTGGTCAAAGTATAGCTTCTCAAGACCCTTGGCTTGCATTTCTTGTTGGTTCTTGAACACCACCTAGACATATTAAGATGAAGGAGGGGAAGGAAGTGAGATTCCTAGAATCTCAATAATTCATACACCTATTCACACACACATTCATGGCATATACACATCAAAGTACAAGTATGGAAAGCAAGGCAACCATAAAGTATGCAAAGTCATAATTTCTATGCCACCAATTCACATTAAGTTCAAGAACATGCTCTAGGGACTTTTGGTTTTGTCTCACCCCATTTCTAGGACTTTTGGATTTGTTTCACTCTTGACCTAGGGACTTTTGACTTGGCCTCATCCTTCCAAGAGACTTTTGGCCTTGTCTCATCCATGCCATGAGACTTTTGGCATTTGCTCACCTTCATTAAGGGACTTTTGGAATCATCTCACCCTTATGAGCTATTTTCCACAATCAATGATATTTAAGATAACACACTGGTACCAATGCAATGTCAAGATATCAAGTGGCATATTCTCAAATCACAAGAGTACACACAAGTACACAATGACATATATACACCCAAGAATACAAGGAGAATGAGGTCGAGAGCTACCTTAAACTTATGCAAGCTTTTCTTGGTCTTTCTCCTTCCTTTTATTAGTTCCATAAGCACACCTAGGTGGATTAGGATTCTCTTAACCTAAACATTATAAATAGAACACAATTACACTCTTGAAACAAGCCAAGGCACTACATATACTCTTAAAAACACAATTGGCTCTATAGGTCACATAATGGTTCCATAAATGGCCTATTGAAGCAAACCTTATAATTCAAGTTCTAGGCTTCATTATTTTTTTCATTTCTAGGCTTTTTGACCTCATGCAAGGTCCTTGAAGCCATTATCTACTCATTTACACAAGCCTAGATGCATCTTGCTTCACAAGATTCCATTATAAAAGCCGTTACCCTATCTCTTAATCCAAGGCTTCAAAATTTTTCCTAAGGGTTCCTCCAATCTTCTAACATTATATAGAGTCCCAAACCAAGGGTAGAATAAATTAAAACACTCTCTAACCTCTCTTACTAGCCTAGGCTGAGACACCCTTCAAGGAAGAGTTTCATAGAGCTTTTGATTTTTTCTTGATGGAAGAGCCATTTGGGAGGCTTTCTAGAGGTCTTAGGAGCTCAATTAAACACTTACATAGCTTAGGAAATACATGTACTAGATCAGTTTTTACAAAACCCTAAAGAGCTCTACACTTTTCTAAATCAATTGCCATTGGTTTTTCTTGCAAATTCTTGGCATATTTCACTTCTCCATGGTCTAAAACCCTAGTTTCTCTCTTGTTTTTGGATGGAAAACTTTCCACCTATATGGTTCTGTTTTAGGCCGAAAAGTGTACAAGGAAGAAGCAAGAAAAGGAAGCAACCAAAATAAGATATTACCTTGGATTCCTAGCTCCCTTTTAATGTTTCTTCCTGTACTTGTATGCTCCCCTAATTTTTGAACTCTCCCCCTCTATTTTGGCCTCAAAATAGAACCATTTCATTTAATAAAATCATGGAAAGAAAGCTTGGAAGGAGAGAAACAAGATTATAAGAAGAAGGAACATGAAAATCCATGAACTTCCTTACCTTTTTCTTGCTTTTCTCCCTCCTTTCTCTCCTCCTTTTGTGTGCCTAAGAGAGTTACTTCTTTTTCTATTTTTTGGGTAGAGGAGGTCAACCTAAATGAGAGGGGAAAAAGGGTGTGAAGTGTGTGGAACATTCAAAAAGCAACTTTTTCCAAAAATTCCAATTTTGTTCTTTCGTAATGACAATTTTGTTTTAGTTTCGTTTTAGCTCCCTTTCAAGAATCATATTTTCCATTATAAAATTTAGGTTCCTAATTTAATAAAATAATTTTGGAATCACTCAATTTGGAGCTAAAACCTTCTTGAACGAATCTATTAAATTTTAGGTTTACCACCATTGAAAAACATACATCGGAGGGGCTTTAACTATCACGGAATCTCCTATGGTTTTCAAGGCCTCTAAGAACCCTAGACTACTCAAATTTTCATTTAAAAAGCCCTCCTATGAGGTTTTTCAAAAATTGCACATATTTATAGAAATGCCACTATGTCTCATCAATTTCATAACAATTTTGTTTCACCGTCCTAGCTCCGTTTTTCCTTTTATCTGAGCCTAGGACACTACCTAATTTTTTTGGAATATTATCTAGCTTATTACAGGGGACTTGCTTTTATACAGCTTATTTCGTCGTTTTACAAAATTTATCATTCGTTATAGTGCAACTAGAGGAATTTAAGCACAAAGGGTACCAAAGAGCAAACTTGCCATGGCACAAGGGAATCCCGCCATAGCAAGTGTCAAAAGGAAAGCTAGGAGAGTTCTAGGAGGCTCTCTCACCACAACAAGACACTCAACATGTTGTGGCATGAGGAAAGCTAGTCGCGACAAGAATTAAGAGAATTTGAATTGTTGTAACAAACGTAATTTTCGTAAAATAACAAAATGAGCCATATAAAAGTAATTCTATTAGAATGAGCTAGATAATATCTTGAAAAATTTTTTTAGTCTTAGGTTCCTAAAAATGATAGTCCTAGATTTAAATGGAAAGAAAAATGAAGCTAGGACTTAGAAACAAAATTGTTACAAAATTGACGAAATATAATGGCATTTTTGTAAATAAATACAATTTTTGGAAAGACACATAGGAGGACTTTTTAAATAGAAAATTTGAATTGCCCAGGATTCTCAGAGGCCCTGAAAACCATGGGAAGCCCCAGGACCGTTAAAGCCCCTCCAGTGTACTTTTCCAATGGTGGTGAACTTGAACTTTGAAGGATTCGTTCGAGAAGGTTTTAGCTCCAATTTAAGTGATTCCAAAGGTATTTTTTTAAATTGGGAACCTAAATTTTATAATGGAAAAGACAGTTCAAAAAAAGGAGCGAAAATGAAGCTATAACGAAATTGCCATTACAGAAGGATGAAATTGAAATTTTTTGAAAAAGTTTATTTCTTGAACGTTCTACCACCTTCACGCCACTTCTTTTTATCTTCTTGGCCGACCTTCTTTTGGGCAAAATATAGAAAAGAAGCAGCTCCTTTAGTCACACCAAGAGAGGGAGAAGAAGGAGGAAGAAAAGCCAAGAAAGGTAAGGAAATTTGGAGAAATTCATGCTTCTTCCTATTCCAACTTCATTTTTCTCCTTTCCTCCTCTCTTTCTATGGTTTATTTAAGATGAATGGTTCTATTTTTGGTCCAAAACTTAGGGGAGGATTTCAAATTGCTTGAGGAGGAACAAACCAAGAAGGAAGAGCCTTAAATACACACTTGAATCTAAGGTAAACTCTTATTTATGTTGCTTTCTCCTCTTGCCTCTCCTTGGTGTGTGTTTTGGCCTTATACAGAACCATGAGAGGGGAGGGAATTCTATCCAAAAACAAGGAAGGAACTAGGGTTTTAGACCATGGAGAAAAGGTATATGGCAAGAAAAACTAAAGGAAACTAAGATAGGAAAGTGTGGTGTCCTTAAGGGAATTATGAAATCTAATTTTGTGTGTGTGTTTCTTTGACCATTTAAGTATTTCCTTGAGTTCCTAAGACTCCTATAAACATCTCCAAGTGGCTCTCCCATCAAGGAAAAAAATTAAAATTATTAGAACCCTATTACTACCCTCTATCTTGGCCAAGCAAGGTTAGATAGGCTAAGGAGTGTTTTAATTTGTTCTAGCCTTAATTTAAGACTCCATATGATGTTAGAAGATGGGAAGAACCATTGGAAAAAATTTAAGAGCCATAGATTGGAAGACGTGACAATGGTGTCCATAATGGTACCTTATGAAGTAACTTGGTTTTCAATTGTGCAAATGAATGTGTGAGGGCTCTAAGGACCTTGAATGAGGTCATAAGGTCTAGAAATGAAAAGAAAATGGAGCCTAGAGCTTGAATGATGAGAGTTGATTTAATAGGCCATTTATAGAACCATTATGCCACTTATAGACCAAGTGTGTGTTTAAGAGTGAGTTTAGTGTCTTAGCTTGCTTCAAGTGTATAATTATGTGCTATTTATAGTGTTTAGGCCAAGAGAACACCAACCCACTTAGGTGCGCTTGTGAGGCCGAACAAGGGAAGGAGAAAGACTAAGAAAAGCTTGCATAAATTCAAGGTAGCTCTTCATCTCATTCTCCTTCCATTCTTGTGTGCATATGTATGTTATTGTGTGCTTATGTGTGCTCTTATGACTTGAGAATATACCACTTGATATCTTGAGATTGCATTGGTACCAATATGTTTTCTTGAATGCCTTTAAAGGTGGAAATGGCTCATAAGGGTCAGGTGATGCTAAAAATCCCTTAATGAAGGTGAGGAGATGCCAAAAGTCTCATGGCATGGGTGAGACAAAACCAAAAGTCTCTTGAATGGGTGAGGTCAAGTCTAAAGTCCCTAGGATAAGAGTGAGACAAATCCAAAAGTCCTAGAAATAGGGTGAGGCAAAACCAAAAGTCCCTAGAGCATGTTCTTGGCTTGAATGTGAATAGGTGGCATGGAAATTATGATTTTGCATACTTTATGGTTGTCAAACTTTTCATACATATGCTTTGATATGTATATGCCATGAATGTGTGTGTGAGTAGGTGTGTGAGCTACTAAGATTTTATGAATCTCATTCCCCTTCCCTCTTCCTTCTTAAAATGTCTAAATGGTGTTGATGAGCCAAAGGATGCAAGCTAAGGAAATTAGGATGCCACACTTTGAATATTTTGTAGCTTTCTTTGTATCTATATGTCAAAGTGATCTTGTACATATTATTTTTTAGATGTAAACCCATGAACAAATGTAATATGATATATGAATATTGTATAGCTCTTATGTGGCATTAAATCAATGTAAATGTGGAATTTGGCTTCTTGAATGGCTTATGTGTGTAGTGTATTAAAGGATGTGGAATAGCCAAATTGAGATGCATGAGGTTTGAGACCACTTGGGACACACAAGTCATATTTGTGCTTTTAAACTTGCCCAAGAGGTGCCAAACAATAAAGGAAATCATTTGGGTAGATTTGGTACTTCATATGGAGCAAAATAGACCATTTTGGTGAGCAATACCACTTTTTATCCAAATGAGCTCTTCTTAGTCTGAAATTTGGCATGCATCTAGAGCTTATTGAGAGCTTTTTGTGAAGCTTAAGTTCAGAATATTTGGAGGCTATATGAAATTTTTGGCGAATTTTTGAAGTTGGTTGAAAAACCAAAATTTACTACTGGTACTATTCATTTGGTCCAAAATGAATCTCTGTCACTCATGGGCCAGATGAAGTCCAATTACTGTGAAATTTTACAAGGAGAAACTAGACCTTCCCAGTGACCTGTGCCAACTAGAAGCACCTCATTTGGATGTTTAGAGAGGGAGAAAACATCCAGTCAGACCCTCAGTATTGTTCCATCAATTTTAGGGGTTGGAATGCTCTTGGATTAATCTAGAACTATTTTTTTCCTCTATTTAACATCTGTATCTTTCTAAATTGGTATAGTTTGCATGGATTAGATTTTTTGGAATTAATCATGAATTTAAAATGTTTGTATTAGTAAGTAGTATCAAATTTCTGGATAGCTCGACCTCTTGCCTTTTTGATGTCAAGCATGATCCAGATGATATTCTCATAGCTGGGAATTATTTTTAGTGTGAATTTAACACCTAGAGATTTCCAAAAAGATATGGTTTTCCTAATTTTAATTTTCTTAGATTTAGTTATGATTTTTCAATGTTTCCCATGAAATCTGTCACATGCTGTCCGAGAAGAATAAGTGGAAATTCATGGTTTTCAAGTTTGAATCCATGGATTATGTGTTGTTTTGGATTATTTGTGATTTGTATAAGTGGTAAATAATTAGAGAATGGTGTTGGGAAATCCACAGGGCCCATTTAAAGTGAAATAAAATTTTAATCTCTGATGTAACGCAAATAAATTCATTATTTTCATATACTTTTATTGGATTTTCCTTGAGAATGTGTGCAAGCTATAACACCATACTTTCAAGACTCAATTCATGCAATTCCTATACCTCATCTCATATAATTTCTATGGAGAACAACATAATGGCATAAGGGCTATGTCTCAAGATGCATTTCTATACGGGTAAAATTTTTTTCTTTCAGAGTCCTGTGGGCCATATGAATTCATCTATCACATTATCATACTTAAATACATAAATAAAACTCATTTCCATAATCAAATTTGGCCTACAACTCGTGGAAAGCAAAGGAACACATAAAACCCATGTTTGTATTTTCGACCAGAATTTCCTCTTTTCTGTCACAAATTTTGGAAAATCATAACTAATTCTAAAAAAATAAAAATCATGTGTTCTTTGACATTCTAGGAAGATACACATGTCTACTTTATGCTAAAAATATGACCAAGCCATGAAAAGCCACACAAAAGACGTTTGATATTTGAAAAGGGATAGAGGTCTGGCAGACTATTGGTACTATCACAGATTTCTGTAGCAAACTTAAAAAATGTCCAATTAATCCTAAAAAAATCCAATTCATATAAATGATACCAATCTAGAAAGATACAGATGTTAGATAGAGGAAAAAAATAACTCTAGATCAGTTTAGGTACATCTAGGCATTGCAAACTAATTGAACAATACATGAGGTCAGTCTGGATGCTTAATACTGGGCAAAATCTTTAAAAACTCATATCTCCCTCTCTAGACCTCCAAATGGAGTGCGTCTAGTTGGTACACGTCACTGGGAGTGTCTAGTTTCTCTTTATAAAATTTTGTGGCAATTGGATATCATTTGCCCCTTAAGTGATAGATTTCATTTTCAGACCTGAGTGAACAATACACCATACCAAAACCAGAAAATTTCTTAATTTTGAAAATTCATCAAATATTCTATAGACCTCCAAAAATTCTGCACTTTAGCTTCTTAAAATCTCTTAACAAACTCTAGATGTATGCCAAATCTTAGATCAAGAAGAGCTCATTTGATCAAAAAGTGATATAGCCTCATAAAATGGTCATTTTTACTCCCTATCAAGAGTCACTTTGGTCCAAATGGCCTTCTCTTGAGTTTGACACCACTTAGGCAAGTCTAAAAGTATGAATATGACTTATGTGAGCTACCCAAGTGGTCCCAAACCTCATGCATCTCAATTTGGCCATTCCACTTCCATTATTACACTAATCTATCTAACCATTCAAGAGCTAAACTTGTCATTTAATACCCCAAAACATGCTATCTCATACATTTGGCATCAAATTTCATTTATACATCATACGTTTGGGTATTTACATATGGTTACATAACAATTTTATCATGGGATTACATCCTATGCCATATGTATAGCTAAAAAGAAGGCAAAACTAAGCATATTCATATACCTTGATGCCCATCTTCTTCTTCTAGACTTGGTGGCCTCCATTACCTTGCTCAATTGTTTCACCTTGTATGTTAAGATATTGGAGAAGAGGGGATGAGATTTAAAGAATCCCAATAACTCATCTTCCATTCAATCACACATAAAGCATGCAATACAAGTCTCACAAATGCATGTATAAGCATATTAATATGTGCAATCATTTAAGAAGCATTCTTGGCATTTGAAAACATCATACATAGCATACATAGGCTTGCCAAGTAAGTGGATTAACCTCACTCATTCACTTGTGGATTTTGGATTTGCCTCACCCATTTCTTGGTACACAAGCCATCTTGAATTAAGAAATATGGTACTAGAATATTATAGTATGACAATTGTTGATTCCTAAGAGCATCTTTGCTGTAGTGTTAAAGGCTTGAGTTATCGTGTAAGGTTTGTATTTTTTATCTTGAGTTTTAGTAGCCACTTACATCGTGGCATTGACATACTAAGTCATGGCACAAGTTCCCAAACTCAGTTATTAAGTTCTAACAATCAACTTAGCTAAGGCGGGGAAGGTCCTGTAACACCCCTTGAGTTTTAGTAGCCTTTTACATTTATCTAGTAAATGTAACACCATAGGTCCTATAACACCCCTTCTTAATTTATTGGTTGATAGGTCCTTTCCAGATTCTTGATAAAGTAGGATCTGTGGCTTATAGACTAGCCCTTCCCCCAAACCTAAGTCAAGTACACAACGTATTCCATGTTTCCTAACTTAAAAAGTACCAACCCGACCCCTTACATGTCATAGAATATGAGAATGTGTAGTTACAAGATGATCTATCATATATAGTATCACCAGATCGGATCGTGGACATTAGACTCAAGCAGTTATGAAATAAGACAATACCATTGGTGAAAGTGGTTTAGAAAGGGTTATCTCTCGAAGAGGCTAACTGGGAACTAGAGGATAATATGAGAAAGAAATATCTAGAACTCTTCCTATAAGGTATGTTATCTAAATTTCGAGAATGAAATTTTTAAAAGGGGGGAAGAATTGTAATGTCCGATTTTTGTTATACGACGGAAATGGGCGTGTTTTCAAAGCAAGTCCCCCAAAATGAATTAGTTAAAGTCCCAAAAAATTTGAGTAATATTCTAGACTCCTAAAAATGAGAATCCTAGCCTTAGATGAAAGAAAAAATAGAGCTAGAATGAAAGAACAAATTTTAATAAAAATCTTACGAAATGTAATGGCATTTTCGTAATTTTGAGCAATTTTTAGAATTCACATAGGAGGGCCTTTTAAATGAAAGTTTTAAGTTCTTTGGAGTTCTCAAAGGCCCTAAAAATCATGGGAAGCCTCGGGATAGTTAAATCCTCTACGATGGATATTTTCTCACGTCGGTGTACCCAAACATTGATAGATTCGTTTGGGAAGGTTTTAACTCCGATTTGAGTGATTCCAAAAGCATTTTACTAAATTGGGAACCTAAATTTTATAATGGAAAAGATGGTTCTAAAAAAGGAGCTAAACAAAGGAGAAATGAAAATGCCAAGAACAAAGGGTAAAATGGGAATTTTTGAAAAATGCTTCCTCCTCCCCATATATATAGGTGGCGCCCCACTCTCTCCTTCATTTAGACTCAGAATTTTTTGCCCAATTTTAGAGAAGAAGGCTAGGGTTTAAGCACATAAAGGGAGGAGAAGAAGAAGGAGAAATCCAAGCTTTAAGGTATGGAAATTTGCTTGTTTTTCATGCTTTCTCTTAGCCAATCCTTCTCCTCTTTTTCCCTCTTCTTTCCCATGATTTTTTTGAAGTTTTGAGCGCTATTTTGAAGGAAGAACAGAAGGGAAATTTTGAAATTTAAGGGAGGAAGCCAAGGAAAGCAAAGAACAAGTAAGAAAAACTAAGGAAATCAAGGTATCATGCAATCCTTCCACTTGATCTTCTTCCTCCCTTCTCTTGTGAGCATTTCGACCTATATATAGTCAGCCTTAGAGAGTTAAGTTTTCAACCAAATCAAAGGTGAATCTTAGGAATTTGAGGGAGAAGAACAAGAATATGCAAAGAAAATAACAAACTAGCCATTAGATTTTAAGATGTAAAACTTAGGGTTTCAAGTGCACCTTGTAAATTTTGATTTTGTATGATGATTCCTAGGCCTAAATAAGAGTTTAAATGAGCTCCCAAGATCCCTAAAAGGCTCCCCACATGCATCCTCCCTTGAGAAAACAAGGCAAACTCTAAGAAACCCTATTTCCTCCACAGCCTCAGCCTAAAGGGGTTTGTGTAGCTAGGGAGAATTTTAAATTTTTCTAAACCCATTCTTGAGTCATATATGATGAACAAAAAAAAGGGGAGGCCTTGGGAAAAATTTAGAACCCATAAAAAGTGAGTTGGTGCTTTA
This sequence comes from Erythrophleum fordii, assembly GCA_032878935.1. NCBI lineage: Eukaryota > Viridiplantae > Streptophyta > Magnoliopsida > Fabales > Fabaceae > Erythrophleum > Erythrophleum fordii. The sequence goes on from JAVQMF010000046.1 coordinate 16,948,400, forward strand.
TGTTCCATATTATGACCTAAAGAAGCAACATGTAGTTAGGCTCTTTGTTTTGATTGTGTGATAACTCCAAGAGGCTTAAAAGAAGTCAAGAATCATATTTGAAAAGAAAGAATAGAGCCTATAATTTATTTAAGGGGTGTTACTTCATTAGGTGCAATTATGAAACCATAATGAGGTTATAGACCAAGCTAGTGTCTAAGCAAATTTTATGGCCTTAGAATTGAGTCCATGAACCTAATTGGCTTCCATAAATTGTGTCTAGGCCAAGAGAAATCTTCCCTACACTTTTGTGTGTGTGTGGCTGAAGCAAGGAAGGGAGATTCAAGGGAAACAGTGTGTAATTGTTTCCAAGGATGCATGGATGAGTGATAGCTTGTCTTGAATGTATGTATGTGTATTTTTAAGCCATGAAAAGTGTTCTAGCATGACTTTGATTCTATGGTGCCATGATGTTACAATATGCTCTTATATGATGTTCTTGATGTGTGCTTGGGTTTGCTTGAGTGTGGTGCGACCAAGAATCCTTAGCCATGGTGAGGATGAGCCCAGAACCCTTAAGATTGGTTAAGATAAAGTAAAGAGTCTCCCAAAAGTAAGACAGACTCCCAAGAGCATGGTTGAGTCCAAGAATCTCTTAAAGAATAGGTGAGGCAAGTTCAACATCCGCAAGAAATTGGGTGAGGCGAATCCACTTGTTTGGCAAGCTTTTGTATGCTATGTATGACTTTCTCAAATGATAAGCATGATTTTTATACACTTTAATTCTCCTAATTTTGGCAATTTAATAATTAAATATGGCTTAAGGAATCTAATTGAATGAAATTTGATTTTATTGACCATATTTGCAATTTAAGAATTAATTTACAAAATTTTGAATTCTCAATACATAAATCTCTTTTTAAATAATTTCGTAATTTGTTCCTACTTAATTGCTTCCATTCCTTGGGTGCAGATTTAATTGGGCTTCCTCAATTACATGGAAAGGAGAAAAGTTACATGTGTGTGTGAGGAAGAAGCCATGAGCAGCAGCTCATAAACTCGAGCAGAACAGAGCATGAACAGAGTTGAAGAATGCTGCATGAAGAAACAAGCAAGCAACATAAGGAAGAGTTAAAGGAGTTGAACAACGAAGTAAGCCACAAATTTATGAAGAAGCTAGAATTTTTGGAAGCTCCAGAACGTGAGAAACACAAGTGGGTCTGGAAGAAGTAGGGGTTCAAGAGAGAACCATGTGGATTGGAAAAGGTGCAGAAGCTCAGCTGGAGAAGCTACGGGTTGCATGAGTAGCACGAGTTGTTCATGAGGAAAAAGACAAAGCATGGGATTCATGTTGAACACACAAGAGTAGCAGCGAAGCTTCGTGATTTTTGAGCATTAAGAGAAGCCATGGGTCTCAAGCTGATACAGAATACACAAAACAGAGAAGAAGAGAAAGTTAGAATGAAGAGCAGAACGTGGATAACGTGTGAAGCAAATGAAACATAACTACATGATGGAGGAAACATGAAGGTTGGAGTTTTTGAGCAGAAACAAACGAAAGCTATGATCTCACGTTAAAAAGCTTGCATGAGCTGAAGGCAAGAAGCTATGGGTTACACGTGGAAGCTCAAGATGTGGAGAGCATCAAGAAGAACAACGCTGCAAGCTGGAGAAAACAAATGAAGACGTAAAGCTGACGTTAATTCAAGAAGAATGAGCACATGGAAGAAGCAGAGAGTATTCAGTGAGCTGGGAAAGGGGAATAAGGCATGAGTATAGCACGAAGTTACACTTAAAGTTGGAAGCAGAACCATACATGAAAAATGTTAGCGAGAGAAGGCTGGAGCTGAGGAGTATGGCTGACGTCTATTAATGAAGCTTGCATGAGCTGAATTATTAGCTACAGACCATGTGGATATGAAAATGAATTGAAGAAGCTGATGTGGGAATTAATGAGCTGAACACATAGATTAATGAAACGAGCTGGAGAATTAGTGAGCTGGAAGAAGTAAGTAAAACATGACTTCAGCATGCAAAATGAGGAGCTGAGGGGCACGTGATTAATTAATGAAAAAAAGGAGCTGAAAAAAAAAAAAGGGTATATGATTCAGTGTGAATAGGACGAGTTGTGGGTTCCAGGGGAGAGACGGGAACACGACGTAAATGAGAGCTTCAGGGAGAGGAATAAAATTCAATTCTCCATGGCTGAAGCTCTGATGATCAAATTCCTTCCGATTAAATCATCTATGGTAGCTTGAATCATTCATGGTGGTTAGCTGAAGCTTGGAAACTCCCAGATGCAGATTTGAGCTCTATATTTTCTCACCAAATTGGATAAACACTCTTTGCGCCATCTTTTAATTTCAGAATTATTTTCCTTATTAATTTGACTAGGTTTAGTTTATTAATTTAGGAAATTGATTACTGGAAATTTCTAGATTTGGTTGAATTGTGGATTGAGCTTAATTTGATTTTTGAAATTTTAATTGTGATCATCACATGTTTGTAAAAATTTCAGAATTAGTGCTGTGCAAATCACTTTTAAATTCCTCTTGATTTTAGGCTAATTGATGCAATGATTGTTGGATTAATTAGCTGGAATTTTTGTACAATTAATTGTTTGAAGAATTAATTAATCTAATTAGTTAATTAGCATCTTAAGTGAATTGTGTAGTAGATTTTATTGATCAATTAGGATTGGTTTTAGTGTGTTCTTATTCTTAATTCAATTAATTAATTTTTCAAGGTCTCTTGTGGTTGCAAATTCCTTGAATAATTGATGAATTGAATCTTGGATGTTATTCAAGAGTCTTTATAGGGAATACACTAAAGAGTAAGAAATTAATTCCAAATTTGGTAAACTAAAAAGGGCAAGGGTAATTGAATTCTAGAGAGTCCAATACAAGGGTAGCTACCACATTTTCTTAACTGTTCACTTCATTTAGTTTTAAGTTTTTTATTCTTGTCAATTAAATTTAGTTCAATTAAATTCTAGCATTTCAAAACCCCTAAAACAAGTTCTAATTAGTAATACTTAGAATACTTTTTCACAACAAATTGAGGCACAAACTCCTTGGGAAAATGACCTAGGTTGCACCATTATCTACAAAATTTATTTTGCTACTTAGTCTTATTTGAGATTGCGCAATACAATTGTCAAATTTGGCGCCGTTGTCAGGGAGCTTAGTTTCTTAATTGTTTGAAGGGGTTTCTTAGTATTTTTGCCCTGTTTTTGCTCTATTTTTATTCTATTTTTCCCCTGTTTTGAACTTGGATTTGGACCATTTCGGTTGCTTGAATTAACTTGTCTGCTTGCTAGAATTTTTGTTTAAAGTGCCCAGAAAATTCTCAAACTTTGTTTTCCAAGGTTTTTGGGTGTTTTAAGTAAAAATAATAGCAAAGCTATTTGGTGGACCAATTTTTGCCCAAATTCCAATGTTTAAGGCACTTTTCTAATTTTTTAGTATTTTTTTGAATTTTCTAGGATTTTTCTAATTTCTCTGGATTTTTTGTTTTAATTTTTCTTTGTTAATTTTTATGTTCCTTCTTAGTTTTTGCTTGTCTAATTGATGTATGACAAGAAGCTCTGATGAAAAATTAATTGATTTGGATCCAGAAATCGAAAGAACCTTTAGAAGACAAGTAAGGATTAAGAAAAATAAGGATAGTGTAGGAATCAGTAGTTCTAATTCTTCTGCTTTTGATTGTGTGCAAGGAATTGATTGTGTACTTTAATTTACTGGTGATAATATGGCTGAACAAGATCAAGTGAATGCTAACATGAATATGCATGTTCAAGCTAACTTGAATGCAAATGCTAATTTGAATGAGAACATGCATGCCTGAACCATTAGAGAATTGATAGCTCTTAATGTGCACTATCAAAATCTTTGTATACAATACCCAGAATTAGATGCAAATTTTGAGCTTAAATCTGGTTTGATTCACTTACTTCCTAAGTTTCATGGACTTGCAGGAGATGACTCTCACAAACATCTGAAGGAATTCCATGTTGTATGCTCTACAATGAAGCCACAGGGAGTTTCAGAAGAACCAATTAAGCTCAGAGCATTCCCTTTTTTCTTGGATGGTTTAGCCAAGGATTGGTTGTATTATCTACCTCCCAGTGCCATCACTTCTTGGGACCAATTGAAAAGGCTCTTCTTTGAGAAATTCTTTCCTGCATCTCGCACTGCATCAATAAGGAAAGAAATATGTGGGATCAGATAGAATGGTGGAGAGACTTTGTATGAGTACTGGGAAAGATTTAAAAGATTGCTAGCTAGTTGTCCTCACCATCAAAGTTTTGATCAGTTGCTTATTCAGTACTTCTATAAGGGGCTATTGAACATGGACAGAAATATGATTGATGCTGCCTCTGGTGGAGCCTTAGGTGATCTGACACCTACAAGGCACTAGATAAGATGGCTTAGAATGCTCAGCAATTTGGTTCTAGATCAATGCAGATAGCAAGAGGAGTAAATGAGTTGGGTACTTCATAGTATGATACTGAAGTTAAGAGTCAATTGATTGAGTTAACCACTATGGCTCATCAGCTTACTTTAGCTGAGTAACAAAAGTAGTCATCCTCTACTCCTTCTCAGACTTGTGCACCACAGTCCTACCCTACTCAGACATATTCTTATTTATAGTGCTATGCACCTGGACAGACATCTACCTCTACTACCTTGGTAGGACCCCTGTGTGATATATGTTGTTTGGCCACACATGTTATTGATCAGTGCCCTATGTTAGAGGACAGGGTAGAGGCTTGTGCTGGGATGTTTCCAGTTAGGCCAATATAATAAGGGCAACAAAAATATGATCCTTATTTTAATACATACAATCCAGGATGGAGGGATCACCCCAACTTGAGATATGGGGGAGGGCAACAACAAAATAGATACAATGTTACAGGACCTAGTACATAGTCTTCCCAACCTATTAGGCAATCAGTTCCTATACAGGAGGAACCAAAGAAAGGGGATAATATGGAAGACATGATGAAGCATATTATGGAAAGTAATGCACAACTCGCACAATTATTGCACCAACATTAACAGTTTCAAGCAAGCTTGCAAAATTTAGAAAGGAGGGTTGATACTTAATTAGGCCAGTTTGCTACTTCTCTTAGTGAGGTGAAATCTTAGGATTCAGGCTAATTACCTTTTTAAGCTATTATCAATCCAAGGAATAGTAGCAATGTTAGTGCCATCACTCTTAGGAATGGAAAAGAAGTTTAGAGATCCTCAGATACCACTACCATGGATAAGCCGACGTCATAAAAAACACACGTTGCACTAAATGAGCCTAACAAAGAAAAGGAGCCAAAGAAGATCTTACCTTTCCCAGACTGAAGCAGATATGGAAAAAGAGATTCTTGCTACTTTTAAGAAGGTTGAGGTCAATATACCCTTGTTAGAGGCAATCAAGACCATCCCCAAATATGCCAAGTTTCTTAAGGAAATATGTACTAACAAGAGGCTTCTAAGAGGGAATGAAAAAGTCAATTTTGGCAAGAATGTTTCAGCACTTATACAGCCAACAATGCCCACTAAGTGTCAAGACCTGGGCACTTTTACTATTCCATGCACCATTAGGAATTTTGAGTTTTCTGATGCTTTGATTGATCTTGGTGCTACTATAAATGTTATGCCTAAATCTATTTATTCATCTTTGCAGATGGGAGAGCTGAAACTTATCGGAGTGGTTGTGCAGCTGGCAAACAAGAGCATTGCCTATCCTTCAGGGGTGTTGGAGGATGTTCTGGTTAAGGTAAAGGACTTGATTTTTCCAATTGATTTTTATGTCCTTAATATGGAGGATGATAGATATAGATCTAGTGGACATGCCCCACTCATTTTAGGTAGACCTTTCTTAAAAACTGTAAAGATAATTATCAATGTGCATGAAGGTACTCTTCAAATGGAGTTTCCTGGAAATGTGATACAATTTAATATATTTGAGGCCATGAAACACCCCTGTGATAATAACTCTGTTTTTAGTATCAGCTTGATTGATATGCTAGTTGAGAATGCTAGTGCTGATTTTAGGGATAGTTTGTTGACTGATTCTGTGATATTGCTGATCTTGATGATTCTCTGAGACATAATTATGATGACTCTCATTCTTGTACTATATATAGAGAAATTGATGAATTTTTGAGCTTGTATGATGAAATAAACTCTAAGGAATCTATTGCTGTTCATATTAATTCTATTTCATCTAAAATCTCTGTTGATCCTACTGGTCTTGTTAATCTTTCTAGTACTGATGATTCTTTGCATGTTGATATAGATAGTTTAGGGAATCATGATGCTGATATTCACTTGACCACTGATTCTGTTGATTCTTCCCATACTACTAATATTCCCAAAGTTGGGAAAGTTGTTTCTTCTGCCTATGAGTTGTCTAAACAGGTATTTGGCATGGAAGAGATTGAAATCAAACAGCTCATACCTTCGGTTAAGCAAGCTCCTACCTTAGAGCTTAAACTGCTGCCAGACAATCTCAAGTACACCTATTTGGCGAAAGCTGAGAAGCTTCCAGTGATTGTAGCCAATGACATTATTCCAGAGGAAGAAGAGAAGCTTCTAGAGGTCTTAAGGAGGAGAAAACAAGCAATAGGGTAGACCTTAGCTAACATACTAGGCATTAGCCCTAATACATGCATGCACAGAATTCTGTTGGAAGATAGGGCAAAGCCAATAAGGCAACCTTAAAGGCGACTGAACCCATTTATTTTGGATGTGGTTAAAAAGGTAGTTTCTAAACTTTTATATGCTGGCATTATATATCCTATTTCTGATAGTCAGTAGGTTAGTCCTGTTCAGGTGGTTCCAAAGAAATCAGGGATCACAGTTGTTCGAAATGAGAATAATGAAGGTGCCCACCCGTGTACAAAATAATTGGAGGGTTTGCATTGACTATAGGAGGCTTAATTTGGTCACTAGAAAAGATCATTACCCCCTCCCTTTTATTGATCAGATGCTTGAGTGTTTAGCTAGTAAATCTCATTACTATTTTTTGGATGGATTTTCAGGGTATTTCCAGATATGCATAGCCCTGAAAGATCAAGAGAATACGACATTCATATGCCCGTTTGGAACATATGCCTACAGACAAATGCCCTTTGGTCTTTACAATGCCCCTAGAACTTTCCAGCAGTGCATGGTTCCCATTTTTAGTGATTTCCTTGAACACTGTATAGAAATTTTTATGGATGATTTCACTGTATATGAGAACTCTTTTGATGATTGCTTGTGTAGTCTGGATAGAGTCCTAGTTAGATGCATAGAGAAGAACCTTATACTTAATTTTGAAAAGTGTCATTTTATGGTTCGAAAAAACATTGTATTGGGTCATATTATATCTGAACAGGGCATAGAGGTTGATAAAGCTAAGATAGATGTTATCACTTCTCTACCATACCCGACATGTGTTCAGGAGGTCCGGTCTTTTCTAGGTCATGTAGGTTTCTATAGAAGATTCATTCAGAATTTTAGTAAAATTGCTTTGCCTTTGTCTAAGCTATTACAAAAAGATGTTGATTTTCAGTTTGATGATGCATGTAAAATAACTTTTGATGATCTTAAGAAACGCTTAACTTCCCCACCCATTATTCAACCCCCTAATTGGAACCTTCCATTTAAGCTTTTATGTGATGTATCTAATTTTGCTGTAGGTGTAGTCTTGAGCCAGAGAGTGAATAAGAGGTCCCATATGATTGCTTATGCATCCAAGACTCTGGATGGGGCCTAAGCAAATTATAAAACCACAGAAAAAGAGTTTCTTGCTATTGTTTTTACTTTGGATAAATTTAGATCTTATTTGCTTGATACTAAAGTTATTGTTTTTACTGATCATGTAGCCTTGAAGTATTTACTAGAGAAGCCTGATGTAAAGCCAAGATTGATTAGATGGATGCTTCTATTTTAGGAATTTGATATTGACATCTAGGATAAAAGTGGAGCTGAAAACTTGGTAGCAGACCACTTGAGCAGAATTGAAGCTCCAAAGGTAAATTCCCTACCTCTTGATGATGATTTCCTTGATGAGTATTTGTGTGTTGTGCATAGTTTCTATCCTTGGTATGCTGACTTAGTAAACTATTTAGCTACTTCTAAACTACCTGTTGATTTGAATAAACATCAGTTGAATAAGTTTAAGAGTGAAGATAGGTATTATATTTGGGATAATCCATATTTATGGAGACTATGCAGTGACAAAGTGATTAGACATTGTGTGTCCGATATAGAATTTGATTCTGTTTTAAATTTGTATCAAACACTTGCATATGAAGGTCACTTTAGTCCAAAATACATAGCTAGGAAGGTCCTAGATAGTGGATTGTATTGGCCTACTCTGTTTTGTGATACCTTTGATTTTTGTAAAAGATGTGTCAGGTGTCAACAAACAGGTAACATATCTAAGAGAAATGAAATGCCACAACATCCCATTTTGTTTTGTGAAGTTTTCGATGTGTAGGGCATTGATTTTATGGGACCCTTTCCTACTTCGTTTGGCTTTTCCTACATCTTATTGGCTGTTGATTATGTTTCGAAGTGGGTGGAAGCCAAACCCACTAGGACTGATGATTCTTTTGTGGTTGTAGAGTTTGTTCACTCTTACATTTTCTACAGGTTTGGTATTCCCAGAGCCATTATCAGTGACCAAGGAACTCATTTTTGCAACCGGAGTATGCATAACTTACTTAGCAAGTATGGTGTTATGCATAAAGTAGCTACTCCATACCACCCTTAAACAAATGGCTAGGCAGAAATTTCTAACCAGGAGGTGAAGCAAATTTTAGAGAAAACAGTGTAGTCGAATAGGAAAGATTGGAGCAAGAGGCTAGATGATGCACTTTAGGCCTATAGGACTGCCTACAAGACTCCTATTGGCATGTCACCCTATCAGCTACTATTTGGAAAAGCGTGTCACTTACCGGCAGAAATGGAGCATAAAGCTTATTGGGCTGTGAAGAAATGCAATTTGGATTTGAATAGAGCAGGATCTCACAGGAAATTCCAACTCCAAGAGCTTGAGGAGATCAAATTGGAAGCCTATGACAATGCAAGGATCTATAAAGAAAAGACAAAGGCATTCCATGACAAGATGATTGCAAGGAAAGAGTTTGCTGTCGGCCAAAAAGTCCTACTTTATAAATCCCACTTGAAGCTTATGCTAGGTAAACTTCGTTCTAAATGGGAAATTCCTTACATAGTTTCTAATGTTTCCCCTTTTGGTGCAGTTGAGCTTCTGGATGCACAGACAGGAGCTAAATTCAAAGTTAATGAACATCGGCTTAAACACTTTCATGAAGGAGTTCCAAGGGATGACAAGGAGGAGCTCCAACTTCATGGCCCACCCTGAGCCCTGGTTGTACTCTTTCTCTTTCACCTTTTATATTGTTTTGTCTTTATCTGTTTACTGGATTGTGTGTTGGCATTGAGGACAATGCAATGTTTAAGTGTGGGGGGGATACAAATAAAATTTTTAGTTTTGTTTCGTTTTAGTTAGTTTATTTTTTTGATTTCCAGGTTTTTAGTGTTGAAGTTTTGTGTTATTTTTCAGTTAAAAAAAAAACTATGCTTTTTTGTAAGTTGCTAGCATTGAGGGGATCCTGGCTTTGATATATCTTGATTTGATAGGGAATTGACCTTTTGTTGAAAATGCAAGTTAAGTGGCAATTATCTTTACTTTAATGAAATTTGATGATGGTCAATTTACCTTGTGAGAATTTTGAACTTATTGCTTATTCATTTCTAGTGTGTATCCCCTATCTTGCTTTTACTTTAGAACTTGGCTTGAATCTTATTCAAGGCTACATTTATTCATTTGCCATGCATGAACAGGATTAAGGCGTTCATTGTTATTTTGTTTTAGCTAGAGCCAAAAAGCTATCCTACTTGTGTTTAATCCATTTATTTTACCTCTTTTGAACCATATATTTTTCCTTTTTAGCCTTTTAGCCATGAAAACTAAACAAATGTTTTTCCTACCTTGATTAGGATGCTTTTGATTATTAAGGGCATTTTATCTTGTTAAGGTGGGTGGAGGTGCTTTTTTCACATCATTTATAGGCCATTTGTTTGTTCTTCTTAAAAAATATTCCAAGAAAAAGAAAAAAAATATAATAATAGTTAGTGAAAAGAAAAAGAGAAACAAAGCAAAAGAAAAGCATTTGAAAAAAAAATATTGAAAAAAAAAGAAGAAAAAGGAAAGTAAAGTTGTTCTCTTAGTACATATCTTTTTGTTTATGGTTAATAGGGCCTTAAGATGCACTTTCACTCCATCCTTATTCTTATTTTAATGCTCTTGATGATTTTAAGCATCTAATTTGCTTTTTGAATTTCCTTCATTCTTTTGTTTACCATTTGTTTCATACCTTAGCCTACATTACAACCATAATAAAGACCTTTTGATTCATTCATTGGCATTTGATTTTGGTGGTGGAGATGTAGACGATTGCCAAGCTTATGGTAGTAAGGTTGGGTAGGATGGAATTTGAGAGTAAGCATTTCATCCTAACCACTGAAGAGTAGAGTGATAAACACTGATCCAAGTGAGGGACTTTCATTTCATTTCATTTTTTATTAAGTGTATTGCCATGGTACTTGTTGCAAGTGACATGACTTGGAGAATTGAGCTATTGATTTTCTTTGAGCTTCCTTGTGCTAAGTGACTTATACAACTCCATTTTTCTTGATTTCCTTTCCATTATCTCTTCCTTGGACCTTTAGTTTTCTTTTGCCTGGGAATGCAAAAGCTTAAGTGTGAGGGAATTTGATAAGCATGATTTTTATACACTTTAATTCTCCTAATTTTGGCATTTTAATAATTAAATATGGCTTAAGGAATCTAATTGAATGAAATTTGATTTTATTGACCATATTGGCAATTTAGGAATTAATTTACAAAATTTTGAATTCTCAATACATAAATCTCTTTTTAAATAATTTTGTAATTTGTTCATACTTAATTGATTCCATTTTTTGGGTGCAGATTTAATTGGGCTTCCTCAATTGCATGGAAAGGAGAAAAGTTACGTGTGTGTGTGAGGAAGAAGCCACGGGCAGCAGCTCATAAACTCGAGCAGAACAGAGCATGAACAGAGTTTAAGAATGCTATATGAAGAAACAATCAAGCAACACAAGGAAGAGTTAAAGGAGCTGAACAACGAAGCAAGCCACGAATTTATGAAGAAGTTGGAATTTTTGGAAGCTTCAGAATGTGAGAAGCTCACGTGGGTCTGGAAGAGGCAGGGGTTCAAGAGAGAACCACATGGATTGGAAAAGGTGCAGAAGCTCAGTTGGAGAAGCTACGGGTTGCATGAGTAGCACGAGTTGTTCGTGAGGAAAAAGATGAAGCATGGGATTCATGTTGAACACACAAGAGTAGCAGCAAAGCTTCGTGATTTTTGAGCATGAAGAGAAGCCATGGGTCTCAATCTAATACAGAATACACAAAACAAAGAAGAGGAGAAAGCTAGAATAAAAAGCAGAATGTGGATAACGTGGGAAGCAAATGAAACATAATTGCATGATGGAGGAAACATGAAGCTGGAGCTTTTGAGCAGAAACAAAGGAAAGCTATGATCTCACGTTAAGAAGCTTGTATGAGCTGGAGGCATGAAGCTACAGGTTGCACGTGGAAGCTCGAGATGTGGAGAGCATTAAGAAGAACACCACTGCAAGCTAGAGAAAACAAATGAAGATGTAAAGCTGACATGAATTAAAGAAGAATGAGCATGTAGAAGAAGCAGAGAGTATTCAACGAGCTAAGAAAGGGGAATGAGGCACAAGTACAGCACGAAGTTACACTTAGAGCTGGAAGCAGAACCATGCATGAAAAATGTCAGCGAGAGAAGGCTGAAGCTGAGGAGTATGGCTGACGTCTATTAATGAAGCTTGCACGAGCTGAATTATTAGCTACAGACCACGTGGATATGAAAATGAATTGAAGAAGCTGTTGTAGGAATTAATGTGCTGAACACGTAGATTAATGAAGCGAGCTGGAGAATTAATGAGCTGGGAGAAGTAACTAAAACATGACTTCAGCGTGCAAAATGAGAAGCTGATGGGCACATGATTAATTAATGAAAAAAAGGTGCTAAAGCAAAAAAAAAAAAAAAAGGGTGTGTGATTCAGCGTGAATAGGACGAGCTGTGGGTTCTAGGGGAGAGATGGGAACATGACGTAAATGAGAGCTCCAGGGAGAGGAATAAAAATTCAATTCTCTATGGCTGAAGCTCCAATGATCAAATTGCTTTCGATTAAATCATCCATGGCAGCTTGAATCATTCATGGTGGCTAGTTGAAGCTTGGAAAGTCCCAGATGCAGATTTAAGCTCTATATTTTCTCACCAAATTGGATAAACACTCTTTGCTCCATCTTTTAATTTTAGAATTATTTTCCTTATTAATTTGACTAGGTTTAGTTTATTAATTTAGGAAATTGATTATTGGAAATTTTTGGATTTGGTTGAATTATGGATTGAGCTTAATTTGATTTTTGAAATTTTAATTGTGATCATCATATATTTGTAAAAATTCCAGAATTAGCGCTGTGCAAATCACTTTTAAATTCCTCTTGATTTTAGGCTAATTGATGCAATGGTTGTTGGATTAATTGGCTGGAATTTTTGTGCAATTAATTGTTTGAGGAATTAATTAATCTAATTGGTTAATTAATATCTTAAGTGGATTGTGCAATAGATTTTATTGATCAATTAAGATTGGTTTTAGTGTGTTCTTATTCTTAATTCAATTAATTAATTTTTCAAGGTCTCTTGTGGTTGCAAATTCCTTGAATAATTGATGAATTGAATCTTAGATGGTTATTCAAAAGTCTTTATAGGGAATACACTAAAGAGCAAGAAATTAAATCCAAATTTGGTAAACTAAAAAAGGCAAGAATAATTGAATTCTAGGGAGTCCAATACAAGGGTAGCTACCATATTTTCTCAACTGTTCACTTCATTTAGTTTTAAGTTTTTGATTCTTGTCAATTAAATTTAGTTCAATTAATTCTAGCATTTCAAAACCCCCAAAACAAGTTCTAATTAGTAATACTTAGAATACTTTTCCACAACAAATTGAGGCACATACTCCTTGGGAAAATGACCTAGGCTACACCTGTATCTATAAAATTTATTTTGCTACCTAGTCTTATTTGAGATTGCGCGACACAATCGTCAGTTGAGTCCAAGAATCTCTTAAAGAATAGGTGAGGCAAGTCCAACATCCGCAAAAAATTGGATGAGGCTAATCCACTTGCTTAGCTATGTATGACTTTTTTAAATGATGAAAATGCCTCTTGAATGTTTGCACATGTCAACATAACCATACATGCATTTATGAGACTTGTTTGCATCCATTATGTATGATTAAATGGGAGATGAGCTATTGGGATTTTTTGAATCTCATTCCCTCCTCTCCAATGTTCTAACATGCCAGGTAGACCAAGTAGACAAGGTAATTGTAACACCATATATTTCTACCTTATTTCATAACATTCTCACGTATCACATCATCAATTCCATGAAGGAAATGAGAAAAGTCCATTAAAATAATGTATTTAATTGCATTGCGTTGTATATAAAAATTTCATCCAGTGTCACGTGGACTATGAGAGCTTATACAACACATTCTCATATTTAATTACATAAATACAACTCATTTGCATCATAAAATGTGGCCCACAACTCATAGAACTCAAAGGGAAGCTCAAAATACTCATGTATATTTTCGGCCAGAATATGACTCTTTTCTGACTAAACTTTAGAAATTCATAACTAATTCTAGAAAAATCAAAATTACACATTCTTAGACATTATGGAAAGCTACAGATGTGTACTTCATACTAAAAATATGTTTAGACTATAACATCCATCACAAAGGATATTTGACATCCGAAAATGTCTAGAGGTCAAACTACCCACTGGTGCTATCATAAATTTCTGTAGCAAATTTCAAAAATGTCCAATTAATTACAAAAAAATCCAATACATGAAAATAATATCAATCTAGAAATCTGTGGATGTTAGCTAGAGGAAAAAAATAACTCTAGACCAACTTAAGCAGCCCAGACCTCGAAATTTAATGGAATAATAACTAAGGTCGGGTAAAATTCCTGATACTGGATAGATTCTTTAAAAATTCATATCTCCCTCTCTAGATCTCCAAATGAGGTGCTTCTAGTTGGCACAACTCATATGAATATCTAGTTTCTCTATCTAAAAATTCATAGCAATTGGACATAATTTAAACCCTATGTGATAGATTACATTTTCGGACCAAATGAATAGTGCATCATACCAAAATCAGAAAATTTGCCAACTTTGGAAATTCATCAAATATTCTGTAGACCTCCAAAAATTATGTTCTTTAACCTTCCAAAAAGATCTCAACAAGCTCTAGTTTTATGCCAAATTTTAGAGCAAGAAGTATTCATTTAGCTAAAAAGTGATATAGTGTTCCATTATAGTCAATTTTGGCTCCCAATAGGGTACCAAAATGTCCAAATGGCTTTGATAAACATGTATTTCTATCTATTTTATTTTCCTAACTTGAGTATTTTAGTGTCCAAATATGGCTTTAGGGCTTTAATTAGATAAGATTTTATTTTAATAGCCATTTCTATATTTTAGGAGTTAATTTGCAAAAATTTGATTTTTAATGCTCAATTTTATCTTAAATAATTTTTGTGGATTTTCCTAGTGCATTGTTCTTATTATTTGTGCAGAATTTTTATTGGGCAATTGGAGCTTAGAAGGAGGAAAACAACCTGTTGAGGGAAGTGAAGAATAGAGCATGGATGGAGGTAAGATGAAGGCTGGAACTTTTGAGCAGAAACATGAGCAAAACACGAAGCAGAGCAAGAACAGAGGAAGATAAGTGCATGATTCAAGGAAGCAACGTGAAGAATAAGCAAGCTGAATGTGACTGAACAAAGACGAAGCTGCATGATGAAAGCCACGAGTTTAAGAGGAAGAAAGAGCTATGGGCTGCAACACATGATAAAGAGGGTTGCTGGAGCTGAACAACAATACAAGCTACAGAGCTGGTCATGAAGAACAGAAGCAGAGAAGAAGGAAGAATACACATACATGTAGAATCTCGTGAGCAAGGTGTGAAAAGAATGTGACTGGGGGACTGAGGCTAGGAGAAATGAAGAGAGGTCGAGACTAGTAGCTGAACATGTTGGAAGCATGCAGAACATATGAGAGGCAGCATCAAAGGGAGCTACAGCGAAGCCACAATGTAGATGCATGAAGACGTTGAGCTGCACGAAGGAGGCTGCCACATGCACAAACTCGAGCAGAAATGGAGGAATCACATGGGAAAGCTGTAGAACGTGGAAGCCCGGGCTGAGACACACAAAGCAGAAGTTACTTGGAAGGAGGCTCGAGTTCTGGTCTGTGAAGAAGAGCTGCTAATCAGAGAACCAGCTACAGCGTGGGGAAGGAGAAAATGAAGAGAAACAGCCACGTGAAGAACGTTAAGATGCTACATGAGGCCTGGACAGCAATGTGAAACGCGACATGCAGAAGCAACGTGGATGCATGAATATGAATGAAGAAGCAAGGAGCTGATATCAAAGTCTGGAGAGCTGGGAAGAACAATGTGGGAAGCATGAATCAGAATATGCGAAGCAAATTGTGGATTATAATTAAATAAAAGGAATAGGGCCCACACTCTCAATCACATGCAAGCTTCAGACAATTAAAATGAGAAGGGGGAGCACGTGAAAAATAAGCAAGACACGTGAGGAGTAAAATCATGCCATCAGCACTCATATTCATTCCATTCATGATGTCATTCGCTCATTCACCCACACTTGGCCCTTCGCCTTCGTCCACACACAGAACCATTCGCCACACTCTCATCCATCCCTCCCATCTCTATCTCTCCACGCCAACATGAAGCTCTAATCCACCTTGAGGCTAGCTTGGAAGCAATCTTGGAGAAGCTTGAATCCTTGGAGAAGAATGCAAAATTCTGGCTAAAATTTTCTTATTTTTCTAGCACTTTTTTCTCTTTCTTGTATTTGCTTGGTTAAGGAATATTGGATTGAGAATTTGTGTAATTGATTAGTAGCAGTTAGACACTAATTAGGATGTTGATTGACTGATTATGTGATTGAATTAGTACTGAATTTTCCTAATTTCCTACAATTTTTCAAGTGTGCAATCAAGGTGTTTGATGAAATGCTTGTGAGAATTGATGTGCCTAATTGTCTATTTGTGGAGTCCTTGGTGTTTAGTTGGTTGATTAAACATTTTTGGATGGTGATTCAGAGGCTAATTAATCAAGTAATCAATCAATTCAAGTGTTCAAAGATCTTAATCACAAGAATTAGTAATCTAATGAGAGTTGAGGTCTCAATTAACATTGAATTGCTAGTTTCTTGAATCTTGAATGGTTATTCAAGATCATTTGCTAATGAATACAATTAGGAACTCTTAGGCTAGAATTAATCATAATTGGATTAGGATAAGGATAGTGGATACCAAGAGACGAATCCAAAGCTAGTCGCAAGCCATTATCATCCATAATTCATCCAATTAGGTAGCAATTAGGAATTTTAATTTGGTTTCATTTTAATTAGTTTAAATCAATCAAACCCCCCTTAGTTTAGAAATTTTTAGAGTCTTTTAACACTTAGAAACTTAATTAAGTATTGAATTCCATTTCCGAGGGAGATGACCTAGGTTGTGCCACTAGCTATATTTTTTTAATCAACCTAGTTTTATTTTGAGGGTTGCACGACGAGCCCGTCAGGCTTTTCTTTAGTTTTGGCACCTTTTGGGTAAGTCAAAAAGCATAATTAAGACTTGTGTGAACTGCCCAAATGGCTCCAAACCTCATGCATCTCATTTTGGCTATTTCATCCACACATATGCACATTTACATCAACTTTCCAAGAAACATAACTTGGCATTACATACTCAATTTACATTCTAGCATTCACACATCATATTCTTTCATTTATACATCATATATGATCATACATGTCTAAGAGGTCATAGACCATATACATCATTAGATTACATCATATGACATATCTATGGTCTTAAAGAACCAAAAATTTTGTATTTTGTTGTCATTCTCTCATCCTCAAGGTGGTTGGCTTCCATTTCCTTGTCCACTTGGCCCACCTAGCGTATTAGATCATTGGAAAAGAGGGAATGAGACTCAAAGAATCCTAATAGCTCATCTTCCTTTCAATCACACATAATATATGCAAAGCAAGTCTTGAAAATGCATGCATGGATATAATAGAAGTCATGAACATTCAAGAAGCAAGCTTAGCATGTACATCAATCATACAAGACATTCACAAGCTTGCCAAGTGGATGGATTGGCCTCACCATTTTCCTCATGGATTTTGAACATGCCTCACTGTCGCGCAACACTCAAAATAAAACTAGGTTGATTAAATATATAGCTAGTGGCTCAACCTAGGTCATCTCCCTTAGAAATGGAATTCAATATTCAATTAGGTTTTCTAAGTGTTAAAAGATCCTAGAACAACTTAATTTGGAGGGGTTTTTTATTGAATTAAACTAACCTAAAACTAAATTGAAATAAATTTCTTAATTTCTACCTAATTGGATAAATTATAGTTGATAATGGGCTTGTGACTAGGTTTGGAATCGCCCTTGGTATCCACTATCCTTATCCTAATCCAATTGTGATTAATTCTGGCCTAAGAGTCCCTAATTGTATCAATGGCAAATGTATCTTGAGTTACCACGCAAGAATCAAGAGATTAACAATCTAATATTGAATTGAGACCTCAACCCCACATTAAATCGTTAATTCTTGTCTTTAAGATCCATGAACACCTAATTTGATTGATTAACTGATTAATTAGCCTCTGAATCATCATCCAAAGATGTTTAATTAACCAACTAAACACCAAGGAGTCCTCAAATCAACAATTAAACACTCAATCTCTCACGTGCATTTCATCAAACACCTTGACTGCATACATGGATAATTGTAGGAAATTGAAAAATTCAGTATTTAATCTAACCAATTAATCAACAAAAAGGCTTTCTAATTAGTGTCTAACCAGCCACTAATTATAATTATACAAATTCTCTATCAAATACAACTTAACCAAGACAATATATGAAAGAGAAAAAGTATAGGAAAATAGAAATCCTTAGCCAAAATTCTGAGTTCTTCCCCATGGATTCAAGCTTCTCTAAGAGCCTTCTTCCTTGCTAGTCACAGATGGAGGATTAGAGCTTCATCATGGTAGTGAGATGGAGAATGAAGGAAAATGGTGTGGTGAATGGCTCTGGACGAAGTGGGACAAAAGGTGTGAATAATGATGAGTGAATGAATGGTGAATTCCAATCTGGATGTGGTGAATGGATGATGATGAATGCCCTTCTCACATGATTCCTTTAAATGATTCCATGTGCTGCCTCATTTCCAATTGTCTGAAGCTATCCACGTCAATATCTTCTTCTATTTACGTGACTGTGGGCCCCATTGAATATAATAATAATCTTCTATGTTGCTTTCTTCGAATCATGCAGCTCTTCGTGTTTCTTAAACAAAGGCTGCTTCTTCTTCGAACCAGAACCCATAGCTTCTTCTTCGTTTATTTTGCAGCTTTCCCATGTCGTGTTTCCTACATTGTTCTTCAGCTTATTTTCTTCTTTGCATTTTTATTCTAGTAGCTCGAGCTTGCAATGATTCCCACGTCAGCCCGTATGCATCATTTCCACGTGATAGCTTCCAATCCAGCTCAGCAAGCTTCTTCGTCCAACCTATTACGAAGAATTTCGAGCTCTCTTCTCTGTTCTGCATGTGTGTGTGCTTATGGCCTGGACTTCTCCCCACTTCTCTTTCGTGTTGCTTCCAAGCTTCCACTTCTTCATTCAAACTAGAACGTGGCTTCTTCTTCTGCTCTCCACATAGCTTTTTTATGTGTGAGGTCATTTCCACGTGTTTCTTCATTTCTTAGCTCATGGCTTCCTTTATTCTTGTTTTGTGTTGCTTCATTTTCTTCTCCTCTATTTCTGTTGCATCTTCATTCAACTTAGCTCTCATTCCACGTAGAACTCTAGCTCCATGTTTCTTATTTCCATGTTAGCTACTATGTGTGCATGAGTTCACATTAAAAGTCTCGCATTCCATCCTCTCAACATTCTATTTCTCCTCTTCATTCTTCACGTTATTTCTTTACTCGAGCTGCATGCCTCATGCATGGTTCTGTGGCTTCTCTTATTTAGCTAAAAAATCATGTTGCTTCTCTTAAAATCTGCACATGCTTCTCCTTCCCATTCCACATCAAAACCTTGCTTCTTTCTCCACTTGATCTTCACATGCTTCTTCTTCTTACTTACTTCAAATATATTTAATTTTTATTCTCTTCGACTCGTGGCTTTCATGATTGTGTTCAAAGCCTATTAAAATCTACACAAAAGAATGGAAAGTGTTAAGTGGAAATACCCACAAAATTATTTAAAAGGAATTCATGCAATAAAATTCAAGAATTTTGCAATTTAATTCCTAAAGTGCAAAAGTGGCTATTAAAATCAATTTTTCACCTAATAAAACTCATTAAGCCTTAGTTGCTCACTAAAATGCTTAAGTTAGGAGAATTAAAACATATAAAATTCATGCTTATCAAATTCCCCCCACACTTAAACCTTTGCACTCCTGGGCAAAACTCAAAATCCAAGATAAAGGAATGAATTGAAATGCTAGGCTTACAGGATGGCAAGTGGGAAATGAAAATGGGAAAGAAAGTGTAAAAATCACAAGCTAGAGATTAATCATAACCCTTCATCACTCCAACAATCAAAACTTACTTTAGTTGCATCAAGAATTAAGTTCCATGGCAATTTCATTTGAAAAGAATGAATTGAAATGCATAGCCTTTCACATGGTTAGTGTTTACTCTCAACTTTCCAGTGTTTAGGCAATGTGAATCACTCAAGTTCCACCTATCAAGGTTCACTACCATAAGCTTGTCTCGCTTCTAAGTCTCCACCACCTATGCTAAATGCAATACACAAATCAATAGGACTTTATTTAGGGTTATAATGGGGTGAAGGAAATGAAATGAATGGATACAAAAACAAGGGTAAAATAAATAGATACCTTAAAACTTAAGAGCAATCAATGATAATCTAGGGTAGGGAAGAATGTGTTTCAAGGCCTTATTTCCTATCACTATAGGCAACTATGAACTCAATCTGAAATACTTCTTTCTTTTGATTTTCCATGGCTTCCTTATCTTTTCTTTTCTTTTTTTCATTGCTTTTCTTTCATTTTCCTTTTGCTTTTCTATCTTTTCTTCTCTTTGCATCTTTTTTTCTTTTTAAAACATATTCTTAAACTTTTATTATCAATGGCCTAACTAGATGTAAGATATATATTCATCTATCCTACTTAGATGTAATGCTCCTTAAAGTTCCTAAGGCATCTTAAAATAGGGTGGAAAACATTTTTAATAACAAGAAAATAAAACAAGGTTCAAAATGGCTAAACAATGGATAAAATGAATGTAATGTTAGCTTTTTAGTTATCTAGCTATAAAAGAAATGAATACCTTATCATTTCATGTAAGCAAATGCAAATGTGGCCTCAACAAAGAATCAAGACAAGTTCTAGAGTGAAAACAAAGATAGGTGAATACACACTAGAATCAAACATATATGGCTCAATTTCTCACCAACTAATGGCTATCAATAATTCATTGAAATCAAATCCATTGCCAATTCACTTGAATCAAAACACAAGATCCATTGCTTATCATGTCTAAATGAATCCAAGCTACAATCATTTTAACTTGCAAATTCCATATAAAAATTTAAAAGAATCACGCTATTTTTCAAAAATTTTCTAAAAAATTTTTCAAAACAAGAAAAAGATGGAATGGAATAGATGAAATGAAATGACTCTCCTCCCCACACTTAAATGTTGCATTGTCCTTAATGCCAGCACACAGTCCAGTCAACAGATAAACAACACAATATAAAGAGAGTGAAAGGAGAGAATACAACTGGATGAACTTGAAAATGAAGATCTCAAGGTGGCTCAGATTTCCTTAGTAGCTGGTTAGCAATCTTTTATTACCTACAAAATAGAAACAAAACAAACTGTAATGCAGAAAAGCAAAGAAAAGTACATCCTAAACTAAAAAGAACTCTATCAAAGACTAACTAATTATAAGTATCAAAAACCAAGATTAAAACTACTTTATTCCTTTTTAACTGGAGAAATTTTAGTCTAACCACTTTAAAACATTTTGATTGATCATGTAGTGTTGACTCATGAACTTCCTCAACCATCAGTAGTCTTAGAAAGTCAAATTCAGCATATTCAGAAACAAGAAAAGAAGAAAAATCAAATTTAAGACATTTAAAACCAAAGAAAGAAAACTTAAAATCAAACTTAAACTTTAAACTTTCTAAAAATCTATCAAAACCAATGAAATCTATTGGAGTCTCATCAGTAAGAGTCATTGCATCAACAGGAAAATTAAATTGCAACTTCTCATAGCCTTTTAAGTTCAAGTCCTCCAAGATATCTAGCAGTTGCTTTGTCTCAGCTTAGAGAGTCTGTTGATTGTTGGGAATTAGCTCACTAACTTCAAGAATTTGTTTCGGACTCTTAACAAGAGAAACAATATCTTCTCTGACCAAAGAGATATCAACAGGCTCATAAAATTTTAAACAATGATCAACAACAAAATCCAGTCTCTCACTAGTATAAATAACAACACAAGAATCAACAGGATTTTCAACATCAGTAGTATCACTATGCATGCCCTCATCAATACTAGTATGATCAGAAGAATTAGTCTTATCAATAATTCCAGTGCAAACAAAGGACTCTATAGATTTAGCAGACTTATCAGACCTCAAAAACTCATTAATCTCAGCACATACAGGACATGTATGCAAATCATCACATAAACATTTAAAAGTTAAGTTTGATTCATCAACAACAAGCTGCTCAATAATTTTAATGTCTATATCATTATCACATGCTACTTTCACTATCTCATCAGTCACATCTTTACTTGCCAGTGAGGAATCATGTTGATTAGTATATGTGAGGAACTTACTAGTCCCAATGAAAGAATTAATCTAAGAGTATTCATCACATATAACAAATTCAACACACACACAATCAAGAGATGCATCCAAATCAGCTATGTCACATGATCCAAATGGTAGACTGTCCCTAAACTCAGTAGATGCATCATCAACATACTTATCAACTAATTCCACACTAGGAATAGAATGATCATCACATTCTAAGTTACCCCCACACTTATCTACTACCCTAGACTTAATAGATTCATCAATTAGTTCAGACATGAAATTTTCACTATGATCACAGCTAGGTGTAGATATACCAAGTGCATCAATACACAAGGGTTTATGAACATCAACAAATGTGTCAATTTTGCTCAATGCATTACCACAATCAACCATATCAGGAGATTCAACAACAATTTCCTCATCAACATCATGCAATTCAGAATCAACAACATTACATGCATCAGTAGTCACAGTGCTATCAAGCAAACTAGATTCAGTTCCAATAAATTGCAGGGTATTAGAAGATGGAATATTATCCAGTGAATAAGACTCTTCCTCCTCTATACATTCCCTTATGATTTGCTCTTCAGTTAATTCAGTAGCACTTGAAGTTGGTTGATTCGTTTGAATTCCCAAATCCTTCATAATATTGTCAAGCCTTTGTTGAGTTTCAAGATACCACTGTTCATGTTCTTGTTTGAATTGAAGATGGTCGACATCCCTTTGTTGGATTTAAAGATCTAAGGCTTCCATTAGCTGCATCATCCTTTCTTCCCAATTTGGTTCCCTCTGGACCTCCTATTGCATGTATCCCTCATGATAAATGTAGGGATGATATTCTGGCTCTTGCCTATGGAAATTGTGGTATGGTTCATAATGATGGTGGTAATTGGGGTGTACTCCATATGGATGGTGGTATGGTTGGTAGCATGGTTGTTGGAATTGTTGGTATTGTTAGTTTTGTTGCTCTTGTCTTTGTTGTTCAAGAATACCTTGAAGCATTGACATGGCGTTATCTAACTTCCAAGAAATCCTATGCTCTCCAAAAGAATCATAGACACCTTAATTAGAATAATAATGATCCATTTAAAGCAAAGAAAAAATGAGAAGCATAATTAATTTCAACACAAACAAATCACTAACAAATTATAACTAAAATTAATTCTAAATCAAGAAAATAAAATTCAAATGAAGATAAGAATTACCTAACTATCAAAAACACTCCTAAACAGAGGTTAATGACACAAAACAAACTCACAAAAAATAAAGAAATTAAATCCAGAAAAATTGAAAAATTCCTAAAAAATTCGAGAAAATACTAAAAAATTAGAAAAAGTGCCTTAAACGTTGAAATTTGGCCAAAAAAATGCTATTACTTTTGCTTAAAACACTGAAAACCCTTGGAAAACAAAGTTTGAGAATTTTTTGGGCACTTTAAACAAAAATTCTAGCAAGTAGTCTCTTGATTCAAGCAACTGAAATGATCCAAATCTAAGTTCAAAACAGGGGAAAAACTAAGCTAAAACAGAACCAAAATAGACCTAAAACATATCAAAAACACTTAGAAAACTTTCTCAAACACTTGAGATTCCAATTCCCCAACAACGGTGCCAAATTTTGAGAGGTTCTATCGTGCAACCCTCAAAATAAAACTAGGTTGATTAAATATATAGCTAGTGGCTCAACTTAGATCATCTCCCTTGGAAATAGAATTCAATATTCAATTAGGTTTTCTAAGTGTTAAAAGATCCTAGAACAACTTGATTTGGGGGGTTTTTTATTGAATTAAACAAACCTAAAACTAAATTGAAATAAATTTCCTAATTTCTACCTAATTGGATGAATTATGGTTGATAATGGGCTTGTGACTAGCTTTGGAATCATCCATTGGTATCCATTATCCTTATCCTAATCCAATTGTGATTAATTATGGCCTAAAAGTCCCTAATTGTGTCCACGACAAGTGTATCTTGAGTTACCACGCAAGAATCAAGAGATTAATAATCTAATGTTGAATTGAGACTTCAACCCCACATTAAATCGTTAATTCTTGTCTTTAAGATCAATGAACACCCAATTTGATTGATTAACTAATTAATTAACCTCTGAATCATCATCCAAAGATGTTTAATTAACTAACTAAACACTAAGGAATCCTCAAATCAACAATTAAACACTCAATCTTTCACATGCATTTCATTAAACACCTTGACTGCATACATGGATAATTGTAGGAAATTGAAAAATTCTATATTTAATCCAACAAATTAATCAACAAAAAGGCTTCTTAATTAGTTTCTAACTAGCCACTAATTATAATTACACAAATTCTCTATCAAATACAACTTAACCAAGACAATATATGAAAGAGAAAAAGTGTAGGAAAATAGAAATCCTTAGCCAAAATTCTGAGTTTTTCCCCGTGGATTCAAGCTTCTCCAAGAGCCTTCTTCCTTGCTAGTCACAGATGGAGGATTAGAGCTTCATCATGGTGGTGAGATAGAGAATGAAGGAAAATGGTGTGGTGAATGGCTCTGGACGAAGTGGGACGAAAGGCGTGAATGAATGGTGAATTCCAATCTGGATTTAGTGAATGGATGATGATGAATGCCCTTCTCATGTGATTCCTTTAAATGATTCCACGTGCTGCCTCATTTCCAATTGTCTGAAGCTATCCATATCAATATTTTCTTCTATTTACATGAGCGTGGGCCCCATTGAATATAATAATCATCTTTCACGTTGCTTTTTTCTAATCATGCAGCTCTTTGTGTTTCTCAAACAGAGGCTGCTTCTTCTTCGAACCAGAACCCATAGCTTCTTCTTTGTTTATTTTGCAGCTTTCCCCCGTCATGTTTCCTATGTTGTTCTTCAGCTTATTTTCTTCTTTGTGTTTTTATTCCAATAGCTCAAGCTTGCAATGATTCCCACATCAGCCCATATGCGTCATTTCCATATGATAGCTTCCAATCCAGCTCAGCAAGCTTCTTCGTCCAGCCCATTACGAAGAATCTCGAGTTCTCTTCTCTGTTCTGCATGTGTGTGTGTTTATGGCTTTGACTTCTCCCCACTTCTCTTTCGTGTTGCTTCCAAGCTTCCACTTTTTCATTCAAACTAGAACGTGGCTTCTTCTTCTGCTCTCCACATAGCTTTTTCATGCATGAGGTCATTTCCACGTGTTTCTTCGTTTCTTAGCTCATGGCTTCCTTCATTCTTGTTTTGTGTTGCTTCATTTTCTTCTCCTCTATTTTTTCTGCATCTTCATTCAACTTAGCTCTCATTCCACGTAGAACTCTAGCTCCATGTTTCTGATTTCCACGTTAGCTACTGTGTATGCATGAGTTCACGTTGAAAGTCTAACATTCCATCCTCTCAACACTCTGTTTCTCCTCTTCATTCTTTACATTATTTCTTTACTCGAGCTGCATGCCTCATGCATGGTTCTGTGGCTCATCTTATTTAGCTCAAAAATCACGTTGCTTCTCTTAAAATCTACACATGCTTCTCCTTCCCATTCCACATCAAAACCTTGCTTCTTTCTCGACTTGATCTTCACATGCTTCTTCTTCTTGCTTGCTTCCAGTATATTTAATTTTTATTCTCTTCAACTCTCCAACTCATGGCTTTCATGATTGTGTTCAAAGCCCATTAAAATCTACACTCTTCACACCCTTTTTCCTTAGATTCATCCTTGGTTCTACCTAAAAATCAACTCCTCCTATGGTTCCTAAGGTTAGGAGAATGGAAAAGGAGGGAGGATCAAGATATCAACCATAGGAAGAGAAATTACCTAGTTTCCTTACTTATTCTTACTTGAATCTTGCTTTCTCCAAGCTCCTCTCTCCAAATCCGAAAATTCCCTTGAGTTTCTCCCTTGAATCAGATTTATAAACTCCATTTTAATTAGAGGAAACAAAGGAGAAGGAAGGAGAGGAGGTGTGGATCAAGAAAAGCATGAAAAACTACCATGGAAACATACCTTTAAGCTTGAATTCTTTCTTCTTCTTCTCCCTCTCTTGTGTGCCCAAAACCCTAGCTTTCTCCTCTAAAATTAGGTAGAAATTTCTGATTCTAAATGAGGGAGAAAGTGGGGCACCACCTATACATAGGGGGAGAAAAGTGACTCTTTCAAAAATTTCTATTTTTCCTTTCTTTTTTTGCATTTTCGTTTCTCCTTTGTCTTAACTCCTTTTTAAGAACTGCCTTTTTTATTATAAAATTTATGTTTCCAAGTTAGTAAAATGCCTTTGGAATCACTCAAATTGGAGCTAAAACCTTCTCGAACAAATCCGTCAAAGTTTGGGTCTACCGACATTGAAAAAGGTCCACCGGAAGGGGATTAAACTGTCCTGGGGCTTCCCATGATTTTCAGGGCCTCTGAGAACCCTGGATAACTCAAAAATTTAATTTAAAAAGCCCTCTTATATGAATTTCAAAATTTGTTCAAAATTACGAAAATATCATTATGTTTTGAAGGTTTTTTGTCAAAATTTGTTTCTTTATTCTAACTCCGTTTTCCCTTCCGTCTGAGGCTAGGATTCTCATTTTTAGGAGTTTAGTGTAACACCCTGAAATTAATTAAGGTGTTAATCATGGATTAATATTAATTAAGAATAATTAATATAGGATGATTGGGCAAGTTAAGTGAATGGGGATTTTTAGAGAGATAAATTATTAACATAGGTTTGAGAATTAATTAGGATAGAAATTGCATCTAGGCCCAAATTAATGAACTATGATAAGAGGCTAATGGAAGCCCAATGAATTAGGTGCAGACCCAAACCCTTGAACCCTTCAAACTTGGCCCAAACCCAATTAAACTTCAGCAACCCAATGCATAAGAACTGGCCCAAAGAAATTCTGCAGCCCAACACTTCAAAACTGGCCCAATAAGCTAAAGTCTGAAGCCCATTTGAACTTGGACCTTGGAGCAACCCATAACCCATCTTTGACCCAACTTAAACCCACCTAAAACCCTAATGCTTCAGCCACTTTCTCATTTGTTGAAACTCAAAGAAGCAAATTCGGAGGTTGAGAAGGAGGCTAGGGTTGGGAGCAAGAATCTCATATTTTCTCATACTTAGAGCAAGATTTAGCCAAGGTAATAGTTATACAACTTAATCCCCTCATCTTTCTCTTTAATTTGGTCTAATAAGTTTTTCATTTGGAGGATTTTCACCCTACCTAAAATCTGAAATGTGGTTATTTAGGGTTTTCTTAATGAAATTCGTAGGTTGAGGCTAGGGCTGACATTAGGTGAGTTTAAACCCTCTATTTGGATGTTATCCTTGCTAATTTGAGACCCCCAAAGCTGATTTATAATATGGGTATTATTTTTGTACGAATTTTCTTAGGATTTTAGGTGAAACATTAAGATTTCTGGTGGGAGATACTTGAATCCGAATTTGAGACTTGTAGTGACTGGGTAAGTGTTATTTAGGTAGTTATTAGCATTTAAATTCCTTAGGTACTTATTGCTACTATTAATGATGAATTAGAGTGGTAATTCTCTGATGCTATGGTTATAGGAATTTTATACCATTGGTGGCTATTGCAAATTTATCTACAAGTGAGGTAACTGGGGTTTATATTAATTCCACGCATGTATCTGTTTAATTTCGTATTTGCTGTACATGAATGATTTGAAATGTTGAATGAATTGGTTGGCTATCTATTGTATGATGATTGGACCTTGTGAGTCCATGGTGAAGCTGTGGTGCGGCTGCCACCCGTGCATGTGCTTCGATCAGGCACCGGGTTATGATCAAACTCCATATGCACTGAGCCCTGGTTGTGCTCAACGGGGAGTGGGTGCCGTGGACGGGCCTCTCCCGGTGTTAATGGCCTTTAACATGTTAAATATATGATTGCTAGTATGGGATAGTAATCATGATAGCCTAATTGTTTCATTTGCTGAAATTACTGATATGATTCTGATATGGATTTTGATTTATGCATATATGTTGATTAAACTGGATTATATGATGGAATTGCCTTGGTTACTGAGATGTGTATCTCACCCCGTTTTATGGGATTACAATTTCAGGTGAAGGTTCTTCGGGTAAGGATAAGGGCAAGCAAGTGGATGAACATCCATGAGCTGAGGCCTAGTGTGGGGAGGCTACACTTGGTCTGAGTGTAATAGGGTAGATGCTAAATTTTGTTTAGTCTTGTATAGCATCATCATGTATCTGTATTGCCAAGTGTAGGCGTTCATATTTTGGTTTCTGAGGATGTATGTATTGAGGGGTTAGACCTCATCTTAATTTGGTAATTGCTGTATAGATTCATGATATCTGCTGTAAATTATGTGGACCTACAATATGGCTATTAATGGAAATGTAACCATTGAGGTATTGATATGAACCCCTATTGTATGGAACCCCCATTGATTGAGTATTAAAGGATAGTTGTTAGTAGTTCATGTATAATCTGTTGTTGTTACTTTATAAACTTGTTGATAGAAGGTAATTAGAGGAAAGAAATGGGCATATAAGTTTTGAGTTGGTAATGGAAGCATAGCTAAGTAAATAAGGTAGATAAATGCCATTAGAGCCATATAAAATGAGGGGAAGTGACCTTAGAGTGTCCCTAAGAAGAGCAATGGAGTGTAGAGGGCGAAATATAGGGAAAACAGCTACAGAAGGGAGTCACGCCGCGGCTAGGAAAGCCTCGCCGCGGCCTAGGGAGTGACAGTGGCGAGGGACGCCATGGCTTGAGAAATCTCGCTGTGGCGCAGAGCGAAAAAGTTGCCTAGGAAGGTGACAGTAGCCAAACTCGCCGTGGTGCTAGAAGTCCTGCCGCGGCGCGAGTCGAGGAAATTAATTAGGGAGGTTACAGTAGCAAAACTCGCCACGGCGCCACATAGGTTCGCCGCGGCGCAGATCCAACTCGCTGCGGTGCAAGTTTAAAAACTTAGTTTTCGAGCTCCAGAACCTAACTTAGCCGCAGCAGAAAGGTTCCAGGTCGTGGTGCAAGTCCCCAAACTCCTATATTTGACCTAGAAACCCTAATTTCAGTAAGGCTAATGTTAGGGAATAGCATGAGTACATTGGTGGGATGTTTTTGTGGGTTGAAATTGATTAATGGATGAATCCTAAACCTTTAATGATGGTACAAACTCTTTTATACATGTTCTCGTTATGGTTGTTAGTTGATGATCCTAGTAGTATCAAGGTTTAAATTTCCCCTATATTTTCTTAATGTAATTAATTGTAACGACTCCAAACCTTGATCATTATTTATTAATTGTGTATTTAGCTATAATCACCAATATTAGAATTTAGGGTCGTCACATTTAGAATGTTACTCAAATTTTTTGGGACCTTAATTAATTCATTTTTTAGGACTTGCTTTGAAAACGTGTCCGTTTTTGTCGTTTAATGAAAATCGGACATTACAATAATGGAAGCCAACCATCTTAAAGAGGAGAGCTTGATACTAATATGCATATTTTTTCCTTTTCAAAGCCATAATGATGTCCAACAATGTAAATTATTGTTGTATATGGTCTATGACCTTTGGAATATATGTAATTATGATAATATGTCATGTATAAATAAGAGAATGTATTATATGACCACTAGAATGTCATTTGAATATATATGGACAATGTGGCTTCTTGAATGAATTTATGAAATTGTACATATGTGTGGATGAGATGGCTAAAATGAGATGTTCATGGGTTGGGACCAATTGGGCAGCCTACACAAGTCCTAATTATGATTTTATACTTGCCCAAGAGGTGCCAAACCCTAAGGAAAGCCATTTGGATATTTTGGTATCCTATATGGAGCCAAAATTGACCATAATAGAACTCCATATCACTTTTTCTTCCAATGAGCTCTTATTGATCTGAGATTTGGCATACAATTAGAACTTGTTGAGAACTTTTAAGAAGCTAAAGAACATAATTTTCAGAGGTACACGGAATATTTGATGAATTTTCAAAGTTGGCCATTTTTTTGGTTTTGGTCATGTCACTGTTCACTCAGGTTCGAAAATGAAATCTATCACACAGGGCTTAAATGATGTCCAATTACTACAAAATTTTATATAGAGAAACTAGACATTACCAGTGACTTGCATCACTAGAAACACCTCATTTGGATGTCTAGATAAGGAGATATGAATTTTCAAAAAATCTATCTAGTATCAGGAACTCCACTCGACCTCAATTACTATTTGATTAAGTTTTGAGGTTTGGGTGTACCTAAACTAGTCTAGAGATATTTTTTCCCTCTAGCTTGCATCCATAGCTTTCTAGATTGGTATCATTTATATGGATTGGATATTTGTGGAATTAATTGGATATTTTTGAATTTTGTTACAGAATTTTGTGACAGCACCAGTGAATAGCCTAACCTCTGGATAGTTTCACATGTCAAACGTCCTCTGTGTTATATTTTATGGTCTAGAAATATTTTTAACATGTAGTAGAAATTTGTAGCTTTTTGGAATATCCAAGAATATATGATTTTAATTTTTCTATAATTAGTTATGATTTTTCTAACAACACCCCTAGCCTCAACCTCTGAAAATCCACCATGGAAACATAAAGCAACACATTTTAGATTTAGGTGTGGGTGAAAATACTCCAAATGAAAAACTAATTAAGTCAAATTGAAGATAAAAAAGAGAAAATTAAGTTTCATGAAGGTTACTTTGGCTAATTTAAACTCTACAAGTGGGATATGATGGAATTATGTTGTTAACCTTAGCCCCTTTCTTCAAGGTGCGAAAATAGACTTTTATATCTATAACACAAGTGTTTGGCTTCCAATTCTTAGTGTGGTTGCAGAATGGAGAATGGGAGCTTACTAAATTAGGGTTTTAGATGGATTTGGGCTGACCTAAAGGCCCAAAAATCTACTTAGGTTTAAAATTTTGGTTGGTTGGGCCAAGCTATAAGAGTCTATTTAATTTGGGTTTGCATAAAATCAATGTTGGGCCTCTAAGAAATGGAATTGGACCTCCCCATGGCTAAGATTGGGCTTCTACACTTAGCCCAAGGCTTTATTAAATTGTTCATGAGGCCTAAATTAGTTATCTACCTCTCTTGATTAATTTTTCTTAATTAAACCCATATTAACTCCTGATCTATCATAATTATTCTTAATTAATTTTCGGGTGTTACAACAGCCTTACCCATTCAAGAGCCAAACCAATTCCAAAGTAATCAAATATCATGTAATTGCATATGATCATTAACTAATCAATACTACACATAATTTACAAATAAGACATACAAGCAATCTAAGACCAATCAAACAACCAATACACATGTGAAAGAATATATAAAGAGCTACTGTAACACAAAAAATCAAGTTAACTCTCATTTGCTTCTTAACTATATCTCTCAGCCTCACACTTACACTTGAGCAAAGCTTCATTTACTTAGTCTAGATACATCAAATGAAGTACAAAATTATCAATGGAACCATACTTGTACTCATTTAAGCCTTATGCAAGTTAACTAGACCATTAAGTTATCATATGGTTAAATTAAGGGATATAATGAAGCAACTCTTATAGTTCAATATCTTGGCTCTAAGACCTCACCTAAAATGAGTCATAGGACTCTATTAGAACTCATTAGAGTCATCACAAATTCAATTTACGGAACCTAGCACTAAGTTACTTCTTTATATATAATTGAACTTTAAATTTTTGCTTTTGAAATTAAGGCTTCTAAATTCAAACCAATGGTTCCTTTGGAGTTTATAATTCACATCTAGAACATTTATTATATTAGAATCAAAGAAAACTTTTCTTTGGTATCATTTCTTGCCCTAGACCGAGGCATGCAACCTAATAGGCTTCCATGGAGTTTTTGTTGCATTCCTAGGGAAATTGGCACCTATAAAAGTTCTATAGCTTCTTCTTAACTCAATTATACTCTTACAAGGTTGAAATACCATTTTAAGACTTTGAGCTTCCTAAGGTGCACTTATAATCCTAGGTACCAAAACTTGCATTCTTTAGCTTCATACTTACTTCTAATTACATTATCAGAATCTCTATGTATCAAAACCCTATTTCCCATCAACTTTAAACCAAAATCATACCCTTTCTAATCTACCCTTAGTTAGGCCGAAACAAAGAGGAGCATGAATACCAAGAAAAAGCTAGTTTTTATCATGGCACCATACCTTGTTTGAATCCTTCTCTAGTGAGGATTTTTGTGATGCAATTAGTTACTTCAAAATCCTTTTCCTTAAGTGGTTAACCATCAAACTCATCTTTTCAAGAAGCTAAGAGCACCATTAGAAAGAGCAAGAAGAGGAGAACAAGGTTTCTAACTAAAAGAACATGAAATTATGCAAGTTTCCATACCTTTTTGACCTTATCTTTCTCTCTCTCTCTCTCCTTTCATATTTAAGATGCTATGGCTACTATTTTAGGAGATTCTAGGTTAGTTTAGAGGAGATAAGTAGGTGGCATGTCTATATATGAAAGGGAGGAAAGGTTTTATAACAACTTTCAAAATTCTTATTATGCCCCTCCACTTTCGTTCCTCTGTTTGAGTTCATTTTGAATCTTCTTTTAGAATCATTTTTTTCATCATAAAACTTAGGTCCTCTAGTTTATTAATTACATTTTTTTCAAATTATGAGATTTAAAACCTTATCGAACTATTCAACCAAAATTTGCATCAGTCAACAACCTAAATTGTACATTAGAAGGGTTTTAACCATTTTGATGGTTCCTATGGTTTTCCGAACCTCTGAAAACCCTAGTGAGCTCAATTTTATCATTTAAAATTTCCTCCTTTAAGTTTCTCAAAATTTTTTGAAATTACGATTTTGCCACTACACTATTGATTTATGCCGTTTAACCGTTTCAGCTTTGATTTCAGGCCATTTTTGTTTTTCCAACCTCATTTCTAGATGTATCTAACATTCAAGATTTACTTTGCTTTAATTCATTTTGCTCTAAGGTCCTCTCTCATTAACTATATGATTCAATTTTCAGTTTCTCTTAATATGTACTACCTTTTTCTAGGCTCGTGACATTGCTTAAATAATTCATTCTACTCTTTTAGAACTATTTTGAATTTCCAAATCATAAGATATTACAGTACATGGGTGAGATTTCGAAAAGAATCTCAATAGCTAATTTTGACCAAATCAATGCATATATGAACCTTATGAGGAAATGCAATGCATGTGGTGCAAGAATGCCATTCATATATCTCATTTAAATCAAATGCAACTTTTATCACAAAAACTCATTTCTCATTAAGCCATGACATCAAAACAAGCTAGCTGGGCTTAACTAAACTTAACTCGGGGCCAAGGAAGAGCTACTGCGCTCAATTCAGAACATGTCAAACTCATACATAAAACTCATAATGGAAAGCATATCAAGACATATTTCATGAATACATCAAGTAACAATACATACAACCATCTTAACTCAATCAAGCATTCAAATACATGCAAAATAGGGAGATAAAGCTACCTTAGGACTTGTGAAACTACAAGACACCACTAACCCACTTGCTCATTATTTTTTCTTATCTTTCCTTAACTTGACACCCATACTTTGATAAGTTTGGACTAGCTTGGCCTTCACATAGCAATCTACAAGGCAAATTAACTCATTATGATCCATTTTAGGTCTTATTAACTTGATTCCATTAGAGCCTATTATGGAAATTAAAGCTAGCATATCCTTTAAGAGGTAGCTCTTGTTTTTCTTTTTCTAAGCTCTTGACTCTCATTTGCTATAAGCCATATAACCCTAATGAAACTCATTTGGACCATCATATGATTAGTTTAAGGGGTTTGAAACCAACTTACTTCTTTAACCTTATTTAGGCCTTAAAATTTCAACTTTCAATCTAGGGCTCCTAAATTCAATCCAATGGTTTTATAATTATTTATTCTTCATATGTAAGTTTCTTAAATCATTAAAACCCAAGAAAACACTCTTTAAGTGCTTCCAACCCACTTTGGCCAAAACTACACATATATGGAAGCCAATTGGAGTTTTGTTGGTTTCTTTTAGGATTTTGATACATGTAGACATTCCTTGCCTTCTCTCTAGTTTAATTATAATTTCATATAGCTTAGAATGTCCTCCTAAGGTTCCATAACTCTTAAGGTGCAATTGAAACCCTAATTACCTCATCATGATTTCTAAAGCTCTTTAAGTGATTCTAATTACATATTCTTACTTTTCATGCCTTAAGACCCTTGTTCCCATTTTGTTTTAGTTAAAAATCAACTCCTTCTAATACCTCATGGGGTTGGCCAAACTAAGGAGAGAATAGAAGAAGGAAAAATCTCACATAACAGCATACGTTGTTTCAATGCTTATCAAGAGCAGAATTTGATGTTACAATTGGTATTGTCAAATCTCTCCTTCTTCCAAATAACAAGCCACAAAAGTGCTTCATTCAAGAAGCTAAAGCCATCAAAAAAGAGGGCTTAGAGGGAAGAAGAAGGTTTGTGAATGAAATACCATGAAAAGTGCATATTTGCTTATCTAAAATGGCTTCCTTTTCCTCATTTTCCTTCCCTCTTTTAGTGCATTTTTGGTTCTATTTTAGAGTGCTTTAAGTTGGTTTACAAGGGCTGGAGGCATGGCTAACCTAATATAAGGGTGAAGGAGTGATTTTTAGAATAATTACAAATTTTTCGTTATGTCCTGTAGCTTTAATTGCTCCGTTTGGATTCATTTTAAATCTTTTTTTGGAACCGTCTTTTCCATATGAAAATTTAGGTCCTATAGTTTATTAAAAATATTTACTTTTAAATTTATGTGATTTGAAACTATCCTAAATTGTTTGGTCAAAGTTTGGGTTAACTAACGCCTAAATCGCACATTGAAAGGATTTTTGTCATTTTGACTGTTCTTATGGTTTTTAGGGCCTTTGAGAACCCTAGAAAATTTATTTTTACCATTTAAAATTTCTTTATTGGGTTTCTAAAAAATTGCTCAAAATTATAATTTTGCCACTACCTTTTTGGTTATTTCATTTAGCCATTTTGGGTTTGTACTATCTCTAATTTCTTATCTCCATTTCTAGATGCTCTGTTTATTACTATAGCCTTAATTGACTTTGTTTCATTTTATTTTGGGATCCTCCTTTATTATCTTATCAATTTTAGTTCAGTTTTTTTTATTAGCCAGATCTTATACCATTAATGGAAGCTTGAAGGGTTGGATACTTGAGAAAGAGGTGGTGGAAATGCTAAAGGGATGAAGGACCATTTAAAAAATATAAAATTATGGCTTTAGGATATTCAAAAGTTCCCATTTTGTCGCTACTTCCCTGAACTTTAAAATTTTTGCATTCTAGCTTTTTTTTGGCAGATTTTAGCCCCATAATCTATTTTAGAAGGTATTAAAGACCCTTAGGCCAACTTTCCTGGGCTATAGGAGCCCAAAATAATGTAAAACAGTTCAAAATCAGACTATGTTGTAGGCTTTCCCATTTTTTATGCCATCAATGTTTTCACTTATTCTATGCTTCTTAATTCTTTTAGTTAGCTTATTTTACTCATATATAGAAATAAGTACATTTAACTCACTCTATTTTGCTTTTTATTTAACTTTAAGTATTTATTATTTTACGTTATACTGTTTTGGTCAAAATTACAATTTTGCCATTGCATTTATTTCACTTTATTTTTTACCTTAAAAACTCACTCTTTCTGGATAATTATAAGTCATAGGATATTTTAAAATCCTCTTTATTCATGTAATCATTTTCTAGGCCTACAGTAGCTCAAAATAGCTTAAATTATTCTTATGCCATTGGTTGCTTTAGTTTGCATGCAATCAACTCTGGTTCATTTGGCAATCTTATTTAATCATATAATATTGGAAGAAATTTTACTCTCTTAATATACTACTAAATATCTAAACCTTCAATTTTCCTCCGTTGCACTATCGGATTCATTACTGTTGCCTCTTCTGGACCTGCGACTTAATGTTCTAGCCTATTTCTCTTTTCTAGTGGGGCTTCTACTCCTTTTCCTCATCTAGTTTACTTTGATCTAGGGGTTTAACTCAATATAAAATACTGACTACTTCATTTAATCTAGTGATAAAATACTAGATATTACATCATGTGTGTATACTCTTACCCCATGATTCATTTTACACCTTGTTCAATCAAGTGATGAAGCCCATACATCTTATCCATTAGTTATAGAAGCTTTGTTTTTATGCCAAGTAGAAATCCAAACTAAATAGCTCAAAAAGAATATGATTAAAGGGCTTATCATCATGGCCATAAGGTGGACATTGTTCTTCCACTGGCATATGATGCACTTATAGCACTATTATGGTTGGAACAATATTGTGGCCTAATTTCCATAGAAAAACCACCATACAAAAAGGTAAATGAAGCTTTCAAAGGTTCCCCTAATTCCTATCACCCAATCAATGGTCATGCTAATAATTAAAAGTTAACATCTTATAAACATTAGCAACCTTATAAGTTCTTGATTGATTGCCTTACCAAACAAGGGTATCCACTTGACCTGTAATTGAAAAAGGGGATTGAATACTTAAGGCATTAAAAGTATACATGATCAATAATTATATCAACTGAATAAATGTATGATAATTTTTTTAAAAATAAATTATAATCATTTTTAAATACCATATAATAGAACCAAAATTCATAATTTATCAATTTCATTATTTTGGACAACAAGATAACAATCTAACTAGTGGCAAAACTCAGTTTACGACACTTGGATTCCTTGGGAACTATTAATTCCAACACAAGGTAGTTTTAACACCTTGGCAAATGTAATGAACAATGCAGGGAATAGCTATCACTTTCTTAACATTAAGTTTAATGGTTTCTAGTTTACTTGGACAAATAATAGGCATAGTTAGAATGCTATTTAAACATAATTATGTAGGGTAATTTGTAACTTTTAATGGCTTGATTTCTATTCTCACACTTAATTATCTAATCTCACACTTATTGCATTTGATCATGCCTTGATTTTGTTACAAATAGATGTTTTGGTTCCTTTTAGGAAGCGGCCTTTTATTCTTTAAAAACTTTTGGCTTCATTTTGTCTAATGTAAATATGTTGTAAGTAGTGTGTGGAATAGAATGGAATAGGTTCATCAGCCTTTTGTGTTATGACTAAATTATCAAATGTTAGGAGAGAACTATTGTAGTGGAATAAAACTTTTATTGACAAGTTGAATTGTAAAATTTCACAATTAGAAGAGCAGTTAAATGAAATTCAATGTGATTTTATTAGAATATGACATGGCTTATGTTAAAAAGCCTTATTGGTTGGAATTCTTATATGATTGTGAGAAAATTTTATAGACATTATAGCATTCGATCTATCTAAAATTGAAATGAAACTGGTAAGATAATAAAGGATGACCCTAAAATAAAATAAAATAAGGTTAAGCAAGGATATAATAATAATCAAAGCACCTAGAAATGAGGATAAGAACCTAGGAATAGCTTAAAATTAGAGCCAAAATGGCTAAATAGACTAAACCAAAAGATAATGGCAAAATCGTAATGACGGGTTCTGTCGCGCAACCCTTAAAATAAAACTAGGTTGAACTAAATATGTAGCTAGTAGCACAACCTAAGTCATCTCCTTTAGATTAGAGTTTAATGTTCAATCGGGTTTTCTAAATGTTAAAGGTCCTAAAAGCTATCTAATTTGGGGGTTTTTTTTATTGAATTAAACTAACCTAAAACTAAATTGAATCAAAATTCCTAATTGCTACCTAATTATATGAATTGTGGGTGGAGGATGGTCTTGTGACTAGCTTTGGAATCATCCCTTGGTATCCACTATCCTTATCCTAATCCAATTGTAATTAATTCTATCCTAAGAGTCCCTAATTGTGTCCACAGAAAATGTATCTTGAGTAACCACGCAAGAATCAAGAGATTAACAAAGTAATATTAAATTGAGACCTCAATCTCGTATTAAATTGTTAACTCTTGTCTTTAAGATCAATGAACACCCAATTTGATTAATTAGCCTCTGATT
Organism: Erythrophleum fordii; assembly: GCA_032878935.1. NCBI lineage: Eukaryota > Viridiplantae > Streptophyta > Magnoliopsida > Fabales > Fabaceae > Erythrophleum > Erythrophleum fordii. The sequence goes on from JAVQMF010000046.1 coordinate 16,986,464, forward strand.
CATTATCCAAAAATGTTTAATTACCCAACTAAACACCAAGGAATTCTCAAATTAAGCAATCAAGCACATAATCTCACTCATGCATTTCATTGAACACCTTCATGGCACACAAGGAAAATTAGAGAATAATGAAAAATCAAATTCCAATCCAACCAATTAATCAACAAAAAGACTTCCTAATTAGTGTCTAACTAGCCACTAATTACAATTACACAAATTACTAATCAAATACAACTTAACTAAGGTTGTACAAGCAAAAGAAAAAAAGTGTAGGAAACTAGAAATTCTTAGCCAAAATTCTGCATTCTTCTCCATGGATTCAAGCTTTTCCAAGGTCTTTCTTCCTTGCTAGTCATAGATGGAGACTTAGAGTTTCATTGGAGGTGGAATGGAGGTGAGAATGGAAGATGAGAGTGGCGTGGTTTGGGTTCTGTGTATGGAAAAGATGAAGGGGGAGTGAATGGATGAATGATGTGATGATGGGATGGAGAGAATTACGATGGATTGATTTGATGATGGAATGGTGTGTATTGGATGCTCCTCTCATGTAGATTTTAATGATTTCACGTGCTATTCATTTCCCAGCCAAATTCATGTGTTCTCACGATGAATTTTCTCATGTGCTCAGCTCCTCCTTTTTCTTTTATTTTTATTGAATTATTTCCTTGTGCTTTCCAAGTGTAGCTCTTTTTTAATCAGCCCATAGCTTCTTCCATGTGGTTTGGATGAATGTATGGATGCATAACGTGCTGCCCGAGGTCTTTAATGATGTGTTACACCCACATACTCCTCACACAAGCTACCTTACATGTTCAGTCCCTTATTTCCACATAAAGTTTGTAGCTTGTACTGCTTCTTCAATTAACTCGTGTTTTCTTCTCCATCCAAGCACCTAGCTCTTGCTTCATTTCATTTAATCCTTCATCCACTTCAAAACAGTAACTTCTTGCTTCATCCACGCTCTTGTTCATAACACGTTCTGCATGTATGTGTAGCTTCTTCTTATCTTCACTTGATTCTACATGACTTCTTCATTCATTCCCATCTTTTCTTCAAGTAGTCAGCTGGACTTGTGGTTCCTCTCCATCATACAGCTCATTTCTTCTACGTTGCTTTCTTCGAATCATGCAGCTCTTCGTGTTTCTTAAATAGAGGCTGCTTCTTCTTAGAACCAGAACCCATAGCTTCTTCTTTTCTTTCCACATAAGCTCGAATTCACTTCGTTTCTCCTAGCTTCAGTCCCCCAAATCGTGGCTGTCTCATGCTTCTTTCATTCAGCTCATGTAGCTTACATAAAGGCTACCCAAGAACCTTTCAACTTGATGCTCTTCCCCATTCAAACTAGAACCCACTCAACCTGTAGCTAATTTCCCACGTCTGCTCCATTTCATTTTCTTTTGTTTCTCCTCGCTGCTTTATCTTGTGGTCTGCATGTATTCTTTTTTTCACCACAAATCTGCTCTCTGTTCTTCATGCTCAGCCCGTGGCTTCTTTCTTGTTCAGCTCATTTCTCTTATTCATTCGTGTTACTTCCTCCCTTAAATCTCCAGCTCAAAGCTTCTGTTCACAGTGCCTAAACTCGAGCTTCTCACGTTGGCTCTGCTTAGCTAGTTCTCGTGTTGTTCTTTTACATTTTCCACGTTGGTTATTTCTTCACTCTTCACGTAGCATATGGTTTCCTTCTTGAGCTTAAGTTATTCCACGTCTTCATCTACTTGTGTTTCTTTTTGTTGTACATGAGAGTTGCCATTCTTTTTCCATGAACCATGAACCAAAGTCAAGAGATATGCAAAATGCTTCTAATTAAATTCCATCTGAGTTCTATTTACCAATAAAAATATGCACAAAGAGTAGGAACAATTCAATAGAAAAATTCACAAAATAATTTAAAGAAATATATGCATTAAAATCAATCATTTTGCAATTTAATTCTTAAAGTGCAGAAAATGACCATTAAATTCAATTATCATCTAATAAAATGAAATAAGCCATTTCAATTATTAAAGTGCCAAAATTAAAGGGAATAAAGTATATGAAAATTAGCAATTATCAAATTCCCCCACACTTAAACTTTTGCACTCCTGGGCAAAGCTCAAAATCTAAGTAAAACTAATGGAAAACAAGTGGAAAGAGGAAAATGAATAAGGGAGTATAGAAATCACAAGCTAGAGAATGACCGAAACTTTTCAACACTTTAACAATTAAAGCTAATTTCACTTGCATCAAGAATTAAGCTCCATGGCAGTTTCATTTGAAAAGAATGAATCAAAATGCATAGCCTCTCACATGGATTAGTGTTTACTCTCAACTTTCAAGTGTTTAAAGGGATGTGGATCACTCAAGTTCCACCTATCAAGGTTTACTACCATAGGCTTGTCAATCTTCTAAGTCTCCACCACTCATGCCAAATGCAAAGTATAAATCAATAGGACTTTATTAAGGGTTGTAATGGGGTTAAGGAGATGAAATGAATGGATACAAACAAGAAAATACAAACAAATAGACATCTTAGAACTCCAAGAGCAATCAATGACAATCTAGGGTAGGTAAGAATGTGCATTCAAAGCCTTATTTCTAGCTAGCAATAGGTAACTACAAACTCAATTTGAAACACTTCTTTCTTTTGATTTCCTGTTGCTTTTCTTTCATTTTCTTTTTGCTTTTCTATCTTTTTTTTTTTTTTGCAACTTTTTTTTTTGGAACATTTTCTTTGAATCACAATGACCTTAATGGATGCAAAGAGCACATTCACCTATCTTATTTAGATGTAATGCTCCTTAAAATTCTTAAGGCATCTTAAAACAAGGTGGGAAAACATTTTTAATGGCTATGGCTAACAAGAAAATGAAAACCAAGGTTCAAAGTGGCTAAACAATGGATAAAGTGTATGTAGGTTGGCTTTTTGGCTCACTAGCTATAAAAGAAATGAATGCCTTATCATTTTCATACATGCAAATGCAAATATAGTCTCAATAGAGAATCAAGACAAGTTCTAAAGTGAATGCCTGATAGGTGAATACACACTAGACATGAACAATTAAGGCTTAAATTCTTACTAGCTAATGGCTATCAAATAATTCATTGAAATCAAATTCATTGCCACTTCACTTGAATCAAGACACAAGATCCATTACTTATCATGTCTAAGTGAATCCAAGCTATAATCATCTCAACTTGCAAATTTCACAGGAAATTTTTTTAAAAAAATCACATTATTTTTCAAAATTTTTCTAAAAAATTAAAAAAAAAATTTAAACAAGGAAAAGATGGATGGAATGAAATGACTCTCCCCCCCACACTTAAATATTGCATTGTCCTCAATGTCAGCACACAATCCAGTAAACAGATAAATAGCACAATATAAAGAGTGAAAAGAGAGAATACAACCGGATGAACTTGAAAATGGAAGGTCTCAAGGGTGGCTTAGATTCCCATGTAGTTGGTTAGCAATTTATTTCCTACAAAATAGAAACAAAATAACCAGTAATGCAGAAAAGAAAAAGAAAAACTAAATCCTAAACTAAAAAGAACTTTATTAAAGACTAACTAATCATATGTATCAAAAACCAAGATTAAAATTGCTTTATTCCTTCTTAACTGAACAAATTTAAGTTTAACTGAACAAATTTAAGTCTAACCACTTTAAAGCATTTGGATTGACCATGCAGTGATGACTCATGGACTTCCTTAACCATCAGTAGTCTCAGAAAGTCAAATTCAGCATATTCAGGAACAAGAAAAGAATAAAAATCAAATTTAAGACATTTAAAACCAAAGAAAGAAAATTTAAAATCAAACTGAAACTTTGAACTTTCTAAAAATCCATCAAAACCAATGAAATTTACTAGACTCTCATCAGTAAGAGTCATTGCATCAACAAAAGAATTAAATTGCAACTTCTCACAGTCCTTTGAGTTTAAGGTGCCTGGCAGTTGCTTCATCTCAGCTGGGAGAGTCTGTGATTCATTGGGAACTACTTCACCAACTTCAAGAATTTGTTCAGGACTCTCAATAGGAGAAACAGCATCTTCCCTAACCAAAGAGACATCAGTAGGCTCACAAAATTCTAGACAATTATCAACAACAAAATTCAATCTCTCACTAGTATCAACAAGAGTACAAAGATCAACAGAATTTTCAATATCAGCACTATCTCTATGCATACCCTTATCAACACTAGTATGATCAGTAAAATCATTCTAATCAATAATTTTAGTGCAAGCAAAGGATTCCATGGATTCAACAGACTTATCAGACTCCAGAAACTCATTAATTTCAACACACACAGGACCTGGGTGCATATCATCACATAAGCATTTCAAATTAGAGTCTGATTCATCAACAACAAGTTGTTCAACAATTTCACTATCTAAATTTTCATCATATGCTACATTCACTATTTCATCAGTCATACCATTACATGCTAGTGAGGAATCATGTTGATCAGTATATGTGAGGAACTTACTAGTTTCAATGAAAGCATTAATCTGTGAGCATCTATCACATATAGTCGTTCCAACACAAACACAATCAAGAGATGCATCCAAATCAATTATGTCACATGATCCAAATGGTTGACTGTCCCTAAACTCAGTAGATGCATCATCAATAGGCTTCTCAACTAATTCCAGACTAGGAATAGAATAATCATCACATTCCAAGTCACCCCCACACTTATCTACTACCCTAGACTCAATAGATTCATCAATTGCTTCAGACATGAATTCATCACTATAGTCACAGCTAGGAGTAGAAATTCCAAGTGCTTTAGTACACAAGGAATCATGAACATCGCAAGAAGTATCAGTTTTGCTCAATGCATTACCACAATCAACCAAATCAGAAGATTCAACAATAATTTCCTCATCAACATCATCATGCAATTCAGAATCAACAACATTATATGCATCAAGAATCACAGTGCTATCATGTATACTGGAATCAGTTCTAACAAATTGTAATGTATTAGAGGATGGAAGGATATTACCCAATGAATAGAACTCTTCCTCCTCTATACATTCCCTTCTAATTTGCTCTTCAATTGATTCAATAGCACTTGAAATCAGTTGATTCATTTGAAATCCCAAATCCTTTATCATGTTGTCAAGCCTTTGTTGAGTTTCAAGATACCACCGTTCATGTTCTTGTTTGAAATGAAGATGGTTAGCATCCCTTTGCTGGATTCGAAGATCTAAGGCTTCCATTAGCTATATCATCCTCTCTTCCCAACTTGGTTCCCTCTGGGGCTCTTGCTGCATGTATCCCTCATGATCATTGTAAGGATGATATTCTGACTTTTGCCTATGGTAATCATGGTATGGTTCATAATGATGGCGGTAATTGGGGTGGGCTTCATATAGATAGTGGTGTGGTTGATAGCATGGTTGATTAGAATAATATCCCTGATTAGAATTATAAACACCTTGATTAGAATAATGATATGGATCCATTTAAAGCAAATAAAATGAGAAGCTCAATCACTTTCAGCACAAATAAAATGACTAACAAATTATAACTAAAATTAACTCAAAATCAAGAAAATAAAATCAAATGAAGATAAGAAGTTCCTAACAATAAAAAACACTCTAAAATATAGGTTAGTCACACAAAATAAACTCACAAAAAATTAAAGAAAATAAATCCAGAAAAATTGAAAAATTCGTAAAAAATTTTAAAAAAATACTAAAAAATTCGGAAAAAGTGCCTCAAATGTTAGAATTTGGCTAAAAAATGGTGCACCAAATAGCTTTGTTATTATTTTTGCTCAAAACACCCAGAAACCTTGGAAAACAAAGTTTGAGAATTTTTTGGGTACTTTAAACAAAAATTCCAGCAAGCGGATCAATTGACACGCAACATCGAAATAGGGCTCAAACAGAACAAAAACACTTAGAAAACTTCCTCAAACAATTAAAACTCCAATTCCCTGGCAACGGTGTCAAATTTTGATGATTGTGTTGTGCAATCTCAAATAGAAACTAGGTAGCAAAATAAATTCTATAGATAATGGTGCAACCTAGGTCATTTCCCAAGGAGCTTATGCCTCAATTTGTTTATGGAGGGATTCTAAGTATTACTAATTGGAACTAGTTTAGGGGGTTTTAAAATGCTAGGATTTAATTGAACTAAAATTTAATTGACAAGAATTAAAAACTTAAGACTAAATTGAAGTGAATAGTCAAGCAAATGTGGTAGCTAACTTTCAAATGGACTCCCTAGAATTCAATTATCCTTGCTCTTTTTAGTTTACCAAATTTGGATTTAAGTTCTTGCTCTTTAGTGTATTCCTTATAAAGACTCTTGAATAACCATCCAAGATTCAATTCATCAAATATTTAAGGAATTTTGCAACCACAAGAAACCTTGAATAACTAATTAATTGAATTAAGAAAAAGAACACACTAAAACCAATCCTAATTAATCAATAAAATCTACTACACAATCCACTCAAGATGCTAATTCACCAATTAGATTAATTAATTCCTCAAACAATTAATTGCACAAAAATTCCAGCCAACTAATCCAACAACCATTGCATCAATTAGCCTAAAATCAAGAGGAATTTAGAAGTAAATTGTATAGCACTAATTCTGGAATTTTTACAAACATATAATGATCACAATTAAAATTCCAAAAATCAAATTAAGCTCAATCCAAAAATCAATTCAATCCAGTAGTTTCTAACAATTAAATTCCTAAACCAATAAGCTAAACCTAGTTAAATTAATAAAGGAAATAATGCTGAAATTAAAAGATTGAGTAAAGAAGTTTTTATCCAAATTGGTGAGGAGATGTGGAGCTCAAATCTTCATCTAGGAGAATCCTATCTTTAGCTAGCCACCAAAGGAAATTCAAGCTGCCATAGAAGTTTTAGTCAGAGAAGAATTGATCAAGGTAGCTACAGCCATGGATGAATCAATGAGAATTGTTTCCTCCTTCAGCTCTCGAGTTTACACTGTTTACGTCGTCTTTTTCTCCCCTCTGGAACCCATAGCTCGTCCTTCTAACCTGATGATTACTCTAGCGTTTTTCATTCTCTTTTTCATTAATTCATCACGTGCCCTTCAGCTGAAGTCATGCCTCCTTCACGTCAGCCTTTGGATGGAAAAGTAATGATCAAATGTAGCATCTGGATGAAATGGTGAATGGATGCTACTGCCCGAGTAATTTAGCTCATTCACATGCTTCATTTACTCCTCATGCTATATGCATTTTTTTTCCTTCAGCTCATGTTTCATTTAATCCTACATCAGCCCACGTGTTCCTTTGCTGAAGTTGCTTCTTTGTGTGTCAATTTCCACATAAGATCATTCAAACTTAGCTCCAGCTCACTTTATTAATCTGCATGGAACTTCAACTCACTGTATGCTACGTGGATGGATCTGTTTTGCTCCTTCTCTATATCAAAACCAAGAACTCGATCTTCTTAATATGGTCAACTCATTCAGCTCATTTATGCATAACCAGTAGCTCGAGCTTCTCACATGATTTCCATGCACACCAGCTCTTTCATTTTCCAGCTCTGCATATGTATGCTTGTGACGTGGAGAGAAACTCATGAAAGTCTTCCTAATCTAAGCAGAACTTTCCACTTGAGCTGCCTATCCTCAAGCCATCCATGTTTCGAGCTTCCACGTCGTTCTTTACTTGAGCTGCATGCCTCTGCATGTATATGTAATTGAGCTTCCTTCAAACCCATGGAAAATCTTCTCATTTTTCTTGCTGGAGTCCTTCAAAACCCATCGTGCTCTCTTTTTCATATTCTGCCATAAGTTTATCTTCCTCTGTTCATGCTCTGTTCTGCATGTGTGTGTATTTGTATCCAAGCTCTAAATTTGTGGCTCCTATATGTTGCTCTTTTACTTGTTTTTCACGCCCCATGCAGCTCAAACTCCTCCTCTCAAGCTTCTCCTTCCTCTTGCTTCCTCCTCTGTTTCAGCCACTTAAATGTTTCACGTAGAACTTGAGCTTTTTCTTCTTTTCTCTTTGCCTAGACTTCACGTGTTTTCCACGTTAGCTACCCCTGCCTGCATGGCTTTGCTTCATTTTACACCTCTGTTGCCCAGCCCATTGCTTCTTGCTTTCTTTGAATCCAAAAAATGGCTTCTTCTCTTGTAGCTTCTCCGTCCTCTGTTCAACCACGTCTCTTTCCACATGAGTAGCTTCTATTTTGCTCAAGTTTGGGAGCTATTGCTCGAGGCTTCTTCCTCACATACACACGTAACTTTTCTCCTTTCCATGCAATCGAGGAAGCTCAATTAAGTCTGCACCCAATGAATGGAAGCAATTAAGTAGGAACAAATTACAAAATTATTTAAAAAGAGATTTATGTATTGAGAATTCAAAATTTTGTAAATTAATTCCTAAATTGCAAATATGGTCAATAAAATCAAATTCCATTCAATTAGATTCCTTAAGCCATATTTAATTATTAAAATGCCAAAATTAGGAGAATTAAAGTGTATAAAAATCATGCTTATCAAGTAAATTTGGGTAAAATTTTAGAAACTCGAAAGAAGCAATTTTAAATGGTAAAATTAAATTCATTAGGATTTTTCAGGATCCTTGAAAACGATATAAATTATTAGAATGGCTAAAACCCTTTTGGTTGTGCAATTTAGGCTGTCAATCAACCCAAACTTTGACTAGACTATTTGGGATAATTCTGAACCCCATAAATTTAAGAGTAAATATTTTTAATAAACTAAAGGATTTAAATTTTCATATGAAAAAGATAGTTCTAAAAAAGGAGTCAAAACGAGCTTAAAATGGAGGAATTAAAGTTGCAGGACATAATAAGAATTTTGTAATTATTTTAAAAATCATTCCTTCTCCCTTATATTAGGTCATGCCACTTTCTAACCCTTAGAACTAACTTAAGATAGGCCTGGACCAGTAGTTGAAGCATGCCTAAGTGAAAGGAGAAAGAAGGAGAAGCAGAAGCCATTTAGCTAAGAAATTATGCACTTTTTCATGGTATATCATTTATAAATCTTCTTCTTCTTTCTAAGCCTTTTCTATTGATGGTTTTAGCTTCTTCAAAAAAGTACTTTGGTGGTTGAACTTTTAGGGAGTAAGGAAGCAAACAAGGTATGATACCAAGTAGAAACCATGCTTTTATTTGCTCTTCCATTCTCCTTATGTTTCAACCAGACCTAGGACACCATTGAGGGATAGGTTTTGGGCTAAAACATGGCAAAACTAGAGGTTTAGAAGTGTGGATAATTAGATGGAACAAAGAGGATCCATTAAAAGGAAATAGAATACTTGCTTCTCTTTACCTTTTCTTTTTTCCTTATATTCGGCTAGCCCTAGGAAGTATTAGAGGGAGCTTAATTTCAATAAAAAATTGATAGAAATCATGGTTTTGGGGCATGGAGAATTAGATAATGCAAAGATAATTAAGTAAGAAGCCATAGAATGCAACTTAGGGCATTTAAGGTTTCTATTGTGTCATACCATAATAAGATAGCACACTATTTACATTTAATGTGCTTAAAGTATCAATTTCCTTATGTTCAGTACTTTTGACAGTGAAACATATCGTCATTAAAGGTGCAAATTCTTCATTTTAGCTTAAATGCACTATTACAACTTACCAATCTCAAAATCCATCCTTAATATAATTGCTTAACTAGAAATATCACAAAAAGAACAAGAAATTCGAGTTCAAACCATGCATTAACAAACTAGCACTATAACATCATCTTTCATGGTTTTATAATTCTATCACAATATTCAAAACTTTATATCTGAAGGTAGATAGCTCCAAATCATGGAAATGAAGACTCTATGGAAAGATCAAGACATGAACTACATGTTGTAAAACTTGCAAATCAAAACAAGTTCGTTTGGACCATAAAAATTTAATGGAACAGTTGCACTATTAGAATTTTGTGCATATGAAGATTTGCAACTTTGGAAATGTATATCTTGAGCTACACTACTTCAAATTGAGTGAGCTCAATGGCTATAAAAATCCTATAATTCCAAATATATGCTTGTAAAATTTTGTGAGTATTAGAGTTTATTTGGCCCCTCAAATACTTAGAAAACTAGAACTAACCAAATGAACAGTGACAAGACAAATCTGCATTTTTTAGCCAACTTTGAAAAATCATAAAATTTTTTTATAAAGCTCTAAAAATTTTATTCCTTAGCTTTATGAAAATATCTAAATAAGATCTAAACACTTTCCAAATTTCATGCCAAAACTCATTCATTTGTTCTAGTTTTGGTTCTGGGATAGATTGTGGCTCAAATTGATACCAAGGTAGCATCAAATGGTCCCAAATGGCTTCTTACATAACTTGGGACCATTTGAGCACATCCACAACATGAAACACAGCATGTATGACCATTCCATAAGGTCTCAAACATCATGCATCTCAATTTGACCTATTCACTTGACTTCATACACATACTTTCCATGCCACACACATATTCAAATCATATGTTCTTGCATTTCCACAACCATAATTAACATTTATAACATAATCTCATACTTTTACAAGTGTGTGAAGGTTTACTTTACACAAATAACAAGTAAAAACCCTCTTTGATAATATATTACACAAAGTGCTAAACTATTGTCAAAGTAGCACACGTCATGGTTATTGGTCTCCATTTTTTGTTCCTTGAGGGTCACCTAGACATGGTTAGAAATAATATAGGGAGGAGTGAGATTCTGAAAGTCCCAGTAGCTTAATCATCCTTCAAATACACTTATATGACATATTTTCATGTCAAAGAAAGCAAGCATGCATTATATTCATCCAAACAATAAACATAATCATATTTATGAAATCAAATGGATCCATTAAGGTCAAAAACAAGTTTTAGGGACTTTTGGTTTAGTCTTACCCAATTATGTGAAACTTTTGGATTAGCCTCACCCATTTTAGGAACTTTTGACTTAGTCTCACTTAATCTATGAGACTTTTGCCCTTGTCTCACCCTTACTTTAAGGACATTTGACTTCACCTCACCCAATTCAAGGGATTTTTGGCACAACCCCACCTATTAAGAGCCATATACATTCCAAATGCATTTTAAGAGCCATAATGATATCATATCATCAAACAGTAATAGGTATAATTCATGGTTCAAACATGCAATATCCAATTCTTCAAAAACATGAGAAAACGCGAGAAACGTAACATTCAGTTTCTCTGTAAGCGTACAAAACTCACTGGATACAAAAGAAAGTCCCCTAAAGAGAAAGATTTGAGGTCCAATAAAATTAGAATAATATTCTAAACTTCAAATAATGATGATCCAAGGCCAGAGGTGCCCTAAAATCGAAGTTAGAATAACCAGACAGAATTTAACAAAAATGTAAAGAAACTAATGACATTTTCGTAATTTTGGGCACTTTCTAGAAAACTTAAAGAAATGATTTTTAAATGGAAAAAATGAGTTTCTCAGGGCTCACAGAGGTCCTAAAAACTAGAGGAACCCCTAGAACAATTAAAACCTCTCCGGTTTACGATTTAGAATGTCGGGGGATCTAAAGTTTGACCTTTTCATTCAGGAAGGTTTTAGATCGAATTTGAGTGATTCCAAAGGCATTTTATAATTTAGAGAACCTAAATTTTATGATAGAAAAGATAATTCTCAAACAGGAGTTGAAATGAGCCTAAAACAAAAAAGCCAAGGACGAAAGGCAAAATTAGAAATTTGAAATGTCTTAAATGGGTCCTTAGCCTATATATATCATGCCCCATTTCTTTCTATCACCTTGGCTGAATTTCCTCTGCACCAAAATAGAACCCTAAGCTCCTTGAAGTGGCGTGCCAAGTGGGAGGAAGAAGGGAAGAGAAAACCAAACAAAAAGGTAAGAAAATCCATGGTTTTTCATACTTCTTCCTTCACTAATCTTACGCTCCCCCTTCTCCACTTTCTTTTTATGGGTTTAGTGATGTATTTGGGTCTATTTTAAGGTTAGACCAAGGTAGGAAATTTCAAATTTCAAGAGGAAAATCCCAGCAAAGGGAAGAGCATCCAAAAAAGGGTAGGAAAACAAGGTAGTTTAGTTGTTTTCATGGCCTTATGTATGGACAGCCAAGAGGAATTGAAATTTTAACCAAACCAACGATGAATCTTGTAACACCACATTTACTAAGCTCATCTTACCTTATTTCTAAGTACCCTTCTTTGAATCATACAAATTTGCCAAGGAAAATCATTAAAAATATTTACTAAATTGTGTTACGTCACGGGTAAAATTTTCATTCAGTGTCTCATGGGCCATATAGACTCATCTATCTCATTCTTATATTTAAACACACAAATATAACTCAAAACCATTGCAAGAAGTGGCCTAGAACTCTTGTAAGGGGATAGAATACATGAAATGCAATGGTGTAGCCTCGGCTAGAAAATCTAACATACTAACATGAATTTTGAAAAATCATAATTAAAATCATGCATAATTTACATTATAGAAATCTACAGATGTATACTTTATGTTAAAAATAAATTTAGATACAAAAGAGGCTAATAGCCACTAAAAATTGATGGAATAATACTAGAGGTTGACTGTCATTACTAGTACTATCCTTCAACTTCAAAAATTCATATCTCCCTACTCAGATGTCCACTTAGGGTGATCTTGGTGGCCATGGAAAGATTATCATGTCTAGTTTATATATATATAATTTCATAAGCATTAGACATCATATGGCCTAAAATGACATAACCCAATTTTCTGACCATATGAATAGTGTCTACATCAGTTCAGCTGAAAAATGCCAAATTTGGAAATTCATAATTAATTCCATAGAACTCCAAATAATCTGGTATTTGGCTTCCCAAAAATATCTAGATAAGATTTATATGTAGGCCAAATTTCATGGGCAAATTAATTCATTTGGTCAGATCTTGATGTTGGGCTGTGAAATGGTCTATTTTGTGTCATCAAAGGGGTCCAAATAGTCCAAAATTGCTTCTAAGGCAACCATGCCCATTTGAGCACGTGGAAATGCACCAAAATGGCCTTCTAAGCTTGTCTCAATGATGCATAAATCCATAAATTGAAAACTCACTCTCTTACCCCATGCCATACATAAGATTACATATACTTCACATTGCCATCAAGGTTCAAAAACTACATTATCATTCATATGGCATCAAACCTCATACATACATAAAATATATGAGTAAATACACATGTTTAAATGATTATACAATATTTTCATCATAGTATTACATCATATGTCATGTGTATGGCTGCAAAAGGAGTAATTCTAGGCAATTCTAGACACTTTGATATCAATCTCTTATCTCATAACTTGGTGGCTTCCATTACCTTGTTCATTTGCTCCACCTAGCATGTTAAGACATTGGAGAGGAGGGAATGAGATTCAAAGAATCCCAATAGCTTATCTCCCTTTTAATCATACATAAAGAATGCAATACAAGTCTTGAAAATGCATGCATGGGCATAATAGAATGTGTAATCATTCAAGAAGCATTCTTAGCATTTGAACAAGTCACATAAAGTATATATAGGCTTGCCAAGCAAGTGGATTAGTCTCCCCATTCTCTTCAAGGTTCTTGGACTTGCCTCACCCTTTTCTTAAAGGCCTTGAACTATGCCTTGCTCTTGGGAGACACTAAGCTTTGTCTTAATCATTCTCAAGGGTTCTTGGCTCATCCTCACCATGACTAGAGGGTTCTTGGCTTCTCCACACTCAAGCAAACCAAAGCAAGCATATAAAACATCATTTAAAAGCATAATGTAACATTATGGTACATTGGAACATAGGTATATGCTAGAACACTTTTCATGGCTTAAAACACACATACACACATTCAAAGATAAAGTAAGCACATATTCATGCATGAGAGAAAGCAGAGAGAGCTACCTTTATTACACTTGCAAACCTTTCCCTTGAACCTTGAATCCTCTCCCTTGGCCTCACACACATAAGGGTGTGGGATTTGTTTCTCTTGGCCTAGACACAGCATATGGAAGCCAGTTATACTCTTAAATCAAATTCTAAAGCCATACATTCACTAGAAAAGCTAGGTAGTTCATATGGCTCTTTTATGGTTCCATAATGCACTCAATGAAGCAATCCTATGGAAACATGATCTTTGCTCCATTCTCTTCACTCATTTATGATTCTTGACTCCTTTTAGGCCTTTTGGAGTTATCACAAAATTAAATCAAGAAGCTTAGCTAGGCGTTGCTTCTTTAAGCCATAATATGGAACCTATGATACCATCTCACTTTCTATGGCTTCTAAAAATTTTTCAAGGCTTCATCTCATCCTTTTCCATCATATATGACTTAAAAATAAGCTTGGAACAATTTAAAACTTTCCCTTGGTACTCTTTCTAGCCTAGGCCGAAACCATGCTCCATGTGAGTACTAAGTGGGTTTGCTTCATTTTCTTGATAGAAGATGCATATGAAGAGCCTTCTAGGGATCTCAAGAGCTCATCCAAATACTCATTTAGGCCTACGAACCATTGTATTAAATCAGATTTTTCATTGAGCACTTGAATCCCTAATGATGCGATCTTAAAAACTAATGGTTCTTTGTTCATTTTCTTTGTATATTCTCATTCTCCACACCCAATTTCCTAGGATTTACTCTTGGTTCTACCTAAAATCCAAGCCCTCTTAGGCTTCCCTAAGGTGGCCGAACCTACAAGAAAGAGGAGGAGGAAGAAGCTACCATAAAAGCAAGATTTTACCTTATTTCCTTGACTTTTCTTGCTTGTTTCTCACTTTTCTTGGTCTCCTCTCCTCAAACATGAAATTTTCCTCTTTGTTCTACCCCCAAAATAGCACCAAAAACTTTGAGAAAACCATAGGAAGAAAGGGGAAAAGGAGGAGAAACATTTTGCTAAATAAAGAGCTTGAAATTCCATGAAGTTTCATACCTTTTCTCCCTTTAAAACCTTTTCCCTTGGTGTGCCTAAGAGCTGGCTTTCTTCTCTGGTTTTGGGGCAGAATTTGGTTGGTCTAAAAGAGGGGAGAAGGAGGGCGAAATATAAGGAGGGTTTAAGAAGCTTTTATTTTCCAAAAATTTCCATTTTGCCCTTCATCATTGGTATTTTCATTTCTAATTCGTTTAGCTCCTTTTTGAGAACTATCTTTTTCATCATAAAATTTGGGTCCTCAATCTTATAAAATGCCTTTGGAATTATTCAATTTGAGCTAAAACCTTCTCAAATGAATCAATCAAAGTTCGGGCTTACTGTCATTAGAAAAACGTCTACCGGAGGGGCTTTAATTGTCCTATGGCTTCCCATAGTTTTTGGGGCCTCTGAGAACCCCGAAAAATTCAAAACTTTCATTTAAAAAGCCTTCCTATGACTATTCTCAAAATTTCCTAAAATTATGAAAATACCATTATGTTTCATTGCTTTTTTGTAAAAATCTGTCTGGCTATTTTGGCTCCAGTTTCAAGGCACCTCTGACCTTGAATCACCATTATTTGAGGCCTAGAATATTATTTTAATTTTATTGGACCTTAAATCGCTATATCTGGGGGACTTTCCTTTGTATCCAGTGAATTTCATATAGCTACGAAGAAACCATATGTTATGTTTCTCGCATTTTTTCGCATTTTCTCTCGTTTTCAAAGAATTGGATATTACAAATCTTAGAAAAATGAGTAAGGAGAATAAGAATATGCAAAGGAAACAAAGAAAAAATCATGAAAATGCAAGATAGAAAAGCTAGAGTTTTTGTTGCACCTTGATTTGTAAGATGAGTTTTAGCCATAAATTAAGATGTTTAAGAGTCCATATGAGTTTCTAAGACACCAAGAAAGCCTCCTACATGCTTCTCCAACTAAGGAAATCAAAACAACTCCATTGGTGCCATTTTGGAGCATAGCCACGGCCTAGCATGGAAGGAGCACCAAGGGAGTGTTTTAATTTCTTCTAAGCTTGGTTTTGTATCATATATGATGGAAGAGGATGAGAGAAAGCCTTGGAAAAATTTTAGAAGTCATGGATAGTAAGATGTAGCTATAGGTTCCATATTGTGACTTAAAGAATCAACACCTAGCGAGGCTTCTTGAAATGAATGTGTGATAGCTCCAAGGAGCTTAAATGGAGTCAATAGTCATAAATTAAGGGAGAGAATAGAGCTAAAATTATGTTTTCCCAAGGTTGCTTCATTAGGTGCATTATAGAACCACAAATGAGCCACAGGAACTGTAACACCCCGAAATTAATTAAGGTACTAATCATGGATTAAGATTAATTAAAAATAATTAATAGAGGATAATTGGGCAAGTTAGTGAATAGAAGTTTTAGAGGGATAAATTATTAATATGGGTTTAAGAATTTATTTAGGATAGAGATTGCATCTAGGCCTAAATTAATGAAACATGATAAGAGGCTAATGGAGGCCCAATGAATTAGGGGCAAATTCAAACCCTTGAGCTCATCAAATTAGGCCCAAATCCCATTAAACCTTAGCAACCCAATGTGTGAAAACTAGCCCAACAGAATTATGCAGCCCAACAATTAAAAACTGGCCCAACAAGCAAAATCTGAAACCCAATTGGATTTAGACTTGGAGCAACCCATGACCCAACCCCTTGACCCAACTTAAACCCATCTAAACCCTAATTGCTTCAGCCACTTTTCCCCCCCATTTGCTGAAACACAAAAATAGAAGAGAATTTCGGAGGTGAGGAGAGGAGGCTAGGGTTCTTGACATAATTCTGCATTTTCTCACATTTGAAGCAAGATTTGGCCAAGGTAATAGTTATACAACTTAATCCCCTCATCTTCCTCTTTAATTTGGTCTGATTAGTTTTTCATTTGGAGAGTTTTCATCATACCCAAAATCTGAAAAGTGAGTGTTTAGGGGTTTTCTTGATGAAATTCGTAGGTTGAGGTTGGGGCTGGTATTTGGTGACTTTAAACCCCCCATTTTGATGCTTTCCTTGTTAGTTTGAGACCCCCATAGCTGATTTATATTATGGGTACTAATTTTATACGAATTTGCTTAGGATTTTGGGTGAAACATTGAGAATTCTGGTGGGAGATACTTGAATCCGAATTTGGAATTTTTGGTGGCTGTTGCAATTGTCTGCAAGTGAGGTAACCGGGGTTTACATTAATTCCATGCATGTATCTGCTTTAATTTCATATTTGCTATATATGAATGATTTGAAATATTGAATGAATTGGTTGGCTATCTGTTGTATTATGATTGGACCTTGTGAGTCCATGGTGGAGCTGTGGTGCGGTTGCCACCCATGCATGTGCCACGATCGGGCACCGGGTTATGATCAAACCCCAGATGCACTGAGCCCTGGTGTGCTCAATGGGGAGTAGGTGCCGTGGACGGGCCTCTCCTAGTGTTAATGGCCTTTAACATGTTAAATATATGATTGCTAGTATGGGATAGTAATCATGATAGCCTAATTGTTTCATTTGCTGAAATGACTGATATGATTCTGATATGGATTTTGATTCATGCATCTATGTTGATTAAACTGGATTATATGATGGAATTGTTTTGGTTACTGAGATTTATATCTCACCCCGTGTTATGGGATCAATATTTTAGGTGAAGGTTCCTCGGGTAAGGATAAGGGTAAGCAAGTGGATGAAAATCCATAAGCTTCAACCTATGGGGAGATGGCTACACTTGGGCTGACTTAGCTAGTATAGATGCTAATTTTGTATTCCTTATTGTATAGCATCATCATGTATCTGCATTGCCAAGTGTAGGCTTGAACATTTGATTTATTGAGAATGTATGTACTAAAGGGTTAGCCCCCCTTTTGACTTAGTATCTGATGTATGGATTCATATGATCTGCTGTAAACTTTGTTGACCTATAATATGGTTGTCAATGGAAATGTAACTCTGGAGATATTGGTATGAACCCCCATTGCATGGAACCCCTATTGATTGAGTATTAAAGGATAATTGCTGGTAATTCATGTATATTCTGTTGTTGCTATTTTATAAACTTGCTAATAAAGGGTAATTAGAGAACGGAAATGGGCATATAAGTTTTGAATTGGTAATGGAAGAATAGCTAAGTAAATAAGGTAGATAAATGCCATTAGAGCTATACAAAATGAGGGGAAGTGACCTTAGAGTGTCCCTAAGAAGAGAAATGGAGTGTAGGGGGCGAAATATAGTGAAACTAGTGACAGAATAGAATCACGTCACGGCCAGGAAGGCTTCGCCGTGGCCTAGGGAGTGACAGTGGCGAGGGACGCCGCGGCTTGAGAAATCTCACCGCGGCGCGGAGTGAAAATAATCGCCCAGGGGGTGACAGAACGTAACCTCGCCGCGGCGCAAGAAGTCTCGCCGCGGCGCGAGTCGAGAAAATTAATTAGGGAGGTTACAGTAGCAAAACTCACCGTGGCGCCACATAGGTTGGCCGCGGCGCAGGTCCGACTCGCCGCGGCGAAAGTCAGGAAAATTCCAGAGAGTAACTGGGCCGCGGCGCAAGTTTAAAAATGTAGTTTTTGAGCTCCCGAATCTAACTTAGCCGTGGCGCAGTCCCCAAACTCCTATATTTGACCTAGAAACCCTAATTTCAGTAAGGCTAATATTAGGGAAAGGTATGAGTACATTGGTGGGATGTTTTTGTGGGTTGAAATTGATCAATGGATGAATCATAAACCTTTAATGATGGTATAAACCCTTCTTATGCATGATCCCGTTATGGTTGTTAGTTGATGATCCTAGTAGTATCAAGGTTTAAATTTTCCCTATATTTTTGCAAAGTAATCGATTGTAGCAACCCCAAACCTTGATCATTAATTATTAATAGCATGTTTAACCTTAATTATTGAGATTAGAGTCTAGGGTCGTCACAGGAACAATCTAGCTTTTAATGTGAGTGTGTGGCTTTAGAAATTGTTCCAAGAGTGTAATTAGCTTCTATATGATGTGTCTAGGCTAAAGGAATCAAGTCTCACATCCTTGTTAGTGTGTGGCTGAGGGAGAGAAAGCATTTCAAAAGGGAAAAGTGTGCATTTGTAACCAAAGTAGCTCTATCTTCTTTCTCTCATACATGAGTGGATGTTTATCTTATCTTTGAATGTGTGTATGTATGTTTTAAGCTATGAAAGTTATTTTAACATGTATCTATATGTCATGGTATCATGATGCTTTATGAACATGTTTTGGTTTGCTTGAGTGCGGTGAAGTCAAAAGTCACTTAATTAGGGTGAGGATGAGCCAAGAGTCCCTAAGAATGAGTGAGATAAAGCTAAAAGTCTTTAAATAGTAAGGCTTAGTAAAAAACCTTTTAAAAGAATGGGTGAGGCAAGTCCAAAATCCCCTAAGAGAAGTAGGTGAGGCTAAACCATCTTCTTGGCAAACCTATGTATGCTTTATATAATTTCTTGAATGCAAGAAATGTTCTATGAAGGATTATGCACTCCATGATATCCATGCATACATTTCTAGACTTAGATTTGCATTCTTTATGTATGGTTGAATTGGAGAAGAGCTATTGGGATTCCTAGAATCTCATTCCTTCCTCTCTATTTGCCTAACATGTCTAGGTGGACCAAGTGAACCAAGAAATGGGAGTTACAAAGCTTGAAGGAGAAAGATTGACAAGAAAATGTGTTATTTTGTTCACTTATAACTATTTTGATGGCATATGATGTAATCCTATGATGAATATATTGTATAATCATTTGAACATATGTAATTACATAAATACTTGATGTATATATGAGATTTGATGCCATATGAATGATATAGCAATTTTTGGACATTAAATGGCAAAATGAAGCTTATATGTTCTTGTGCATACCATGGGGTGAGAGTATGAGTTTGTGAAATCTAGGTTTGTGCACCTTTGAGACATGTTTAATGTAACATCTGGTTCTCTAAAAATAAGAAAAAATGTGAGAGACGTAGCATACGGTCTCTCCATAAATGAACGAAATTCATTGGATACAAAAGGAAGTCCTCCAAAATGACTTAGTTAAGGTCTTAAAAAATTTGAGAAGCATTCTAGACTCCTAAAAGTGAGAATCCTTAGCTCAAACAGAAAGAAAAACAGAGCTAGAATGACGAAATGAATTGTGACAAAAAGTTGATGAAATGTAAAGACATTTTTGTCATTTTGAGAAAATTTTGCATTTCTTATAGAAGGGATTTTTAAATAAAATTTTTGAGTTCTCCAGGGTTCTTAGAGGCCTTGAAAACTATGGAAAGCCCCGGGACAGTTAAAATTCCTCTGGTGGATGTTTTCCAATGTTAGTGATCCTGAACTTTGACAAATTTTTTTGGAAGGTTTTAGCTTAGATTTGAGTGACTCCAAAGGCATTTTACTAAATTGGGAACCTAAATTTTATAATAGAAAAGATGGTTCTAAAAAATGAGCTAAAATGAGTTAGAAACAAAATGCCAAGAACGAAGGGCAAAATTGAAATTTTTAAGAAAGTGGAAGCTTCTTGAACACTCTTTAAGTTTCTTATTTCTTCTCCCCTTCATTTGCATGACCTATTTTGCCCAAAAACTGGAGAAAACACCAGCTCTCTTAGGCGCACCATGGAGGAGAAGAAAAGAGGAGAAAAGGCAAGAAAAAGGTAAGGAATTTCATGGATTGTCATGCTCCTTCTTCTTTCAAACTTGTTCTTATCCTCTTAAGTTTTCTTTCCTATGGTTTTATTGAAGTTTTTGGATCTGTTTTAAGGGAAGAACAGAGGGGAAAATTCATATTTGAAGAGAGGAGGCCGAGGAAAGTGAGAATCGAGCAAGAAAGCAAGGAAAAACAAGGTAAAATCTCTATCCTATAGTAGCTACTCCTCCCCCCTTCTTCTTTCTACTTTGCCCCATATATGTAGTTGCAAGAGGTCTTGAATTTTGGGTAGAACCAAGGGTGAATTCTATGAACTTAAGCGAGGAGAGTAAGAATATGCAAAAAAATCCAAGAAAAGGCCATTGATTTTCAAGGTGGCAAACTTAGAGTTTCATGGGTTCCCTTGAAAATCTGATTTGATGTAATTATTCCTAGGCCTAAATGAATGTTTAAATGAGTTCCCAAGATCCCTAGGAGTCTCCTCATATGCATCTTCCATGTAGAAAACAATGTAAACTTCCATGGAGCCTAAATGGTGCATAGTCTCGGCCAAAGAGGGTTGAGACACCTAGGGAGAGTTTTAAATTCTTTCAAGCTCATTTTTGAGTTATATATGATGAATGAAAATGAGGGGAAACCTTGGAAAAAATTTAAGAGGCCTAGAGAATGAATTGGGGTCTTAGGTTCCATAATATAACCTACAGAAGCAACATGTAGTTAAGGTCTTTGTTTTAATTATGTGATGACTCTAAGAGGATTAAAAGGAGTCAAGAATCATATATGAAAGGAAAGAATGGAACCTAGAACTCACTTGATGGGTGTTGCTTCATTAGGTGCATTCTTGGAACCATAAAGGGGTTAATAGACTAAGTTAGTAATTAAGGAAGATGTGTGGCTTTAGAATTAACTCTATGTACCTAACTAGCTTCCATATAATATGTCTAGGCCAAGAGAAATGATCTCTACCTTCTTGGGTGTGTGAGGTCCAGGGAGAGGACTCAAGAATCAAGGAAATAATGTGTACATGCAAGCAAGGTAGCTCTCTCCACCTTCTCTCATACATGAATGTGTGCTTACAATGTGTTTGAATGTGTGTATGTGTGTTTTAAGCTATAAAAAGTATTCTAGCATGAGCTTTTATTCCATGGTACCATGATGTTATATTATGCTTTCAGATGATGTCTAATATGTGTGCTTGGGTTTGCTTGAGTGTGGAGAAGCCAAGAACCCCTTAGCCATGGTGAGGATGAGCCAAGAACCCTTAAAATTGGTTAAGACAAAGTAAAGAGTCTCCCAAGAGTGAGGTTAACTCCCAAGAGTAAGGTTCAGTTAAGAACCTCTTAAAGAAATGGGTGAGGTAAGTCCAAAATCCACAAGTAAATAGGTGAGGCTAATCCACTTACTTGGCAAGCCTATGTATGCTATGTATGACTTGCTCAACTATTAAAAATGTTTCTTGAATGATTGCACATGTCAATATGCCCATGCATGCATTTGTAAGACTTGTTTTGCATCTTTTATGTGTGATTGAAAGGGAGATGAGCTATTGGGATTTTTTGAATCTCATTCCCTCCTCTCCAATGTTCTTACATGCTAAGTGGACCAAGAGAACAAGGAAATGAGAGCCAGCCACTTAAAAGATAAGAGCATGACATTAAAGTATATAGATTTTATTTCTTTAAGGCCATATGAATGGCAAATGTTGTAATCTATGATTGTATATGTTCCATGATGCTGTGAACATGTATATTTATGCTAATGTATCATGTATAAATGAGATTTAAGGTTATATGTATGAAAGTGTGCATTTTGGACATGTAATGGTAAAACTAGTATTATGGAAATGCATGTATAAATAGAAGTGGAATGGCAAAATTAAGATGCATGAGGTTTGGAACCACTTGGACAGTTCATACAAGTCATATTCATGCTTTTAAACTTGCCCAAGAGGTGCCAAACATCAAAGGAGACCATTTGGACATAATTGGTATCTCATATGGACCAAAATTGACCATATTGGAAACTTATGCCACTTTTTATCCAAATGAGCTCTTCTTGGTCTAATATTTGGTATGAATTTAGAGCTTTTTGAGAGGTTTTTAGGAAGATAAAGTGCAGAATTTTTAGAGGTCTATGAAATATTTAATGAATTTTCAAAATTGGAAAATTTTCTAAAATTGGTTCAGTGCACTATTCACTTAGGTTCGAAATTGAATTCTATCACTCATGGAGAAAATGATGTCCAATTGCTATGAAATTTTAAAGAGAGAAACTAGACATTCCCAGTGACTTGTGCCAACTAGAAGCACCTCATTTGGATGTCTATGGAGGGAGATGTTAGTTTTTGAAATTTCTATCCAGTATTAGGCATCCAGACAAAACTAAGTTTCTGTTTGATTGATATTTGAGTCCTGAATGTGCCTAAAATGGTCTAAATTTATTTTTTTCCTCTAGATAACATCTGAAGCTTTCCAGATTAGTATTATTTTTATGAATTGGATTTTTTTGGAATTAATTAGACATTTTTTAAGTTCATAACAGAAACTTATATCAGTACCAGTAGCTAGTTAGACCTTTGTATAGTTTTGAATGTCAAACGTCTTCTATGTTATGTTTTATGACCTACATATATTTTTACCATAAAGTAGACATATGTAGCTTTCCAAAATGGTAACAAATGTATAATTTTTATTTTTTTAGAATTAGTTATGATTTTCCAACATTTGTGATAGAAAAGGGAAAATTCTAACCCAGGCTACAACTATTAATTTCATGTATTCCCTTGCCTTGCACTAGTTCTAGGCCAGTTTTGGTGATGGAAAGGAGTTGTATCCATGTAATTAAATATAATAATATGATACATGAGCTAATATGGTCCACAGAACACTGAATTAGAAATTTATACGCTATGCAACGCTAAAATATTCATTATTTTAATTGCTTTTCTTGTCCTCTATGTGAGATGCATTCTTTAAGGCATGGGAATAGCATAAGATAAGTTACAAAATTATGGTGTTACATTTAATAGACCATTTTGGTACTTTTCCACATGCTCAAGTGGCCATGAATGTCTTAGAAGCTAATTTGGACCATTTGAGACCTTTGAAAGGCACAAAATTGACTATTTTGGAACCCAATGTCAAGATTTAACCAAATGAACGAATTTCCTCATAAAATTTGGCATACATATAGATCTCATTCAGAGCCTTTTTTGAAGTTAAAGAAAAGATTATTTGGAGCACTATGGAATTAATTATAAATTTTCAAAGTTGCCAAATTTCTATTATTTTGATATGGTTATCATTCATATGGTCAATTTCTTCTCCTGTGTCATTCAAGGGCCAAATGGTGTCCAATGCTCATAAAATTTTATAAACATAAACTAGAGATGATAATATTTCTATGGCCACTAAGATCATCTCAATTAGATGTCTGAGTAGGGAGATATCAATTTTTGAAATTATGGAATAGTACTAGTAATGCCATATGAGTTTAGGTACTGTTTCATCAATTTCCAATAGTTAGATATTCCTGTTTTGGTTTGGACTTATTTTTAGCATAAAATAGACATCTGTAGACTTCCAAAATGGTATAGTGTGATGGGTTTTGATTTTTCTAGAATTAGTTATAATTTCCAAAATTCACAATAGAAAGCTGGCACACCAATCCAAGGTTGAACATGTGATTTTTATGTATATGCTTCATAAGCTCGAGTTTTTGGCCACATTTTGAGATGGTTTTATGTTGTATGTGTGTAATTAAATAGGAGAATGAGATGGATGAGCTCATATGGCCCACGAGACATGAAATAAAAATTTTATCTATGACGTAACGCAAAAATAATCTAATATTTTATTGAATTTTTCTTCAGAACCTTATTATGCAAGAAGCTATGCCTAGAAATGAGATAGGATAAGTTAAATGAATATGGTGTTACAAAACACATATACAAGCAATTAATGACCATCAAACAACCAAGATAGGTATACAAGAATAAATGAAGAGCTACCTTTCTCAAGAATGCACCAAGTTCTTTCTTGGTTTCTAAGTCCTCTTCTCGATCTCACATATGCACTTGGGAGAGGTTTAATTTGCTTGGCCTAGACACATCAAACAACATACAAAGGTATCAATGAAACCATCTCTAGCCTCATACAAGACTTATGTAAGCTACTTCTCATTTTAGGCTTCTATATGGCTCCATATTGTAGCATAATGAAGCAACTCATATAATTCATTATCTTGGTTCTAATTTCTCACGCAATATAAGTCACATGACTCTATTTAAACTTATTAGAGTCATTACAAAGTCAAACCAAGGGGCTAGCACCAAGTTATTTCTTTATGCATAAAGGAACCTTAAACTTTCAAAATATGGTTTCTAAATTCAAACTAATGATTCCTTTAGTGTTTATAATTCATATTTAGACTATTTCTATCTTTAGAAATCAAGAAAACTCTCCCTAGGTGCTTCTTTTAGAGCTTGGCCAAGACGTACACACATAATGGCACCTATGGAGTTTCATTCATTTCTTTTTGGAATTTGGTATCCATGAAACTTCTTAGGCTTCTTATGAACTTAAATAACTCTTACATAAATGAAATCATCATTAGAAAGTTTCACAAATCCCTAAGTGCAATAAAAACCATAATTTCTCATTTAGGCATTTCATGGTTTCTTACTTTGTTCTAATAGCAAAATCTTAATCTCCACATTCCAAAACCTTAATTTCTAGCATGATTCAATGAAAAATCAGCCCTTCCTATGTTCCTCCTATAGTGGCTAAACCCATAAGGTGATAGAGAAGCAAGGAGGAGCAATCTTCCATACCAAAGCATATATAAAATGAAATGGCTTTTCATGATGGTTAATTCGGTGTGTTTGGTTCCTTCTTAAAAGCCCTTTTCTCCATGAGTTCAAATTCAAAACACCTCCCTTTGAGATATTAAAACCATGGAGCAAAAGTGGAGAAAGAATGAAAACTAGACAATAAGAACATTATAGGCAAATTTCTTAAGTTTCCTTACCTTAGGGGCTTCAATCTCCTTTGAGTTTTGGTGCTATTTGGGGCATCCTTTGGGTCTAATTTATAAAATGCATTTGGTTTTACATTAATTGTATTCAGAACAACCCCAAATGATTCAGTCAAAGTTTTAGTCAATTGATGACTTAAATCATATACCGAAGGGGTTTTAACTATTCTAAGAATTCCTAAGGTTTCTAGGGCCTCTGAGAATCTTGAAAAAATCAAAATTTTCATTTAAAACTCCCTTATTTGAGTTTTCAAAAGTTGCCTGAAATTATGATTTTGCCACTATGTTAGTCTTTAAATTCACTCAGCCATTTTGGCTCTAAGTTTGGGTTATCCTTAGACTTTTACCCACATTTTTAAATATTCTAATTAATGTTCTAATCTTAATTAGCCTTAATTCACTTTATTTCGGGGTCCTCATTCATCAATCCATTGGTTTTGATTTCATTTTCTAGTAATTCATATCAGCCTATACTAGACCCATGACCGTTTGTAAGTAACTCATTCCACTCTTTAGGAATAATTTTGAATTTCTAAATCATATTGCACCTTAAGAGCTTTAAAACTATAAAAGGACATTTTAAGCTATATGAGATCATAATTAAATTAGAGGGAGGCTAAGGATCTTCCATATGTGCCAAAATCCCATAGAAAATGAATAAAACTCCCTTGGCTTCCATTGAATGCATAGTCTTGGCCAAGAGAGGTTTAGGGTACCTAAGGAGTGTTTTGATGGGTTTTAAAGATTTAAGAGGCTTAAATGAGAGGAATAAACACTAATGGAATCATTGGATTGAATTTAAAAACCCTTGATTGAAAGTTGAAATTTTAGAGTTCAAATAGGCCTAAAGAAGTAAGTTGGTCTAAGACTTGTTTAATTAAGCTTATGATAGTTCAAATGAGTTCTATTAGGATTATTTGGCTATCGCAAGTGAGAGTTTGGAGCTTAGAAGAAGAAAACCAAAAGTTGCCACTTAAGACACCTAAACTAACTTTAATTTTTGTATTAGGCTTTAATAAGATTAAGCAAAGTTAATAAGACCTAGTGTAAAACCTAAAATCAATTAAGAGTAAATATGGGTAATTATGGAATTATTAAGAGGAATTTGGGGAAAATTATGAGCAAATAGGAATTTTAAGGAAATGAAAAATTTAAGTATCTTAACATAATAATTATTAATTAGATCATTTTCAGAAAGATAAGATGATGTTTATGGATTTAAATATGATTTGATCTCTATGATTAAATTAAGGGTGCTAAAAACATTATTAGAAGCCTAACTTCTTTGCAATCAGACCTAACTCAATTAAACCTATTAAACCCTGGCCTAACATTAGGGGAATGGACCTAAATGGATAATGGGCTTTTGGGTTAGCCCATATTGTCTTTAAACCACAAGGATTATGCAACCACACTAAAATATTGTAGGCAAAAACTTATGTTCTGCAGAACAAGGAGAGAAAATCGTGCTTGGTAAGGAGGTTAGGGTTTCTTTAGTACTTTACTAATATTTTTCATTTCTAAAGGAAGATTTAGCCAAGGTAACCCATATAAAACATAATCCACTCATTTTCCTCTTTAATTTGATCTGAATGGTTCCTAGTTTAATGGATTTTACCCCACTCCCAAATCTAAAACTTGTGGGTTTGTTGGTTTCTTGTTGATTTTCAGAGATGGAAGTTAGAAGACCAATAGTTAAGTATTTCCTTCCCTATTTTAATGTGTTCTATGTTGGAAAATGGCCTTAATAACTAACTCTCTTATTGGCTATGTTATATTGTGAAAAGGAGTTTGGAGTAAAACATTGTGATTTCTAGTGTAAGGAGACTCAAATATGAATTTAGGATTCTTTGGTGGCTGGGTAAGTGATTCCTACGTAGCTTGTAATGCTTAAATTCCATGGATATCTTATGTTGTGATTAGTGACTAAGATTATATTTTGATTTAATCTAGGATCTCTAAAGTGTTGGAAACCAATCTTGACTTTGAGAAGTTTGGCACAATAAGTGACGTAACTAAGGGATTCATTTTTAATTTCATGTATATGCTTATTTTAGCCTTATAATTGTTGTACTTATATGATTTTCTTTGCTAATGATTGGTTGGCTACTTATTTATATTTGGACCGTGATCGTATCCTTGGTAGATGTAACATCCGGTCCCTTCGTAAACGTGAGAAACACAATGTTCAGTTTCTCCGTAAACGTCAGAAATAGGCCAAATATAAAAGGAAGTCCTCGAAATAGAGGAATTGGGGCCAACTAGAATTATAATAAAATTTTAAATATTAGAAAATGAGGATTTGAGATTTAAGATGCCCAAAAACCAGAGCCAAAAGAGATCAGAAAATTTACCGAGGGAAGTAGGGGCATTTTTGTATTTTTGAAAAATTTAGAAAACTCATAGGAGGACTTTTTAAACAAAAAATTTAAACTTTCTAGGGTTCTCAGAGGCCATGAATACTATGGGAACCCCTAGAACAGTTGAAACCCCTCCGATGAGTGATTTCGGCTGTCAGTTGACCGAAAATTGACCGAACGGTTCGAAATAGTTTTAGATCCTTTTTGAGTGATTCCAAAGGCAATTATTATGATTAAGAGCCTAAGGAATATGATGGAAAAGACGGATTTCAAAAAGGAGTTGAAATAAGCCCAAACGAACAAAACTATGAAGAGGGACTAAATTGCAAAGTGTAAAAGTTGCTTAAGTGAAACCCTAGCTTATAAAAAACGCCCCTCCTTTGCTCAAATCTCCTCACCCACTCTCTCACACGTTAAAACAGAAGTAAGAAGGGCTGAGAGTGGTGCACAAGAAGGGAGGCCAAGGAAGGAAGAAGAAGCTTTGAAAAGTGTAAGTTTTAGCCACTTTTTCCTACTCCTTGCCCTGTTAAACCTCTTCCCCTCCTTTCCTCCTCTCTTCCTATGGATTTAATGAGGTGTTTGGTTCTGTTTTGAGCCCAAAACTGAGGGGGAAATTTCGAAATTCAAGGAGAGGGTTGAAGCAAGGAAGAGAGCTCTTGAGAAGAGCTTGGAATCAAGGTGATTTTTCTATCTTGGTTGCTTCCTTTTTCTTGCCCTTTGTGTGTGGAGTTCTGCCAGAACAGAACCATCTTGGGGGGAGGCTTTTTGTCTAGAAATAAGAAGGAATTGTGGGTTTTAGACCATGAGGAGTTAGTAGATGCAAGGAAATTGGAAGAAAGGCTAATGAAAATCAAGTTAGAAAAGTGTAGAGCTCTTGGACACTTTATAAAAATTGATTTAATCCATGAATTTTCTTGCATGTGTAAATGTTTATTTGAGTCTCTAAGACCCCTAGGAAGCCTCCCAAGTGTCTCTCCCATCAAGGAAAAATCAAAAAGCCCATGGACTCCTCCTCCCTCCATCAATTCGGCTAAGACAGAACCATTGAGCTAGGGGCTATTTTAATTTGTTTTAGCCTTGGTTTGGGACTTCTTATGATGGTAGAAGGTGGGAGGAACCCTTAGAAAAAATTTAGAACTCCTAGAAATTGATTTAGTGCCTTAGGTTCCATAATATGACCTAAAGAAGCAACATGGTGCTAGGCCTTTTGTTTTAATGATGTGATGACTCCAAGAGGCTTAAAAG
This sequence comes from Erythrophleum fordii, assembly GCA_032878935.1. Classification (NCBI taxonomy): domain Eukaryota; kingdom Viridiplantae; phylum Streptophyta; class Magnoliopsida; order Fabales; family Fabaceae; genus Erythrophleum; species Erythrophleum fordii. The sequence continues at coordinate 17,015,644 of JAVQMF010000046.1, forward strand.
GAGTCAAGAATCATATTTGAGAGTAAAGAATGAGGCCTAGAAATCATTTGAGGGGTGTTGCTTCAGTAGGTGCCAATATGGACCATAATGGAGGTTGTAGAGTAATCTAGGGTTTAAGCAAGTTGCATAGCCCTAGAAATTATTTCATGAACTTAATTGGCTCCCATAATTTGTGTCTAGGCTAAGTGAAACTATCTCCACCAACTTGTGGGTGTGTGGCTAAAAGAGGAGGCTTGAAAGCTAAGGAAAAAGTGTGTGTTTGTATACAAGGTAGCTCTCTCCACCTTCTCTCATGCATGGATGTGTGTTTAGCTTGTTTTAGAACGCTTGTATGTGTATTTTCAAGCTTTGGAAAGTATGCTAGCATGCCTTCACATGTCATGATCCTTGATGGCATGTTATGTTTTAAATGAATCCATGATGTTTGTATGAGTTTGCTTGAGTGTGGAGAGGCCAAGAACTCTTCCCTTGGGTGAGGAGGAGCCAAGAACCCTTGAGCTTGGTTGAGCCAAAGTAAAGAGTCTCCCAAAAGCAAAGTGGGCTCCCAAGAGTATGGTTGAGTCCAAAGTGTTCAAAGAATGGGTGAGGCAAGTCCAAAATCCATGAGGAGAAGTGTGAGGCCAATCCAAACACTTAGTGAGCTCTTGAATGTCTTGTATGATTGATTCACATGCCAAGGTTGCTTTTAAAATGCCTATGATTTCTACTTTCTCCATGCATGCAATTGTGAAACTTGCTTGCACATATTATGTGTGATGGAATGGGAGATGAGCTATTGAGATTCTTGAATCTCACTCCCTCCTCTTAAATGTCCTAATATGCTAGGTGGACCAAGTGGACATGGCAATGGGAGCCAACCACCTTGAAGAAAGAAGATTGCCATCCTTATGCTTGATTTTTGGTCTTTTGATTCATAATGAGATTTCGTGATGTATATTATTATTGTAACTGGTCTATGACCCCTTGGACAAATGTAAAAATGATATTATGTGATAGATAAATGAATGAGTATGGTGTATGTACTCTAGAACATAAATTGAGTGTTTATGCTAATGTATACACTTGAGAAAAGCTTGGTGTAATGTGTATAAGTGAGGGTGAAAAGGCCAAAATGAGATGCAAATGGTTTGGGACCATTTGGGCAGCATCCCCAAGTCTTAAACATACTTTTAAATGTGCCCAAAAGGTGCCAAGACCAAAGGAAATCCATTTGGCAATTTTGGTACCCAATATGGAGCCAAAATTGACCATAATGGAACCCTATGCCACTTTTTGGCCAAATGAGTTAGTCTTACCCTGAAATTTGGCATGCAATTAGGTGTTGTTGATAGATTTCTGAGAAGCTAAAGATCATAATTTTCGGAGACCTAGGGAATATTTTGTGAATTTTCAAAGTTGGGATTTTCTATGGTTTCTGGTATGTGCACTGTTCATACTGGCAGATTTGATTTTCGTGTTACTCTATGGCCAAATGGTGTCCAATGCTTATGAAATTTTATGTACATAAACTAGAGGTCATAAGATTTTTGTGGCCATCAAGATCACCTCATTTGGAGGTCTGAGCACAGAGTTATGCATTTTTGAAATTTGCTGTCAGTAACAGTGGCGACTCCAGAGCTCAATCACTGTTCCATCAGTTCCAGATACCTAAACGTATCTGTTTCATTCGGGAATTATTTTTAGTGTTAAGTTAACATTTGTGGCTTCCCATAATGACTGAATGTGTGTGATTTCAATTTTTTTAGTATTAGTTATGAATTTCAGAAGTTTGCATCAGTAACTTGAATCACAACCCAGGCAGCCAGTGAGTCTGTAGCTTTTTGGATGTCAAAAGTCCTGTGTGATGAATGTTGTGACTTGGGCATATTTGTAGTGTGAAGTAGACATCCTGAGCTTTCAAGAATGACAAAGAACACATGATTTCAATTTTTCTAGGTTTAGTTATGATTTTCCAAAGTTTGTGACAGAAAAGAGGAAATTCTGGACGAAAATGCAAACATGAATTTTAATGTGTTCCTTTGCTTTCCACGAGTTGTAGACCAAATTTGATGATGGAAATGAGCTATATTCATGTATTTAAGTATAAGAATGTGATAGATGCATTCATATGGCCCACGAGACTCCGAAAGAAAAATTTTGCCAGTAGAGAAATGCATTTTAATTCGTAGCTCCCTATGCCACTCGATTGTTTCCATAGAACAAACATAAGATGAGGCATGGGAATTGCATGAATTGAGTCCTAGAAGTATGGTGTTACAGTAGAGCTATAATCATACTGCCACCCGTGCATTATGCTTTGATTGGACACTGAGTTGTGATCAAACTCTAGAATGCATTGAGTTGTAAGCATACTCGAAAGGGAGTTGGCACCATGGACGTGCTTTTTCCTCTATTATTGGCCATTAAATGTTATATGTGATTGCTAGTATGGGATAGTAGTCATTGGCAGCCAAACTAGTTCATTTGTTGATTGTGCTGATATATTTGTTATTTACTTGTTCATGATGCATTTATGTTAGTTAAGGTGTACATATATATGAAATTTCTCTTTGGTTATTGAAATTCATGTCCCTTTTATGGTCTAACCATTTTAGGTGAAGGATCTTTAGTTAAGGAAAAAAGGAAGCAAGTAGATAAACACCCATAACTTGCTTGTGTGGGATTTCTACACTTAGACACATTTAGAATTAGTATAGATGCTATTCTTTTGTAATCCATTTTGTATAGCATCGTGTTGCATTTATTTTTTCCAAGTGTAGTTATTTTGACACTTTTGTAACTAATGGATTGATCATTAGTAGTTAGGTCTGACTTATTTAGAATTTGATGTAATTACTTTATGCTAAACAAATATGAACATTTATGAATGTATGGAACATGTTATGTATTTCCCAGGACATGGTCATGTTAAGTTTGAATTTGATCATGTGAAACTTCTGCTATCACATGTTTTGAGAATGTGGATTTGAGATGTCCCATGCCTATAATTTGCATTTGAGATTTTTATAGAACATAGAGGATATGAATATGTAACATTCAGTTCCTCCGTAAATGTGAGAAACGTAATGTCTAGTTTCTTTGTAAACATACAAAACTCACCAAATATAAAAAGAAGTCTCTCAGATAGAATGATTTGAGGTCCAATAAAATTAGAGTAATAATCTAAACCTCAAATAATGAGGACCCAAGGCTAGAGATGCCTTGAAAATGGAGTCAAAATAATCAGATGAAATTCAATGAAGATGCAATGGCATTTTTGTAATTTTAGACACTTTTTGAAAAATTCAAAGAAAGGATTTTTAAATGGAAAAAAATGAATTTCTTGGGATTCGTAGAGGCCCTAAAAGCCATAAGAACTCCTAAAATGATTCAAACCCTTCCGATTTACATTTTAGAACATCGGTGGACCTGAACTTTGATCATTTCGTTCAGAAAGGTTTTAGATCCAATTTGAGTGATTCCAAAGGCATTTTATAAGTTAGAGAACCTAAATTTTATGATAGAAAAGACAATTCTTGAAAAGAAATTAAAATGAGCCTTGAGGAGAGAAGTCAAGAATGAAGGGCAAATTTGGCATTTTGAAAAGCTTCTTATGGAACCCTTGATATATATAGGTAGCGCCCCACTTCTCCCCCATATTTGGACAACCTAATTTTTGTCCTAAACCAAAAGAAAGACCAGCTAAGTGAGGCACACAAAAGGAGAGCAAACAAGGAAGGAAAAGCTTAGGGAAAAGGTAAGAAAACCTTGGATTTTCATTATTCTTCCTTCACTAATATTGTTCCTCTCCTTCTCCTCTTTCTTTCCATGGTTTTTGGTGTATGATTTGGATCTATTTTGAGCCATGTTCACTGGGGGCAGTTCAAATTTCCAAGGAGATAGTTATTGAAAAGGCTAAGTAATCAAGGTAACTTCATAGCTTTTCTTGCTTCCTCTTCCTTGCTTCCTAAAAGGTGATTTTTGGCCTTATATAGAACAACCAAGAGGGAGCAAATTTTGACCTAAACCAAGCATGAAACCTAGGTTTTTTAGGTGAGAAACAAGTATATGCAAAGAAATTCCAAAAAGGAGCATTGGAAAATAGGTTTCCAAAACCTAGGGTTTTTTTTGCACCTTAGCAAATATGAGACTTTCCAATGATAATTTAGGTTGTCAAAGAATGTACATGAGTTCTCAAGACACCTAGGAAAAGAAAACTCCATCGGTAGCTTCTATTGTATAGGTCTCAGCCAAGTAAAGAAAAAGCATCCAGAAAGTGTTTTAATTTCTTCTAAGCCTAGAATGGGATTAAATATGATAGAAAAACATCAAAGGAAGCCTTGGAAAAATTTTAGAAGCCTTTGTGTGTGAGATGAACATTTAGGTTCCATTTTAAGACATTAAGAAGAAACTTATAGATAGGCTCCATGAAATGAATGTGTAATGGCTCCAAGGAGCCTAATTGGAGTCAAGTGTCATAGATTGAAGGAGAAAATAGAGCCAAGATCATGAATTCTCATAGTTGCTTCATTAGGTCTTGTATGGAACCATAATGAAGCTATGTGAGAAAGTAAGCCTCTATAGTAATTTCATAAGGCTAGAGCTTGTTCCCATGATAATGTATGTCTCTTTTGATGTGTCTAAGCCAAGAGAACCAAGGGCCACTCAATAGCAAGGCTTGGCCAAGAAAAGGGAAGAAGAATTTCAAAAGGAAAGTGTTGTATTCTTGCTTCAAGATAGCTTTCTAACCTTTTTCTCATATATAGCTTGAATGTTTGCTTGTCTTGGATTGCTTGTGTGTATGCGTGAGCCATGAGAAATGTTTTTAGCCAATGCTTACATGTTATGGTACCATTATACTTTTTGAAATGTGTTTATGGTTGCATGGGTTTGGTTGTGCCAAAAGTCCCTTAGTAAGGGTGAGAATGAGTCAAAAGTCTCTAAAAATAGGTGAGACAAAGCCAAAAGTCTTAAGAAGAGTGAAACTAAGTTAAAAGTCCCTTGAAAGTGGGTGAGGCAAATCTAAAAGTCCCAAAAAAGATAGGTAAGGCTAGACCAATGCCCTTAAGAGCTTATGTTTGTTATGTATGAATTTATGTGACAAGGAAAATGTTTTATGCTCATTAATAGCTTGAATGTCATGCATGGATTCTTTAACTTATGAATGCATCCATTATATATGTTTGAAAGGGTTAAGAGCTATTGGGATTCTTTGAATCTCACTCTTCCCTATTTTCCATCTAACCATGTCTAGGTGAAGTTCAAGGAAGCAAGAATGGAGTCTAAGAAGCATAAGTTGCCACACTTTGATAATAGAATAACCTTTAATGTAATGTAATGTCAAAGTATGTATGTATAAGTAGTTTATAACTTGTAAACTATTAAGCATATATAAAAGTATGTGAATATCATGTATGAATGGAAACTAAAACCAAATGTATGTTTATGTGGATTTTTGCCACCCATGTGCTGGTATATAATCGTGTATGATTGCAAATGGCAAAGTGAGATTGAGCTCTATGATGATTTGAACCATTTGGCATGCTTCCCTAGGCTATATTTATGCTATGAGATGTGCTCAAGTGGCTATAGAACAAGAGGAAGGTCAAATGGTGCTTTATGAACCCACTTTGATCATTAAAATTGACCAAATCATGAGTTAAACCAAAGTCTAACCAAATGGATGAGTTTTTTTCATGAAATTTGGCCAACAACTAAAGATCATCAAGATCTTTTCACAGAGCCAAAGAGAACCTATTTTGGAGCTCTATAAAATTTATTATGATCTTTCAAATTTGGCCAAATTACGTAGAATGGTAATGCATACTATTCATATGGTCAGATTTTGTCTTTGTATCATATATGGGCCAAATGAAGTCTAATGCTTATAAAATTTCATAGCCATAAACTAGACACCATAAGCTTTCCATAACCACTAAGATCATCTCATTTAGAGCTCCGTAAAAGAAGAAATGAATTTGTGAAGTTTCATGGCAGTACCAATAATGTAGCCTAACCTGATTTACTATTCCATCAATTTTTGTGAGTTAAAGGCCATGATATTAGTTTGGGATTATTTTTAGTCTTTAGTAGACACTCACAAATTTTCAAAATGGTATGGTTTACTAGATTTTGACTTTTCTAGCATTAGTTATGAATTTTTAAATTTCATATTAGTAACCTATGATAGCAAACCTGGGCAGCTAAACCTTTGGTACTATTCTATTGCCAATCGTGGTCCAATTGATGTTTTATGGTTTAGAATGATTTTTAACTTGTGGCTGACATTCTGGGATTTCTAAAAAGTTATTATTATAGAATTAATTATGATTTTCCAAAGTTAATGTCAGAAATCTGCCTCTGCAGCTTGAGAGCAAAATGTGGATTTTGTGGAATGTGTTCTAAAATATGAAACTCTTAGAATGTTTTCTGATGTGTTTGATTTGTACAGATTTGTTGTGGATGGAAAATGATATGGATGAGTTCATATAGTCCATGAAGTATGAAATGAAAATTTTAAGCCTTACGTAATGCAATTCAATTCCATTATTATATACTATTTTCATGCAAGTGATAGAAGTTAGACCTTGCATTGGAATAAGTAGGATAAATGTTTAAGGTATTACATAATATGTTAGATTGACCTATCAAAACTTGTTGAAATTGGTTTGGGATTAGTTGATAGGGAATAACATAATTTGAGGTAGAAATATTAAGTTCCACCTTTCTTCTTGTTGTCATAGAAGGAGATTTACTGATATAATTCAAGGTTTACTTACTCTAACATAAACTCGGGTCCCTAAATCATGGGATTTAGCAAATGGTTGGGTATAAGATGATTATAACATTAAAACCATGTGTTTTTGCTTTAGAAGGACCTTAGACATTGATGGGAGGGAGTTATAAGTGAGTAGGATTGAGCATTAGAGTGTTTAGGATCAGAGAGGAGTTGAGTCACGGCTAAAACTATTCAAGTTGTGGCCAAATTGCATAAAAGGGCTAATAAAACCTAATTGAATCATGGGGTAGGTCCTTTGGGCCGCAACGCAACACAGGAAGAATGGATAGAGAGTGCTCTTGAGAGCAAACTTGTTATGGCATGGGAAAGTCTTATTGTGGCGAGAATCAAAGAACCTGGAATAGTGGTTTTAGTGGCGAGAATTGTGTAGTTTTGGGAAAAAGGCTCTAGTATCGTGCAAAGTCATGGCGTGGGTGTGTTAAGAAGCTTTCAAGGGTTCTAAAGACCAACTTAACAATGATAAAGTGACTCCAAGTCACAGCCTAAGTTTCCAAACTTCAAATTTAGCTTTGAAAATTTTGTTTTCTTATGGTAATGATGTGTATTGATTTACAAACCAATGTAAATGAGTTTTATGCTTCTTTAAATCATTTAAGAAAGTAATGAAAGTCTTAAGAGAATTTAATTATCCTCAAACATAAATTGTCTATTCCTCTGTTTGGTCACTTGGAATGATTAGAAAAGCTCAAATTTTTTGCATATTTTCAACTTCGATCAAAATATTAACAATGTTGGCTTAAAACATTAGTGATTAAGAACTTAATTATAACTATTTAATGTGATTAGTGGTTAAGGTTGTTACACCTTGAATGGATCTTAATGAGTTAATTTGCCTTGTAAATTGCTATAAGTAGGCCAAGCTAGCCTAAACTCACCAAAGTATAGGTGTCAAGTTAAGGAAAGACAAGAAAAGAACAAGAACCAAGAGGGTTAGTGGTGATTTCAAGTCTTCAAATACATAAAGTGGTTTTATCTCCCTATCTTGCATGCATTTGAATGATTGAGTGAGTTGAAATGTTTGCCTATGTAGTGGCTTGATGTATTCGTGAGCTATACTTTGATATGTTTTCCATAATGAGTTTTATGTGTATGAAATGACTATGTTATAGCTCTTAGCTCTTAGTGACTTAGAATGGAGTGTAGTAGCTCTTGCTTGGTCTCCAGTTGAGTTAGTTGAGTCAAGCTAGTTTGTTTTGATGCCATGGCTTGATGGGAAGCGAGTTTTTATGCTAAAAGTTGCATTTGAGTTACATGATGCATATGAATGGCAATCTTGCACCACATGCATTGCATTTCCTCATGGTATTTATGTATGCTTTATTTTGGTTGAAATTGGCTACTAAAATTCCTCCCAGAATCTCACCCATGTATTCCCACTGACCATTTTAAACTCCTTGGAGTCATTACAAATTCATAGGAAACAATAAAGAGAAGGACATAGAGAAGAACTAGACCCTAGGAAACCATACAACAAGGTCTTTTAATGAATGTATAGTTATTTGTACAAAGTGTTCTTGAATGGTTAGTGTAATACCTTAGCCTTTTTACCTTTACACATTAGTACCATAAGCTATCTCAATTCATAATATACATGATGAAGCATAATTGTAAGGAAGAATACACCCTACATAAAAGAAAATACTGAATATTTAATGGGATTTAATGGTATTACGTAAGGTTTCATTTATTCATTTTATACTCCATGGACTATGTGCACTCATCCAAATCATTTTCTAGCCTTAACACATCCACACAAGTCATACACATCACATTTAGTCCCATTCATTTTGTAATGCCTCTTCTAAATACTCATTTTTAGCTATAAATTTTTTTTCTCAATAGAGTCTAATTAATAGCGTAGTGGAATACGAAAATAACAGAAATACACTACAATTTATACAAACTAGTTTAAGAATTCCCTCATAGAGGAGTGGGTGTAACAACCCTAACTTTAAATTATAGTAATTAAGGTTAAAGATGTAATTAATAATCATAAATCAAGGTTGAAAGTCATTACAACTAATTATATTCAAAAAATGTAGGGAAATTTGAACTTTGATGTTATTAAGGTCATTAATTAGACAACTACAATTATTCGAATGTGTAAGTGAATTTAATCATCAATAAGGAGCCTTTGATTCTTCCATCCATCAATTCCAACTCATAAAAATCTCCTACAAATATTTCTAAATCATTCTTTAGTATTACCATAAAAGAAACTAAGGTTTCTAGGTGAATATGAGAAATTGAACACTTTCGTCGCGGCTAAATTCCTTCGTGCCGTGGCCAATTACTCTTGGGTTTAACTCCTTACACCTTCACAAATTTTACACATTTTGCTGTGGCCAAATATCCCTTTCAGTGCAGCCAAATACCCTTTGGAACACCCCACGACTTGCCTCTTAGACTTAGCTGCGGCTAACCTCATTGTTCGCCGCGGCCAATTGCTCTCTGTTTTCTTCCTTGGCAGCTTTGCCACATTTGGCGAAGGCCAATTAAATGTTGGCGGCGGCTAATTACCCTTTGTTACCATTTGGCCAAGGCCAATTTCCTTTGTTACTCTCCCTGGGCAACTTCGTCGCTTTTAGCTGAGGCCAATTAAATTTTGGCTCCAACCAATTCCCTTTGTTCCTATAACTCCCAAGATTTCATCTCATGCTCTCCAATTCCCCCTCTAGCAACACTTTAGGCCACTTTAACTTAGTTTGTGATGACTCTAACTTCTAATCTCGATAATTATAGTTAAATACACGATTAATAAATAATGATTAAGGTTTGGAGTCGTTACAATTAATTACATTAAGAAAATATAGAGAAATTTGAACATTTATGTTATTAGGGTCATCAACTAAACAACCATAAATAGGAAAATGTATAAGAGGGTTTGTGATTCATCAATCCATCGATTTTAATACACAAAAACCTCCCATAAATGTTCCTATATCATTCCCTAGCATTAGCATTAAAGAAATTAGGGTTTCTAGGTCAAAGGTGGAAGTTTGGGGACCTGCGCTGCGACCTGGAACCTTTCAGCTGTGGCTAAGTTAGGTCCTGGAGCTCAAAAACCAAGTTTTTAACCTTGTGCCGTGGCTAAGTTGCTCTTGGGAATCATTGGATAACTTACTTGAATCACCACGGCGAGTTGGATATGCACCGCGGCCGACCTATGTGGCACCACGGTGAGTTTTGCTATTGTACCCTCCCTAATTAATTTCCTTGACTTACGTCGTAGCAGGACGTATTGCGCTGCGGTGAGGTTTCATTTTGTCACCCTCCTAGGCATTTTTTTCACTTTGCGCTGTGACGAGATTTCTCAAGCCGTGGCGTCTATCACCACTGTCACTCTTCAGGCCGCAGCGTGACTCCCTCCTGTAGCTATATCCCCTATATTTCGTCTCCTACACTCCAATTCTCTTCTTAGGGACACTCTAAGACCTCTTCCCCTCATCTTATATGGCTCTAATGGTATTTACCTAGCTATTCTACCATTATTAACTCAACACTAAAATACTAATTCTCACTCACCTAACCACCACATGTCAGCCTTTCCATAGGTTAATGACAGCAAGGATTTATATACTATCAACAATTAACATCTCATACACATTTTACTAGAGGTTTCATGTGTCAATGATTCATATCAATTTCTAATACATCATATGATTAGGTTTCCAATAGTATACCATACCATAAGTTCAGAGAAATTCATACATCAGATACTATAGGTTTATACAACTTAAACCAAGCCATATTGAGACTTAACTTCTTAATGAATACATTCCAACTAATCAAAATATAGACTCCTACACTTGGCAACATGAATACAAGATGATGCTATATAATAAGAAATACAAAATTTGCATCTATACTAACTAAATCAGCCTAAGTGTAGCCTTCTCCCCACATGTTAGAGCTCATGGATTTTCATCCACTTGCTTCCCCTTATCCTTACCCGAAGAACCTTCACCTGAAATATTAATCTCATAAAATAGGGTGAGATATTGATCTCAGTAACTAAGGCAATTCCATCATATAATCCAATTTAATAAGCATATATGCATGAATTAAAATCAACATCAGAGTTGTATCAGTCATATCAGTAAATGAAATAATTAGGCTATCATGATTACTATCCTATACTAGCAATCATATTTCCACATGTTAAAGGCCATTAACACTGGGAGAGGCCCGTCCATGGCGTCTACTCCTCATTAAGTACAACCAGGGCTCAGTGCATCTGGGGTTTGATCATAACGCGGTGCTCGATCGAAGCACATGCATGGGTGGCAGCCGCACCACAGCTCTACCATGGACTCATAAGGTCCAATCACAATACAATAGATAGCCAACCAATTTATTCAGTATTTCAAATCATTTAGATACATGCATGGAATTAATGTAAACCCTGGTTACCTCACTTGTAGACAATTGCAACAGCCACTAATGGTACAAAAATCCCTATAACCATAGCATCAGAAAATTACCACTCTAATTCATCATTAACAGTAGCAACAAGTACCCAAGGAATTGAAATGCTAATAACTACCTAAATAACACTTACCTAGCCACCACCAATCTCCAAATTCGGATTGAGTATGTCCTCTACCAGAAACTTCAATATATCACCCAAATCCTAAGCAAATTCATACATAATCAACACCCATACTATAAATCAACTATAAGGGTCTTAAACCAGCAGAAAATATACTAAAATGGATAGTTTACACTTATCCAATGCCAACCCCAACCTCAACCTACGAATTTCCTCTAGGAAAACACCAAACAACTCTATTTCAGAATTTGGGTATGGTGAAAATACTCCAAATGAAAAACTAATCGAACCAAATTAAAGAGAAAGATGAGGGGATTAAGTTGTATAACTATTACCTTGGCTGAATCTTGCTCTAGGTGTGAGAAAATGTGGGATTCTTACCCCAAACCCTAACCTCCCTCTTAACCTCCGAATTTTGCTTCTTGAGTTTCAGCAAATGAGAAAGTGGCTAAAGCATTAGGGTTTTAGTTGGATTTAAGATAGGTCAAAGATGGGTCATGGGTTACTCTAAGGTCCAACTCCAAATGAGCTTCAGATTTTAACTTGTTTGGCCAATTTTAAAGTGTTGGGCTGCAGAATTTCATTGGGCCAACTCTCATGCATTGGGTTACTGAAGTTTAATTAGGTTTGGGCCAAGTTTGAAGAGCTCAAGAATTTGGGTCTGCACAAGGGTTATTGGGCCACTTATAAGAGTCTATACAAGGTGGATCTTGGGCCTTTATCACATTAAATTGGGTTGGGTCTGCACCTAACTCATTGGGCCTCCATTAGCCTCTTATCATGATTCATTTGTTTGGGCCTAGATGAAATTTCTATCCCAATTAGTTTTCAAACCCATGTTAATAATTTATCTCTCTAAAATTTTTATTCACTAACTTGCCCAATTATCCTCTATTAATTATTCTTAATTACTCTAAATCCATGATTAACACCTTAATAAATTTTGGGGTATTACATAGTTTGTGAAGATTTAGTGTCTTTCTTTTATCTAATATACCTAACATATCTATCATTACCCATTCAAAACTCAAATGTGGATCCTTAACCCTCTAGCCACCATAAACCAGTGAGTTCATTGATCAATGACAGCAAAGAGTTCATACACTACTCACATTTCCATTTAAACATAAGTCCCATTAGAAATTTCATACATCACTAGTTTAAGTTGACATCTGATGTATCAAATGATTACAGTCCCTATGCTTGGCAATTCATGATGCAATGCGGCAATTACATAAAACTAGTAGTCTAGTTATATGAATACAATCTGACAAGGTTTCTAAACCTACCTACTACCAAACCACATAATAAACTTTCATTAATTTTTTCCTTGCCACTAAGAGACTCGATCCCTGAAAATGTTAGCCCATAATCGGGTTGAGATATACAATCTCAGTAACAAAAGGCAAATTCCATATATATGTACAGATTAATCAATACAATACAATTTCATATCATCAATACTAGAACCACCAATTCAATTTACAAATGAACTAGTTGAGCTACCAATAACTACTGTCTCATACCAGCAATCATACACAACATGTTAATGGCCAATAACACTGAGAGAGGTCTGTCCATGGCATCTACTCCATAATGAGCACAACCAGGGCTCAATGCATTTAGGGTCTTATCACAACCCGATGCCCAATCGAAGTACATGCACAGGTGGCAACTACATCACAGCTTCACCATAGACTCACAAGGTTTAATCACAATCGTAATTCATGTAGTTAACCAATTATTTAGCATTTCAAAATCAAGCATGGGTAACAAATATTAGATTAATATGAGCACATATATGAAATTAGGAAGAATAACCCTGGTTACCTTAATGAAGCCAATTACTCTTTTAGCTACCATAAAAATCCAAATGCACATCAAGCCTATAACAAATATAGTTATCATCATTTCTAGCAACAAATCATATACCTAAAGAGTTGAACTGCTAATGACTACCTAGAGGTTACTCACTTAACTACCAATGGATTTTAATTTTAGGTTCCAACTTTCCCATACTAGAAACCACCATAGTTCACTCCATTTTTTAGTTAATTTCACATGAAACCAAAGCCCATATCATAAGTCAACTATAGGGGTCTTAAACTAATAGAAAATACATCAACATGAGAAGAAGATACTCACTTAACAACACCCATAACCTCAACATTTGAAAATCCACCATGGAAGCACCAAACATTAAGTTGTAGTTTTAGGTGGAAGATAAAAATGCTCCAAATAAAAGATTGATCAGGCTGAATCGAAGAGGAAGAAGAGAGGATTAAGTTATATTAAGGTTATTTTAGTTGAATCTTGCTCTAAGTAGGAAAAATGGAGCCAAAATAGTGATGAAAACCCTAGCCTCTCCTCAAGGTGCGAAAATAGGTTTCTCACTTCTGCAGAACCAAGTGTTTTACTCTTCTAAATAGGTGTGGCTGCTGAACCTTTAGGGTTTTTAATGAGAAATAGGCTAACCCATCAGCCTAAGGTCTAATTGGGCTCATTTCTAGTGGTTGGGCTATGGTTTAATGAATGGGCTACAGAAAACTTAGAGCTAAAAGGGAATATGCTGACCCAAAGGCTCAATTCCTTGTAGATTCAAATTTTAAAGTTGTATGGGTTAAATAAGGGTTGGACCTAGCTTCAAAGGTCCATTATTCCAAGTAGGTTGATGCTTAACATGTTGGGCCATGATATATGGGTTAGTTAGGTTCAAAATGGGTTAGGCTTCCTTAAGAATAGAGTTGGGTCATAATTAGATGAGATTGGGCCTCTAATAATGTTCTTGACACACATAATTTAATCATGGACTCAAGTCATATTTAAATCCATAAATATTATTATACTTCTTCAAAATGGTCTAAGTAATAATTATTATGTTAAAATACTCAAATTTGTCATTTTCCTTAAACCTTCTTAATAATTTCATAACCCTTAAATAATTACTATTAATTATTCCCAGGGTGTTACAGCAAGGTCATACAGGTCACATCACATCAAAAGAGGATCTATCCTATAACTATCTAAAAAGAAAATCCCCAGATAAAAAAAGGACCAAAAAGGTCAATCCCTTATGTTCACAAAAAGGTTAAAGATAGCGACTAGGCCTCTATTCATGCAAACAGAGGAGAAGGAGGGTCAACTCCACCCACTGGAAATGTGTGAGACTCAAGCTCCCCTGGGGACACAAAGTACACTGGTACAACACAAACAACGTCATCACATGATATGATGCATATATCATGGATGACGAAGACCCATTTCTGGAGTGGGAACTGGATCCACTCGGCTTAGAGTTCTAGGGTCACTTGATAAATTGGCATTTAAGAAAAGTATAAACCATAATAGAGTGAGAAATAATTTTCTCAGTAACATAGACAGGATTAATACCACATAATATCCATGAAGAAAAGTTGAGTAATTTTAACAGACAGCAAGTAATATAGTGGCAAAACAGTTAATTGACTAAACAATATTAATGGAAAGATATACCCATTAGCAATATCTAACGTGAATATGAAATAGCAAAGTGAACAGACATATTACATCTAAAGATAGAACATGAATAAACAAAATAATTATCTCAACATAACTAATATTAAGCAATTACAAGATATTCATAAGATTTCTCTATACATAAAATGCATAGAATATAACAAACAATATTGGTTCCCTCTTGACCATTAGGCCTTGGAGACTGCCAAGCCCAATATTCAGATTGTGTTACACTAGCTTTGGCAGGCTAAAGCCTAGCTCATGTTGCGCTACCATGACATAACAGTATCACTTTTGCTTCCTTTACTAAGGCATCCCCCAGTGGGTACCCAAGGAAAGTCATATAAAATACCACAATAATATGTCATCCAAGCTATCATTTGATCAAGGCATAATAGGTATTTTGGGAAACAATTGCCTTGCACAACTCTGTGCATAAATAATCCTAATAGCATAACAGCATACTAGAGTCTGAAAATTAATGGCTTAGATATTTGTTAAGTATCTTTAAGATTAGACATCCAATACAACAATAGCTATCCAATGGCCAACTCTGGCATATACACAGAGCTCACCCCCTATCCACCTTGTATATATTGGCCAGTCCTTTACCAAATAACCCATACTCTTATAATCAGGCGGTACACAACATATTATCTATGTCAAGAAATCAGATAGTATATCAGCACAACAAACAGTGTAATTCTAGAACATATGTTATCACATATTCTATTCTTGCATTACACTGTGTAATTTCTCAACTATCACAAATGGGCTCCAAAATTCACAAAATAAATATAAGCATAATCCAGATAGCACGTAGAACATATTAGGCCACAATAATCATCTAAAACATATCAAATAACATCAGGGAAAATTCAAGAACATCTTGGTCAACACTTTTTCTCAAGAATTTGACTTTTTATATAATGATCCATAAATTACCAAAATTTCACCATAGGCCTTATGTAACACCCCGAAATTAATTAAGGTGTTAATTATGGATTAAGATTAATTAAGGATAATTAATAGAGCATAATTGGGCAAGTTAGTGAATAGGTATTCTAGAGAGATAAATTGTTAATATGGGTTAAGGATTTATGTAGGATAGAGATTTACATCTAGGCCCAAATTAATTAAATCATGATAAGAGGCTAATGGAGGCCTAATGAACTAGAGGTAGACCCAAATTAATTTAATGAGATAGAGGCCCAAGATTTATCTTGTGTAGGCTCAATTAAGTGGCCCAATTACCCTTGTGCAGACCCAAGCCCTTGAGCCCTTCAAATTAGGCCCAAAACCTATTAAACTTCAGCAACCCAATGAGTGAAAACTGGCCCAACAGAATTATGCAGCCCAACACTTAAAAACTGGCCCAATAAGCAAAATCTGAAACCCAATTGGGTTTGGACTTGGAGCAACCCATGACCCAGCCTTTTTACCCAACTTAAACCCATCTAAACCCTAATGCTTCAGCCACACTTTCATTTTTCTGAAACTCAAGAGGCAAATTCGGAGGTTGAGAAGGAGGCTAGGGTTTGGGGCAAAGATTCTGCATTTCCACACACTTAGAGCAAGATTTGGCCAAGGTAATAGTTATAGAACTTAACCCCCTCATCTTTCTCTTTAATTTGGTCTGATTAGTTTTTCATTTAGAGGATTTTCACTTTACCCAAAATCTGAAATGTGGTTATTTGGGGATTTTCTTGATGAAATTCGTAGGTTGAGGTTAAGGCTGATATTAGATGAGTTTAAACCCCCATTTTGATGCTTTCTTTGTTAGTTTGAGACCCCCATAGCTTATTTATATTATGGGTATTAACTTGGTACGAATTTGCTTAGGATTTTGGGTGAAACATTGAGAATTCTGGTGGGAGATACTTGAATCCGAATTTGGGATTTGTGGTGGCTGTTGCAATTGTCTGCAAGTGAGGTAACCGGGGTTTACATTAATTCCATGCATGTATCTGCTTTAATTTCATATTTGCTATATATGAATGATTTGAAATGTTGAATGAATTGGTTGGCTATCTGTTGTATCATGATTGGACCTTGTGAGTCCATGGTGGAGCTGTGGTGCGGCTGCCACCTGTGCATGTACCGCGATCGGGCACCGGGTTATGATCAAACCCCAGATGCACTGAGCCCTGGTGTGCTCAATAGGGAGTAGTTGCCGTGGACGGGCCTCTCCCAGTGTTAATGGCCTTTAACATGTTAATTATATGATTGCTAGTATGGGATAGTAATCATGATAGCCTAATTGTTTCATTTGCTGAAATGACTGATATGATTTCGAATGTTGAGATTGATTCATGCATGTATGTTGATTAAACTGGATTATATGATGGAATTGCCTTGGTTATTGAGATTTTATATCTCACCCCGTGTTATGGGATTAATATTTCAGGTGAAAGTTCCTCGGGTAAGGATAAGGGTAAGCAAGTGGATGAGAATCCATGAGTTCCCACCTATGGGGAGATGGCTACACTTGGGCTGACTTAGCTAGTATAGATGCTAATTTTGTATTCCTTAATGTATAGCATCATCATGTATCTGTATTGCCAAGTGTAGGCTTGAACATTTGATTTATTGAGGATGTATGAATTGAGGGGTTAGACCTCATCTTAATTTGGTAGTTGTTGTATGGACTCATGATTTCTGTTGTAATTGGTGCTGACATGTAATATTGTTTATCAATGGAAATGTAACCCTTGAGACATTGATATGAGCCCCTAATATATGGAACCCCCATTTATTTTGTATTAAAGGATAGCTGCTGGTAGTTCATGTTTATTTTGTTGTTGATACTTTATGAACTTGCTGATGGAAGGTAATTAGAGGAAAGAAACGGGCATATAGGTTTTGAGTTGGTAATGAAAGTATAACTAAGTAAATAAGGTAGATAAATGCCATTAGAGCCATATAAAATGAGGGGAAGTGACCTTAGAGTGTCCCTAAGAAGAGGAATGGAGTGTAGGGGGCGAAATAGAGGGAAAATAGCTACAGGAGGGAGTCACGCCGCGGCCAAGAAGGCTTCGCCGCGGCCTAGGGAGTGACAGTGGCGAGGGACGCCGCGGCTTGAGAAATCTCACCGCGGCGCGGAGTGAAAATAATCGCCCAGGAGGTGACAGAACGTAACCTCGCCGCGGCGCAAGAAGCCTCGCCGCGGCTCGAGTCGAGAAAATTAATTAGGGAGGTTACAGTAGCAAAACTCGCCGCGGCGCCACGTAGGTTGGCCGTGGCGCAGGTCCAACTCGCCGCGGCTATCGCCGCGGTGAAAGTCAGAAAATTTCCCGAGAGTAACTTGGCCGCGGCGCAAAAGTTTTGAGCCGCGGCGCAAGTATAAAAACTTGATTTTTGAGCTCCAGAACCTAACTTAGCCGCGGCGGGAAGCTCCAAGTCGCGGCGCAGGTCCCCAAACTCTTATATTTGACCTAGAAACCCTAATTTCAGTAAGGCTAATGTTAGGGAATGGTATGAGTACATTGGTGGGATGTTTTTGTGGGTTGAAATTGATCAATGGATGAATCATAAACCTTTAATGATGGTATAAACCTTTCTTAAGCATGATCCCGTTATGGTTGTTAGTTGATGATCCTAGTAGTATCAAGGTTTAAATTTCCCCTATATTTTCATAATGTAATTAATTGCGATGACTCCAAACCTTGATCATTATCTATTAATTGTGTATTTAGCTATAATCACTGATATTAGAATCTAGGGTCGTCACACCTTATTTTGATGTAGATTAACCTTATTTAGTTGGATTTAAGAAAACTCTTCCCTAGGTATATATACATGTGTTGGCCAAACCTAAGCATCAAAGAAGACATGTGATTTTGCTTCATTTGTATGCCACCAAATAGCCACATATACATATTCAAAGGAGATAAACAAAAGCCCTTAATCAATTTCTAAAGGTTTTATATGTATTCTACAATTTTCTCAAGGTAAAATTCTAGGGTTTCTTGCCACTTTCTTCATGAAAATCAAAGTCATATTAATCTTCCTCTTCCTTAGGCTTTCTCCCATCACTTCCCCCTTTATTTTCTCTTCAATTTCTCCCATGGCATCTTCAAATACAAAGCTTCTTGAATTGTAGAAAAATTGTCAAGAATAGGAATTTTCTTGAATCACATGAATCTCTAAGCCATATATATGATTTCTCCATCTTTTCTCCATCTTTTCTTGGCTAGAATTCATGGAAACAACAAAATTTCCCATCTCCTCTTGCCATGGACGAAAATTAGAGAGGAAAAGAAGAGAAAAATTATTGGAGAAAAATAGAAGAAAAACTAAGAAGAAGAAAGGCTATGTATGTTACCTTAGCTTCGTAGTATTTGATGTTCCTCGACAGCTTTTCTTTCTTTCTTCCTCCTCCCTTTTCTTCTTCCTTAGGTCGAGCTCTTTTCTCTTCCTTCTTCTCCTTGTCTTGGGTGAATTAGTGTGTGTATTTTGTGTGTGAGATTTGTAACACTATATTTCTTGCTCATTTCTATCACATTTACATTCTCATGTGATATATTCCATGAAGGAAGTAAGAAAATCCATTGCACATAATACATTCCTTTGGATTATGTCGTATATAAAAATTCTATTCTGCATCATGTGGGCCATTTGAGCTCATATAACACATTCATATATTTAATTACATGAATAAAACTCATTTGTATCATAAAATGTAGCCCACATCTCAAGAATCATGAAGGGGAGTTTAAAATATACCTATTCTATTTCAGCCAAACTTTGCTCAATTCTGCCACTAACTTTGGAAAATGATAACTAATTCTAGAAAAATAAAAAACATGGATTCTTGGTCCTTCTAGAAAGCTATGGATGTCTACTTCACACTAAAAATATATTCAAATTATAACATCCATCACAAAGGATGTTTGACATCTAAAAATGTATAGAGGTCAAATTTCCTTTTGGAACTATCATAGCTTTCTACAGCAAACTTCAATATGTCCAATTAATTTTACAAAAATCTAATCCATGAAAATAATAACAATTTAGAAATCTGTGGATGTTAGCTATAGGAAAAAAATATTTCTAGACCAGTTTAGGTAGCCCAAACCTCAGAATTCAATAGAATAGTAACTCAGGTTGGGTAAAACTCTTGATACTGGACAGAATATTCAAAAATTCATATCTCCCTTTCTAGACCTCCGAATGAGGTGATTCTAGTTGGCATGAGTCACTGGGAATGTATAGTTTCTCTACATAAAATTTCATAGCAATTGGACATCATTTGGGCCCTGTGTGACAGATTTCATTTTTAGACCAAATGAATAGTACATCAGACCAAAATCAAGAAATTTGCCAATTTTGAAAATTGATCAAATATTCTGTAGACCTCTAAAAATTATGTTCTTTAGCTTCCCAAAAAGCTCTTGACAAGCTCTAATTTCATACCAAAGCTCAGATTAAGAAGAACTCATTTGGCCAAAAAGTGACATAGGGTTCCATTATGGTTAATTTTGGCTCCATATGAGGTTCCAAAGTAACCAAATGGCTTTCCTTAGGGTTTGGCACCTTTTGGGTAAGTCTAAAACCATGATTAAGACTTGGGTAAACTGTCCAAATGGTCCCAAACTCCATGCATCTCATTTTGGCCATTTCATCCACACCTGTGCATAATTCTATCAAACCATTCATGGAGCTAATTTGCTATCATATACTCGATTCACATTCTATTGGCTATATAACATATTCTCTCATTCATACATGGCACAATATCATAATTACACACATTTAAGAGGTCATAGACCATATACATCATGGGTTTACATGCTTTGATACAAATATGGCCTTAAAGAACCAAAAACTATGCATTAGGTTGTCAAGCTCTCTTTTTCAAGGTGGTTGCCTTCCATTACCTTGTCTACTTAATCCACCTAGTACATTAGATCATTGAAGAGGAGGGAATGAGATTCAAAGAATCTCAATAGCTCATCTCCCATTCAATCATACATAATATATGCAAAGAAAGTCTTGAAAATGCATGTATGGTGATAACCATAATATTTTATATATTTTAATCCCTTAACTTAGGCATTTTAATGTCCAAATATGGCTTTAGGGCTGTAATTAGATAATATTTTATTTTAGTAGCCATTTCTACACTTTAGAAATTAAATTGCAAAATGAATGATTTTAATGCATACTTTTCTTTTAAATAATTGTGTGAATTTTTCCTACTTAGTTTTTCTTATTTTCGTGTGCAGAATTTCAATGGGCCAACAATGCTTGAATGAGCATTTGATTTAAAGAAAAGAAGAAGCAAGCTCCAACTCCTTTGTTCCCACATGGAAGACACACATATAAACTCACACAAGCTTCCATGCACACATATACATGCAGAACATAAAAGAATGTAGCTCACTTGTATGGGTTTCTGGACGTGGGGGCTTCTCAAGAAGAAAACGAAGCAATACAAACTACGGACTGGGCACTCTATGAAGGAAGTAACCTTTGTTTTGGGAGAAAGAAAAACGTGACAGCAACGTATGGAGAAGCACAAGCTAAGAGTGAAGAAAAGCCACGGGTTCTAACGCAGGAGTTGCATGAAGGAAGCTGTACATGCATGAAAGGAAAAGTGTGAAGAAAAGTTATGGGTTTTATATGCATAGAGAGGAAGAAAATCCAGAACTAGGTTTGCATGCAGGGGTAGCAACACACACAAGCTTAAAATAGAGGAACTGGACATCAACAAGTTGCAGCAGCTGAAACTAGAGACATGGTTGAACAAAGGAAAGGGAGCTAAGCTGGAAGATGAACACGAGCAGCAGCACACTCTTACGAGTTTGAAGGAAGCTCAATTACATACACATGCAGAGGTAGCAACTCGTCCAGCATGTTGCCACGGGTTCTATACTCACACAAGAAGCTACAGCACTTATAAGAGCCTATGTGGAAGAGCTGCATTGTTTGAAGAAAAGCCACGTTCTGGTTTGAATGAAAACGCTGGAGCTGGAATACATGTGGAATAAACTATAATATAAAATAAAGTGGGACCCACACTCACATAAACAAAGATGAAAAGAAAGCTGCGGGCAGAATTGAAAGAAATCCACGTGAGAAGAAGCTTGAAATAAAAGCTGATGTAGCACATGGAATCATTAAAAAGGAATCACATGGAAATGATGCAAGGGGAGCACGTGAATAACGCCACATCATCCAGACGCAAACATTCACCCCATTCACAATGCCTCACCCATTCTCTCCATCCTTCGCTCATCCACCCCGATGCCCCCTTCATCTTTTCCATTCGCAGAACACACTCCATCCCATAGTCACTCCATTACTTCGTCCAGAGCCATTCTCCATCTCCATTCCACCATAATATGAAGCTCTAATCTCCATCTTGAGGCTAGCTAAGAGAGTATCTTGGCTGAAACTTGAATCCTTAGAGAAGAAGCAGAATTTTGGCTAAGAATTTCTATTTTCTTACATTTTTTTCTCTTTCATCTATTGTCTTGGTTAAGCTGTATTTGATAGAGAATTTATGTAATTGTAATTAATGGCTAGTTAGACACTAATTAGGATGTTGATTGACTGATTTCTTGATTGATTTAGTGCTGGATTTTCCAATTTCCTACAATTTTCCAAGTGTGCAATCAAGGTGTTTAATGAAATGTTTGTGAGAATTGATGTGCCTAATTGTCTATTTGTGGATTCCTTAGTGTTTAGTTGGTTAATTAAACATTTTTGGATAATGATTCAGAGGCTAATTAATCAATTAATCAATCAATTCAAGTGTTCAAAGATCTTAATTACAAGAATTAGTAATTTAATGGGAGTTAAGGTCTCAATTAACATTAAATTGCTAGTCTCTTAAATCTTGAATGGTTATTCAAGATCATTTGCTAATGAACACGATTAGGAACTCTTAGGCTAAAATTAATCACAATTAGATTAGGATAAGGATAGTGGATACCAAGGGACAAATCCCAAGCTAGTCACAAAACTATCATCCACCCATAATTCTCCAATTAGGTAGTGTTTAGGAATTTTGATTCAATTTTCTTTTAGATAGTTTAATTCAATTAAAAACTCCCAAATTAAGTAGTTATAGGATCTTTGACATTTAGAAAACCCAATTAAACATTGAACTCCATTTCTAAGGGAAATGACCTAGGTTGTGCCACTAGCTATATATTTAGATCAACCTAGTTTTATTTTGAGGGTTGCACGACAAGCCCATCACATGGATATAATAGAAGTCATGAACATTCAAGAAGCAATCTTAGCATGTACATCAATCATACAAGACATTCACAAGCTTACTAAGTGGATGGATTGGCCTCACCCTTTTCCTCATAGATTTTGAACTTGCCTCACTGTCGTCCAACCCTTAAAATAAAACTAGGTTGATTAAATATATAGCTAGTGGCTCAACCTAGGTCGTCTCCTTTAGAAATGGAATTCAATATTCAATTGGGTTTTCTAAGTGTTAAAAGATCCTATGGGGGTTTTTATCCTCATTGGAGTTTTCTTTATTTTCTTGAAGGAGGAGGCATGTGGGGAGCATCTTAGGGATCTTAGGAGTTCATTTAAACTCTTAATTAGGCCTAGGAATTATCATATGAAATCATATTTTGGAAGGTGCACACAAAACCCTAGAATTTGCATCTTGAAATCTAATGGTTTTTTGATAATTTTCTTTGCATATTCTTAATCTCCACACCCTTTTGCCTTATATTCATGCTTGGTTCTACCTAAAAATCATCTCCTCCTAGGGTTTTCTCAAGTGGGGAGAAATGGTGGAGAAGGGAACCAAAGATGACAACCATAGGAAGAGAAATTACCTTGTTTTCTTGCTTTTTCTCACTTGAATCTTGTGTTCTTTGAGCTCCTCTCTACAAATCCGAATTTTTCCTTGAATTTCTCCCTTGAATCAGATTTATGAACTCCATTTTAATTAAAGGAAACAAAGGAGAAGCAAGGAGAGGAGGTGTGGATGAAGAAAAGCATGAAAAACTACCATGGAAACATACCTTAAGCTTGGATTTTCCCTCCCTTTTCTTCTTCCCATGGTGCGCCACTCTCTTAGGGTTCTTCTTTTAATTTGGGGCAAAATAATCTGATGCTAAATGAGGGAGAGTGTGAGGCACTGCCTATTTATAAGGGAGGAAGAAGCACTTTTTTCAAAAATTCTCATTTTACCCTTCGTACTTTGCATTTTCATTTCTCCTTCGTTTTAGCTCCTTTTTGATAACCGTCTTTTCCATTATGAAATTTAGGTTCCCAATTTAGTAACATGCCTTTGGAATCACTCAAATCGGAGCTAAAACCTTCTTGAACGAATTCGTCAGAGTTTAGGTACATCGAAGTTAAAAAACATCCACCGGAGGGGCTTTAACTGTCCCGGGGCTTTCCATAGTTTTCAGAGCCTTTGAAAACCCCGAAGAACTCAAAACTTTCATTTAAAAAGCTTTCCTGTGTGAAATTCTAAAATTTACTCAAAATTACAAAAATATCATTACGTTTTGTAAGCTTTCCATAAGAAATTATGTGACGACCCTAGATTCTAATATCAGTGATTATAGCTAAATACACAATTAATAGATAATGATCAAGGTTTGGAGTCATCGCAATTAATTACATTATGAAAATATAGGGGAAATTTAAACCTTGATACTACTAGGATCATCAACTAACAACCATAACGGGATCATGCATAAGAAAGGTTTATACCATCATTAAAGGTTTATGATTCATCCATTGATCAATTTCAACCCATAAAAACATCCCACCAATGTACTCATACCATTCCCTAACATTAGCCTTACTGAAATTAGGGTTTCTAGGTCAAATATAGGAGTTTGGGGACCTGCGCCACGACTTGGAACTTTTCCGCCGCGGCTAAGTTAGGTTCTGGAGCTCAAAAACCACATTTTTCAACTTGCGTCGCGGCCTGGAACTCTTATGCTGCGGCCCAGTTACTCTCTGGAATTTTCCTGACTTTCGCCGCGGCGATAGCCGCGGCGAGTTGGACCTGCGCCGCGGCCAACCTATTTGGCGCCGCGGTGAGGTTAGCTACTGTAACCTCCCTAATTAATTTTCTCGCCTCGCGCCGCGGCGGGACTTCTTGTGCCGCGGCGAGATTACGTTCTGTCACCTCCTGGGTGATTATTTCCACTCCGCGCCGCGGCAAGATTTCTCAAGCCGCGGCGTCCCTCGCCACTGTCACTCCCTAGGCCGCGGCGTGAATCCCTCCTGTAGCTATTTTCCCTCTATTTCGCCCCCTACACTCCATTCCTCTTCTTAGGGACACTCTAAGGTCACTTCCCCTCATTTTATATGGCTCTAATGGCATTTATCTACCTTATTTACTTAGTTATACTTCCATTACCAACTCAAAACCTATATGCCCGTTTCTTTCCTCTAATTACCTTCCATCAGCAAGTTCATAAAGTATCAACAACAAAATATACATGAACTACTAGCCGCTATCCTTTAATACAAAATAAATGGGGGTTCCATATATTAGGGGCTCATATCAATGTCTCAAGGGTTACATTTCCATTGATAAGCAATATTACATGTCAGCACCAATTACAACAGAAATCATGAGTCCATACAACAACTACCAAATTAAGATGAGGTCTAACCCCTCAGTTCATACATCCTCAATAAATCAAATGTTCAAGC
Organism: Erythrophleum fordii; assembly: GCA_032878935.1. NCBI lineage: Eukaryota > Viridiplantae > Streptophyta > Magnoliopsida > Fabales > Fabaceae > Erythrophleum > Erythrophleum fordii. Next base: position 17,041,125 of record JAVQMF010000046.1, read on the forward strand.
CTACACTTGGCAATACAGATACATGATGATGCTATACATTAAGGAATACAAAATTAGCATCTATACTAGCTAAGTCAGCCCAAGTGTAGCCATCTCCCCATAGGTTGAAGCTTATGGATTTTCATCCACTTGCTTACCCTTATCCTTACCCGAGGAACTTTCACCTGAAATATTAATCCCACAACACGGGGTGAGATATGAATCTCAGTAACCAAAGCAATTCCATCATATAATCCAGTTTAATCAACATATATGCATAAATCAAAATCCATATCAGAAACATATTAGTCATTTCAACAAATGAAACAATTAGGCTATCATGATCACTATCCCATACTAGCAATCATATATTTAACATGTTAAAGGCCATTAACACTGGGAGAGGCCCGTCCACGGCACCTACTCCCTATTGAGCACAACCAGGGCTCAGTGCATCTGGGGTTGATCATACCCGGTGCTCGATCGTAGCACATGCACGGGTGGCAGCCGCACCACAGCTCCACCATGGACTCACAAGGTCCAATCATAATACAATAGATAGCCAACCAATTCATTCAACATTTCAAATCATTCATATATAGCAAATATGAAATTAAAATAGATACATGCATGGAATTACTGTAAACCCCAGTTACCTCACTTGCAGACAATTGCAACAGCCACCACAAATCCCAAATTCGGATTCAAGTATCTCCCACCAGAATTTTCAATGTGTCACCCAAAATCCTAAGCAAATTCGTACAAAATTAATGCCCATAATACAAATAAGCTATGGGGTCTCAAACCATAAAAGAAAGCATCAAATGGGGGGGTTTAAAGTCTCCTAATACTAACCCCAACCTCAACCTACGAATTTCACCAAGAAAACCTCCAAACACTCACTTTTCAGATTTTGGGTATAATGAAATCTCTCCAAATGAAAAACTAATCGGACCAAATTAAAGAGAAAGATGAGGGGGTTAAGTTCTATAACTATTACCTTGGCCAAATCTTGCTCTAAGTGTGTGGAAATGCAGAATCTTTGCCCCAAACCCTAGCCTCCTTCTCAACCTCCGAATTTGCCTCTTGAGTTTCAGAAAAATGAAAGTGTGGCTGAAGCATTAGGGTTTAGATGGGTTTAAGTTAGGTCAAAAGGCTGGGTCATGGGTTGCTCCAAGTCCAAACCCAATTGGGTTTCAGATTTTGCTTATTGGGCCAGTTTTTAAGTGTTGGGCTGCATAATTCTGTTAGGCCAATTTTCACTTATTGGGTTGCTGAAGTTTAATAGGTTTTGGGCCTAATTTGAAGGGCTCAAGGGCTTGGGTCTGCACAAGGGTAATTGGGCCACTTAATTTAGCTTATACAAGATAAATCTTGGGCCTCTATCTCATTAAATTAGTTTGGGTCTACCTCTAGTTCATTGGGCCTCCATTAGCCTCTTATCATGATTTAATTAATTTGGGCCTAGATATAAATCTCCATCCTAATTAAATTCTCAACCCATATTAACAATTTATCTCTCTAGAATACCTATTCACTAACTTGCCCAATTATGCTCTATTAATTATCCTTAATTAATCTTAATCCATAATTAACACCTTAATTAATTTCGGGGTGTTACAAATTATTTCTTCATTCTAGCTCCATTTTTCTTTCCGTCTGAGCCTGGGATTCTCATTTTTAGGAGTTTAGAATGCTTCCCAAATTTTTTAGGACCTTAACTACATCATCTCAAGGGACTTTCTTTTGTATCTTGTGAATTTCGTTCATTTACAGAGAAAATGTATGTTACATTTCTCATATTTTCTCTGGTTTTTGGAAAACCAGATATTAAAACTTAAGTCAGTGGTAACCATTTCGTAATGCATGAGATTGCTAAGATTCACTGATGTAAGCCTGTGTAATCGCTCCATGGTTCATGTAGTTTCTAAAATTTTCTTCCAACTTTTAGTCTCTTCTTCACACATGGCACCACATCATCACTTTCTCTCTCCTCCATGGTGCCACATTAGCACCTTCCTAGTTCCCTAGTGCCACATCAGCTCGTCCCCAGTTAGACTTACAAAATTACCCCCGTTTCATAAGTTCTCCATAATATCTTATTTAATCTGTATTTTCTAAGTTCTTTATTATATTTTAATATTATTTGGCCCTATGTGGGTCCTATTTAATGTCTCTAACCATATATTTAAATATTAGTTATTTCCCTAATATTTTATTATTTTAGGGTCCAAATGACCATTTTGCTCCTGGTAGTGATGTGATAGACAAACACCTCTAGTCGTGTTTTACTTATATCTCCTTTGTAACTCCATATTTCTAGATTTTGTCCCCACTACTTAGTAGATTTTTTTGCATAGAATTTTCCAAGATAGCTAATAGAGGTTTAGGGTTTTAGTTCGTCTCCATATAAGTTTGTAATCATTTTGGTCCATTTTCTGGTCCTAATGAATTCAAAATTTCATGTAACAAATTTTATAATTTTCTATGCATTATTTTCTAACTATTGATATATATATATATATATTGGACTAGTTTTGAATTCTCCTTCCTTCTAGAAAAATTATCAAAGTTTGTCTAGATGATAAATGACAATTTTGCCCTTGGGCCCCTTAAAATCTTAAAAATTCCCATGGGTCCTATTCAACTTACACTTCTCATATACAAAGCTATTTCGTTAAAATTCTTCTTATTAAAGCTTAATAAATTCATCATATAAAATATTAAATAATTAGAAAATCCTTATTTTTGGGATGTTACACATTTCGGGCTCGAAGCTACATCTCACAAAATTAATGATTTGCTCTCGGGTTTAACTTTCTAACTTTTTAATACAAACTTTAAAAATTCATAACTAATTCTAGAAAAATCAAAATCAAGCAACCATACAATTATGGAAATTTTTGGATGTCTATCTTTGATTAAAAATAATTCCAAACCAATGTAGTAGCCTTAAGCCACTGAAAATCAATGGAACAATAACATAGGTTAGGCTACGTTACTAATACTATCATGCAATTTCAAAAATTCATATCTCTCTCTACAGAGCTCCAAATGAGGTGATCTTGATGGCTATGGAAAGCTTATTATGTCTAGCTTATGCTTGTAAAATCTCTTAGGTATTGGACTTCATTTGGCCTATGTGTAACACAAAGAAGCAAACTGACCAAATAAATAGTAACTATACCATTTCTACATAATTTAACCAATATTGAAAAATTATAATAAATTCTTTAGAGCTCCAAATTGAGTGATCTTTAGCTCTATGGAAAGTTCTGATGAGACCTACTTGTCGGCCAAATTTCATGAAAAAAATCACTCATTTGGTTAGACTTTGATTTAACATACAAAATGGTCAAATTTGAAGCTTCAAATGGGATTTTAAGACACTAAAAGCTTTTATTGAATTTCCACAACCACTTGGGCAAGTCTTAAAGCATAAATACTATATATAAAAGCATGCCAAATGATCCAAATCCTCATAAAACTCAATCTCACCTTGCTACATGCATACATACACAAGTACATCATGTGGGGGAAGAGTGAGATTTAAAGGATCCCAATAGCTCTTAACCCTTTCAAACATACATAATGAATGTATAAACAAGTCAAAGAATGCTAGTAGCTCTTAACCTTTTCAAATATACATAATGGATGTATAACAAGTAAAAGAATGCATGCATGATATTCAAACAACTAGTGAACTTGTATAAGGCATTTTCCTTGTCATATAAACCCATACATAATAAGTATAAGCTCTCAAGAGCATTGGTCTAGCCTTACCCATCTTTCTTAGGACTTTTGGATTTGCCTCACTTACTTTTAAGGGGCTTTTGACTAAGCCTCACTGAGAGACTTGTCACGCAACCCTCAAAATAAAACTAGGTTGAACTAAATATGTAGCTAGTGGCAGAACCTAGGTTATCTCCCTTGGAAATTGAGTTCAATGTTCAATTAGGTTTTCTAAATATTAAAAGACTCTAAAATTTTCTAAACTAAGGGGGGTTTGATTGATTTAAACTAATTAAAATTCCTAATTGCTACCTAATTATATGAATTGTGGTTGAATGATGGTCTTGTGACTAGCTTTGGAATCGTCTTTTGGTATCCACTATCCTTATCCTAATCTAATTGTGACTAATTCTGGCCTAAGAGTCCCTAATTGTGTTCATAACAAATTATCTGAGATTACCACTCAAGAATCAAGAAACTAACAATTTAATGTTGAATTAAAACCTCAATCCCACATTAAATCATCAACTCTTGTCTTTAAGATTAATGAACACTCAATTTGATTGATTAACCAATTAATTAGCCTCTAAATCATCATCCAAAGATGTTTAATTAACCAACTAAACACTAAGGAACCCTCAAATCAAACAATCAAGCACATAATCTCACTGATGCATTTCATCGAACACCTTCATGGCACACATGGGAAATTAGAGAATAATGAAAAATCAGATTCCAATCTAATCAAGTAATCAACAAAAAGGCTTCCTAATCAGTGTCTAACCAGCCACTAACTACAATTACACAAATTCTCAATCCAATACTACTTAACCAAGCAAATACAAGAAAGAGAAAAGGTGTAGGAAAATTAAGAAAGTCTTAGCCAAAATTCTGCATTCTTCTCTAAGGGATTCAAGCTTCCACTAAGGATCTTCCTCCTAGTTAACCTCAAGGTGGATTACAGCTTCATTTCCATGGAAGAATGGAGTGGGAATAGAGGAGATGGCATGGTGTGTGGCTCTGAACGAGGAATGGACGAAGAAGGTGTGAGAGGTGAATGGATACGATGGAATGCAATAGACATATATTTTATTCTCCTACCTCTACTCGAGTCTAATTACCTTTTCTCTTTCACGTGCTTCTCACATGAATTTTTAATGATGATGTGTGAGTCAGCCTCTTCTTGAATCCTCAGCTAAAAACACGTGAAGATGTGTGGCTTTTATTCTATGGAATGGTATGGATTAATATGATGTCGATAAATACATTGATAGTACTGGAATATTGAATTATCTTTGGATGAATGGATGAGATGATCTGTGTTGAATCAATGGATGAGGTGCTACCCAAGTGTATTATTTTTAATTCCTACGTGCCACTCCTCTTTAATAATCACGTGGCTTTACTTCTATCATTTCCAGCTGAGTAATTGTTCTCCCATTTTCCTTCTCACGTGAGAGTCTCCATTTGTGAATATGTGGGCCCCATTATGGATGGATGAAGCTTTGGAATATAATATCAAGGCATTCCTTCATGCTTCGTGCTACCTTGGAGCCCAGATATAGCTTATTCATGCCTCACATACTTCATCACATCTTCATTCCACTTCTTCGCCTGCAGCATTTTTATTATTCTGCTCACATGTTGCTCTTCCTCCCTGTTTAGCCACGTCTCTTCCTTATGTTTCTTGCTTGTTTAGCTATTGCCCCACGTGATTTTCTTCTTCCATGTCAGCTTCAAATTCACGCTTCTTCCAAGCTAAGCTTCATGATCTCGTGGCTTCATTTCTATCTCGTCCAGCTACAGCTTCTTCAACGTTATACTACTCGCATGCATAACCCGTTGCTTCCTTTCGTTCTGCTCTTTACTTCTCTTCGTACTTCACGAGTTGCTTCCTCTCTATTTCTACTTCTCTTTGTACTTCACGAGTTGCTTCCTCTTTGTTTCTGCTTCTCTTTTTCATTTATTCCAACCTCTTTCTCACGCTTTAAACTCATAGCATGTGTGTTAATGAGAGGTTCCTTTAGCGTGTTTGTTCTGCTCCCAGCCATGCAAACCTAGTTCATGCAATCCTCACGTTGCTTCTTCAGCATTTCAGCCCTTCATTCTGCCTGAGTTTCTCATGTTGCTTCTTCAGCATTTCAGCCCTTCATTCTGCCTGAGTTTCTCACGTAGCTTTAATCACTTGCACACTCTGTTTTGCTCATGTTACTTCTTTAATCATTCCTTTCCATTTGCTAGAGTATGTGCATGTGCCAGCCCCCTTCTCATGTGTTCCTTCATGCATTTTCTTCTTAATTTGCTTCCCACGTGACTGCTCCTTACCAATCATGTGGAGTATGTGAAAACCATGGAATAGCTGCAACAATGCCAACATATTGAACAAAGAACCAATGCATGCCACCTCTTCTCCAAACCAACCTCCTTTTCAAGCTCCAATTGCCAATTGAAAAATATACACACAAAATAAGAAATTTTAAGTAGGAACAATTCAAAAAATTAATTAAAAGAAAATTATGCAATAAAATTCAAGAATTTTGTAAATAAATTCCTTGAGTGCAGAAATGGCTATTAAAATGAAATCTTATATAATTGAACCCTTAAAGCCATATTTGGATACTAAAATCTTAAAATAGGGAGAATAAAATATATATAAATCATGCTTATTACTCACTCTTTGAGACTTTTGGCTTTGTCTCACCTATTTCTAGGGACTTTTGCCTCATCCTCACCCTTGCTAAGGGACTTTTAGCACAACTAAACCCATACAAGCCATAATGGAATAATAAACTCATTTCATAATACATAATGGTACAGTAACATGTAAACATTAGCTAAAAACATTTCTCATTGCTTAAACATACAAACAAGTACTCAATGACAAGAAAAAAAAAAAACAAGTTATGCATGTGAAAAAAGTTAAAGAGCTACCTTAAAGCAAGAACACAACACTTTCCTCTTGAACTCTTCTCCCCTTTCTCGGCCAAGCCTTGCTATTAGGTGGCCCTTGGTTCTCTTGGCCTAGACACATCAAAAGAGATATAAATCACTCATGGAAACAAGCTTTGGCATTATACACACTATATGTGAAGCTACTTTGTTCTATGGCTCCATTATACTTCTATACAAGACCTTATGAAGTAACTATGAGAATTCATGATCTTGGCTCCCGTTTCTCATTCATTTTAAGCCTCTTGACTCTATTTAGACTCTTTAGAGTCATCAAAATTCATTCCTAAGAGCCTAGACATAAGTTGCTTCTTTAAGTCTCATTATGGAGCCTACACCTCTATCTCACAAACCAAGGCTTCTAAATTTTTTTTAAGGCCTCCTTTGATGTTCTTCCATCATATTTAATCTCTTTCTAGCCTTAAAACAATTTAAAACTCTCCTTAGGTGCAAGAAGAGCTCTTGGGTGAGACTATGGAAGCATATAGCATCCATAGAGTTTGCTTGCTTTCTCTTAGGGAATTGGTACTTGTGAAGGCATCCCAGATGTCTTGAAAACTCATATATACCCTTAGACAACTTAAATTACTACTAGGAAGCTTCATCTTAGACTAGGTGCAATTAAATCCCTAGGTTTACTAACTTACAATAAATGCTTCTTATTCAATTTCAATAGCATCTTCTTAATCCTCACACTCCATAACCCTTAGTTCCATCAAGAACATATGAAGAAAAACTCTCCTCTTCACTTTCTCTCTCTAAGCTGAAGCTTAAATGGATTGGAAATATAAAATTTTGCTAGTGTTTCAAGTAAAGTCTTACCTTAAAACAAAGCTCTCTTTACATAGATTATTTTTCACTGATTAATTTTTTTAAAGAAGTTCCTTTTTCGCTTGTGTCAAACCTGAATGTTCAAGTTTTCAAGAAAAGAAAAGCACCATTAGAGAATCTTAGAGAGAGGAACAACTTTCCTAACTGGCACAAGATGAAACGGGGCCGTTTTCTTACTTAAACGAGAGTTTAACTCTCTCCCTTCCCTTAATGTCATGCTATGGCTGCTCAAAATTCTGAAAATGGAAGCTTGGACAAGGTGATAAGGTGTAATCTTACTTAAGAAGCATCTTTTACAATTTTTTAAAATGACCATTTTGCCTCTATGCGCCTGTTTGCTCTGTTTAGGTTCATTTCAACTCTTTTTTAAGAACCATCTTTTCCATCATAAAATTTAGGTCCTTTAATTCATAAAATTCTTTTAGTTTCATCCAAATTGGATTTAAAACCTTTTTGAATGAACTGGTCAAAGTTTGGGTCAACTAACGCTCTAAAATGTAAACCGAAGGGGTTTAAACCATTCTAGGGATTCCTATGGTTTTTAGGGCCTCTGAGAACAGAAAACTCATTTTTCTCATTTAAAAACCCTATTTTGAGTTTTCTAAAAGGTGCCCAAAATTACAAAAATGCCACTGCATCTTCATTAAACTTTGTCTGGTTATTCTAGCTCCGTTTTTAGGGCACCTCTGACCGTGGATCCTCATTAGTTAAGAGCTAAATTATTTTTCTAATTTTATTAGGCCTTAAATCATTCCATCTAGGGGACTTTCTTTATATCCAGTGCATTTTATACATTTATGGAGAAACTGGACATTATGTTTCTCACGTTTACGAAGGAATTAGATGTTATATTTCCTCCTTCCTTAAATAAATTTCGTCCTCAAAATTTAAGGGTATGACTTCATCTAGCTTTTCTTATATTTTCTTAATTGGCCTTTTCTTTCCCTTCTTCTTGGCTTTATTTACTTCCTTTGGAGACTAAGCTCTTCTACCAATGAATTTACAACACTAGCTTACTATATTTGATTCTGTTTTTCTGTGTTATTGCTACAGAGAATTTGACTTGCTCTTATCATAAAGGAAAGTAATTTTTGACACTGCAAATACTCTTATAACTCTAGTCTATTTCCTGGGAGAGCTTGCTATGTCACATCTAATTAGTCTTAACCCGTTCATAGGAGTTGACTTTCTTGCTTAATGGACCTACTTGAATATGCCTTGGGAGATAACTTACTTAGTATTAAATCTCCTTTATCATCTCCTAATGGCTTTCTATAAAGTATCATTACCTTTCTCTATTCATTAGTAGTGATTAGTGACCTCTGTCTACTTAACTTACTTAGATATTTAGTCCACCATTTAATCTTATTCATTTTCTCACTAGCTTATCACATGGTTACCATTAATATTTCTTTCTATCATATGCATCATATTTTTATCACTTACCAAGACCATAGCTCCTTTAAAAAAGGCTGTTATTCTCAATTGTCCCAGTCTCATTTCTTACTCTGACCTTTCCCTTTTAAGGCTGAACTATGCCTTACTCTCTTTATTCACTCAAGAGTGGGTCTTATTTAACTCTTTAACTTAATAACTAATCATCGTAACACTTACTCTTTCTTGTACTAACATTGAAGAGCAACTACCACTAACTACTACTAAATTCTAGTGGAATGCTAACTTTTTATAATTTCAGCTATTGGAGACATAGCCTACCACTTACCCCATCAAGAAAAACTATACCTGACCCTTCTTTGAACGTATAACTTTGGTATATAAGGATCTCTCTATCCCTTAGTTAGGTCTAATATCTAATGGATAGTGGTTTGTCTAACTATAATACTGGAAAGCTACTTTCTTACTTTCCTTATCCCACACACTATGCTTATCTCTTAAAGAGGTCTAGTCAGTGGTCTAACTGTTTGAGTATAGCCTTTATATCTTTGTGGCAATATTCTACCAGACTTAAGAGATCTCTAGTCTTTGAGACAAAATCTATTTGATACTATATTGGTCTTTGAGACTAACTGAGCTGGGAAAACTATTTCAGGCTGTCGTCTCCCTAGAGAACTGTTGTGCTGTAACTGTGGGCTTTCTGTATCTCTATGGGATCTACTTCAACCCCTAGGTCTACTATGACCTCTCAAAGCCCTACTAAAATCTACTACAACCTGTTATACTATGCTAGGATCTACTGCAATCCATCTCTAGGGATGTCAAAGCCTAAGATCACTATATCTAATAGTAAAAGACATGCTCACTAAGTTTGGTAACCATTGCTCATAATTGCTAAGGCTAAACTCAAAGGTCTTCTATGCTCTTGATGTGAAGTGTGTCTAACATCTCCCGATGTGAAAAGGGACCAAGGCATCACACATATCTAGTGTGTCTAACATCTCTCGCAGGATAGAGATCGTATGTTGGTCCCTTTTCACTTCATTTAGTTTTATCATAAGGGACTCATCTTATACATATTAAATTCATACTATCTAACTTTTAATATTCTAATACTATTAGCATGTTCCCTTTTTCATCATTGTTCTTTACTGGGGATTCCCTTCTACATACTTTCTTATCATTCTAACATTACTAGAATCCCTTAATTCTCTTTCTTTAGCTTATCTATTGATTTAACTAATTAGGATACTCTTCGATTATCGGGACACTCTTTATGGTTGATGCCATTATTTGTTATGCACTCAAGTTACATTACTACTAAGTTGGCTAGACTTAATTCATGTAACTGTCATTACAAGCAAACCATAGCATCAATCACTAATACACAAGGGCATCATGACTAAGCTTAAGCCACTATCACCAGTATATTACAAATTCCCCAATAATCTAAAGTACCCTCCTGTTATCATGCTCTATCTCTCTTTATTTCATATGACACTTGGGGAAAGGGAACTTTTTCTCTAATTTCTTTCATCATTTACTATACTACCCTGAGGTCATTCATATTACCTAGTTATCTCTATTTAGGGTCTTACATTATGCTTTATTGATATCTATACCAAGGATAATGGTACTTGCTAGTACACTTATTCATATTATTTGTTTATCTATTTTTAGTTCATTATGTCCTCAACTCTAACATCGTCACATACTTTCTCTATGCTCAAGAGCATTTTTTATTCCTCTTAGGTCACTTTTACTTACTCACTTTCTATAAAATGGGGGAAGGGTCTAATTCCTCTTATTCTTTTGTTTTATTCTTAACTAGACTACTCTTCTATAAGGAATTGTTCCCTGTGAACCTTAGAGTTTGCTCTCTTTAAAGCTCGTGGCTTACATTGCTACTTTACATAATCTTGGAGCTCACCTTTTTATGTGGTTTTTAATTTTCTCTAGCTTCCTTAGAAATACTGAGGCACTAAATACTTACCTTAGCTTCTCTCTCATTTTGCTTAGACTTTCTACTTTCATCTTTAAGAGCATAATTCATTATTTCTACGATTATACTAACCTAATTTAGGTCATATATTCTCGATATCCTAAATCTAATTTACTGGCACTATATGCTTTGCTTAATACTCTTACTACTTGTAAGCTTTTATAGTGCATGAGTTTATGACTAAGTGCTAAAATCTTATCTAGCTACTTTCACTATACTCATTCGATTAACTCTCCTTTAATCACTACTAAAGTGAGGGTATCATTTGCTAGGTACTAGTTTCTCAACTCTTCCTCATTGTTCTCCTATTACTATAATTACTAAATTAGGGCTTTACCTCTTGGAGAGTTGCTAACCACTAACTGGGTGGTCCTCTGTCTCATTGCATCTTATTTTCTTCTTATCAAACTTGAGAGGACTCTCATATAATTATCTTTTAGAACTATTTCTGACTTTATAACATCAAGCTAGTCATCTTTGTTTTAGGGTATCATCCCTAAGGTATACTCCTAGTATACTCATTGCGTTCCTTGATACTATTAGTGTTAAATCATGTCAATTTAAAGGCTATGAAAACACCCCATCACTAAGATCTAGGATCTTATTGACAAGATCTTATATTTTTGCAATGTAAATTTTTAGACCTTGTCAATAGGGTTTTCTTACTAGTGAGTACAAGATCTTTTAACAATGAGTAATAACATATAATATGTGAAAGTATGAAACTTGTTCTTTTACATAGATGTATCCTTCCTTTACTCATATGCCCATAGTATGCTTTACATATTTGGAGCTCATAGTGAAAGCCCGTCATTCACTAGCATATAGAATAGCATTCTAGGTTGAAATCAACACCTTGTGGGGGGGTCTCAACAACCTTACTACTCCTATGTCTAAAAGGCTAGCTCTAGGTGCTACTTAATCTTAAACATCCTTGGACTCATTCATAAGCTAGGTTAGTTTCTTTTTTAGACTCATGTACCAGGCTTGCTGCTCAGCTATTACTTAATTATTCTCGACATATGCTAGTGGGTCATTTATCTCTCTTTCATCTTGCTCACACTAGGGTCTTACTCTTTTTACTCTATCTGACCCTATAACAGTTCATTTCTCATTTTAACCTGAATATGACCAACAAGCCTTTCTATATGGCAATACACTCCATCATAACTGGTACTTCCTTTTTGGCTATATGATTCAAGCCTTAACTGCCTTTGTGTTTACCTTACCATCAAGGCTAAAGGGTTCTACCCCTTGCATTATTCATGAATAGCTAGATGGTACATCTAGGTTGTCAGGTCTCTATGGAGTGTTGCCTATAGACTTTAGCCTCTAGCATGAGGGGGTAACTTTCTAGGCTTTCTAATTCATCTAGATATCTAGATGTCATGGCTAGAGGAGTAGCTCTCTCTCATTTCCCATTTCCCTTTTAACTAATTCCTGGGCAGCAGCAGTTTCATCCTATACAGCGTTGCATCACTACCTATCTCTACCTTAGGCAAAATGTAATGACCCTAACTTCTAATCATGGTTATTAAGGTTAAATACATTATTAATAATTATATATCAAGGTTTAAAGTTATTACAATTAATTACATTAGGAGAAAGTGGAGGAATTCAAACCTTGATACTGTTAGGGTAATTAACTAAACAACCATAAGCATTTGAATGCATGAGTGAAATTAATTATCAATAAGGAACTTTCGATTCATTTATCCATTAATTCCAACTCACAAAAACCTCCTACAAGTGTTTCTAAATCATTCCTTAGTATTACCATAGGGAAAATCAAGGTTTCTAGGCTAAAAGTAGGACTTTAGGAACCTTTGTCGCAACTTTATACCTTCCTACCGTGGCTAAGTTAGCTACTGGAACTTAAAAATCAAGTTTTGCATCTTGCACTGTGGCCTAAGATATTTGTGCCTCAGCAAAGTTGCTATCAGGTTCAACTTCTCGAATTTTTGCAAATCTTGTAGTGACACCATGGTGGGACTATGCAGCACCGTAGTGGAAAACACCCCCTGGAGTATTGTACAAAGTTTCACGATTTGTGTCGCAATGAGACTAGCTACTAGAACCTTATCACCTAACTCTTTCAACTTATGCCACAGCGAAACATATTGCGCCATGGCAAGATTGCTCTCTATTACCCTCCCTAAGCAACATTATCATTTTGTGTCATGGCGAGACACCTCACGCCGTGGTGCTCCTCGCTTCTATCACTCTCCTGGCTATGACGTGACTCTTTCCTGTGCCTATACCTCCCAAATTTCATCTTATACACTCCAACTCTCCCATTAGGACCACTCTCCTTCAATTTATGAGACTCTAATGGCATTTATCTACTTGATTTACTTGACATATCTAACTTTACCAATTTAAGGCTTAGATGTTGATTTCTACTCCTAAACTATCATGCATAAGCAAATTCCATGTGATGAAAACAAGCAACCAAATTCATATACAACTAATATTATCATTTAAATAGAAATCCCATTAGGGTACCGTGCATTACTAGCCTAAGTCATCATTTAAATTAACACATGATTACATTTCCATATAATTGACCATATCTTAGCATTAACTAGGTTCCATATCAGATACATAAGCACATGCTTCAAATACTAGATTATACAAGGCCTAGCTTCCTATTAAATATATCATAAGTTACCAAAACATAAAACTCCTACACTTGGCAATATAGTTACATGATGATGCTATACATGATAATAACAAAATTAGCATCTACCTTAAATTAACTCAGCCCAAGTATAGCTTCCTACACCATACCTCAGTTCATGGATATTCATCCACTTGCTTGCCCTTATCCATACTCAAAGGACCTTCACCTAAAATAGTTAGTCCATGAAACGAGATGAGATGCAAATCTTAATAACCAAAGGTAAATTTCATTCATATATTCCAATTTGATTAACATATATGCATGAATTAAGATGAGCATCAGAAATTATATTATTCATATCAGCAACTGAAATAATTAGGCTATCAATAACTACTATCCCATACTAGCAATCACAAATCCACATGTTAAAACCCAATAACACTAGGAGAGGCCCGTCCACGACACCTACTCCATAATGAGCACACCTAGGGCTCAATACATTTGGGGTCTGATCATAACCCGGTGCCTGATTAAAGCATATACATGAGTGGCAGTCGCACCATAGCTCCATCATAGACTCACAAGGTCTAATCATAATATAACAAATAGCTAACCAATTCATTTAGCATTCAAAATTATACATGTGTAGCAGATATAAAATTAAAATGGACATATGCATGGAATTTAATATAAACCACAGTTACCTTGTGAATACTTTTCTGAAGAACCAACAACTGTGCTACATCAGTCTATGAACACAAAATCAAAGCATTACCATTCCTATTCATCAATTATAGCAGCAATCCAATACTCAAAGAATAAACCACCAATAGCTACCTAGAGGACATTTACCCAACCACTACAAAGACCAAAATTCGGATTGGATATTTCCCCTACTGGAAACTTCAAAGTATCACTCTAATCCTAGGCAAATTCATACAAAATTAATACCTATACTATAAACCAACTATAGGGGTCTTAAACTAGTAGAGAATGCATCAAAATGAGGAGTTTATACTTACCTAATATCCCTCCTAGCCTTAACCTCCAAAAATCCTCGAAGAAAACATCAAATAACCCATATCAAGATTTTGGGTGTGGTGAGAATGCTCCAAATGAGAAACCAATCGTGTCAAAATGAAGAGAAAGAGGAGAGGATTAAGTTATATAACATATACCTTGGCTGATTTTGGCGCTAGAAGTGAGAAATGATGGATTTCTTACTAAGAACCCTAGCCTTTCTTTAAACATCCGAATTTGCTTCTTTTGTTTTGTGTTTCTGTAGAATGGTGGGAGGGGCTGAATATGTTTAGGGTTTGGATGGGTTTGGGCTGACTTAAAGGCCTATAATCTAAGTGGGTTCAGACCTATGCTTTGTTGGACCTTGGATACTAAGGTTACATGAGTTAAATAAGAGTTGGGCCAAGCTGAAAAAGGTCTAATAACATATTGGGTCTACACAAATGAATATTGGGCTTCTATTAGTCTTTATCTATCATCTTCTTAAATTAATTATGGGCCTAAATTAAATTCTAACCCAATTGAATCTTAAGCCTACATTAATTATTTATTTCTCCATAAACTCACATTTACATAACTTTGCCCAATTATTCCATAATAATAATTATTTATTAGTCCAAATCCATAATTAACACCTTAATTAATTTTGTGGTGTTATATTATCCCTTCCTTTTAGAAATTTTGTCCTCAAAATTAGACATACCTTACTCAAATAGTGTTGGATAATCCTTTCTCATTGCTTCCTCTGTCTCCCAAGTTGCTTCATCTAAAGTAAGTCCTTTCCATACCACCTTTACCAAGAGGATGTCTTTATTACACAGCTGTTTGACCTTTGAGTTCACAATCCTTTTTGGCTTAACCACATAAGATAGATCATCTTGTAGATGCACATTCTCATGCTCACTGACATGCGAAGGGTCCAGGTGATACTTTTTCTCTTAGGATACATGGAATACATCATACAATCTAGCCAAGTTTGGGAGTAAAGCAACTCTATAGGCTATAGGTCCTATCCTCTCAAGGATCTGGAAAGGACTAAGATAATGAGGACTGAGCTTTTTTGTCTTGGTAGACTATCTTACACCCGTCACCGGAATAACCTTAAGGAACATATGGTCTCCTACCTTAAATTCTAAAGGTCTCCTTCTTTTATCTGCATAACTCTTCTGCCTAGTCTAGGCAGCTAATAACTTTTTTCTAATGAGCTTTATTTGGCAAGTGGTTTAGTCCACTATATTCGATCTTAAGAGACTCCTCTCACCAAGCTCTACCCAACACAAGGGTGACCTGCATTTTCTCTCATAAAGTGCCTTAAATGGTGCTATCTGGATACTGAAATGATAACTATTATTGTAGGCAAATTCAATTAAAGGCAAGTACATATCCTAGTTCCCCTTCAACTCTAACACACTGGCTCTGAGCATGTCCTCAAGGGTTTGAATGGTTCTCTCAGTTTGTCCATCTAATTGAAAATGATAGGAAGTGCTAAAATTGAAACTAGTGCTTAAAGCTTCTTGTAGAGACCACCAAATTTTGATGTAAACCTTAGGTCTCTATCTGACACAATGCTATTGGGGACACTATGTAATCTTGCAATTTCACGAACATATAGTTAAGTTAGTCTATCTAAAGGATAAGTGGCTCTAATAGGTAGAAAGTGGGTAGACTTCGTCAATCTATCCACAATCACCCAAATAGCATAATAACCCGAGGATGTTCTAGGCAAATCCATCACAAAATTCATAGATATATTATCCCATTTCTATTCCAGAATCTTTAAAGGGTGTAATAAACCTACAGGTCATTAGTGTTCAATCTTAATCCCCTAACATACTAGACACCTAGCAATAAACTCTACTATGTCTGACTTTATCTTAGGCCACCAAAAACTTTTCTTAAGATTTTTATGCAACTTAGTAAAGCTTGGATGAATGGTGCACTTACTCTTATGAGTTTTTTATAACATTATATTCCTTAATGCTTTATCCTTAGGTATGTGATAAACATGATTTTTATACACTTTATTCCTCCTAACTTAACCTTTTTAATAATTAAATGTGGCTTAATGAAGGCAATTGAATGGAATTTGATTTTAATTGACTATTTTTTACATTTAAGAAATTCATTTGCAAAAATTTGGTGTTTAATGCTCATTTTATCTTAAATAATTTTTGTAAATATGCCTATTTGATTTTTCTCACTCTTTTATGCAGAATTTTAATATGAATTGGAGCTTTGAAGGAGAATTTGTTTTGAAGATGAGGGGAGAAGAAAGCCACGAGTTAGAGAGTTGAAGAGAACCATCCACAAAGCCATGAGTTTGATGGAAGGATGAAGCAAAGCAAGAAGTTCACAAGGAAGAGAGTGGGTTCTGGTTTGAATGGGGAAGAGCATTGAGTTCAAAGGAGCTTGGGTAACCTTCATGTAAGCTACACGAGTTGAATGAACAGAAGCAAAGTGAATGAAGGAAACACGAGACCAGTAGCTGAAGAAGAATTTTGAGCTGGAGCTGGAAGCAAAACATGAACCAGAAAGCAACATCCAGTTGTATGTAGAATCATGCAGAATCACGTCTGGACAGCTTTAAGTTGAAAAGAGAAGCCTTGAGCAGAACAAGCAGAAACAGCAGAGCTGACATGGGCTGTCCAGAACGTGTGAAATGCTAAGGAGAAGCTGTCCATGAGAAAACACGAAGCAAGGCTTGAATGAGCTGGAGTTTTTGAGCAGAAATAAAAACACACATGCAACAGAGGACAGTAGCTGTCCAGGACGCCAAATGAAACGCATGAAGCATGAATTAGCAAGGCTGTAACGTGGAAGAACCATGCATGGGCAGAACCAAATGAAGCAACGAGGAAACTCGTGGAAAAACTGGCTGGAACTCGAGAAAACAAGAAGAGATGAGGCTGGACAGTCATGTGAGAAGCTCGAGTTTTGTGTGGAGAACATGCAGCAACAGAACGATGAAGCACAGCAGCAAAACGAGAAAGAATAAGAAACTGCAGCAGAATATTATAAAATAAAAGCAATGGGGCCCACCTTATATTACATGTAAGTAACGTGAAATGCATGAGCTGAAGAGGGAGCACGTGAGAATAAATGAATAGCACGTGAAAGGGAGCAGAAATACACAACCAGACGTCTCCATTCATCACACGACTCCAGATCCCTACGCCTCATTAATCCTTATTCCCTCGGTTATTTGCCTTTTAAAACACCCACGCATCCATCATTCATTCACGTCTTCACGCCTGATCATACCCTCGCCTCCTACGCCTCCATCCACACATCCATCTCTCCATTCTCTCCATCCACCAAATGAAGATTTAATCTCCACCTTGAGGCTAGCAAAGGAAGAAGCTCTTGAGTAGAAGCTTGAATCCTTGGGGAAGAAGAAGAATTCTGGCTAAGATTTTCTTATTTTTCTTACACTTTTTCTTATTTTGTATAATCTCGGTTGAGTTATATTTGATTTAGAATTTGTGTAATTAATTAGTGGCTGGTTAGACACTGATTAGGAAACCCTTTTTGTTGATTAATTAGTTGGATTGAATCTAGTTTTTTCATTATTCTCTCTAATCTCCCATGTATGCCATGAAGGTGTTTGATGAATTGCATGAGTGAGATTTTGTGCTTGATTGTTTGATTTGAGAATTCCTTGGTGTTTAGTTGGTTAATTAAACATTTTTGGATGATGAATCAGAAGATAATTAATTAGTTAATTAATCAAATTGGATGTTCATTGATCTTAAGGATAAGAGTTAACGGTTTAATGCGGGATTGAGGTCTCAATTCAATATTAGATTATTAATCTCTTGAATCTTGAATGGTTATTCAAGATCATTTGCTAATGAACATAATTAGGAATTCTTAGGCCAGAATTAATCACAATTAGAATAGGATAAGGATAGTGGATACCAAGAGACAATTCCGAAGCTAGTCATAAGCCATTATCATTTACAATTCACACAATTAGGTAGAATTTAGGAATTTTGATTCAATTTAGTTTTAAGATAGTTTAATTCATTCTAAAAACCCACCAAACTAGATAGCTTTTAGGATTGTTAACATTTAGAAAACTCAATTAAGCATTGAATTCCAATTCCAAGGGAGATGACCTAGGTTGTGCCCTATAGTGCATTTAATATCCAACCTAGTTTTATTTTGAGGGTTGCACGACAAGCCCGCCAGTATGTGTACTCTACCTTGGTACCTCACCAAATCATCCTCTGATTAGTCAAAATCTTTGACCACACCACTCCCCAATTGCTCTTTAATCCTTTCTAAATGTTCATCTAGCCCTTAGGCCTTTTTAATTCTCTTCCTAAAGTCATTCTCTATCCTTAACTCTCCCAAAAGAAGACTTTTAGGATGCACTGAAATGGATAGATTCAAATCTCTTAACTCCTCAATCAACTTTTTCTCCCTAAGCATCATAATTGCCATGTGAATAGATTTCCTACTCAAGGCATCAGTGACCACACTCGCCTTCCCTGAATGATACTTTAAGGAGAAGTCATAGTCTTTAAGGAATTACATCTACCTTCTTTGCCTTATGTTCAACTCCTTTTAGTCAAACAGATACTTTAAATTCTTGTGATCACTAAACACCTCAAATTGTGCACCATAGAGATAGTGTCTCCAAATCTTAAAGGCAAAGACTACAACTGCTAGCTCTAGGTCATGGGTGGGATAATCCTCCTTATGGGGTCTAAGTTGTTTAGAGGCATCAGCCATCACCCTACCTTGTTGCATTAAAACACACCTTAATCCCTTCTTGAATTTGTCACTATAGACTGTAAAAGTTTCCTTAGGGTCAGGTATCACTAACACAGGTGAGGGGGTCAACCTATCTTTAAGCTTTTGAAAAGCATTTTCACACTTGGAATCCCACATAAAGGGTTGGTCTTTCTAAGTCTACTTAGTCAAAAGTATGGATAATTGAGAAAATCCCTTAATGAATCTTCTATAGTAGCCAGCTAGACCTTGCAAGCTACAAATTTCGATCACCGTCTTGGGTCTCTTCTAATTCAATACCACTTCTACCCTACTAGGATCTACTGCTACCCCTTGTTCTAATATCACATGACCTAGGAATTTAACTTCCCGCAACCAAAACTCACATTTGCTCAACTTAGCATATACCTGATACTCTCTCAATGTTTAAAGAACTATCTCAAGATGCTCTTCATGCTCTTCACTACTCTTAAAGTAGATAAGGATATCATCAATAAATATTACCACAACTGGTCAAGATAGGGCTGAAAGATATTATCCATATAATTTATGAAAATAGCAGGGGTATTATGTAACACCATAACTTTTAGCTCATTTCATGCCATTTTATAAGCTTTGTATTATCAATCCCACAAGAGCATATGAAAAAGGGGATGAAAATAATAGACTTTTTCCGCATTGCACTATATCTAAAAAATTCAATTCGGTGTCATGTGGACCGTGTGAGCTTATATTATACTTTCTCATATTTAATTTCATTATTTCAACTCATTTGCATCACAAAAACATGCCTACAACCCATGGAAACCGAAATAGAGCTCAAAATAAACAAGTATATTTTCGGCCAGATTTGCTCCACTTTCTGACCCAACTTTGGAAAATCATAACTAAATATAGAAAATTCAAAATTATGCAATCTTGACCATTATGGAAAGCTTAGGATGTCTATTTAACACTACAAATATTTCCTGGTCACAAACTTCATCACACAGGACGTTTGACATCCAAAAAGCTACAGAGGTCGCTGGCTACCTAAGCTATTGTTCAGTTTACTGATACCAACTTCTAAAATTCATAACTAATTCTATAAAACTCAAAATCACACATATTTAGTCATTATAGAAATCTAAAAATGTCAACGTGATCCAAAAAATAATTTCAAGATAAAAAAGATATGTTTAGACATATGGAACTGATGGAACAGTAACTGAGCTCCTGGGGCGCTACTGATACTGACAGTTAACTTCAAACATGCATAACTCTCTGATCAGACTTCCAAATGAGGTGATCTCAGTGGCCACAGAAAGCTTATGACCTCTAGTTTATGAATAAAAAATTTTATAAGCATTGGATACCATTTCGCCATTGGGTGACACAAAACACAAAACTGCCAGTATGAACAGTACCCATACCAGGATCCATGAAAAATCCCAACTTTGAAAATTCATCAAATATTCCCTATATCTTAGAAAATTATGATCTTTAACTTCACAGAAAGCTCTCAATGAGACATAATTGCATGCCAAATTTCACGGTAAGACTAACTCATTTGGCCAAAAAGTGACATAGGGTTCCATTATGGTCAATTTTGGCTCCATATTGGGTACCAAATTTGCCAAATGGAATTTCCCTTGGTCTTGGCACCTTTTGGGCAAGTTTAAAAGCTTATTTGAGACTTTTGTGAGCTTCCCAAATGGTTCCAAACCTCATATATCTCATTTTGGCCATTCAACCCACACTTATGCATATTTCCATCAAACTTTAAACTTTCATACTATGGCATTAAATACTCAAAACATGGGCTAGTGGTCATATATGAGAATCATACATCTCAACATCACATATTAGTATATTTACATATGTCTCAACGTTCATAGTACATATACAACATCATATACATGATAAACCATCATTATGGTTCCAAAATGGTTAAAACCAAGGCATAAGTTTGTCAATCTCCTTCCTTTAGAGTTGTTGGCTCCCATTAGCATATCCACTTGGTTCACCTATCATGTTAAATCATTGGAGAGGAGGGGATGAGATTCAAAGAATCCCAATAGCTCATCTCCCATTCAATCATACATAATATGTGCAAAGCAAGCCTTTTAAATGCATGTATGGAAAAAATGGAAATCATAAGCATTTTAAAAGCAACCTTGGCATGTGAATCAATCATACAAGACATTCAAAAGCTCACTAAGTGTTTGGATTGGCCTCACACTTCTTTTCATGGATTTTGGACTTGCCTCACCTATTCTTTGAGCACTTTGGACTCAACCATACTCTTAGGAGCCCACTTTGCTTTTGGGAGACTCTTTACTTTGTCCCAACCAAGCTCAAGGGTTCTTGGCTCATCCTCACCAAAGGGAAGAGTTCTTGGCCTCTCCACACTCAAGCAAACTCAACCACACATCATATAATTATTTGAAAGCACAATATGACATCAAGCATCATGGCATATAAAGGCATGCTAGCATACTTTTCAAAGCTTGAAAATACACATACACACATTCTAAAACAAGCTAAACACACATCCATGCATGAGAGAAGGTGGAGAGAGCTACCTTGCACACAATTACACACTTTTTCCTTTGGACTCAAGCCTCTTCTTTTGGCCACACACCCACAAATTGGTAGAGATGGGTTCTCTTGGCCTAAATACAATATATGGGAGCCAATTAGGTTCATGAAATAATCTCTAAGACCATACAACTTGCTTAAGTACTAGATTACTTTATAACCCCCATTATGGTCTATATTGGCACCTAATGAAGAAACACCTCTCAAATGACTTCTAGGCCTTGTTATTTTCTTTCAAATATGATTCTTGACTCCTTTTAAACCTCTTGGAGTCATCACATCATCAAAACAAAAGGCCTAGCACCATGTTGCTTCTTTAGGTCATAATATGGAACCTAAGACACCAAATTACTTTCTATGAGTTCTAAATTTTTTCCAAGGCCTCCTCTCACTTTCATTCATCAAATATGACTCAAGAATGGCCTTAGAAAAATTTAAAACTCCCCCCACCTACACAATCCCTTCTTGGCCGAGACATAGACACCATTTGGGCCATATGGAGTTTTCTTGGTTTTCTTGAAGGGAGAAGCTTGTGGGGAGCATCTTGGTGTCTCAAGAACTCATTTATACTCTAACTTAGACCTAGGAAGTATCATACAAATTCAGAAACTGGAAGGTGCACTTAAAACCCTAGGTTTTGCATCTTGATTTCTAATGCCTATTTCTTGGTTTTCTTTGCATATTCTTATTCCTCTCCATCAAATACCTAAGAATCACCTTTGGTTTGGTTAAAAATCTGACTCCTTAGGTCTGTCTAAGTCTAGGTCAAAATGGAGAAGAAGGGCTATGAAATATATGAACCATAAGATGCATTTTTACCTTGTTTTCTTGCTTAGTTTGGCTTAAATCTTGATTTCTCCAAGCTCCTCTCTTCAAATCCGAACTTTCCCTTGAATATCTCCCTTAAATCAGATGTATAAACCTCATTTTAATCATAGGAAACAAAGGAGAATGGAGAAGAAGAGCTTTGGAAGAGAAAGAGCATGAAAAACTACTAATTTCCATACCTTAAGCCTTTGATTTCTCCTCCTTTTCTTCCCTTTCTTGTGAGCCTCATCCCCTAGGGTTTTTTTCTAGTTTTAGGCAGAACATGGTCGTGCATAATGAAGGGAGGAGAAGGGTGCATCATCTATATAGGTGGGAATAAGTTACACTTTTCAAAAATTTCCATTTTGCCCTTCATACTTTGCATTTTCGTTTCTTCTTCGTTTTAGCCCTTTTTTGAGAACCATCTTTTCCATTATAAAATTTAGGTTCCCAATTAAGAGAAATGTCTTTGGAATCACTCAAATTAGAGCTAAAACCTTCCCGAACGAATCCGTCAAAGTTCGGGCACACTGAAATTGGAAAACGTCCACCGGAGGGGCTTTAGCTGTCCTATGACTTTCCATGGTTTTTAGGGCCTCTGAGAACCTTGGAGAACTCAAAACTTTCATCTAAAAAGACCTCTTGTGTGTTTTTCAAAAAGTGCCCATATTTATGAAAATACCACTGGCCTTTTGGCAAATTTTTTGAATCACTCTGGCCTTAATTTCTAGGTAACTCAAGGCTCAAATCCTCATTTTCTAATATTTAAAATTTTATCGTAATTTTATTTGGCCCTAATTCCTTCTATTTCAAGGACTTCCTTTTATATCTCGCCCATTTCTGCCATTTACGAAGAAATCGAACATTGCGTTTCTCACGTTTACGGAAGGACCGGATGTTACATATTAGTTAACCCAAAAGGCATGACTAGGAACTCATAATGGCCATATTGAGTCCTAAAGGCTATTTTAGGTACATCCTTAACTTTGACTCTAAGTTGGTGATATCTTGATCTAAGATCTATCTTTGAAAAGATTGATGCTTTAGCTAATTGGCCAAGTAAATCATCAATTCTAGGCAAAAGGTATTTATTTTTTATAGTTACTTGGTTCAATTGCCTATAGTCAATGCAAAACCTAAGGCTACCATCCTTCTTCTTAACAAACAACACTGGTGCTCCCTACGAAGACACACTTGGCCTAACGAACCTTTTCTCAAGCAACTCCTTTAACTGACTTTTCAACTCAACTATTTTAGCAGGCACCATTCTATATAGAGCCTTGGAAATTGGACCTGTACTAGGTACCCAATCAATGGAGAATTCTAACTCTTTCTCCAAAGGTAGCCCCCTAAACTCTTTAAGGAAAACTTCAGGAAACTCCCTAATCATAGGTATATCTTCTAGCCCATCATCAATCTCAACATGTAATGAAAAGAACATTAGGAACCCTTGGCAATGACACCTAAGGTACCTTCCAATTTGGGTGACAGACATATAAGTAAGCTCAGTCACAAGACAAGTTTCAAGTATATTGGCAGTTAAAGAAACAGTCTTACGGTTACAATCAAGTATCATATTATTAGCCGAAAACTAGTCCATACCAATGATTACATCAAAGTCACACAAAGGGATACAAATCAGTTCAAGGGTAGTATGATTGCTATCCAATTGTACAATATAATTCAAGAACATCCAATAGGGATAGACACAGATAATTCAAATGCCAACAGGCTAATTTTAAGACCCACGTACTTAATACAGTCATATGAGATGAATGAGTAGGTCACACTTGAGTCAAACAATGCATCTACAACATGATTATAGACAAGTAAAGTGCCTTGGATCAGATTAAGGGATCTACTAGCCTCTTGTTGCGTAAGTGCAAACACCCTTTCTCGTATAGGGGGCTTAACAAATAAGGATGACTTTCTTGACACCAAGCAAGTCCTTGCATAGTGTCTAGGTTTCTTACAATTGTAACATACTGGGCATGGTCCATTGCCATAGCTTTTCTCACATTTAACACAAGTTAATGGGGCACTAGCTAAACTTTTTTGGGGTCCCATACTCCTTCTTTGAGGAACATTTCTTAGGGGTGGTCTCCTACCCCAAGAGCCACTACCACTGCTGGTTCCTTTCTTACTCTACCCTTAAAGGGCTCCATTGTAACACCATAACTTCTAGCTCATTTCATGCCATTTATAAGCTTAGTATGATCAATCTCACAAGATCATATGAAAAAGGGGATGAAAATAATAGACTTTTTCCGCGTTGCACTATATCAAAAAATTCAATTCGGTGTCACGTGGACCGTGTGAACTTATACTATACTTCCTCATATTCAATTTCATTATTTCAACTCATTTACATCACAAAAACATGCCTACAACCCATAGAAACTGAAATGGAGCTCAAAATAAACAAGCATATTTTCGGCCATATTTGCTCCATTTTCTGACCCAACTTTGGAAAATCATAACTAAATCTAGAAAATCTCAAATCATACAATCTTGGTCATTATGGAAAGCTTAGGATGTCTAATTCACACTAAGAATACGTCCAGGTTAAAAAATTCATCACATAGGACGTTTGACATCCAAAAATCTACAGAGGTTGCTGGTTGCCTGGGCTATTGTTTAGTTTACTGATACCAAATGCTAAAATTCATAAATAATTATATAAAAATCTAAATCACACATATTCAGTTATTATAGAAATCTACAAATGTTAGATTGATCCTAAAAATAATTCTAGAATGAAACAGATACGTTTAGATATCTGGAACTGATGGAACAGTAACTGAGCTCCTGGGGTGCTACTGATACTGACAGTTAACTTCAAACATGCATAACTCTCTGCTCAGACCTCCAAATGAAGTGATCTCAGTGGCCACAGAAAGCTTATGACCTCTAGTGTATGCATATAAAAGTTTATAAGCATTGGACACCATTTGGCTATCGGCTGACACAAAACACAAAACTGCCATTATGAACAGTACCCATACCAGGATCCATGAAAAATCCCAACTTTGAAAATTTATCAAATATTCCCTATATCTTCGAAAATTATGATCTTTAACTTCACAGAAAGATCTCAATGAGACCTAATTGCATGCTAAATTTCAGGGTAAGACTAACTCATTTGGCTAAAAAGTGATATAGGGTCCCATTATGGTCAATTTTGGCTCCATATTGGGTACCAAAATTGCCAAATGGCTTTCCCTTAGTCTTGGCACCCTTTGGGCAAGTTTAAAAGCTTATTTAAGACTTGTGTGAGCTGCCCAAATGGTCCCAACCCTCATACATCTCATTTTGGCCATTCAACCCACATTTATACACATAGTCATCAAACTTTAAATTCCCATACCATGGCATTACATACTCAAAACATGGGCTAGTGGTCATATATGGTAATCATACATCTCAACATCACATCCTAGTATAGTTATACATGTCTCAATGTTCATAGTACATATACATCACCAAATACATGATGAACCATCATTATGGTTCCAAACTACACAAAATAACATATAAGCTTGTCAATTGTCCCTCTTCAAGGTTGTTGGCTCCCTTCGTTATAATTGCTTGGTCCACCTAACATGTTAGATCATTGGAGAGGAGGGAATGAGATTCAAAGAATCCTAATAACTCATCTCCCATTCAATCATACATAATATGTGCAAAGCAAGTTTCACAAATGCATGCATGAAGAAGGTAGAAATCATAGACATTTGAAAAGTAACCTTGGCATGTGAATCAATCATACAAGACATTCAAGAGCTCACTAAGTGTTTGGATTGGCTTCACACTTCTCCTCATGATTTTGGACTTTCCTCACCTATTCTTTGAGCACTTTGGACTCAACCATACTCTTGGGAGCCCACTTTGCTTTTGGGAGACTTTTTACTTTGTCTCAACCAAGCTCAAGGGTTCTTGGCTCATCCTCACCAAAGGGAAGAGTTCTTGGCCTCTCCACACTCAAGCAAACTCATACAAACATCATGTAATCATTTGAAAACATAACATGGCATCAAGCATCATGGCATATAAAGGTATGCTAGCATACTTTTCAAAGCTTGAAAATACACATACACACATTCTAAAACAAGCTAAACACACATCCATGCATGAGAGAAGGTGGAGAGAGCTACCTTGTATACAAGCACACACTTTTTCCTTAACTTTCAAGCCTCCTCTTTTGGCCACACACCCACAATTTGGTGGAGATAGTTTCTCTTGCCCTAGACACAAATTATGGGAGCCAATTAAGTTCATGAACCATACTAAGGCTACATAACTTAATGAAACACTAGATTGCTCTATAGGTTCCATTATGGTCCATATTGGCACCTAATGAAGCAACACCCCTCAAATGATTTCTAGGCCTCATTCTCTCTTTTGAAATATGATTCTTGACTCCTTTTAAACCTCTTGGAGTCATCACATCATCAAAACAAAAGGCCTAGCACCATGTTGCTTCTTTAGGTCATATTATGGAACCTAAGACACCAAATCACTTTCCATGAGTTCTAAATTTTTTCCAAGGCCTCCCCTCATTTTCATTTATCAAATATGACTCAAGAATGGCCTTAGAAAAATTTAAAACTCTCCCTAGCTATGAGAAACTCTTTAGGCCGAGGCTATGGAGCTTAATGGCCTTCATGGAGCTTGCTTGGTTTTCTTGAAGGAGGAAGCTTGTGGGGAGCATCTTTGGTGTCTCAAGAACTCATTTATACTCTAAATTAGACCTAGGAAGCATCACACAAATTCAGAAATTGAAAGGTGCACTTAAAATCCTAGGTTTTGCATCTTACTTTCTAATGCCTATTTCTTAGTTTTCTTTGCATATTCTTATTCCTCTCCATCAAATACCTAAGAATCACCTTTGGTTTGGTTAAAAATCTGACTCCTTAGGTCTGTCCAAGTCTAGGTCGAAATGCTCAAGGAAGGGAGGAAGAAGACCAAGTGGAAGAATCACAAAATACCTTATTTTCCTTGGATTTCTTTGCTTGTTCTTGCTTTCCTTGGCTTCCTTACTTGAAATTCGAACTTTCCCCTTTGTTCTCCCTTCAAAACAGCCCTCAAAACTTCAGAGAAATCATAGAGAAGAAGAGGGAAAAAGAGGAGAAGAAAGTGGTGGAGAGAAAGCATGAAAAATAAGCAAAATTCCATACCTAAAGTCTTGAATCTTTCCTCCTTCTTCCCTTCTCTTTGTGCGCCACTCTCCAAAGGTTTTGCTTCTGATTTGGGTCTGGAAATTCTGAAGTGAATGAGGGAGAGTGTGAGGTGCCACCTATATATAGCTAGGGTAAAGTGACTTTTTCAAAAATTCCCATTTTGCCCTTCATACTTTGCCTTTTTGTTTCTCCTTCGTTTTAGCTCCTTTTTTAGAACTGTCTTTTCCATTATAAAATTTCAGTTCCCAATTAAGAAAAATGGCTTTGAAATCACTCAAATCGGAGCTAAAACCTTTCCGAATGAATCGGTCAAAGTTCAGGTCAACTAACATTGGAAAACTTACACTGGAGGGTCTTTACCGGTCTTGGGGCTTCCCATGGTTTTCAGGGCCTCTGAGAACCCTAGAGAACTCAAAACTTTCATTTAAAAAGCCCTTCTGTAGGTTTTCCAAAAAGTCCACTTATTTACAAAAATGCCACTGGCCTTTTGGGTAAATTTTTTGAATCACCTGGCCTTGATTTCTGGGCAACTCAAGGCTCAAATCCTCATTTTCTAATATTTAAAATTTTATCCAAATTTTATTTCGCCTTGAGTCACTCATCTTGGGGGGCTTGGTTTGAAAACGTGCCCTTTTCCATTGTTTAACAAAAACTGGACTTTACATCCATGCCCCGGTCTTGCTTACCCTCTATGGTTCTTCCTTGTGGTCTCACTCTCCATCATAGCCCTTTCTGTCACTCTACACTTCCCCACCAATTCATCAAAATTGTGGATTTGTAGACATACAATTTTGTCCTTCAACTTCAGTTTCAGGCCTCCTTCAAAATTTTCAGCCTTCCATGGCTCATCACTAAATTATCTCAGGTAAGAGGAAAAATGGGACAATTAGATGAACTTAGCTACATACTGATCCACATTCATGTCTCCTTGTTCAAGGAAGTTAAACTTGGCTTTCTTGTTAGCCTTTACTGAAGGTGGAAAATACATGCCCTCAAAGGTAATTTGGAAACTTTCCTACGTCAAGGGTATCTCCCTTACAATCAACAATCTGGAGGCATTCCTCCACTAATGTTCAGTCTCACCATCCAACTTATATATGGCTAACTTTTCCTTTTGCTTTGTGGTGCAGGTCATGACATTAAAGATCTTTTCTAGTTGCATCAGCCACCTCTTAACTTTCTCAATGTCCAACTCCCCCAAAAATGTTGGAGGATCAACCTTTTTAAACTTGTCCAACACAACAGAGACGTCACCATCCTCCTCTTGGTGTCCTACACTAAGGTTCTGACTAGCACCAACACGATTCTCTACTAACACCTCTTGCTTTTGCTTATTCATAGTTTCATGTAGCTGTTACAGTACTTGAATAGTTGCTGCATGAGCCTCAGCTTGCTCTTGAGGTCGATCAGTCATTGCCCTAATTGTAGCTTCATGGACCTCGGCTTGTTCTCTCATTCGATTGGCCATTGTAGCCATAGCCTCTTACATTTCTTTTAGCATCTTAGCAGTTTCTCTATGTGCAGCCATCTCACTCTATAATGCCACAAGCACAACCACAAGCATCCTCTATTAAGCTATAGCCTAAGGTAATCCAAACACAACTCCACCTATAGCAAGTATATACAAGTATAAGAGTCATCACCAGATTATAATGTTCCTGATCCTAACACGCATGCATCATGATTGCCAAGTTTACTAGACACAAAGTTTTAAATCTAACACAATTTCTTGAACCATTGCTCTGATACCAAATGTAACGACCCTAACTTCTAATCATGGTTATTAAGGTAAAATACGCAATTAATAATTATAAATCAAGGTTTACTGTCATTATAATTAATTACATTAGGAAAAAGTGGAGGAATTTAAACCTTGATACCATTAAGGTCATTAACTAAACAACCACAAGTATTTAAATGCATGAGTGAAATTAATTATCAATAAGGAGCCTTTGATTCATTTATCCATTAATTCCTTAGTATAAAAACCTCCTACAAGTGTTTCTAAATCATTCCTTAGCATTACCATAGGGAAAACCAAAGTTTCTAGGCTAAAAGTAGGAGTTTGGGAACCTTTGCCACAACTTAATACTTTCCCACCCCGACTAAGTTGGCTACTGAAACTTAAAAGCCAAGTTTCGTATCTTGCATCGCTGCCTAAGATATTTGTGCCTCAACGAAGTTGTTATCGGCTTCAACTTCACAAATTTTTGCAAATCTTGTTGTGGGGGGACTATATGGCACTGCAGTGAAAAACACCCCATAGAGTTACTGTACAAAGTTTCATGATTTACGCTGCGACAAGATATACTTGCATCGCAATGAAACTAGCTACTAGAACCTCATCGCCTAACTCCCTCAACTTACGTAGTGGCAAAACATGTTGCGTTATAATGAGATTGCTCTTTGTTACCCTCCCTAGGTAACATTATCATTTCATGTTATGGCAAGACACCTTGCACCACAGCACTCCTTGCTTCTGTCACTTTCCTGGCTGCAGCGAGCTCTTCCTAATTGTGGCGTGACTCTTTCCTATGGCTATACCTCCAAAATTTTGTCTCATACACTCCAACTCTCCCTCTAGGAACACTTTAAGACCACTCTTCTTCAATTTGTGAGACTCTAATGGCATTTATCTACTTGATTTACTTAACATATCTAACCTTACTAATTCATGGCTTAAATGTTAATTTCTACTCTCAAACTACCATGCATCAGCAAACTCCATGTGATGATAACAAGCAACCAGATTCATATACAACTAATATTATCATTCAAATCGAAATCCCATTATGGTACCATGCATTACCAGTATAAGTCATCATTTAAGTTAACACATGATTGCATTTCCACATAATTGACCATAACTTAGCATCAACTAGGTTCCATATCAAATACATAAGCACATACATCAAATACTAGATTGTACAAGGCCTAGCTTCTTATTAAATACATCATAAGTTACCAAAACATAAATCTCCTACACTTGGCAATATGATTACATGATGATGTTATACATGATAACAACAAAATTAGCATCTATCCTAAATCAACTCAGCCCAAGTATAGCTTCCCACACTAGACCTCAGCTCATGGATGTTCATTCACTTGCTTGCCCTTATCCTTACCCGAAAGACCTTTACTTAGAATAGTTAGCCCATGAAATAGGGTGAGATGCAAATCTCAATAACCAAAGGCAAATTCCATTCATATTCTAATTTAGTTCACATATATGCATGAATTAAGATGAGCATCAGAAATTATATTAGTCATATCAGCAAATGAAACAATTGGGCTATCAGTGACTACAATCCCATACTAGCAATCATAAATCGACATGTTAAAAGCCAATAACACCAAGAAAGGTTCGTCCATGCCACCTACTCTATAATGAGCACAACTAGGGCTCAGTGCATTTAAGGTTTGATCATAACCTGGTGCCCAATTGAAGCACAAGCATGGAATTTAATGCCGCACCATAGCTCCACCATGGACTCACAAGGTCCAATCATAATACAACAGATTGCCAACTAATTCATTTAGCATTCAAAATCATACGTGTGCAGCAAATGTAAAATTAAAATAGACATATGCATGGAATTTAATATAAACCTCATTTACCTCACTTACAGACAATTTTTTAGAGAACCAACAATAATGTTACGTCAGCCTATGAACACAAAATCAAACCATTACCATTCCTATTCATCAATTATAGTAGCAACCTAATACTTAAAGAATTTAAACCACCAATAGCTATCTAGAGGACATTAACCCAACCACTACAAGAGCAAAATTCGGATTAGATGTTTCCCCTACTAGAAACTTCAAAGTATCACTCTAATCCTAGGTAAATTCATACAAAATTAATACTCATACTATAAACTAACTATGTGGGTCTTAAACCAACAGAGAATGCAATAAAATAAGGAATTTACACTTACCCGATATCCTTCCCAACCTCAACCTCTAAAAACCCTCTAAGAAAACATCAAATCCCATATCAGATTTTGGCTGTGGTGAGAATGCTCCAAATAAGATACCAATCAGGTCAAAATGAAGAGAAAGAGGAAAAGATTAAGTTATATAACACTCACCTTGGCTGATTTAGGCTCTAAAAGTGAGAAATGAAGGATTTCTTGCTAAGAATCTTAGCCTTTCTCCAAACCTTCGAATTTGCTTCTTGTGTTTTATGTTTTTGCATAATGGTGGGAGGGGGCTAAATATGTTTAGGGTTTGGATGGGTTAAGGCTGACCCAAAGGCCTAAAATCTAAGTGGGTTAGACCTATGCTTTGTTGGGCCTTGGATTCTAGGGTTACAAGAATTAAATAAGAGTTGGACCAAGCTAAAAGGGTCCAATAACACATTGGGTCTGCATAATTGAATATTGGGCCTTCATTAGTCTTTATCCATCATCTTCTTAAATTAATTATGGGCCTAAATTAAATTCTAACCCAATTGAATCTTAAGCCTATTTAATTATTTATTTCTCCATAAACTTCTATTTACATAATTTACCCAATTATTCCATAATAATTATTATGTATTAGTCCAAATCCACGATTAACACCTTAATTAATTTTAGGGTGCTACATAAAATATCTCAAAATGGTCGGAGCGTGGCAACCAGGGAGCATTAGGCCTCTTATGGTCTCTTTAAGTAAGCCTCTACTGTAGTTACATAATAATAACCTCTTACTACCAACACACATGGCTTGCCATAAGTCCTGGTAAGCTACCATAGCCTATAGAGCTCTAGCCATAGGATCAATTTGCTCTATTCTAGCCTCACTAGCTTAACCCTAAAGGCTTACCTCTCCTAATGTTCATTACTTGCTTGAAGACCATTCTAACAACTTACTTAATATAAACATAACTATATGCCACATTCACACACCCAAAATGCCCCGAACAAGCTCATACATACTTGTAACATTGCTTCCTCAAGCCATAGACAACTCTAGAAGGCCTGGAACTTTGCTCTGATATTAATAAATGTAATAGCTTAGCCTCTTTACCTTTACACATTAGTACTGTAAGCTATCTCAATCCATAATATACATGATGGAGCATAATTGTAAGGAAGAATACACCTTACATAAAGAAACTAATGAATATTTAATAAGATTTAATGGTGTTACGTAAGGTTTCATTTCTTCATTTTATGCTCTATGGACCATGTGCACTCATCCATATCATTTTCTAGTCTTAACATATCCATACAAGTCATACACATCACATTTAGTGCTATTCATTTCGGGCTTAAAGCTACATCTCACAAAATTAATGATTTGCTCTTGGGATCAACTTTCTAGCTTTTTGATACAAATTTTGAAAATTCATAACTAATTCTAAAAAAATTAAAATCAAGCAAACCATATCATTCTAGAAATCTATAGATGTCTACTTTTGATTAAAAATAATTCCAGACCAATGTAGTAGCCTTAAGCCTCCAAAAATTGATGGAACAGTAACATAGGTCAAGCTGCATTATTGGTACTGTCATGAAATTTCAAAAATTCATACCTCTATAGAGCTCCAAATGAGGTGATCATGGTGGCTATAGAAAGCTTATGATGTCTGATTTATGCTTGTAAATGTTCATAAGCATTGGACTTCATTTGACCCATGTGTGACACAGAGAAGCAAACTAACCAAATGAGCAGTAACTATAATATATTTGCATAATTTGGCTAATTTTGAAAAATCATAATAATTTCTCTAAAGCTCTAAATTGAGTGATCTTTGGTTTTGTGGAAAGCTTTAGATGAGACTTACTTGCTGGCCAAATTTCATGGAAAAAATCACTCATTTGGTCAGACTTTGGTTTAGCACACAAAATGGTCAAATTTGAAGCTTCAAATGGGATCTTAAGACACCAAAAGCTTATCTTGAATTTTTCACAACCACTTGGGCAAGTCTAAAGGCATAAATACCATATATAAAAACATGCCAAATGATCTAAATCCTCATGGAATGCAATCTCACCTTGCTACATGCATACATACACAAGTACATTATATCACGTAAGGGTAAATAGGTGGCAAAATCTCACATTCTCATTCATCTAGCTCCCACATTGATACATGCATCATATATACATACATTAGAACATGTTCAAGGGTTTACATCAAGTATACATCTCATGGCTACATAGTTTGACATTAATATGCCATCAAAATGCCTATTTTTCATAACCATTTGTCAAAGTCTTGATCTTCAAGGTTGCTGGCCTCTATTTCTTTATCCACTTAGCTCACCTAGACATGGTAAGACATATGTGGGGGAAGAGTGAGATTCAAATAATCCTAGTAGCTCTTAACCCTTTCAAACATATATAATAGATGTATAAACAAGTCAAAGAATCCATGCATGATATTTAAGCAACTAGTGAACATGTATAAGGCATTTTCCTTGTCATATAAACTCATACATAACAAGTATAAGCTCTCAAGGGCATTGGTCTAGCCTTATGCTTCTTTCTTCAGACTTTTGGATTTGTCTCACCCACTTTCAAGGGGCTTTTGACTAAGCCTCACTCTTCTTGAGACTTTTGGCTTTGTCTCACCTATTTCTAGGGACTTTTGGCTCATCCTCACCCTTACTAAGGGACTTTTGGCGCAACCAAATCCATGCAAGCCATAATGCAATCATAAACTCATGTCATAACACATAATGGTACCATAACATGTAAACCTTGGCTAGAAACATTTCTCATGGCTCAAACATACACACAAGCACTTAATGATAAGAAAACAACTAAGCTATGCATGTGAGAAAGGTTAGAGAGCTAGCTTGAAGTAAGAACACAACACTTTCCTCCTGAACTCTTCTCCCTTTTCTCGGCAAAGCCTTGCTATTAAGTGGCCCTTGGCTCTATTAGCCTAGACACATCAAAAGAGACATAAATTACTCATGAAAATAAGCTTTGGCATCATACACACTCTATGTGAAGCTATTTTGTTCTATGGCTCCATTATGCTTCCATACAATACCTTATGAAGCAACTATAAGAATTCAAGATCTTGGCTCCTATTTCTCATTCATTTTAAGTCTCTTGATTCCATTTAGACTCTTTGGAGTTATCACAAATTCATTCCCAAGAGCCTAGACACAAGTTGCTTCTTTAAGTCTCATTATGGAGCCTACACGTCTATCTCACAAACCAAGGCTTCTAAATTTTTTCCAAGGCTTCCTTTAATGTTCTTCCATCATATTTAATCCCTTTCTAGCCTTAGAAAAATTTAAAACTCTCCCTAGGTGTATGAAGAGCTCTTGGCTGGACTATGCAAGTATATAGCACCTATGGAGTTTGCTTGCTTTCTCATAGAGAATTGGCACTTGTGAAGGCTTTTTAGATGTCTTGAGAACTCATATATACCTTTAGACAACTTAAATTACAACTAGAACGCTTCATCTTGGCCTAAGTGTAATTAAATCTCTAGGTTTGCTAACTTACAATCTAATGCTTCTTATTCAATTTCAATAGCATCTTCTTAATCTTCACACTCTATAACCCTTGGTTCCATCAAGAACACATGAAGCAAAACTCTCCTCCTCACTTCTTTCTCTAGGCTGAAGCTTGAATGGTTTGGAAATATAAGATTTTGCTAGTATTTCAAGTAAAGTCTTACCTTAAAACGAAGCTCTCTTCGTATAAATTATTTTTCACTGATTGGTTTTTTGAAAAGAATTCCTTTTTGGCTTGGGTAAAACTTGAATTTTCAAGTTTTCAAGAAAAGAAAACCACTATTAGAGAGCTCTTAGAGGGAGGAACAACTTTCCTGACTGGCACGAGATGAAACAGGGCTGTTTACTCACCTAAATGGGAGTTTAAACTTCTTCTTTCTCCCTTCCTTTAATGTCACACCATGGCTGCTCAAAATTCTAAAATTGGAAGTTTGGAGAAGGTCATAAGATGTAATCTTACTTAAAAAGTCTCTTTTACAATTTTTTAAAATGACCATTTTGCCTCTACATGTTGGTTTACTCCGTTTAAGGTCATTTTAACTCTTTTTTTAGAACCATCTTTACCATCACAAAATTTAGGTCCTCTAATTCATAAAATATCTTTGGTTTCATCTAAAATTGGATTAAAAACCTTCTTAAACAAATCAATCAAAGTTCAGGTCAACCAAAGCTCTAAAACGTAAGCCAGAGGGATTTAAACATTCTAATGGTTCTTATGGTTTTTAGGGCCTCTGAGAACCTCAGGAAACTTATTTTTCCCATTAAAAATCCCTCCTTTGATTTTTCTAAAAGATGCCCAAAATTACGAACATGCCACTACATCTTCGTTAAATTTTGTCTGGTTATTTTGGCTCCATTTTCAGGCACCTTTGGCCTTGGATCCTCATTATTTGAGATCTAAATTATTTTTATAATTTTATTGGACCTCAAATCATTCTATCAAGAGGAGTTCCTTTTATATCTAGTGTATTTCGTGAGTTTACAGAAAAACTGGACATTATGTTTCTCCCGTTTATGGGGGAATCAGATGTTACAATTAGAAACCCTATATATGTATGATGAATATTCATGTATTTGATGAGGTTCATAATGGAAATATATGTATGAGTTAGAGTATATCAAGGTATGTCACTTTGAGATAAAAGTTAGCCATTTATACCATTATGTACATATGAGATGCATGGTGAACTATGTAACACCATACTTCTAGGACTCAATTCATGCAATTCCCATGCCTCATCTTATAGTTGTTTTATGGAAACAATCTAGTGGCATAGGGAGTTATGAATTAAAATGCATTTCTCTACAGGTAAAATTTTTCTTTTGGAGTCCCGTGGGCCATATGAATGCATCTATCACATTCCCATACTTAAATACATGAATATAGCTCATTTCCATCATCAAATTTGGTCTATAACTCGTGGAAAGCAAAGGAACACATTAAAATTCATGTTTGCATTTTCGTCCAGAATTTCCTCTTTTCTGTCACAAATTTTGGAAAATCATAACTAAATCTAGAAACATCAAAATCATGTGTTCTTTGTCATTCTGGAAATCTCAGGATGTATACTTCACACTAAAAATACGTCCAAGTCACAACATTCATCACACAGGATGTTTGACATCCAAAAAGCTACAGACTCACTGGCTGCCTGGGCTGTGATTCAGGTTACTGATGCAAACTTCTGAAATTCATAACTAATTCTACAAAACTCGAAATCACACACATTCAGTCATTCTAGGAAGCTACAAATGTTAACGTGACACTAAAAATAATTCCCGAATGAAACAAATATGTTTAGGTATCTGGAACTGATGGAACAGTGATTGAGCTCTGGAGTCGCCACTGTTACTGACAGAAAATTTCAAAAATGCATAACTCTGTGCTCAGACCTCCAAATGAGGTGATCTCAGTGGTCACAGAAAGCTTATGACCTCTCGTTTATGCACATAAAATTTCATAAGCATTGGACACCATTTAGCCATCGAGTGACACGAAAATCAAATCTGCCAGTATGAATAGTGCACATACCAGAAACCATAGAAAATCCCAACTTTGAAAATTCACAAAATATTCCCTAGGTCTCCGAAAATTATGATCTTTAGCTTCCCAGAAATCTCTCAACAAAACCTAATTGCATGCCAAATTTCAGGGCAAGACTAACTCATTTGGCTAAAAAGTGGCATAGGGTTCCATTATGGTCAATTTTGGCTCCATATTGGGTACCAAAATTGCCAAATGGATTTCCTTTGGTCTTGGCACCTTTTGGGCAAGTTTAAAAGCATGTTTAAGACTTGGGGAAGCTGCCCAAATGGTTCCAAACCAATTGCATCTCATTTTGGCCTTTTCACCCTCACTTATACACATTACACCAAGCTTTTCTCAAGTGTATACATTAGCATAAACACTCAATTTATGTTCTAGAGTACATACACCATACTCATTCATTTATCTATCACATAATATCATTTTTACATTTGTCCAAGGAGTCATAGACCATTTACAATAATAATATACATCATGAAGTCTATCAAAAGACTAAAAATCAAGCATAAGGATGGCAATCTTCTTTCTTCAAGGTGGTTGGCTCCCATTGCCATGTCCACTTGGTCCACCTAGCATATTAGGACATTTAAGAGGAGGGAGTGAGATTCAAGAATCTCAATAGCTCATCTCCCATTCTATCACACATAATATGTGCAAGCAAATTTCACAAATGCATGCATGGAGAAAGTAGAAATCATAGGCATTTTAAAAGCAACCTTGGCATGTGAATCAATCATACAAGACATTCAAGAGCTCACTAAGTGTTTGGATTGGCCTCACACTTCTCCTCATGGATTTTGGATTTGCCTCACCCATTCTTTGAGCACTTTGGGCTCAACCATACTCTTGGGAGCCCACTTTGCTTTTGGGAGACTCTTTACTTTGTCTCAACCAAGCTCAAGGGTTCTTGGCTCCTCCTCACCCAAGGGAAGAGTTCTTGGCCTCTCCACACTCAAGTAAACTCATACAAACATCATGGATTCATTTAAAACATAACATGGCATCAATGATCATGACATGTAAAGGCATGCTAGCATACTTTTCAAAGCTTGAAAATACACATACAAGCATTCTAAAACAAGCTAAACACACATCCATGCATGAGAGAAGGTGGAGAGAGCTACCTTGTATACAAACATACACTTTGTCCTTAGCTTTCAAGCCTCCTCTTTTAGCCACACACCCACAAGTTGGTGGAGATAGTTTCACTTGGCCTAGACACAAATTATGGGAGCCAATTAAGTTCATGAAACAATTTCTAGGGCTATGCAACTTGCTTAAACCCTAGATTACTCTATAATCCCCATTATGGTCCATAAAGGCACCCAATGAAGCAACACCCCTCAAATGATCTCTAGGCCTCATTCTTT
Source organism: Erythrophleum fordii (assembly GCA_032878935.1). NCBI lineage: Eukaryota > Viridiplantae > Streptophyta > Magnoliopsida > Fabales > Fabaceae > Erythrophleum > Erythrophleum fordii. The sequence goes on from JAVQMF010000046.1 coordinate 17,079,848, forward strand.
TTTTTCAAACATGATTCTTGACTCCTTTTAAGCCTCTTGGAGTCATCACATAATTAAAACAAAGGGCCTAACATTATGTTGCTTCCTTAGGTCACAATATGGAACCTAAAGCACCAACTCATTCTCTAAGCTTCCTAAATTTTTCCCAAGGTTGCCCCTCACATTCATTCATCATGTATGACTCAAAAATGGGCTTGAAACAATTTAAAACTCTCCCTAACTATGCCATCCCTACTTGGCCGAAAGTTAGAGCATAAATGGGATTTCATGGCTTCTTGATTTTTCCTTGATGGGGGAACCATTTAGGGAGGTTGTTAAGAGTTCTAGTAGGTCAAGGAAACACTTAAACAACTAAGGGAACTTATAGATTAAATCAGTTTTTACAATCCCCTTAAGTGCTCTACACTTTTCCAACTTATAGGTTCATGACTTCCCATGGGGTTTTGTTCATTTTATGGAGGAAGAGACATATGGGGGACCTCTTAGGGATCTTAGGAGCACATTTAAACATTCATTTAAGCCTAAGAACATTTATATAAAATCAGATTTGCAAGGGAGCATTTGGATCCCTAATGATTCTATTTTGTTTCCTAATGCTCCTTTCTTGATTCTATTGGTTCATTCTTAATCCTTGCCATCTAAAACCCCTAATCCCTCCATAAATTGGACAGAAAACAGCCCCTAAGAATTGGGCTCATGGTGGTCAAATTCGTGCAAGAGGAAGGGGGAGGGAGAAAGTACCAAAGATTGGAAGTTTTACCTTGTTTTCTTACTTCCTTTGGCTTGTTCTTCCACTTGGTTGGCTTACTCCCTAAATTTTCGAAATTCCCCTCTCTGTTCTGCCCCAAAAACAGCACCAAACTCTCCATTAAAACCATAGAAAGAAAGCTTGAGAGGAGAGGAGCAAGGTTCAAGAAGGAAGGATATGGAATGTCTTAAAGTTTCTTACCTTTTTCTTGAATTTCTTCCTCCAAAATCCTCCTCCTCTTGTGCGCCTAAGGAGCTGGAGTTCTCCTCTGAAAATGGGCAGAAGCAAGTCGGTTTAGAGAGGGGGAGGCAGAACGTGGCATATAAAGAAGAAGAAAGAAGTTTCTTTTAACACTTTAATGCCAATTTTGCCCTTCGTTCTTAGCATTTTCGTTTCTCCTTCGTTTTAGCTCCTTTTTGAGAACCGTCTTTTCCATCATAACAAATAGGTTCCCAATTTAATAAAATGCCTTTGGAATCACTCAAATCGGAGCTAAAACCGTCCCGAACGAATCGGTCAAAGTTCGGGTCAACCGACATCAAAAAGAGTACACCGGAGGGGCTTTACTGGTCCCGGGGCTTCCCATGGTTTTTGGGGCCTCTGAGAACCCTGGACAACTCAAAATTTTTATTTAAAAAGCCCTCCTAGGCGCTTTTCCAAAATTACACTTATTTACGAAAATGCCACTGGCCTTTCGGCAAATTTTTCGAATTGCTCTGACCCCGGTTTCTGGGCAACTCAAGGCTCAAATCCTCATTTTCTATTATTTAAAATTTTATCTAAATTTTATTTGGCCTTGAATCACTCATCTCAGGGGACTTGCTTTCAAAACGTGCCCATTTCCATCGTTTACTGAAAACGGGACATTACAAACTATATGCATATTGAGGCATTGAAAGGCTGTATTTTTATGTAAGCCTTATTTTATATGTTAGACCATATGGAATGGGAGTTTAGGATGATTGAAATTTGCTCAAAATGGGAGAGTGCAATTTAGAACCCAAATTTGGTCTAAATAAGTCCTAAATTGCACCTTTACCCTTGAAGGCCCAAATGGCCTAGTTGGTGCTAAAATTTGGCATGAAACTAGAAATTTTATAGATCTTTCTAACAAGCTAAGAATGAGAATTTTTAAGGCTCTATAGAATATTTTATAAATTTTTGAAATTGCCTAAATTATATAGAATGGTTTGTTACTGTAGTTATTGCAATAGGTTCTATTTTTTGTGTTTTTAGGGGCCAAACGAATTCATTTCTACTTGAAATTCTTACAAATTAAAGTTCACATCATAAGCTTTTTGTAGATACCTAATTTGCACAAATCGAAGTTACCTAGCCCAAATTATGAATTTTTGAAGTTTGGTGCATAATATGGCAATTATGACCAACTTGGGCTATGAGCCTCCCTTGGGCAATTTAAATGTATCTTATGATCTAGTGAACCAAAAAAAGTTTGTTTAAGATATTTATGAGTGAAGAAGAAGAATAATTCAAATTTTGAGCCCTATAGATCTAATTGGTATGAGTGAAATCCACCACTAAAAGTAAAGTAATAGTTGCTAAATTGCTAAAGCTTGAAATTGATATAAGGAAATGTAAATGAACCTAGGTATGATAGGCATAGAAAGCCCATCAATGTGGCTTGTAAATGGAGACACTAAATATTTTCGTAGTCTAGTAGATAAGTGACAAAGTAATAATGTCATTACTAGATTAAGGATGGAGTAAGAAGACTAGGTTGAGGATTTTACATAGATTGATAATATTTTAAGTAGCTACTTTCAATAGGTTTTTACTCCTTCTTAGCCTAAAAAAAAAACTTATAGGAAGTTGTTTAAGAATTAAGGAATTTTTCATTACCAAGTTTATCCTCAAACCAATTAAACTGTCTTCAACTGGGTTTAACTATTAAGGAGGTAGAGCATACAGTATTTTAAATTAAGGCTAATGGTACCTCATGTCTTGTTGGTTTCCATGCTAAGTCTTTTCAAACCTTTTAGCGTATTCTTACACAAGATATTTTTAGTATGATCTCATCTTCCCCCCCCCCCATAAATGGGTACTTGCTAAGAGCGTGTTTGGATAAGCGTTGAGGAACTTGAAAATCTCGTTTGCCAATCATGGTATGTAGAAGTAACAAATTGTTGCAAAATATGGTTTGGGGGGATGGAAATGCTTATCCAAACATGCACTAAGGAGTTTTACTTGTACTTACATTTCGCTCATCCCTAGGTGTGAATCTCCTTTCGCTCATCCCTAGGTGTGAATCTCCTTAGACTTTAAAACACTTTAAATTTATTAGTTTGTGCAATGTTATTTATAAAATTACATCAAAATTCCTCTATAATAGGTTGAAAAGTGTTTTACCCAATTTAATTCCTCCAAATTAGACATCCTTTATCAAAGGGAGATAGATTTTGGATAACATAGTTGCAGTGTAATATCTCGAAATTAATTAATTGGAATTATAGAGAATTAAGGATTTAATTTGAGAAAAATAAGGAATTATCCTAAGATTTACAAATAAATATAGAAAATAAGAATTTTCAAAGAAAATAATTATTTAAGTATTTTTGAGTCAAATAATAATTATTTGGTAATTTTTGGTAAAATCAAATTTAATTGTAGAATTTGAATTTAATTAGGAGAAAATAATTAGAGGCACTCTAGAAAATTAAATTAAAGCCCTACTAATTAGTTTAACTCTGCTAAAAATAATTTTGCTAAGCTTAAGATGAAATATAAACTGTGACCCAGCCTAGTTGGATTTATCAAACAAAAGCCCAATACCCAGATATAAGCCTAATTGACAAAAATGCCCCTAGATCAACCAAAACCCTCACTTAAGTTTACTAAACTGCTAAACCCTCCCATTTCATGAAGAGAAGTATATTGGGCAACTGAGGGGAGGGAAAAACACAGAAGAGAGGAGAGGGGCATGGCTCTTTGCCTTCTAAGCTCTGATTCGCTAAGAAAATGCGAGTTTTGGGCAAGGTGAGTGAAGGGAAACTTGTTCTATTCATCTTTCTTTACATTTTAAATCCAACAACTTGCCATTTAAAGGCTTTTCATCAAACCCTAGGTTTTGAAAGTCAGGAATATTAATGCTTCCTTGCTTGATTTTCAACCTTATAGGCTAGTGAAGTTGTTAGGTAAATATTTCCCTTCATTTTGATGTGTGTTTATGTTCAAATTTCATCCTTTAAACTGATTTTCACTTGGTGGCTGCCACATGTGCGAAAATAAAGATGATGGAAGTGACCTATTATGGACTCAAATTGTTTTGGCCTCAAATCAGTACCATTAGTTATATAGGAGATTGGGTAAGTGCCACCTACCATTCTGTGATGTGTATGTGCTAAGATTTTATCATTTAGGTTGATTTTTGGTGGATGGCTATTACATATGCAAAAATGAAGATGCTAGAAGTGACCAATGGTTTGTTCTTAATGGTCTGACCTTAAATTGGTGTAATTGACTCTTTGGAAACTTAGGTAAGAAATTTCTAATGAATTCTGATGAAATGGACTAATAGGTATGAAGTTCTTTTGCTAATGATGGTTAAATAATGGTAACTATGCTTGTCTTAGGCTTGGTGGGCCTTTGGAAGATATTGGTAGCTAAAAGAAGAGTAATTGGGCTTTCACTGAGGTAAATGGGGGTTAATTCCATGGATATGTGTAGATTTGATCATGTGTTTAGTTGAACATGCCACTTTGATTACTAATGATTAATTTGACCATAGATTGTATAACCTAGACTATGATTTTGTCCTTGTATATGGAGTTGTGATTATGCTTCCACTTGTGCATTGTGTCATGATTGTGTATGTAGTGATGATAGTACTCTTATGAATGCACCGAGTCATGGTTGTACTCAATAGGGAGCTTGTGTTGTGATTATGCCCTTCTTGTACTCATTGGCCAATAACTCGTTGGAGGTGACTATTAGTATAGGATGGTAGTCACCTGTAGTTAAACTTGTTTATGTGAAATAATACATGTTTTCCTCTTGTTATAAATGTTTATGTAAGCATTATGTTGATTAATCTATACATATATATGAAATTTTCCTTTTGTTACTAAGACTTTGTATCTCATCTTAGTTGTAAGCTAACATTTTCAGAAATTAGACCTCTTAGTAGTAAGGAGAAACTAATGGAAGCCTACCATGATAATTTAGTAGTGTATGGGTTAGAATGCTTTGTTTAATTGGGTTTGGATAGTAGGCCTATCAGCATTGCTTATTATATTATATAATTGCCACATTACATCATATATTGCCAAGTATAGGGATTGATTATATAATTTGAGTCATCACGAAATTGATACTTATGATCGTATTTGGATGATTCTTAATGAGTAACCTGGAATTATATGACCTCTAAACATTTAACATTGTCAAATTGAAGTTTGAACTATTGGCATAAAAGGTTTAGATGTTTAGGAAACTTTAAATATGTATTTTATAATTACTTGATGTATCTAGAGGAATTTAGAAGGCATATTTTGGATATTGAATCAGCACTTAGAGGTTTTAGAAGTAACTCTTTGATTATTGCTATTATGTATGGTTAATCATAAAGGTTAATGCTTGTGTAAATGCAGATTTTGATTTGGATGTGCATAGTGTGTAACATCCAAAAATTTATCTAGGGTAAATAATGGAAAATTAAGGCTTTAATTTGGAAAATAAAGAATGTTATGAGAATTTTGGGATAAATTATAGAAAACTATTATTTTGGGCATTTTTAAACAAATATTAATTATAAGCCACTTTTGACTAAAAATAAGTTTGATAAGGGATTTGGACTTGATTAAGAAAAATTAATTAAGTAGAGGTAAACATTTAATGGTTGGGTCTTATGATTAATTTAATTATGCCATGAACCATCTATAGAGGACCAACTTCCTTTTATGGAGGCCCAATACTTAGGAAATGGATCCAATTAGACCATAGGCTTTTAGGTCAACCCATTATCATCTAAAACCTTAAGAGTAGGCTGCCATTCATTATTTTACATGCTGAAGCAAGTGTTAGCTGCAGAACATAATAGCATTTTCACACCTTATGAGGAAGCCTAAGGTTTTCAACATCTTGACTCCAAATTGCACTTTTAAAGGGGAATTTATGTAACTACTCTAACTCCTAATTATGCTAATTAGTCACAAGTAGCTCTTAATCTCTTATGCTTTGAGTTAAACGTTATTAGTAATTCGTTAGAAAAGGAAATACAGAGGAAATTTGGACCTTATTATTCTTAGAAATCATTATTTGGAAAACAAAGCAATTAAGCCTACAAGGGATTTAAGTTATCCAATAAGTCCTTCAATTTATGTTACCATTGATTCTGCAATCACAAAAACTTGTTATAATTGTTCCTAAGTCATTACATACTATTAACATCATGAAAACTAAGTTTTAGAGCCTAAAAATAAGAGTTGGATATCTTAGGCCATGACTTGGACATCTTTGCCATAGCTAAATTAGTTACTAAAACTTAAAAACTAAATTATTGGACTTATGTCGCAACTTGGTATACCTGCACTGCAACTTGGCTAGCCAATGGAGCTTAAAAACTAAAATATATGTTTCTCGCTGTGGCCATGACCATTCATGCCATGGTGAAGCTACTTTCAAGGACTTATTCTTCCCAAAAACCTAATCATCACTACAACTTGAACCCTTATGAAGTGGCAAGGCACCTCTCTGGAACTCCTTGGATAAGAACTCTCTTGAGTCTCACCGCGGCAAGCCTATACGACATAGTAATGAGAGCTTCTTGAAACTTTCCTAGCTATTTCACCCAACACTCACCACAGTGAGCTTCCCTCGCACTATGTTGAGATTGCTCTCAAGTACTCTTTGGACCTAAAATTCTCATGTTGCACTGTGTAATGTCTAGTTTTCGTTAAACGATGGAAACGGGCACGCTTTCAAAGTAAGTCCCCTGAGATGAGTGATTCAAGGCTAAATAAAATTTGGATAAAATGTTAAATAATAAAAAATGAGGATTTGAGCCTTAAGTTGCCCAGAAACTGAGGTCGGAGTGATTAGAAAAATTTGCCGAAAGGCTAGTGGCATTTTCGTAAATAAGTGCAATTTTGGAAAAGCACCTAGGAGGGCTTTTTAAATGGAAATTTTGAGTTGCCCGGGGTTCTCAGAGGCCCCAAAAATCATGGGAAGCCCCGGGACCAGTAAAGACCCTCCAGTGTAAGTTTTTCTTGTTTTTCATGCTTTCTCTCCACCACTTTCTTCTCCTCTTTTTCCCTCTTCTTCTCCATGATTTTTTCTGAAGTTTTGAGGGCTGTTTTGAAGGGAGAACAGAGGGGAAAGTTAGAATTTCAAGTAAGGAGGCCAAGGAAAGCAAGAACAAGCAAGGAAAACAAGGTATTTTGTGATTCTTCCACTTAGTCTTCTTCCTCCCTTCCTTGAGCATTTCGACCTAGACCTAGACAGACCTAAGGAGTCAGATTTTTAGCCAAACCAAAGGTGATTCTTAGGTAATTGATGAAGAGGAATAAGAATATGCAAAGAAAACCAAGAAATAGGGATTAGAAATCAAGATGCAAAACCTAGGGTTTTAAGTGCACCTTCCAATTTCTGGATTTGTATGATGCTTCCTAGGTCTAAGTTAGAGTATAAATGAGTTCTTGAGACACCAAAGATGCTCCCCACAAGCTTCCTCCTTCAAGAAAAGCAAGAGATCTCCAAGAAGCCCAAAGAAAGCCTATGTCTCGGCCTAGGCTTGTTTGTGTAGGTGGGGGGAGTTTTAAATTTTTTTGAGGCCATTCTTGAGTTATATTTGATGAATGAAAATGAAGGGAGGCCTTGGAAAAAATTTAGAACTCATGGAAAGTGATTTGGTGTCTTAGGTTCCATAATATGACCTAAAGAAGCAACATGGTGCTAGGCCATTGGTTTTAATGATGTGATGACTCCAAGAGGCTTGAAAGGAGTCAATAATCATATTTGAAAGGAAAGAATGAGGTCTAGAAGTCATTTGAGGGGTGTTGCTTCATTAGGTGCCTTTATGGACCATAATGGGGATTATAGAGCAATCTAGTACTTAAGCAAGTTGTATGGCTTTAGAGAATGTTTCATGAACCTAATTGGCTCCCAAAAATTGTATTTAGGCCAAGAGAAACCATCTCCACCAAATTGTGGGTGTGTGGCCAAAAGAGGAGGTTTAAAAGCTAAGGAAAAAGTGTGCACTTGCATACAAGGTAGCTCTCTCCACCTTCTCTCATGCATGAATGTGTGTTTAGCTTGTTTTAGAATGTGTGTATGTGTATTTTCAAGCTTTGAAAAGTATGCTAGCATGCCTTTATATGCCATGATGCTTGATGCCATGTTATGTTTTTAAATGAACCCATGATGTTTGTATGAGTTTGCTTGAGTGTGGAGAGGCCAAGAACTCTTCCCTTGGGTGAGGATGAGCCAAGAACCTTTGAGCTTGGTTGAGACAAAGTAAAGAGTCTCCCAAAAGCAAAGTGGGCTCCCAAGAGTATGGTTGAGTCCAAAGTGTTCAAAGAATGGGTGAGGCAAGTCCAAAATCCATGAGGAGAAGTGTGAGGCCAATACAAACACTTAGTGAGCTCTTGAATGTCTTGTATGATTGATTCACATACTAAGGTTGCTTTTAAAATGCCTATGATTTCTACTTTCTCCATGTATACATTTGTGAAACTTGCTTGCACATATTATGTGTGATGGAATGGGAGATGAGCTATTGAGATTCTTGAATCTCATCCCCTCCTCTCCAATGATCTAACATGCTAGGTGGACCAAGCAATTGTGGTGAAGGGAGCCAACAACCTTGAAGAGGGACAATTGACAAGCTTATGTCTTGTTTTGTCTATTTTGGAACCATAATGATAGTTCATCATGTATATGATGTTGTATATGTATTATGAACCTTGAGATATATGTAAACATACTATTATGTGATGTTTAGATGTATGGAAATGATATATGACCATTAGCACATGTTTTGAGTAGGCAAGGCCATGGTAAGAGAATTTAAAGTTTGATGAATATGTGTATGAATGTGGGTTGAATGGCCAAAATGAGATGCATGAGGTTTGGGACCATTTGGGTAGCTCACACAAGTCTTAAATAAGCTTCTGGACTTGCCCAAAAGGTGCCACAACTAAGGGAAGGCCATTTGGCAAATTTGGTACCTCATATGGAGCCAAATTTGACCATAATGGAACCCTATGTCACTTTTTGTCCAAATGAGTTAGTCTTGCCCTGAAATTTGACATGCAATTAGGTCTCATTGAGACCTTTCTGTGAAGCAAAAGATCATAATTTTCGGAGATCTAAGGAATATTTGATGAATTTTCAAAGTTGGCATTTTTCATGGATTCTGGTATGGGTACTGTTCATACTGGTAGTTTCGAATTCTGTGTCACCCGATAGTCAAATGGTGTCCAATACTTATGAAATTTTATATAAATAAACTAGAGGTCATAAGATTTCTGTGGCCACCAAGATCACCTCATTTGGAGGTCTGAGCAGAGAGTTATGCATGTTTGAAGTTAACTGTCAGTATCAGTAGCGCCCCAAGAGCTCAGTTATTGTTCTATCAGTTCCAGATGCCTAAACGTATCTGTTTCATTTTGTAATTATTTTTAGTGTCAAGTTAACATTTTTATCTTTCTAGAAAGACTGAATGTGTGTGATTTCTATTTTTATAGAATTAGTTATGAATTTTTGAAAGTTGGGTCAGAAAATGGAGCAAATTTGGCTGAAAATATGCTTGTTTATTTTGAGTTCCATTTCGGTTTCCATGGGTTGTAGGCATGTTTTTGCAATGAAAATGAGTTGTAATAATGAAATTAAATATGAGGAAGTATAGTATAAGCTCACACGGTCCACGTGACACCGAATTGAATTTTTTTGATACGACGCAATGCAAAAATAATCATTATTTCTTTAGCGTTTCCATGGAATATTAATATGATTCATGATATTATGCCACTTGAAAGCATGAGATGAGCTAGAATTTATGGTGTTACACACTGTGACTCAACCTTTTGTGCTGTAGCACTCCTTGCCTCTAAATGACTCTTGGTCGTAACTTAAGTAGTTTTAGCCGCAACTCCATTCCCCTTCTGATCCTATTTTCTCACTTTCTCAATTTCTAGCATATACCACTAACTTTAGATGAATTCTAAGACCTCCCTAGCTAATATACATGGTTTTATGGACCTCTTAACTTCTAAATACCACCATTTATTAATTCTTGTTGGGTAGAGACTTAAGGGAAATACTTATCAAGTGCATACTATCACATGTCAGCATCTTTACATATTATGGCAGCAAAGATACCCAAAGTCCTAATAACATCCTTCCAAAGGAGGTTCTAATAGAGATTTCATTCAATAATATTCAATTTGGTCATTCATGGCCAGGCATAATTCTATTCTCAGATGATAGGTCTTAATTCTCATTCAACAACAATCTATATCAAAACATAATTAAATTTATACATAAGATTTCAACTATTACAAGGTCTACTCTCCTATTAGTTACATCATTGATTACAACATATTAAAATATCTACACTTAGTAATATATGTGTATGATGATGCTATACAAAATAAATTACAAAATTAGCATCTACTCTAAGTTAGAATAGTCTAAACATAGAGGTTCCACACATAGCCTCAGCTTATATATGCCCATCTACTTGCTTTCCTTTTTCCTTACTTAAGGAACCTTTACATAAAAATGTTAGCTCATAAAATAAGATGAGATATGAATCTCAATAACTGAAGGGGATTCCACACATATGTACAATTTAATCCAAATAAATGCATATGAAACATAATTTTCGAAACATCATCATCATGATCAATAAATGAACTAGTTGGATTACCAGTGACTACCATCCCATACTAACAATCACATATATTATGTTAATAGCTAGTAACACTGGGGAAAAGCCCGTCCACGATGCCAACTCCCTAATGAGCACAACTTAGGCTTAGTGTATTCAAGAGTCTAATCACAATTTGGTACTTGATCAAAGCATAATGCATGGGTGGCAACTGTACCACAACTCCACCAAGGACTCACACATGGTCGAAATATAGCAATTGAAGTAGTCAACCAATCATTTAGCAAAGTAAAGATATATTATGTAGCAATTATCATATTATAAATGCACATACATAAGGAATTAAATCAAACCCAGTTACCCCACTTAATTGTGCCAAATTTTGAAGTCAAAGATAGATACCACACTTTAGAGGTCCTAATGAATCAAAAATTAATTTCTTAGTTAGCACTAAATACCAAAATTAGTTACCTATCATTCCTAATATCTTAAACATTTAAGAAGCACTCACCTAGACTCTAATGAATCAAATTTCGGATGTGAGCCTTCGTACACCAAAAACTCCAATATATCATTATAAATTCTGGATATTTTCATACAGAGATAAAGCCCATTATGTAAATCAACTATTGGGGCCACTAACTAGTAGTAAATACATCAAAAGAAGGGGAGGATGCCTACCTAATAACCCTTCTAACCTCAACCTCAAAAAAACAATAATGAAGCTACGAAAAAGTAAGTTTCAAATTTTGTGATAGAGAAAAATTCACTAAACCAGAAACTATTTAGACTAAAATGTAAAGGAGAATGAGTTGACCAAGTTTCATATAAATTACCTTGGTTAAATCTTCCTCTAGAAGTGAGAAATGGTAGAGATATGTTGAAAAAACCCTAGCCTCCTTTGGATATCCAAATTTCCCTCTTGAGCTCCCTTAAGTTTTCTACAGAATAGGAAGGAGACTATGAAGGGTTTAGGGTTTTAGTGATGTTTTGGGTTAACTTAGGGTCCATGTCCCTACTTGGGCCCATTTTTTGAGTTTTGGGCTTCTAAGAAATTAAATTGGGCCATTCTTCTTAAACTAAGAGTGGGCTTCTATATTTGGCTCATGGCATAAAGGAATTGATCATAAAGCCTAAATTAAATGTCTATATTCCCTTAATTAATTTTATTAATTAAACCCATAACTATAATCAATATATCTTCACCTAACAATGACAAAAAATGATTATTGCCTCGAAATGTCTAAAATAAGTCCATTTCTTTAAAAATCCTTATTTTTCTTAATCTTCCAAAATCTCCCATGTTAATCCTTTAATTTATCATAATTATTCTTAATAAATTTTGGGGTGTTATAATTTAGCCAAGGTAAGTGATACAAAACATAACCCCCTTATCTTTCTCTTCATTTTGGTCCAATTGGATTTTTGTTTGGAGGATTTTCACCTTCTTTTCAAATATGAATTGGTTTTTTGTTTAGAGTGGGACATTGTAATTTCTAGTATTGGAAGGCTCAAGTTCAAATTTAAAATCCATTGGAGACTAGATAAGTGATTCTCAAATAATTCTTTACGCTAGAAATGAATGAGTAGTAGATTTTTGTAATGGATGATGATTGAGAATTTGGTTTTGATAATTTAGGGCATATAAAGTGTTGGAAATTGTTCTTGGATTCTAAGCAAAATGATACAACCAACTGAGGTAATCGGAGATTTCTAATTCCATGTACATATACATTTTAATATGATATTTTCTACATATATCCATGTTTTTTATGCTAATAATTGGTTGGCTACTTGATTGTTTTAGACTGTGAGCATGTCTATGGTAAAGTTGTGATCATGTTACCACTCATGCATTATGCCATGATCGTGCACTGAGGTGTAATTAGACTCAATGGAATGCATTGAGCCATGAGCAAGTCAATGGGAAGTTGGTGCAGTGGGTAGGCCTTTCTCTCTAATTTTAGCTATTAACATATTATATGTGATTGCTATTATGAGATAGTAGTCACTGATAGTCCAACTAGTTCATTTGCTAATTATATTGATACTTTTAGAATTTTTTTACACAAATGGCATTTATATTAATTATTTTACACGTATGTATGGAATTTCGCTTTGGTTACTGAGATTCATATCTTATCCCATTTCATGGGTTAATAGTTTCAGGTGAAGGTTTCTTGGCTTAAAAAAAAAGGAAGCAAGTGGATGACCACCCCTAGATTTAGGCCTTATGTAAGGTTTCTGCACTTGGACAATTTTAACTTAGTGTAGATGCTATTTTTTTTGTAATCAAACTTCTATAGCATTATAATGCATTTATTTTTGCTAAGTGTAGGCATTTTGATGTTTGTAACTAAGGATGTAACCTTTAGGAAGCTAGATTTAGTTTATATGGAATCTAATGTATTTATCTAATGTTGATCAAACATAGATTGCTAGGAATGTATGAAGTTTAAATTGTTAATATATGAATGAGGTTATTTTATTGGTAAAGAAAATACCGTTCACTTGCAGTTGTCTAATTGGTCAAGATTAATGAAATTTTTTTGGTTGTAGTATAATGCTCACCAAGTCGTCTCCCATGAAGCTATTAATCAAATCAATTATTTTAGGAAAAAACATTAAATTACAATGATTGGGGGTTCAAATATGAAATTACACTAATTAAATTGAATAGCAAATTAATTAACAAAAACAAAATGAAATGAAATTCAATTAGAATGATGCATAACCAATCCAAAATTCTTCTTCTAATATTTCCCTATCCTTGTCACCTAAAAATACCTCTGGTTTGATTTTAATCCTCTAGCTATTTTTTATTAATATTCCTAAATTACTAGTCAGGATTTTAATTTATTCGTATTACTAATCAAAATGCAACTATGCTTCTGTCAACAATTTGAAGCCAAAATATTTTGTGCCTGACCAAAGATGCACAAAGAATTCTAATGTGGTTTAGAATGAATTTATTTGATTAATTAACTAATTGAATCAAATTACATTCTTAGATAGATCAAATGAATTAGAATTCATGCAACAAAAATTATCTAACTAGAATGATAATAATTACACGAAAACAAAAAGAACAAGAAAAATGAAATCCTTTTGAAATCAAAATCCAAACCAGAGTTCTATATAAATATGGATTCAAGTTCCTTATTAGGTTCAGACTCTGGATTGATCACCAAAAAAAATTAGAAAGACATGAAAAAGATGAAAACAAGAATGAGAAATATAGAAGCTAGAATGTGTATATGGTGACATCTTCTCCTTTTTAAATAGATGACGCTGGCTTCTTCCTTAAGAAATCCAATACCATTTTAGAAGTAACAATAAGATAATATCCTAATTCTTTTGTGATTTAATAAGATAATGTCCAAATTTTTTTAGGAATCTTCTAACCTACAAAACATAAACAAAATGTAATTTGGCCCTCAATTGGAAAAAATATAATACAAATGCATTTAAAACCCATTAATCTAAATTTAGCCCACATAATATAAAATACGTCCAAAGTCATTTAATTAACTACTATGAATTTAATAAGACTAAATATAAGAAATATAAAATATAATAATATCAAAATATCAAATTCTCCTGCACTTAGGCTTTTGCACTCCTGGGCAAAATAAAAAAAAAAAAGATAAAAAGGAAAACAAAACTGAAATGTAAAACTACCAAGCTAAATACAATTTAAGCTTTTTAGATATTCAATAGTCAAATGAATCAAAGTAGCATGGCAATTCCAATTGATAAAAAAATGAATCAAAGTTGTAACTCCCCAGTAATTATATGTTTACTCTCAATTCTCTCAAGTTTTAGGTTAAACGTTCCTCTCAAATTCAACCTTTCACAACATTGCTACCATAGGCTTGTACATCTTTTCAATTTCCACTAACTAAGTCACAAGCATCATATAAATTAAAAGGGCTTTTATTCAAGGTCTTAATGGGGCTAAGGTACGAAACAATTGGTAAACAAAAGAACTAAGGATGCAACAAGAAACACATGATAGACACTTAAAATCACCAAGAGCAATAAAAAAAAGAACATAGAATGGAGTAGATGTACATCTTACAGTCTTATTTACCATAAACCAATATATGCTCAATGAAAATCAAAGTAATTTTCTTTTCTTTCTTTTCTTTATCATTTTTTTTTCTCTTTTTTTTTCATACTTTTGTTTTCTTTTTTTGTTTTTGTTTTGTCATATCTCTAAAGAGAACAAATTAATTAGCTTAAAATTGATGCAAATTTGCACTGTGCATCCATCCACCCTATAAAGTTATAATGCTCTTAATAATCAAAAGTATTCTAAACAAGGTGGGATAGTTTTTTTTTTTTTAGGCTAAAGGGTTAAAAGGAAAACATAAAAGGCTAAAAAAGAAACAAAAACAAAGGATAAAATATAGGTGGGATAGTTATTTAGCTCTATCTAAAATAAAAGAAAAGAAGAAAGAATGCCTTAATCATCTTTATGAATGCTTGTGCAAATGTAGTTTTAATTAAGAATCAAAATAAGTTCTAAAGCGAATATTATGATAAGTGAATGCTCTCACAAGAAAGAAATAATAAAAGGCTCAAAATTCTCACAAGTTTAAAAACTACCACATGAAATCCATTGAAATCAAATTCATTGCTAATTTACTTGAACTCTAGAAAACTAAATTGATTCCTAATTATGTTGAAATACTTTCAAACTTAAATTGCTTTAACTTTTTTTTAGGAAACCTAAATATTGTAAGAAAAATAGAGGAAATACCAATAAAAAAACTAAAAAGAGAGCAGAATGAATGATTTCTCCTCCCTCACACACTTAATATTTACATTTTCCTCAATGTAATAGCAATCTAATTCACCAATTAAAGAGAATACAAGAAAGGAAAGAGGAGGGAAAGAAATATAGCCAAGTGATTCAAGTGTATGAAGCATTATAAAGATATAACTACTCCACTGTCTGCTCCCAAAATCCCTTATAAAAATGTTTAAGCCTTTGCCCATTCACCGTGAGATGCTTCTTGGTTGACTCATTCATAATCTCAACTGCACCATAAGGAAAGACATGAGTAACCACAAATGGACCAATCCATCTAGAACATAACTTATTAGGCATCAGTTTTAGGCGAAAATTATAAAGGAGGACTTTTTCACCAACATGAAGCTATTTTCTTTCAATCATCTTGTCATGCATAGCCTTAGTTTTCTTCTTGTAAATTCTAGAGTTTTTATAGGCTTCTAACTAAATCTCTTCAAGTTCTTGAAGTTGCAATTTTCTTTGAGAACCAGCTGGAGATAGATCCATATTACACTTTTTTTACTGCCCAATAGGCTCTATACTCAATCTCAACTAGTAGGTGGCACACTTTACCAAAAACCAACCTATAGGGTGACATGTTTATAAGAGTTTTATAGGTAGTACAGTAAGCCCATAGTGTATTTTTTAATCCTTTATTGCAATCCTTTTTGTTAAGTTACATTATTTTCTCCCAATTTTTGTTTAAAGCCTTAGCTTAACCATTTGATTGTGGATGGTAGGGGGTAGCTACTTTATGGAGCACACCATACTTATGAAAGAGGGCTTGCATGTTTTTGTTACAAAAGTGGGAACCTTGATTATTGATGATTGCTCTAGGTATACCGAACCATGTAACGAGTACAACTGCTCAACTGAAAAACAATCCCTGATAACAGATGAATATGAAGAGTGAGGTATTCTACTCAAACGTCGATGTGCCTGAACTTTGGCGAATTCGTTCGGGAAGGTTTTAGCTCCGATTTGAGTGATTCTAAAAGCATTTTCCTAAACTGGGAACCTAAATTTTGTAATGGAAAAGATGGTTCTAAAAAAGGAGCTAAAACAAGTTAGAAATAAAAATGCCAAAAATGAAAGGTAAAATTGAAATTTTTAAGAAAGTGGAAGCTTCTTAAACACTCTTTAAGTTTCTTATTTCTTCTCTCCTTCATTTGCACAACCTATTCTACCCAAAAACCAAAGAAAACACCAGCTCTCTTAGGCGCACCATGGAGGAGATGAAAGGAGGAGAAAAAGCAAGGAAAAGGTAAGGGATTTCATGGATTTTCATGCTCATATTTCTTCCAAACTTGTTCCTTTCCTTTGGCTTTATTGAAGTTTTTGGATCTGTTTTGAGAGAAGAACATAGGGGAAAATTTGGATTTGAAGAGAGGAGGCCAAGGAAAGTGAGAAACAAGCAAGAAAACAAGAAAAAACAAGGTAAAATCTTTATCCTAAGGTAGCTATTCCTCCCCTCCTTCTCCCTATTTCACCCCATATATGTAGCTACAAGAGGGCTTGAGTTTTAGGTAGAACCAAGGGTGAATGTTCATGAATTTAAGGGAGGAGAGTAAGAATATGCAAAGAAATCTAAGAAAGGGCCATTGATTTTTAAGGTGGCAAACCTAGGGTTTCATGGGTTTTCTTGAAAATATGATTTGATATAATTATTCCTAGGCCTAAATGAATGTTTAAATGAGTTCCTAAAATCCCTAGAAGTCTCCCCATATGCATCTTCTATGTAGGAAACAAAGCAAACTTCCATGGAGGCTAAATGGTGTATAGTCTCACCCAATGGGAGTTGAGACACTTAGGGAGAGTTTTAAATTTTTCTAAGCCTATTTTTGAGTCATATATGATAAATGAAAATGAGAGGAAACCTAGGAAAAAAATTAAGAGGCCTAGAGAATGAATTGGTGCTTTAGGTTTTATAATATGACCTGCAACACATAGTTAGGCTCTTTGTTTTAATTGTGTGATGACTCCAAGAGGCTTAAAAGGAGTCAAGAATCATATATGAAAGGAAAGAATGGAGCCTAGAACTCATTTGATGGATGTTGCTTCATTAGGTGCATTCTTGGAACCATAAAGGGGCTAATAGACCAAGTTAGTGTTTAAGAAAGATGTGTGGCCTTAGAATTAACTCCATAAACCTAATTGGTTTCCATGAATTGTGTTTAGGCCAAAAGAAATGATCTCTATAACAACTGTCTTCTGAAAACAAGAGAAAACGTGAGAAACATAATGTAAGATTTCTCTGTAAACGAACAAAATTCACTGGATACAAAAGGAAGTCCCCCAAGATGATGTAGTTAAAGTCCTAAAAAATTTGGGAAGCATTCTAGACTCCTAAAAATGAGAATCCCAAACTTAGACAGAAAGAAAAATGGAGATAGAATGAAGAAACAATTTTTTACGAAAAGCTTACGAAACGTAATGACATTTTTGTAATTTTGAGCAAATTTTGGAACTCACACAGAAGGGCTTTTTAAATGAATGTTTTGAGTTCTTTAGGGTTCTCAGAGGCCTTGAAAACCATGGAAAGCTCCAGGATAGTTAAATCCCCTCTGGTGGACATTTTTCAATGTCGGTATGCCTAAACTTTGATGGATTCATTTGAGAAGGTTTTAGCTTCGAATTGAGTGATTCCAAAGTCATTTTACTTAATTGGGAACCTAAATTTTATAATGGAAAAGACAATTCTAAAAAAAGAGCTAAAATAAAGGAGAAACGAGAATGCAAAGTATGAAGGGCAAAATTAGAATTTTTGAAAAAGTCACTTTCTTATACCTATATATAGGTGGCACCCCACTTTCCCCTTCATTTAGAATAAAAAATTTCTGTATAATTTTAGAAGTGAGAGCTAGGGTTTGGACGCACAAGAGAGAAAGAAGAAGAAGGAGAAAATCCAAGCTTAAGGTATGGAAATTTACTTGTTTTTCATGCTTTCTCTTAGCCAATCTCTTCTCCTCTTTTTCCCTCTTCTTCTCCATGAATTCTTTGAAGTTTTGAGGGCTGTTTTGAAGGAGGAGTAGTAGGGAAAGTTCAAAATTCAAGGGAGGAAGCCAAGGAAAGCAAAAAACAAGCAAGAAAATTAAGGAAAATAAGGTATCATGCAATTCTTCCACTTGATCTTCTTCCTCTTTTCTCTCATGGGTATTTCAACCTAGGTATGGGCAGCCTTAGGAAGACAATTTTTCAACCAAACCAAGGGTGAATCTTAGGTATTTGAGGGAGAAGAACAAGAATATGCAAAGAAAACAACAAACTAGCCATTAGAAATCAAGATGCAAAACTTAGGGTTTCAAGTGCACCTTCCAAAATCTGAGTTTGTATGATAATTTCTAGGTCTAATTAAGAGTTTAAATGAGTTCTTGAGACCCCTAAGATGCTCCCTACATGCTTCTCCTTCAAGAAAACAAAGAAATCTCCATGGAAGCCAAGGAAGCCCATAGTCTCAGCCTAAGCATGTTCTTATAGCTAGGAAAAGTTTTAAATTTTTCTAAGGCCATTCTTGAGTCATATTTGATGAATAAAAATGAAGGGAGGCCTTGGAAAAAAATTAGAACTCATAGAAAGTGATTTGGTACCTTAGGTTCTATCTTATGACCTAAAGAAGTAACATGATGTGAGGCTCTTTGTTTTAATTGTGTGATAACTCTAAAAGGCTTAAAAGGAGTCAAGAATCATATTTGAATGGAAAGAATGGAGCCTAGAATTTATTTGAGGGGTGTTGCTCTATTAGGTGCATGTATGGACCATAATGGAACTTATAGAGCAATCTAGTATCTAAGTAAGTTGTATGGCCTTAGAGATTGTTTCATGAATCTAATTGACTTTCATAAATTATATTTAGGCCAGGAGAAACTATCTCCACAAGTTTGTGGGTGTGTGGCCAAAAGAGAAGGCTTGAAATCCAAGGAAAAAGTGTGTAATTGTGTTCAAGGTAGCTCTCTCCACCTTCTCTTATGCATGGATGTGTGTTTAGCTTATCTTAGAATGTGTGTATGTGTATTTTCAACCCATGAAAAGTATGCTAGCATGATTTTATATGCCATGATTTCATGATGACATAATGTGTTTTAAATGAATGTATGATGTTTATTTGAGTTTGCTTGAGTGTGGAGAGGCCAAGAACTCTTAACCATGGTGAGGATGAGCCAAGAATCCTTAGAATTGGTTAAGACAAAGTAAAGAGTCTCCTAAAAGCAAAGTGAGCTCCTAAGAGTATGGTTGAATTCAAAGTTCTTAAAGAATGGGTGAGGCAAGTCCAAAATCCATGAGGAAAAGTGTGAGGCCAATCCAAACACTTGGTGAGCTCTTGAATGATTTGTGTGACTTGTTCACATGCCAAGCTTACTTCTTGAATGTTTATGACTTCCATGATATCCATGCATGCATTTTTAAGGCTTGCTTTGCATATATTATGTATGATTGAATGGGAGATGAGCTATTAGGATTCTTTGAATCTCATTCCCTCCTCTCCAATGATCTCACATGCTAGGTGGATGAAGTGGACAAGGTAATGGAAGCCAACCACCTTGAAGGAAAGAGTTTGACAACCAAGTGCTTGAGTTTTATTATTTTAAGGCCATATTTGTGTCAAATGATATAACCCTTTGATTTATATGGTCTATGACCCCTTAGACATGAGTAATTATGATCATATGTGATGTATAAATGAATGGACATGATGTATGAACCCTAGAACATAATTTGAGTATATAATGCCAAGGTATGTATTTTGGAAAGTTTGACGTAATGTGTATATGTGTGGATAAAAAGGCCAAAATGAGATGCATGAAGCTTGCGACCATTTGGAAAACTTACACAAGTCCAAAATATGCTTTTAGACTTGCCCAAAAGATGTCAAACCCTATGGAAAGCCATTTGGTTACTTTGGTACCTCATATGGAGCCAAAATTGACCATAATAGAACCCTATGTCACTTTTTGGCCAAATGAGCTCCTCTTGATTTGAAATTTGACATGCAATTAGGGTTCATTGAGAGATTTTTGAAAAATTAAAGATCATAATTTTGGGGGTTTACAGAATATTCGATGAATTTTCAAAGTTGGCAATTTTTTTGATTTTGGTCTGTTATACTATTCATTTGGTCTGAAAATGAATTCTATCACACAGGGCTCAATTGATGTCCAATTTCTATGAAATTTTTTACAAAGCAACTAGACATTCATAGTGACTCATGTCAACTAGAATCACCTCATTTAGAGGTCTAGAGAGGGAGATATGAATTGTTAAACATTCTATCTAGTATTAGGAGTTTTACCCGACCTAAGTTATTGTTCTATTGAATTTCGAGGTCTGGACTACCTGAGCTGGTCTAGAAATATTTTTCTCCTCTAGATAACATCCACATAGTTCTAGACTAGTATCATTTGTATGGATTGTATTTTTGTGGAATTAATTAGAAATTTTCAAAGTTTGTTGCAGAAATCTGTGACAATTCTAAAATGCAGTTTGACCTCTAGACTGTTTCAGATGTCAAACGTCCTTTGTGATAAATGTTATGGTCTACGTATATTTTTAGTGTGAAGTAGACATTTTTAAATTTCCAGAATAGCCAAGAATATATGATTTTGATTTTTCTAGAATTAGTTATGAATTGCCAAAGTTTGGTCCGAAAAGGGGCCAATTCTGGCCGAATTTCATTATGTATATTTTGAGCTTCCCTTAATGATTCTTGAGTTGTGAGCCACATTTTATGATGCAAAAGAGTTCTATTGATGTAATTAAATATGAAAATATATAGTATGAGCTCACACAGTACACATGACACCGAATGAAATTTTTATACATGACGTAGCGCAATTAAATACATTATTTTACTAAACTTTTTCTACTTCTTTCATGGATTGGATGATGTAATGCATAAGAATGTTATGAGATGAGCTAGAAATTATGGTGTTATAATCTCTACCTTCTTGGGTGTATGAGGTCAAGGGAGAAGATTCAAAACTCAAGGAAAAAGTGTGTAAATGCAAGCAAAGTAGCTCTCTCCACCTTCTCTCATGCATGGATGTGTGCTTACAATTGTCTTTGAATGTGTGTATATATGTTTTGAGCTATGAAAAGTATTTTAACATGAGTTTTTATTCCATGGTATCATGATGATGGTTTATGCATTCAAATGATGTTTGCTTGTCTTGGTTTGCTTGAGTGTGGAGAAGCAAAGAACCCTCTAGCCATTGTGAGAATGAGCCAAGAACCCTTAAAGTTAGTTGAGACAAAGTAAAAAGTCTCCCAAAAGTGAGGTTGACTCCTAAGAACAAGGTTGAGTTGAAAACCTCTTAAAGAAAATGGGTAAGGCAAGTCCAAAATCCTCAAGTGAATGGGTTAGGTTAATTGTAACATCCGGTCCCTCCGTAAATGTGAGGAACGCAATGTTCGGTTTCTCCGTAAACGGCAGAAATGGGTCAAATATAAAAAGAAGTCCTCGAAATAGAAGGAATTGGGGCCAACTAAAATTATAATAAAATTTTAAATATTAGAAAATGAGGATTTGAGGTTTAAGATGCCCAAAAACTAGAGCCAAAAGAGATCAGAAAATTTACCGAGGGAAGTAGGGGCATTTTTGTAATTTTTGAAAAATTTGGAAAACTCATAGGAGGGCTTTTTAAACACAAAATTTGAGCTTTCTAGGGTTCTCAGAGGCCCTGAATACTATGGGAACCCCTAGAACAGTTGAAACCCCTCCGGTGAGTGATTTCAGCTGTCGATTGACTGAAAATTTGACCGAACGGTTCGAAATGGTTTTAGATCCTTTTTGAGTGATTCCAAAGGCAATTATTATGATTAAGAGCCTAAGGAATATGATGGAAAAGATGGATTTCAAAAAGGAGTTGAAACGAGCCCAAACAAATAAAACTATGAAGAGGGACTAAATTGCAAAGTTTAAAAGTTACTTAAGTGAAACCCTAGCTTATTAAAACGCCCCTCCTTTGCTCAGATCTCCTCACCCATTCTCTCACACATTAAAACAGAAGTAACAAGGGCTGAGAGTGGCGCACAAGAGGGGAGGCCAAGGAAGGAAGAGGAAGCTTTGAAAAGTGTAAGTTTTAGCCACTTTTTCCTACTCCTTGCCTTGTTAAACTTCTTCCCCTCCTTTCCTCCTTTCTTCCTATGGATTTAGTGAGATGTTTGGTTCTGTTTTGAGCCCAGAACTGAGGGGGAAATTTCAAAATTCAAGGAGAGGGTTAAAGCAAGGAAGAGAACTCTTGAGAAAAGCTTGGAATCAAGGTGATTTTTCTATCTTGGTTGCTTCCTTTTTCTTGTCCTTTGTGTGTGGAGTTCTGCCAGAACAGAACCATCTTGGGGGGAGGCTTTTTGTCCAGAAATAAGAAGGAATTATGGGTTTTAGACCATGAGGAGTTAGTAGATGCAAGGAAATTGGAAGAAAGGCTAATGAAAATCAAGTTAGAAAAGTGTAGAGCACTTAAAGGGATTGTAAAAACTGATTTAATCCATGAGTTCCCTTAGCTATTTAAGTGTTTCCTTGACCTCTTACAACTCTTAACAACCTCCCTAAATGGTTCCCCCATCAAGGAAAAATCAAGAAGCCATGAAATCCCATTTATGCTCTAACTTTCGGCCAAGTAGGGATGGCATAGTTAGGGAGAGTTTTAAATTGTTTCAAGCCCATTTTTGAGTCATACATGAGGAATAAATGTGAGGGGAAACCTTGGGAAAAATTTAGGAAGCTTAGAGTATGAGTTAGTGCTTTAGGTTCCATATTGTGACCTAAGGAAGCAACATGATGTTAGGCCCTTTGTTTTAATGATGTGATGACTCCAAGAGGCTTAAAAGGAGTCAAGAATCATATTTGAGAGTAAAGAATGAGGCCTAGAAATCATTTGAGGGGTGTTGCTTCATTAGGTGCCAATATGGACCATAATGGAGGTTGTAGAGTAATCTAGGGTTTAAGCAAGTTGCATAGCCCTAGAAATTGTTTCATGAACTTAATTGGCTCCCATAATTTATGTCTAGGCCAAGTGAAACTATCTCCACCAACTTGTGGGTGTGTGGCTAAAAGAGGAGGCTTGAAAGCTATGGAAAAAGTGTGTGTTTGTATACAAGGTAGCTCTCTCCACCTTCTCTCATGCATGGATGTGTGTTTAGCTTGTCTTAGAATGTGTGTATGTGTATTTTCAAGCTTTGAAAAGTATGCTAGCATGCCTTTACATGTCATGATCCTTGATACCATGTTATGTTTTAAATGAACCCATGATGTTTATATGAGTTTGCTTGAGTGTGGAGAGGCCAAGAACTCTTCCCTTGGGTGAGGATGAGCCAAGAACCCTTGAGCTTGGTTGAGACTTTAAAGTAAAGAGTCTCCCAAAAGCAAAGTGGGCTCCCAAGAGTATAGTTGAGCCCAAAGTGCTCAAAGAATGGGTGAGGCAAATCCAAAATCCATGAGGAGAAGTGTGAGGCCAATCCAAACACTTAGTGAGCTCTTGAATGTCTTGTATGATTGATTCACATGCCAAGGTTGCTTTTAAAATGCCTATGATTTCTACTTTCTCCATGCATGCCATTGTGAAACTTGCTTGCATATATTATGTATGATGGAATGGGAGATGAGCTATTGAGATTCTTGAATCTCACTCCCTCCTCTTAAATGTCCTAATATGCTAGGTGGACCAAGTGGACGTGGCAATGGGAGCCAACCACCTTGAAGAAAGAAGATTGTCATCCTTATGCTTGATTTTTGGTCTTTTGATTCATAATGAGACTTCATGATGTATATTATTATTGTAAATGGTCTATGATCCCTTGGACAAATGTAAAAATGATATTATGTGATAGATAAATGAATGAGTATGGTGTATGTATTCTAGAACATAAAGTGAGTGTTTATGCTAATGTATGCACTTGAGAAAAGTTTGGTGTAATGTGTATAAGTGAGGGTGAAAAGGCCAAAATGAGATGCAAATGGTTTGGGACCATTTGGGCAGCTTCCCCAAGTCTTAAACATGCTTTTAAACTTGCCCAAAAGGTGCCAAGACCAAAGGAAATCCATTTGGCAATTTTGGTACCCAATATGGAGCCAAAATTGACCATAATGGAACCCTATGCCACTTTTTGGCCAAATGAGTTAGTCTTGCCCTGAAATTTGGCATACAATTAGGTCTTATTAAGAGCTTTCAGGGAAGCTAAAGATTATAATTTTCGGAGACCTAGGGAATATTTTGTGAATTTTCAAAGTTGGGATTTTCTATGGTTTCTGGTATGTGCACTGTTCATACTGGCAAATTTGATTTTCGTGTCACTAAATGGCCAAATGGTGTCCAATGATTATGAAACTTTATGTGCATAAACTAGAGGTCATAAGCTTTCTGTGGCCACCGAGATCACCTCATTTGGAGGTCTGAGCATAGAGTTATGCATTTTTGAAATTTTCTGTCAGTAACAGTGGCGACTCCAGAGCTCAATCACTGTTCCATTAGTTCCAGATATCCAAATGTATCTATTTTATTCTGGAATTATTTTTAGTGTCAAGTTAACATTTGTAGCTTCCCAGAATGACTGAATTTGTGTGATTTCAATTTTTCTAGATTGTTTCCATAGAACAAACATAAGATGAGGCATGGGGAATTGCATGAATTGAGTCCTAGAAGTATGGTGTTACATTTATTCACTCACTTGGCAAGCCTATGCATGTTATGTATTATGACTTGTTCAAATGCCAAGAATGTTTCTTGAATGCTCACATATATTAACATGTCCATGCATGCATTTTCAAGACTTGTATTATATACTTTATGTGTGATTGAAAGGGAGATGAGCTATTGGGATTCTTTGAATCTCATTCCCTCCTCTCCAATGTTCTAACATGCTAGGTGGACTAAGAGAACAAGGAAATGGAAGCCAACCACTAGAAAGATGAGAGTGTGACATCCAAGTGCATGAATTTTGTTCCTTTAAGGCCATATAAGTGGAAAATCTTGTAACCCATTATTGTATATGTCCTATGATGTTATAAACATGTATAATAATACTAAAGTATCATGTATAAATGAGAGTTAAGGTTAAATGTATGGCAATGTGCATTTTGGACATGTGATGGCAATATTACATTATGGAAATGTATGTATAAATGGAAGTAGGATGCCAAATTGAGATGCATGAGGTTTGAAACCATTTGGACAGTTTATACAAGTCATATTCATGCTTTTAAACTTTCCCAAGAGGTGCCAAACATCAAAGGAGATCTTTTGGACACAATTGGTATCTCATATGGACCAAAATTAACCATATCAGAAACCTATACCACTTTTTATCCAAATGAGCTCTTCTTAGTTTAAGATTTGGCATGCATTTTAAGTTTTTTGAGAGCTTTTTGGGAAGCTAAAGTGCAAAATTTTCGGAGGTCTATGGAATATTTGATGAATTTTCAAGATTGGGAAAAATTCTGAAATTGGTTCAAGGTACTGTTCACTTAGGTCTGAAAATAAATTCTATCACTCAAAGGTCAAATGATGTCCAATTCCCATGACATTTAATAGGAAAAAACTAGACACTCCTAGTGACGTGTGCTAACTAGAAGCACCCCATTTGGATGTCTAGAGATGGAGATATAAATTTTTGAAATTTCTATCCAATATCAGGCATCCAGACCGACCTAGGTTATTATTTGATTAGTTTTCAAGTCCTAGATGTGCCTAAACTAGTCTAAAGTTATTTTTCCCCTCTATCTAACATCTGTAGCTTTCCATATTGGTATCATTTTCATGGATTAGAGTTTTTTGGAATTAATTGGATATTTTTGAAGTTTATAGCAAAAACCTGTATTAGTACCAGTAATTAATCAGACCTCTACACCTTTTCGAATGTCAAACGTCTTTTGTATGATGTCTCATGACCTAGAAATATTTTTAGTAGACATCTATAGCTTTCCAAAATGATAAAGAATGCATGATTTTGATTATTCTATAATTAGTTATGATTTTCTAAAATTTATGACAGAAAAGGAAAAATTCTGGCCGAAATAACAACTATGGATTTTATGTGTTCCCTTGCCTTGCACGAGGTCTAGGCCAATTTGGGTGATGGAATTGAATTATATCTATGTAATTAAACATGAGAATATGATATATAAGTCCATATGACCCACAGGACTTCGAAAGAAAAATTTATACATAGTGCAATACAAAGAAATACAATATTTTAATGTCATTTTCTCACTTTCTTGTGTAATTCATGGCATAAGACTTAGAAGTAATATGAGGCAAGGCTAAAAATCGACGGTGTTACATTTATTGGTATCAGAGCAAAGTTCCAAGCTCTTTAAGGTTGGATATGGCTTGAGGATGTGGTTATAAGGCTATAGAAAGGCTTTGTATAGTTATGTAAAGCCTTGTATGAGACATTTTGGGTGTGTGAAGATAGTTTGTGGCTATGTTTATGATAAGTAAGTTGTAGAATAGTCTTGGAGTAGTTAGTGGATATCAAAAAAGGCTGGCCTTTAGAATAGCTTGAGTAGAGCTAAGGGATTTGATGGCTAGTGCTTGACGAGATATGATAGCTCGCCGAGATCAAAAGCAAGGCTTAAATATGAATAATGATCTTGTTGATATGAAGAGGCTTGTTTGAGAGAGTATGTGAGGCCTAATTCTCCTGCTGGTCATGCTCAGACCATTTCGAGATGTCTCATGTAATGCAAAGACAAGTAAGGATGCAACGTGGTATAAGATGAGACTGTAGCTGCATAAGACTAGTTTAGAGGGGTGGCGAGAAAAAGAATTACCCCTTAGCTACAACACTCAAATGTCTAGATGAATTCTAAAACCTGAAAGGCTAATTCCCTTAAGTTAGAGCTTAAGTTACAAGCTATACTTTTAGAGCCCGATAGCCCAGAGGTGACAGTTAACTATACATGAATAAAGCAAGAGGTAGAACCTTCTAATTTGATGATGGGCTAGATATAGAGGCAATGAGGCTTAGGTTAGTAGCTAAAGATGAAATTCCAATCCATGAAGATGCAAGCCAATTAAAGGCTGTTAGCCATGGCCAATTAACTACTTAGCTGCAATCAATTATTCCAAGAACTAGTAAGGCAATCCAGAGAATTCCTTGCTATGGCTAATACTCAGACAGGAAACTAGGGTAAACTCAAGGCTAATTAGCCACAGTGAATGATGTGTTAGTCGCAGTGAATGACAGTATGAATACCTTGTTGGTCATATTTAAACTAACCTAAGAAATAGGTTGATTAGGGGATCAAACAACCTACAGAGAGTGGGAACCCCTAGTATCAATAGAAAAAAAGAGTAATAAATAGTCATGAAAGGTTAGTAAGAAATCAGTAGGCCTAGCAGTTGAGATGGAGAAAGAGCTCATCACAGAGAAAGTTAGACACAGGGACAATAAGGTTATTGAGAACCACCTCTAAGGCATTAACTCCAACCAAGGGTACTACCCTATAAGGCACTGAATGACAGAATGTTAATGTAGCCTTAAAATTTATGTAAGATAAGGCTACTAATAGTGAGGCACATAGTGAATGGCCTAGAGAGGTGTACCTCATAGGTAAAACCTAAAGATGAGTATGAGTAGCCCAGTAATAGAAGCTTAGAAGAGAATAAGGATAGCTTAAAAAGTACTAAGTATTGTAAGCTATAGCTCTAATGAGATAGGCAGCTCAGACTAAGTATGAGCTAAAGCCTACAGGAAGGTGACCAATAGCATTGTCCAAGTAAGATATGCAGAAGGGGAAATTAATTTGATTGAAAGCCTAGTGAAAGTTCTCTCTGGATCAAAAAAGGAAAGATAAGATAT
Source organism: Erythrophleum fordii (assembly GCA_032878935.1). NCBI lineage: Eukaryota > Viridiplantae > Streptophyta > Magnoliopsida > Fabales > Fabaceae > Erythrophleum > Erythrophleum fordii. The sequence continues at coordinate 17,108,036 of JAVQMF010000046.1, forward strand.
CCTGAGCTAGGGAAACCACTTAATAGTGGTTAGTAAATTCCCTTAGATAAACCCCCTAAGTCATAAAGTATAGTGACAAGGGAAGAGAGGAAGAGTTAAGAAAACTAGCTATAGAAGAGATGCCCTTGTTTTAGTAAAGACTAAATGAATACACTAAGTCCAGAAAGGTGAATAGATGGGGGTCTGATAGCTAGTCAGATAAGCTCCCTAATATGAGAATGAGATGGGGTTAAGGCATATGAGTGATTAGAGCACCTAGTAGAGCATAAGTTTTCAATAAGATAGAGTCCGGACATTGAGAGCACGTGTCTTGGATTGGGTTAGTAAAACCCTAAAATTAGTATACTATGCTCCTAGGGATGAGGCTAAATAGAAAGAAAGCCTAGCTCTGATCTGAACATAGAAGTGAGCTGAGACAAACAGCTAGTACCTTAGTACCCTTAGGAAAAATCAAGAAAGCTAGAGACTACCTAAAGAAGGTGAGTCTTGTGTTATGCAGAGAAAGAGTGTAAGCCATGAGTGCCATAGAATTTAATTCTTGGGATGTTATAAAATAGAACTTTTCTTACTGAGGGATGGTTTAGTTAGAAGTAAAGCCAAAGTATAAGAGAAAATAGACCCCCTTGATGTTACAGAGAGTGAACAAGTAGAGGAAACCAAGAAAAATACAAGTCTTCTTGAGTGCAAAAGAAAACCGAACTGGCAACAGAGATAGCTAATAGTAGAGCATCTTTTCTCCTAAGTAAAAGGATGGTAAAGATTAAAGAAAGAGAAAGTATGACAATGTTCAAGCCGAAGGCATACTAGATTTAGAATAGATATTGAGTCGATGTGCTTGAGTACTTGAGAAAACATACGTGTCCTTAGTATAGATACCTTTCTAGCATGATAATGCTCGAAGTAAAAATAGTTGGGCAATATAAAGTGACCTCAGGATGAAGTAGAAGAAGAGTCTTATTCCCCGAGTATCCTACGAAAAAAAGGGCAAATAAAGAAAAGTATAGGGGAATATTTAAGATTATTGGGGAACTTGTAATATACTAGTAATAGTGGCTTTGAGCTCAGTCATAAGGCACTCGTGTATTAGTGTTTGATATTATGGTTTGCTTACAATAAGGGTTACATGATATTGGGTCTGGCCAACCTAGTAGTAATATAACTTGAGTGTGTAGCACATGATGACATTAATCATCAAAATGTCTCGATAATTGAAAAGTATTCTAATTAGTTAAATAGCGAGATGAGTTAGAAAAGAGAGGTAAAGGGATTCTAGGAATATTAGAATAGTAAGAAAATCATGCAGAGAGGAATCCCTAGTAGAGAATGTTCAGATTCAAATAGCACTAATTCAGTACACATAGCCTGAGTCCCTTATAGTACATGTAAACAAAATGAAAAAGGACCAGTGTATAACCTCTCTCCTACCAAAGATGTTAAGCACACTTAGTGTGCGAGATGCCCTAGTGTTAAAGGCACTCAAAAGCAGAATGCGAGCATAGTCAAAAATTGTGAGATATGATAGGAAAAATAGTTGAGTACAATTATAGTAAGAAAGGAAAGCTTAAGTAAAAAAGGGCTAAAGTGGGAACCTAAGGATTCCACAAGGATCAATGAATGAAAATTAAAATCCTCTTGAGTATCAGTATGATGGGATCCTAGAGAATCAGATGACACAAAACCTACTTCACACGAAGAGTACGATGTACTTCTGAGTTTAGCCTCAGTTATTATGAGCGATGGTTACTAAACTTGGTGAGTATGTGTTTTACTGTCAGATACGGTAATCTTAGACTTTGACGTCTCCCAGAGATTGATCGCAGTAGATCTTAGTGTAGCACAATGGGTTGCAGTAGACCCTAGTAAGTCTCTAAGAGGTTGCAGTAGACCTAGGGGTCAAAGTAGATCCCACAGAGTTACAGAGAGCCTAGTCACAACATGATAGCCCTCTGGTGAGATAACAACCTGAGATAGCTTTTACAAAGCAGTTAGTCTTAAAGACCAGTATAGTTTTAGTTAGCTTTTATCTCAGAAACTAAAGATCTCTTGAGTCTAGTAGACCATTGCCACAAATATATGAAGGCTTTACTCAGATAGTTAGACTACTGACTAGATCTCTTGAGAGATGAACATAGTGCATGGGATAAGGAAAGCAAGAAAATAGCTTTCTAGAGTTAGAGACAGATGAACCACTACCTAGCAGACATTCACCCTGACCGAGGGATAGAAAGATCCCTACATGCTAGACTATGTATTCAGAAAGGGGTCAGGTGCAGCTTTTAAATGAGGTAAGTGGTACAGTACATCTCTAGTGATCGAAACTATAATTATAGCTAGCATCCCACCAGAGCTCAACAGTAGTCAGTGATAATGCTAGTATGAGACACATATGTTAGGCCTATCAGTGTTGAAATGAGAGACTATAAAATGCCACTATAAGTGAGCAAAGAGAGTGGGGAAAAGCCTTAACCTACAAAGACAGATGTAGTAGTAAATAGAGAAATTAGGGTCATTAAAAGTAGAAACTCCTCAAAGGAGTAGTAATCTTAGTAAGTAATTGAAATGTGAGGCCTATGATAGAAAGAAATGCAACTGTAATCATGGGATGAGCTAGTAAGAAAGAACGCAGAGATGGACAATAGACAGTATATCTTAAAACAATAGACAAATAGAAATCACCAATGGCTCTAATGATCAGAAAAGATGATGAGACTTTATGAGAAGCCATTAGGAGGGGATATGAGAGATTTAATATGAAACAAGTTACCTTCTAAGATATGTAAGTGAGTCTACTGAAAAGAACATTAACCCCTATGATCGGGTTAAGACTAACCCAATATGATTAATAAACTCTCCCAGGATAGGCCTCCAGAGTTAGAAATTTCTTTCCCTTATGAAAAGAACTAGCTCATACTTTATAATAATAGAGCCCTCATTAAGGGCTAGTAATGAAAAGTTTCCTGGCTGAGAGAAAATTCAAACTAGTGAAATCGTTGAGAAAAGCGTATAGAGCCAGAAAGAAGAAAAAGAAAAGAGTAGTTAACCAGAAAAGAAAAGAGTAAGAGGAAAACATACCCTAAATTTTGAGAATAAAATTTATTTAAAGGGAGAGAAATGTAATATTTGGTTCTCTCAAAATGAGAAAAAATGCGAGAAACGTAACATACGATTTCTCCGTAAATAAACAAAATTCACTGGATACAAAAGGAAGTCCCTCGAAATGACTTAGTTAAGGTTCCAAAAAATTTAGAAAGCATTCTAGACTCCTAAAAATGAGAATCTTAGGCTCAGACGGAAAGAAAAACGGAGCTAGAATGAAGAAACGAATTGTGACGAAAGATTGACAAAATATAAGGGCATTTTTGTCATTCTCATAGGAGGACTTTTTAAATGAAATTTTTGAGTCTCTGAGGTTTTCATAGGCCTTGAAAATCATGGGAAGTCTCGGGACAATTAAATCCCCTTTGGTGGACGTTTTCCAACATTAGTGTGCCTAAACTTTGATGGATTCATTCAGGAAGGTTTTAGCTCTGATTTGAGTGATTTCAAAGGAATTTTACTAAATTGGGAACCTAAATTTCATAATGGAAAGAACGTTCTCAAAAAGGGGCTAAAATGAGTTAGAAACAAAAATGCCAAAAACGAAGGGCAAAATTAGAATTTTTTAGAAAATGGAAGCTTCTTAAACACTCTTTCAATTTCTTATTTCTTCTCTCCTTCATTTGCACAACCTATTCTGGCCAAAAACTAGAGAAAACACCAGCTCTCTTAGTCGCACCATGGAGGAGAAGAAAGGAAGAGAAAAAGCAAAGAAAAGGTAAGGAATTTCATAGATTTTCATGCTCCTTCTTCTTCCAAACTTGTTCCTCTCCTTTTAAGCTTTCTTTCCTATGGTTTTATTGAAGTTTTTGGATCTGTTTTGAGGGAAGAATAGAGGGAAAAATTCATATTTAAAGAGAGAAGGCCAAGGAAGTGAGAAACACGCAAGTAAACAAGGAAAAACAAGGTAAAATCTTCATCCTATGGTAGCTATTCCTCCCCCCTCCTTCTCCCTATTTTGCCCTATATATGTAACTACAAGAGGGCATGAGTTTTAGGTAGAATCAAGGAAGAATTCCATGAATTCAAGGGAGGAAAGTAAGAATATGCAAAGAAATCTAGAAAAGGCCATTGATTTTCAAGGTAGCAAACCTAGGGTTTCATGGGTTTCCTTGAAAATATGATTTGATGTAATTATTCCTAGGCCTAAATGAATATTTAAATGAGTTCCTAAGATCCCTAGAAGTCTCCTTATATGCAGCTTCCATGTAGAAAACAAAGCAAACTTCCATAGAGACTAAATGGTGCATAGTCTCGACCAAAAGGGGTAGTTTAAATTTTTTCAAACCCATTTTTGAGTCATATATGATGAATGAAAATGAAGAAAAACCTTAGGAAAACTTTTGGAGGTCTAGAAAATGAATTGGTGTCTTAGGTTCTATAATATGACTAAAAGAAGCAACATATATTTAGGCTTTTTATTTTAATTGTGTGATGAATCCAAAAGGCTTAAAAGGAGTCAAGAATCATATATGAAAAGAAAGAATGGGGTCTAGAAGTCATTTGATGGATGTTGCTTCATTAGGTGCATTCTTGGAACTATAAAAGGGTTAATAGACCAAGTTAATGTTTAAGGAAGATGTATGGCCTTAAAATTAACTCCATGAACCTAATTTGCTTCTATTAATTGTGATTAGGCCAAGAGAAATGATCTCCACCTTCTTGAGTGTGTGAGGTCAAGGTAGAGGATTCAAGACTTAAGGAAAAAGTGTGTAAATACAAGCAAGGTAGCTCTCTCCACCTTCTCTCATGCATAGATTTGTGCTTACATTGTCTTTGAATGTGTGTATATATGTTTTGAGCTATGAAAAGTATTTTAGCATGAGCTTTTATTCTATGGTATCATGATGATATTTTATGCATTCAAATGATGTTTTATGTGCTTGTCTTGGTTTGCTTGGTATGGAGAAGCCAAGAACTCTCTAGCCATGTTGAGGATGAGCCAAGAACCCTTAAAGTTTGTTGAGACAAAGTAAAGAGTCTCCCAAAAATGAGATTAACTCCCAAGAGCAAGGTTGAGTTGAAAACCTCTTAAAGAAAATGGGTGAGTGATAATTGCTAATTTTCATATATTTTTCCTCTTCTAATTAGGCATTTTGATTTTAAATTTTAGCTTAAAGCATTTTAATTGGAGGATAATTGAATTCAGTAGCCATTTCTATATTTTAGGAGTTAATTTGCAAAATTTTGGAATTTTAATGCATAAATCTTTTTAAATGAAATTTGCAAATATTCCTATTTCATCTTTTCCATTCTTTTTGTGCAGAATTTGTATCTCTTGCTATGGTTTTGAAATAGAGAGAAGAGGAAACCACATGCTGAAGGATTTAAGAAGGCATAAGTCAACTCCAACACCCTTGATTTCATTTATTCACTTTCACATGCTTCATTTTAAGCTAAACTCTCCACATGTGCAGCACAACTTCCACGTAGCAAGTAGGCCACATACACTCACATAAATACACGTCCTTTTCATATACATACACATGCATAGCCATGGGTTCCAGCAAGAAAAGCCACGTGCAATGGTGTGATGAGAGCTGATGGTAAAGCCATGAGCTGGAGAATAGGAAGAAACATGCGAAGAAGAAGGAACTCGTGTAGAAGGACCTGAGGAAATAAAGAATGTAGCTTTAGGCATGGGAGAAAAGTGAAGGAAAAATGTGGAAGAATCATATGAACATGACACAGATCTAATGCTAAAGGAGAAAGGTCTCGAGTTTCACATAAAAGAAGCTGGAGCATGTGGAAAGGAGGCTGGGTTGAAGGAGCTTGGAAGTAACACAAAAGAGGAGAAGCAAGCGAAGAGGAGGAAGAATGAGTTGGAGAATATAATCACAAGCATCAACTTCTCATATAAAACCAGACACAGAGGCAACATGGAGAAGAAGAAGCACGCATGAAGAGAACCACATGAGGGAGATTTAAATGAAGCTCATGATCAAGAAAAGAATGAAGCAACGAGCTAGGCATAAGGTTTTTAAACTACAGAAGTCACGTGGAGTAGAAACCAGGGATGCAATCTCTAGATTTTGAAGAAGAAGAAGCTTTGGGTTGATGAGGAAAGATTTAAATGAAGAAATCTCACTTGGAGAACATGTAGAAGCTATAGTTTAGTGAGGATAAAAGCGAGCTAGAGCTGATGTATGCAGAGTGTGTTATTGTAATAAAGAAATCTCACATGGAAATGACATAAATAAAGCCATGGGATGACATGAAGAAGCTGAGAATGAGAGGAATAAAGAAGAACGTGGGAATATGAATGATGTGGAAATAATGTATGTGACCATAGGTTGATGTAGTCTGTTCATGTGCAGCTGAGGTAACATGTAAAAAGGTAGCACACGTGATTAGTAAATGGAAATAATGCAAAGGAGTCATGCACACACAAGAGAATACGTGGGCTACATGACACACAAAAAGAAGAAGCTAAGCATGTGAAGAATAAAAGCAACATATGATCATTTAAATAAAAGAAAAGAAAAAGGAGGCAACGCTAAATCCATCAAATAAATATTCCAATTAGAGACATTCCATCCCGTCGAATAAATAACACTCCATCCATAACACACTTCGTCCATTCCATGTTGTAGCCATTTTCCTATTCCATCATCTTCCATTGCACCTCCAATGAAGCTTTAATCTCTATCTTGTGATTAGCTTGGAAGACAACCTTAGTTGAAGCTTGAGTCCATGGAATTGCAAAGGAATTTTGGCTAAGATGTTCTCTTTTTCTTACATTTCCCCTTATCTCGTATTATCTTAGTTAAGGTTATATTTGATTGGGAATTTGTATTGTCTACAATTAGTGGCTGGTTAGACACAAATTAAGATATTGTTTGACTAATTATTTGATTGATTTAGTGTTGAATTTTTCATTATTATCTAATTTCCCATGTATGCCATCAAGGTATTCGATGAAATGCATGAGTGAGATTATAGGCTTGATTATTTGATTTAAGGATTCCTTTGAGTTTAATTGGTTAATTACACATCTTAGGGTGATAATTCAAAGGCTAATTAATTGATTGATCAATCAACTTGAAGTGGTCGTTGATCCTAATGAGAAGAGTTAACAATATAACGTAGAATTGAGATTTCAATACAACATTACTTTGTTAATCTCTTGATTCTTGAGTGGTAACCCAAGATAACTTATTATGGACACAATTAGGGACTCTTAGGCCAGAATTAATCACAATTGGATTAGGATAACGATAGTGGATACTAAGGAATAAATTCAAAGTTAGTCACAAACCCATTATCAACCATAATTTGTGCAATTAGTAGAGTTTAGGAACTTTATTTCAATTTAATTCTAGTTAGTCTAATTAGATTAAAAACCCCCAAAATTAGGTAGTTCTAGGATCCTTTAATACTTAGAAAATCTAATTAAACATTAAACCATATTTCCAAAGGAGATGACCTAGGTTGTGCCACTAAGTATAAAATTTAATTTAACTTAGTTTTATTTTGAGGGTTGCGCAATACAACTCGTTAAAATTTGGCGCTATTGCTGGGAAGTTTAGTTTTTTAATTGTTTGAAAGGGTTTCTTAGTATTTTTTCCTTATTTTTGCTGTATTTTTGTTTTGTTTTTCCCTTGTTTTGAAGTTGGATTTTGGACATTTTGGTTGCTTGAACTGATTTTGCTGCTTGCTGGAATTTTTGTTTAAAGTGCTTAGAAAATTATTAAACTTTGGTTTCCAAGGTTTTTGGGTGTTTTAAGCAAAAGTAATAGCATTGCTATTAGGTGCACCACTTTTTGGCCAACTTGCAATGTTTTAGGCACTTTTTCTAATTTTTTGGTATTTTCTCAAATTTTCTAGGATTTTTCTAATTTTTCTAGATTTATTGTTTTAATTTTTCTTTGTTGATTTTTGTGTTCCTTCCTAGTTTTTACTTATCTAATTGGTTTATGACAAGAACCTTTGGTGAGAAATTAATTGATTTGGATCTGGAAATTGAAAAAATATTTAGAAGACAAGTAAGGATTAAGAAGAACAAAATAATGTAGGAATCAGTAGTCCTACTTCTTCTTCTTTTGATTGTGTGCAAGGAATTGATTATGTACTTCAATTTGTTGGTGATAATATAGCTGAACAAGATTAAATGAATGCTAACATGAATATGCATGTTCAGGCTAACTTGAATTAAATGCAAATTTAAATGATAACATGCATGCCAGAACCATTAGAGAATTGACAGCTCCTAATGTGCATTATCAAAATCTTTGTATACAATACCTAGAATTAGATGCAAATTTTGAGCTTAAATCTGGTTTGATTCATTTACTTCCTAAATTTCATGGACTTCCAGGAGATGACCCTTATAAACATCTGAAGGAATTCCATGTTGTTTGCTCTACTATGAGGCCATAGGGAGTCTTAAAAGAATAAATTAAGCTCAGACCATTTCCTTTTTCCTGGGATGGTTTAGCCAAGGACTGGTTGTACTATCTACTCTTTAGTGCCATCACTTCTTAGGACCAACTAAAAAGGCTCTTCTTAGAAAAATTATTTCTTGCTTTTTGCATTGCATCAATAAGAAAGGAAATATGTGGGATTAGATAGAATGGTGGAGAGACTTTGTATGAGTACTGGGAAAGATTCAAGAGATTGCTAGCTAGTTGTCCTCACCATCAAATTTTTGATCAGCTACTTATTCAGTACTTCTATGAGAGATTATTGAACATGGATAGAAACATGATTGATGCTGCCTCCGGTGGAGCCTTAGGTGATCTGACACCTACAAGGGCTTGGGAGTTGATTGATAAGATGGCTTAAAATGCTCAGCAATTTGGTTCTAGATCAACGCAGATAGTAAGAGGAGTCAGTGAGTTGTATGCTTGATAAACACATTTTTCTATATATTTATTCTCCTAAACTTGGGCATTTTAATAATGAATTATGGCTTTAAGACTTTAATTAGATAAAATTTTATTTTAGCATCCATTTCTATATTTTAGGAGTTAATTTGCAAAATTTTGGAATTTTAATGCACAAATCTTTTTAAATTAATTTTGTGAATATTCCTATTTCATCTTTTCCATTCTTTTTGTGTAGATTTTTAATGGGTAATTAGAGCTTTAATAGAAAATTGAATTGAAGAAGAGCAAGAGAAGAGATGGGCTTCATGTAACACCCCGAAATTAATTAAGGTGTTAATCATGGATTAAGGTTAATTAAGGATAATTAATAGAGGATAATTGGGCAAGTTAGTGAATAGGTATTCTAGAGAGATAAATTGTTAATCTGGGTTAAGAATTTATTTGGGATAGAAACTTCACCTAGGCCCAAATTAATGAATCATGATAAGAGGCTAATGGAGGCCTAATGAATTAGAGGCAGACCCAAACTAATTTAATGAGATAGAGGCCCAAGATTTATCTTGTATAGGCTCAATTAAGTAGCCCAATTACCCTTGTGCAGACCCAAGCCCTTGAGCCCTTCAAGTTTGGCCCAAAACCCATAAAACTTCAGTAACCCAATGTATTAAACTGGCCCAAAATAATTCTGCAGCCCAACAAGTGAAAACTAGCCCAATAAGCTAAAGTCTGAAGCCCATTTGAACTTGGACCTTAGAACAACCCATAACCTATTTTTGACCCAACTTAAACCCATGTAAAACCCTAATACTTCAGCCACTTATCCCATTTGCTGAAACTCAAAAGTGAAATTCGGAGGTGGAAAAGGAGGCTAGGGTTTGGGGCAAAAATTCTGCATTTTCACACACTTAGAGCAAGATTTAGCTAAGGTAATAGTTATACAACTTAACCCCCTCATCTTTCTCTTTAATTTGGTCTGATTAGTTTTCATTTGGAGGATTTTCACCTTACCCAAAATCTGAAATGTGGTTATTTGGGGTTTTCTTGATGAAATTCGTAGGTTGAGGCTAGGGCTGACATTAGGTGAGTTTAAACCCCTCATTTTGATGCTTTCTTTGATGGTTTGAGACCCCCATAGCTTATTTATATTATGGGTATTAATTTGGTACAAATTTGCTTAGGATTTTGGGTGAAACATTGAGAATTCTGGTGGGAGATACTTGAATCCGAATTTGGGAATTGTGGTGGCTGTTGCGAATTTTTCTACAAGCGAGGTAACCAGGGTTTATATTAATTCCATGCATGTATCTATTTTAATTTCATATTTACTGTATATGAATGATTTGAAATGCTGAATGAATTGGTTGGCTGTCTATTGTATGATGATTGGACCTTGTGAGTCCATGGTGGAGCTGTGGTGCGGCTGCCACCTGTGCATGTGCTACGATCGAGCACCGGGTATGATCAACCCCAGATGCACTGAGCCCTGGTTGTGCTCAATAGGGAGTAGGTGCCGTGGACGGGCCTCTCCCGGTGTTAATGGCCTTTAACATGTTAAATATATGATTGCTAGTATGGGATAGTAATCATGATAGCCTAATTGTTTCATTTACTGAGATGACTGATATGACTCTGATGTTGATTTTGATTCATGCACATATGATAATTAAATTGGATTATATGATGGAATTGTCATGGTTACTGAGATGTGTATCTCACCCCGTTTTATGGGATTACAATTTCAGGTGAAGGTTCCTCGGGTAAGGATAAGAGCAAGCAAGTGGATGAACATCCATGAGCTGAGGCCTAATGTGGGGAGGCTACACTTGGTCTGAGTGTAATAAGGTAGATGCTACATTTTTGTTTAGTCTTGTATAGCATCATCATGTATCTGTATTGCCAAGTGTAGGCTCACACATTTCATTTATTGAGGATGTATGTATTGAGGGGTTAGACCTCATCTTAATTTAGTAATTGTTGTATGGACTCATGATATCTGCTGTAAATGATGCTGAACTATAATATTGTTTATCAATGGAAATGTAAGCCTTGAGATATTGATATGAACCCCTAATGTATGGAGCCCCCATTGATTGAGTATTTAAGGATAGATGTTGGTAGTTCATGTATAATCTGTTGTTGTTACTTTGTAAACTTGCTGATAGAAGGTAATTAGAGGAAGGAAATGGGCATATAAGTTTTGAGTTGGTAATGGAAGCATAGCTAAATAAATAAGGTAGATAAATGCCATTAGAGCCATATAAAATGAGGGGAAGTGACCTTATAGTGTCCCTAAGAAGAGAAATGGAGTGTAGAGGGTGAAATATAGGGAAAATAGCTACAGAAGGGAGTCACGCCGCGGCCAGGAAGGCTTTGCCGCGGCCTAGGAAGTGACAGTGGCGAGGGACGCCGCGGCTTGAGAAATCTTGCCGCGGCGTGGAGTGAAAATAATCGCCCAGGGGGTGACAGAACGTAACCTCGCCGCGGCGCAAGAAGTCTCATCGCGGCGCAAGTCGAGGAAATTAATTAGGAAGGTTACAGTAGCAAAACTCGTCGTGGCGCCACATAAGTTGGCCGCAGCGCAGAGAGCAACTTGGCAGCGGCGCAATAGTTCCAGGCTGCGGCGCAAGGTTAAAAACTTAGTTTTCGAGCTCCAGAACCTAACTTAGCCGCGGCGAAGAGATCCCAAGTCGCGGCGCAGGTCCCTAAACTCCTATATTTGACCTAGAAACTCTAATTTCAGTAAGGCTAATGTTAGGGAATAGCATGGGGACATTGGTGGGATATTTTTGTGGGTTGAATTTGATTAATGGATGAATCCTAAACCTTTAATGATGGTACAACCCTTTTATGCATGTTCCCGTTATGGTTGTTAGTTGATGATCCTAGTAGTATCAAGGTTTAAATTTCTCTATATTTTATTAATGTGATTAGTTGCAACGACTCCAAACCTTGATCATTATTTATTAATCATGTATTTAACTATAATTACCGATGTTAAAACTTAGGGTCGTCACACTTCAAGTATGCTAGTGTGCAATCTCAAAAGGAAATAATTTCCACAATTTGAATGCATTTGTTTGTAAGAATATAAAATAAAAAAAAGGAATATGAGAAGAATAAAAAAATGAATGAGATGAATGAGCTGCGATTTAAGCACACACACACGAGCTATCCATGTGGCCACATTACACTTCAACCACATACATACACTAACATGAGCTCGTTCATCCACATAGAAGCATAGAACACACTCATGCATATCCCTTCAAACACTAACACATAGCTCCAGTTGCTTTCCATTCACCCACATTGGCAACATCACTTAAAGCTTCAAGCATATCCATGCATACTTATAACTTTTCCATTCACACCCCGTCACACTCAAACACACTAACACATTACCTTGGGTTCCACACTCACGTAAAACATATGTCACATGGCTGGATATATCACACACAAAACACATCCAAGGGTAGTAGAAGTTACTTGGAAGGAAACAGATTTGGAAGTAATGAGCAGATGAAAGAAGTCTCGACCTTTGGTGTATGAATCAAGAAGAAGCAGGCCATAAGTTTCATGCATGGTTCCACATAGTAGCACATCCCCATGTCATGAGGAAGTAGCTCAGGTTTGAAGGCTCGAGTTTCTGGTTTAAGAAAGAAGGAAGTAACATGGTTAGAATAGGGGAAGGAAAAAAACACGATAGAACAACACTATGGGATGGTGTGAAGAAAATGAAGGCAGCTCACATGGAGAAGAAGCTTGTGAACAAAAGAAGCATAAAGAGTAGGCTCGAGCTGAAAGAGAAGCAAAGAAGCTGACATAGAAATCATGTAAAGGCAACACAAAAGAGAAGATTTCCACGGGTTGAAGGAGCTTTCGAGAAAAAGCTCAGCTGGAGGAGTTACTGGGCTGAATAAATGATACAAAAAGAAACGAAGAAGCATGCAAAGCTGACGTGGGAAGCTTAGGCTAAAGATTAAATGAGGATGTGAAATAATGCAAAGGTTGGAGCTGGGACAAAAAGAACAATGTGAGCTGAGGGTTAGACAGCAACGTGAAAAACGACGAGAGACAGAGCTATGGGTTGATTTGTATTAATGAAACACGTGAATGGAGCATGCAAACCCACACTTATACACTCATGAAGGAACACATGGAGCTGACATGGAAAATGAAAAAGAAGTAGCATATGAAATGATTAAATGACCACGTGAGGAAGGGGAATTAATTCGAGCAAGCTTTAGGAGGCAGGGAGGATTCCATTCATCGTCATTCATTCCATCACGCCATCAGAACACACTCCATTCCTCTCCACGCCATTTTCATCCATCTTCCTCTACCAATCCTTTATCACCATGACGCACTAATTCTACCTTGTGGCTAGCTAAAAGAAGACCCTTAGAGAAGCTTGAATCCATGGATAGAGCAAAGGAATTTTGGCTAAGATTTTCTCTTTTTCTTGCATTTTCCCTTTTCTTGTATTATCTTGGTTAAGGTTATATTTGATTGAGAATTTGTATTATCTATAATTAATGGCTGGTTGACACTAATTAGGATATTTTTTGATTGATTTAGCACTGGATTTTCATTATTCTCTAATTTCCCATGTATGCCATCAAGGTGTTCGATGAAATGCATGAGTGAAATTATGTGTTTGATCATTTGATTTGAGGATTCCTTAGTATTTGGTTAGTTAATTAAACATCCTAGGGTATTGATTCAAAGGCTAATTGATCAATTAGTTAATCAAATTAAGTGTTCATTGATCTTAAAGACAAGAATTGACAATTTGATGCAGAATTAAGGCTTCAATTCAACATTAGATTGTTAATATCTTGATTCTTGCATGGTAACCTAAGATATATTTGCCATGAATACAATTAGGAACTTTTAGACTAGAATAATCACAATTAAATTAGGATAAGGATAGTGGATACCAAGGAACGAATCTAAAGCTAGTCACAAGTCTATCATTCAACCATAATCCATACAATTAGGTAGTAAGTCATTTTAATTCAATTTCATTTAACTTAGTTTAATTAGATCAAAAACCCTACTAAATTAGGTAGTTCTAGAGTCCTTTAACACTTAGAAAACCCAATTAAACATTAAACTCCATTTCTAAGGGAGATGACGTAGGTTATATCACTAGCTATATAAATTTTACAACCTAATTTTATTTTGAGGGTTGCGTAACATGACCCATCAATGCTCCATACTATGATCAGAGAATTGAGATCAAGATTAATGCAATGTCTTCTGTGCTCCAACAGCTTGCTTTAGCTTAGTAGCAGCCACAGTTATCCTTTACTCCATCTCAGACTTGTACACCACAATTTTATCCTACTCAGACATATTCCTATCCATAGTGTTATGCACCTAGGCAGACATCTACCTCTACTTCCTTGGTGGGACCCCTGCGTGATATATGTTGTTTGGCCACACATGCTACTAATCAGTACCTTATGTTAGAGGACAGGGTAAAGACTTGTGCTGGGATGTTTCCAGTCAGGCCAATGCAACAAGGGCAACAAAAATATGATCCCTATTCTAATACATACAATCCAAGATGGAGGGATCACCCCAACTTAAGATATGGGAGAGGGCAACATCAGAATAGATATGATGTTGCAAGACCTAGTGCACAGTCCTCCTAACCTATGAGGCAGTCAGTTCCTATACAAGAGGAACTAAAGAGAGGAAATAATATGGAAGACATGGTGAAGCATCTTATAGAGAATAATGCAAAAATCACACAACAATTGCAGTAACAATAACAGTAGTTTTAGACAAGCATGTAAAATTTAGAAAGAAGGGTTGATACTCAGTTAGGCCAGTTTGCTACCTCTCTCAATGAGGTGAAATCTTAGGGTTCAGGCCAATTACCATCAATTGTCAATCCAAGGAATAGTAGCAATGTTAGTGCCATCACTCTTAGGAGTGGAAAGGAAGTCCAGGGATCCTTAGATACCATTACCATGGATAAGCTGGCATCATAAAAAACACACATCGCACTAGATAAGCCTAACAAAGAAGAGGAGCCAAAGAAGATTTTACCTTTTCCACATAGACGTACCTTAGGAAAGAGGCAAACTAAAGCAGAAATTGAGAAAGAAATTCTTAAAACTTTCAAGAAGGTTGAGGTCAATATGCCTTTGTTAGATGCAATCAAGACCATCCCTAAATATGCTAAGTTTCTCAAGGAAATATGTACTAACAAGAGGTGGCTAAGAGGGAATGAAAAAGTCAATTTTGGTAAGAATATTTTAGCACTTATACAGCCAATAATTCCCACTAAGTGTCAAGATCCAGGCATTTTTATAATTCCATACACTATTAGGAGTTTTGAGTTTTCTGATACTTTGATTGATCTTAGTGCTGCTATAAATGTTATGCCTAAATTAGTGTATTTATCCTTGAAGATGGGAAAGCTGAAACCTACTGGAGCGGTTGTGTAATTGGCAAATAGAAGCATTGCTTATCCTTTAGGAGTGTTAGAGGATGTTCTGGTTAAGGTAAAGGATTTGATTTTTCCAGCTAATTTTTATGTCCTTAACATGGAGCATGATAGATATAGATCTAGTGGACATGCCCCATTCATCCTAAGTAGACCTTTCTTAAAAACTGCCAAAACAATAATAAATATGCATGAGGGTACTCTTCAAATGGAGTTTGCTAGCAATGTGATACAATTTAATATATTTAATTCCATGAAACACCCCTGTGATGATAACTTTATTTTTAGTATCAGCCTAATTAATATGCTAATTGATAATGCCAGTGCTGATTTTAGGGACAGTTTATTGATTGATAGCTGTGATATTGCTGACTTGGATGACTCTCTTGATTGTATATGTTCTAGAACACTATATGTGATATATGTAATCATATTGGTGCTTTTATTGAGAATAGTGAGTTCCATACATGTATTAATTATCATGATTCTGTGATCTCTTCTATTTGTGATGATTTCACTGTTAGTCAGCCTATGACTGATTTGGATGATTATATTGGTCTAAATCATTCTTCTTGTTCGAGAGATGATGTGTATGCTGTTGTTTTCCTTGATTACTCTAATGTTACTGGATTTACTGATTCTCAAGATATGTTGCATGTTAATGTCACTTCTGGATATGTTGATTGTGCTAGTTCATCTATTTCCACTCTTACCTTGCCTATTGATAGTGGTATTGTTGTATAACTAGTTCACCTACTAGTGATACAGATATTGCTATTACTGTTGATTCTCTTGTTGATATTCCTTCTGTTGATGTTCCCAAAGATGGGAAAGTTGTTTCTTCTATTTATAAGTTGTCTAAATAGGTATTTGGCATGGAAGAGATTGAAATGAAATCACTTATACCTTCGGTTGAGCAAGCTCCTACCTTAAAGCTCAAACCACTACCAAGTAATCTCAAGTATACCTATTTGAAGAAAGATGAGAAGCTTTCGGTGATTGTAGCTAGTGATATTATTCCAGAAGAGGAAGAAAGGCTTCTAGAGGTCTTGAGGAGGAGAAGACAAGTAATAAGGTAGACCTTGGCTGACATACATGGCATTAGCCCTTATACATGCATGCACCGAATTTTGTTAGAGGATGAGGCAAAGCCAGTAAGGCAACCTCAAAGGCGACTGAACCCACTTATTCTGGATGTAGTTAAAAAGGAAGTTTCTAAACTTTTATCTGCTGGTATTATATATTCTATTTTTGACAATCAGTGGAGTAGTCCTATGTAGGTGGTTCCAAAAAAATTAGGGATCACAGTTGTCTGAAATGAGAATAATGAATTGGTGCCCCCTCGTGTACAGAATAGTTGGAGGGTTTGCATTGACTATAGGAGGCTTAATTTAGTCACTAGAAAGGATCATTATCCCCTCTCTTTTATTGATTAGATGTTTGAGCATTTAGCTAGGAAGTCTCAATACTATTTTCTGGATGGATTTTTAGTTATTTCCAGATATGCATAGCCCTGAAGGATCAAGAGAAGATGACGTTTGCATGCCTATTTAGAATATATGCCTACAGATGAATGCCTTTTGGTCTTTGCAATGCCCTTGGAACTTTCCAACAGTGCATGATTTCCATCTTTAGTGATTTTTTGGAACATTGTATAGAAATTTTTATGGATGATTTCACTCTATATGGGAATTCTTTTGATGATTACTTGTGTAGTCTGGATAGAGTCCTAGCAAGATGCATAGAGAAGAACCTTGTACTTAATTTTGAAAAGTGTTATTTTATGGTTTGAAAAGGCATTGTATTTGGGTCATATTATATCTGAATAGGGCATAGAGGTTGATAATGCTAAGATAGATGTTGTCACTTCTTTGCCATACCCGACATGTGTTCGGGAAGTCCAGTCTTTTCTAGGTCATGCAGGTTTTTATAGAAGATTCATTCAGGATTTTAGTAAAATTGTTTTGCTATTATCTAAGCTGTTACAAAAGGATGTTGATTTTCATTTTGATGATGCATGTAAAATAGCTTTTGATGATCTTAAGAAAAGATTGACTTCCCCACCCATTATTCAACCCCCTGATTGGAACCTCCTATTTGAGCTTATGTGATGCTTCTAATTTTGCTGTAGGTGCAGTTTTAAGCCAGTGAGTGAATAAAAGGTCCCATGTGATAGCTTATGCATCCAAGACTCTAGATGGGGCCCAAGCAAATTATACAACTACTGAAAAAGAGTTTCTTGCTATTGTTTTTGCTTTGGATAAATTTAGATCTTATTTGCTTGATACTAAAGTCATTTTTTTTACTGATCATGCAGCCTTAAAGTACTTGCTAAAGAAGCCTGATGCAAAGCCAAGATTAATCAGATGGATGCTTTTACTTCAAGAATTTGATATTGACATCTGGGATAAAAGTGGAGCTAAAAACTTGGTGGTAGACCACTTGAGTAGAATTAAGGCTCTAAAGGTAAATTCCTTACTTATTGATGATGATTTCCCTGATGAGCATTTGTCTGTTGTGCATAGTTTCTACCCATTGTATGCAGATTTAGTGAATTATCTAGTTAATTCTGAACTACTTGTTGATTTGAATAAACATCAATTGAATAAGTTTAGGAGTGAAGCTAGGTATTATATTTGGGATGATCCATACTTATAGAGATTATGTAGTGACAAAGTGATTAGACATTATGTGCCTGATATAAAATTTGATTTTGTTTTGAAATTTTGTCACACACTTGTATGTGGAGGTCACTTTAGTCCAAAACACATAGCTAGGAAGGTTCTATATAGTGGATTGTATTGGCTTACATTGTTTCGTGATGCCTGTAATTTTTGTAAAAGATGTGTCAGGTGTCAATAAACAAGTAGCATATCTAGGAGAAATGAAATGCCACAGCATCCTATTTTATTTTATGAAGTCTTTGATGTGTGGGGCATTGATTTTATGAGACCTTTTCCTACTTCTTTTGGCTCTGCATACATCGTATTGGCTATTAATTATGTTTCGAAGTGGATGGAAGCAAAACCCACTAGGACTGATGATTCTTCTATGGTTGTAAAGTTTGTTCGCTTTTACATTTTCTACAAATTTGGCATCCGTAGAGCTATTATCAGTGACCAGGGCACTCATTTTTGCAACCGAAGTTTGCACAGCTTGCTTAGCAAGTATGGTGTTGTGCATAAAGTAGCTACTCTATATCACCCTCAAACAAATGGCCAGGCAGAGATTTTTAACCGGGAGGTGAAGCAAATTTTGGAGAAAACAGTGCAGCCGAACAAGAAAGATTAAAGCAAACGGCTAGATGATGCACTTTGGGCCTATAGGACTGCCTACAAGACTCCTATTGGCATGTCACCCTATCGACTGGTATTTAGGAAAGCTTGTCACTTACCGGTAGAAGTGGAGCACAAAGCTTACTGGGCTGTGAAGAAATGCAATTTGGATTTGAATGGAGCAGGATCTCATAGAAAATTTCAACTCTAAGAGCTTGAAGAGATCTAGTTGGAAGCTTATGATAATGCAAGGATCTATAAAGAAAAGACAAAGGCATTTCATGACAAGATGATTGCAAGAAAGGAGTTTTTAGTTGGCCAAAAAGTTTTACTTCACAAATCCCGCTTGAAGCTTATGTTAGGTAAACTTCGTTCTAAATGGGAAAGTCTATACATAGTTTTTGATGTTTTCCCTTCTGGGGTAATTGAACTTTTGGATAAGCAGACGGGAGCTAAATTCAAAGTTAATGAACATCGATTTAAGCACTTTCATGAAAGAGTTCCAAAGGATGACAAGGAGGAGCTCTAACTTCATGACCCACCCTAATCCTCGGTTGGACCCTTTCGCTTTCCCCTTTTATATTGTGTTGTCTTTTTATTGATTGGATTGTGTGCTGGCATTGTGGACAATGCAATATTTAAGTGTGTGGGGGATACAAATAAAATTTTTAGTTTTGCTTTGTTTTGGTTAGTTGATTTTTCTAGTTTCTAGTTATTTAGTCTTTTGTTTTATTTTTGAAGTGTTGAACTTTTGTGTTATTTTTCAGTTTTTGAAAAAAAAAAAGAAAAAAAATAACTGTGCTTTTTGTGGAAGTTGTTGGTATTAAGGGGATCATAGCTTTGATATTTCTTGATTTGATAGAGAATTGATTTTGTGTTGAGAATACAAGTGAAGTGGCAATTAGCTTTGTTTTAATGAAATTTGGTGATGGTCAATTTACCTTGTGAGATTTTTGACCCAATTGCTTATTCATTTCTAGTGTGTATCCCCTATCTTACTTTTACTTTAGAACTTAGCTTGAATCTTATTCAAGGCCACATTTATTCATTTGCCATGCATGAAAAGGATTAAGGCATTTATTGTTGTTTTGTTTTAGCTAAAGCCAAAAAGCTATCCTATATGGTTTAATCCATTTGCTTTACCCTTTTTGAGCCATATATGTTTCCTTTTTGGCCTTTTAGCCATAAAAACAAACAAATATTCTTCCTACCTTGATTAGGATGCTTTTGATTATTAAGGGCAATATATCTTGTTAAGGTAGGTGGAGGTGCATTTTTAACATCATTTATAGGCCGTTTGTTTGTTCCTCCTTGGAAATATTCCAAGAAAAAGATAGAGGAGAAAAAAAATATAAATTAAAAAAAGAAAAGAAAAGAAAAGAAGTAAAGCAAAAAAAAAGCATTTGAAATGTGAAAAAAGAAGAAGGAAAAGGAAAAAAAGTTATTCTCTTAGTGCATATTTTTGTTTGTGGTAATTAAGGTCTTAAAATGCACTTGCATTCCCTTCTTATTCTTGTTTTAATACTCTTGATTATTTTTAAGCATCCTATTTGCATTTTGAATTTCCTTCATTCTTTTGTTTACCACTTCTTTCATTCCTGGGCCTACATTACAACCATAATAAAGACCTTTTGATTCATTCATTAGCATTTGATTTTGGTGGTGGAGATGTAGATAATTGCCAAGCTTATGGTAGTAAAGTTAGATGGGATGGAATTTGAGGGAAGCACTTTATCTTAAACATTAAAGAGTAGAGTGATAAATACTAATCCAAGTGAGGGACTTTCATTGCATTTCATTTTTGTTAAGTGTATTACCATAGTACTTGTTGCATTGATGCAAGTGATATGACTTGGAGAATTGAGCTATTAATTTGCTTTGAGCTTCCTTGTACTAAGTGTAACACCATAAATTCTAGCTTATCTCATGTCTTTTCATAACTTGATATCATAAATCATTTAAGCTTTGCATGAAAAGGGTGAGAAAATAAGGAATATTTTTGCGTTGCGTCGTATCTAAAAATTCATTTTGGTGTCACGTGGACTATGTGAGCTCATGCTATGTGTCCTAATATTTAATTACATCATTACAACTTGTTTACATCCCAAAAACATGCCTACAACCCATGAAAATCGAAATGGAGCATGAAAAATGGGAATTCATTTTCGGCCAGACTTGGCCTCTTTTCTGGGAAAACTTTGGAAACTCATAACTAAATATAGAAAAATAGAAACAATAAAATCTTGGTCATTATAGAAAAATTAGGATGTCTACTTAATACTAAAAATGTGTCTAGATCATAACACGCATCATGGAGGATGTTTGACATCCGAAAAACCATAGAGGTCACTGGCTGCCTGGGCTGCTGTTCAGATTACTGATACAAAATTCTGAAATTCATAACTAATTCTATAAAAATTGAAATCACATAAATTTGGTCATTATGGAAATATTAAAATATTAAATTGATGCTAAAAATAATTTTAGAATGAAACAGATACGTTTAGCCATTGGAATCCTGTGTAACAATAACTGAACTCCTGGGGCACCACTACTACTGACAGCCATCTTCAAAAATGCATAACTCTTTTCTCAGACCTCCAAATGAGGTGATCTCAGTGGCTACAGAAAGATTATGACCTCTAGTTTATTAATAAAAAATTTCACAAGCATTGGACACCATTTTGCTATCAGGTGACACAAAACATAAAACTACTAGTATGAACAATGCCCATACCAGAATCAATAGAAAATCCTAACATTAAAAATTCATCAAATATTCTCTAAACCTCAGAAAATTATGTTCTTTAGCTTCCCAAAAATATCTCAATGAGACCTAATTTTATGCCAAATTTCAGAGCAAGAATAACTCATTTGGCTAAAAAGTGACTTAGGGTTCCATTATAGTTAATTTTGGCTCCATATTGGGTACCAAAGTTGCCAAATAGATTTCCCTTAGTCTTGGCACCTTTAGGGAAAGTTTAAAAGCTCATTTAAGACTTGTGTGAGCTACCCAAATAGTTCCAAATCTCATGCATCTCATTTTAGCCATTCAACCCACACTTATGCATATTTCCATCAAACTTCCATAATGCATAATTGGACATTCAAAACTCAAATTATATTCTAAAGTTCATACATCATATCCATGGCTTTAAACATTACATAATAGTATATTTACATATGCCTCAAGGTTCATTGTACATATACAACATCATATACAATATGAACCATCACTATGGTTCCAAAATGGACAAAACCATGCATAAGCTTGTCAATCTTTCCTCTTCATGGTTGTTGGCTTCCTTCACCATAATTATTTGGTCCACCTAGCATGTTAGATCATTGGAGAGGAGGGGATGAGATTCAAAGAATCCCAATAGCTCATCTCCCATTCAATCATATATAGTATATGCAAAGCAAACTTTTCAAATGCTTGCATGGTGAAAATATAAGACATACACATTTTAAAAACAATCTTGGCATGTGAATCAATCATACAACACATCGAAGAGCTCACCAAGTGCTTAGATTGGCCTCACACTTCTCCTCATGGATTTTGGACTTGCCTCACCCATTCTTTTAAGAGCTTTGGACTCAACCATACTCTTGGAAGCTAACTTTGCTTTTGGGAGACTCTTTACTTTGTCTCAACCAAGTTTAAGGGTTCTTGGCTCATCCTCACCAAAGGGAAGAGTTCTTGGCCTCTCCACACTCAAGCAAACTCATACAAATATCATGTAAACATTTGAAAGCATAACATGGCATCAAGAAGCATAATATGTAAAGGCATGCTAGCATACTTTTTCATAGCTTGAAAATACACATACACATATTCTAAAACAAGCTAAGCACACATCCATGCATGAAAGAAGGTGGAGAGAGCTACCTTGTACACAAGCACACACTTTTCCTTTAGGATTCAAGCCTCCTCTTTCGGCAACACACCCACAATTTAGTGGAGATGATTTCTTTTGGCCTAAATACAATATATGGGAGCCAAATAAGTGCATGAAATGATTTCTAGGGCCATGCAACTTGCTTAAACACTAAGTGGCTTAGGTCCATATTGGCACCTAATGAAGCGACATCCCTCAATTGACTTCTGGGCCTCATTATTTCTTTTCAAATATAATTCTTGACTCCTTTTAAGCCTCTTGGAGTTATCACATCATTAAAATAAAAGGCCTAGCACCATGTTGCTTCTTTAGGTCATATTATGGAACCTAAGACACCAAATTACTTTCCATGAGTTCTAAATTTTTTCTAAGGCCTCCATTCATTTTCATTCATCAATTATGACTCAAGAATGACCTTAGAAAAATTTAAAACTCTCCCTAGCACCATGGAACATGCTTGGCTGAGACATGCCTAGGTTTTAGGCTCTATGGAGTTTTCTTTGTTTTCTTGAAGGGAGAAGCTTGTGGGGAGCATCTTCGGTGTCTCAAGAACTCATTTATACTCTAACTTAGACCTAGGAAGCATCACATAAATTTAGAATTTGAAAGGTGCACTAGAAACTCTAGGTTTTGCATCTTGAATCTTAATGCCTATTTCATGGTTTTCTTTGCATATTCTTATTCCTTTCCATCAAATACCTAAGAATCATGCTTGGTTGGGCTTGAAAATCAAATCTTCCTATGGTTCTTAGGCTAGGTCGAAATGGAGAAGAAGGGCCATGTAAGATATGAACCATAGGATGCATTTTTACCTTGTTTTCTTGCTTAGTTTGGCTTGAATCTTGATTTCTCCAAGCTCCTCTCTTCAAATCCGAACTTTCCCTTGAATATCTCCCATGAATTAGATTTATAAACCTCATTTTAATCCAAGGAAACAAAGGAGAAGGGAGAAGAGGATGTAACGACCTTAACTTCTAATAATCATAATTAAGGTTAAGTACGTGATTACTAACCATAAAATTTCAATTAGGGTTGAAAGTCATTACAACTAATTATATTCAGAAATTTGAACCTTAATGTTATTAGGGTCATTAATTAGGCCACCACAATTATTCAGAAGTGCAAGTGAATTTAATCATTAATAAGGAGCCTTTGATTCTCCCATCCATTAATTCCAACTCATAAAAACCTCTTACAAGTGTTTCTAAATCATTCCTTAGTATTACCATAAAAGAAATTAAAGTTTCTAAGTGAATATGAGAAATTGAGCACCTTTGCCGCGGCTAAATCCCCTTTCACCATGGCTAATTACTCTCGGATTCAAGTCCTTACACCTCTATAAATTTCACGCATTTTGCCGCGGCCAAATACCCCTTTCGCCATGGCCAAATACCTTCTGGAACACCCCCAAACTTGTTTCCCACGCTTAGCCGCAGCCAACATCACTATTCACTGCGGCCAATTTCTCTCTGTTTTCTTCCTTGGCAGGTTCGTCACATTTGGCCGAGGCCAATTAATTGTTGGCCGCGGCCAATTCTTCTCTGTTTCTATTTGGCCTAGGCCAATTAAATGTTGGCCGTGGCTAATTTCCTTCTGTTCCTATAACTCCTAAAATTTCATCTCATGCTCTCCAATTCCCCCTCTAGCAACCCTCTAGGCCACTTTAACTTAATTTGTAAAGATTTAATGTCTTTCTTTCACCTAATATACTTAACACATCTATCATTACACATTTAAAATTCAAATGTGGATCCTTAACCCTCTAGCTACCATAAACTAGTGAGTTCATAGATTAATGATAGCAAATGTATTATGGTCAAAAGGTGCATGGGGTCAATGCTTAATGTTCATATAGAATCAAATCACTTATCCATTATTAGCCAATTACAATCATAATGTTCAATTCCATAATCATCAAATTACATATACAATCCCTACACTTGGCAACTCATGATGCAATGCAGCAATGATACAAAACTAGCAATTTAGTTACAATACATTTTGTCAAAGCTCCCAAACTTATGTGCTACCAAACCATTTAATGATCTTCTATTAATTTTTTCCTTGCCACTAAGAGGTCCGGTCTCTGAAAATATTAGCCCACAACGGAGTGAGATATACAATCTCAATAATAAAAGGCAATTTCCATATATATGTACAAGTCAATCAATCCAATGCAATTTCATGTCATCAATACCAGAATCATCAATTCAATTCGCAAATGAACTACTTGAGCTACCAATGACTACTGTCCCATACCAGCAATCATACACAACATGTTAATGGCCAATAACACCGGGAGAGGTCCGTCCATGGCACCTACTCCATAATGAGCACAACCAGGACTCAGTGCATCTGGGGTTTGATCACAACCCGGTGCTCGATCGAAGCACATGCATGGGGTGCAGCCGCACCATAGCTCCACCATGGACTCACAAGGTCCAATTACAATCACAATCAAGTAGTCAACCAGTTATTTAGCATTTCAAAATCAAGCATGTGTAACAAATAATAGATTAACATGAGCATATACATGGAATCAGGAAAATAACCCCAGTTACCTCAATGAAGCCAATTACTCTTCCCCTAGCTACCATAATAATCCAAATGCATACCAAGCCTATAACAAGCATAATTATCATTATTTCTAATCATAATCAAATATCCAAAGAGTTGAACTACTAATGATAGACTAGAGGTTACTCATCTAATTACCAAGGGATTTAATTTCGGATTCCAACTTTCCCACACCAGAAATTACCATAGTTCACTCCAATTTATGGGTAATTTCACATGAAACCAAAGCCCATATCATAGGTCAACTATAGGGGTCTCAAACTAATAGAAAATGCATCAAAATGGGAAGAAGATACTCACTTAATAACACCCATAGCGTTACCTCCGAAAATCCACCATGGAAGCACCAAAATTCGCATTTCAATCATCAAGCCCAAAAAATTCAGTTTTCTACCATTATCTCCTTGTAATCTTACACAATAACAGAACCCATTATGATAATACATCCTTAGGGGCATTTTCCAGCAAAGTGATTCATAAAATGGAAAAAGCTTACCTAATCTTCCCTCTAACCTCTAAGTCCGAAAATCTTGCAAGGAATCACCCAACACCAAATTTTATATTTGAGAAGAAGATGAAAATGCTCAAACCCAGAAATTAATCAGACCAAAATGAAGAGGAGGATGAGAGGATCAAGTTATATATAACTCACCTTGGCTAAATTATCCTCTAGGAGTCAAAAATGGAGCTTCCATGTTGGTAGAACCCTAGCCTCCCTTGAACCTCCGAATTTCCTCTCTTGAGTTTCAGCAAAATGAGGAAGAGGCTGAAGAGTTAAGGTTTTAGTTGGGTTTAAGTTGGGTCTAAGATGGGTCATGGGTTGCTCCAAGGTCCAACTCCAAATGGGCTTCAGATTTTTGCTTTGTTGGGCCAGCTCTTATGTATTGGGCTGCTAAATTTTAATCAAGTTTGGGCCAAGTTTGAAGAGCTCAAGGATTTGGGTTTGCATAAAGGTTATTGGGCCACTCATAGGAGCCTATGCAAGGTGGATCTTGGGCCTCTATCATATGGAATTAGATTGGGTCTGCACCTAACTCGTTGGGCCTCCATTAGCCTATTCTTATGATTTCTTAATTTGGGCCTAGATGAAGTTTCTACCCTAATTAATTCTCAAACCCATATTAATAATTCATCTCTCTAAAATCTCCATTCACTTAACTTGCCCAATCATCCCATATTAATTATTCCTAATTAATTTGAATCCATGATTAACACCTTAATTAATTTTTTTAGGGTGTTACAGAGGAGGTGTGGATGAAGAAAAGCAAGGAAAATCACCATAAAAATATACCTTAAGCTTGGTTTTCTTCCTTCTTCTTCTTCCTCTCTTAGGTGCCTCTCCCTTAGGGTTTTTCTTCTAATTTGGGGCTGGAAAATCTGAAGAGAAATGAGGGCAAGTGTGAGGCACCACCTATATATAGGCTGGGAAAAGTAACTTTTTCAAAAATTCTAATTTTGCCCTTCATGCTTTGCATTTTTGTTTCTCCTTTGTTTTAGCTCCTTTTTGAGAACCATATTTTCCATTATAAAATTTAGGTTCCCAATTAATAAAAATACTTTTGGAATCACTCAAATTAGAGTTAAAACTTTTCCGAACCAATCGTCAAAGTTTGGGCACATCGACGTTGGAAAACGTCCACCGAAGGGGATTTAACTGTCCCAGGACTTCCCATAGTTTTCAGGGTCTCTGAGAACCCTAAAGAACTTAAAACTTTCATTTAAAAAGTCCTCCTGTGTGTTTTTCAAAAAGTACCCATATTTATGAAAATACCACTGGCCTATTGGTAAATTTTTCAAATCACTCTGGCCTTGATTTCTGGGCAACTCAAGGCTCAAATCCTCATTTTCTAATATTTAAATTTTATCATAATTTTAGTTGGCCCCAATTCCTTCTATTTCAGGGACTTCCTTTTGTATCTGACCTATTTCTGTAGTTTACGAAGAAATCAAACATTGCATTTCTCACGTTTACAGAAGGACCAGATGTTACACTAAATGACCTACACAATTTCATTTTTCTTGATTTCCTTTCCATTATCTCTTTCTTGGAGCTTTAGTTTTCTTTTGCCCAAGAGTGCAAAAGCTTAAGTGTGAGAGAATTTGATAATTGCTAATTTTCATATATTTTTCCTCTTTAATTAGGCATTTTGATTATAAATTTTAGCTTCAAGGATTTTAATTAGAGGATAATTGAATTTAGTAGCCATTTCTATATTTAGGAGTTAATTTGCAAAATTTTGGAATTTAATACACAAATCTTTTTAAATGAATTTTGTAAATATTCCTATTTCATCTTTTCCATTCTTTTTGTGTAGAATTTGTATCTCTTGCTATGGTTTCGAAATAGAGGAAAGAGGAAACCACATGATGAAGGATTTAAGAAGCCACAAGTTAACTCCAGCACTCTTGACTTCATTCATTCACTTTCACATGCTTTATCTTAAGCTAAACTCTCCACACACGCAACACAACTTCCACGTAGCAAGCATGCCACTTACACTCACATGCACACACATCCTTTTCATATACATACATATGCATAGCCACGGGTTCCAATAAGAAAAGCCATATGGGATGGTGTGATGAGAGCTAAAGGTAAAGCTAAGAGCTAGAGAATAGGAAGAAATATGCAAAGAAGAAGGAATTCATGTAGAGGGACCTAAGGAAATAGAGAATGTAGCCTTGGGCATGGGAGAAAAGTGAAGAGAAACATGTGGAAGAATCATATGAACATGCCACAAATCTGATGCTAAAGGAGAGAGGTCTTGAGTTTCACGTAAAAGAAGCTGGAGCACGTGGAAAGGAGGCTGGGTTGAAGGAGCTTGGAAGCAACATGAAAGACGAGAAAAAGCAAAAAAGAGGAAGAATGAGCTGGAGAATGTAATCATAAGCATCAACTTCTCATATGAAACCAAACACAAAGGTAGCATGGAGAAGAAGAAGTAGGCATGAAGAAAACCACGTAAGGGAGATTTAAATGAAGCTCATAATGGAAAAGAGAATGAAGAACAAGCTAGGCATAAGGTTTTTAAATGGCAGAAGTCACGTGGAGCAGAAACAGGGGATGCAGTCTTTGGATTTTAAAGAAGAAGAAGCTTCGGGTTAATGAGGAAAGATTTAAATGAAGAAATCTCATGTGAAGAACATGCAGAAGCTATAGTTTAGTAAGGATAAAAGTGAGCTAGAGCTAATGTGTGCAGAGTATGTTATTGTAATGAAGAAATCTCATGTGGAAATGACTTAAATGAAGCCACAGGATGACATGAAGAAGCTGAGAATGAAAGGAATAAAGAAGAATGTGGGAATATAAATGACATGGAAATAATGCATGTGACCATGAGGTGATGTAGTCTGTTCATATGCAGCATGTAAAAAGGTAGCACATGTGATCAGTAAATGGAAATAATGCAAAGGAGTCATGCACACATAAGAGAATACGTGGGCTGAGCATGACACACAAAAAGAAGAGGTTGAGCATATGAAAAATAAAAGCAGTATATGATCATTTAAATAAAAGAAAAGAAAAAGGAGTTAGGCACGTGACTTTTAATGGGGAGGCTGGAGGCAACACTGAATCCATTGAATAAATATTCCAATTGGAGACATTCCATCCTGTCAAATAAACAACACTCCATCCAGAACATACTTCGTCCATTCCATGCCATAGCCATTTTCCCATTCCATCATCTTCCATTCCACCTCCAATAAAGCTTTAATCTCCATCTTGTGATTAGCTTAGAAGACAACCTTAGTTGAAGCTTGAGTTCGTGGAATAGCAAAGGAATTTTAGCTAAGATCTTCTCTTTTTCTTGCATTTCCCCTTTTCTCGTATTATCTTGGTTAAGGTTATATTTGGTTAGGAATTTGTATTGTCTACAATTAGTGGCTAGTTAAACACTAATTAGGATATTGTTTGACTGATTATTTGATTGATTTAGTACTGAATTTTTTATTATTATCTAATTTCCCATGTATGCTATCAAGGTGTTCGATGAAATACATGAGTGAGATTATGTGCTTGATTATTTGATTTGAGGATTCCTTTGAGTTTAATTGGTTAATTAAACATCTTAGGGTGATAATTCAGAGACTAATTAGTCGATTAATCAATCAACTTGAAGTGTTTGTTGATCCTAATGTAAGAGTTAATGATTTAACGCGAGATTGAGGTTTCAATGCAACATTACTTTATTAATTTCTTGATTCTTGAGTGGTAACCTAAGATAACTTGTTATGGACATAATTAAGGATTCTTAAGCCAGAATTAATCACAATTGGATCAGGATAAGGATAGTGGATGCCCAGGGATGAATCTAAAGCTAGTCACAAGCCCATTATCAACCATAATTTGTGCAATTAGGTAGAGTTTAGGAACTTTATTTCAATTTAATTCTAGTTAGTCTAATTAGATTAAAAATTCCCTAAATTAAGTAGTTCTAGGATCCTTTAATACTTAGAAAACCTAATAAAACATTGAACTCCATTTCCAAGGGAGATGACCTAGGTTGTGCCACTAATTATAAAATTTAATCCAACCTAGTTTTATTTTGAGGGTTGCGCGACACAACCCATCAAAATTACACAATCTCTAGCTGCAAAAAAGAATAATGCAAATAACACGACAAAAGACGCTGTGAGCTCCAGGGGGAAGGAGAGAAGTTCATTCATCAATTTCTCCATGGCTGAAGCTCTCATGATCGAATTTTCTCAGTTTAATTCCTCCATGGCAGCTTGAAATCTTCTTGGTGGCTAGTTGAAGATAAGATACTCCCAGATGCAGATTTGAGCTCTACATTTCTTCATCAATTTGGAAATATTCTTCCTCCTTATTTTTTTAATTTTAGCATTGATTCTTTTATTAATTTGACTAGGTTTAGCCTATTAATTTAGGAATTTCATTGCTTGAATTTACTAGAATTTTTTGGATTAATTTGATTTGTGGATTGAGTGTAATTTGATATTTGAATCTTAATTGTGATCTCTACATGTTTGTGGAAATTCCAAACTTAGTGGCTATGCAATTTACTCTTAATTTCCTCTTGATTATAGGCCAATTGATGCAATGGTTGTTGAATTAAGTGGCTGGAATTTTTTTGTGTAATTAATTATTTGTGGAATTCATTAATCTAATTGGTTAGTTAGCATTTTAAGTGGGTTGTGCAGCAGATTTTATTGAGCAATTAGGATTGGTTATAGTGTGTTTTTGTTCCTATTTCAATTGATTAATTTTTCAAGGTTTCTTATGGTTGCAAAATCCCTAACTAATTGGTGAATTGAATCTTAGATGGTCATTCAAGAGTTTTTATGGAGAAAACACTAATGAGCAAGAATTTAAATCCAATTTTGGTACATAAAAAAGAAGGCAAGGATAATTGAATTCTAGAGAGTCCATCTAAAGGCTAACTACCACATTTTCTTAATTATTCACTTCACTTAGTCTTAAGTTTTTTATTCTTGTTAATTCAAATTAAGTTCAATTAAATTCTAGTATTTCAAAATCCTCTAAACAATTCCCAATTAGTAATGCTTAAAATAGTCTTTCACAAACAATTAGAGCCAAAAACTCTTTGGAAATGACTTAGATTGCACCATTACCTACAAATTTATTTTTCTACCTAGTTTTATTTGAGATTGTGTGACACAATCGTTAGTAAGGCAAGTCCAAAATCTACAAGTGAATAGGTGAGGCTAATCCACTAACTTGGTAAGCCTATGCATGCTATGTATGAATTGTTCAAATGCCAAGAATGTTTCTTGAATGTTGACATATGTTATCATGTCCATGCATACATTTTCAAGACTTGTATTACATACTTTATTTGTGATTGAAAGGAAAATGAGCTATTGGGATTTTTCAAATCTCATTCCCTCCTCTCCAATATTCTAACATACTAGGTGGATTAAGAGAACAAGGAAATGGGAGCCAACCACTAGAAAGATGAGAGTGTGACATCCAAGTGCATGAATTTTATTCCTTTAAGGCCATATGAGTGGCAAATGTTGTAACCCATTATTGTATATGTCCTATGATGTTATGAACATGTATAATAATACTAATGTGTCATGTATAAATGAGAGTTAAGGTTATATGTATGGCAATGTGCATTTTGGACATGTGATGGCAATCTTGCATTATGGAAATGTATGTATAAATGGAAGTGGAATGGCCAAATTGAGATGCATGAGGTTTGGAACTATTGGGTAGTTCATACAAGTTATATTCATGCTTTTATACTTGCCCAAGAGGTGCCAAACATCAAAGGAGATCATTAGGATACAATTGGTAAAATTGACCATATTAGAAACCTACACCACTTTTTATCCAAATGAGCTCTTCTTGATCTAAGATTTGGCATGAACTTAGAGTTTTTTGAGAGCTTTTTAGGAAGCTAAAATATAAAATTTTTGGAGGTCTATGGAATATTTGATGAATTTTCAAATTTTGGAAAAATTTTGAAATTAGTTTAGTGTACTGTTCACTCTAGTTCAAAAATTAATTCTGTCACTCAGAGGTCAAATGATGTCCAATTGCCACGAAATTTTATAAGAAAAAACTAGACACTCCCAGTGACTTGTGCCAACTAGAAGCACCCATTTGAATGTCTAGAAAGGGAGATATAAATTTGTAAAATTTCCGTCCAATATCAGGCATTTAGACTGACCTAATTTATTGTTTGATGAGTTTGGAAATGGTTTTAGAAAGATGCATTGAGAGAAATTTGGTTTTAAATTTTGAAAAATATCATTTTATGGTAGAGTAAGGAATTGTTTTAGGCCATGTGATTTCTAAAAATGGCATTGAAGTTAATAAAGTTAAAGTAGATGTGATTGCTTCTTTACCTTACCCTACCTATGTGCAGGAAGTGCATTCTTTTCTTGGTCGTGCAAGTTTTTACAGGTGATTTATCAAGGATTTTAGCAAGATTTCCCTACTGTTGTCTAAACTTCTTCTAAAGGATGAAGATTTTAATTTTGATGAGTTATGCAAATTAGCATTTGATGAGTTAAAGAGAAGGCTAACCACCCCATCTATCATCCAACCTCTTAATTGTGAATTTTCATTTGAATTGATGTGTGATGCATCTAACTTTGTTGTGGGTGTAATTCTTTCCCAAAAGATAGACAAGAAGTCTCATGTGATCTCTTATGCATCGCACATTTTAGATGAAGCTCAAGCTAATTATACAACTATTAAAAATGAGTTTTTAGCTATTGTTTTTGCTTTAGATAAGTTCCATTCTTATTTGCTTGGTTCTAAAGTTATTGTTTATTTTGATCATACAGCTTTAAAATTCCTACTCAAGAAGCCTGATGCGAAACCAAGAATCATTAGGTGGATGCTACTCCTACAAGAATTTGACATAGAAATTAGAGATAAGAATTGTAACACCATAGATTTCTAGCCTTGCCTCATGTTAATTCTAAGTCTCGTGCCATGAATTACACAAGAAAGTAAGAAAATGGCATTAAAATATTGTATTTCTTTGCGTTGCGCTATGCATAAATTTTTCTTTCGGAGTCCTGTGGGCCATATAGACTCATGTATCATATTCTTATATTTTTACATAGATATAATTCAATTCCGTCACTAAAATTGGCCTAGAGCTCGTGCAAGGAAAGGGAACACATAAAATCCATAGTTGTTATTTCGGCCAGAATTTTCCTTTTTTTGTCACAAACTTTAGAAAATCATAACTAATTGTAGAAAAATCAAAATCATGCATTCTTTATCATTTTGGAAAGCTACAGATGTATACTTTATGGTAAAAATATTTCTAGGTCATGAGACATTATATAAAAGATGTTTGACATTCGAAAAGGTGTAGAGGTCTGATAGATTACTGGTACTGATACAGGTTTCTGCTATAAACTTCAAACAGTTATCAAAGAAGGTGTTATAAACTGTAAAGTTATCCATAAAAACTTCCATGCAATATTCAAGGAAATCAGAAAAGATGCTTACTATGCACCATTGGAATGTACCTAGAGCATTATAAAGTCCAAATGGTATCCTCCTATATGCAAAGATACCAAATGGGTAGGTAAATATAGTATTTTCTTAGTCTTCTTGTGTGATGTGAATCTAAAAGAAACCAGAAAAGCCATCTAAGAAATAGTAATGAGATTTGCTTGCCAATCTTTTTAACATTTGATCTATGGAAGAAAGAGGGAAATGATCCTTTCTAGTGGCTTGATTTAGCTTTCTATAATCAATGCTAACTCTCCAACTATTTTGAACTCTCATAGGGACAAGCTCATTCTTCTCATTGGATACCACTATGATGCCAGTCTTTTTGAGGACTACCTACACTAGACTCACCCATTTACTGTCAGATATGGGGTAAATAATACCAGTTGAAAAGTAATTTACTTTCATCTTTCTTCACAACATCTAAGTTCATAAGATTGAGTCTTCTTTGTGGTTGCCTCATTGGTTTGGCTCCTTCTTTCAATGAAATTCTATGCATACATATGGAAGGGCTAATCCTTGGAATATCTACCAATGTCCAACCTATTGCTTTTTTCTTTTCCTTTAACAATTCTAATAACCTCATTTCATGATTAGGTGAAAGGTTATTTGCTATTATTATTGGTAATTTATTATTACTAGTAATTTATTTTCTTCGTCCAAGAAAACATATTTGAATTATCGGGTAAAGGTTTAAGTTCATGTGTGGGCAGTTGCTGTATGGAAGGTATTAATCTTTGTGAATTTAAATGTACAATAGCCTCTATTTGTTTAGTTTTCTTAATAGAAGAAACAGGATCAAGTAAATTGATAGAATTAGGATCAAAATCAAAAGTAGAACTAGAAACAAAGTCAGAATTCAAGAATGCATCAATCTCAAAACATGCAGTGCATATATTAAGCCCATAATAACATTTTGAACATTGAATTGCATCTATAAATTTAACAATATCAGGAAGTTCAGAATCCATGTCCACATAAGCATTAGCAACTAACAAGTCTATCATATTTACATGCAACATGGAGTGTTCTTTTGAAGTGTGTTTCATGGCATCAAAAATATTAAAATGAACAACATTACCACTAAATTCCATTGATAAAGTACCATCATACATATTAATTATCGTTTTCATAGTTTTTAAAAATAGTTTACCTAGAATCAGTGGTGCATGTCCATGTATATTATCATCCTCCATGTTCAGAACATAAAAATCAATGGGGAAAATTAGATCTTTTACACTTACTAAACCATCTTCAAGTACTCCTATAGGGTAGGCTGTGCTTCTATTTGCTAACTAAACCACCACTCCCGTAAGCTTTAATTCTCCAATCTGCAAAGAGAAATACAAAGACTTAGGCATTACATTAATAAAAGCTCCTAAATCTAACATAGCATTATTGAACTGCATATTCCCTATTATGCAAAGCATGGTGAATATGCCAGGATCTTTGCATTTAATAGGCATAATTAGTTGAATCAATGCTGATACGTTTCTCCCTATGCTAACTTTCTCATTCCCTTTCAACTTACTCTTATGTGTACATAGCTCCTTAAGAAAACTTTGCATATTTTGGAATCTGTTTGATTGCTTCTAAGAGAAGGATATTTACTTCCACTTTTCTGAACGTCTCTAGAATTTCTTTATCTAATTCAATCTCTACGATTTTCTTAGACTATGTAATTCAGTTGGGGAATGGAAGGGGTTTGGTGTATATGGAATTCTCTCCCCTTTCTGTGCTATTCTTGCCTTGGATTGAAGGGGGTTGTTGTTCTCTATCACATTCTTTTTCTTGCAGCGCCTTTGTTAGAGGTGTGATGGGCCCATTTACTTGCTTGCCATTTCTCAAGGTTATTATACTGACATTGCCCCTCGAGTTGGTCACGGGTTATAAAGGTAATTGGGCAGAATCTTGCCTTTTCAACTCATTGATATTTTGGCCAATCTGGGTCTCCAAACTCTAGATTTTTGTCTTTGTTCGCTGTTGTAATTGGATTGTATTTGTTGCCAATTGCTTCACTATATCCTCTAGACTTGGTTTTGGATTGTTCATTTGTTGCATGGGTTGTCCCATAGGCTATTGGTTACTTAGACCAGGTGACAATTGTGTTGCGCAACCTCAACATAAACTAAGTTGAAAAATATATATAGCTAGTGGTGCAACCTAGATCGTCTTCTTAGGAAATGGAATTCAATGTTCAATTGAGTTTTCTAAGTGTAAGAGGATCTAAAAGCTATCTAACTAAAGGGGGTTTTTGATCTAATTAAACTAACTAAAATTAAATTGAAACAAAATGACTAACTACTACCTAATTGCATGAATTGTAGGGTGAATGATAGACATGTGACTAACCTTGGATTCGTTCCTTGGTATCCATTATCATTATCCTAATTCAATTGTCATTGATTCTAGTCTAAGAGTCCCTAATTGTATCCAATGTAAGTTATTTTAGGTTACCACTCAAGATCAAGGGATTAACAATTTAATGTTGAATTGAAACCTCAATCCTATGTCAAATTATTAATTATTGCCTTTAAGATCAATGAACACTCAATTTGATTAATTAAATGATTAAGCACACAATCCTCACTTATACATTTCTTCGAACACCTTGATTGCATACATGGGAAATTGGAGGGAAAATGAAAAATTCAATACTTAATCAATCAATTAATCACTCAAAAAGGTCTTCTAATTAGTGTCTAACCAGCCACTAATTACAACTACACCAATCTTAATTAAATACATCTCAACCAAGAATGTACAAGAAAAAGGAAAAGTGTAGAAAATTAGGAAAATCTTAGCCCAAAAATCTATTTATAATCCATGGATTCAAACTTCTCTAAGAGTCTTCTTCCAAGCTAGTCACAAGAGAAGATTAATGCTTCATTGGAGATAGAATAATGGAGGAAATGAAATGAGGAATGGCTACGGCGTAGAGGTGTAAAGAGTGTGGAATAATACAATTTATTTGATGTCTTAATGTATGGAATGGATGCCCCACCCTTCATTAAAAATCATGTGCCTTCCTCTTTGGATAAATCTTGTGTGTTTTAGATGGGTCCATGTAATGAAATGGGTGAAGCTAACTAATGTGAATGAATGAATGAGATGATTTAGAGCTATCTAAGCTTATTTTTAATCATGTCCTCCCTTATGTGCTTCATTTTTATTCTTCATTCCATGTGATCTACTGCCTTCACAATCAACCTGTAGCTTTATTCTTCGTAAATGAATCACGTGGCTTTATGCACTTTGAAAGCTTAATCACATGCTCTACTTTTCATGCATTTAGCTCAAGCCCTTCTCTCCTTTTCTTCTCTACTATGTCACATTAAAACCAGAGCTTCTTTCTCGTACTCAACTCTGCTTTACCTTATTCATTCATGTTGCTTCCTTTGTTTCTGCACGTGTGTGTTTGGTAGCCCTTCGTGTTTGTTTCTTCTTCTTTCATGTTACCTCTATGCTATTTCACATGCTGGTTTCCAGTATGCTTCATGCAGCTTCCATATTAACTTATTCTCTTTAGCTCACAAGCTTCTTCTTCATCTAGTTGTTACATGTTGGTGCATGTGGTTGAAGTAAGAAAGATGGAAGTGTGTTATTGTGTGCTACCTCCCTCATCACTTGACTTCCTACATGCAAATGGTGGATGGCAATGTGACTTCATGTGAGTGGGTGACTGCTTTTAACTATTATGCAAGTGTGTTATATGGAAGGTTCATGGAGTGCAACTAGCATGAGTGTTTGACATGGTGCGTGAGTTTAGTGGCAGCAGCTCATGAGTGAAGCAACATTAAGTGTGTGGAGTGCATGCTACGTGATCTGTGTGTAATAGAGCTGTTGGAACTTATGGCCTGCTTTAACCTTTCCTATGTCAATCCCTCATGTCATTAATGGTCCCTAAACCCTTGAGTGGAGTGTGTAAATAAGTGTGTTGTACAAGTGTGTGAGCCCCTGGCATCTACTCGTGTTTTACGTGGCTGGACCAAGCATGTTGTTGTATGGGTTAATGAGTGAAGCTACAGGGGAGTATGTAAGTGAATGAATAGGCCATGCATGTGAGCCCTTCCATGCCTATGTGTTTGTGTGATGAGAGTTGTCCATGTGTGTGATAGGATGAAGCTAAAAGTGTGAATGGGTGATGTAGAGAAGTTGCCTATGTAGAGAGACCCACGACTGATATGTGTGTGCAGACCAAGTGTGTGAAGATGTGAGAATAAGAGGATAGGATGCATGGCTTCCTTGGACATGGTAAACTTCCACCTCTTCTCCAAACCAATCTCTTATTCAAATACTAATTGCCTATAAAAAATTCTGCAAGAATAATAGACAAAAATCACATAGGAATATTCACAAAATTATTTAAGATAAATTTAGGCAGTAAAAACTAATAATTTGTAAATTAATTCCTAAAATGTAAAAATGACCAATTAAAATCAAATTCTATTCAATTACATCCATTAAACCATATTAATTATTAAAGTGCCAAAATTAAGAGGATTCATGTATATAAAACTAGCATTCATTACCAAGAGCATTAAATTTTTGTTGCTACTTGTAATATCCGGCCTTTCCATAAACATGAGAAACGAAATGTTCAGTTTCTCCGTAAACGGCAAAAATGGGCTAGATACAAAAGAAAGTCCCTGAAATAGAAGGAATTGAGGCCAACTAAAATTATGATAAAATTTTAAATATTAGAAATAAGGATTTGAGCCTTGAGTTGCCTAGAAATCAAGGCCAGAGTGAGCTATTGGGATTTTTTGAATCTCATCCCCTCCTCTCCAATGATCTAACATGCTAGGTGAACTAAGTGGATATGCTAATGGGAGCCAACAACACTAAAGAAAGGAGATTGACAATCATGTGTTTAGCTTTTGTCACTTTAAGACCATGATTGTACCATATGATATATATGATGTAGTAAATGGGTTATGACCCTTGAGACATGTGTAAATATAATATTATATGATGTTTAAATGTATGGATATGATGTGTGACCTCTAGAACCTATTTTGAGTATGTAATGCCAAAGTGTGCAATATGGAAGTTTGTTGGAAATATGCATAAGTGTGGGTTGAATGGCCAAAATGAGATGTATGAGGTTTGGGATCATTTGGGCAGCTCACACAAGTCTCAAATAAGCTTTTAAACTTGCCCAAAAGGTACCAAGACCAAGGGAAATCCATTTGGCAATTTTGGTACCCAATATGGAGCCAAAATTGACCATAATTGACCCCTATGTCACTTTTTGGCCAAATGAGTTAGTCTTACTCTGAAATTTGGTATGAAATTAGGTCTTATTGAGATCTTTTAGAGAAGCTATAGAACATAATTTTCTGAAGTCTAGAGAATATTTGATGAATTTTCAAAGTTGGGATTTTCTATGGTTTCTGGTATGTGCACTGTTCATACTGGTAGTTTTGAATTCTATGTCACCTGATAGCCAAATGATGTCCAATACTTATTAATTTTTATATGAATAAACTAGAGGTTATAAGCTTTCTGTAGCCACAGAGATCACCTCATTTGGAGGTCTGAGCAGAGAGTTATGCATGTTTGAAGTTAACTATCAGTATCAGTAGCGCCCCAGGATCTTAGTTACTGTTCCATCAGTTCCATACATCTAAACGTATCGGTTTCATTCTGGAATTATTTTTAGTGTCTAGTTAACATTTTTATCTTTCCACAATAATTGAATGTGTGTGATTTCAATTTTTGTAGAATTAGTTATGAATTTTAGAAATTTGTATCAGTAAACTGAATAACAGCCCAGGCAGCCAGCGACTCTGTAGCTCTTTGGATGTCAAACGTTCTGTGTGATGAATGTTATGGTCTAGGCATATTTTTAGTGTGAATTAGACATCTGAAGCTTCCTATAATGGCAAAGAACACATGATTTCTATTTTTTTAGAATTAGTTATGATTTTCCAAAGTTTATGACAGAAAATAGGACATTCTGGCTGAAATGCAAACATGAATTTTAATGTGTTCCTTTGCTTTCCATGACTTGTAGACCAAATTTGATGATGGAAACGAGCTATATTCATGTGTTTAAGTATAAGAATGTGATAGATGCATTCATATGACCCATGGAACTCTGAAAGAAAAATTTTACTCGTAGAGGAATGCATTTTAATTCATAACTCCCTATGCCACTATATTGTTTCCATATAACGAACATAATATGAGGCATGGGAATTGCATGAATTGAGTCCTAAAAGTATGGTGTTACACTACTATTGTTGTTTAGACCCATTACCATATCTCAAATTTGAATGATTTCTCTATCTGGGATTATATGTTGCTACATAAGAGTCATATCTATTCTGTTGCCACTGAAAAGGTCTACCAGGGAAGATGCCAAAACATGATTTTGCATTATTTTGCAACTAGGGACATTGATCTATAGCATGTGTGGTTAATGAACAAATACCACATAGAGGTGTGGCGAGCTGTTAAGGTTGTCTTTGCTCGAGTGATAGCTATCTAACCATAGAAGCTAACTTCTTAAGTTTATTTTCTATTCTTTGTTAATCCATATGAGTGGCATAGAGTTTGTTTACACCTCCGGTTGGTGTGTTTATTCTGGTGCCAAATTGTTGTTTATTATGTTCCATATTTGCAAAGAGATCTCTAGCAGCAGCTGGGGTTTTGTTAACCAATACTCCACCTATAACTGCATTGACCATACTTTTGTCCATGGGTAGCAAGCCATCATAAAAGTACTAAATTAGAAGTAGGTCACTGATCTGATGGTAAGGATAGTTTAAACATAGTTTCTTAAACCTCTCTTATAACACTATATTTATTTACCTCATCTCATGCTATTATAGCTTGCAATTCCTTAGCCAAGCACACATTCTCAAGAAAATGGCATTAAAATATTAGATTATTTTTGCATTAAGTAATGAATAAAATATTCATTTCATGTCCCATGGACCATATGAACTCATCCATCTCATTCTCATATTTAAATACACAAATATAACCTAGAACTATCTTAAGAAGTAGCCAAAAACTCGAGTTCAGGGAACATATATATACAAATTGCATGTGCAACCTCATATTAGTATGCCAACTTTCTATCATAAACGTTGGAAATCATAACTAATTCTAACAAAATTGAAATCAAGCTTATTATACCATTATAGAAAGCTACAAATGTCTACTTTAAGCTAAAAATAATTTAAGACCATGATAGGGATCTCTACCCACTGGAAATCGATGGAATAGTAACCAAGCTCGCCTAGCACTACTAATACAGTCATTGAATTTTGAAAATTTGTATCTTGTGGTGATATTAGTGGCCATAGAAATCTTATCTTGACTAGTTTATATCTATAAAATCTTGTGAGCATTGGACACCATTTGACCCTTGAATGACATAGGAGAAGAAACATACCATTTGAACAGTAACTATACCATAATAGCTAAAATTTGAAAAATTTGAAAAATCATAATTAATTCCACAAAGCTCTAAATAATCTGGTCTTTAGCTTCCCAAAAAGCTCTAAATGAGATCTATATGCATGCCAAATTTTTTGGGTAAATTCATTTATTTGGTTAGATTATATCATAGGATTGCAAAATTGTGCTTTTATGCTTCTTAAAGGGTCTCAAGAAGGTCAATTTTGGTTTCAAGGCTTTCATAGCCACATGAGCACGTAGGAAAGCACCAAAATGGTTTACTAAACATGTCTCAAAGGTGTATAAACCCAAATTTTACAAACTCACTCTCTCATCCCAACGTATACACAAGAACACACATGCTTCATCTTGCTATTCAATGTCAAGAACTTGCTACAACATTCATATGGCATCAAATCTCATATATACATAAATTATTCATGTAATTGTATACGTTCATAACCTCATACATCATATTCATCACGAGACTACATCATATGCCATTCATATGGCTACAAAATGAACAAAATCACACATGTTGTTGTCAATTTTCCTCCTTCAAGCTTGGTGGCTCCCATTTCTTTGTTCACTCGGTCCATCTAGACATGTTAGGTGATAAACACATATTTTATTTATTTTTATCCTCCTAAACTTAGACATTTTAGTTCCAAATATGGCTTTAAAGCTTTAAATTAAATAAGATTTTATTTTAATAGCCATTTTCTGCACTTTAAGAATTTAAATACAAATAATTGATTTTAAATGCATAAATCATTTTAAATGAATTTTGTGATTTTTCTCCTTTGTTTTTATGCAGATTTTGGGCAATGGAATTTAAGGAGAAAATTATTTGAAGAAGAGAAGAAACAAATGAAGTAGTCATGGGTTGTTGGAACGAAGGTTCAGAAGCAAGAGGGATTTGAGAAAGAGTCAGCCACAAGCAGAACACGATAAAGTACTAGCTCAAGAAGGTGGGGCTTGACGTGGAAAATTCGTGGAAGCTGCAAAAAGAAGCTACAGGGCTGGAAGAGCAAGTTACACGAGCTGAGCAGAACAAAACAGAAGCAGCTTATGCAGAAACAGATTTGAAGTCTGGAATGAGCTGCAGAATGAAAGAGTTGAACAGAGGCTGAACTCGAGTAGCTGAAACAAGGAAATCTGGGCACAAAGGAAGAAGAAAATCACGTGGAGAATGGCTAGACAGCAGCTGCAGAACGACGAAGAAGCAGAGGACAGCAGCTGTAGCTGAACGAAGGAAGCGTGAAGACAGCCATAGTTTGGGAAAATGAGCTGAAGGCGACCTGAGTTACGTGAGAACTAGAAACAGACTGCAAGGAGAAGAAGAAACACGTGAACAGAAACGCTGAAGCAAATGTGGATTATTATAATCACAATGGGACCCACACCTTATATAATCACATAAGAAGGGCTTCAGGCAATTGAGATGAAAAGGCCAGCACGAGAGGAGCTGGGCACGTGACTTTTAATGAGGAAGAGATTCGCACAATCACGCCATTCATGCACACCCATCCAGATTCATCCAACGTCATTCACTCAATCAGGCCCATTCAACACACATTCCGTCTTTATTCATTCATCTTTAAAAACCAAAACCCTCGCCTCCTTCGCGGGGGAAGCCGTCATTCACACCCATATCCACGCCTCCATCCACATAATTCTCTCCATTCCATTCCCCATCTACAACCACGCCAATATGAAGATCTAATCTCCACCTTGAGGCTAGCAAGGGAGGAAGCTTTTGGCTGAAACTTGAATCCTTGGAAGAATGCAAAATTCTGGCTAAGATTTCTTATTTTTCCAGCACTTTTTCTTTTTCTTGTATAATCTCGGTTGAGTTGTATTTGATTTGGAATTTGTGTAATTAATTAGTGGCTGGTTAGACACTGATTAGGAAATATTTTTTGTTGATTAATTGGTTGGATTTGAATCTGATTTTTCATTATTCTCTCTAATCTCCCATGTATGCCACGAAGGTGTTCGATGAAATGCATGAGTGAGGTTATGTGCTTAAATGTCTATCTGAGAATTCCTTGGTGTTTAGTTGGTTAATTAAACATTTTTTTGGATGATGAATCAGAGGCTAATTAATCAGTTAATCAATCAAATTAGATGTTCATTGATCTTAAAGACAAGAGTTAGCGGTTTAATGCGGGATTGAGGTCTCAATTCAACATTAGATTATTAATCTCTTGAGTCTTGAATGGTTATTCAAGATCATTTGCTAATGAACTTAATTAGGAATTCTTAGGCCAGAATTAATCACAATTAGAATAGGATAAGGATAGTGGATACCAAGAGACAATTCCTAAGCTAGTCACAAGCCATTATCATTTACAATTCATATAATTAGGTAGAATTTAGAAATTTTGATTCAATTTAGTTTTAGGATAGTTTAATTCATTCAAAAACCCCCCAAACTAGATAGTTCTAGGACCTTAGAACACTTAGAGAACCTAATTGAACATTGAATTCCATTTCCAAGGGAGATGACCTAGGTTGTGCCACTTGCTATATTTTTAGTCAATCTAGTTTTATTTTGAGGGTTGTACGACAAGCCCGTCAAAATTTGGCGCCGTTGCCGGGGAATTGGAGTTTTAATTGTTTGAGGAAGTTTTCTAAGTGTTCTTGTTTTGTTTTAGCTCTGTTTTGATTTTGTTTTGATTTGATTTTTGTTCTATTTCGAGCTTGGAATCGGTTAATTTCGGTGTTGCGCGTTAAGTGTCCTAGTTGCTGGAATTTTCGTTCAAAGTGCCCAGAAAATTCTCATAATTTATTTTTCAAGGTTTTTGGATGTTTTGAGCAAAAGTAATAGCTTTGCTATTAGGTGCACCATGTTTTGGCCAAATTCCAA
Organism: Erythrophleum fordii; assembly: GCA_032878935.1. Lineage (NCBI taxonomy): Eukaryota > Viridiplantae > Streptophyta > Magnoliopsida > Fabales > Fabaceae > Erythrophleum > Erythrophleum fordii. Next base: position 17,151,425 of record JAVQMF010000046.1, read on the forward strand.
CGTTTGAGGCACTTTTTCTAATTTTTTTAGTATTTTTTCGAATTTTTTTAGGAATTTTTCAATTTTTCTGGATTTATTTTCTTTAATTTTTGTGAGTTTGTTTTGTGTCATTAGGCTCTGTTTTAGAGTGTTTTTCATTGTTAGGAACTTGTTATCTTCATTTGATTTGATTTTCTTAATTTTGAGTTAATTTTAGTTATAGTTGTTTGTGATTTTGCTTTGTGCTAAAAGTAATTGTACTTCTCATTTTATTCTTTCTTTAAATGGATCATTATTATTCTAATCAAGGTGTCTATGACTCTTATGCAAATGATAGGATTTCTCAGAGGTTGGATAATGCCATGACAATGGTTCAAGGCCGTCTTGAAAGCCAACAATACCAATAAATCCAACAACCATGCTACCAACCACACCACCATTCATATGAAGTTCACCCCAACTACCAACCATACCATAACCCATATGAGATCCACCCAAATTACCACCATCATCATGAGCCATATTATAACTTCCATATGCAAGAGCCATACCCTGATTACCATATGCAAGAGCAACAATATCATCCTTACAATTACCATGAGGGATACATGCAACAAGAGCCTCAGAGGGAACCAAGTTTGGAAGAGAGGATGCTAGAGCATTTGAAGGACTATAATCTTCAAATCCAACAAATGCTACAGTTGCAACTCGAAACCCAACAAATAATGGACAACATGTTCAGGAAGGATTTAGGAATTCAATCGAATCAACCGACTTCAAGTGCTACTGAATCAATTGAAGAAAAAATTAGAAGGGAATGTATAGAGGAGGAAGAGTCCTATTCATTGGGTAATATCCTTCCATCTTCTAATGTTTTACAATTTGTTGAAACTGACTCTAGTTTGCATGATAGCACTTTGATTCCTGATACATATAATGTTGTTGATTCTGAATTACATGATGATGATGATGTTGATAAGGAAATAATTGTTGAATCTCCTGATATGGTTGATTGTGGTAGCTCACTGAACAAAATTGATACAGTTATTGATGTTCATGATTCCTTGTGTACTGATGCACTTGGATTGTCTACACCTAGCTGTGATTATAGTGATGAATTTATTTCTGAACCTGTTAATGATGATTCTATTGAGTCTAGGGTAGAAGATAAGTGTGGGGGTGACTTAGAATGTAATGCTCATGCTGTTCCTGGTGTGGAATTGGTTAATAAGTCTGTTGTTAATGCATCTACTGAGTTTAAGGATAACATGCCATCTAGATCATGTGATATAGCTGATTGGGATGCATTTCTTGATTGTATGTGTGTTGAATCTACTATATGTGATAGATGCTCCCAAATTAATTCGTCCATTGAGACTAGTGAGTCTTTCACATATTCTGATCATCATGATTCCTCACTAGCATGTAATGGTATGACTGATGAAGTGGTAGATGTAGCATGTGGAAAGGATATAAACAGTGAAAATGTTAGACAGCTTGTTGATCATTCAGACGCCACTCTTAAATGCTTGTGTGATGAATTGCATACATGTCCTATGTGTGCTGAGATTAATGAATTTTTGAAGTTTGATAAGTCTGCTGAACCTATGGAATCCCTTGCTTGCACTGAAATTGTTAATGAGACTGATTCTACTGATCATACTAGTATTGATGAGAGTATACATAATGATAGTGTTGATATTGAACATCCTATTGATTCATCTACTGTTGTTGATACTAGTGAGAGACTTGATTTTGCTGTTGATCATTGTTTAGAATTTTGTGAGCCTACTGATGTCTCTTTGGTCAGGGAAGATGCTGTCTTTATTATTGAGAGTCCTGAACAGATTCCTGAGGTTGGTGAGCTAGTTCCCAACAAGCCACAGACTTTCCCAACTGAGAAAAAGCAACTGTCAGACACCTTAAATTCAAAGGACTTTGAGAAGTTACAATTTAACTTTTCTGCAGATGTAGTGACTCTTACTGATGAGAGTCCAGTAGATTTCATTGGTTTTGATAGATCTTTAGAGAGTTCGGAGTCTAAGTTTGATTTTAAATTTTCTTTCTTTAGTTTTAATTGTCTTAAATTTGATTTTTATTCTTTTCTTGTTTCTGAATTTGCTGAATATGACTTTCTGAAACTACTGATGGTTGAGGAAGTCCATGGGTCATCTCTGAATGATCAATCCAAATGCTTTAAAGTAGTGAGACTTAAATTTCTTGAATTGAGAAGGAATAAAGTGATTTTAATCTTGGTTCTTGATACTTATGATTAGTTAGTCCTTGATAAAGTTCTCTGTAGTTTAGGATTTAGCTTTCTTTTTCTTTTCCGCATTACAGTTTGTTTTGTTTTTGCTTTGTAGGAAATAAATTGCTAATCAGCTACATGGGAATCTTAGCCTACCATTGAGGTCTCCATATTCAAATTCATCCGGTTGTATACTTTCCCTTTCTACTTTTTTATCTTGTGTTGTTCATCTGTTTACTGGATTGTGTGCTGACATTGAGGACAATGCAAAATTTAAGTGTGGGGGGGAGAGTCATTTCATTCCATCCATTCCATCCATCTTTTTCCTTATTTTAAAAGTTGCAAGTTGAGATGATTATTAGCTTGGATTCATGTAGACATGACAAAGTGATGGATTTTGTGTTTTGATTCAAGTGAAGTGGCAATGAATTTGATTTCAATGAATTATTTGATAGCCATTAGCTGGTGAGAATTTGAGCCTTATTTGTTCAATTCTAGTGTGTATTCATCTATCTTTGTTTCACTCTAGAACTTGTCTTGATTCTTTGTTGAGACCACATTTGCATTTGTATGCATAAAAATGATAAGGCATTCATTTCTATTTTAGCTAGTTAGCCAAAAAGCTAACCATACATGCATCTTTATCCGTTGTTTTAGCCACTTTGGGCTTGTATTTTCTTTTCTTATTAAACCATAGCCAAATTAAAAAAAAAAAAATTCCACCCCTGTTTGAAGATGCCTTAGGTTATTTCAAGGAGCATTACATCTAAATAGGATAGGTGAATGTGTGCTTTGTATCCATTAAGGCCATTTTTAGTCAAAGAATTTGTTTTGAAAAAAAAAATGCAAAAAAAAAAAAGAGATAGAAAAGCAAAAAGAAAAAGAAAGAAAAGCAATGAAAAAAAAAAGAAAAGAAAAAGAAAAGGAAGCAATGGAAAAAAAAAAAAAAGTGTTTTAAGTTGAGTTTATAGTTGCTTGTATTAGTTGGAAATAAAGGCCTTGATTGCACACTCTTCCCTATCCTAAATTGTCATTGAGTGCTCTTGAGGTCCTAAGGTGTTCTAATTGCTATTTGTTTTACCCTTATTTTTGTTATCCATTCATTTCATTCCCTAACCCCATTACGACCCTGAATAAAGTCCTATTGATTTGTGCTTTGCATATAGCATGGGTGGTGGAGACTTAGAAACTTGACAAGCTTATAGTAGTGAGCTTTGATAGGTGAAATTTGAGTGAAACACATCCCTTTAAACACTTGAGAGTTGAGAGTAAACACTAAACTAATCCATGAGAGGCTATGCATTTCAATTCATTCTTTTCAAATGAAATTGCCATGGAGTTTGATTTCTTGATGCAAGTGAAGTTAACTTAGATTGTTGAAGTGTTGAAGAGTTATGATTAGTCTCTAACTTGTGATTTTTACACTTTCTTTTCCATTTTCATTTTCCACTTGCCATTCTACTAGCCGGGTGTTTCAAATTCATTTTTTATCTTGGATTTTAAGCTTTGCCCAGGAGTGCAAAGGTTTAAGTGTGGGGGAATTTGATAAACACATATTTTATTTATTTTTATCCTCCTAAACTTAGACATTTTAGTTCCAAATATGGCTTTAAGGCTTTAAATTAAATAAGATTTTATTTTAATAGCCATTTTCTGCACTTTAAGAATTTAAATATAAATAATTAATTTTAAATGCATAAATCATTTTAAATGAATTTTGTGATTTTTCTCCTTTGTTTTTATGCAGATTTTGGGCAATGGAATTTAAAGGAGAAAATTTATTTGAAGAAGAGAAGAAACAAATGAAGTAGTCATGGGTTGTTGGAACGAAGGTTCAGAAGCAAGAAGGATTTGAGAAAGAGTCAGCCACAAGCAAAACACGATAAAGTACTAGCTCAAGAAGGTGGGGCTTGACGTGGAAAATTCGTGGAAGCTGCAAAAAGAAGCTACAGGGCTGGAAGAGCAAGTTACACGAGCTGAGCAGAACAAAACAGAAGCAGCTCATGCAGAAACAAATTTGAAGTCTGGAATGAGCTGCAGAATGAAAGAGTTGAACAGAGGCTGAACTCGAGTAGCTGAAACAAGGAAATCTGGGCACAAAGGAAGAAGAAAATCACGTGGAGAATGGCTAGACAGCAGCTGCAGAACGACGACGAAGCAGAGGACAGCAGCTGTAGCTAAACAAAGGAAGCGTGAAGACAGCCATAGTTTGGGAAAATGAGCTGAAGGCGACCTGAGTTACGTGAGAACTAGAAACAGACTGCAAGGAGAAGAAGAAACACGTAAACAGAAACTGTAATGTCCCGTTTTCATTAAACGATGGAAATGGGCACGTTTTCAAAGCAAGTCCCCTGAGATGAGTGATTCAAGGCCAAATAAAATTTAGATAAAATTTTAAATAATAAAAAATGAGGATTTGAGCCTTGAGTTGCCCAGAAACTGAGGTCGGAGCGATTCGAAAAATTTGCCGAAAGGCCAGTGGCATTTTCGTAAATAAGTGTAATTTTGGAAAAGCACCTAGGAGGGCTTTTTAAATGGAAATTTTAAGTTGCCCAGGGTTCTCAGAGGCCCCAAAAATCATGGGAAGCCCCGGGACCAGTAAAGCCCCTCCGGTGTACTCTTTCCGATGTCGGTTGACCCGAACTTTGACCGATTCGTTCGGGACGGTTTTAGCTCCGATTTGAGTGGTTCCAAAGGCATTTTATTAAATTGAGAACCTCTTTGTTATGATGGAAAAAACGGTTCCCAAAAAGGAGCTAAAACGAAGGAGAAACGAAAATGCTAAGAACGAAGGGCAAAATTGGCATTAAAGTGTTAAAGGAAGCTTCTTTCTTCTTCTTTATATGCCACGTTCTGCCTCCCCCTCTCTAAACCGACTTGTTTCTGCCCATTTTCAGAGGAGAACTCCAGCTCCTTAGGCGCACAAGAGGAGGAGGATTTTGGAGGAAGAAATTCAAGAAAAAAGTAAGAAACTTTAAGACATTCCATATCCTTCCTTCTTGAACCTTGCTCCTCTCCTATCAAGCTTTCTTTCTATGGTTTTAATGGAGAGTTTGGTGCTGTTTTTGGGGCAGAACAGAGAGGGGAATTTCGAAAATTGAGGGAGTAAGCCAACCAAGTGGAAGAACAAGCCAAAGGAAGCAAGAAAACAAGGTAAAACTTCCATTCTTTGGTAGTTTCTCCCTCCCCCTTCCTCTTGCACGAATTTGACCACCATGAGCCCAATTCTTAGGGGCTGTTTTCTGTCCAATTTATGGAGGGATTAGGGGTTTTAGATGGCAAGGATTAAGAATGAACCAATAGAATCAAGAAAGGAGCATTAGGAAACAAAATGGAATCATTAGGGATCCAAATGCTCCCTTGCAAATCTGATTTTATATAAATGTTCTTAGGCTTAAATGAATGTTTAAATGTGCTCCTAAGATCTCTAAGAGGTCCCCCATATGTCTCTTCCTCCATAAAATGAACAAAACCCCATGGAAAGTCATGAACCTAAAAGTTGGAAAAGTGTAGAGCACTTAAGGGGATTGTAAAAACTGATTTAATCTATAAGTTCCATTGGTTGTTTAAGTGTTTCCTTGACCTCCTACAACTCTTAACAACCTCCCTAAATGGTTCCCCCATCAAGGAAAAATCAAGAAGCCTTGAAATCCCATTTATGCTCTAACTTTCGGCCAAGTAGGGATGGCATAGTTAGGGAGAGTTTTAAATTGTTTCAAGCCCATTTTTGAGTCATACATGATGAATGAATGTGAGGGGAAACCTTGGGAAAAGTTTAGGAAGCTTAGAGAATGAGTTAGTGCTTTAGGTTCCATATTGTGACCTAAGGAAGCAACATAATGTTAGGCCCTTTGTTTTAATTATGTGATGACTCCAAGAGGCTTAAAAGGAGTCAAGAATCATGTTTGAAAAAAAAAAGAATGAGGCCTAGGGATCATTTGAGGGGTGTTGCTTCATTAGGCGCCTTTATGGACATAATGGGGATTATAGAGCAATCTAGTACTTAAGCAAATTGTATGGCTTTAGAGAATGTTTCATGAACCTAATTGGCTCCCAAAAATTGTATTTAGGCCAAGAGAAACCATCTCCACCAAATTGTAGGTGTGTGGCTAAAAGAGGAGGCTTGAAAGCTAAGGAAAAAGTGTGTGGTTGTATACAAGGTAGCTCTCTCCACCTTCTCTCATGCATGGATGTGTGTTTAGCTTGTTTTAGAATGTGTGTATGTGTATTTTCAAGCTTTGAAAAGTATGCTAGCATGCCTTTATATGCCATGATGCTTGGTGCCATGTTATGTTTTTAAATGAATCCATGATGTTTGTATGAGTTTACTTGAGTGTGGAAAGGCCAAGAACTCTTCCCTTGGGTGAGGATGAGCCAAGAACCCTTGAGCTTGGTTGAGACAAAGTAAAGAGTCTCCCAAAAGCAAAGTGGGCTCCCAAGAGTATGGTTGAGTCCAAAGTGCTTAAAGAATGGGTGAGGCAAGTCCAAAATCCATGAGGAGAAGTGTGAGGCCAATCCAAACACTTAGTGAGCTCTTGAATGTCTTGTATGATTGATTCACATGCTAAGGTTGCTTTTAAAATGCCTATGATTTCTACTTTCTCCATGCATGCATTTGTGAAACTTGCTTGCATATATTATGTGTGATGGAATGGGAGATGAGCTATTGAGATTCTTGAATCTCACTCCCTCCTCTTAAATGTCCTAATATGCTAGGTGGACCAAGTGGACATGGCAATGGGAGCCAACCACCTTGAAGAAAGAAGATTGCCATCCTTATGCTTGATTTTTGGTCTTTTGATTCATAATGAGACTTCATGATGTATATTATTATTGTAAATGGTCTATGACCCCTTGGACAAATGTAAAAATAATATTATGTGATAGATAAATGAACGAGTATGGTGTATGTACTCTAGAACATAAATTGAGTGCTTATGCTAATGTATGCACTTGAGAAAAGCTTGGTGTAATGTGTATAAGTGAGGGTGAAAAGGCCAAAATGAGATGCAAATGGTTTGGGACCATTTGGGCAGCTTCCCCAAGTCTTAAACATGCTTTTAAACTTGCCCAAAAGGTGCCAAGACCAAAGGAAATCCATTTGGCAATTTTGGTACCCAATATGGAGCCAAAATTGACCATAATGGAACCCTATGCCACTTTTTGGCCAAATGAGTTAGTCTTGTCCTGAAATTTGGCATAAAATTAGGTCTTATTAAGAGCTTTCTGGAAAGCTAAAGATCATAATTTTCGGAGACCTAGAGAATATTTGATGAATTTTCAAAGTTGGGATTTTCTATGGTTTCTGGTATGTGCACTGTTCATACTGGCAGATTTGATTTTCGTGTCACTCGATGGCCAAATGGTGTCCAATGCTTATGAAATTTTAGGTACATAAACTAGAGGTCATAAGCTTTCTGTGGCCACCGAGATCACCTCATTTGGAGGTCTGAGCACAGAGTTATGCATTTTTGAAATTTGCTGTCAGTAACAGTGGCGACTCCAGAGCTCAATCACTGTTCCATCAGTTCCAGATACCTAAACGCATCTGTTTCATTCGAGAATTATTTTTAGTGTCAAGTTAACATTTGTAGCTTCCCAGAATGACTGAATGTGTGTGATTTCGATTTTTTTAGAATTAGTTATGAATTTCAGAAGTTTGCATCAGTAACCTGAATCACAGCCCAGGCAGCCAGTGAGTCTGTAGCTTTTTGGATGTCAAACGTCCTGTGTGATGAGTGTTGTGACTTGGACATATTTGTAGTATGAAGTAGACATCCTGATTTTTCCATAATGACAAAGAACACATGATTTCGATTTTTCTAGATTTAGTTATGATTTTCCAAAGTTTGTGACATAAAAGAGGAAATTCTGGACGAAAATGCAAACATGAATTTTAATGTGTTCCTTTGCTTTCCACGAGTTGTAGACCAAATTTGATGATGGAAATGAGCTATATTCATGTATTTAAGTATGAGAATGTGATAGATGCATTCATATGGCCCAAGGGACTCTGAAAGAAAAATTTTACCCGTAGAGAAATGCATTTTAATTCATAACTCCCTATGCCACTAGATTGTTTCCATAGAACAAAAATAAGATGAGGCATGGGAATTGCATGAATTGAGTCCTAGAAGTATGGTGTTCCAGAAACGCTGAAGCAAATGTGGATTATTATAATCACAATGGGACCCACACCTCATATAATCACATAAGAAGGGCTTCAGGCAATTGAGATGAAAAGGGCAGCACGAGAGGAGCTGGGCACGTGACTTTTAATGAGGAAGAGATTCGCACAATCACGCCATTCATGCACACCCATCCAGATTCATCCAACGTCATTCACTCAATCAGGCCCATTCAACACACATTCCGTCTTTATTCATTCACCTTTAAAAACCAAAACCCTCGCCTCCTTCGCGGGGGAAGCCGTCATTCACACCCATATCCACGCCTCCATCCACATAATTCTCTCCATTCCATTCCCCATCTACAACCACGCCAATATGAAGATCTAATCTCCACCTTGAGGCTAGCAAGGGAGGAAGCTTTTGGCTGAAACTTGAATCCTTGGAAGAATGCAAAATTCTGGCTAAGATTTCTTATTTTTCCAGCACTTTTTCTTTTTCTTGTATAATCTCGGTTGAGTTGTATTTGATTTGGAATTTGTGTAATTAATTAGTGGCTGGTTAGACACTGATTAGGAAATATTTTTTGTTGATTAATTGGTTGGATTTGAATCTGATTTTTCATTATTCTCTCTAATCTCCCATGTATGCCACGAAGGTGTTCGATGAAATGCATGAGTGAGGTTATGTGCTTAAATGTCTATCTGAGAATTCCTTGGTGTTTAGTTGGTTAATTAAACATTTTTTTGGATGATGAATCAGAGGCTAATTAATCAGTTAATCAATCAAATTAGATGTTCATTGATCTTAAAGACAAGAGTTAGCGGTTTAATGCGGGATTGAGGTCTCAATTCAACATTAGATTATTAATCTCTTGAGTCTTGAATGGTTATTCAAGATCATTTGCTAATGAACTTAATTAGGAATTCTTAGGCCAGAATTAATCACAATTAGAATAGGATAAGGATAGTGGATACCAAGAGATAATTCCTAAGCTAGTCACAAGCCATTATCATTTACAATTCATATAATTAGGTAGAATTTAGAAATTTTGATTCAATTTAGTTTTAGGATAGTTTAATTCATTCAAAAACCCCTCAAACTAGATAGTTCTAGGACCTTAGAACACTTAGAGAACCTAATTGAACATTGAATTCCATTTCCAAGGGAGATGACCTAGGTTGTGCCACTTGCTATATTTTTAGTCAACCTAGTTTTATTTTGAGGGTTGTACGACAAGCCCGTCATTAGGCAATGGAGAGGAAGAGATGAGATTCTAGGAATCCTAGTAGCTCTTTTCCCTTTCAACCATACATAAAGAATGCAAATCCAAGTTTAAAAATGCATGCATAGGTATCATGGCTTTCATAATCATTCATGAAACATTCTTAGCATTCAAGAAGTCATGTAAAACATACATAGATTTGATAAGAAGATGCTTTAGCCTCACCCACTTATCCTGGGGGATTTTAGACTTGCCTTGTCCATTCTCTTAAAGGGTTCTTGACTAAGCCATACTCTTTGAAGACTCTTGGCTTTGTCTCACTCATTTTTGGGGACTTTTTGACTCATCCTCACCATAACTAAGGGACTTTTGGCTTCACCACACTAAAGCAAACCAAAACATGTTCATAAGACATTATTTAAGTGCATAACATAACATCATGGTACCATGGCATATAGATACATGTTAAAACATATTTCATGGCTTAAAACATACATACACACATTTAAAGACAAGATAAATATCCACTCCTACATGAAAGAAAGAAGAGAGAGTTACCTTTATTATAACAACACACTTTTATCCTTGAACTTAGTTCCTCTCCCTTGGCCACACACTCACAAGAAGGTGGAACTTGTTTCCTTTGGCCTAGACACATAATATGGAAGCCAATTACATTCTTGGAACAAATTCTAAAGCTACACATTCATTTCAAAAGTTAAAGTGTTCTTATGGCACATATTTGGTTCCATCATTCACCTAATGAAGCAACCTTGGGAAAACATGATCTTGGCTCCCTTCTTTCCATCCATCTAAGGTTCTTGACTCCATTAAAGTCTCTTGGAGCCATCACACCTTCATTTCAAGGAGCCTAACTAGGTGCTGCTTCTCTAAGTCATAATATGGATCCTATGATACCATCTCACTATCCATGACTTCTAAAATTTTTCTAAGGCTTCTTCTCATCCTCTCCCATCATATATGATACAAAATCAAGCTTAGAATAAATTAAAACTACCTCTTGATGCTCCTTCTAGCCTAGGTTGAAGCTATACACCATTAAGGGAGCTATGGAGTGTTCTTTGTTTTCTTGATGTGAGATGCATGTGAGGAGTTTTTTAGGGATCTTAGGAGCTCATCCAAACATCCATTTTGGCCTAGAAACTTTTGCATCAAAACAAAATTTTGGTGGAACACTTAAACCCTAACTTTGTTATTTTAAAACCTAATGGTTATTTGGTTGTTTCCTTTGCATATTGTTGTTCTCCTCACTCATTTTCCTAAGATTCACTCTTGGTTTGGCTAGAAATTCAACCCCTCTTGGATGGTCTTATATGGGGTGAAAAAACAAAGAAAAGCAATGGAAGAAAAAGCTTGAAACAAACAAATTACCTTAGTCTCTTGGCTTCCTTTGCTTGCTCTTCACTTTATTTGGATTTTTCTTTTGAATTTTGAAATTTTCCTCTTAGGTCTGACCTCAAAACAGCCCCAAATACTTTAATAAATCCATGGGAAAAAAGAGAAGAAGGAGAAGAAGTTTGTTAAGGAGAAACTAAGAAAAACCATGAAAACCAGACCTTTCTCTTGCTTTTTCTCCTCCCTTTCTCTCCTCCCTTGTGTGCCTTACTCTCTTGGTTCTTTATTTGGTTTAGGGTGGAAATAAAATGAGCCAAATGAAAAGAAGAGTGGGGTATGGGGTGTATATAGCTAGGTTTCAAGAATTGTTTCAAAAAATTCTAATTATATCCTTTAATCTTGGCATTTTTGTTTCTGGTTCATTTTAGCTCATTTTTTAGAACTTTCTTTTCTATTATAAAATTTAGATCCTTAATCTTATAAAATGCCTTTGGAATCACTCAAATTGAGGATAAAACCTTCTCGAATGAAAAGGTCAAAGTTCAGGTCAACTGACGTTAGAAAATATACACCGAAGGGTTTTAACTGTCCCGGGGCTTCCCATGGTTTTTCAAAGCCTTTGAGAACCCCAAAGAACTCAAAATTTTCATTTAAAAAGCCCTCCTATAAAAATTTCAAAATTCACCCAAAATTATGAAAATGCCATTACATTACATAACAATTTTGTTAATTTCTATCTGGTTATTTTAGCCTCTTTTTCAGGGTACCTCTGGTAGCCTAATTTCATTACTTAATATCTAGATCATTATTCAAATTCTTTTGGACCTTAACCAACTCATTTTAGAGGACTTACTTTTAAAACACATCCATTTTCATCATTTTTACGAAAATTAAAATTACAATTCTACCCTTTTAGATAAATTTCGTCCTTGAAATTTAGATATATACCTTATAGGAAGAGCTTTAGATATTTCTTCCTCATCTCCTTTTCTAGCTCCCCGATAGCTTCTTCGGGAGATAACCCCTTCCAAACCACTTTTACCAGCGATATCGTCTTATTCCATAACTGCTTGACTCTAACATCCAAGATCTGATCTAGTGATACTATATATGATAGATCATCTGGTAAGTACACATTCTTATACTCTATGATATGTGAGGGGTCAGGTTGGTACTTTTTGAGTTGGGATACATGGAACACATTATGAACTTGGCTCAGGCTAGGGGGGAAGGGCAAGTTTGTAGGTTATAGGTCCTACTTTATCAAGAATCTAAAATGGACCTATGTATTTTGGACTGAGCTTTTTACTTTTAATAGAATAACCTATCCCTGTGACTAGAGACACTCTAACAGAGACATGGTCTGCAACCTCAAACTCTAATGACCTTCTCCGTCTATCTGCATAAATTTTCTATCTACTTTGTATAGTTAAGAGTTTCTTTCTTATGGTCTTAATTTGTCGATAAGTTTGCTCTACTAATTCTAGCATATTAGGCTTCTTTCTCCTAGCTCAACCTAACACATCGAAGACCTACACTTCTTCCCACATAATGCCTTACACAGTGCTGTTTGAATACTTACATGATAACTATTATTATAGGCAAACTTTGCGAGCGACAAGTATGTATCCTAGTTTTCTTTCATCTATAATACACATGCCCTCAACATGTCCTTTAAGGTTTTGATAGTTCTCTCTATCTGTCCATTTATTTGGGGTTTGGTAGGCTGCACTAAATCTTAGCTTAGTACCTAGAGCATCCTGTAATGATCTCCAGAAGTTCAAAGTGAACCTGGGATCTCTATCTGACACTATACTTCTAGGCACACCATGTAACCTTACTATTTCCCGAATATATAGCTGGGCTAATTTATCTAGGGTCGAAATGGCTTTCATCCCTAAAAAGTGAGCTAATTTCGTTCATCTATCCACTATTACCCATATGGCATCATGCCCCGATGATGTCCTGGGCAAACCCATGACAAAATCTATGGCTATGCTATCCCATTTCTACTTCAGGATGTTTAGGGGCTGAAGCAACCTACCTGGCTTCTGGTGCTTTATTTTGACTTATTGACATACTAGACATAGGGAGACATATTCTGCTATGTCTGCTTTCATTCCAAGCTACCAAAACATTTTCTTTAAATCATGATACATTTTATTACTGCCTAGATGAATGGTGTATTTTCTTTTATGTGCCTCATCTAGTATTCTTTCTTTAATCTCAGCATTTCTAGGCACATATAGCCTATCCCTATACCTCACTATGTCTTCCTTAAATAGATTAAACTCCTGAATGCTACTCTATGCTATATGGGACTTAATTTTTCCTATCTGCTCATCTATTTGCTAAGCATCTCTTATTTAATCCCTCAGGTCATTTTCTATTTAAGTTTCACTTGTCAATAACTTCCTCGAATGCACCTTACATGAGAGATTTATATCCCTGAACCTCTCAATCAAATCCTACTCTTTAATCATTATATAGGCCATATGTATGGATTTTCTACTCAAGGCATCAGCTATCATATTAGCCTTACTGGGATGTTATTTCAAAGTAAAATTATAATCTTTTAAAAATTCTAACCATCTCGTCTGTCTCATGTTCAATTCTTTCTGTTCAAATAAATATTTAAAGCTCTTATGGTTGCTGTAAATTTCTATGGCTGCTCCCATACAAGTAGTGTCTCTATATTTTCAAAGTAAATACCATTATTGTAACACCCCAAAATTAATTAAGGTGTTAATCATAGATTTGGGTTAATTAAGAATAATTAATATGGGATAATTGGGCAAGTTTAGTGAATGAAATTTTAAATAGATAAACTATTAATATAAGTTTGAGGTTTAATTGAGTTATAAACCCCATCTAGGCCCAAATTAAATTAAGTGTGCCAAGATTAGGGACTAATGAAGACCCAATAATTTTAGATGCAGACCCAACCTTTTATTATGAGGCTAGGCCCAAGAGGTAGCATCTAGTGATAGCCCAATTCAATTTAATGAATCAGAGACCTAAGACCCAACTTGCATAAGCCCATGTAATTAGCCTAATAACCCTTGAGCAGACCCAAATCAAATAAGTCCTTTAAACTTAGTCTGACCCAATTAAATTTCAGTAGCCCAATGCATGAGAGCTGGCCCAACAAAGCTTAAATCTTAAGCCCATTAGGAGTTGGATCTTTGGAGCAACCCATGACCCATATTTGACCCAACTTAAACCCTAAAAACTAACCTAGCCACCCCCCATTCTGCAGAACACAAAAACACAAGAGAGAAATTCAAAGTTTTGAAGGGAGGCTAAGGTTTGGGGCAAGAAATCTATCATTTCCCACTTCTTGAGCAAGATTCAGCCAAAATAATGATTATATAACTTAATCCTCTCATCTTTCTCTTCATTTTGGCCTAATTAGTTTTTCATTTAGAGTATTTTCACCCACACCCAAAATCTAAGCCATTTGATGTTTCCATGGTGAAATTTTGTAGGTTGAGGCTAGTGTTGACATTAGGTAAGTATAAACTCTTCTTTTTAAGGTATTTCTACTGGTTTGAGACCCTAATGATTGGATTATAGTATGGTATTAATTTTTCACGAATTTGCTTAGGATTTAGGGTGATATATTGAAGTTTTTGGTAAAGGACCCCTCCATTCCGAATTTTAGGAATTTGAAGTGGTTGGGGAGATTTTTGTACCATTGGTGGCTTTTGCAAATTGTCTACAAGTGAGATAACTAGGATTATATTAATTCCATGCATATATCAGCTATAATTTCATATTTGCTATACATGAATGATTTGAAATGCTAAATGAATTGGTTGGCTATCTGTTATATGTGATTGGACCTTGTGAGTCCATGGTGGAGCTGTGGTGCAGCTGCCACCCATGCATGTGCTTTGATCGGATATCGGGTTATGATCAAACCTCAGATGCACTGAGCCCTGGTTATGCTCAATAAAGAATAAGTGCCTTAGACGGGCCTTTTTCGGTGTTATTGGCCTTTAACATATAGAAATATGATTGCTAGTATGGGATAGTGATCATGATAGCCTAATTATTTCATTTGCTGATATGACTGGTATGTTTTCTAATACTTATGTGAAATTATGCATATATATTAATTAAACTAGATTATATGATGGAATTGCCTTGGTTATTGAGATTCACATCTCACCCCGTTTCATGGGATTAAACATTTCAAGTGAAGGTTCCTTGGGTAAGGATAAGGGCAAGCAAGTGGATGAACATCCATGAGCTAAGGCCTGGTGTAAGGAGCTACACTTGGTCCAAGTCGAATAGAGTAGATGCTAATTTTGTTAACCTTTGTATAGCATCATCATGTATCTATATTGCCAAATGTAGAAGTTTGTATTTTAATGACATAGAATGTAACCAGTGAGAAATAGGCTTTATATTAGTTGTTGATGGATGTATGAGTTTATGACACTTATTATGGTTTGTAAACTTGTGTTTTAACTAACTATTTAAGTTATGAAAGCATGTGATATATGGATTGTGGATTTGAGTTAGTGATGCATGAATTGTCTGATGAAAATATGATTGAATGACCATTGTTAGAAATTTATAAATCTGTTGATATAAGAACAATGAATGAGTAGGAGAATCCACCTTTAAATAGGGATAGGTAATGATATAATGGCTAGCAAATCAGCTAGATAGATGCTATTAAAACCTTATAACAAGTGGAGAGTGGCCCTGGAGAGAGGAATGTCCTAGGTGTTCCAGAGAGGAATTGGCTGCGGTGAACTTTTGTGAAAATGTCCTAGGTGTTCCAGAGAGGAATTAGCTACGGCTAACAAGGGAATTGGCTGCGGCCAATAGCGAGAGGCAAGCGAGGTAAGTTCCAAGAGGCTTCCTTGCCGCGGCGAAGGTCTAACTCGCCATGGTAATGACGATGTAAGTGGTGAAGCTGAGAGTAATTGACTATAGCTAAGTGTAATTTAGTCGTGGCGAACGTCCTGAAACCCTTATATTAACCAGGAAATCTTGGTTTTTCACGTGGTAACCTCAAGGGATAACTTAGAAATATTGGTAGAAGATTCTTGTGAGTTGAAATCAATGGGTAATAGAATCAAAGGCTTATAAATGAATGTTTATTTCCTCGATGTACATAAGTGCTTGTAATTGTATGGTTGATGACTTTAATAATATTAAAGTTTAAATTTCCCTGCATTTTCACAATGTAATTAGTCATAATGCCTTGTAACCCCAATCTATGATTATTAATCACGTATTTAACCTTAATTACAAAGATTAGAAATTAGGGTCATCACAATTGTAGCTAGTTCTAAGTTATGTGTGGGGTAATTCTCTTTATGAGGCTTTAACTATCTAAAGGCATAAGCTACCACTCGGCCTTTCTGCATAAGCACACATTCTAACTCTTTCTTGGAGGCATCACTATAGACTATAAAAGTCTCTCTGGGGTCAAGAAGTACTAAAATTAGGGCTGTGGTTAACTTATATTTCAACTCCTGAAAACATTTCTCACATTTCTCGTCCCACACAAATGGCACATTCTTTCTAGTGAGCCTAGTTTATAGCATTGCTATCTGAGAAAGGCCTTGAATGAACATCTTGTAATAACCTGTTAAACCTAGAAAACTCCTTATCTCTGTCACTGTCCTAGGTCTCTCCTATTGTAACACGGCCTCTACCTTATAGGGATCTACTATGACCTCTACTTGGGAGATCACATAGCCTAGGAATTGAACTTCAGTGAGTAAAAACTCACACTTACTAAGTTTAGCATATAACTGTCTCTCTCTTAAGGTTTCTGGGGCTAATTTTAGGTATTGCTAATGTTCTTCCCTACTCATAGAATAGATGAGAATATCATTTATGAAGACAACTACAAATCTATCTAGGTATGGCCTAAACACTCTGTTCATGTAATCCATGAATACTGCAGGTGCATTCGTCAACCCAAAGGACATAACTAAAAACTCATAATGGCCGTATCTAGTTCTAAAAGCTGTTTTAGGAATATCTTCAGCCTTAATCTTGAGCTGATGATATCTTGACCTAAGGTCTATCTTAGAGAACACCGACACTTCTATTAACTGGTCTAGGAGGTCATCTATACAAGGGAGAGGATGCTTATTCTTAATAGTTATCTTATTGAGCTTCTTGTAATCTATGTATAGTCTAAGACTCCGATATTTCTTCTTTACTAATAAGATTGGAGCTCCCCATGGCGAGACATTGGGTCTAATGAAACCCTTTTCTAAAAGTTCTTCTATCTGTTTCTTAAGCTTAGCTAGCTCGGTAGGAGCCATTCTATATGAGGCCTTAGACATTACAGCTACCCTAAGTACAATAGCTATAGGAAACTTAACTTCTTTCTTTGGGGGTAGTCCACTAATTTCTTTAGGAAAAATCTCTGGGAACTCTCTTACTACTAGAATTTCCTCTATACCCTCTTCTACCTCAGCCTAAACTTAAAAGAAAACTAGATATCCCTGACAACCATGCTCTAGAGACCTCTCAGCCTAGGAGGTGATCATAACAAGTAACTCGGTCCTCATACTAGGTATAGTCCCGCATTCAGGTAAAGTAATACATTTATGGCAACAATCAGGTGTAGCATTATTTACAGACATCTAGTTCATACCAATAATCAAATCAATGTCAATAAGGGGTATATATATCAAATCAAGGGTATTATAGCAATGATTAAACTGGACCACACAATTCAAGTAGGCATGGGAGGTAATGGCTCTATTTCCTATGGCGATAGATACATGCAAGTTATATGGTAGTGTATGCATACTTAAACCTAATCTCCTAACATAGTCATATGATATGAAAGAGTAGCTAGCACCCAAATCAAATAAAGCCGTTACAAAAAAATTATTAATCTTAATAGTACTGTAACACTATAATAGTTCTAGCCTCACCTTTCCTCTAGGGGGCTTTATACATATTGCATAATGAAAATTTAGAGAGACAATGCAAATACACATATTGCATGGGGCTTAAAAATCTTTTCTTTTATACTTCTTAGGCCCCATGAGTTGTTCAACATCATACCTTACGTATAATCCATTTATACAAATTATAAATATCATAAAACATCTCATACAATTCAGATTTGGAGCCCTACACATCAGAAAATGCATGTTAAATTCCAAGTTTAAAGTCTAATTTTTTGGGATAGATTTTGAAAATTCATAATTAAATCTAGAAAAATCAAAATTAAATAAATCATAGCTTTTTGTAAATCCCTACATGTTAAATTTATGCTAAAAATACTTCCAGTCTATGAAAACATCATTTGGACTATGATTGATAATAGAAACACATCATAGGTCTGGCTATCTTGGAGTTCTGGTATAGCCTACTGATATGGATTTCCAAAATTCATGACTAATTTCACAAAAATCCAAATCGAGTAAACCATATCAATTTGGAAAGCTACGGACGTCTAATTTAAGGAAAAAAAGTTTAAGATCCAAAAATTGACATTAAGATAATGAAAATCGATGGAATAGTGCTAAGGGTCTTGCTGCATTACTAACAGTAAATTCCAACGTCAAAAATGTATATATCTTTCTACACACCTCTAAATAAGGTGCTTCCAGTGGCTACAGGTCACTGTGAGTGTCTAGTTTCTTTGTGTAAGCCTTTAGAACCATTAGACATCATTTGTCCCTTAGATGACACAAAAACAATTCTGACCAAATGAACAGTAACTGATACCAATATACAAAATTTGCTGAATTTTAAAAAATCATAATAAATTTTATAGACCTCCAAATAATGTGTTTCTTATATCAGAAAAAAGCTCTATATGAGATCTATATGTGTGTAAAATCTTAGCCTCAAAATCATTCATTTGGTCACTTTGTGATATAGGGCTATAAAATGGTACTTTTTTTAAGCATGTGGGAAAGTATAAAAATAACCCTTTAAACATGCTCAAAGGGTCCCAATACTCATACATCACTAATTCACTCTCCCACTTGCCCTCATACAAGAGATCTTACATTCATATCTTTGCATTTCAATGTCAAAAACATCCATTCTTATTCATTTGCTTTCAATTTCCATACATACATCACATATTCATACATTCATACATGTTGAAAAGGCTATACATGATATACATCATTGCATTATATCACTTGACATCCACATAGCTATAATACTAGTATTTTATAGCTTCTTTATCAACCTTCATGTCTTTAAGTGTGGTGGCTCCTAAATTCCTTGCTATTTTGATCCACTTAGACATGTTAGGTCATGAGGAAGGAGTGAGATTCAAAGAATCTCAATAGCCCTATACACTTTCAATCATACATGATGAATGTAATTTCATGCAAAGGAATGCCATGCGTAGTCTATGAGCTACATATGCATATCAAGAACATGGTTTCCATTTCATAAGTCTTAAATATATCAAAGTAGACTCTTAAGACCTTGGTTAGCCTCACCCACTTCTCTTGGGACTTTTAGACTTTCCTCACCCATTTCTTTTAGGACTTTTGACTAAGCCTTACTCCTCTTTAGACTTTTGGCTTGTCTTTGGCTCATCCTCACCCTTATCAAAGGACTTTTGGCATTACTAAGTCTATTCAAGTCTTATGCACATATAAAAGCAATTCAAGACACATAAGTGGCACCATATATATCCTTACTAGTTAGACATGCTTTTCATAGTTCAACACATATATAAGCATCCAAAACAAGAAAACATCTACACACATACATGAGAGAAAGGTTAAAGGGCTACCTTGTAATGAATTATAATGTTATTCTCTCAGAATTCCCTTCCCCTTCTCGGTCACACTCTTGTAAGGAGGTAGGACTTGTTTCTCTTAGCCTATAAACACAAATACAGCATAACTAAGTCATTGAAATAAAACCTAGCTCCTTACAACTCAAGACTAAGCTACTTGACTCAAGGACTTCATTATGGTTCCATAATGCACCCAGTGAGGCAACACATGGAGTTCTTACTCTTGGCCTCCATTTCTTGATCATTCTAGATCTGTTGACATAAATTAAACTCTTGGGAGTTATCACAACTCAAATCCAAGGGTTCTAGACTCACAATGC
This sequence comes from Erythrophleum fordii, assembly GCA_032878935.1. Lineage (NCBI taxonomy): Eukaryota > Viridiplantae > Streptophyta > Magnoliopsida > Fabales > Fabaceae > Erythrophleum > Erythrophleum fordii. The sequence continues at coordinate 17,171,442 of JAVQMF010000046.1, forward strand.
TTCTTTGTGCTCTAATATGGAACTTGCAAATCCATCTTCCTCTATAAGCCTCCTAAATTCATTCCAAGGCTTCCTTTAAGGTTTCTTACTTATAATTAGCCTCTTTACAACCTTAAAACAATTTAAATTACTCCCTAAATGTTCTAGCTCCCTTGAGGCTAAGATATGTACATAAAAGGAGCCTATAGAGTTGCTTGCTTTTTCCTTTGAGGGAATGGCTCTTTACAATCTTGCTAGAGGTCTAATGGACTCCTACAAGCTCTTATATAAGCTAGAATAGCTCTAGGAAAATTAAACTCAAGCATTTGTCTTAAAACCCCAAAATTCTCAATCTCGTACTTCATTACTCCCCATTTGATTCCAATGGACTATTCTTAATTCTCATATTCTCAAGCACTTGTTTCTCTCTTGCTAAAGTTAGAATTCATCTTCCTTTAAATGGGCAAAGTCTGACTCAAATTTCACCAAAGAGAAACATGAAGAAAAAACCATCAAAACTTAAGAAGCTTACCTTGTTTGTGATCTTTTTTAAGAGACTTCCACTTGTAACAAGCCTCTCCTTCCAAGACTTCCTTCTTCTACTTGGGTTGACCTCAAAATAGAACCATATCAACCTCCAAATTCAAGGAAAGAGATAAGAGAAAATGGAGGAGAGACTTGGCATGAGAAGAAGCAAGGAAAAGGACAAGGTTTCTCACATTTTCATGACTTCTTCTTCCTCTCTAAGCTCTCCCTCCTGTGCGCCCCTCTCTCTAGCCTCTCTCTCTCTCCTTTCAACCAGCTAAAAGTCAGTTAAAATGAGGGAGAAGAAGCTGGACATTTTCTAGAAGCCAAAAGCCACTTTTTCATGTTTTTCAGACTAAATCTCACTATAGCAGGAAAGACCCCTTGTTACGGCGAGCACTTATCAATCCCAGGTCCCCCATTCTCGCTATGGCTGACACTATTGCGAGAAACTCTCTGGATTTTGTATGAGCCATGAACTTGCTATAGTGAACTAGCATTCTCACTATGGCTAATAGGCATCCTCACTATAGCTAATAGGTCTCCTCACTATAGCTAAGGGACTTAAAAAAATTCTAAAACTTTGAGTTCTCATGTCTACAAAAACTCGAATGTTACAAGTACCTTGGATCAGACTCAAGGACTAGCTAGCCTCTTATTGTGTCAGGACAAAGACTTTACCTTAGGTCTGAGTACAACATCATAATTTCTAGCTCATTTCTATTACATTTGCATGCTCATATAGTGCATTACATGAGGGGAAGTAAGAAAATCCATTAAAATAATACATTTCTTTGTGTTACGTCGTATATAAACATTCCATTTGGTGTCATGTGGATTGCGAGAGCTTATACAATACATTCTGATATTTAATTACATGAATACAACTCATTTGCATCATCAAAAGTGGCCTACACCTTAAGAAACTCGAAATGAAGCATAAAATATGGATATTCATTTTTGGCCAACTTGGGCTTATTTCTACCACAAACTTTGGAAAATCATAACTAATTATAGAAAAATCAAAATCATGTATTCTTAGTCATTCTAGAAAGCTACAAATATCTACTTCATAATAAAAATATGTACAAATCATAACATCCATAACAAAGGATATTGGACATCCAAAAAGGTCTAGAGGTCAAGCTATCCACTAGTACTGTCATAGATTTCTCCAACAAAATTTGAAAATGTCCAATTAATTTTAAAAAAATCCAATTCATGCAAATGATATCCATCTAGAAATTTATGGATGTTAACTAGAGGGAAAAAATAACTCCAGACCAATTCAGGCATGCTCAGACCTCGAAATCAATTAAATAATAACTGAGGTCGGGTGAAGTTCCTGACACTGGATAGATTCTTTGAAAATTGTCTCCTTCTCTAGACATCCAAATTAGGTGCTTCTAGTTGGCACAAGTCACTAGGAGTTTCTAGTTTCTTTGTATAAAATTTTATAGCAATTGGACATCATTTGGGCCCTATGTGACAGATTTCATTTTCGGACCAAGTAAATAGTGGATCAGACTAAAATCAGAAAATTTGCCAACTTTGAAAATCCATCAAATATTCTATAGACCTCCAAAAAGTTTGTTCTTTAGCTTCCCAAAAATCTCTTAACAAGCTTTAATTGTATGTAAAATCTTAGATCAAGAAGAGCTAATTTGGATAAAAGTGATATAGGGTTCCATGATGGTCAAATTTGGCTCCATATAGGATACCAAAATATCCAAATGGCTTCCCTTAGGGTTTGGCACCTCTTGGGCAAGTCTAAAGGCATAATTAAGACTTGTGTGAGCTACGCAAATGGTCCCAAACTCCATGCCTCTCATTTTGGCTATGCCACATGCAATTATACATACTCACATCAAACTTTCAAGAAGTATATATTGGCATTACATACTCAATTTACATTCTAGCATTCACATATCATATCCTTTCATTTATAGATGACATATTATCATAATTACATATGTTCATGACATCAAATTACATAAACATCTATTGATTTCATCATATGCCAATTGTATGGCCTTAAAGTAGCAAAATTCATGTTCTTGGATGTCATATTCTCATCTTCAAGGTAGTTGGCCTCCATTACCTTACTCTCTTGGTCCACCTAGTATGTTAGAATATTAGAGAGGAGGGGATGAGATTCAAAGAATCCCAATAGCTCATCTCCCATTCAATCATACATAATGGATGCAAACAAGTCTTATAAATGCATGTATGGTCATGCGGACATGTGCAAACATTCAAGAGACATTTTTATCATTTAAGAAAGTTATGCATAGCATACAAAAGCTTGCCAAGTAAGTGGATTGGCCTCACCTAATTTCTTATGGATATTGAACTTGCCTCACCCATTCTTTAAGACATTTTTGGACTCAACCACACTCTTGGGAGCCCATCTTGCTTTTGGGAGACTCTTTACTTTGTATCAACCAATCTCAAGGGTTCTTGACTCAACCACACATCCATGCATGAGAAAAGGTGGAGAGAGCTACCTTGTACACAATTACACACTTTTTCCTTTGAATCCAAGCTCCCCTTTTCGGCCACACACACACAAAAGTGTGAGGAAGTTTTCTCTTGACCTAAACACAATTTATGGAAGCCAATTAGGTTTATGGAATTAATTCTGAGGCCACACACTTGCTTGAACTCTAGCTTGATCTATAAACCTCATTATGGTTCCATAATTGCACCTAATAAAGCAACACTCTTCAAATAAATTTTAGGCTCCATTCTTTCCTTTCAAATATGATTCTTGACTCCTTTTAAGCCTCTTGGAGTCACCATACAATTAAAACCAAGAGCCTAACTACATGTTACTTCTTTAAGTCTCATTATCGAACATAAAGCACTAACTCACTTTCTATGGTTTCTAAATTTCTCCCAAGGCTTCCCCTCATATTCATTAATCATATATGACTCAAAAATGGGCTTAGAAAATTTTAAAACTCTCCCTAGCTACACAAACCCCTTTAGACTGAGGCTATGGAAGAAATGGGGTTTTTGGAGTTTGCTTTGTTTTCTTAAGGGAGGATACATATAGAGAGCCTCTTAGGGATCTTGGGAGCTCATTTGAACTCTTATTTAGGCCTAAGAATCATCATACAAAATCAGATTTTATAAGGTGTAATTGAAACCCTAGAAATTGCATCTTGAAATCTAATGGGTTTTTGTTAATTTCCTTTGCATATTCTTAATCTCTACACTCTTTTTTCTTAGATTCATCCTTGGTTCTGCCTAAAAATCAAGTCCTCCTAGGATTTCTCATGTTAGGAAAAATGGAGGAGGAGAGGAACCAAAGGTAGCAACCATAGGAAGAGAAATTACTTAGTTTTCTTGCTTTTTCTCACTTGAATCTTGCTTTCTCCAAGCTCCTCTCTTCAAATCCGAAATTTTCCCTCAATATCTCCCTTAAAACATATTTGAAAACTTTATTTTAATCAAAGGAAATAAAGGAGAATGGAGGAGAGGAGGTTTGGATAGAAGAAAGCATAAAAAACTACCAAGGATCCATACATTTTTCTTGATTTCTCTCCTCTTTTTCTTCCCCTTCTTGTGAGCCTAAGAGAGCAAATCATATTCTATATTTTGGGCAGAAATTTCTTGTTTAAGAAGATGGGAGAAGAAAGGAGAAGTGTGTGGGAGCTTCTAGAAACATACTTTTTCAAAAATTCTAATTTTATCCTTCTGTAATGGCAATTTCATCTCAGCTTTGTTTTAGCTCCTTTTTTAGAACCGTATTTTTGATTATAAAATTTAGATTCCCAATTTAATAAAATGCCTTTGGAATCATTCAATTTGGAGCTAAAACCTTACTAAATGAACCAGTCAAAGTTTAGGTCAATTGATGTTAGAAAATATCCACTGGAGGGGATTTAACTGTCCTAGAGCTTCCCATGATTTTTAGGGCCTTTGAGAACCCTGAGCAACTCAAAAGCCCTCCTATATGTCTTTCCAAAAGTTGCACTTATTTACAAAAATACCATTACATTTTGTCAGTTTTCATCACAATTTTGTTTCTTCATTCTAGCTCCATTTTTCTTTTTGTCTGAGCTTGGGATTCTCATTTTTAGGAGTCTAGAATGCTTCCCGAATTTTTTAGGACCTTAACTACATCATTTTGGGGGACTTCCTTTTGTATCCGATGAATTTCATTCATTGACGAAGAAATCATACATTACATTTCTCACATTTTCTCTTGTTTTCAAAAAAATTGGATGTTACACTGAGGATTGGGTGTAGGAGCCATTTCCTTCTGCTGAGAAAACTGCTGGGGAGCCTATGTGCAATCCCTGGCCATATGTCCTAGCTTATCGCATCAATAGTATATGTTTTGCCAAGCGTAACATGGTTTATTCTTGTGATTTCTACCACACTGAGGACATATTGTGGGTGCGAAACTGTCTTTGCTAGATTGGGTTCTTCTTCTCTTGCCTCTTTTATTCCATTAGCTTTTACCACCTCTCCTGCTAGTGGTTATGGCTTGTGTTTCTTCTCTAGGTCTCTTTGGCCCAGGGAGGGGAGGTTTGGCACTAGAAGTAAGTTACATCATCCTGAGATTTTCTTGTATAACTTTACAAATCTCAACCAAGGTATTAAAGTTCCTAATTCTTTATGGAACTACCCTATCCCTGATCTCTAGCAACAAATCTTTCTCTAACTTATGTGCTCTCTAGCGCTCGTCATCATGTCTCTGTAAGTATGAGGAATACCTAGAGAGCTCAACAAATTTGGCCACATACTGGTCCATGGACATTCCCTTAGCTTGCCTCAAGAGTATAAACTCTAACTCCTTCTTGTCCCAAATAGAATTGGAGAAATATTGTTTATAAAAGGCCTGTATAAATTACTCCTAGTTAATTGGGAGGTTCCTTGACTTGATAATAGGTTAAGTACTCCTCCACCAATAGTCTGCCTCTTTCTCTAACTGGAAAATGGCCATTATGACCTTCTGCTCAAAAGTACACTCCATCACTCAGAATATCTTCTCAAGCTACATAATCTAGGCCTCAACTTTCTCTGTGTTCAACTCACCATCAAAGGTTGGAGGCCCAAATTTCCTGAACTATGTAATGATCTATCTAGTAGGAGGTTGCTCCAAGGGTGGAGAAGCCTAAGCTGGTGGAGTCTAAGCAACCTGTTGTATTTGTATGCATGGCTGTGAATGCTGTGGTGGCTATAAAAGAGGAGGTGTAAGGCCCTCATTGTCTATCTATGCAAGTCATTCCTGTAATTGCATAATCACGGCTTGCTACTAATCTAGGTGAGCCACTATAGCCTGCAGGGTTCTAGCTACTGGATCACTAAGCTCAGCTCTATCTTCTGTACGAGCCTCTCTGGAAGGCCTACCTTTCTAAGTGTTCACCATTATTCTGAAACATCATTGGCAAACTTTAGCATTAAATAAGTGACGAGTCTATTGCGCAACCCTAAAAATAAAACTAGGTTGAACTAAAAATGTAGCTAGTGGCACAACCTAGGTCATCTCCTTTGGAAATGGAGTTCAATGTTCAATTGGGTTTTCTAAGTGTTAAAAGATCCTAGAACTACTTAATTTAAGGGGTTTTTGATTGAATTAAACTAACCTAAAACTAAATTGAAATAAATTTCCTAATTTCTACCTAATTGGATGAATTATGGTTGATAAAGTACTTGTGACTAGCTTTGGATTCGTCCCTTGGTATCCACTATCCTTATCCTAATCCAATTGTGATTAATTCTAGTCTAAGAGTCCCTAATTGTGTTCACGGCAAATGTATCTTGAGTTACCATGCAAGAATCAAGAAACTAACAATTTAATGTTGAATTGAAACCTCAATCCCACATCAAATTGCTAACTCTTGTTATTAGGATCAATGAACACTTGAATTGAATGATTGATTTATTCATTAGCCTCTGAATTACCATCTAAAAATGTTTAATTAACTAACTAAACACTAAGGAATCCTTAAATCAAACAATTAAATACTCAATTTCTCACATGCATTTCATCAAACACCTTGACTGCATATATGGATAATTGTAGAAAATTGGAAAATCTAGTACTAAATCAATCAAATAATCAGTCAAACAACATCCTAATTAGTGTCTAACCATCCACTAATTACAATTACACCAATTTCTAATCAAATACAACTTAACCAAGATTGTACAAGAAAAAGAAAAACTGTAGGAAAGTAGGAATTCTTAGCCAAAATTCTGCATTCTTCTCCATGGATTCAAGCTTGCACCAAGGGCCTTCCTCCTAGCTAGCCTCAAGGTGGATTAGAGCTTCATTGGAGAATGGATGGAGGTGAGAATGGAGGAGATGGTGTAGTGGATGGCTACTAGACGAAGGGGTGGAATGAAGGCATCAGAGATGAATGGAATGAAGCGTGGAATAACGTGTGAATAATGTGTATGTGTGAATGGATGATGGGCGTGAATGATTGGAATGTATCTGGATGAAGTGGCATGATGGATGTGTGTAGGGCAGAGTTGGAATCAATACGATGGATCTTCCAGTATATTTTTAATAGGTCACATGCTTCAGCTTTTCCTTTGTGTGTCACGCTTCCTCTTTATTATTATTATTATTATTATTTAATTCATTCCCATGTATTTCTTCCATTTAGCCAATGCCACGTGTTTCCTCTTGTGCATATATGGGCCCCATTGCTCTTCGCATTTTTTATTTAGCCAACTCCCCACTTCCTTTCTCGCATTACTATCTATGTTGGTCTCCCTCATCAGCATGTCAACTTGCATGCATGAATAACCCATTAAATCTGCTGCTCGAGGTTGCTTCAATCTCTTCTCCTTTACTTTTGTTGCATATTCCTTGTGTCAGCTCCTTGTTTCTTTATCTATTGTGTTTGTTCATTCCTTTGTTCTAGCAACTTCATTTTGTGGCTTCATATTTCTTTCCACATGGTTCAGTTGATTCTTCATTCCTCAACACATTCTTGAATCACGTTGCTTTTTCTCTTTCATGTTGCTTCCAAGTTCTTTCAACCTAGCTAAAAACGTAGCTTCTTTTCTAGCTTTGTTTTTGGTTCTCACGTAATTCAGCTCGCCTTCATCTCATTTTCCCGTCATCTTTTTGATGTTAATTAGGTGCTTCCACGTTCTGTATGTAGCTTATCTGTTCAGCTCAAACTCCACCTTCTCACGTGGAGTTCTCCTTCATTCCCATTTGGCTGCTTACATATGACGTGTGCATAATGGTTTTGCCTAAGCTTCCCACGTTGATTTTCTAACTCAACTTCATGGTCTTATGGCATTTTCCTTCATGCTCTTCCTCCATTTCAAAATAGTAGCTTCTTGCTTCATCCTCTTCATACGTCTTTTATGTATTCTGCGGCCTCTTTCTCTTCGTGTTTTCTCATATGCAGCTGCTTGTGTCTTATTTGCTTCTCTTCTTCATCTAACTCTCCAAAATAGAGGCTTCTTTGGTGTGTTTTTCTTCTCACTAACTCGTTGTTTCCTTGCACATTCCAGCCTATCTTTGTTCACGTCAACATTTGTTCCAGCCACATTCACTCGTGCAACTTGTGGTTTCTTCGATTCTCACGTCAGCTACTATTCACTCTAGTTGCTGTTTGCATGCCTTTTCTTATCTCAACATGTAAGCTACCTCATTCTTCTTTTGTTACGTGTTCCTTGCTTGTTTGATGTATGAAGGCTAGACTCGTGGCATTGTGTGAATTCCTTACAAAGCTTATTCCTTCTTCACCATCCCACATTGCTTCCTTCATTTTCGTTAACCCTGTGGCAAGTTGCATCTTGTTTCATCCACCAAAGCTCTTTTCCACGTGGTTCCTATAAGTGGTTAGCTACTGGACATATGAACCCATGCAATAGTGAATTGGTATGTTGCTATTCTCATAAGTATAGAATCCACATGATTTACTTCTATCATTCAAATCTTAATTGCCCAACAAAGAGTACACTTGAAGCCCAACTCTTCTCCTTCTCTTCTCTAACTCAAATTCTTATTCAAACATCATTTGTCCATTAAAAATCTACACAAAAAGAATGGAAAGTATTAAGTGGAAATATCCAAAAATTATTTCAGATAAATTTAGGCATTAAGAATCAATAATTTGCAAATTAATTCCTCAAATGTAAAAATGGCAAATTAAAATCAAATTTCACTTAATTAAATTCCTAAAGCCATATTTGGACACTAAAATGCCTAAGTTAAGGGATTAAAATATATAAAATATCATGCTTATCAATAGGAACACACTCACCATCACACTCAATTCATCCGGAATAAACTCATATATAAAGGCAAACTTATATTCATAAGCCACAACCCACATCAAAGTGCTTGAACCTTTGCTCTGATACCAATAAAGTGTAACACCATATTCATCTAGGCTATCTCATATTATTCCAAGCACAATTCCTTGGTCTAGCATCCATTCTCAAGAAAATACAATGAAAATAATAGATTATTTTTGCGTTATGTCATGGATAAAATATTTATTTCATGTCTTATGGACCATATGAACTCATCCATCTCATTCTCATATTTAAATACATGAATAAAACTTAAAACTATCTCAAGAAGTAGCCAAAAACTCGAGTTCATAGAACATATATATAAAAATTGCATGTGCAACCTCAAATTAGTGTGTTGATTTTCTATCATGAAGTTTAGAAAATCATAAATAATTCTAAAAAAATAAAAATCAAGCATGCTATATGATTATAGAAAGCTACATGTGTCTACTTTATGCTAAAAATAAGTTTAGACCACAGCAAGGATTTCTAGCCACTAGAAATTGATGGAACAGTAACCAAGCTCACCTGGCACTACTGGTACTATCATAGAAATTTAAAAATTCATATCTCCCTGCTCATACATCTAATTTAGATAATCTTAGTGGCCATAGAAAGATTATTATGTCTAGTTTATGCCTATAAAATTTTGTGAGATTGGACACCATTTGGCCCTTAAATGACATAGGAGAAGAAACTAATCATATGGACAGTAACTATACCAGAATAGCTGAAATTTAGCAAATTTGAAAAACCATAAGTAATTCCATAGAGCTCCAAATGCTCTGGTCTTTAGCTTCCTAAAAATCTCTAAATGAGATCTATATGCATGCCATATTTCATGGGTAAATTCATTCATTTGGTTAGATTATGCCATAGGGTTGCAAAATTGTGCTTTTATGCTTATTAAAGAGTCTCAAGAGGGTCAATTTTGGATCCAAGGCTATCATGGCCACTTGAGCATATGGGAAAGCACCAAAATGGTCTAATAAATATGTCTCAAAGGTGCATAATGTAACATCCAATTTTTTGAAAATAAAAGAAAATGTGAGAAACATAACATATAGTTTCTTCGTTAACGAACAAAACTCATCGGATATAAAAAGGAAGTCCCCCGAGATGATGTAGTTAAGGTCCCAAAAAATTTAAAAAGTATTCTAGACTCCTAAAAATGAGAATGCCAAGCTCAGATGGAAAGAAAAATAGAGGTAGAATGAAGAAACAATTTCTTACGAAAAGCTTACGAAACATAATGGCATTTTCGTAATTTTGAGTAAATTTTGGAATTCACATAGGAGGGCTTTCTAAATGAAAGTTTTAAGTTCTTTGGGGTTCTCAGAGGCCCTAAAAACCATGGAAAGCCCCAGCACAATTAAATCCCTTCCAATGGATGTTTTTCAATGTCGGTGCACCCGAACTTTAACAGATTCGTTCAAGAAGATTTTAGCTTCGATTTGAGTGATTCCAAAGGCATTTTACTAAATTGGAAACCTAAATTTTATAATGGAAGAGACAGTTCTCAAAAAAGAGCTAAAATGAAGGAGAAAAAAAAATACAAAGAACAAAAGGCAAAATGGAAATTTTTAAAAAAGTGCTTCTTCCTCCGTTGTAAATAGGTGGCACCTCACACTCTCCCTCACTTAGCTTCAGATTATTCTGCTCCAAATCAGAAGAAAAACCCTAGGAGAGTGGCACATCAAAGGGAGAGAAAAAGGAGGACAAAATCCATGCTTAAGGTATGTTTTCATGGTAATTTTTCTTGCTTTTCTTTATTCATACCTCTTTTCCTCCCTTCTCCTTTGTTTCCTTTGATTAAAATAAAGTTTATAAATCTGATTCAAGGGAGAAATTCAAGGAAAAATTCAGATTTGAAGAGAGTAGCTCAAAGAACACAAGATTATACACGAAAATGCCAAGAACGAAGGGCAAAATGAGAATTTTTGAAAAGTGTAACTTCCTTCCACCTATATATATGATGCACCCTTCTTCTCCCTTCATTATGCATGACCATGTTCTGCCCAAAACCAGAGGCAAACCCTAGGGGATGAGGCACACAAGAGAAGGAAGAAAATGAGGAGAAATTCAAGGTAGAAAGGTATGGATTTTTATGGTTTTTCATGCTCTTTCTCTTCCAAACCTCTTCTCCTTCATTCTCCTTTATTTCCTATGATTATAATGAAGTATATGGATCTGTTTTAAAGGAGAAATTGAGGGGAAAATTCGGATTTGAAGAAAGGAGCTCAAAGAACACAAGATTCAAGTGAAAAAAAACAAGAAAACAAGGTAATTTATCTTCCTGTAGTTGTCATCTTTGGTTCCCTCCTCCTCCATTTCACCTAACATGAGAAAACCCTAGGAGGACTTGATTTTTAGACAGAACCAAGGGTGAATATAAGGAAAAAAGGTGTGGAGATTAAGAATATACAAAGGGAATCAATAAAAAATCGTTAGATTTCAAGATGCAAGTTCTAGGGTTTCAATTGCACCTTGTAAAATCTGATTTTGTATGATGATTCCTAGGCCTCAATAAGAGTTTAGATGAGCTCCTAAGATCCCTAAGAGGCTCCTAGTATGCTTCTTCCCTTAAGAAAACAAAGCAAACTCTAAGAAGCTCCATTTCCTCCATAGCCTTGGCCAAGCAAGGATACCATAACTAAGGAGAGTTTTAAATTTTTATAAGCCCATTTTTGAGTCATATATGATAAATAAAAATGAGGGGAGGCATTGGAAAAAAATTAGAACCCATAGAAAGTGAGTTGGTGCTTTAGGTTCCATATTATGACCTAAAGAAGCAACATGTAGTTAGACTCTTAGTTTTGATTGTGTGATGACTCCAAGAAGCTTAAAAGGAGTCAAGAATCATATTTGAAAGAAGAGAATGAGCTTAGATTTTATTTGAGGGGTGTTGCTTTATTAGATGCAATTATGGAACCATAATGAGGTTATAGACCAAGCAAGAGTTTAAGCAAGTTGTGTGGCCTTATAATTAATTCCATAAACCTAATTGGCTTCCATAAATTATGTTTAGGCCAAGAGAAACTATCCCCACACTTTTGTGTGTGTGTGGCCAAAGCAAGGGAGGGAGATTCAAGAAGAAAAGTATGTGATTGTGTACAAGGTAGCTCTCTCCACCTTTTCTCACGCATGGATGTGTGCTTAACTTGTCTTAGAATGTGTGTATGTTTATTTTCAAGGCATGAAAAGTATGATAGCATGATTTTATATGCCATAGTTTTATGCTGACATATTATGTTTTATGTGATGTTTTCAATGTGTGCTTAGGTTTGCTTGAGTGTGGTAAGGCCAAGAACCCTTAGACATGGTGAGGATGAGCCAAGAACCCTTAAGATTGGTTAAGACAAAGCAAAAAGTCTCCTAAAAGCAAAGTGGGCTCCTAAAAGCAAAGTGAGCTTCCAAGAGCATGGTTGAATCCAAGAATGCATTAAACAATGGGTGAGGCAAGTCCAATATCCACAAAAAATTAGGCGAGGCCAATCCACTTGCTTGGCAAGCCTTTGTATGCTATGTATGACTTTCTCAAATGATGAAAATGTTTCATGAATGCTTGCACATGTCCACATGACCATACATACATTTATAAGACTTGTTTGCATCCATTATATATAATTGAATGGAAAATGAGCTATTGGGATTCTTTGAATCTCATTCCCTCCTCTCCATTGATCTCACATGCTAGGTGCACCAAGTGGACAAGGTAATGGAAGCTAAACACTTTGAAGAGAAGAGTTTGACACCAACATGCTTAGTCTTTGCTTTTTAAAATCATAATGATGTCAAATGTTGTAACCCCTTGATGTATATGGTCTATGACCTCTTAGACTTGTGTAATTAAGATATTATGCTATGTATGAATGAGAGAATATGTTTTATAGTCATTAGAATGTGAAATGGGTATATGGTGGCAAATTAGCTCCATTGGTGGTTTGATAAAATTATGCATATGTGTAGATGAAATGGCCAAAATGGGATGCATAGAGTTTGGGACCATTTGGGCAGCTTACACAAGTCTTAATCATGCTTTTAGACTTGCCCAAAAGGTGCCAAACCCTAGGGAAAACCATTTCGCTACTTTGGTACCTCATATGGAGCCAAAATTGACCATAATGGAACCCTATGTTATTTTTTGGCCAAATGAGCTCTTCTTGATCTAAGATTTGGCATGCAATTAGAGCTTATTGAGAGATTTTTGGGAAGCTAAAGAACATAATTTTTAGAGATCTACAAAATATTTGATAAATTTCCAAAGTTGGCAATTTTTCTGATTTTGGTCTGCTGCACTATTCATTTGGTCTGAAAATGAAATCTATCACACAGGGCTCAAATGATGTCCAATTGTCATGAAATTTTATACAAAGAAACTAGACATTCACAATGACTCATGCCAACTAGAAGCACCTCATTTGTAGTCTAAAGAGGGAGATATGAATTTTAAAAGTTCTGTCTAGTATCAAGAGCCTTACCCGACTTCAGTTATTGTTCCATTGAATTTCAAGGCTTGGGCTGCCTGAGCTGGTCTAGAGTTATTTTTTCCCTGTAGCCAACATCCACATCTTTCTAGATTGGTATTATTTGTATAGATTGTATTTTTTTGAAATTAATTGGACATTTTCAAAGTTTGCTACAGAAATCTTTGATGGCATCAGTGGCAGTTTCACCTCTGGACCTTTTCGAATGTCAAACGTCCTCTGTGTGGATATTATGATCTGAACATATTTTTAGTATGAATTATACATCCATATCTTTTTAGAATAATCAAGAATGCATGATTTTAATTTTTCTTGAATTAGTTATGAATTTCCAAAATTTGGTTAGAAAAGGGGCCAATTTTGGCCAAAATTTAATATGGATATTTTAAGCTTCCCTTCATGATTCTTGAGATGTAGGTCATATTTTATGATGTAAATGGGTTGTATTCATGTAATTAAATATGAGGATGCATGGTATGAGCTCACCCAGTCCACATGACACTGAACGAAATTTTTATATACGACGTAATGCGAAAATAATCAATATTTTATATGCCATTCCTTGTGATTTTCATGAAGTGCATGGAATGAGGCATTCTAACTACAAGAGAGAGGCTAAGATATTATGGTGTTACAATGTGTGTGTGTAGGTGGGATTTTCATGTTCTCTTTTCAACAAATGCCAATTCTTGCGTAATCAAGATAGATGAGTAAAAACCCCATATCAATTTCTAAGAATCCCATGAATTTTCTAAGCTTCCATCAAGGTCAAATCCACGAAGTAACTTGCCAAAATTCTCATAAAAATCAAGATAATATTAATCATTCTTTCATTTAATCATTCTTCCATTTATTTTCTTTTCAATTTCCTCTATGGCTTCTTGAAATCTATAGTCCCATAATTTATAGAAAAGTGTAACAACCTTAACTCCTAACTATAAGCTTAATTGCGCGGTTAATAATCATAAATCAAGGCCTGAAAGTCATTACAATTAAATAAATTAGGCAAAAGTGAGGAAATTTAAACCTTGATGTTATTAAGGCTATTAGCCAAATGATTGAAATCATTTGAACTCACAAGTAACTCCAATTATTGATTAAGACATTTGATTCATGTTACCATTAATTCCAAACTCACAAAATCCTCTTGTAGATTCTCCCAAGTTGTTATATATTGTGTTCAAAGTGAAATCCAAGGTTTCTAAGCAAAAATAAGAGTTTAGGGGACTTAGGGCGTGACTTGGACATTCCTTACTACGGCTAAGTTAGTTATTGGAACTTAAAAAGCAAGTTTGGGAACTTGCGCCATGACTCAGTGTGTCTATGCCATGACTTAAATGGCTACTGGAACTCAAAATCAAGAATACAAACCTTGCATTGTGACTCAGGCCTTCCACTCCATGGTGAAGGTGCTTTCAGGAGCTTACTATACAAATGCTCATGATTCCCGCCACAGCTAGCTTTCCTTGCAGCAAGTTGAGTGTCTCACTGCGATGAGCCTATGTGGTGTTGCAGCAAAAGAGCCTCCTGGAGCTCTCCAAGCTCACCTCCTGACGCTCGCCATGGCAAGTTTGCTCTTTGGTACCCTCTGGGCTTAAATTACTTGAATTGTACCACGATGCAAAGAGTTTTAGCCACGGCTCAACCTTTTTCTAGACCTAAACTCTCTCAATTTCATCCCACACCCTCCAATTCTTCCTCTAATAGCATTTTAAAGTCATTCTACCTTAATTTGTAAGGCTTTAATGGCATCCAACCACTTAAATTACTCAAGATATCCTTTAGAATCAATTGGGAGACTTAAGTATTGATTCCAATCCCTCTATCCATAATACATCAGCAAATTCATGAATTTGACAATAGAGAGTGTATAAACCATTGTTAACATCAACCAATGGGTATCCCACAAAAGTTCCATACAAAAATAATTTAATATTACCATTCATGATGATACAAAAACATACTTTCAAGTGACAAGTCAAATTTCCATACTAGTAAGGTTCCATATCAGATTAAAAGGGAATACATACATCATAATTCAATGTTTCAAGGTCTATCCTCTTAATGGCTACACCATTGTTCATAAAATATTAAGGTACCTATACTTGACAATATGATTACATGATGATGCTATACAAAAAGATAGTACAAAAATAAGCATTTATTCTAACTCAAGTCAATCCAAGTGTAGCATTTCCACATATGGTTTTAGCTTATAGATGTTCGTCCATTTGCTTTCCCTTATTCCTTACTTAAGGTCCTTCATCTGAAATAGTTAGCCCATAAAACAAGATGAGATACAAATCTTAGTAACCAAGAGGTAAATTCCATTCATATGTACCAAATTAATCAATATATGTGCATTTTAATCAGAATAGCATCAAAAACATTAATCATATTAACAAATGAAATAATTGAATTACCAGTGACTATTGTCCTATACCAGCAATCGCATACAACATGTTAAAGGCCAATAATACCAAGAAAGGCCTATTCACAGTGCCATTCCCTATTGAACACAACTTGGGCTCAGTGTATTCAAGGGTCTAATCACAACTCAGTGCCTGATTGAAGCACGATGCATGGGTGGCAGCTGCAATATAGCTCCACCATGGACTCACAAGGTCCAATCACAACATATGAGATAGCTAACCATTCATTTAGCATTCAAAATTATATGTATGTAGTAGAGAGGAGATTAAATTAAACATGTGCAAGGAATTAGAATTAATCCCAGTTACCTCACTTTGTGGATAATCCTTGAGGGCTAACAATAGTGCCAATTCACCCTATGATCATAAAGTCAGATAATTACTACTTTTAATTATCATTTATATCAGTAAACTTGTAACAACCTTAATTCTTAATCACCATAATTAGGCTTAATTATGTGGTTAAGGATCATGAATTAGGGCTTAAAGTCATTAAAATTAATCAAATTAGAAAAAAGTAAGGGAATTTGAACTTTGATATTATTAGGGTTATTAGTCAAACAACCAACACCATTTGAGTCCACAAATGATTCTAATTATCATTCGAGACCTTTGATTCATGTTTCATTGATTTTAGACTAAAAAATGCTCATATAATATCCTTAAGTCATTACACAACATTATCATAACAAATCTCAAGGTTTCTAAGTCAAAAATAAAAGTTTGGGGACCTTCGCCACAACTTAGACCTTTCCCACCATGGCTAAGTTGGTTACTGAAATCTAAAAACTAAGTTTGGAGACTCATGCTGTGACTTGGTACACTTGTGTTGTGGCGTAAGAGGCTACTAGTGCTCTAAATCAAAAATATGAACCTTATGCCATGACTCAAACCTTTTGTTCTGCGACAAATGTGCTATTGAGAACTTACTATTCACACTTTCGCGATTCTCACTGCGGCTAGCATTGGTGTGTCACTATGGTAGGCCTATGTGGTGCCATTGTGAATGCTCATCGTTGTAAGCTTCCCTTATGCCATGGTGAGTTTACTTTCTGTTACTCTCCCTGGGTAAATTTCTTACATTATGTTAAGGCACACCTAGCTTTTGGAACTAACTCCCTTGGCCATGACTTAAGTAGTTTTGGCCATGTCTCAACCCTCTTCTATGATACCCAGTAATCTAAAACTGAACTAAAAGAAAGAATTTTAGAAGAATCACACAAGAGTAAGTGTATTATATATCTAGATGCCACCAAGATGTATCAAGATTTGAAAAGAGTATTTTAGTGGCCAATAATGGAAAATGATATGGCTAAATGTTTAGTGTGTCAGAGTGAAAGAGACTAGCTGAGTTATTACAACCCCTAGATATCCTTGAATGGAAGTGAGATAGTATAACTATGGATTTTATCATGGGATTACCCAGGACATCCTTTGGACACGATGCTATCTGGGTAGTTATTGATAGATTAATGAAGTCTACATACTTTTTGGCTATCAGGGCTGACTATACATTATATAAACTAGCCCAATTGTACATAAGAGAAATCATGCGACTTCATAGGGTATCTAATAGCATAGTATCAAATAGAGACCCTAGGTTCACATTAAACTTTTGGAAGTCATTATAGAATGTTTTAAGGACAAGATTGTGATTTAGTACTGCATATTACCCCTAAACAGATAGTTAGACTAAGAGGACCATCCAGACCCTGGAAGACATTTTGAAGGCGTGTGTGCTAGAAATGAGGGGTAACTAGAATGTGTATTTACCATTAGCAAAGTTTGCATATAATAACAATTGCCATTCCAGTATTTGTAATATTTGGTTCTCTAAAAATGAGAGAAAACGTGAGAAACATAACGTACGGTTTCTCCGTAAACGTACGAAATTCAGCGAATACAAAAGGAAGTCCCTCGAAATGACTTAGTTAAGGCCCTAAAAATTTAGAAAGTATTCTAGACTCGTAAAAATAAGAATCCCAGGCTCAGATGAAAAGAAAAATGGAGCTAGAATGAAGAAACAAATTTAAGCGAAAGGTTGATGAAACATAAAGGCATTTTTGTCATTTTGAGAAATTTTGGAATTTACACATGAGGGCTTTCTAAATGAAAGTTTTGAGTTTTTTAGAGTTCTCAGAGGCCCTGAAAGCCATAGGAAGCCCTGGGATAGTTAAAACCCCTCCGGTGGACATTTTGCAATATCAATTAACCCGAACTTTGACTGATTCATTCAAGAAGGATTTAACTCTGATTTGAGTGATTCCAAAGGCATTTTATTAAATTGGGAACCTAAATTTCATAATGGAAAAGGTGGTTCTAAAAAAAGGAGCTAAAACAAGTTAGAAACGAAAATACCAAGAATAAAGGGCAAAATTGAAATTTTTAAGAAAGTGAAAGCTTCTTGAACACTCTTTAAGTTTCTTATTTCTTCTCTCCCTTCATTTGCATGACCTATTCTACCCAAGAACTACAGAAAACACCAGCTCTCTTAGGTGCACCATGGAAGAGAAGAAAGGAGGAGAAAAAGCAAGAAAAAGGTAAGGAATTTTATGGATTTTCATGCTTCTTCTTCTTCGAAACTTGTTCCTCTCCTCTTAAACTTTCTTTCCTATGGTTTTATTGAAGTTTTTAGATTTATTTTGAGGGAAGAGCAGAGGTATTTGAAGAGAGGAGGCTAAGAAAAGTGAGAATCAAGTAAGAAAATAAGGAAAAACAAGGTAAAATTTCTATCCTATAGTAGCTACTCCTTCCCCCTTCTTCTCCCTATGTTGCCCCATATATGTAGCTACAAGAGGGCTTGAATTTTAGGTGGAACTAAGGGTGAATTCTATGAATTTAATAGAGGAGAGTAAAAATATGCAAAGAAATTCAACAAAAGGCCATTGATTTTCAAGGTGACAAACCTAGGGTTTCATGGGTTCCCTTGAAAATTTGATTTGATGTAATTATTCTTAGGCCTAAATGAATGTTTAAATGAGTTCCTAAGATCCCTAGAAGTCTCCCCATATGCATCTTCCATGTAGAAAGCAAAGCAAACTTCCATGGAGGCTAAATGGTGCATAGTCTCAACCAAAAGGGGTTAAGACACCTATGGAGAGTTTTAAATTTTTTCAAACCCATTTTTGAGTCATATATGATGAATGAAAATAAGGGAAAATCTTGGAAAAAATTTAGGAGGCCTAGAGAATGAATTGGTGTCTTAGGTTCCATAATATGACCTAAAGAAGCAACATGTAGCTAAGCTCTTTATTTTAATTGTATAATGACTCCAAGAGGCTTGAAAGGAGTTAAGAATCATATATGAAAGGAAAAAATGGAGCCTAGAACTCATTTGATGGGTGTCACTTCATTAGGTGCATTCTTAGAGTCATAAAGGGGTTAATAGACTAAGTTAGTAATTAAGAAAGATGTGTAGCTATAGAATTAACTCCATGAACCTAATTAGCTTCCATATAATGTGTATAGGCTAAGAGAAATAATCTCTGTAATGTCCGATTTTTGTTAAATGTCAGAAACGGGCGTGTATTCAAAGAAAAATCCCCCGAAATGAATTAGCTAAGGTCCCGACAAATTTAAGTAACATTCTAGACTCTTAAAAATGAGAATTTTAGGCTCAGATGAAAAGAAAAATAGAACTAGAATGAAGAAATAAAATTTAATAAAAAACTTATGAAACGAAATGGCATTTTTGTAATTTTGAGAAAATTTTGGAATTCACATAGGCGGTCTTTTTAAATGAAATTTTTGAGTTCTCTGGGGTTCTCAAAGGCCTTGAAAATCATACGAAGTCTCGGGATAGTTAAAACCCCTCCGATGGACATTTTCCAACGTCAGTATACCCAAATTTTGATGGATTTGTTCAGGAAGGTTTTAGCTTCGATTTGAGTGATTCCAAAGGCATTTTACTAAATTGGGAACCTAAATTTTATAATGGAAAAGACGGTTCTAAAAGAGGAACTAAAATGAATTAGACACGAAAATGCCAAAAACAAACGACAAAACAAGAATTTTTAAAAAGTCATTCTTCCTCCACCTATATATAGGGCACCCCAATCTCTCATTCATTTAGCTTCATATGTTTCTGCCCTAGACCAGAGAAAAAGCCCTAGGAGAGTGGCACACAAGAGGAAGAAGAAGAGGAAGAGAAATCAAGGCTTGAAGGTATGGAATTTTAGTAGTTTTTCATGCTTTTTCCTTCCCAAACCTCTTCTCCTTTATCCTCCTTCATTTCCTATGATTATCATGAAGTTTATAAATCTGTTTTAAGGGACAAATTAAGGGAAAAATTCTGATTTGAAGAGAAGAGGCCAAAGAAGATAGGATTCAAGTGAGAAAATAAGAAAAAACAAGGTAATTCCTTCTTCCATGTTTGCTACCCCCTTGCTCCTCTTCTCCCTATGGTTCACCTCACTCAAGAAGTCATAGGAGGGCTTGGATTTTAGGTAGAACCAAGGGTGATTCTTAGGAAAAAGGGTGTGGAGATTAAGAATATGCAAAGAAAATTAACAAATAACCATAGAAATTCAAGATGCAAATTCTAGGGTATCATATGTTCCTTGTAAAATATGATTTGATACCTTGTTTTTATGCCTAAATGAGAGTTTAAATGAGCTCCTAAGATCCCTAGAAGTCTCCCTATGTGCTTCCTCCATTAAGAAGATAAACCAAAGTCCAAGAAGACCAATTTGCTTCTTAGTTTCGGCCTAGATGGGTTTGTATACCTAGGGAGAGTTTTAAATTTTTCTAAACCCATTTTTGAGTCATATATAACGAATGAAAATAAGGAGAAGCCTTGGAAAAAATTTAGGAAGCCTAGAAAATGAGTTAGTGCTTTATGTTCCATAATATGACCTAAAGAAGCAATATGTAGTTAGGCTTTTTATTTTAATTGTGTAATGACTCCACGAGGTTTAAAAGGAGTTAAGAACCATACAAGAAATGAAAGAATGGATCCTAGAATTTATTTTATGAGTGTTGCTTTATTAGGTGTATTTTTGAAACCATAAAGGGGTTTATAGGTTAAGTTAATGTCTAAGCAAGATGTGTGACCTTAGAATTAATTCTATGAATCTAATTGGCTTCCATAAATTGTGTTTAGGTCAAGAGAAATCATTCCCACACCCTTGTATGTGTGAGGCCAAAGAAGGGAGAGGAAATTCAAGAGAAAAAGTGTATGCTTGCTTCCAAGGTAGCTCACTCTTCCTTCTCTCATGCATAAATGTATGCTTGGCTTGTCTTTGAATGTATGTATGTGTGTTTTAAGCCATGAAAAGTATTTTAGCATGATTTCATATGTCATGGTACCATGATGATCCATTATGTTTTCAAATGATGTTTGTTATGTGTGCTTAGGTTTGCTTGAGTGTGGTGAAGCCAAAAACACTTAGGCATGGTGAGGATGAGCCAAGAACCCTTAAAGTTTGGTTGAGACAAAGTAAAGAGTCTCTCAAAAGTAAGATTAACTCCCAAGGGGAAGGTTGAGTCAAGAATCTCTTAAAGAATGGGTGAAGCAAGTCCAAAATCCAAAAGTGAATGGGTGAGGATAATCCACTTACTTGGCAAGCCTTTGTATACTATATATGACTTGCTCAAATGTTGAAAATGTTTCTTGAATGATTGCACATCTTATGATACTCATGCATGCATTTTCAAGATTGGTTTTGCATCTTTTATGTGTGATTGAAAGGAAGATGAGCTTTTAGGATTCCTTGAATCTCATTCCCTCCTCTCCAATGTTCTAACATGCTAGGTGGACAAAGAGAACAAGGAAATGGAAGCCAACCTCTTGAAAGATGATAGGATAGCATCAAAGTGCATGGAATTTGCTTTTTAAGGCTATATAAGTGGCAAATGTTGTAACCTATTATTGCATATGACTTATGACCTCTTGAACATGTGTAATTATGATAATATATTATGTATAAATAAGAGATTATGTTATGTGACCATTAGAATGTAAATTGAGTATGTTATGGCAAATTAGCTTCTTGAATGGCTTTGTGCAATTGTGTATAAATGGAAGTGGAATGACCAAATTGAGATGCATGAGGTTTAGAACCATTTGGGAAATTCATACATGTCATAATCATGCTTTTAAACTTGCCCAAGAGGTGCCGAACATCAAAGGAAGTCATTTGGACACTTTGGTATCCTATATGGAGTAAAAATTTACCATATTGGAAACCTATACCACTTTTTGTCCCAATGAATTCTTCTTCATTTGAGACTTGACATGAAAATAGATCTTGTTGAGAGATTTTTGGAAAGCTAAAGTGCAGAATTTTTGGAGATCTATGGAATATTTGATGAATTTTCAAAGTTAGGAAAAATTCTAATTTTGGTCAGGTTATTGTTCACATTGGTCCAAAAATGAATTCTGTCACTCAAGGGGCAAATGATATCCAATTGTTAGGAAATTTTATAGGGAGAAACTAGACATTCCCAATGACTTATGCCAACTAGAAGCACCCATTTAGATGTCTAGAGAAGGAGATATGAATTTTTAAAATTTCTACCTAGTATCAAGTGTTCAAACTGATCTCAAGTATTATTTGATTGGTTTTCAATGCCTGGACATGTCTGAACTGGTCTAGAGTTATTTTGTACCTCTAGCTTACATCTGTAGCTTTCCATATTGGTATCATTTACATGAATTATATTTTGTGAAATTAATTGGATATTTTTGAAGTTTACAGTAGAAACCTATGACAGTACCAGTGACCAGCCAGACCTCTGTACCTTTTTGAAAGTCAAATGTCTTCTGTGTTATGTTTCATGGCATAGAAATATTTTTAGCATAAATTAGACATGTATAGCTTTCCATAATGGTAAAGAATGCATGATTTCAATGTTTTTAGAATTAGTTATAATTTTCCAAAATTTGTGACAGAAGTGAGAAAATTTTGGCTGATATTGTATTCATGAATTTTATGTATCCTCTTGCCATACATAAGCTGTAGGCCAATTTTAGGGATGAAAGTGAGTTGTATCTATGTAATTAAATATAAGAATGTGATACATGAGCTCACATGGTCCACGAGACACTGAACAAAAATTTCATACGCGACATAATGCTAAAATAATCAATATTTTATATGTCATTTCTTGTAATTCTTATGAAGCGCATGGCATGAGGTATAGAAATTGCATGAGAAAGGCTAAAAAATTACAGTGTTACATTTATTGGTATTACAGCAAAGGTTCAGGCTCTTGATGTGGGTTGTAGGTTATGTTTATGAGTTGCCTAGGTGTATATGAGCTTGTTTGTGGATGAATTGAGTGTATTGATGATGAAAGTGTTCCCTTTTCACGTTAAAGTTTGTTATGATGTTTTTAAGAGCTATAATGAACACTAAGAGAGGTTGGCCCTTTAAAGAGGCTCATGTAGATGATAGAGTCGAAGTGATCCAGTAGCTAGAGTCATACAGTCCATTATGGTTCGCCTGGATCAGCAGCAAGCCGTGATTATGCAATCAGGGCCCTACACCTCCTCCTCCATGACCACCTCACCACTCAGATAGTCCTGAGCATTTAGGGATGACTCACTTAGACCCACAGCCACACGTATAGATGGTTACCCCTATTTTGCCAGCTCATATGCCTCCAGCCCAGGAACAATACTCTATTAGCCAGGTTATCACTTAGTTCAAGAAATTTGAGCCTCCTACCTTTGATGGTGAGATGAACACAAAGAAATCCAATGGCTGGATTATGTAGTTAGAAATAATTTTCAGGGTGATGGAGTGCATGTCTGAGCAAAAAGCCACTATGGCTATCTTTCAGTTGAAGAAAGAAGCAGATTATTAGTGGAGGGGCATTGAGCCTATCTTGCAGGAAAGGAACGTTCTGATTGCATGGGAGGCATTCCTCTAGGCCTTTTATGAGAGGTACTTGCCCAGTTCAGTCAGGGATAAGAAGGAGTCAGAATTCATACTCTTGAAACAGATAGAGGGGATGTCTGTAGACTAGTACGTGGCCAAATTTGTAGAGCTCTCCCAATACTCTTCCTATTTACAGAGGCATAATAATGAGCAGTAGAGAATAGATAAGCTAGAGAAAACAAGGGGAAGCCTTAGGAAAAATTTAAGAAGCCTAAAGAATGAGTTAGTGCCTTATATTCCATAATATGACCTAAAGAAGTAACATGTAGTTAGGCTTTTTATTTTAATTGTGTGATGACTCCAAGAGGTTTAAAATGAGGCAAGAATTATACATGAAATGAAGGAATGGAGCATAGAATGTTCCTACCTTTGATGCTTCATTCCTACACCTTTGTGTGTGTAAGGTCGAAGAAGGGAGAGGAAATTCAAGAGAAAAAGTGTGTGCTTACTTCCAAGATAGCTCACTCCTCCTTCTCTCATGCATGAATGTATGCTTGGCTTGTCTTTAAATGTACGTATGTGTGTTTTAACTTATGAAAAATATTCTAGCATGATTTCATATGCCATGGTACCCTGATGATCCATTATGTTTTCAAACGATGTTTGTTATGTGTGCTTGGGTTTGCTTGAGTGTGGTGAAACCAAGAACCCTTAGCCGTGGTGAAGATGAGCCAAGTGTAATGACCTTAACTTCTAATCATAGTAATTAAGCTTAAACATGCAGTTAATAATCATAAATCAAGATCTATAACCATTTAAATTAATTAATTTAGGAAAAAGTGAAGAAATTTGAACCTTATTAGAGTCATTAACCCAATATTTACAACCATTCATATACATAAGCAAAACAAATCCCCAATTTAAAGCCTTTAAATCTATTACTGATGATTATGTCATGCAATCTCAAATAAAACTAGGTAGACAGATAAAATTTGTATGTAATGGTGCAACCTAGGTCATTTCCTAAGGAGTTTGTGCCTCAATTTGTTTATGAAAGAATGTTCCAAGTATTACTAAATGAAAATTGTTTAGGGAGTCTTGGATTACTAAAATTTAATTGAACGAAATTTTAAATGACAAGAATAAAAAACTTAAGACTAAATGAAGTGAACAATTAAGAAAATGTGGTATTTAGATGGACTCCCTAGAATTTAATTATCCTTACTCTCTTTTTAGTATACCAAATTTGGATTTAAATTCTTGCTCATTAGTGTATTCTCTATAAAAACTCTTGAATGACCATCCAAGATTCAATTCACTAATTATTCACGGATTTTGCAATCACAAGAAACATTGACAAATTAATCAATTGAATTAAGAACAAGGACACACTATAACCAATCCTGATTGCTCAATAAAATCTGCTGCACAACCTACTTAAGATACTAATTAACCAATTAGATTAATGAATTCCTCAAACAATTAATTGCATAAAAATTCTAGCCACTTAATCTAACAACTATTGCATCAATTGGCTTATAATCAAGAGGAAATTAAGAGTAAATTGCACAAACACTAAGTTTGGAATTTCCACAAACATGTAGAGATCACAATTAAGATCCAAATATCAAATTGCACTCAATCCACAAATCAAATCAATCCAGTAATTTCTAGCAATTAAATTCCTAAATTAATAAGCTAAACCCAGTCAAATTAACAAGGGAAATAATGCTAAAATTAAAAGATTAAGCAAAGAAATTTTTATCCAAATTGATGAAGAAATGTGGAGCTCAAATTTGCATATAAGAATATCCTATCTTTAGCTAGCCACCAAGAAGATTTCAAGTTGCCATGGAGGAATTAAATGGAAGAAAATTGATGGGATGAGTTGCAGCCATGGAGAAATCAATGGATGGAATCCTGCATTTGCCTCTGTAGGTCCTGCATCTCCCTGTTGTATTCTTGCGTTATTTCCCCCAGTTCACGTTCTTTTTTTGCATTCCAGCTCACATTTTTTTTTTCATTCACGTCCTCACGTGTTTTTTTCTTATTGCTACTCAATTTCTCACTCTCCCGATGATTGTCCCAGTGTATTTTCTTTTAATGAGTCACGTGCCCATCATGCATCATTTTAATTCATTTTCACGTCAGCTTCTCTTTCAAGCTTCTTCTCACATGGGTTTCTCCTTTTCTTTTTTAATTCATTCCCATGTAAGCTCTACGTGTTCCTTTGCATGTGTTTCATTTATTTAGCCAGCTACGTTGACTTTCCACTCGAGCTGCATGCATCTCTCCATTGTATTCTAAGCTCTCACTTTAGCTCCTCTTTCCCATAGCTTCTTCTTCCCATTACAATGTTTTCATGTTTTTGAACCTTTGTTCCAACAACCCATGGCTATATGTAGCAGCTTCAGTCCCTGCTTCTGCTTGTATATGTTTAGCAACCCGTTATTTAGTTCTTCCCACGTCAAAGTTTCTTCTCTTCTCATGAGCTACCTCTTCTTTACTGTTCACGTGGTTTTCATTCGAGTTTGTCTTCCAAGTATAGCTACTCTTCTTTTTTCCCAAAGAACTCGTAGCTTCCTTGTCTCAAATGCAACTCATCTTTTTCTTTATGTGGCTTCTTCTCAGCTTATGCATCCAGCCCAGCTCCTTCAACTCATTCGACTCGCTTTTTCTTCCCATAAACATACTTTCAAAGCACCAGAACCCATAACTTCTTTGTTCAGCTTATTCCACGTTCTCCAACTGCTGTTCTACATAAAACCCTGGGTCATGTAGCTTCTTTAATCATTCCTTTCCATTTGCTCGAGTGTGTGCATATATGGAGAGTCTAGCTTAAGATGAAGCATGTGAAAGTGAATGAATAAAGTTAAGAGTGCAAGAGTTAGCTTATGGCTTCTTAAATCCTTTATCATATGGTTTCCTCTTCTCTCTATTTCAAAACCATAGTAAGAGATACAAATTTTGCACAAAAAGAATGGAAAAGATGAAATAGGAATATTTACAAAATTCATTTAAAAAGATTTGTGCATTACAATTTCAAAATTTTGCAAATTAACTCCTAAAATATAGAAATGGCTACTAAATTCAATTATCCTTTAAATAAATTCCTTTAAGCCAAAATTTATAATCAACATGCCTAATTAGAAGAGGGAAAAAATATGAAAATTAGCAATTATCAATTACCCATTAATTTTCAACTCTCAAGAACCTTTTACAAGTGTTTATAAGTCATCCCTTGATGTTGCCATAGGAAAACCAAAGTTTCTAAGTTAATATAAGAGTTTGAGAACCTTCACTGCGACTAAATGACTTCACATTGCGGCTAGAGGACCTTCTAAAGTTCCCTAACTTGTTCTTCAATATTGGCTGCGGCCAACTATCCATTTCGCCGTGGCTAACTATTCTCCCGGACAACTTCGTCACTTTTGACCAAGGCCAATTAAATTTTAGCCACAGCCAATTACCTTCTATTACTCTCCCTGGGTAACTTCGTCACTTTTGGCGGTGGCTAATTGTCTTCTATTCCTATAACTCCTAAGGTTTCATCCCATGCCCTCCAATTCTCCATCTAGTAATACTCTAGGCTACTTTAACTTAATTTATGAAGATATAGTGTCATTCCTTTACCTAATCTACCTAACACATTTATCATTACCTATTCAAAACTTAAATGTGGATCCTTAATCCTCTAGCCATCATAAACCAGCAAGTTCAAAGATTAATAACAGTAAAGAGTTCATAAACTACTCACATTTCCCTTCAAATATATATCCTAGTAGAAGTTTCATACATCACTAGTTTAAGTTGACATCTAATGTATCATATGATTACACTCCCTACGCTTGACAATTACATAAAATTAGTAATCTAGTTACACAATACAATCTGACAAGGTTTCCAAACCTATGTGCTATCAAATTATATAATAAGCTTCCATTAGTTTCTCCTTCCCACTAAGAGGTCTGGTCTCTGAAAATGTTAGCCTACAACTGGGGTGGGATATATAATCTTAGTAACAAGAAGCAAAGTTCATATATATATATAACTTAATCAATACAATGTAATTTCATATCATCAATACCAAAATCATCAATTCAATTTGCAAATGTACTAGTTGAGCTACTAATGACTACTGTCCCATACCAACAATCACACACAACAAGTTAATGACCAATAACACCAGGAGAGGTCCATCCATGGCACCTACTCTATAATGATCACAATCGGGGCTTAGTACATCTAGGGTCTGATCATAACCCGGTGCCTAATTAAAGCATTTGCATAGGTGGTAGCCCTACCACAGTTCCACCATGGACTTGCAAGGTCCAATCATAATAACAATTTAAGTAGTTAACCAATCATTTAGCATTTCAAAATCATATATATGCAAACAATAATAGATTAACATGAACATATACATGAAATTAGGAAATTAACCTTGGTTACCTCAATGAGGCAATTACTATTCCTCTAGTTACTACTATGATCCAAAGCATACCAGCCCAAGCTTCCTAATTATCTATTGTACCAATTTAAGGTCACTCCTAACATCTCCATTTTTGCACATGTAAAAGCCATACACTAAAAGTTAGTCCAAATGATGAAAATTCAGTATATATACCACACAAGAGAAAGGGGAACACTTACACATATACCCAAGAGGTTAAATGGATTAGGTTGAGCCTCAACTACTAAGAACACACCATGGGTCATTCTAAAATTCGAATTTGAGTCATCAAGCCCAGAAATTTCATTGTTTCACTTTCATCTCCTTGTAATTTCGCATAATAGCATAACCCATTATGAAAATCAATCCTTGGGGACATTTTCCAACAAAATAATACATAAAATGAGAGGGAAATGCTTACCCAATCACCCCTCTAACCTTTAACTCCGAAAATCTTGCAAGGAAACACCCAAACACCAAATTTTAAATTTGAGAAGGAGATGAAAATGCCTAAAACCAGAAACTAATCAGACCAAAATGAAAAGGAGAATAAGAGAGACATGTTTTATATAGATTACCTTAGCCAAACTTCCTCTGGAAGTGAGAAATGGTGGAGGAATGTAGAAAAACCCTAGCCCCTCTTTTAACATGCGAATTTCTCTTCTTGTTTTGAAGAAAATGAATGCCTTGGCAGCCAAATGGGTGGGGAGAAGGCCTTTTATGGTTTTAGTGAAGATGGGCTAGTCTAATAGGCCCATTATTTCAAGTGGATTGGGGAGAGTATGCTGATTTAAATGCCTAAAAATCCATTTAGATTATGGAAGGAATTTATTAGGCCATAAGTTAGAGGGTTTATGGTGGGTTTGTGTAACAGCATAACTTCTAGCTCATTTCATGCCATTTATAAGCTTCTTATTATCAATTCCACAAAGGCATACGAAAATAGGGGTGAAAATAATAGACTTTTTCTGCGTTGCGTTAGAGTTAAAAATTTGCAATCGGTGTCACGTGGACCGTGTGAGCTCATACTATACATCCTCATAGTTAATTACATCATTACAACTCATTTACATCACAAAAACATGCCTACAACCCATGAAAACAGAAATGGGGCATGGAAATTTGAAGATCATTCTCAGCCAGAATTGGCCTCTTTTTTGGGCAAACTTTGGAAAATCATAACTAAATCTAAAAAAATAGAAATCATAAAATCTTGGTCATTCTAAAAATCTTAGGATGTCTAATTCACACTAAAAATATGTTCAAGTCATAAAATTCATCACACAAGACGTTGGATATCCAAAATGGTCCAAAGATCTGACTAAAATTTGGAACTG
Source organism: Erythrophleum fordii (assembly GCA_032878935.1). Classification (NCBI taxonomy): domain Eukaryota; kingdom Viridiplantae; phylum Streptophyta; class Magnoliopsida; order Fabales; family Fabaceae; genus Erythrophleum; species Erythrophleum fordii. The sequence goes on from JAVQMF010000046.1 coordinate 17,200,761, forward strand.
TCATAGAATTCTGTAGAAAACTTTGAAAATGTCTAATTAATTCCAAAAAAATCTAGTCTATGAAAATAATACCAATATAGAAATTTGTAGATGTTAAATAGAGAGGAAAAATATCTCTAGATTAGTCCATAAAGCCTAGACTCCAGAATTCAATGGAACAGTACTTCTAGTCGGGCAAATTTACTGATACTGGATAGAAACTTGAAAAATTCATATCTCCCTCTCTAGACCTCCAAATGAGGTACTTCTAGTTGGCACAAGTCACTATGATTTCCTAGTTTCTCTATATAAAATTGCATGGCAATTGGACATCATTTAGGCCTCGTGTGACAGAAAACAATTTCAGACTAAATGAATAGTGCAGTAGACCAAAACCATAATTTTTGCCAACTTTAAAAAATCATAAAATATTCTGTAGACCTCCAAAAATTATGACCTTTAGCTTCCCAAAAATATCTCAATGAGACCTAATTGCATACCAAATTTCAGATCAAGACTAACTCATTTGGCTAAAAAGTGACGTAGGGTTCTATTATGGTCAAGTTTGGCTCCATATGAGGTACTAAACTTGCCAAATGGTCTTCCCTTAGTTGTGGCACCTTTTGGGCTAGTCTAAAAGCATATTTAAGACTTGTATGAGCTCTCCGAATGGTCCCAAACCTCATGCATCTCATTTTGGCCATTCAACCAACACTTATGCATATTTCCATCATACTTTCTTATGGCACATTTTGGCATCTCATGCTCAAATTACATACTAGAAGTCTAATATCATATTCATACATTTAAACATCACCTAATAGCATATTTATACATGTATCAAGGGTCAAAGACCATTTACAACATCATATACATCATATGGTATATTCATGGTCTTAAAGTGGCAAAAACTAAACATATGAATATCAATCTCCTTCCTTTAGTGTTGTTGACTCCCATTAGCATATCCACTTGGTTCACCTAGCATGTTAGATCATTGGAGAGGAGAGAATGAGATTCAAAGAATCCCAGTAGCTCATCTCCCATTCAACCATACATAATATGTATAAAGCAAGTTTCACAAATGCATGCATGGAGAAAATGGAAGACATGGACATTTTAAAAGCAAACTTGGCATGTGAATCAATCATACAAGACATTTAAGAGTTCACTAAGTACTTGGATTGGCCTCACACTTCTCATGGATTTTGGACTTGCCTCACCCATTCTTTAAGAGCTTTGGACTCAACCATACTCTTAGGAGCCCACTTTGCTTTTGGGAGACTCTTTACTTTGTCTCAACCAAGCTCAAGAGTTCTTAGCTCATCCTCACCAAAGGGAAGAGGTCTTGGCCTTTCCACACTCAAGCAAACTCATACAAACATTATGTACTCATTTGAAAATATAACATGGCATCCAGAATCATGGCATATAAAGGCATATTAGTATACTTTTCATAGCTTGAAAATATATATACACACATTCTAAAATAAGATAAACACACATCCATGCATGAGAAAAGGTGGAGGGAGCTACCTTGTATACAAACACACACTTTTCCTTTAGGATTCAAGCCTCCTTCTTCGGCCACACACCCACAAATTGGTGGAGATGATTTCTCTTGGCCTAGATACAATTGATGGGAGCCAATTAGGTTCATGAATCACATTTTAAGGCTACATAACTTCATGAAATAATAGATTACTCTATAGGTTCCATTATGGTTCATAAAGGTACCTAATTAAGAAACACCCCTCAAATACTTTTTAGGCCTCATTCTTTCATTTCAAATACGATTCTTGACTCCTTTTAAACCTCTTGGAGTCATCACATCATCAAAACAAGAGGCATAGCACTACGTTGCTTCTTTAGGCTATAATATGGAATCTAAGGCACCAAATCACTTTCTATGAGTTCTAAATTTTTTCCAAGGCCTCCTTTCATTCTCATTCATAAAATATGACTCAAGAATGACCTTAGAAAAATTTAAAACTCTCCCCCACTACAAGAACCCTCTTTGGCTGAGATTATGGGTTTCCTTAGCCTTCTTGGAGTTCTCTTGGTTTTCTTGAAGGAGGAAGCTTGTGGGGAGCATCTTAGGTGTCTCAAGAACTCATTTAAACTCTTAATTAAACCTAGGAATCATCATACAAAATCAGATTTTGCAAGGTGCAATTGAAACCCTAGAACTTGCATCTTGAAATCTAATGGTTTTTTGTTATTTCCCTTTGCATATTCTTAATCTTCATACCCTTTTTCCTTAGATTCATACTTGGTTTTGCCTAAAAATCATCTCCTCCTAGGGTTTTCTCAAGTGGGGCGAAATGGTGGAGAAGGGAACCAAAAATGGCAACCATAGGAAGAGAAATTACCTTGTTTTCTTACTTTTTCTCACTTGAATCTTGTGTTCTTTGAGCTCCTCTCTTCAAATCCGAATTCCCCTCAATTTCTCCCTTAAAACAGATTTATAAAATTCATTATAACCATAGGAAAGAAAGGGAAATAGAGAAGGAGAGGTTTGGAAAGGAGAAAGCATGAAAAATCATGAAATTCCTTACCTTTTCCTTACTTTTTCTCCTCCTTTCTTCTCCTCCATGGTGTGCTTAAGAGAGCTGGTGTTTTTTCTGGTTTTTGGGCAGAATGGGTCGTGCAAATGGAGGGGAGAAGAAATAAGAAACTTAAAGTGTGTTCAAGAAACTTCCACTTTCTCAAAAATTCCAATTTTGCCCTTCATTTTTGGCATTTTCGTTTCTCCTTTGTTTTAGCTCCTTTTTTAGAACTTTCTTTTCTATTATGAAATTTAGTTCCCAATTTAGTAAAATGCCTTTGGAATCACTCAAATTGGAGCTAAAACCTTCTCGAACGAATCAGTCAAAGTTTGGGTCAACTGACGTTAGAAAACTTCCACCGGAGGGGTTTTAACTGTCTCAGGGCTTTTTATGATTTTCAGGGCCTCTGAGAACCCCAGAAAACTCAAAACTTTCATTTAAAAAGCCCTCCTATGTGAATTCCAAAAATTACCCAAAATTACGAAAATGCCATTATATATCATAGGTTGTTCGTAAGAAATTGTTTCTCCATTCTAGCTCCATTTTTCTATCCGTCTGAGCCTGAGATTCTCAGATTTAGGAGTCTAGAATGCTTCCCAAATTTTTTGGGACCTTAACTACTTCGTTTCAGGGGACTTCTTTTTGTATGTGGTGAGTTTCATTCGTTGACAGAGAAACTATACGTTACATTTCTCATATTTTCTCTGGTTTTTAGAAAACCTGATATTACAGTTTAGGCTACCTTAAGGGCCCAAATATTACCCCATGGTCTAATTTATTTTCAGAATTAGGCCAAGGTTCATTAGTTTGGGCTGCAGATTTTTTTTTCTTTTTGTTTTGTGTTGGGGATGGAGTGTGTTGATCCTATAGCCCAAGACCTAATTGGCCTCACTTCCCCAAGTTTGGGTTAAGGCTAAATGTGCTCTTGTCTGACTTAAATTCACTAATAAGTTTTAGGTTTTCCAAAAAAAATTTAAGTTAAGCCCATAAGGAGACTAGTATTGGGCTCTCCAGCTAAGCTCATGGCATAGTTGGGCTTCTACCTCACTAAACCTAATTGGGCAAATGCTAAGTGGTCTCTCTCTTGGCCAAGTCTCACAATAAGAAATTGGGTCTACTCTTATAATCATTGAGCCTCTATTAGTCTCTAACAATGGCCTACTTAATTTAATTTGGGCCTAGATTAGGTTTTTAACCTAATTAAATCTCAAACCCACATTAATAATTTATTCTTCTCTAAATTTCCATTCACATGGTTCACCCAATTATTTTGTAATAATTATTCTTAAGTATGTCTAACCCATGATTAATGCCTTAATTAATTTTAGGGTGTTACATTCTCCCCTTCTTTTAAGAGTTTTGTCCCCAAAATTAGTTATACCTTACTCAATCGGTGCTAGATAATCTTTCCTCATAGCCTCCTCTTTGATTTCTCAAATAGTCTTACTAGAAACTAGTCCTTCCCTACTACTTTCCTAAAGAGGACATTCTTATTATGTTACTACTTCACTTGGTATCCACAATTCTATTTCTTCTAATCAACCTAGGTCAAACGACATGCCAATCTAAACACTTCATATTCCTTCTTTGTCTACAGCTAAAAAGATCCTGACCAAGTTACACTTGATCACCTTATAGCAAGCTCTAGGCACCTAGCTCTACTAAATCTTAATCTTTCTCCCTTTATAGCTAATGTTTTGTTCTATTTTGTCTCTTTCTCTCTTTTTCTTTTCTTCTCCCTTTTTTTGTATTATTTTTTTTTTAGTAAAACTTTTCATGTTAACTTCCTTTCTTTCTTAACTGTCAACCTATTTAAGGACTGACTCTCAGATACTTAGTCTAACTCTCCTTAATAGTTAACACCAAGACCTACTAGAAATTTCCACCTAGTTAGCCTTGTAATATTTATTCCACTAATAGCAACATAGAGGAATGACCTTATTTCATAATGAAGTTTCATTCGTCCTTCACTTAGAATGTCCATACATTTCTTTAGCCCAACTTTTTTAATCGAAATGGGTTTTACCTCTTGCAAGGTCATCTAGTATAAGTTTCCAAGTCTTTCATTCAACTATCTCATAAATTATCACACACATTATCCTCATTTAGTGTCCATTAGTAGAAGGTTCATTATTTCCATTGGACGTATAAAATTCCCCTGTCGTTCTTAATTAATGCCCAAGATTCCTCCTCCTCATTCATTGAGATTCCTAAGAGTTGAAACTAATATAAAGTCTAATCTCATAACTAATCTCTTTAAGGCACCCAACACTCTAGGTTCACCTTCCACATAATCGAAATCAAACATAATCTTTCAAGTGAAAATAAACACCATATTTCAGGTCTAGATTATATTCTCTAATAAGACCTGATCTCAAGGGTGAGAGTACCTTGTCCAGAGCATCAAGGTAGTCCCTTAGGACTTATGAATAAATTTCTTTAAATCTTACAAGCCATAGTTCCAATGGATGGCTTATTAGATAACATCATTTCCATCACTTGCCCATAACATTGAGAATTTCTAGCTCCTGATAATGGTTCATTATAGACAACCTGATCACCACCCTTAGGGGTAACCAACATAGGAAAATCCTTAATAGACCTCTTCCCTCTCTTTTTTTTTTCTCTTGCAGTGGCGAAGGCATTACCACAATCATATACATGTGATTCCAAAGATTACCACGATCAATAGACCCAAGTGTTTCATCTTAGGTCACAGTTAGTACAAATGTTAGTAGTCAACTCCATGTCATCTACACTTGGTTGATGTCAACCGAACATCTCCTTAGGTCTCATGCCATTATATAGTCTCAAAGGACTGCCCCTTTATATCCCTTACACTTAACTGAGGTATTTTCACACAAGTATAATCATTCTTCAACTAGCATACTACTCACTCTCTCAAACATGTACCAATTTCCCTCTAACTTCCTCACACATAGCTAAGTTTTTTTTTGGGGTAATATTCTATAATCTAAAAATTCATAATGATTCCTTAAGAGTAACGAGATAATATCTTGTCAACAATATCCAGGATCTTATTAACAAGAACTTGCATTTAGTAGTGTGAAAATCTGAGACCTTGTTTACAAGGTTTTCTGACGGTAAGTACAAGGTCTTTTAATAGTAAACTATAGCATATAGTATGTGAAAGTATGACAGTTTTTTTTTGTCCTTGTACAATGGTCTGTGCTAGCCACAACTAATTCTTTCGCTCCCTAAAAGTTCTTAGGTCTCAATTTATATCTGATTGTTGGGAGTTAAACTAACATAACAAGGATACTTAGTGAGTCTTTTCATTATTGAGCATTCTTTAAATATCAATGAATTAAGTAGGGATTCCTAGTGAGAGAACTCAAGTATCATTTACCACTAGTGTTTCACCCTTCCTCGTCAGTCATTATATTAAGGTTTTATTGTAATAACATAAGTTAATTTCATTATTGCCACCTCTTCTTCATATCCCTCGGGTTATTATTCTAGATCAAGGAGTATTTTTACAAAATTAAGGAGTTTTACTACTAGAGAAAATACCAGTCCATCTCAAATTTCCAATATTGTCTCTATTCCCTTAATCACACCACACGTGATACATGATAATAAGATTACTGACGGTGGAATCAGACTTTGCCTTGAATATTAGTAGGCAATTCTTTTCTATGGCCATACATATGCTAATCGTCCCATGATGACTGTATTTCAACCACTTGTACACACATAGGCACCATTTTATTCTTTTGTTTTTTTAGGTGGATCTTTACTATCAAGATTTCCTTTTTACCTTTTAGGTAGAAAGTTTACTTAGTCTAGTTTGATGCCAATTTGGTGGTCAAAATTCATCAAATCATATGGTAAGTGGCATACCCCACATACCCCTAACACCGAAGTGCTGGTAAGTGAGCATTCCCACGTGCCTCTAGCATCGAAGTGTCGGTAAATGAGCGTATCCCATGTGCCTCTAGCACTGAAGTGCCAGTAAATGAGCACATCCCACGTGCCTCTAGCACTAAAGTATTGTGGAATCTTACCTTACACTCCCTGAGTGTATCAAGCACATAAAGTGCCTTTAACCACCACCCAAATGCACGTCAACACATAGCATAGGTAAACTGAATCATACAAAAGAGACAACATGCTTAAGCACTATGTGCTTATACACCTCCCTTTTATTACACTAGGGCTTCTCTCCCTTATCACAAGTTCCTCTCTTATCTGGGTACACTAAGGGAGAAGCTTCAAAGCTCTCTTAAGATTCCTTCCAAAATAACATCTCCCTTAATCTCTTAGTTTAAGTTACTATCCCACATTTAGAAATGGATTTAACAATCCTAAGAGTTTCTTGCCCTCCTTCCTTCTCATCATTAACCTATGATAGCTTACTCACTCTAATATTTGAATGAAACAATTTGAAATGTTCTTTAGCTCTTATATCCCTTATTCATTAGGCCCAAGTTATGGTAGCTAGGATCGAGTAATTGCATTTTTTATTAATTGGGATCAAGCAAGTGGGTTAAGACCTCTATACCTATCAAGCCTCAGCCCTAAAGACCTTTCGAAGCTTACATAATTCTAACTCATTATGGATTGTGCATCACTCCAAATATTTAGTCAATCATACTAATCTATTGTACACTAGTTCTCAAACTCCCATTGTTAATTTTCTGACTGTAAGTAAGACTTACTCCTTACCTCCCATAAGGCATCCATAACTAGTTAAGTGTTCTACTCTGTATCATTGCCTTCTAAGTTCTCAACATCACTTTAGATGGCCCTTGAAAAGCTTAGAATTTCACTTAGGTAAAAAATTGCTACTCTTGTCATGATCAGTTGACTACTTCAATAGGTCAGTCAACTGGTCAGCTGTACCCAATTGGCTTGCTTAGTAAATGGCGGTCAACTGGTCATAAATATTATTAGTAGCTTTGTTTATCATCCTCATTAGTTACTTAGTCTCATTCATTCAGTCAACTAGTGCCTCACAGTGAGTCACTAGTGCATCTATCGTGTAGCTAGTTAGCAATAAGCCTCAACCAATTATTTATCTAAACTGTGACCAGTAATCCAATTTCCAAAGAAAAGAAGGGAAAATTTCTAGTCTCTTCATTGGCATTCACAACCTCATATCTCAAAATTAGTATTAATAAACTGTTATGAGGTAGAATCTCACTACACTTTATTATTCTCAATGGCTTACTTATTGTGATAGGTGATGTTCTAAATAAAATTCAAGAAACAGTCGTTTTAATCAAGCATTACAAGCCTCATATTATTATTCCTCTATATTTCTTCTCAGATGGTGAAAAGCAAGAAGCATGTTCACATAATTATCTATTCCTATAAGCTAATACTATGCCAAGTATGCATCATGATTGCCAAGCTTCTTACCATAAAATTTAAATTAGAATGGGTTTCCTAAACCATTGCTTTGATACCAAATGCAATGACCTTAACTTCTAATCATGGTAATTAAGCTTAAACATGCAGTTAATAATCCTAAATCAAGGTCTAAAACCATTTAAATTAATCAATTTAGGGAAAAGTGAAGAAATTTAAACCTTAATATTATTAGAGTTATTAACCCAATATTTACAACCATTCATGTATATATGAAAAACAAATCCCCAATTAAAAGCCTTTAAATCTATTACCCATTAATTTTCAACTCTCAAGAACCCCTTACAAGTGTTTCTAAGTCATCCCTTGATGTTGCCATAGGAAAACCAAGGTTTCTATGTTAATATAAGGGTTTGAGAGCCTTTGCCAAGGCTAAATGCCATCACGCCACGACTAGAGGACCTCTTAGAGCTCCCTAACTTGGTCCTCAATATTGGCCGCGGCCAATTATTCATTTCACTGTGGCTAATTACTCTCTGTTACCCTCCCTGACAACTTTGTCACTTTTGGCCAAGGCTAATTAAATTTTAGCTGTGGCCAATTACCTTCTGTTACTCTCCCTGGGTAACTTCGTCACTTTTGGCCGTGGCCAATTACCTTCTATTCCTATAACTCCCAAGGTTTCATCCCATGTTCTCTAATTCTTCCTCTAGTAACACTCTAGGCCACTTTAACTTTATTTATGAAGATCTAGTGTCATTCCTTTACCTAATCTACTCAACACATCTATCATTACCCATTCAAAACCTAAATGTGGATCCTTAATCCTCTAGTCACCATAAACCAGCAAGTTCAAAGATCAATGACAACAAAGAGTTCATAAACTACTCACATTTCCATTTAAACATATATCCCAATAGAAGTTTCATACATCACTAGTTCAAGTTGACATCTAATGTATCACATGATTATAGTCCCTATACTTGATAATACATGATGCAATGCGGCAATTACATAAAATTAATAATCTAATTACACAATACAATCTGACAGGGTTTCCAAACCTATGTGCTATCAAATTATATAATAAGCTTTCATTAGTTTCTCCTTGCCAAGAGGTCCGGTCTCTAAAAATGTTAGCCCACAACTAGGGTGAGATATACAATCTCAGTAACAAGAGACAAAGTCCATATATATGTACAACTTAATTAATATAATGTAATTTCATATCATCAATACCAAAATCAACAATTCAATTTGCAAATGTATTGGTTGAGCTACTAATGACTACTGTCCTATACCAACAATCACACAGAACATGTTAATGGCCAATAACACCGAGAGAGGTCCATCCATGGCACCTACTCCATAATGAGCACAACCAGGGCTCAGTGCATTTGGGATCCAATCACAACTCGATGCCCAATTGAAGTACATGCATGAGTGGCAGCCGTACCATAGCTCCACCATGGACTCACAAGGTCTAATCACAATAACAATTTAAGTAGTCAACCAATCATTTAACATTTCAAAATCATATATATGCAAACAATAATAGATTAATATGAACATAAACATGGAATTAGGAAATTAACCTCGGTTACCTCAATGAAACTAATTACTCTTTCTCTAGCTACCACTATGATCCAAAGCATACCAAGCCCAAGCTTCTTATTGATCTATTACACCAATTTAAGGTCATAACAATAAGAACTCATAATGGGTCACTCCTAACATATCCATTTTCGCACATGTAAAAGCCATGCACTAAAAGTCAATCCAAATGATAGAAATTCAGTATATATACCACAGAAGAGAAAGGGGAACACTTACACATACACCTAAGAAGTCAAATGGACTGGGTTGAGCCTCAACTACCAAGAACACATCATGGGTCATTTTAAAATTCAAATTTGAGTTATCAAGCCCAAGAATTTCATTGTTTCACGTTCATCTCCTTGTAATTTTGCATAATATCATAACTCAGTATGAAAATCAATCCTTGGGGACATTTTCCAACAAAATAATACACAAAATGAAAGGGAAATGCTTACCCAATCACCCCTCTAACTTTTAACTCTGAAAATCTTATAAGAAAACATCCAAACACCAAATTTTAGATTTGAGAAGGAGATGAAAATGCCTAAAACCAAAAAATAATCGAAATAAATGAAAAAGAAAATGAGAGGGACATGTTTTATATAGATTACCTTAGCCAAACTTCCTCTGGAAGTGAGAAATGGTGGTGGAATGCAAAAAAACCTTAGCCCCTCTGCTAATATGCGAATTTCTTCTTTTTGTTATGCAGAAAATGAATGCCTTGGCAGCTAAATGGGTGGGGAGAAGGCCTTTTATGATTTTAGTGAAGATGGGTTGGTCCAATGGACCCATTATTTCAATTGGGTTGGTACTAGGTGAAATGGGTTAGAAAAACTCTTGGGGTTGGGGAAAGTGTGCTGACTTAAAGGCCCAAAAATCCATTTAGATTATGGTAGAAATTTATTAGGCCATAAGTTGGAGGATTTATGGTGGGTTTGGGCTGCCTTAAAGGCCCAAATATTACCCATGGTCTAATTTATTTTTAGTATTGGGCCAAGGTTCATTAGTTTAAGCTGCAGACTTTTTTTTTTTTGTTGGGGATGGAGTGTGTTAATCCAATAGCCCAAGACCTAATTGGCCTCCCTTCCATAAGTTTAGGCTAAGGCTAAATGGGCTCTTATCTTACTTATATTCAATAATAAGTTTTGGGCTTTCCAAAAAAATTAAGTTAAGCCCACAAGGAGACTAGTATTGGGCTTTCCTACTAAGCTCATGGCATAGTTAGGCTTCCACCTCACTAAACCTAATTAGGCCAATGCTAAGTGGTCTCTCTCTTGGCCAAGTCTCATAATAAAAAATTGGGTCTACTCTTATAATCATTGGGCCTCTATTAGTCTCTAACCATGGCCTACTTAATTTAATTTGGGCCTAGATAAGGTTTCTAACTTGATTAAATCTCAAACCCACATTAATAATTTATTCTTCTTTAAATTTCCATTCACATGGTTTGCCCAATTATTTAGTCATAATTATTCTTAATTATATCTAACCTATGATTAATGCCTTAATTAATTTTAGGGTGTTACACCAAAAACCCTAAAAGTTTGGTTGAGACAAAGTAAAGAGTCTTCCAAAAGTAAGATTGACTCCCAAGAGCAAGGTTGAGTCAAGAATCTCTTAAAGAATGGGTGAGGCAAGTCTAAAATCCATAAGTGAATGGGTGAGGTTAATCCACTTACTTGGCAAGCCTTTGTATACTATATATGACTTGCTCAAATGTTAAAAATGTCTCTTGAATGATTGCATATCTTATGATACTCATGCATGCATTTTCAAGATTGGTTTTGCATCTTTTATGTGTGATTGAAAGGGAGATGAGCTATTGGGATTCTTTGAATCTCATTCCCTCCTCTCCAATGTTCTAACATGCTAGGTGGACAAAGAGAACAAGGAAATGGAAGCCAACCTCTTGAAAGATGAGAGGATAGCATCAAAGTGCATGGAATTTGCTTTTTAAGGCCATATAAGTGGCAAATGTTGTAACATATTATTGCATATGACTTATGACCCCTTGAGAATGTGTAATTATGATAATATATTATGTATAAATGAGAGATTATGTTATATGACCATTAGAATGTAAATTAAGTATGTTATGGCAAATTGGCTTCTTGAATGGCTTTGTGCAATTTTGTATAAATGGAAGTGGAATGGCCAAATTGAGATGCATGAGGTTTGGAACCATTTGGGAAGTTCATAAAATTCATAATCATGCTTTTAAACTTGCCCAAGAGGTGCCAAACATCAAGGGAAGTCATTTGGACACTTTGGAATCCCATATGGAGTAAAAATTTACTATATTGGAAACCTATACCACTTTTTGTCCAAATGAATTCTTCTTGATTTGAGACTTGGTATACAATTAGAGCTTGTTGAGAGCTTTTTAAGAAGCTAAAGTTCAAAATTTTTGGAGATCTATGGAATATTTGATGAATTTTCAAAGTTGGAAAAAATTTTGATTTTGGTTAGGTTACTATTTACACTAACCTAAAAATGAATTCTATCACTCAGATGCCAAATGATGTCCAATTGCCACAAAATTTTATAGAGAAGAACTAGACATTTCTAGTGACTTGTGATAACTAGAAGCACCCCATTTGGATATCTAGAGAGGGAGATATGAAGTTTTAAATTTTCTGCCCAGTATCAGATATTCAGACTAACCTCAAGTATTGTTTGATTAGTTTTTGATGCCTGGGCATGCTTGAACTGGTCTAAAGTTATTTTTTACCTCTAGCTAATGTTTGTAGTTTTCCATATTGATATTATTTACATAGATAGGATTTTTGTGAAATTAATTTGATATTTTTGAAATGTACAACAGAAACCTGTTAGAATACCAGTGGCCAGCCAGACCTTTACACATTTTTTAATGTCAAACGTCTTCTATATTATGTTTCATGGCCTAGACATATTTGCATCATAAAGTAGACATGTGTAGCTTTCCAAAATGGCAAAGAATGCATGATTTTGGTTTTTCCAGAATTAGTTATGAGTTTCTAAAGTTTGTGATAGAAGTGAGAAAATTCTGGCTGAAATTGTATTCAAGAATTTTATGTATCCTCTTGCCATACACGAGCTCTAGGCCAATTTTGAGGATAAAAATGAGTTATATCTATGTAATTAAATATGAGAATGTGATACATGAGGTCATATGGACCACGAGACACTAAATGAAAATTTCATACGCGACGCAACACTAAAATAATCAATATTTTATATGCCATTTCTTGTAATTCTTATCAAGTGCATGGCATGAAGCATAGAAATTGCATGAGAAAGGCTAAGAAATTATGGTGTTACAATCTTCACCTTTTTGGATGTGTGAGGCCAAAGGAGAGGACTCAAGACTCTAGAAAAAAGTGTGTAAATGTAAGTATGGTAGCTCACTCCTCCTTCTCTCATGCATGAATGTATGCTTGGCTTGTCTTTGAATGTGTGTATGTGTAGTTTAAGTCATAAAAAATGTTCTAGTATGAGCTCTTACTCCATGGTACCATGATAATGCATTATGTTTCTAAATGATGGTTGTTATATTTGCCTTTGGTTTGCTTGAGTGTGGAGAAGCCAAGAACCCTTAACAATGGTGAGGATGAGCCAAGAACCCTTAAATTTGGTTGAGACAAAGTAAAGAGTCTCTTAAGCGTGAGGTTGACTCCCAAGAGTAAGGTTAAGTCAAAAACCTCTTAAAGAAATGGGTTAGGTAAGTCCAAAATCCACAATTGAATGGGTAAGGCTAATCTACATACTTGGCAAGCCTATGTATGCTATGTATGATTTGCTCAAATGTTAAAATATCTCTTAAATGATTGCACATGTCAATATGCCCATGCATGCTTTTGTAAGACTTGTTTTGTATCTTTATGTGTGATTGAAAGGGAGATGAGCTATTAGGATTCTTTGAATCTCATTCTCCCCTCTCCAATATTCTAACATTCTAGGTGGACCAAGAGAACAAGGAAATGGGAGCCAACCACTTGAAAGAGGAAAGTATGACATCAAAGTGCATGGATTTTGTTTCTTTAAGGCCATATAAGTGGCAAATGTTGTAATCCATTATCGTATATGTCCTATGATGTTATGAACATGTATAATCATGCTAATGTATCATATATAAATGAGATTTAAGGTTATATGTATGGAAATGTGCATCTTGGACATGTAATGGCAAAACTAGCATTATGGAAATATATGTAATAATGGAAGTGGGGAAGCCAAATTGAGATGCATGAGGTTTGGAACCACTTAGACAATTCATACAAGTCATATACATGCTTTTAAACTTGCCCAAGAGGTGCCAAATATCAAAGGAGACCATTTGGACACATTTGGTATCTCATATGGAGCAAAATTGACCATATAGGAAAGCTATATCACTTTTTGTCCAAATGAGCTCTTCTTGGTCTGAATTTGGCATATATCTAAAGCTTGTTGAGAGCTTTTTGAGAAGCTAAAGTGCAGAATTTTTGGAGGTCTATGGAATATTTGATAAATTTTCAAAGTTGTTTCTGATTTTGGTTCAGTGCACTATTCACTTTAGTTTGAAATGAAATTCTATCATTCATGGGGAAACTAATGTCCAATCGCCATAAAATTTTACAGGGAGAAACTATTCATTCTATTAACTTGTGCCAACTAAAATCATCTCATTTAGATGTCTAGAGAGGGAGATAAAATTTTTGAAGTTTCTATCCAGTATCAAGCGTCTAGACAGACCTAAGTTACTATTTGATTAGTTTTCAAGCTTGGACGTGCCTGGACTGGTCTAAATTATTTTCTCTCCCTAGCTAACATCCGTAGCTTTCTATATTGGTATCATTTATATGGATTGGATTTTTTTGGAATTAATTAGATATTTTTTAAATTCATAGCAGAAATCTGTATTACTACCAATAGCTAGTCTAACCTTTGCACCTTCTTTAATGTCAAACATTTTTTACTTGGTGTTTCATAACCTGAACACATTTTTAGCATAAAGTATACATCTAGAATGGTAAGAAATGCATGATTTTGATTTTTCTAAAATTAGTTATGATTTTTCAAAGTTTGTGATAGAAAAGGAAAAATTTTGGCCAAGGTTGCAACTATGAAATTTATGCATTCCCTTGCCTTGCACGAGTTTTAGACCACTTTTGATGATAGAAATGAGTTGTATCTATGTAATTAAATATGAGAATTTAATACATGAGCTCACATGGTCCACGTGACATCGAATAGAATTTTCATCCCCAACGTAATGCAAAGAAATTTATTATTTTATATGCTATTTTCTTGTGATTCTTGAGAAGTGCATGGCATGATGCATAGAAATTACATGAGAAAAGCTAGAAAGTTATGCTATTATAGTATTCAGATGGCCTCTAATGAGGCCCTATATGGGAGAAAGTGTAGATCCCCATTATGTTGAGGTGAGCTAGGTGAGAGGAGTTTGATAGGACTTGAGATAGTAAACCAGACCACCAAGCAGATAGAATTGATTAGAAAGAAATTTCTTATTTCCTAGAGTAGACAAAAAAGCTATGCTGATAAGAAAAGGAGGCCGTTAGAGTTTGAGACTAAAGACCATGTATTCATTTGGGTGTCTCCAGTGATTGGTGTAGGTCAGTCTATTAAGATAAGAAAGTTCAGTCCAAGGTATATTGGTCCATTTGAGATCCTTAAGAGATTAGACCCGTGGCTTGCCATATTGCCCTACCTCTTAACCTAACCTAAATCAATAATATTTTTCATGTCTCCCAATTGAAAAAGTACTTACCAGACCCCTCATATATCATAGAAAATGAGCATATTCAATTACAGAAAAATCTTTCCTATGTAGTGACACTGGAGAGAATTATAGATACTAAGCTTAAACAACTGAGAAACAAGAACATTCCTCTAATAAAAGTGGTCTGGAAAAGTTCGTCACCTGAAGAGGCAACTTGGGAATTGGAGGATGATATGAGGAAGCAATATCCCCAACTCTTCAACTAAGGTATGTATCTTACATTTTGAGGACAAAATTTATTTTTAGGGAGGTGAAATGTAATACCTAATAATCCAAAATTGAACTGAAATGGGAACACCCTAAAGCAAGGTAAACTAAGTCTAAATGAGGTTAGGATGTTAATTAAGACATCTTAAAATATGGATTTGAGTCTAAGGTTAGCCTAGAACTGGAGCTAAAACGGCCAAATAGAAAGCTACAAAGACCAGTGCCATTTTTGTAATTTTGGGAAAGTTTTAGAAAACTCAAAGGAGGGATCTTTAATGAAAAAATTAAGTTTCTCAGGGTTCTTAAAGACCCTAAAAACCATAGGAACCCTTAAAATGGTCAAAATTCCTTTGGTTTGCATTTTTAGTCTTTAGTTGACCAAAATTTTGACCGAATCGTTCAGTAAGGTTTTAAATCAAATTTAGGTGAAACCAAAGCTAGTTTATGAATTAGAAGACCTAAATTTTATAATATAAAAAATGGTTCTAAAAAAGGAGTTGAAATGAGCCTAAAAGAAAGGAACTAAGATAAAGGCAAAATTGAAAATTTGAAAAAGTATCTCAATGAAGCCCCCACCTCCTTAAATCACATCCCTCTCTTCTTCAGCCATCATAATTGACTTTCTCTAGTCTAAAATAGATTCATGCTCTATCCTAAGAGGTACACAAGAAGGGAGGTCAAGGGAGGAAGAAAGTAAGCTTAAAAGGGTAAGAATTAGTCACTTTTCATGCTCTTTCTTGTACTAAACCTCTTCTCCTCTTTCTCCTCTCTTCTCCCATAGTTTTGATGATTAATTTGGGTTGTTTCGTGGCTGGTTTAGTAAGAGGAAGAGAGAATTTGGGAGAACTCTTGGAAGTGTAGAAAAGGGCTATTGAAAAGCTAGTAAACAAGGTAAGAAAACCATTACTTGAATGCTTCTTCATGGCTTTTCTTCTCCTTCATCATTTCGGCCAAATTAGGAAGTAGATGTTAATGATTTTATTTTAACCTAAACTTGATAGGAATGGGGGTTTTGAAGCCTAAGGAATCTAATGAAACAATTAGAATTAAAAAAGAACCATTAGATAACAAGTTATGGTAATTATGGATTTGAATGCACCTTGGCAATTATGAAGCTTTCTAATGGTAATTTAGATTGTCTAAGAGTATGTATAAGTTTCCAAGACATCTAGGAAGCTTCATGGATGGCAATTTCCCTAGGAAATGGAAGAAAACTCTATCAATGCTTTACTTGGATGTGTGTCTCGGCCAAGAGAGTGTTTATGTACCTAGGAGAGTTTTCTTTGATTCCAATGATACAAATAGCTTAGAGATGAATAATAGACACCAAAGAAACTATTGGTTTGAATTTAGAAATCATATTTTGAAAGTTGGAAGTATGTAATACTCAATAATCCATAATTGAACTAAACTCAACAAACTAAAATGAGAACACCCTAAAGCAAGGTAAACTAAGTCTAAATAAGGTTAAGATATTAATTAGAACATCTTAAAATTTCATTTTGGCTCTAGTTTCGAGCTAACCTTAGGCTCAAATCCACATTTTAAGATGTTCTAATTAACATCTTAACCTTATTTAGACTTAGTTTACCTTACTTTAGAGCGTTCCTGTTTCAATTTATGGAATTCAGTTCAATTTTAAATTACTAAGTATTACATCTTTTGTACCTAAACTCTCTAAATTTCATCCTACATATACCAAACCTCCCTCTAGCAACATCTTAGGGTCATTCTACCTTAATTTGTAAGGTTCTAATAGCATCCTACTATCTAAATTACTCAGCATACACATTCTAATCAAATTCAAAAGTTATGGGTTTTCTCTACCCATCCATATACCATATATCAGTAATTCATGAATCTTGACATCAAGGGATCTAAAAGCCATTACTATTATCATTCAAATGTAAATTCTCATAAAGGTTTCATACATTATTAGTCTAAATCAGCATTTAAGGTAACACATAAGTACAATCTCAAATAATAAGTCATATCTTAGGATCAACAAGGTTCCATATCATATATAAATGAGTGCATACATCAGATTTCAAACTTGTATAAGGTTTAGCTCTCTATTAGTTACATCATTGTTTACCAAAATACCTACACTTGGCAATAGGATTACATGATAAAGTTATACAAAAGAATAACAAAAATTAGCATCTATTTTAAGTTAGATTAACCCAAGTGTAGCATTCCCTATACATGGTCTCAGCTCATGGATGTTCAACCGCTTGTTTGCCTTTATCTTTACTTAAAGAGGCTTCACCTAAAACAGTTAGCCTATGAAATAGCATAAGATGAAAATCTCAATAACTAGAGGTAAATTCCATTCATATGCTTCAAATTGATTAACATATATGTATTAAACCAGATAGGCATTAGAAACATCAATCATATCAGCAAATGAAATAGTTGAATAATCATAGCTTGATTTACACAACTCCAATTCAAACAAATTAGGTGTCTACAGAAATTTTAGGATGTGTACTATATGTTGTAAAAATTTCAAATACAAATGAATCCATGTGGCTAAGTAAAATCCATAGAGATCAGAGACTGCTATAGTAAATGACCATAACTAGACCTTGAACTAAAAAAATGCATATCTTTGGCTACACAACTTTGATTTACACAAACTTAAAGGCTATGGACAGCTTATAATGGAAATTATATGTTTATAAAATTTCTTGAGCATCAAAGTTCATTTGGCTCATCAAATATATGAAATATCAGAAGTGACCACATGAATAGTACCAATGACTAATATACATAATTCAACCAAATTTGGAAATTCATAAAATATTCTACAAAGCTCCAAAAATTATATTCCTTAGCTCTATCAAAAGCTCTAGATGAGCCCTAATTTCTTGCCAAATGTCATCAAAAAATTCATTCATTTTATTTCTTTTTGGTTCAAGAGTAAATTATGGCTTTAAGAATGCCATCTTTTGTTCCAAGTGGTCCATTTTGAGTCATATTTTGTCAAAGCTCCATTTGAGCACGATTTAAATGTCAAACATAGCATGTGTTATTGATCTAACATGTCTCAAAATCCATGCAATTTAAAATCACTATCTCACTTGTCATCAAACACATATATAACATGGAACACCTATGGTCATATTGCATAATATTACATATTTACATTTTAAAATGACTTATACATCATTGTCTCATGCTTTTGGATGTGTAGGAAGAATTACATGTCATATTATACATATACATCATGGTGTGTGCAAGAAAATTCCATTAAGAACTAAACTAATATCAAGGTAAGGCTTCTTAATCTCTTTGTTCACCATTCTTGCTTCCTTAATGATTACCTAGATATGGTTAGAAAGAATATGGAAAGGAGTGAGATTCAAGAATCTCAATAGCTCAATCATTATTTAAGCACACACATATGGCATATTCAAGGTCAAGGAGAGAAAGTATGCATATTATACAATCAAATACCATTCATATTCATGCATAAGGCACCACATGGCTCTATCGAGAGCAAAACAAGTTTTAAGAACTTTTGGTCTAGTCTCACCCCATAATTTGAAACTTTTGGTTTAGCTTCACTCTCTTTTAAAGACTTTTGACTTAACTTCACTTATATTTGAGACTTTTGGCTTAGTCTCACCTATATTTAGAGACTTTTGGCATCACCTCACCTAATTCAAGGGATTTTTAGCACAACCTCACCCATTCAAAAGCCAAATCAATCCCAAATGCAATCAACTATCATGCAATTGCATATAATCATCAATCAATCAATAAAATACATAATTAGCAAGTAAGACATAAAAATAACCTAAGACTAATTAAACAATCAACATACATCTGCAATAATAGATGAAGAGCTACCTTATCTCATAGATTTTCATTGTTTCCTTTTGATTCCTTCTCTTGGTTCCACATCCCTATAGCTATACTTAGATATTTTCAATTTTTTAGCCTAGACAAATCAAATAGAGAACAAAACAATCAATGGAACCATCCTTGTACTCATACTAGCCTTATACAATTTACCTAGAATCTTAAGCACATATATGGTTCAATTTAGTGGTATAATGAAGCAACTCTTATAAACCAAAATCTCACCTGATATAAGTTATGTGACTCTATTAGAACTCATTAGAGCTACCACAAATTCAATTCAAAGACCCTAGCACTAGGTTGCTTCTTTGTATATAATTGAACCCTAAATTTTGACCTTTCAAAATAAGACTTCTAAATTCAAACTAATGATTTCTTTGATGTTTATAATTCATATCTAGACTATTTATATCCTTAAAATCAAAGAAAACTCTCCCTAGGTACCCTAAAGGGGTCATGGCTAAGACATGAACAAGGTTGGACTTCCGTGGAGTTTCGCTCATTCCTTCTGGGAGATTGGCACCTATGTGAGTTCCTTAGCCTTTTCTTAGTTTAATTATGCTCTTACATAGTTTGAAATACCATCCTAAGGTTTCATACTTCCTAAGGTGTAATCAAAACCCTAATTTCCATAACTTGCAACCCATGCCTTTTTATTTGTTTCTTTTGGTTCCATATTAATCTCCATGCTTCAAAACCCTAATTCTTTTCATGTTTCATTTAAAAACCAACCCCCTCTATATTTCTCACTTGGTGGCTAAACAAGAGAGAGCATGGAAGATTAAAGGAAAGCAAGCTTTACATAAGAAATCATATCTTGTTTAATTCCTTGTTAAGTGGTGATTCTTGTGTTACCAATAATTTCTCCAAATTCTTCTCTCCTCCTATTGGTCCAGCCATAAAACTCTACCTTTTAAAGAACTAAAACCATAAGAAGGAAGGAAAGAAGGAGGAGGAAGTAGATTATAAGGACATTATAGGCAAAATCCTCACACTTACTTACTTGTATAAGGCTTTCTTCCCTTGGTTCTTCCTCCATCTTCACACCACCATGAGAGTTGGTTCAGAGGTGCTCTAGGTTGGTTATAATAGTGAGAGGGTGTGGCTAAACATATATAAAGGGAATAGGGGTGTTTTATACATTTTTCAAAATTCTCATTATGCCCCTTAATTTCCATTCCTTCATTTAGGCTCATTTCAACTTCTTTTTGAGAACTATCTTTTCTATCATAACATTTAGGTCATTTACTTTATTAAAAACATTTTGTTTCAAATTTATAGGATTTGGAACAATCCAAAATGATCAAGTCAAAGTTTCGGTTAATTGACGACCTAAATTATAACACCTCGAAATTAATTAAAGGTATTAATTATGGTTTGGGCTAATTACGAAAAATTATTATGAGGATAATTAGGTAAGCTATGGGGAATAGAAATTTATGGAGAAATAAATTCTTAATGTGGATTTAAGATTCAATTGGGTTAGAAATTTAATCTAAGACTACAAATTAATTTAAACATGTCAAGGATAAAGATTTCTAGAGACCCAACTTCATCTGGAAGTTCTTAGCCCAAGGGAGCCCACTTAACATTAGCCTAATGTAATTCTCAGAAACCCAAACTCAGGAAAATGGGATTAAGTGAGTCATGGACCCTTAAGTCCACCAAAAACTTCGATAAACTCTTTAACTTGTTGCCCAATAAGCTTAACATCAAAACCTACGTGGATTTTGGGCCTTTAAGTCAACCCACAACCTAACTTAAATTCTAAAACTCTTCTCCCTAACTCCATTCTATAGAAAACACAAGAGCCATAAGGGAAATTCAGAGGTCCAAAGGGGAGGCTAGGGTTCTTTGCATAATTTCATCTTCTCCCACTTCTAGAGCAAGATTTAGCCAAGATAACCTTCATAAAATTTAATCCTCTCTTCTTCCTCTTCAATTTGGTCTAATTGATTTTCATTTAGAGTATTTTCACATTACACCCAAATCTGAAGTATATTGTTTAGTGTTTTCATTGTAAATTTTTGAATGTTGATGCATGGAGGGATATTAGGTAAGTATTACCTTCTCATTTTAATGTATTTTCTACTAATTTAAGACCCCTATAGTTGACTTATAATATGAGTGGTGATTTTGTGTGAAATTACCTAAAAAATTGAGAGGTATTTTGGAGTTTTTGTTGTGGGGAACACTAAATTCGAATTTGGACCATCTTGGTGGCTAGGCAAGTGTCCTCTATGTAGTTATAAGTAATTTAACTCTTTGGGCCTTTGGTTTGCTACTATAGATGATAATTGAGAGTAGTAATTGTCTGATTTTGTGATCATTAGGTGAATTGGTGTAACACGATAATTTTTTAGCTCATCTCATGTTATTTCTAAGCTCACTTCCTTAGATTACACTAGTTTCCAAAAAAGAGACGTTAAAAATATTCAATTATTTTACGTTGTGTCTCGTTTGAATTTTTCATTCCATGTCCTGTGGACGATATGGACTTATCCATCTCATTCTAATATTTAAATACACAAGTGCAACTCATAACCATCTCAAAAGGTGGCCTAGAACTCGAGTTATTGGAGTATATACATGAAAATAATATGTGCGGCCTCGGATTGATATTTCAATTTTCTATCATGAATTTTGAAAAATCATAACTAATTCTAGAAAAATCAAAATCAAGAACACTATACCATTCTGGAAAGCTACAGATGTCTATTGTATGGTACAAATAATTGTAGACCACAACAAGGATGTCTAGCCACTAGAAATTGATAGAACAATAACCAAGATTGTCTATCACTACTGGTACTATCCATGAACTTCAAAAATTCATATCTCCTTACTCAGATGTCCAATTGGGGTGATCTTAGTGGCCATAGAAATATTATCATGTCTAGTTTGTACATGTAAAATTTCAAGAGCATTGGACACCATTAGTCCTTTAAATGATACAGCACAAGAAATTGACCATATGAACAGTGTTTATACAAGATTAGCAAAAAAATGCCAATTTTGAAAATTCATAATTAATTCCATAGAGCTCCAAAGCCAAAAAGATCTAGATGAGATCTATATGCATACCAAATTTTATGAGCAAATTCGTTCATTTGGTTAAATCTTGACATTGGGTTGCAAAATTGCTCTTTTAAGCTTCTTAAATGGTCTCAAAAGGGTCAATTTTGGTTCCAAGGCTCCCATAGCCACTTGAGTACTTGGAAAAACACCAAAATGGTCTACCAAACATGTCTCAAAAGTGCACAAACCCATATTTCACAAACTCACTCATCCACCTTAAGATATACACAAGACTACATATACTAGTTCTTGCCATTCAATGTCCAATTCAAGTAATACTATACATATAGCATCATATCTCATTCATACATCATATATTTATATATTTACATATGTTTATGAAGTCATATAACATATAAAATAAAGGATTACATCATATTCCACTCATATGGTTACAAAATGGCAAATTTCCACACTTTGTTGTCACTCTTCTTCCTTTAGACTTGGTGGCTCCCATTCTTTTGCTCACTTGGTCCACCTAGATATATTAGACATATGGAGAGGAAGGAATGAGATTCTAGAAATCTTAATATCTCTTCTCCCTTTCAAGCATACAAAAAGAATGCAAATCCATATCTAAAAATGCATTCATGAACATCATGGAGCATGTAGTCATTCATGAAATATTTATAGCATTCAAGAAGTTATACCAAACATACATAGACTTGCCAAGTAAGTGGTTTAGCCTCACCCATTCTTTTCAAGGATTTTGGACTTGCCTCACCCTTTTTCTTAAAGGCTTTGAACTAGGCCTTACTCATGGGAGACTCTTAGCTTTGCCTCAATCATTTTTGAGGATTTCCTGGCTCATCCTCACTATGGTTAGTGGATTCTTGGCTTCATCACACTTAAGCAAACCAAAGCAAATACACAAAGCATCATTTAAAGACATAATGTAACATCATGGTACCATGGTATATAAATACATGTTAAGACATTTTTCATAGCTTGAAATATACATACATACATTCAAAAATAAGATAAACATTTACTCATGCATGAGAGAAAAAAAGAAAGAGCTACCTTTGTCACAAATGCACACTTTTCTTCTTAAGTTTGGTGCCTCTTCCTTGGCCACACACACACAAAAAGGTGGAACTTGTTTTCTTGGCCTAGACACATTATATGGAAGCCAATTATACTCTTGAACTAAATTTTAAAGCTACATATTCATTATAAAACTAAGTGGTTCATATGACTTTTTTATGGTTCCATAATGTACTTGATGAAGTAACCTTAAGAAAACATCATCTTGGCTCTACTCTTTCAATTCATTTATGATTATTGACTCCTTTTAAGCCTCCTGGAGTCATCACACAATTAATTCAAGGAACCTAACTAGGTGTTGCTTCCTTAAGCCATAATATTGAACTTATAACTACATCTCACTATCCATGATTTCTAGAATTTTTCCAAGGCTTCCTCTCATCCTCTTCCATCATATATGACTCAAAATCAGGCTTAGAACAAATTAAAACTACCCTTTGGTATTTCATCTAGCCTAAGCTAAAATTGTGCACTATATGAACACCAAGTAAGTTTGCTTTGTTTTCTTGATCGAAGATACATGTGGGAAGCTCCTTAGGAATCTCTAGAGCTCATTCAAACACTCATTTAGGCCTAGGAACTCTTGAATCAAAAATTTTTTTTAAGGGAACACTTGAAACCCTAACTTTTCTATCTTAAAATCTAATGGTTATTTTGTTATTTCCTTTGCATATTCTTGTTCTTGTCCCTCATTTTCCTAAGATTCATCCTTGGTTTGGCTAGAAACTTAACCCCTTAGGGCTGGTCTTACATATGTCGAACAACACAAGAAGAAGAATAAGAAACATCTAGCTTGAAGCATGGCAAAATACTTTAGTTTCTTGGTTCCCTTTGCTTGTTTTTCACCTTGCTTGGCTTCT
The DNA here is from genome assembly GCA_032878935.1 of Erythrophleum fordii. Lineage (NCBI taxonomy): Eukaryota > Viridiplantae > Streptophyta > Magnoliopsida > Fabales > Fabaceae > Erythrophleum > Erythrophleum fordii. The sequence continues at coordinate 17,225,048 of JAVQMF010000046.1, forward strand.
TCTCCTTGAATTTGAAAATCTTTTCTCTGTTCTGCCTTCAAAATAGACCCAAAAACTTCAACAAAATCATAGAAAGAAAGAGAAGAAGGAGAAGAACAACTTTGCTAAAGGAAAGACTAAGAAATTCCATTGATTTCATACCTTTATCTTAGGCTTTTCTCCTCCCTTTCTCTCTTCTCTTGTGTGCCTAAATTTTCTGGTCTCCCTTTCCATTTTTAGGTAGAATAAAGTCGTTGAATAAGGATGAAGAAGGAGCATGACTCTTAAAGAGTGTTTAAGAAGTTACTTGTTCACAAAAATTCCAAATTTGCATCTTTTACTTGTACTCAATGGTTTACATCTCATGTACATCATATAGATACAAACTTTGACATCCAAAATGCATAATTTCCTATTCTATTGTCAAAGTTCTATGCTTCAAGATGCTTGGCCTCCATTTCTTGCTCCACTTGGCTCACTTAGACGTAGTTATACATATGTGGGGAAAGAGTGAGATCTAAAGAATCCCAATAGCTTTTTTACCCTTTAAAGCATACATACATGGCACATTTTCAAGTCAAAGAATACAAGCATGTATTAAAAGCATCTTATAAGCATACATAAACATTTTCCCATGTCACATAAACTCATACATTGTCAAACATAGACTCTAAGGGTTTTTGGTCTAGCCTCACCCAATTCATTGGGATTTTTGGATTTGCCTCACTCACTTTTATGGACTTTTGACTTAGCCTCACTCCTTCTTGAGACTTTTGGCCTTGTCTCACCAATTTTTAGAAACTTTTGGCATAACCTCACCCATTCAAGCCATCTTGCATTCAACAACATGTTTCAAGAAGCATAATGGTACCATAGCATTTCATTAATAGCTATAAACATATCTTATGGTTCAAACATATATACAAGCATCCAATGACAATCAAACATCCAAGATATACATGTAAGAAAGGTTAAAGAGCTACCTTGAATCAAGAATCACAACTTCCTTCCTTGGACTTTCCTTTCCCCTTCTTGACCTCACACACAAAACTAAGTGGAGCTTGATTCACTTGGCCTAGACACATCAAATGAGACATAATTACATCATTGGAGCAAGTTCTAGCTTCACACAAATTCTATGCAAGCTTACTTTATTCTAAGACATGGTTATGGTTTCATATGAGTGCATAATAAAGCAACCCTTGGTATTCTTGGGTCTAATTTCTTATTCAATCTAGGTCTCTTGACTCTATTTAGACTCCTTGGAATGATCACAAATTAAATTCAAGTAGCCTAGACTTAAGTTGCTTCTTTATGTCTTAAAAAGAAACCTAAACCTTCATCTCTCAAACCATGATTTCTAAATTCAAACCAATACTTCCTTTAATGTTTATTAATCATATCTAGACCATTGATTTCCTTAGAATCAAAGAAAAGTCTCCCTAAGTGCTACTTCTAGCTTTGGCTGAGACATGTACAAGGTAATGGACCCATGGAGTTTGCTTGATTTTTCTTAGGGAATTGGCACTTGTGAAGCTTCCTAGATGTCTTTAGAACTCATACATACTCTTATATAGGCTATAATATCCTTAGAAAGCTTCAAGAGTGGCTAGGAGCAACAAAATCCCTAGAATTTACAAGTTGAATTCTAAAGCTTCTCTTTTAAATATAATTGCATATTCTTGTTTCTCATACTCTAAAAACCTTGTTTCTTCCTTGGTTTGGTCAGAAATCATCTCCTCTTAGATGGCTTAAGGTTAGCTAAAACTATGTATGGGAGAAGGAGCAAGAAGAAGCAACAAAATCCATGGAAGTTTACCTTGTTTGCAAGCTTTTCCAAGGAGCTTTCACTTGTTTCTATTCTTTCTTTCAAAGTCTCTATGGCAAAAACTAACCAAATGGATGAATCTTCCCATGAAATCTTGCAGACATGTAGGGCTCATTGAGAGCTTCTTGGAAAGCTAAAGTGCAAAAAAATTGGAGCTTTACAGAATTATTTATGAATTTTGAAATTTGAGAAATTTTCTAGTTTTGGTTCAGTGCACTGTTCATATGATCAGTTTTGTGTTATGTATCATCTGATGGCCAAATGGTGTCCAATGCTTATAGGTTATGAGCTTTTTGTGGCCACCAAGATCACCCCGTTTGGAGGTTTGAACAGAGAGTTTTGAATTTTTGAAGTTTTATGTTAGTACCAGTAACGCCACTAGACCTCTAGTACTATTGATAAGCATCAAATTTTATATGTTTTATTCCTTCTAACTTGGCCTTTTTAATAATTAAATTTGACTTAATAAATGCAATTGAATGGAAATTGATTTTAATAGCTAGTTTTGCACTTTAGGAATTAAATTGCAAAATTCTTGAATTTTATTGCATGAATTCCTTTTAAATAATTTTGTGGGTATTTCTACTTAATATTTTCCATTCTTCTGTGTAGATTTTAATGGGCTTTGAATACAATCACAAAGCCATGACTTTGATGGAAGGATGAAGCAAAGCAAGAAGTTCACAAGGAAGAAAGTGGGTTCTGGTTTGAATGGGGAAGAGCATCGAGTTCAAAGGAGCTTGGGTAACCTTCATGTAAGCTACACGAGTTGAATGAACAGAAGCAAAGTGAATTAAGGAAACACGAGACCAGTGGGTTGAAGAAGCATTTGAGCTTGAAGAAAAGTCGTGCAGAAGCAGGTGGCCACTGGTTAAAGAAGCAACTCCAGACTAGAAAGAGATGAGGCCTGGACAACAATGAGAACTACGAGTTGAACAGAGCATGAGCAGAAGAGAACCTCGAGTGAGGCTTGTACAGAAGCTGCATGAAGAAAAACACGAACAGAAAATCGAGCAAGAAGCACACATCCAGAGGCTGAACTCGAGCAGCTAAAACAAAGAATTCTGGGCATAAAGGAAGAAGAAAATCACGTGGAGAATGGCTAGACAGCAGCTGCAGAACGACGAAGAAGTAGAGGACAGCAGCTGTAGCTAGACGAAGTAGAATCGAACAGCTCACAAACTCCAGTAGAAACAGAGTTGGAGAACGCTGCAGTAGAAAACGAATGCAGAACTGCACGTGGAGATTTAAATGAAGGAAGAAAGCTTGCATGGACGAAGAAAGTAACGTGGTTTCAGCGTCCAGAGTGAAGGCTGAAGCAAGCACGTGAATCATTAAGTGTGCATGTGAAAGAGGGCAGTTTCAATGAGAACCATCTAGCGTCCAGAATGAAGAACTGAAGAAGAAAGCCACGGTGCAAGTCTAGTTTGAGAAGGAAAAATGCTTCAGACTTGGCACAAAGGGAGAGCACGTGAAGTCATTAAAGGATTCACGTGAGAAGGGGATCACGCCATTCATTAACTCATTCCATAAAATTCCAATACGTCATTCAGCCCAGCCCATTGAACATGCATCATCCCTACGCCTTATTAATCCTCAAGCCCTATCCATCATTCATTCACGCCTGAGGAGGCCGTCATTCATCCCCTTCCTCCATTCTCTCCATCCCCTACGCCTCCACTCACATACACATCCATCCCTTTCGACTTCATCCATCATCCATAATCCATTCTCCACTTTGCATCCACCGAATGAGGCTTTAATTCATCCATCTTGAGGCTAGCTAGGAGGAAGCTTTTGGCTGAAACTTGAATCCTTTGATGAACAACAAATTATGGCTAAGATTTTCTTATTTTTCCTACATCTTATTCTGTACAATCTCGGTTGAGTTGTATTTTATTTGGAATTTGTGTAATTAATTAGTGGCTGGTTGGACACTGATTAGGAAACCTTTTTTGTTGATTAATTGGTTAAATTTGAATTTAATTTTTCATTATTCTCTCTAATCTCCCATGTATGCCACGAAGGTGTTCGATGAAATACATGAGTAAGGTTATGTGCTTAAATGTCTATTTGAGAATTCCTTGGTGTTTAGTTGGTTAATTAAACATTTTTGGATGATGAATCAGAAGATAATTAATTAGTTAATCAATCAAGTTGGATGTTCATTGATCTTAAGGACAAGAGTTAACGGTTTAATGCGGGATTGAGGTCTCAATTCAACATTAGATTATTAATCTCTTGAATCTTGAATGGTTATTCAAGATCATTTGCTAATGAACATAATTAGGAATTCTTAGGCCAGAATTAACCACAATTGGAATAGGATAAGGATAGTGGATACCAAGAGACGATTCCTAAGCTAGTCACAAGACCATTCTTCTCCCACAATTTATCTAATTAGGTAGATATTAGGAAATTTGTTTCAATTCAGTCTAACATAGTTTTAATTCAATTAAAAACCCCCAAATTAAATAGTTATAGGATCTTAGAGCACTTAGAGAACCCAATTGAATATTGAATTCCAATTCCAAGGGAGATGACCTAGGTTGTGCCACTTGCTATATTTTTAGATCAACCTAGTTTTATTTTGAGGGTTGCACGACAAGCCCGTCAACTATTCCATTATAATTTGATTCTTAAATGAACTTGGCGTGATCCAGAGTTATTTTTCCCTTAAAGTTAGCATCTGTATCTTCTCTAATTAACTAATTTTTCATGATTTAGATATTTGTAGAATTAGTTATGAATTTCTAAAATTTATAATAGGAAGCTGTGACAATAGCCCAGGCAGCTAAGACCTAGGGTGCTTTTTGAATGTCAAACATCTTCTACTTGGTGGTTGATGACTTGGATATATTTTTACCATAAAGTAGATATCTTTAGCTTTCTAGAATGGTAAATAATGTATAGTTTTGATTTTTCTAAAATTAGTTATGATTTTTTAAAGTTTATGACAAAAAGTATAAAATTCTGGCCGAGGCTACCTCATGGAATTTTGTGTGTCTCTTGACTTGCACGAGTCCTAGGCCACTTGTGGTGATGGATTTGAGTTGTATCTATGTAATTAAATATAAAAAATGTGATACATAAGTTCATATGGCCTATAGGATATTGAACAAAACTTCATCTCCTACACAACATAAAAATATTCACTTTTGCATGGCATGAGGCATAGAATTTGCATGAGAAAGGCTAAAAAGTTATGTTGTTATAGGAAGTATGAAAAACTATGAATTTTCTTAACTTTTTCCTTGATTTTTCCTTCTTCTCTTCTCCCTTTTGGTGTGCCTCCTTAAGTTGGTCACACTTCTGGTTTGGGGTAGAAATAAGATCAGTTAAGAATGAGGGATAGATGGGGCATGACATATAAGGAAGGCTAAGTTATGACACTTTTTAAAATTTCTATTTTGTCCCCTTTTCTTGGTTCTTTTTATTTGGACTCATTTCAACTCCTTTTCAAAAACTGTCTTTTCCATTATGGAATTTAGGTCTTCTAATTCATAAAATGTCTTTAGTTTCATCCAAATTAGATTTAAAACATTCCCAAATGAATCAGTCAATATTTTGGTCAACTAACTTTCTAAAATATAAATCGAAAGAGTTTTAACCATTCTAAGGGTTCTTATGATTTTAAGAGCCTCTGGGAATCTCGAAAAACTCAATTTTCCCATTTAAAGATATCTCCTTTGAGTTTTTTAAAAGTTGTCCAAAATTACAGAAAATGCCACTTCATTTTTGTTAAATTTTGTTTAGTTATTGTGGCTTCAGTTTCTGGGCACTTTTAGCCTTGTATTCTCATTTTTAATTATCTAGATTATTGCTTTACTTTTATTAGGCCTCTAATCATTCAATTTAGGGGATTTCTTTTTTTTAATCTGCTTAATTTATAACCTTTAAAATGATGGATGTTACACTAGGTATATTAGCAAGTAAGGAAATAGTCTTACGGTTACAATTGAATATCACATTATTAGCTGGAAACTAATCCATGCCAATGATTACATCAAAGTCATTCAGAGGGATACAAATCAGATCAATGGTAGTACAATAGCTATCCAATTGTACAACATAATTTAGGGACACATCAAATGTAATTATAGAATATCCAGTAGGGGTAGATACAGATAATTCAAATGGCAACAGGCTAATTTTAAGACCCAAATGCTTAACATAATCATATAAAATAAAAGAATAAGTTGCACTCGAGTCAAACAATGCATATACAATATGATTATGAACAAGAATAGTACCTCAAATCAGACTAGGGGACCTATTAGCCTCTTGCTGTGTAAGTGCAAACACCCATCCTTATGAGTTAGTTTGACAGATGAAGTTGACTTTCGTGACACTGTGCAAGTTCGTGCATAGTGTCCAGGCTTTCCACAATTATAGCACACGGGGCATAGTCCATTCTCATGATTCTTCCTATACTTGCTACATACAAATGGACACTTACTGAACTCTTTGGGGGTCCCATATTCTTCCATTAAGGAGCACTCCTTTGAGGTGTCCTCCTATCCTAAGAGCCATTACCACTACTAATTCCTTTTTTGTTTCTGCCCTTAAAGGGTTCCATGCCTCGGTCATGCTTTCCCTCCATTGTCTTTGTAATACCTTAACCTCCTAGCTCTTACACAATGGTCACATAGGTTATCCCAACACATATGTGGTATATTGGTACACATTTGCAAAGGTGTGATACTTTTATGCATAGATAATTATGTAATGGAAAGCTTAAATAATTCATTTTATGCCTTAAGGACCATGTGAGCTCATCCATAACATATCCATTCAAATCATAAACATCATAGTTCATCTTATACTTCACGGATTTGGAACCAAAATTCAAGAAGAAATAGATTTACTCTCGTGTTTGCTATTATAGATTTCTAATATGAAATTTGAAAATTCATAACTAATTTTAGAAAAATAGTTCTAAGCCAAGACGTAAGCATTTAACCTACAAAAGTAATAAAATTGTACTTCAGCTTAGTTCTCAAATAGCTCCACGACTTGAAATTTCAAAAATTTGGTTCTCCCTCTACAGAGCTCTAAATGAGGTGTCTTTAATGGCTATGGAATGCTTATGATGTTTACTTTATGCCTATAAAATTTCATAAGTATTTGACTTTATTTGACCCATGTGTGACATAGAGAGGCAACTGACCATATGAATAGTATACATACTAATTTCGCATAATTTGGCTAACTTTGAAAAATCATAATAAATTCTAAAGAGTTCCAAATTGAATGCTCTTTGACTTTGTGAAAAGATAGATATGACCTATTTGCTGGCCAAATTTCATACAAAAACTCATCCATTTAGTCAAACTTTGTTTCAACTCAAGAATTGGTCAATTTTAAAGTCCATAATGGTATCATAAGGCACCAAATGACTTTCCTAACATTCCATAACCACTTAGGAACATCTAAAAGCACAATTACAACATATATGATCATGCCCAATGGTTCAATTCATCATGGAGCTCATTCTCACCTTGCCACTTGCATTTATGCATATGCACATAAAGGTTTATGGGTGGCAAAAACTTATGTATTCATTCATTTGGTTCCAAAATGGATACATACATCATATTTACATATATTTAAACATGTTCAATGGTTTATGTCATATATACATCACATGGTTACAATTCTTGACATAAAAAATGCTAATAAAAAGCCTATTTCTTTATTCCTTTATCAAAGTCTTACTTTTTAAGGTTGTTGGCCTCCATTTCTTGGTGCACTTGGTTTAGCTAGACATGGTTAGACATATATGGGGGAATAGTAAAATTCAAAGAATCCCAATAGCTCTTAACCCTTTCAAACATACATAATAGATGCATATATATGTCAAAGAATGCATGTATGGCATTTAAGCTACTCATGAACATACAAAAATCATTTTCCTTATCACATAAACTCATACATAGCACATATAGACTCTTAAGGGTATTGGTCTAACCTCACCCATCTTCCTTGGAACTTTTGGATTTGCCTCACCCACTTTCAAGGGACTTTTGACTTAGCCTCACTCTTCTTGGGACTTTTGAATTTGTCTCATCCACTTCCAAGGGACTTTTGACTTAGCCTTATTCTTCTTGAGACTTTTGGCTTTGTCTTATCCATTCTTAGAGACTTTTGGCTCATCCTCAGCCATGCTAAAGGACTTTTGGCATAACCAAACTTGTTCAAACCACTTTGCATTCATAAACATATTTCAAGAAATATAATGGTACCATAACATGTAAGCAATGGCTAAAAACATTTCTTATAGTTCAAATATATACATAAGCACTCAAAGACAAGTAAACATCCAAGCAATGCATGTGTGAAAGGTTAGAGAGCTACCTTAAAGCAAGATTCACACAATTTTTCCTTTAATTTTTCTTCCTCTTTTCAGCCAAGCACTTGCGACTCGGTGGCACTTGATTCTCTTTTTCTAGACACATCAAATGAGACATATTTCAATCATTGGAACAAGCTCTAGCTTCTCATATACTCTATATATGGCTACTTTGTTCTAAGATACAATTATGGTTTCATATAAGACACAATGAAGCAACTATTGGAATTCATAATCTTGGCTCTAATATCTCCTCCTATCTAAGTCCCTTAACTCCATTTAGACCCCTTGGAGTCATCACAAATTCATTTCAAGGAGTCTAGGTATAAGTTGCTTCTTTATGTCTCAAAATGGAGTCTATACCTCCATATCATAAACTATGCTTCTTAAATTTATTCCAAGACTTTCTTTGATATTCATCTATCATATTTAATCCCTTTTTATCCTTAGAAGAAATTAAAACTCTCCCTAGGTGCATAAGGAGCTCTTAGCTGAGACATGAGGTAGCAATTGAACCCATGGACTTTTGTAACTTTTCTTTAGGGAGTTGGCACATGTGAGGCTTCTTAGGTGTCTTGAGAACCCATACACACTCTTAGATAACTAAAATTACCACTAAGAAGCTTCATATTTGTCAAGGTGCAACTAAATCCCTAGGTTTTGCATATTGAATTCTAATGCTTCTTTTTTCAATTCCAATTGCATATTCTTGTTTCCCACACTCTGAAACGTAGGTTTCTTGCTTAGTTTTGGTCAGAACTCAATCCCTTCTAGGTGCTTTAGACTTGGTCGAAACACACCCCTTGAAGAACAACAAAGGAGAAGCAACAAAAGCCATGATTCATACCTTGGTCTCAAAGCTTTTCAAGAGCTCTTCAATTTGCTTCAAGCTTCTCCTTCAATTTCTAATCTTCTCGTACTAAACTAGTCCTAAAATAGTCTCAAATTAAACACTAAACCCATAGGAAGAAAGAGGAGAAGGAAGAGAACAAGTTTAATGAAGGAAGGAGCCTGAAATTCCATATTTTCTTACATTTTTCCTAGGCTTTTCCTTCCTCCTTTGCTCCCTTCTTGTATTCCTCACTTAGCTAGTCTCTCCTCAAGTTTAGGACAGAAAAAAGGTTAAAATGAGGGAGAGGTGGGGTGTGACATATAAGAAGCAAGGTTACTTAATGCACTTTTCAAAAATTCCCATTTTGTCCTTTTTTCTTGGCTATTGCTATTTAGGTCCATTTTTACTCTTTTTTGATAACCAAATTTTTCATTATAAAATTTGGGTCCTTTAACTTATAAAATACCTTTGGTTTCACCCAAATTGGATTTAAAATCTTTTTGAATAAACTGATCAAAGTTCGGGTCAACTGACCTTCTAAAATGTAAATCAAAGGGATTTGAATCATTCTAAGGGTTCTTATGGTTTTTAGGGCCTCTGAAAACCCCAGGAAACTCAATTTTTTCATTTAAAGATCCCTCCTTTGAGTTTTCTAAAAAGTGCCTGAAATTATAAAAATGTCATTACCTTTCGTCTGATTTTATTTAACTACTTTGACTCTGGTTTTTGGGCATCTTAGGCCTTGGATCCTCACTTTCCATTATTTAGAATTTTCTCCTAATTTTATTTGGCCATAAATCTTTCTATTTATGAGACTTTCTTTTATATTTGGCCTGTTTCTAAAGTTTTCAAGAAAACCGAACATTACAATCTTCTTCCTTTTGGCCTCACTCTCCATTAAGGCCCTTTCAATCACCCTACACTTCTCTACCAATTTATCAAAGTTATGGATTTGGAGAGGTGCAATCTTATCCTTCAACTCAAGTTTAATGCCTTTTTTAAACTTGTCGTCCTTTCATGGTTCATCATCAAACCATTTCAAGTATAAGGAGAAGCAGGACAACTAAATAAATTTTGCTGCATACTGATCTACATTCAACTCTTCTTGCTCAAGGATGTTAAACTTAGCTTCCTTATCAGCCTTCATTGATGATGGGAAATATTTGCTCTCAAAGGTGGTTTGGAAACTCTCCCAAGTCAAGGGTATCCCCCTTGAAGTCAGCAACCTAGAGGCACTCTGCCACCAATGTTCTGCCTTACCTTCTAGCTTGTAAATGGCTAGCCTAGCCTTTTGGTTAGTGGTGTATATCATAAAAGTTATCATTCTAGTATTCAGATAGCCTCTTATGAGGTTTTGTATGAAAGAAAGTGTAGATCACCTCTATGTTGGGTTGAGCTAGGTGATAAGAGTCTGATAGGACCTAAGATTATAGACCAGACTATTAGACAGATAGAAATGATTAGAAAGAAACTTCACAGTCCAAAGTAGACAGAAAAGCTATGTTGATAAAAGAAGGAGGTCATTAGAGTTTGAGACTAAAGACCATGTATTCATCCGAGTGTCTCTAGTAACTAGTGTAGGTCGGTCTATTTAGGTAAGGAAGATCAGTCCTAGCTATATTAGTCTATTTGAAATCCTTGAGAGAATTGAACCCATTACATACTGCATTACCTTACCTCCTAACCTAGCCTAAATTCATAATGTATTCCATGTCTCCCAGTCAAAAAAGTACTTACCAGACCCCTCACATATTATGGAATATGAGCATATTCAATTGCAGGAAAATCTTTCTTATGTAGTAACATCAGAGAGAATTGTTGATGCTACGTTTAAACAATTAAGAAACTAGAACATTCTTCTAGTGAAAGTGGTCTAAAAGGGTCTGTTATTTGAGAAAGCAATGTAAGATCGTATTCATCTAGCCTATCTCATATCATTCCAAGCACATTTCCTTAGTCAAGCACATTTTCTCAAGTAAAATGCAATTAAATAATAGATTATTTTGCATTACATCGTGGATTAAAATTTTTATTTCGTGTCCTGTGGACCATATGAACTACCTATCTCATTCTCCTATTTAAATACATACATACAACTCAGAACCATCTTAAGATGTGGCCAAAAACTCGAGCTCATGGAATAAATACATAAAAATTGCATGTTTAGCCTCGGAATGGTGTGCTAGCTTTCTATCTTGAGCTTTGGAAAATCATAACTAATTTTAGAAAAATTGAAATTAAGCACACAGTACCATTCTAGAAATCTACAGATATCTACTTTATGCTAAAAATAAGTCTAGACCAAAACAAGAATGTCTAGCCACTGAATATCAATGGAACAATACCCAAACTTATTTGGTACTAGTGGTACTATCACAGAATTTCAAAAATTCATATCTCTCTACTCAGATATCCAATTGGGGTGATCTCAATAGCCATAGAAAACTTATCATGTCTAATTTATGCTTGTAAATTTCATGATTATTGGACATCATTTGGCCCTCGAATGACATAAAAGAAGAAACTAACCATATGAACAATAACTATATAAAAATAGTTAAAATTTTGGCTATTTTGAAAATTCATAATTAATTCCACAGAGCTCCAAATAATCTGGTCTTTGGCTTTCCAAAATGATCTAGATGAAGTCTATATTCATGCCAAATTTCATGAGAAAATTCGTTCATTTGGTTATATCTTGATATTGGGTTTCAAAATGGTCAATTTTATGCCTTCTAAGGGTCTCAATTGGTCCAAATTAGCTTCTATGACATTCATGGCCACTTGAGCACGTGGGAAAGCACCAAAATGGTCTATTAAACATGTCTTAAAGGTGCACAAGCCTAAATTTTATAAACTCACACCCTCACCCTAAGGTATACACAAGAATACATAGGTCATATCTTGCCATTCAATGTCAAGAACTTGCTACAACATTCACATGACATCAAATCTCATATATACATCAAGTATCCATATAATTACATATGTTCAAATGGTTATACAACATATTCATCATGGGATTACATCATATGCCATCAAAATGGTTACAAAGTAAACAAAATTACACACTTTGTTGTTAATCTCTCTTCTTTAAGCTTGGTGGCTCCATTTCTTAGTTCACTTAGTCCACCTAGACATGTTAGGCAATGGGGAGAAAGGAATGAGATTCTAGGAATCCTAATAACTCTTCTCCCTTTGAACCACATATAAAAGATGTGACGACCCTAATTTCTTATCATCATAATTAAGGTTAAACACGTGATTAATCACTATAGGTCATGAAAATATAAAAAAAATTTGAACCTTAATGTGATTAGAGCCATCAATCCTACGATTACATACACTTATATTCATACGAGAATTAAACATCTATTTATAGGCTTTGGATTCTATTACTCATCAATTATAACTCATTTTAATGACTCTAGATCATTCCTTGTGATTAACATATGGAAAACCAAGGTTTTCTAGTTAATATAAGTGTTTCAGCATGTTAGCCGCGGCCAAATTACTCTTAGCCGCAGCCAATTCCTTTCTGTTTTATCTCTTTCTTCATCACTAATTTTGCCGCGACCAACCTACCTGGCGCCGCGGCGAAGAAGCCTCCTGGAACTTCCTCGCTCCCCTCTCGATATTGGCCGTGGCTAATTCCTCCTTCCGCCGTGGCCAATTCCTCTCTGGAATGCCGGGGACATTCTCCTAAAAGTTCACCACGGCCAATTCCTTAATTCACCGCGGCTAATTTCTCTCTGGACGACTCCCAGTTCGACCTCTCACATTTTGCCGCTGCGAATTCCTCTCTGGCACTCTCCTTGGGCAACTTCGCCTCTATTGGCCAAGGCCAACTATATTTTAGCCGCGACTAAATTCCTTCTGATCTTACACTTTGAAAATCTGGACTCATACTCTCCTCTCTTCTTCCAGTCTCACCCTAGGGCCATCTTACCTTAATTTATGCAACTCTAAGGGTAGTTATGAGCCAGCCATTCTACCATTACTAACTCAAAACTTAAATGTAAATTTCTATTTCCTCCAACTACCCTATATCAGCAAGTCCAGGGAATAACAATAACACAATTCATGCCTTGTTGATATTTAACATTTAATACACTTTTCATTAGAGGTCTCATGCATCAGTGATTCATATCAATGTCTCAGGGTTACATTTCCAAATGGTAAGTCATATTAGAGTTCAACAATGCTCATAGCAGATATCATAAATCCATACATTTAATACCAATTTAAAGTAAGGCCTACTCCTCAATAGATACACATTACATTATCAAAATACAAACTCCTACACTTGGCAATACAGATACATGATGATGCTATGCAAGACTTAACAAAAATTAGCATCTATCTTATTCTACTCAGATCAAGTGTAGCTCCCCACACTAGGCCTCAGCTCATAGATGTTCATCCACTTACTTGTCCTTATCTTTACCCGAGGAACCTTCACCTGAAATTGTAATCCCATAAAACGGGGTGAGATATAAATCTCAGTGACCAAGGCAATTCCATCATATAATCCAGTTTAATTAACATATATGCATGAATCAAAATCATATCAATCATCTCAGCAAATGAAACAATTAGGCTATCATGATTACTATCCTATACTAGCAATCATATTTTAACATGTTAAAGGCCATTAACACTGTGAGAGGCCCATCCACGGCACCCACTCCCCATTGAGCACAACCAGGGCTCAGTGCATATGAGGTTTGATCATAACTCGGTGCCTGATCGAAGCACATGCACGAGTGGCAGCCGCACCACAGCTCCACCATGGACTCACAAGGTCCAATCATCATACAATAGATAGCCAACTAATTCATTCAACATTTCAAATCATTCATATACATCAAGTATGAAATTTAAACCGACATATGCATGGAATTAATATAAACCCCGGTTACCTGACTTGTAGATAGATTTGCAACAGCCACCAATGGTACAGAGTCTCCCTATAATCATAGCATCAAATAATTACTACTCTAATTTATCATTAATAGTTACAACAAGTACCCAAGGGATTTAAATGCTATTAATTACCTAATGAATATTTACCCAGCTACCACAAATACCAAATTCGAATTTACGTATCCTCTTCTAGAAATCTCAATATTCCACCTAAAATCCTAAGCAAATTCGTACAAAATTAATACCCATAATATAAATAAGCTATGTGGGTCTCAAACCAACAAAGAAAGCATCAAAATGGAGGGTTTAAACTCACCTAATACCAACCCCAACCTCAACCTACAAATTTCACCAAGAAAATCCCCAAACACCCACATTTCAGATTTTGGGTATGATGAAAATACTCTAATTGAAAAACTAATTGGACCAAATTAAAGAGAAAGATAAGGGGATTAAGTTGTATAACTATTACCTTGGCTAAATCTTGCTCCAAATGTGAGAAAATATGGATTTATGCTAAGAACCCTAGCCTCTCCCTCTCACCTCCGAATTTGCTTTGTGTATTTGTGTTTTGCAGAATGTGGGAGGTGGCTGGTCAGTTTTTAGGGTTTTAGTGGAGTTAAGTTGGGTCAAGGGATGGGTCATGGGTTGCTCTAAGTCCAACTCCTAATGGGCTCCAGATTTTTAGCTTTGTTGGGCTGCAGGATTTTATTGGGCCAGTTTTATACATTAGGTTGCTGAAGTTTAATGGGATTTGGGCCAAGTTAGAAGAGCTCAAGGGTTTGGATCTGTACAAGGGTAATTGGGCCACTTATAAGAGCCTATATAAGGTAGATCTTGGGCCTCTATCACACTAAATTGGGTTGGATCTGCACCTAACTCATTGGGCCTCCATTAGCCTTTCATCATAATCTATTAATTTGGGCCTAGATGAAATTTTTGTCCCAATTAATTCTCAAACCAATGTTAACAATTTATCTTTCTAAAATTTCCATTCACTAACTTGCCCAATTATCCTCTATTAATTATCCTTAATTAATCTTAATCTATGATTAACACTTTAATTAATTTTGGGGTGTTACAAAGGATGCAAATTCAAGTCTAAAAATGTATGCATGGATATCATGGAGTACATAATCATACACGAAATATTTCTTGCACTCAAGAAGTCATATAAAGCATACATAGATTTGCCAAGAAGATGGTTTAGCCTCACCCACTTCTCTTGGGAGATTTTGGACTTGCCTCACCAATTTTCTTAAGGGGCTTTTGACTAAGTCTCACTATTTAGAGGCTTTTGGCTTTGTCTCACTAATTCTTGGGGACTTTTGGCTCATCTTCACCCTAGCTAAGGGGCTTTTGGCTCCATCACACTTGAGCAAACCAAAACATGTTCATAAAGTATCATTTAAGTGCATAACATAACATCATGGTGCTATAGCATGTAGATACATGTTAAAACATATTTCATGGCTTAAAACATACACATATACATTCAAAGACAAGAACAACACCTAATCATGCATGAGAGAGAGAAGAGAGAGCTACCTTGGTGCACAACAACACACTTTTTAGCTTGAATTTAGTTCCTCTCCCTCAGCCACACACTCACAATGATGTGAGACTTGGTTCCTTTGGCCTAGACAAATCATATAGAAGCCAATTACACTCTTGGAACAATTTCTAAAGCCATATATTCATTTTAGAAGCTAGATTATTCTTATGGCTCATTTATGGTTCCATAATACACCTAATGAAGCAACACCTATAAGCCATGATCTTGGCTCCATTCTTTCCTTCCATTTATGGTTCTTGGCTCTATTTGAACCTCTTGGAGCCATCACACAATCTATTTGAAGAGCCTAAGTACATGTTGCTTCTTTAAGTCATAATATAGAACCTATAGCTACTTCTCACTATCCATGACTTCTAAAATTTTTCCAAGGCTTCCTCTCATCCTCTCCCATCATATATGATACAAAACCAAGCTTTGAATAAATTAAAATCACTCCTTAATGCTTCTTCTAGCTTAGGCTGAGGCGATGGACATTAAGGAGAAACAAGGAGTCTGTCTTGTTTTTTTAATGGGAGATGCATGTGAGAAGCTTTCTAGGGATCTCTAAACCTTATATAAACACTCACTTTAGCCTATGAACTCTTGAATCAAAATAAAATTTTAGTTAAGTTCTTGAAACCTTAACTTTGCCATCTTAGAATTTAAATGATTGTTTTGTTGTTTCCTTTGTGTATTCTTGTTCTTCTCCCTTATTTTCCTAAGATTCACTCTTGGTTTGGTTAGAAATCCTACTCCTCTTGGCTATCCCTAGGTGGGTCGAACTACACAAGAAAAGGAACAAGAAGAAGCAAGCATGAAAGTAGCAAAATACCTTGGTTTCTTAGCTTCCTTTGAATGCTCTTCTCCTTGCTTGGCTTCTTCTCCAAAAACTCAAAATTTTCCCCCTTGGTCTGACCTCAAAACGGATCCAAAAGCTTCAATAAATCCATAGGAAAGAAGAAAAGAATAAGGAGAAGGAATCTGCTAAAGAGAAACTAAGAAAATCTATACCTTTCACTTACTTTTGCTTCTCCTTTTTCCTCCTCCCTTGTGCACCTCACTCTCTAGGTCTTTTTTCTAGTTTAGGGTAGAAATGAAATCAACCAAATAAGGAGAAGAGTTGGGCATGGGGTATATATAGGTAGGGTTTAGAAATTATTTCCAAAAAATTCCATTTATGTCCTTTAAACTTGGCATTTTTGTTTTCGATTCATTTTAGCTTTTTTTTTAGAATTGTCTTTTCCATCATAGAATTTAGGTCCTCAATATTATAAAATATCTTTGAAATCACTCAAATTGGAGTTAAAACCTTCCCGAACGAAAGGGTCAAAGTTCGGATCAACCAATGTTAGAAAACATACACCAGATGAGTTTTAACTATCACGAGGTTTCCAATAGTTTTTAGGGCCTCTGAGAACCCTAAAGAACTCAGATTTTTCATTTAAAAAGCCCTCCTCTAAGTTTCCCAAAATTTACCTAAAATTACAAAAATACCATTACGTTACGTAACAATTCCGTTAGTTTTCATCTGGTTATTTTAGCCTTTGTTTCAAGGCACTTTTGGCCTCTTATTTTCATTACTTAATGTCTAAATCATTATTTTAATTTTTCTAGACTTTAAATAATTCATTTCAGATGCTTTATTTTTTAAAATATATCTATTTTCGTCATTTTTATGAAAATCGGACGTTACAAGCAACCTAGGAAATAGAGGATGATATGAGGAGACAATATCCCCACCTCTTTAGCTAAGGTATGTATCACAAATTTTGAGGACAAAATTTATTTTTAGGGGAGTGAAATGTAATAATCGGTAAATCAAGAATTGAACTGAATCTGATAAACTAAAACAAGAACACCTTAAAGTAAGGCAAATTAAGTCTAAATGAGATTAGAATGTTAATTATACATTTTAAAATGTGGATTAAAGCTTAAGGTTAACCCAGAACTGAAGTCAAAACAGCCAAATAGAAAGCTACAAAGGCTAGTGGTATTTTTGTAATTTCAAGAAACTTTTAAAAAACTCAAAAGAGGGATCTTTAAATGGAAAAATTGAGTTTCCTAAAATTCTTAAAGGCTCTAAAAACCATAAAAACCCCTAGAATGGTCAAAACCCCTCCAATTTACATTTTTAAATATTAGTTGATTAAAACTTTGACCAAATTGTTCAATAATGTTTTGACTCCAATTTACATAGAACCAAAGATATTTTATGAATCAGAGAACCTAAATTTTAGGATGAAAAGGACAATTCTCAAAAAGGAATTAAAATGAGCCCAAATGGAAAGAACCAAAAGGAGGGACTAAATATAATTTTGAAAAATTGTATAAATGGACCCTTAAGCTTCTTAAACATGTCCCACTTTTGCCTATTTCTTATGATAAACTTTCTCTAGTCTAAAATAGATCTAAGCTCTACTCAAAGGGGCGCACCAAGTGAGGGAGCAAGGGGAAGGAGATTCAAGGCAAAATGTGAAAGAATTCTTTACTTTTTCATGTCTTCTCCTTCACCAAACTTCTTCTCCTCTTTCTCCTCTCTCTTCTCATGATTTTAATGGTTTATTTGGACATGTTTTGTGACTGGTTCAGTAGAAGAGAAGGAAAGCTTAAAGAGAAGCTTTGAAGCATAAAAAAGTGCTCTTGAAAAGCTTGCAAATAAGGTAATTCTTCATGGCTAAACTAGTCCCTCTTGGTTTTTCTTCTCCTTCATCAATTTAGCCAGACCTAGGCCTATTTAGGAAAGGATGATTTTTGGTCATAGCAAGGTAGGAATAAGGGTTTTAAGGCATGAAGAGTAAGAATATGCAATTCGAACTAAAAGAGAAGCTTTAGAATTCAAGTTATGATGCCTAGGGTTCTTGTTGCACCTAGCAAATTTTAAAGTTTTCCAATTATAATCTAGCTTATGTAAGAGTATGTATGAGTCCATAAGAGGTCTAGTAACTTTCATGGATAGCAAATCCCCTAGGAAAACCAAGAAAACTCCATGGACTCCAAGTGTGTGTGTATGTGTCTTGGCCTAAGGAGAGTTCATGCACCTAGGGAGAGTTTTCTATGATTCCAAGGATACAAATGGCTTAGAAATGAATAATAGACACTAAAGGAACCATTAGTTTAAATTTAGAAACTATATTTTGAAAGTTGGAAGTTTAGATTCCCTTTTAGGCATAAAGAAGTAGCTTGATGTTTGGCTCCTTAGATTGAATTTGTGATGGCTCTAATGACTTTCAATGGAGTCATGTGACTTATAATGAGTGAGATAAGGGTTTTAAGGCATGAAGAGTAAGAATATGCAATTGGAACTAAAAGAGAAGCTTTAGAATTCAAGTTATGATGCTTAGGATTCTTGTTGCACCTAGCAAATTTTAAAGTTTTCCAATTATAATCTAGCTTATGTAAGAGTATGTATGAGTCCATAAGAGATCTAGAAAGTTTCATGGATAGAAAATCCCCTAGGAAAACCAAGAAAACTCCATGGACTCCAAGTGTGTGTGTATGTGTCTTGGCCTAAGGAGAGTTCCTGCACCTAGGGAGAGTTTTCTATTATTCCAAGGATACAAATGGCTTAGAAATGAATAATAGATACTAAAGGAATCACTAGTTTAAATTTAGAAACTATATTTTGAAAGTTGGAAGTTTAAGCTCCCTTTTAGGTATAAAGAAGTAGCTTGATGTTTGGCTCCTTAGATTGAATTTGTGATGGCTCTAATGACTTTCAATGGAGTCATGTGACTTATAATGAGTGAGATAAGGGTTTTAAGGCATGAAGAGTAAGAATATGCAATTGGAACTAAAAGAAAAGCTTTAGAATTCAAGTTCTGATGCCTAGGGTTCTTGTTGCACCTAGCAAAATTTAAAATTTTCCAATTATAATCTAGCTTATGTAAGAGTATGTATGAGTCCATAAGAGGTCTAGGAAGTTTTATGGATAGCAAATCCCCTAGGAAAACCAAGAAAACTCCATGGACTCTAAGTGTGTGTGTATGTGTCTTGGCCTAAAGAGAGTTCATGCACCTAGGGAGAGTTTTCTATGATTCCAAGGATACAAATGGCTTAGAAATGAATAATAGACACTAAAGGAACTATTAGTTTAAATTTAGAAACTATATTTTGAAAGTTCGAAGTTTAGGTTCCCTTTTAGGCATAAAGAAGTAGCTTGATGTTTGGCTCCTTAGATTGAATTTGTGATGGCTCTAATAACTTTCAATGGAGTCATGTGACTTATAATGAGTGAGAAATAGGAGCCAAGACCTTGAATTATATAGGTTGCTTCATTATGTCCTTGTATGGAACCATAACCATGGCATAAGTTAGATGTGACTTATGTAGAGATTATATAAGGTTAGAAATGGTTCCATTGATGTGTTTGTGCCTTGTTTGATGTGTCTAAGCTAAGCAAACCAAGTTTCTCCTAGGTGTGGCTGTGAGGCCGAACCCAAGACATAAAGGAATCAAAGAGAATTTGTGCTTCTTGAACTAAGGTAGCTCTCCATCCTTTCTTATATGCAATTCTTTGTTATATGATTGTCATCTTGTATGTATATTTGAATCATGAGACATGCCATTTGTTATTGGTTTATTGCGATTGTACCATTATATTTCTTGAATTGCTTTTGAATTGTGACATTTCTCTTTATGGGTAAGGTTGTGCCAAAAGTCTCTTAGAATGAGTGAGGTGAAGCCAAAAGTCCCTCAACATGGGTGAGACAAGGCCAAAAGTCCTCAGAAGGATCACAGGCTAAGCCAAAAGTCCCTAAAAAGTGGATGAAGCTAATCTAAAAGTCCCAATAATAGGATAAGGCTAGACCAAAAGTCCCTAGAACTTATTCTTGACTTTGATGTGTCATATGACATGGAAAATATGATTTGAATGATTCTTAAAAGTGTTTGGTGCATACTTGTATTCTTTGACATGAATATATACCTTGTATGCTTACTTAAAAGGGTGAAAGAGCTATTGGGATTCTTTAAATTTCACTCTCTCCCACTTTCCCGGTGAAACCCAAGGAGCAAGGAATAGAGACCAAGGAGCATGAATGGCTATACTTTGACAATAGAATAGTTTTTAATATAATTTAATGTTAAAGTATATATGTATGAGTTATTTTTGAGATGTAAACCCTTGAGCAATTGTAAAAGCATATAAATATGTTGTATGAACTAAATGTGGGACCCAATGAATGAGAATGTAGGATTTTGACACTTTGGAGCCTTGATAGGAATGTGTATATGTGTAAGTAGGATAGTGGGATTGAGCTCCATGATGATTTAGACTATTTAGGATACTTTTGTATGCTATGTTTATACTTTTGGACATGCTCAAATGGTCATGGAAATTGTGGAAGGCCATTTGATACCATTTCATATGACTTTGACCCTAAAATTTGTCATATTATTTGCCTGAACCACAAACTAACCAAATGGATGAATTTGTACATGAAATTGGGCAAGAATATAGATATCATCTAGAGCTTTTCATAGAGGTAAATAACACTATTTTTTGAGCTCTAGAGAATTTATTATAATTTTTCAAAGTTATCCAAATTATGTAGAAACTATCACTATTATTATTCATATGGTTAGTTTGCATTTTGGTGTCACTTAGGAACCAAATGGTGTCCAATGCTCATGAAATGTTTCAAAAATATAGTAGACATCCTAAGCTTTCTATATCCACCAAGCGCACCTCATTTGGTGCTCAATAGAGGGAGATATTAATTTTTGAAATTTCTGGTTTGCTGCAAAACATCCTCCAAACCTAGATCACTATTCCATTAGATTTTATGGGCTAAATCATATTTTTTTTTATCTACAATTTATATGACAATTAGGGAACATCCTGAACTTTCTAGAAAGGTATAATTGGCATGATTTAGATTTTTCTAGAATTAGTTATGAATTTCCAAAATTCATATTTGGATATAGAACTAAAGAAAAATGCAAGTTTGCTTCTTGAAATTATGTTGCTTGGTCCAACCTAAATTTCATGCTTCTAAATGTGATATTTCTGGTCCAATAAGTGTTTTATGAATGGAAGATGATATTGGTAAGCCCATATAGCCCATTTAACAAAAATGGAATTATTTTTGCTTATGATAACAGTTATTTCTGCTACTAAAAGTGTCAATTCCATGAAAATGGAACATATTTGCCAATTGTGGCATAAATTATGGGATATCTTGATATGGTGTGATAGTTAGTGGATGAAACTATAGAGAAATTTGAACTTTTTTTGTTATTCCTAGGTACCAATTAGATAAGCAAGAAAATCTATAACTAAAGGATGCAAAAATTCTCCTACAAGGTGTTGATTTCATTTACATTTAATTATAAGAGGAATAAAATTCATTTGCATTATTTACAAGTCAATACATGTCATTACCATAGGGAAAACTAAGGTTTATAGGCTAAAATAGATATTTGGAGACTTAGATCGTGACTTGGATGGTCCTCGCTATGGCTAAATTAGCTACTAGAACCTAAAAACTAGAATATACAATTCTTGTCATGACTTACATTTTCATGATTATTGCCACACCAGGCTTCTCTTGCACTGTGGCAAGATGAGCTATTGGAGTACTATTCTTACTTTTCTCGATTTTCACCATGACTTACCCTACATGCACTGCAACGAAGTTGCTTTTTGGAACACTCCGTGTAACACCATAAATTCTAGCTCATTTTATGACATTCATAAGCTTCACATTATCATTTCCATGAGAGCACATGAAAAGGGAATGAAAATAATGGGTTTATTTGTGTTACGTCATACTTAAAAATTTGCAATCGGTGTCACGTGGATCGTGTGAGCTCATACTATACATTATCATATTTAATTACATCAAAACAACTTATTTGCATCACAAAATCATGTCCACAACTCATGGAAACCAAAATGGAGCGTAGAACATGGAGGTTCATTCTCAGCCAAATTTGCTCCATTTTCTGACCAAACTTTGGAAAATCATAACTAAATCTAGAAAAATTGAAATCATGTAATCTTGGTCCTTATGGAAATATATGGATGTATAATTCACATTACAAATATGCCTTGATCATAACATCCATCACAAAGGGCGTTTGACATCTAGAATGGTCCAGAGGTCAGACTGCACTCTGAAGCTGTCATAAAATTCATCAGAAAATTTTGGAAATGTCCAATTAATTCCGAAAAAATTCAATCCATACAAATATACCAATGTAGAAAGCTATGGATGTTAACTAGAGAGGAAAAATATCTCCAGACTAGTTCATTAAGCCCAGACTTCGGAATTCAATGGAATAGTACTTCTGGTCAGGCCAAATTATTGGTATTTGACAGAAACTTCAAAATTTCATATCTCCTTCTCTAGACCTCCAAATAAGGTGCTTCTAGTTGTCACAAGTCACTGTAATTGTCTAGTTTCTCTATATAAAAGTTCATGGCAATTGGAAATCATTTGAGATAGAATGCAAATTCGGACCAAATGAATAGTGCAACAAACCAGAAACCATGAAAATTGCCAACTTTGAAAAATCATCCAATATTCTGTAGACCTCCAAAAATTATGATCTTTAACTTTCCAAAAAGCTCTCAATGATACCTAATTGAATGCCAAATCTCAGATCAAGACTAACTCATTTGGCTAAAAAGTGACATAGGATTCCATTATGGTCAAATTTGGCTCCATGTGAGGTACTAAATTTGCCAATTGGCTTTCCCTTGGTTGTGGCACCTTTTGGGTAAGTCTAAAAGCCTATTTAAGACTTGTGTGAGCTACTCAAATGGTCCCAAACGTCGTGCATCTCATTTTGGCTATTTAGCCTACACTTATGCACATTTCCATTAAACCTCCAAATTTCATACTTAGGCATTACATACTCAAA
Source organism: Erythrophleum fordii (assembly GCA_032878935.1). NCBI lineage: Eukaryota > Viridiplantae > Streptophyta > Magnoliopsida > Fabales > Fabaceae > Erythrophleum > Erythrophleum fordii. The sequence continues at coordinate 17,248,386 of JAVQMF010000046.1, forward strand.
ATAGGTTCTAGAGGTCATACATTATATCCATACATTTAAACATCACATAATATCATATTTACACATGTCTTAAAGGTCATAGATCAATTACAACATCATATATATTGTGAAGCATCATTATGGATTCAAAAGGACTAAACTAGGCATATGGTTGTCAATCTTCATTCTTTATTGTTGTTGGCTCCCATTACCATAGCCACTTGGTCCATCTAGCATATTAGATCATTGGAGAGGAGGGGATGAGATTCAAAGAATCCTAATAGCTCATCTCCCATTCAATCATACATAATATGTGCAAAGCAAGCCTTAAAGATGCATGCATGGACATAATACAAATCATGAGCATTCAAAAAGCAAGCTTAGCATGTAAACACGTCATACAAATCATTCAAGAGCTCACCAAGTATTTGGATTGGCCTCACACTTCTCCTTATGGATTTTGGACTTGCCTCACCTATTCTTTAAGCACTTTGGACTCAATTATACTCTTGGGAGCCCACTTTGCTTTTGGGAGACTCTTTACTTTATCTCAACCAAGCTCAAAGGTTCTTGGCTCATCCTCACCATAGTGAAGAGTTCTTGGCCTCTCGACACTCAAGCAAACTCAAATAAACATCATGCATTTATTTGAAACATAACATGACATCATAAAATCATGGCATATAAAATCATGCTAGCATACTTTTTATGGCTTGAAAATGCTTATACACACATTCTAAGACAAGTTAAACACACATCCATGCATGAGAGAAGATGAAGAGAGTTACCTTATATACAATTACACACTTTTTCCTTGGAATTCAAGCCTCCTCTTTTGGTCACACACCCACAAACTTGTGGAGATGGTTTCTCTTGGCCTAAATATAATTTATGGGAGTCAATTAGGTTCATGAAACAATCTCTAAGGCCATACAACTTGCTTAGATGCTAGATTGTTCTATAAGTTCCATTATAGTCCATAAATGCACCTAATGAAGCAACACCCCTCAAATAATTTCTAGGCTTCATTCTTTCCTTTCAAATATGATTCTTGACTCCTTTTAAGCCTTTTGGAGTCATCACACAATTAAAACAAAGAGCCTAACAACATGTTGCTTATTTAGGTCATAATATGGAACCTAAGGCACTAAATCACTTTCTATGAGTTATAAATTTTTTTCCAAGGCCTCCCCTCATTTTCATTCATCAAATATAACTCAAGAATGGCCTTAGAAAAATTTAAAACTCTCCCTAGCTATAAGAACATGCTTAGGGTGAGACTATGGGCTTAATGGCTTCCTTGGAATTACTTGGTTTTCTTGAAGTAGGAAGCATGTAGGGAGCATCTTAGGGATCTTAGGAGCTCATTTAAACTCTTAATTAGGCCTAGGAATTATCATATAAAATTAGATTTTAGAAGGTGCACACAAAACCCTAGAATTTGCATCTTGAAATCTAATGGTTTTTTATGATTCCCTTTGCATATTCTTAATCTCCACAACCTTTTTCCTTAGATTCATGCTTGGTTCTGCCTAAAAATCATCTCCTCGTAGGGTTTTCTCAAGTGGGACAAAATGGTGGAGAAAGGAACCAAAGATGACAACCATAGGAAGAGAAATTACCTTGTTTTCTTGCTTTTTCTCACTTGAATCTTGTGTTCTTTGAGCTCCTCTCTTCAAATCCAAATTTTTCCCTTAATATCTCCCTTAAGCCTTTGATTTCTCCTCTATTTTGCCTTCCTCTTGTGCGCCACTCTCCCTAGGTTTTCCTCTGGTTTTGGGCAGAACTTGGTCGTGCATAATGAAGGGAGAAGAATGGTGCATCATATATATAGGTGGGTGAAAGTTACATTTTTGGAATTTTTGTTTCTCCTTCATTTTAGCTCCTTTTTTAGAATTGTCTTTCTATTATGAAATTTAGGTTCCCAATTTAGTAAAATGCCTTTGGAATTATTCAAATCAGAGTTAAAACCTTCATGAACAAATCAGTCAAAGTTAGAAAACATCCATCGGAGGAGTTTTAACTGTCTTAGGGTTTTTCATGGTTTTCAAGGTCTTTGAGAATCTCGAAGAACTCAAAACTTTCATTTAAAAAGCCCTCCTATGTGAATTCTAAAATTTGCTCAAAATTACAAAAATGCCATTACATTTCGTAAGCTTTTTGTAAAAAATTATTTTTTCATTCTAGCTCTATTTTTCTTTCTGTCTGAGCTTGGGATTCTCATATTTAAGAGTCTAAAATACTTCCCAAATTTTTTGGGACCTTAACTACATCATTTCAAGGGACTTCCTTTTGTATCCGGTGAGTTTCGTTTGTTAACAGAGAAATCATATGTTACGTTTCTCACGTTTTCTCTGGTTTTCAGAGAACCAAATATTACATTTCTCCCCCCTTAAGTAAATTTTGTCCTCGAAATTTGGGGTACACTTTCTCTTAATCTTTTCTTTTGTGGCCAACTACACTTTTCTTTCCCTTCTTCTTGGCTCTATATGCTTTCTTAGCATTTTCATTCTTTCAAATTTTCTCTCAGCCAAGGAACTTTTAGTACTAGCTCTTAATAAGGGCTCCAATTCTTTTCATAAGGGAAAGGAACTCTAGAGGCCTATCTTGGGAGAGCTTACTAATTATGTCAGGTTAGTGTTAACCCGTTTGCAGGATTAACGTTTCTTTCAGTAGACTCATTTACATATCTCGGGAGGTAACTTATTTCATATCACGTCTTCCATATCCTCTCTGAATGGCTTCTCATAACATCTCATCATCTTTTTTGATCATTACAGCCATTGGAGGTTTCTGTCTATTTTCTTATTTACATATTCCATTCACTGTTTATCTCTATGTTCTTTCTTACTAGCTCATCCCATGATTACAATTCACATATCTTTCTATCACAGGCCTCACATCGCAATTGCTTATTGGGATTACATCTCTTTTGAGGAGTTTCTGCTTTTAATGATCCCAGTTTCTCTATTTACTATTACATCTGTCTCTATAAGCTGGGACTTTTTCTTACTTTCTTTGCTTGCTTATAGTGGCAGTTTATACTCCCTCATTTTAATACTGATTGGCCTAACATATATCTCATACTGGCATAGAAGAGCTACTACCACTAACTATTATTGAGTTCTAGTGGGATGCTAGCTATTCTCACAGTTTTACTTATTGGAGATATATTGTACCACTTACCTCATATAGAAACTGTACCTGACCCCTTTCTGAATACATAAGCTAACATGTGGGAATTTTTCTATCCCTCGGTCAGGGCTACTATCTGCTAGGTAGTGGTTTATCTGACTCTAATTGTGGAAAGCTTATTTCTTGCTTTCCTCATCCCATACCTGGGCTCATCTCTAGAGAGAGCTTTAGTGGTTTAACTGTTTGAGTAAAGCCTTTATATCTCTATGGTAACAATCTACCAGACTTAAGAGGTTTGTAGTCTCTAAGACAAAAACTAGCTAAAATTATACTAGTCTCTAAGACTAACTACTTTGTTAAACTATCTCAGACTGTCATCTCTACTAGAGATTTATCATGCTGTGGCTAGGGCTCTCTATAACTCTATGGGATCTACTGTGACCTCTAGGTCTACTGCGAACTCTTAGAACCCTGCTAGGGTCTACTGCAACCCACTATGCTATGCTTGGATCTACTGCAATTCATCTTTGGGAGATGTCAAAGCCTAAGATTACTGTATCTAACAGTAAAACTCATGCTCACTAAGTCTGGTTACCATCACTTATAGTACTGAGGCTAAACTCAGTAGTACATCACGCTCTCCGTGCGAAGTGGGTTCTGTGTTATCTACTTCCCTAGGATCCTATTATGCTAATACTCGGGAGCATCTAAATTTTTACTCATTGCTCCTCATAGGATCTTCAGATTCCCACTTCAGCCTCTTTTACTTGGCCTTTCTTTTCTTACTTTATTAGCTTACTTACTTTACATGCACTCATTCTAATCTTCTTCTCATATCCTGCAGTTTCTAACTATGCCCATATTCTGCTTTTAAGTGCCTTAGCACCAAGGCATCTCACACACTGGGTATGGCTAGCATTTTTGGTAGGAGAGAGGCTATACACTAGTCCCTTCTCATTTCGTTACATATACTATAAGGGACTCGAGCTATGCATACTAAATATGAACACTCTCTACTAAGGATCCCTTTCTAAATGCTTTCCTTACTATTCTGATACTACAGGGATTCCTTTACCTTTCTTTTCTGACTTATCTCGTCATTTCACTAACTAGAATACCTTTCGATTATCAGGACACTTTGGTGATTGATATCATTATTTGCTACATACTCAAGTTACATTACTACTGGGTTGGCCAGACCCAACATCATGTAGCCATTGTGACAAGCAAACCATGACATCAAACACTAATACACAGGCACCTTATGACTGAGCTCAAAGCCACTATCGCCTGTATATTGCAAGTTTCCCAATAATCTAAAGTACCTCTCTCTTACTTTTCTCTATCAACCATATTCTCATAGAGTACTCAGGGAAAGTAGGATTCTTCCTCTACTACATCTCGAGATCTCTCTACATTGCCTAGCTATTTTACTTCGGGCAGTATCATCCTAAAAGGGCATCTATGCCAATGACGAGTGTGCTTTCTTAAGTACTCAAGCACATTAACTAAATATCTATTTTCAATCTATTATGTCCTTGGCTTGAACATTGTCATGTCTTTTCTTTCTACCTTTCTTATCCTCTTACTTAGGTAAAAGGATGTTTTACTACTGGCTGTTTCTATTGCCAGTTCAAGTTTCTTTATACTCAAGAGCACCTGTATTTTCCTGGGGTTTCTCCACTTATTCACTTCCTATAACATCAAGGGGGCCTATTTTTCACTCATACTCTTACTCTGCTCTTAGCTAGACCATCCCTTAGTAAAAAGGATTCTATTTCATATAATCCCAGGAATTTCATTCTATGGCGCTCTCAGCTGACACTCTTTTTTTGCATAATATAAGACTCGCCTTCTGAGGCTGTCTCTAACTCCTTCGAACTTTTCTGAGGGTACAAAGGCATTATCTATCTCTCTTAGCTTATTTCTACATTCAAATCAGAGCTGGGCTTTTTCTCGATTCAATTTCTTTAGCCTTATCCATAGGAGCATAGTATACTATTTCTAAGGTTCTGCTAACCCAATGCAAGACACGTGCTCTCAATGCTAGGACTCTATTTTACTAAAAACTTATGCTCTACTAGGTGCTCTAATCACTCATGTGCCACATTTAGGGAGCTCATCTAACTAACTATTGGACCCCTATCTGTTTACCTCTTTAGCTCAATTTACTCATCTAATCATGATTAAAGCGAGGGCATCTTTTCTATAACTAATTTCTCAGTTCTTCCTCACTTCCCTTATTACTATACTTTACAATTAGGGGGTCTATCTAGGGAAATTACTAACCACTACTAGGTGGTTTCCCTACATGAGGATGTCTCATCTTTCCTTTTTTGATCCAAGGAGAACTTTCACTGAATCTTTCATTCACATATCTCACCTGGATGATGCTATCGATCATCTCTTTTAAGCTTTAACTTATGCTCAGCCTAGGGTAGCCATCTCATTGGACCTATAGCTTATTAACTACCCTCATTCTTTTTTGAGCTTCTATTACTGGGCTACTCATACTTACCTTTAGGTGTTACTTATGAGGTATACCTTTCTAGGCCACTTGCTATGTGCCTTACTCCTGGTAGTCTTATCTTACATTATTTCGAGGCTACACTAGTATTCTATCATTTAGTGTCCCACTAGATAGCACTCTAGGTTGGAGTCAATGCCTTAAAGGTGGGTCTCAACAACCTTACTGTCCCTATGTCTAACTTTCTCTGTGTTAAGCTCTGTCCTCAGTTTCAACTAGGCCCACGGAGTTTTACTAATTTTTCATGACTATTCACTACTCTTTTCTTTACTATAATAGGGTTTCTTGCTTACTGTGGGTTGTTTGACCCCTTATCAACTCCTTTCTCAAGTTGGCCTGAATATGACCAATAAGGCATTCATGAGGCCATTTGTCATGGCTATCATGTCATTCATCATAGCTAATTAGCCTCGGGTTCACCCTAGTTTTCCTATCTGAGTATTGGCCATGGCTAACTTCTTAATTGGGCACGACAAGGAACTCTCTAGATTGCCTTGTTGCTTTTATGAAATAATTGGCTGTGACTAAGCAACTAATTGGCCGTGGCTAATGGCCTCTGATTAGCTTATTTTTTTCAGGGATTGGATTTTCATTTTTAGCTACCAACCCAAGCCTCATTGCCTTTATATCTAGCCCATCATCAAGCTAGAGGGTTCTGCCTCTTGCTTCGTTCATGCATAGCTAGCTATTACCTCCGGGCTGTCAGGGCTCTGAAGGTTGTAGCTTATAACTCAAATCTCTGGCCTGAGGGAATTAACCTTTCAGACTTTAATACTTATTTAGACATTTGAGTGTTGTGGTTAAAGGCTAACTCTCTTTCTCATTCCTCTCTAAACTACTTCTGTGCAATTGCAGTCTCATCTCTTGCCGTGCTACATCACTACTTGTCTTTGCATTAAGCAGGACATCTCAGAATGGCCTGAGTATGACTACCAGGGAGAATTAGGCCTCACATACTTTCTCTAGCCAGCCTCTTCATATCAATAAGATCATTTCTCATCGTTTATGTCTAAGGCTTGCCACTGATCCCGACGAGCTAACATATCTCATCAAGCTCTAGCCATCGGATCCCTCAGCTCTACTCAAGCTTAACTTTGCTCAAGCTACTCTAGATGCCACTCTTTCTCGGTGTCCACTAACTACTCTAAGACCATCATACAACTTACTTATCATGAATAAAGCCACAAACTACTTTTACACACCCATAATGTCTCATACAAGACTCTACCTATCCATTTAAACCTTTTACATAGCCTTAATACTACTTCCTCAAGCCAAATCCAATCTAAGAGAGCCTGAAACTTTGCTCTAATACTAACACATATAGAGCCTTCACGAGTATTGTCCTTTCCTTCTCGGTTCGTTGGGCTTTGTCTTTTCCCGTAGGAAAAGCACGCTCGTGAGGGGGTGGATTCTCCCCACTTATATGGGCTAGTCACAGGCCCCTTCTAGCTAATGTGGGACTTTACACTCCCCCTATATTTTTCTTGATTTATGCTACAGCGACAAAACCTATGCCATGATGAAGTTAGGTTCTATTACTCCCCAAAGGTGTTTTGGTCGCAACTCGCTTAATTTCAACTGCAACTTAAGTACCTTTTGGACCTATACTCCTCACTTGCACATTCTTAACAAATTACACCACCTTCCAATTGATACCAAGGGTCTTCTTAAGACAAAAATACATGGTCTTAGTGCAATATTTCCCCTATGTCTCCTAATTCATCAATGTCCATGACTTAAGAACCTAGGTTTGGACTAGCATATCTAAAGATTGATTCATATAAGTAAATTTCCCTTTGTGATTGCCAGAAGGAATGTGGAACCTCAAATGACTACCTAACATTGTGTTACTCCCTACCAACTATCCTCAAATCACTTTGCACAAGTCTTAATGGACCAAACTAATATGTTCTTACTCCTAAGTCTACCAAATGAACTCAAATATAAAATTAAGCTATGGCACTCCCATATTTCCTATATTATAGCCATATAAAAGTCAAAGTAACATACATAAAACCTAAGTCAAACATTCAAAGCCATTATACTAATATCCATAAGTTTAAATTAACATTTCTATACAACAATATTCAAATTGATCATTCATTGTGAAGCATAATTACACTCTCAAATGAATAAGTAATGAATTCTTCATTAACAACATCCCATATCTGATCATCCTTAGGTTCAAGCATAAGGATACAAGTGATATAAGGTCTAACTTCCTATTAGTTACTTCACTAATTACAAAATATCAAAATACTATACTTAGCAATATGAGAACATGATGATGTTATATAAAATAAATCACAAAAATTAGCATCTATGTTAAGTCAAAATGGTCTAAGTGTAGAAATCCTGCATAAGGCCTCAAATTAAAGATGTTTAACTACTTGCTTTCCCTTTTTCTTACCCGAGGAACCTTCACATAAAATTGTTAGCTCATAAAATAAGGTGAAATATGAATCTTAGCAACCGAAGGAAAACTCCATATATATACAATTTAATCAGCATAAATGCATATTAAACATAGTTACCAAAAGCATTATTATCATTAATAAAGGAACTAGCTAGACTACCAGTAACTACTATCCTTTATTAGCAATCACATACAATATATTAATAGCTAATAACATATGAAAAGGCCTGTCCATGGCGCCAACTCTCTATTGAGCATAATTGGGCTCAGTGCATTCATGAGTCTGACATAACTTAGTCCTTAATTGAAACACAATGTACAGGTGGCAATCATACCATAGCTCCACCAAGGATACACTCATGGTCCACAACAACAATCAAGTAGCCAAGATAAGTTTCCACACTTTAGAGGTCCTAATGTATCAAAACCAATTGCTTAGTTAACACCACACACAAGAATTAGTCACCTATCATTCTTAGCATCTTGAACATTTAAGAGGCACTTACCTAGACTCCAATGAAACTAAAATTCAGATGTGAGTTGTGTCACACCATACATAGCTAATAATAATTTTACATCACAATTGGTCAAAAGATTTATTTTCATAATTTAAGCACTTTTAGCAACGAATTTTACTATCATTAAAAGCCTAATTAATTCATCATTAGCTAAATGGACCATATGAGCTTACCCCATTTATTTTCCATCCATAATACATGTGTTGAATTAGACACATCCTAATTTGAAGCTCAAAACTCAGGTCTAAGCCATGCAACATAAAATGGCATCTTATTTGGCAATTTCCAAGAATTCCATAATCTAATATGAACTTTGGAAAATCATAATTAATTCTAAAAAACTTGAAATCATGTAAAATATACCATTCTAGAAAGATTAGGATGTCCTCTAACTACCATGAATAATTTAGATCAAAACAACTATTTTTGCCCATGAAATTCAATGAAATAGTATATCAAGTCATTAATACATCCTATAGCTAACTTCCAAGTTTAAAAATTCATATCTCCCTCTATAAAGCTCTAAATGAGGTGCTTTTGGTGGCTATAGAAGTTTTATCATGTCTAGTGTATTCTTGTAATATTTCATAAGCATTGGAGTTCATTTGGCCTATGAATAACATAGAAATACAAACTAATCATATGAACAGTAACTGGGACAATTTTGCATAATTTGGCCAATGTTGAAAATTCATAACAAATTCCCTAGAGCTCCAAATTGGGTGCTCTTTAGCTTTGTGAAAAGCTCTAGATGATACCATATTTTTGCCATATTTCATGCACAAATTCGTCCATTAGGTCAGTTTGTGGTTTAGATCAAGAATATGGTCATTTTTAAGACCAAAATGGTGCAAAAGGGAGTCAAATGACCTTCCAACCAAACCATAGCCAATTAAGCATGTCCAAAAGCATGAATACAGCATAGGGAAGCATCCCAAATAGTTTAAATGATCACATACCTCAAAAACAATTTCCTACATGGCTTTATACACACTTGCTTCAAGGCTTCATGGTGTCAAAAACTCACATATTCATTCCTTTGATTTCAAAATTGATACATACACCATAGTTACATACATGTAATCATGTTTAAGTGTTTACATCACATATACATCATATAGTTACAAACTTTGACATTAAAATGCCTAATTTTCTATTCTATTATCAAAGTATCCTTCTTTATGAAGCTTGGCTCCCATTTATAGCTCCTCTTGGCTCACCTAGACATGGTTAGACATAATATGGGAAAAAGTGAGATTCAAAGAATCTTGATAACTCTTTACCCTTTCAAACATACATATATGATGCAATTTCTTGTTAAAGAATACAAGCATGTTATAAAAATTTCTAATAAACATACATGAGCATATTTCCATATTACATAAACTCATGCAAACCAAACATAGGCTTTAAAGGATATTGGTCTAGCCTCACCTAATTTTCTTGGGACTTTTAGATTTGTCTCACCCACTTTAAAAGGGCTTTTGACTTAGTCTCACTCTTTCTTGAGACTTTTGACTTTGTCTTACCTATTCTTAGGGACTTTTAGCTTCTCCTCACCCATTCTAATGGACTTTTGGCATAACCATATCCATTCAAGCAACTTTGCATTCAAAAATATATTTCAAGAAGTATAATGGCACCATAACATGTATTCAATGGCTATGAACATATCTCATGATTCAAACATACACACAAGAATCCAATGATACTCAAACATCCAAGAAATGCATGCAAGAAAGGTTAGAGAGCTACCTTGAGTCAAGAACCATAACTTTCTCCTTTGCTTTCTTACTTCCCCTTTTCGGCCACACACTTACACCTAGGGGGATCTTGGTTTACTTAGTCTAAACATATCAAATAAAACACAATTCAATTATTAAAACTAATTCTAGCTTCACCTAAACTCTATACAAGTTCACTTTATTGTATAACTTCAATATGGTTCCATAAAAGGGCATAATGAAGTAGACTCTAGAATTTATGATCTTGGCTCCAATTTCTCATTCAATCTAAGTCATAATGACTCTATTTAAACTCATTAGCGTTATCTCTAACTCATTTTAAGGAGCCTAAACACAAGTTGTTTCTTTATGCCTTAAAATGGAGCCTAAAGTTCCATCTTATAAATCATGACTTCTAAATTCAAACCAATGGTTTCCTTAGTGTTCACTAATCATATATAGGTCATTCCTACCCTTAGAATTAATTAAAACTCTCTCTAGGTGCTTGAAGCATGCTTGGTAGAGACATTACCTAAAGTGAGTATCCATGGAGTTTGTTTGATTTTCTTTAGGGAATTAGCACTTGTGAAGCTTCCTAGATGTCTTATGATCTCTTATATACTCTTACACAAACTAGGTTATCATTGGAAAGCTTCAAAATTGACTAGGTGGACCAAGAACCCTAAGTTATACAACTTGAATTCTAAGGTTCCCTTCTTAGTTTCAGTTACATATTTCTATTCCTCATGGTCTAAAACCCTTGTCTTTGTAACATCTAGCATTTGTTGAAACAAGGACTTAAGGTTACAGAATTGTCTAAGTCTCCTCGTTATAGCCAGGATACCAGTTTACTATAGCTAGGATGCCAGTGTGCTACAGTGAGAATACTAGTTCACTATGGCGAGTGCATATCCCATACAAGATCCAGGGGATTCCTCGCAATAGCATACGCTGTGGTGAGAACTATTTGGTCTAAAACTATGAGCTCTTGCCATAGCTAAAGACATTTTTCGCTACAGCGGGCCCCTTTTGGAAAACCTATAAGAACTTTTTAAAAGGAAGATTTGAGTTTTCTAGGGTTCTCAGAGGCCTTAAAAAACATAGGAACCCCTAAAATAGCTAAAACCCCTCCAGTGAGAGATTTCGACAAAGATTTGACCAAAACTTTAACTGAATGGTTTGTGAGGGTTTTAAATCCAAATTGAGTGGTTCCAAAGCCAACTTATATGTTAAAGAACATGAATTTTATAATGGAAAAGATGGTTTTTGAAAAAAAGTTGAAATGAGCCAATTGGACAAAACCAAGGAATAGGGACTAAAATGTAAAAAGTGAAAAGTTCCAAAAAGTGGCTTTTGGGCTTCCAGCATACATCTAGCTCTTTCTTTATCATTCTAACTTAATTTAGAGGAGGAAGAAACTAAGAAAAGGTAAGGAATTTCATAGTTTTTCATTTAGTAAGTTGATTCTCCTCCTTCCTATCTCCCTTTCTATGATTTTAATGTTGTGTTTGGTGCTATTTTGGGTCTATTTTAAAGGGGGAAGACTAGAGTTCTAAGAAGAGGAGTTAACCACTTGAAAGAGCATCCAAGGAAACTAGGAAGCCAAGGTAACCTTCTTTCCTTATTGTTCTCTCTCCCTTCCTTCTCTTAGTGTGTATGTTCGGCCAAGAAAAGGGCTAAAAGGGGGGAGTAATTTCTGATCACAAGCAAGCAAGAAATCTAGATTTTAGATGATAGGGGACTAGAAAAGGTAAAGGAACTTGAAGGAAAATTTGTAAAACCTAAGATAGTAAAGATAGATACCTTTGAACATATCTTAAAATCTAATTTTCCTTAAGAGTCCTTAAGCTTATATGAGAGTTCAATTGAGTTTTTAAGACCCTTAGGAAGCCTCCCAAGTGTTCCAACTTTTAAGGAAAAATAAAAAACTCCATCGGCTCCCAAGTACCTCTAAAATCTATAAAGGCCTAATGAAATGATGTATGACTAGGCTTAGGACATGGTTCAAGAAGATAATTGAATTCTATTTGTTGTGGTTAGGCCTAAAGAAATCCTACTCCACCCATTTTTAAGTGTGTAGCCAAGGAAGGGATGAAAATCAAGAAAAAGTGTGTGTAATTGCACTCAAGGTAGCCCTCTGACCTTTCTTTCATATTGTGTGTGAATGTTTTCTTGCTCTGGATACTTGTTAGTGTATTTAAACTATGAAAAGTATGCTTAGCTAGTACAGACATGTATGGTGCAACTTATGGGTCTTAAATTGCTTTTATGTGTGCATAAGACTTGAATAGACTTGGTAATGCCAAAAATCCCTTAATAAAGGTAAGGATGAGTCAAAAGCCCCTTAGTATGGGTGACACACACTAAAAGTCTCAAGAGGAGTGAAGTTTAGTCAAAAGTCATAAATTAAATGGCTAAGGCAAGTCAAAAGTCCCGAGAGAGGTGGGTGAGGCTAATTGAGGTCTTGAGAGTCTACTTTGATATATTTTAGACTTTATGAAATGGAAATCATGTTCTTGACATGCATATGTAGCTCATAGACCATGCATGGCATTCCTTTGTATGAAATTACGCATTCCTTTGTATGAAATTACAGCTATCATTTATGATTGAAAGTGTATTAGGCTATTGAGATTATTTGAATCTCACTCCCTCCCCTTTACCTAACATGTCAACGTAGACCAAGTTAGCAAAGAGATGGAGGCCACCAAGCTTGAAAAGAAGAGTTGACAAAAGATTTATGTGTCTAGCCATTCTATAACCATTGGTTTTCAAATGTTGTAATCTTATGATGTATAGACACTTGAACATGTGTAAATATATGGATATATGATCTATGTATAAGAATTGAAAGTATATGAATGAGATTACAAGTTTTTGATATTAACATGCATGGTTGTGCCCTTAAGAACTTGTGCATATGAATAAGTGGAGTAGTAGTTTTATGATGTATGGATATTTAGACTCCTTAGACAAGTTTAATAACCTATTTTGAAGCTTTCCCACATGCCCAAGTGCTCTTGGTTCTAGGGGAAGACTATTTGACACTTAAATGAGCCATTTGGGGACCAAAAATGACCCATTTTATGAGTTAAACCCCAACCTAACCAAATGAGTGATTTTAAGGTTAAGATTTTACACACGTATAGACCTCATATAAAAATTTGTGTCGGTCTAAGGACCGTATTATTTGGAGGTCTATAGAATTTTTTATGATTTTTCAAAATTCATATCATAAATTCGTTTTAGTCTAGGTACTATTCACATGAGTAGATTGCATTTTTGGGTTATCTGAGAATCAAACAAGGTCCACTGGTTTTAAAATTTTTCATGGAAAAGCTAGAAAATCACAATGAGCTATAGCCATTAGAAGCATCTCTTTTGGAGGTCTATAGAGAGAGAAATGAATGTTTGAAGTTCTGCGCCAGAACTAGTGATGTCAACCGACCTTAGGTACTGTTTCATTATAATTCATTCCCTAAACAAGCTTAACGTGGTATAAACCTACTTTTTCCATAAATTTAACATCTATGTATTTCTAGAATAGTATGTTTTGTTAGGTTTTGCATCTGGGGTTTGATCATAACCCAGTGCTTGATCGAAGCATATGCACGAGTGGCAGCCGCACCACAACTCCACCATCGACTCACAAGGTCCAATCACAATAAAAGTTCAAGTAGTTAACCAATCATTTGACATTTTAAAATCATACATGTGTAACAACTATCATATTAACATGAACATATACATGGAACTAGGAAATTAACCCCAGTTACCTCAATGAAGCCAATTACTCTTCCTCTAGCAACCATAAAAATCCAAATGCACATCAAACCCATAACAAGCATAATTATCATCATTTCTAGCAACAAATCAGATACCCAAAGAGTTGAACCACTAATGACTACCTAAAGGTTACTCACCTAACCACCAATGAATTTTAATTTCGGGTTCCAACTTTCCCACATCAGAAATCACCATAGTTCACTCCAATTTCTGGGTAATTTCATATAAAACCAAACTAAAGCCCATATCATAAGTCAAATATAGGAGTCTCAAACTAATAGAAAATGCATCAAAATGGGAAGATGATACTCACTTAACAACACCCATAACCTCAACCTTTGAAAATCCACCATGGAAGCACCCAACAACAAGTTTCAGTTTTGGGTGGAAGATAAAAATGCTCCAAATAAAAGATCAATTGGGCCAAATCGAAGAGAAAGAAGATAGGATGAAGTTATATGAAGGTAACTTTAGCTGAATCTTGCTCTAAGTGGGAGAAATGGAGCCAAAATAGTAATAGAAACCCTAGCCTCTCCTCAAGGTGCGAAAATAGGTTTTTCCCTTCTGCAGAACCAAGTGTTTTACTCTTCTAAATGGGTGTGGCTGCTGAACCTTTAGGGTTTTTAATGAGAAATGGGCTGACCCATCAACCTAAGGTCCAATTGGGCTCATTTCAAGTGGTTGGGCTATGGTTTAATGAATAGGCTGCAAACATTTAGAGCTAAAAGTGGAATATGCTGACCCAAAGGCCCAATTCCTTGTAGGTTTAGATTTTTATACTTGTTGAGCCTTATTTTATGAGTTGGCCTTCAGAGTTGTAGTTGGGTCAGGCCAAATTTCAAATGTCAATCTAATTTGGGTCTGCATAATGTGTGTTGGGCCAATTATAAGGGCTTATGTGAATTGGGTCGTGGGCCTCTATTTCACTAAATCAAATTGGGTCATTGCTAGGTGATCTCTCTTGGACCAAGTCTTATGGTAAGGAGTTGGGCTTACACCTAAGATCATTGGGCCTCCATAAATCCTTATCCATGGCTTACTCAAATTAATTTTTGGACCCAAATTAAGTTTTAATCTAATGAAAATCTTAAACTCATATTAATAACTTATTTCTCTATAAATTTCCATTGACATAACTTACCCAATTATTCCATAATAATTATTCTTAATTAGTCCAAATCCATTATTATCACCTTAATTAACTTTAGGGTGTTACATTCTTCCTTCCTTTTAGAAATTTTGTCCTCAAAATTAGTCATACCTTACTCAATTGATATTGGACAACTCTTCCTTATAACCTCCCCCTTGATAACTTAGATAGTCTTACCAAAGACTAGTCCCTTCCTACTACTTTCCTAGAAAGGGTGTTCTTATCATATTACTACTTTACTTGGTAACCACAATTCTATTCCCTCTAGTTAACTTATGTCAAATAACATGCCAATCTAAGCATGTTGTATTCCTTCTTTGTCTATAACTAAAGAGATCCTGAACAAGCTACACTTGATCATCTTATAGCAAGCTCTAGACACCTAGCTCAAATAAATCTCGATTTTCTCTCCCTTCATAGCTTTTGTTTTGTTCTGTTTTATATTTATTTCCCTTTTTTATTTTCTTCTTCTTTCTCCCCTCTCTTATTTTGTTGTTTTTCTAATAGTAGGTTATTGAATGTTCATGTTAACTTCCTTTCCTTCTTAACTCTTAATCCATTTAAGAGATAACTCCTAGATACTTTAACTTAACTCTCTCTAGTAGTTGATACCAAAAACTACAAGGAATTCCACTTAGTTAGCCTTTTTAGTATTTATTCCACTAATAGCAACATAGGCAAGTAACCTTATTGCATAATGAAGTTTCATTCGTCCTTCACTTAGATTACCCCTACATTTCTTTAGTCCATCCTTCTTAATCGAAATGGGTTTTACCTCTTACAGGTTCATCTAGTCTAAGTTTTCAAGTCTTATATTCAACTATCTCATAAATTATTGCACACATTATCTTCATTTATTGTCTATTAGTAGAAGGTTCATTATTTCCATTGGACATATGAAATCCCCTTTTATTTTCAATTAGTACCTAAAATTCCTCTTCCTCATTCTTTGAGATTCCCAAAGGTTAAAACTAATATAAGGTCTGATCTCACAACTAATCTCTTGAAGGCACCCAAACACTTTAGGTTCACCTTCTACATAATCGAAATCAAACATAATCTTTCAAGTGAAAATAAACATGATATTCTAGGTCTAGATTATATTTTCTAATAAGACCTGATATCAAGGGTGAGAATACCTTGTCTAGAGCATCAAGGTAATCCTTTAGGACTTAGGAAGGAGTTCTTTAAATCTTACAAGTCATACTTTTAGTAGATGGTTTATTAGATAATATAATTTCCATTGCTTGCCCATAACATTAAGAATTTTTAGCTCCTGATGATGGTTCATTATAGACAACCTGATCACCCCCCTCAGGGGTAACCAACATAGGAAAATCCTTAATAAGCCTCTTCCCTCTCTCCTTTTTTTTTTCATAGTGGCGAAGGCATCACCGCAATCATATACATGTGATTTTGAAAATTACCACGATCAATAGATCCCAATGTCTCATTTTAATTCTCAGTCACTACAAGCTTTAATAGTCAACTTAATGACATCTATACTCATTTGCTGTCAATTAAACATCTCTTTGGCTTTTATGTCATTATACAGTCCCAAAGGGCTGCGCTTTCATATCTTCTACCTCTAACTAAGATATTTTCATACAAGTATAGTCATTCTTCAATTGGCATACTTCTTGCCTTTTTTTTCTTAATTCTTTAGTTTGGAAATTTATAAAAATTCTCAAAAGGTAATGAGATAATATCTTGTCAACAAGGTTTAAGATCTTGTCAACAAGATCTTATATTCATTAATATAAAATCCGAGACCTTGTCAATAAGGTTCTCTGACAGGAAGTACAAGGTCTTCTGACCATAAGTTATAACATATTATACGAGACGGTATGATAGTTTTTGTCCTTACTTAATGACCTCTGCCATCCACAACTAACTCTTTCACTCTCTTAGAAGTTTTTAGGCCTTAATTCATGTTTGGCTATTAGGAGTTAAATTAACATAATAAGGAGACTTAGTGAGTCTTTTCTTTGTCAATCATCCCCTAATCATCAATGGATCCAGTAGGGATTCCCAGTGAGAGAATACAAGTATCATTTACCACTAGTGTTTCACCCTTCCTCATCCATCATAGTACTGAGGTTTTATTGTAAATACATAAGTTAATTGCATTGCTGCCACCTCTCATTCATTTCCCCTCGAGTTATTATTCTAAATTAGGGAGTCCTCTTTCAAAATTAGGGAGTTTTACTACTACAGTAATCATTAGTCCATCTTGAATTTCCAATGTTGTCTCTACTCCCTTAATCATGCCACACATGAACATAACAATAAGATTACTGATGGCAGATCAGACTTTGCCTTCAATATTAGCAAGCATGGCCATACACATGCTCATCACCCCGTGATGACTGTATCTCAACTACTTGTATGTCCACGGGTACCATTTTATTCTTTTTTTAGGTAGATCCTTACTATCAAGATTTCCTCGTTACCTTCTAGGCATAAAGTCTACTTAGTCTAGTTTGATGCCAATTTGGTGATTGAAATTCATTAAATCATATGATAAGTGACATGCCCCGTATGCCCTTAGCACTGAAGTGCCGATGAATGAGCATGTCCCACATGCTTCTAGCACCAGAGTGCCATAGAATCTTACCTTACACTCCCCCGAGTGTATCATGCACGTAAAGTTCCTTTAACCACCACCCAAATGCACGTCAACACATAGCATAAGTAAACTAAATTACACAAGAGACAACATGCACAAGCACCCCGTGCTGATGCACCTCACCCTTATCACACTAAAGGGTCATCTTTTCCCTTATCATAATCTCCCTATTTTGCCATAGTACACTAAGGGAGGAGCCTCAAAGCTCTCAAAATTCCTTCTAAAACATTATCTTCCTTAATCTCTTGCTTTAAAGTCACTATCCCCCATTTAGAAATGGATTCGACAATCCTAAGGATTTCTTGCCCTCCTTTCTTGTCATTATTAACTAAAAATGGCTTACTCACTCCAATAGTTTGAATAAAACTATTTGAAATGTTCTTTAGCACTTATCGCCCATATTCATTAGGCCCAATTTATGGTAGTTAGGATCGAGTAATTGCATTCTTTATTAACCGGGATCAAGCAATTAGGTTAGGACCTCTGTACTTATAAAGCTTTAACCTTGGGGACCTTTTGAAGTCTACATAATTCTAACTTAGTACGAATTGTATATCACTTCATATATTTAGTCAATCACACTTATTTATTATACACTAGCCCCTAAACTTCCATTGTTAATTTTCTAATCGTAAGTAAAGCTTATATCTTACCATTCCATAAGGTTTTTATAGCTAGTCATGTGTTTTACTCTATACCATTACCTTCTAACTTCTTAACATCACTCTAGATGGCCCTTGAAAAGTTTAAAATTTTGCTTAGGTAAAGAAGTGCTACTCTTGTTAGGATCAGTTGACTACTTCGATAGGCTAGTCAACTGGTCGGCCGTACCCAATTAACTTGCTTAATAAATGGTAGTCAACTGGTCATAAACGCTATTAGTAGCTTTGCCCATCATCCTCATCAGTTACTTGGTCTCATTCATTCAGTCAACTGGTGCCTCATAGCGAGTGATTAGTGCATCTATTGCATAGCCAGTTGGCAATAAGCCTTAACCAATTATTTATCTAGACCGAGACCAGTAACCCAATCTCCAAAGAAAAGAAGGGCAAAATTATAGTCTTTTCATTGGCATTAACAACCTCAAGTCTCAAAATTAGCATTACTAAAGTGTTACGAGGTAAAATCTAACTATACTCTATTATTCTCTGAGGTATACTTTTTGTGATAGGTGATGTTCTAAATAAAATTCAAGAAACATTCATTTTAATTCAGCATTACAAGCCTCGTATCATCATTCCTCTATACTTCCTTCCAGAACATAAAGTGTAACACCCCGAAATTAATTAAGGTGTTAATTATGGATTAAGATTAACTAAGGATAATTAATAGAGCATAATTGGGCAAGTTAGTGAATAGGTATTCTAGAGAGATAAATTGTTAATATGGGTTGAGAATTTATTTAGGATGGAGATTTACATCTAGGCCCAAATTAATTAAATCATGATAAGAGGCTAATAGAGGCCCAATGAATTAGAGGTAAACCCAAACTAATTTAATGAGATAGAGGCCCAAGATTTATCTTGTATAGGCTCAATTAAGTGGCCCAATTACCCTTGTGCAGACCCAAGCCCTTGAGCCCTTCAAATTAGGCCCAAAACCTATTAAACTTCAGCAACCCAATGAGTGAAAACTGGCCCAACAGAATTATGCAGCCCAACACTTAAAAACTGGCCCAATAAGTAAAATCTGAAACCCAATTGGATTTGGACTTGGAGCAACCCATGACCCAGCCTTTTGACCCAACTTAAACCCATCTAAACCCTAATTCTTCAGCCACACTTTCATTTTTCTGAAACTCAAGAGGCAAATTCGGAGGTTGAGAAGGAGGCTAGGGTTTGGGGCAAAGATTCTGCATTTCCACACACTTAGAGCAAGATTTGGCCAAGGTAATAGTTATAGAACTTAACCCCCTCATCTTTCTCTTTAATTTGGTCCGATTAGTTTTTCATTTGGAGAGATTTCATTATACCCAAAATCTGAAAAGTGAGTGTTTGGAGGTTTTCTTGGTGAAATTCGTAGGTTGAGGTTGGGGTTAGTATTAGGAGACTTTAAACCCCCCATTTTGATGCTTTCTTTTATGGTTTGAGACCCCCATAGCTTATTTGTATTATGGGCATTAATTTTGTACGAATTTGCTTAGGATTTTGGGTGACACATTGAAAATTCTGGTGGGAGATACTTGAATCCGAATTTGGGATTTGTGGTGGCTGTTGCAATTGTCTGCAAGTGAGGTAACCGGGTTTACATCAATTCCATGCATATGTCTGTTTAAATTTCATATTTGCTATCTATGAATGATTTGAAATGTTGAATGAATTGGTTGGCTATCTGTTATATTATGATTGGACCTTGTGAGTCCATGGTGGAGCTGTGGTGCGGCTACCACCTGTGCATGTGCCACGATCGGGCACCGGGTTATGATCAAACCCCAGATGCACTGAGCCCTGGTGTGCTCAATGGGGAGTAGGTGCCGTGGACGGGCCTCTCCCAGTGTTAATGGCCTTTAACATGTTAATTATATGATTGCTAGTATGGGATAGTAATCATGATAGCCTAATTATTTCATTTGCTGAAATGACTGATATGATTCTGATATGGATTTTGATTTATGCATATATGTTGATTAAACTGGATTATATGATGGAATTGCTTTGGTTACTGAGATTTATATCTCACCCCGTGTTGTGGGATTAATATTTCAGGTGAAAGTTCCTCGGGTAAGGATAAGGGTAAGCAAGTGGATGAAAATCCATAAGCTTCAACCTATGGGGAGATGGCTACACTTGGGCTGACTTAACTAGTATAGATGCAAATTTTGTATTCCTTAATGTATAGCATCAACATGTATCTGCATTGCCAAGTGTAAGCTTGAACATTTGATTTATTGAGGATGTATGAACTGAGGGGTTAGACCTCATCTTAATTTGGTAGTTGTTGTATGGACTCATGATTTCTGTTGTAATTGGTGCTGACATGTAATATTGCTTATCAATGGAAATGTAACCCTTGAGACATTGATATGAGCCCCTAATATATGGAACCCCCATTTATTTTGTATTAAAGGATAGCTGCTGGTAGTTCATGTATATTTTGTTGTTGATACTTTATGAACTTGCTGATGGAAGGTAATTAGAGGAAAGAAACGGGCATATAGGTTTTGAGTTGGTAATGGAAGTATAACTAAGTAAATAAGGTAGATAAATGCGATTAGAGCCATACAAAATGAGGGGAAGTGACCTTAGAGTGTCCCTAAGAAGAGGAATGGAGTGTAGGGGGCGAAATAGAGGGAAAATAGCTACAGGAGGGAGTCACGCCGCAGCCAGGAAGGCTTCGCCGCGGCCTAGGGAGTGACAGTGGCGAGGGACGCCGCGGCTTGAGAAATCTCGCTGCGGCGCGGAGTGAAAATAATCGCCCAGGAGGTGACAGAACGTAACCTCGCCGCGGCGCAAGAAGTCCCACCGCGGCGCGAGTTGAGGAAATTAATTAGGGAGGTTACAGTAGCAAAACTCGCTGCGGCGCCACATAGGTTGGCCGCGGCGCAGGTCCAACTCGCCGCGGCAAAAGTCAAGAAAATTCCAAAGAGTAACTGGGCCGCGGCGCAAGAGTTCCAGGCCGCGACGCAAGTTTAAAAATGTGGTTTTCGAGCTCCAGAACCTAACTTAGCCTCGGCGGGAAAGTTCCAAGTCGCGGCGCAGGTCCCCAAACTCCTATATTTGACCTAGAGACCTTAATTTCAGTAAGGATAATGTTAGGGAATAGTGTGAGTACATTGGTGGGAGGTTTTGTGGGTTGAAATTGATCAATGGATGAATCATAAACTTTTAATGATGGTATAAACCCTTCTTATGCATGATTCTGTGATAGTTGATAGTTGATGATCCTAGTAGTATCAAGGTTTAAATTTCCCCTATATTTTCATAATGTAATTAATTGCGATGACTCCAAACCTTGATCATTATCCATTAATTGTGTATTTAGCTATAATCACTGATATTAGAATCTAGGGTCGTCACATAAAGCACATCAACTATATGTTTGCCTAATTAGCTATTCTTATGAGCTAATACCATGCCAAATATGCATCATGATTGCCAAGCTTCTAGTCATAGAATTTAAATTAGAACGATTGTCCTGAACAATTGCTCTGATACCAACTGTAACGATCCTAACTTCTAATCATCATAATTAAGGTTAAGTACGTGATTAATAACCATAAAATTTAAATTAGGGTTGAAAGTCATTACAACTAATTATATTCGAAAAATGTTGAGAAATTTGAACCTTAATGTTATTGGGGTCATTAATTAGACAACCATAATTATTCAAATGTGGAAGTGAATTTAATCATTAATAAGGAGCCTTTGATTTTTCCATACATCAATTCCAACTCATAAAAACCTCTTACAAGTGTTTCTAAATCATTCCTTAGTATTACCATAAAAGAAACTAAGGTTTCTAGGTGAATATGAGAAATTGAGCACCTTTGCCGCAGCCAATTACTCTAGGGTTCAACTCCTTAAACCTCCACAAATTTCACGCATTTCACCGAGGCCAAATACCCCTTTCGCCGCAGCCAAATACCATATGGAACACCCATAGACTTGCTTCTCAGACTTAGCCGCAGCAAACCTCACTATTTACCGTGACTAATTTCTCTCTGTTTTCTTCCCTAGCAAGTTCACCACATTTGGCTGAGGCCAATTAAATGTTGGCCATTCCTCTCTGTTACCATTTAGCCGAGGCCAATTAAATGTTGGCTGTGGTCAATTCCCTTCTGTTCTTATAACTCCCAAGATTTCATCTCATGCTCTCCAATTCCCCCTCTAGCAACCCTCTAGGCCATTTTAACTTAATTTGTGAAGATTTAATGTCTTTCTTTTACCTAATCTACTTAACACATCTATTATTACATATTTAAAACTCAAATGTAGATCTTTAACCCTCTAGCCACCATAAATCAGTGAGTTCATAGATCAATGATAGTAAATAGTTCACACATTACTCACATTTCAATTCAAACATAAGTCCTATTAGAAATTCCATACATCACTAGTTTAAGTTGACATATGATGTATTAAATGATTACAGTCTCTATGCTTGGCAATTTATGATGCAATGTAGTAATTACATAAAGTTAGTAGTCTAGTTATACAAATACAATCTGACAAGGTTTCCAAACCTACCTACTACTAAACCATATAATAAGCTTCTATTAATTTTCTCCTTATCACTAAGAGGTCCGGTCCCTGAAACTGTTAGCCTACAATCGGGGTGAGATATATAATCTCAGTAACAAAAAGCAAATTCCATATATATGTACAGATTAATCAATATAATGCAATTTCATATCATCAATACTAGAATCATCAATTCAATTTGTAAATGAACTAGTTGAGCTACCAATAACTACTATCAATACCAGCAATTATACAGAACATGTTAATGGCCAATAACACCGGGAGAGGTTCATCCACAACACCTACTCCATAATGAGCACAACCAAGGCTCAGTGCATCTGGGGTTTGATCACAACCCGATACTCGATCGAAGCACATGTACGGGTGGCAGCCACACCACACTCCACCATAGACTCACAAGATCCAATCATAATAACAATTCTAGTTAACCAATCATTTGACATTTTAAAATCATACATGTGTAACAACTATTAGATTAAGATGAACATATACATGGAACTAGGCAATTAACCCCAGTTACCTTAATGAAGCCAATTACTCTTCCTTTAGCAACCATAAAAATCCAAATGCACATCAAGCCTATAGCAAGCATAATTATCATCATTTCTAGCAGCAAATCAGATACCCAAAGAGTTGAACCACTAATGACTACCTAAAGGTTACTCACCTAACCACCAATGGATTTTAATTTCGGGTTCCAACTTTCCCACATCAGAAACCACCATAGTTCACTCCAATTTCTGGGTAATTTTACATGAAACCAAAGCCTATATCATAAGTCAACTATAAGGGTCTCAAACTAATAGAAAATGCATCAAAATGGGAAGAGGATATTCACTTAACAACACCCATAGCCTCAACCTCCGAAAATCCACCATGGAAGCACCAAACAACAAGTTTCAGTTTTTGGTGGAAGATAAAAATGCTCCAAATAAAAGACCAATCGAGCCAAATTGAAGAGGAAGAAGAGAGGATGAAGTTATATGAAGGTTACCTTAGTTGAATCTTACTCTAAGTAGGAGAAATGGAGCCAAAATAGTGATGGAAACCCTAGCCTCTCCTTAAGGTGCGAAAATAGGTTTTTCCCTTATGCAGAACCAAGTGTTTTACTCTTCCAAATGGGTGTGGTTGCTGAACCTTTAAGGCTTTTAATGAGAAATGGGCTGACCCATCAACCTAAGGTCCAATTAGGCTCATTTCAAGTGGTTAAGATATGGTTTAATGAATGGGCTGCAGAACATTTAGAGCTAAAAGTGGAATATGCTGACCCAAAGGCCCAATTCCTTGTAGGTTCAGATTTTTATACTTGTTGAGCCTTATTTTATGAGTTGGGCTTCAGAGTTGTAGTTAGGTCAGGCTAAATTTCTAGAGTCAATCCAATTTGGGTCTACATAATGTGTGTTGGGCCAACTATAAGGGCTTATATGAATTGGGTCGTGAGCCTCTATTTCACTAAATCAAATTGGGTCATTGCTAAGTGATCTCTCTTGGCCCAAGTCTCATGGTAAGGAGTTGGACTTACACCTAAGATCATTAAGCCTCCAAAAACCCTTATCTATGGCTTACTCAAATTAATTTTTAGGCCTAAATTAAACTTTAATCTAATAGAAATCTTAAACCCATATTAATAACTTATTTCTCTATAAATTTCCATTCATATAGTTTACGCAATTATTCCATAATAATTATTATTAATTAGTCCAAATCCATTATTATCACCTTAATTAACTTTGGGATGTTATAATGGGTAAGATAAGCTAAAAGTCTTAAGAGGAGTGAGACTTAGTCAAAAGTCTTAAAGTAAATGGGTAAGGCAAGTCTAAAAGTCCCGCGAGAGGTGGGTGAGGCTAACCGGGGTCTTGAGAGTCTACTTTGATATATTTTAGACTTTATGAAATAGAAATCATGTTCTTGACATGCATATGTAGCTCATAGATCATGCATGGCATTCCTTTGTATGAAATTCCATCCATCATGTATGGTTGAAAGTGTATTAGGCTATTGAGATTCTTTGAATCTCACTCCCTCCCCTTTACCTAACATGTCAACATGGACCAAGTCAATAAAAAGATGGAGGCCACCAAGCTTGAAAAGAAAAGATTGACAAAAGATTTATGTGTCTAGCCATTCTGTAGCACCATATATTTCTAGCTCATTTCTATCACATTTACATGCTCATATAATACATTCCATGAAGGAAGTAAGAAAATCCATTACAAATAATACATTCCTTTGGATTATGTCATATATAAAAATTTCATTATGTGTCACGTAGGCCATGTGAGCATATACAACACATTTTCATATTTAATTACATGAATACAACTTATTTGGATCATAAAATGTGAACTACATCTCAAGAATCATGAAGGGGAGCTTAAAATATACCTATTACATTTTGGCCAGATTTTTGCTCAATTCTACCACTAATTTTGGAAAATCATAACTAATTTTAAAAAAATTAAAAACATGAATTACTGGCCATTATAGAAAGTTATGGATGTCTGTTTCACACTAAAAATATGTCCAGACCATAACATCCATCATAGAGTACGTTTGACATTTGAAAAGGTCTAGAGGTCAAACTGCTTTTTGAAACTGTCACAGATTTTTGCAGCAAATTTTGAAAATGTCCAATTAATTCCAAAAAAATAAAATCCATGTAGATGATACTAATCTAGAAAGATGCAGATGTTAGTTAGAGGGAAAAAATATTTCCAAACGAGCTTGGGCAACCTAGACCTCGGAATTCAATAGAACAGTAACTCAGGTTGGGTAAAACTCCTAATATTGGATAAAATGTTCAAAAATTCATATCTCCCTTTCTAGATCTCTAAATGTGTTACTTCTAGTTGCACAAGTCATTGGAAATGTCTAGTTTCTTTGTATAAAACTTTATGGCAATTGGACATCATTTGAGTCCTGTGTGACAGATTTCATTTTCGGACCAAATGAATAGTATAGCGAACCAAAATCAAAAAAATTGTCAACTTTGAAAATTCATCAAATATTCTGTAGACCTACAAAAATTATGGTTTTTAGCTTCCCAAAAATCTCTCAATAAGCTCTAATTACATGCCAAATCGCAGAGTAAGAAGAGCTCATTTGGCTAAAAAGTGATATAGGGTTACATTATGGTCATCGTTGGCTCCATATGGGGTACCAAAGTGACTAAATGGTTTTCCCTTGGTCTTAGCACCTTTTGGGCAAGTCTAAAAGCATACTTAGGACTTGTGTGAACTACTCAAATGGGCCTAAACTTTATGCATCTCATTTTGGCTTTTTCATCCACACATATACACATTACATCAAGCTTTTCAAAATACATACCTTGGCATTATATACCCAAATTCTATTCTAGGGTTCATACATCATATCCATACATTTATACATCACATAATATCATAATTACACATGTCTAAGAAGTCATAGACCATATACATCATTGGATCACAATATATGGACACAAATATGGCCTTAAAGTGAGAAAACTCCAATACTTTGTTGTCAAACTCTTTCCCTCAAGGTGGTTGGCTTCTATTATCTTGTCCACTTAATCCATCTAGCATATTAGATCATTGGAGAGGTATGAATGAGATTCAAAGAATCCCAATAGCTTATCTCCCATTCAATCATACATAATATATGCAAAGCAAGCCTTAAAAATGCATGCATAGATATCATGGAAGTTATGAACATTCAAGAAGGAAGCTTGGCATGTGAATAAGTCATACAAGACATTCAAAAGCTCACCAAATGTTTGGATTGGCCTCACACTTTTCCTCATGAATTTTAGATTTGCCTCACCCATACTTTAAGAGATTCTTAGACTCAACCATACTCTTGGGAGCCCACTTCGCTCTTGGGAGAATTTTTACTTTGTCTCAACCAATCTCAAGGGTTCTTAGCTCATCCTCACCATGGTTAAGAGTTCTTGGCCTTTCCATACTGAGGCAAACTCAAACAAACATCATACATTCATTTGAAAACATAATATGTCATCATGAAATCATGGCATGTAAAATCATGCTAGCATACTTTTCATGGCTTAAAAATATACATGCACACATTCTAAGACAAGCTAAGCACACATCTATGCATGAGAGAAGGTGGAGAGAGCTACCTTGCACACAATCACACACTTTTTCTCATAGAATTCCCTCCTTTGCTTCGGCCACACACACACAAACTTGTGGGGATGGTTTCTCTTAGCCTAAATACAACTTATGGAATCTATTTAGGTTCATGAAACAAATTATAAGGCCATACAACTTGCTTAGATACTAGGTTATTCTATAAACCCCATTATGGTCCATAAATGCACCTAATGAAGCAACACCCCTCAAATATGTTCTAGGCCCTATTGTTTCCTTTCAAATATGATTCTTGACTCCTTTTAAGCCTTTTGGAGTCATCACATAATTAAAACAAAGGGTCTATTATCATGTTGCTTCTTTAGGTCATAATATGGAACCTAAAGCACTGACTCACTTTCCATGAGTTCTAAATTTTTTAAAAGGCCTCTCCTTATATTCATTCATCATATATGACACAAAAATGGGCTTGAAAAAGTTTAAAACTCTCCCTAGCTACTCCATCCATGCTTGGCCGAAACTATGGGGTTTTTGGCCTCCTTGGAATTCTCTTTATTTTTTTGAAGAAGGAAGCATGTGGGGAGCATCTTAGGATTCTTAGGAACTCATTTAAACTCTTAATTAGGCCTAGGAATCATCACACCAAATCAAATTTCACAAGGTGCACACAAAACCCTAGAATTTGCATCTTGAAATCTAATGGTTTTTTGATAATTCTCTTTGCATATTCTTAATCTCCACACCCTTTTTCCTTAGATTCATGCTTGGTTCTACCTAAAAATCATCTCCTCCTATGGTTTTCTCAAGTGGGGCGAAATGGTGGAGAAAGGAACTAAATATGACAACCATAGGAAGAGAAATTACCTTATTTTCTTGCTTTTTCTCACTTGAATCTTGTGTTCTTTGAACTCCTCTCTTCAAATCCAAATTTTCCCTTGAATCAGATTTATAAACTCTATTTTAATCAAAGGAAACAAAGGAGAAGGGAGGAGAGGAGGTGTGGATGAAGAAAAGCATGAAAAACTACCATGGAAACATACCTTAAACTTAGATTTTCTCTCCCTTTTCTTCTTCCCTTGGTGCACCACTCTCTTAGGGTTCTTCTTCTGATTTGGGGCAGAATAATCTGAAGCTAAATGAGGGAGAGTGTGAGGCGCCACCTACTTATAAGGGAGGAAGGATCATTTTTTCAAAAATTCCTATTTTGCCCTTTGTTCTTGGCATTTTCATTTCTCCTTCATTTTAGCTCCTTTTTTAGAACCATCTCTTCCATTATAAAATTTAGGTTCCCAATTTAGTAAAATACCTTTGGAATCACTCAAGTCGGAGCGAAAACCTTTCTAAACGAATTTGTCAAAGTTCAGGCACACTGACATTGGAAAACGTCCACCGGAAGGGATTTAATTGTCCCGGGGCTTCCTATGATTTTCAGGGCCTCTGAGAACCCTGAAAACTAAAAAATTTCATTTGAAAATCCCTCCTCTGTGAATTCCAAAATTTGTTCAAAATTACGAAAATGCCATTACGTTTCGTAAGCTTTTCGTAAGAAATTATTTCTTCATTCTAGCTCTGTTTTTCTTTTCATTTGAGCTTGTGATTCTCATTTTTAGGAGTCTAGAATGCTTCTTAAATTTTTTGGGACCTTAACTATCTCATTTCATGGGACGTCCTTTTGTATCCGGTGAATTTAGCTCATTTACGGAGAAACCGTACGTTACATTTCTTACATTTTCTTTTGTTTTCAGAGAATTGGATGTTACACATTCTGTTACCATTTGGTTGTCAAATGATATAATCTCATAATGTATATGTTGTATAGACACTTGAACATGTGTAAATATATGGATATATCATCTATGTATGAGAATTAAAAGTATATGAATGAGATGAAAGGTTTTTGATATTGACATGCATGGTTGTGTGCTTAAGAACTTGTGCATATGAGCAAAGGGGTAGTGGTTTTGTGATGTATGGATATATGGACTCCTTAGGCAATTTTAATAACCTATTTTGAAGCTTTCCCACATGCCCAAGTGGTCTTGGTTCTAAGGGAAGACCATTTGACACTTAAATGAACCATTTGGGGACCAAAGATGACCCATTTTGTAAGCTAAACCCCAACCTGACCAAATGAGTGATTTTGAGGTTAAGATTTTGTACACATATATATCTCATATAGAATTTTTTTTTGGTCTAAGAACTGCATTATTTAGAGGTCCATAAAATTTCTTATGATTTTTCAAAGTTCATATCATAAATTGATTTTGGTCTAGGTATTGTTCACATGAGTAGATTGCATTTTTAGGTCATCTGAAGGATAAACAAGGTCTAATTGTTCTAAAATTTTACATACAAAATCTAGATAGTTATACTGAGCTATAACCACTAGAAGCACCTTATTTGGAGGTCTATAGAGAAAGAAATGAATTTTTGAAGTTCTATATCTAAACTAGTGGTGCCAGCCAACCTTAGGTACTGTTTCATTATAATTCAGTCCCTAAATGAGCTTAACATGGAATGAACCTATTTTTCCCATAAATTTAACATCTATATATTTCTAGAATAGTATGTTTTGTTGGGTTTTGATTTCTCTAGAATTAGTTATGAAGTTTTGAAATTCATATTAGTAACTTGTAATAGCAAACCTAGGCAGTCGGACCTTTCATGCTTTTCTATTGTCAAACGTGGTCCAACTGGGTTTTCATGGCTTGGAATGATTTTTAACCTATAGCATACATCCAAATATTTTTGAAAAGCTATCATTTGCTTCATTTTTATTTTTCTAGAATTAATTATAATTTTTCAAAGTTGGTGGTAGAAACTTGAATTCTAGACCGAGACAAAAACTCCATTTTTTCTAATATGTGGCTCCTAACTCGAAATGTATAGACTATTTTACATTGGTTATGACTGTTTTAGATGAAATATAAGTAGGAGATGATCTTGGAGAGTCCACAGGTCCACAAAGAAAACTTTGAACAGTTAAAGTGCTATGCAACGCTATAATAATCTATGATTTCAATCCATTTTCCTTGAAACTCATGTATAAGGCATGGATGAAGCATGTATGGGGTATCATGTATGGGAAAGTAGGGCTAAAGTAATATGGTGTTACAGTCTATACCTTGCTATGGCTTGAATTCCTTCCCTACTGATTGGGCCTAGGTTTGGCCGAAATCACCCTTGTGAAGAACAACCAAGAGAAGGTAAGAAAGGCCATGAAGTTTACCTTGTTTCCTACCTTTTCTAAGGTGCTTTCACTTGCTTCTACCTTTTCCTTCAAAATTTTTCTTCCTTCTACTAAACTAGCCATGAAACATTCCTGAATAAGTCATCAAAACCATAAAAGAAGAAAGGAGAAAGAGAAGAAAAGGTTTAGTGAATGAATGAGCAAGAAAAACTAAAGAATTCTTACACTTTTCTAAGCTTCTTCTTCCTCCCTTAGTTCCCTCACTTGTGCACCTTCTAAGATAGAGCTTGAATCTATTTGGACTCGAACTAAGTCAATTGTGAGGGCTGGAGAAGAAGAGGATGTGTTTTAAGAAGCCAAACGGTCTACTTTTATAACTTTTAAAAATTGTAATAGTCCCTCTTCTTACTTCTTTCCATTTGGGCTCATTTCAATCCCTTTTTAAGAACTGTCTTTTTCATCATAAATTTTAGGTCCTCTAATTCATAAAATGCTTTGGTTTCACCCAATTTGGATTTAAACCTTCATGAATAAATCGATCAAAGTTTTGATCAACTAATATTCTAAATTGGGCACCGGAGGGGTTTTAACCATTATAAAGGTTCCTATGGCTTTTGGGACCTCTAAGAACCCTAGGAAACTCAAATTTTTTATTTAAAGATCTCTCCTTTGTATTTTCTAAAAAGTTCCCAAAATTATGAAAATGCCACTGGTTTTCGTTTGATTTTATTTAGCTACTCTGCCTTTGGTTTTTGTGCATCTTAAGCCTTATATTCTCATTTTCAATTTTCTAAATTATTGTCCTAATTTTATTTGGCATCAAAATTTCTATTTAAAGGACCTCCTTTAGTAATTCCCTTAGTTTAGGATGTTTTAGAATAAACGGGTATTACAAGTTGTAACAACTCTAACTACTAATAAGTTAATTAAGCATAATTGTGTTCTTAATGAGTGCACTTAATTTCTAATTCGGTTAATGAGTAAGCATGGATGAAAATACAAGAAAATTTGAACTTTTAAATAATCAATATTCCTCATCAAGTTGTATAACAGTATTATTCAAAACTCTCATCAACAATTTTGTCTCAACCAAAATAACTCTAAGAAGCCTAATAACTTATATATGTTGGACTAAAAGTCATTACTCATCACTACCATGGTGAAAATTAAGAATTTATAACTAAATTGAAGGTTTCAAGTTTAGACTATGGCTTAGAATAGTTGCTCTGCGACCAACTTAGCCTTTGGAATCTCTAAAAGCTAAATTCTACACTTATGTCGTGACTTGAAGAACTTGCGCCGCGACCAAATTAGCCTCCAGATGATTTTACACTGTGACCTAAAATTTTTGTGTCGTAAAGAAGTGTTTGTGCTATGACTAAAAATTTTTGCGCCATGGTCAAAATCGCTGTTGTAACATTAATAGCTCATTTTGGCCATAACTTAAGGAGATTAAGCCACGAATTAAGCCACGACTTGAAAACTTATTGCACCCAAACTCTTAAATGAGCGAACCAACAAGTTGCTACCACCTCAAGATCAATCCTAAGATCATTTTATGACTAAAAGGTAAGGGTTTTAAAGGATTTACATTCCTATAATCTCCATCCAAATACCTTACATAGCCTAAGGATTTAAAAGCTAATCACACTAACGAAAATACATATCAGATCAGCATAAGGTTCATTTATAGGATGGAATATAAGCTCAAATGGCAACTCAAACCACTCAATACACCACCTAATGTCCTTAAAACACTTGGGGCAAGATTCAATGGTCTAATTGAACATGTTCTTACCCATAACTCTTCAATGGAATCTCAAATGTAAAATATGGCTATGACACTTCCTAATGTCACACATAAGGGCTTATGACAGCAAATGGTATGTTATGGCTTCTAATGACAATCTAAAATCCTCTTTACACTACCTAAGATCATTAAACCACCTTTAGCAAGTTTCAATCGACAAATTCAGCTTGTCTACATCCCTTAACACTTAGTATAATCCATGGTTCAAAATCATTCAAAATCACCCCATAATGACTTATGACAGTAAAATCCACTATAGCAACATATGGGCGGTTAACCATTTCACCCTCCACAAGGTCAAGACAATAAAAGCACATTCCAAACCTTTGATGCCAATAACTCAAACATTAATACTACAACACTAACTATTCAAAAGTCATATATTTCCAAGGTACTCATTAATAATCATCTAAATACAATCGCAAGTATCAATTCCATGATGTCCTAGATTATAAAATCAGTCCCTATACTTGGCAATATATTGTACAATGTGGCAATTATACAACACAATAAACAATGCTAATATACCTACTATACAAACCCAATTTACATAGGGCATTCAAGCCCATATATTACTAAACTACTACGGTAGATTTCCATTAGCTTTTTCTTGCTACTAAGAGGTCTGGTCCCTAAAAATGTTAGCTTACAACCAGGGTGAAATATATAATCTTAGTAACAAGAGGCAAATTCCATATATATGTATAGACTAATCAATATAATGAATTTATACAGAGAAACATACTGAAGGCATCAACATCATCAGCAAATAAACTAGTTAGATTACTAGTGACTACTATCTCATACTAGCAATCACATATAACATGTTAATAGCTAGTAATACCGGGAAAGGCCTATTCATAGCGCCAACTTCCGATTGAGCACAACCTGGCTCAGTGTATTCATGAGTTTGATCATAACTCAATGCTAGATCGAAGCACAATACAAAAGTGGCAGCCGTACCATAACTCCACCAAAGACATGCTTATGGTCCATAATAACAACAATTCAAGTAGCCAACCAATCATTTAGCATTTCAAAATCATACATGTGCAGTAAATTTCAAATTAAAATGAGCATATACATAGAATTAAGAAATTAACCTCAGTTACCTCAATGAAGCCTAATTACTCTTCTTTTAGCTACCAAGATAATCCAAAGGCCCACCAAACCTATGACAAGTATAATTATCATTATTTGACTATTATTAACAAAATAGTTTCTTATCCATTGATCCATTTTAGCAAGAATCCATTAGAAATCACTTACTCAAGTTTCTAAAGAGTCCATTGCACCAATTTAAGGTTAAGACACTAAGAACTCATAATAGGTCACCCCCAACATCTCCATTTTCACACATGTAAAGGCCATGAACCAAAGGTCAATTCAAATGATGGAAATTTAGCATATACACCTCATAAATGAAGAGGAAATACTTACCCATACATTTAAAAGGCTAAATGGATTGGGTTAAGCCTTAACTACTAAAAACACACTATGGGCCATCTTATAACTTGAATTTTCGCATATACAATCAACCATTTACCAAAGTTAGCCTATAACATGAAATTTGAGCAACGTTACACTACAATATAAAGGTAAACCCTTACCTAATTATTCTATTAACTCTAACTCTAACTCAGAATTGAGAAAGAGATGAAAATCCATTAAACCATAAACTAATTTGACCAAATTGTAGAGGAGAATGAGAGGGATATGTTTTATATAGATTACATTAGCCAAATCTTCTACTAAAAGTGAGAAATGGTGGTCAAATGCAAAAAACCCTAGTCTCTTCTCTTCCTATGCAAAAATGGAGTTATCCCTTGTCTAAGATTGAGTTGGTTTGTAGAATAGAGGATGAAGGGCTAAGTAAGTTAGGGTTTTAGATGGGTTTAGGCCAACCCTAAAGCCCAAAATCCACTTGGGTTCAAATATGTGTTTATCGGATCATAAGTTAAAGGGTTTAGTTGATGGAATGAGAGTTAGGCTTCTAAGAAATGAGACTAGACCTTCTTACAAACTAGAAGTGGGCTTTCTTATTTGGCTCATGGCATAAATAAATTGATCATAAGACCCAACTTAAATATCCATCTCCCTTTAGTTAATTCCTGATTAAATCTATACTATAATTAATATATCTTCACCCAATAATAACCAAACATGATTATTAGCTCAAAATGTCTAAAATAAACCCATTTCTTTAGAAACCTTATTTTCCTTATTTTTCCCAAATCCCTATATTAATTCCTTAATTCACTATAATTATTCTTAATAAATTTTGTGGTGTTACATAAGCCTTTCCACACCAGAAATTTCAAGGTTTCACTCTAAATTCTGGGTTGTTTTTGTATAAAACCAAAGCCCATTATGTAAGTCAACTATTGGGCAATTATTCAGTAAAAAATACATCAAAATGAGGATAGGATACTTACCTAATAATCCCACTAGCCCTAAGCTCCAAAAATCCATAAGAAATTACCAAAAGAGCAAGTTTTAGATTTGGGTAATGGAAAAAATTTATTAAACCAAAAACTATTCAAACCAAAATGTAGAGAAAAATGAGAGGAGCAAGTTTCATATAGATTATTTTGGCCAAATCTTTCTTTAGAAGTGAGAAATGATGGCAATATATTAAAGAAACTCTAGGCCCATTTGGATGTCTGAATTTTCTCTCTTAAGCCTCTTGTGTTTTAGCAGAAAGGAGAGAAGGCTGTGATAACTACTATCAAACAGTACAAATAATTTAATTGTAAAATAAATTTGCAAATAGTGATGCAACCTAGATCATGTCCCTTGAAAATGGATTTAAATTCTATATTAAATCATTAATTCTTGTAATTAAGATCATTGAACATTTAAATTGGATGATTAATTAAACAAATTAGGCTATAAACTTTCATCCTAAAAGGTTTAATTAACCAATTGAATCCCAAGGAAACCTCAAATTAAACATTCAAGCACACATTTTCTAACATGCATTTAAGCAAAAACTTTAATTGCATATATGAAAATTTTGAGGCAAATAAAAATTTCAACACTTAAATTGATCCATTAATCATCAAAATGCTCTCCTAATTGATGACTAACCAGTTACCAATTATAAACAATACCAATCTTAATCCATTGCAAACTTAACCAAACAAGTACATGAATAAGAAGTAGTGTTAGAAAGAGAGGTAAAGAATGTAGAAATCTTAGTCCAATTCCTTGACAATGTTCATAAATTCAAGCTTCAATCAAGTCTTCATCCTAGCTAGCCACCAAATGAAAATTAACCTTCCATGAACCAAGAATTCATGATAGAAATTTTTATGTTCATCCTTGGTCCTGGAGCTTCCCAAGAGGAGAAAGAATTATATGGAATTGACGTGATGCCTCTCTTTAGCCTATTCTATACCTGAGACTCCTCTAATATATTCCCCTTAATCCACAGTCACGTGTTCTCCCTTTTCTCCCCCTCACGTGTTTCTTTTTCTCAATGCATGAATGTGTGTATTAAGGAGTGGGCCCCTTGTGCGTGTATATCCTTCTCTATCTAAGACCCCAAAACCCAAGCCTCCCTATGCGTGCATTAGTGAAATGCATCTATGTGAGATGAGAGCCTTCCCCATGAGAATGTGTGAGCCATGCATGGGATGAATGATGTTTTTATGTGTGTATCCATTCCTCTAGCCACATGAAACCTTCTGCCCTGAGGCTCCATGTCTAACTATAAAGTGTGTATGGAATGTATAAAGGAACCCATGAGTGTGGGTGAATGAAGCAAGCTAGACATGCTAGGTGGATATCACATGAACTCATGAGAATGGAGTGGGCTATGGAATGTATGCTATCCATGTGTTTATAAGTAGAATGGCATGGTTCATATGTGTGATTTAGAGAGCGGAGTCTCGTGTAAGTACTGTGTGTGTATGAGTGAGTGGAGTGACATGTAAGTGGATGGAAATGCCATGTAAAAGTGAGCTATTCTATATGAGAATAAAGCTCGTGCATATATATATATATATATTTAAGCTACTCCTTCCTTCATGTGATTCATATATCCATGTGTTGGTGCCTCCTGTTCACGTCCACTTCAGCTCCACTTTTTCCCATTTTTTATTTTCTCAAAATTCCATTAAAATTGTGGGCATTTATTCCAAACTTGGCATTACACATATGAAGTTTCCATCCTCCAATTTTTGGCCCTTTAATTCAATCTTGTAGCTTCCAAATAAATTTCCTATTTAAACTCCCATTGCCCATTAAAAATCTACAAAAAAATAATAGAAAACATTGAGTAGAAAATTTCACAAAATTATTTAGAAGAATTTATGCATTAAAAACCAATAATTTTACAAATTAATTCTTAAAATGCAAAAATGGCTAATAAAATCAAATATCATCTAATTAAATCTATTAAGCCATATTTAATCATCAAAATGTCTCAATTAAGGGAAATAAAACATATGAAAATGGCATTTATCGATTCCTCCACACTTAAGCTTTTGCACTTCTGGGCAAGA
Source organism: Erythrophleum fordii (assembly GCA_032878935.1). Taxonomy (NCBI): domain Eukaryota; kingdom Viridiplantae; phylum Streptophyta; class Magnoliopsida; order Fabales; family Fabaceae; genus Erythrophleum; species Erythrophleum fordii. Next base: position 17,285,056 of record JAVQMF010000046.1, read on the forward strand.
TCCAAAGTGAAAATAAAATGGCAAGTGGAGAACGAAAATGAAAAAGGAAAGTGCAAAAATCACAAGTTAAAAAATAATCACAACTCTTCAATACTTCAACAATTAAAGTTAACTTCATTTGCATCAAGAAAGCAAGTTCCTATGGCAATTTCATTTGAAAAGAATGAATTAAAATGCATAGGCCCTCACATAGGATAAGTGCTTACTCTTAACTTTCAAGTGGTTAGAGCAATGCGTATCACTCAAATTCTACCTATCAAAATCTCATTACTATAAGCTTGTCTATTTTCTAAGTCTCTACCACCTATGCCAAATCCAATGCATAAATCAAAAGGACTTTATTCAAGGTTGTAATGGGGTTAAAGTATAAAATAAATGGATATACAAGAACAATGAAAAACAAACAACAAATGAACACCTTAGAACCTCAAGAATAATAAAAAAAATTTATGATAGGGACAAATGTGTTCTAAGCCTTCTTTCCAACTAATATGATTAAATACAAACAAAACTCAAAGTACCTCTTTCTTTCATTCTTCTCTTTCTTTCTTTTTTTATTTTCTTTTCATATACTTTTCTTTTGCCTTTTTATATTTTTTAATATATTTTCCATTTTCTATTTTCTTTCTTCAAACTTTTTTTCTTATTATGTAAATTTCCTCAACAAAAAGCATCATTTTCTTTCTAACATTTTCTAAACTATGTACATTCTAAAGGGAATAAACTAAAAGGTCCAAAATTGATGTGGAAATGCACATCCATCCACCTATCAAGATACAATGATTTTGAAATCCTTAAGGTATCTTTAAACAAGGTGGAAATTTTTTTTTCATGGCTATAGGTTCAATCAAGAAAATAAAACAGGGTCCAAAATAGCTAAACAATGGATATAATGCATATAAAGGTTGGCTATTTGGCTAACTAGCCATAAAAAGAATGAATGCCTTATCATTTTCATGCATGCAAATGTGAATGTGATCTCAACAAAAAATCAAGACAAGATCTAGAGTGAAAATAATAATAGATGAATACACACAATAATGGACAAATAAGGCTTAAATTCTCACAAACTAATGGCTATCAAAATAATTCATTAAAGTCAAATTCATTGCCACTTCACTTAAATCAAAACAAATGACCCATCACTTATCATATCAAAATGTATCCAAGTTATAATCATCTCAACTCCGCAAAAAAAAAATCAAAATATTTTTAATTTTTTCTCAAATTTTTTTAAAGAAAACAAAATAAAGAAAGGATGAATGAAATAGTTCTCTTCCCTACACTTAAACATTCAATTGTTCTCAATACAAGCTCAAGATACAATCAAAAGATAGACAACACAATATAAAAGTGAAAAGGAAAATGTACAATTTGTAATACCCCAAAATTAATTAAGATGTTAATCATGAATTTAGGTTAATTAAGAATAATTAATATGGAATAATTGGGTAAGTTAGGTGAATGAGAATTTTAGAGAGATAAATTATTAATATGAGTTTGAGATTTAATTGAGTTAGAAACCCCATCTAAACCTAAATTAAATCAAATGGGCCATGATTAGAAACTATTGGGGGCTTAAGGATTTTAGGTGCAAACCCAACCCTTATTGTAAAGCTTGGCCCAAGAGATAGCTCCTAGTGATGGCCCAATTCAATTTAATGGATTAGAAACCTAAGACCCAACTTGCATAAGCCCTTGTAATTGGCCCAATAACCCTTGGGCAGACCCAAATCAATTGAGTCCTTTAAACTTAGTCTGGCCCAATTGAATTTCTGTAGCCCAATACATGAAAGCTGGCCTAACAAAGCTTAAATCTGAAGCCCATTTAGGGTTAGATCTTTGGAGCAGCCCATGACCCATAGAAAACCCAACTTAAACCCTAAAAACTAACCTAGTCACCCCCCATTTAGCAGAAACACAAGACACAAAAGAGAAATTCAGAGGTCCAAAGGGGAGGCTAGGGTTCTTGATATATTTTCACCATTTCCCACTTCTAGAGCAAGATTCAGCCAAGGTAATAGTTATATAAATTAATCCCCTTCTCTTTCTCTTCATTTTGGCCTAATTAGTTTTTCATTTAGAGTATTTTCACCATACCCAAAATTTGAAATGTGGTTGTTTGGGTTTTCTTGGTGAAATTTCGTAGGTTGGGGCTGAGGGTGTTATTAGGTAAGTATAAACTCTCCATTTTGATGCATTTTCTACTAGTTTAAGACCCCCATAGTAGACTTATAGTATGGGCCTTAATTTTATGCAAATTTTCTTGTGATTTGGAATGATATATTGATGTTTCTAGTTTAGGAACGTAAAATCCAAAATTTGAGGCTCTTGGTGATTGGTAGGTATCCCTTAGATAACTATTAGTAACTTAATTCTTTGAGCATTGGGTTATTGCCATAAATGATAAATGAGATAGTAATGGACTGATAAAAAATAAACATTTTTTGATATTGTGATTTTAGGAGGATTTTGGTATTGCTGTAGCTTCCCAACTTGTCTACAAGTGAGGTAACTGGGATTATATTAATTCCATGCATATATCTGCTTTAATTTCATATTTGTTGTACATGAATGATTTGAAATGCTAAATGAATTGGTTAGCTATCTGTTATGTGTGATTGGACCTTGTAAGTCCATGGTGAAGTTGTGATGTGGCTGCCACCCATGCATGTGCTTCGATCGGGCACCGAGTTATGATCAAATCCCAAATACACTGAGCCCTGGTTGTGCTCATTGGGGAGTGGGTGCCATGGACGAGCCTCTGCCATTGTTAATGGCTTTTAATATGTGCAAATATGATTGCTAGTATGGGATAGTAATTATAATAGCCTAATTGTTTCATTTACAAGTATGATTGGTATATTTTCTAATGCTTATGTGAAATCATGCATATATGTTAATTAAAATGGAATATATGATGGAATTGCCTTGGTTACCGAGATTTACATCTCACCCCGTTTTATGGGATTAAACATTTCAGGTGAAGGTTCTTCGGGTAAGGATAAGGGCAAGTAAGTGGATGAACATCCATGAGCTAAGGACTGGTGTGGGGGAGCTACACTTGGTCCGAGTGGAATAGAGTAGATGCTAATTTTGTTAACCCTTGTATAGCATCATCATGTATCTGTATTGCCAAGTGTAGGAGTTTATATTTTGATAACATAAAATGTAACCATTGAGAAATAGGCTTTATATTAGTTATTGATGGATGTATGAGCTTTGACACTATTTATGGCTTGTGAACCTATGATATGACTAACTATTTGAGTAATGGAATCATATGATATTTTGATTGTAGACTTGAACTAGTGATGCATGAAATATCCAATGAAAATATGATATAATGACCATTGTGGGAAATTTATAAATTTGCTGATATAAGACCAATGGATGAGTAGGAAAATCCACATTTAAATGTTAGATGGGTAATGATACAATGGCTGGGGTATATCAGCTAGATAAATGCTATTAGAATCTCATAACAAGTGGGAGAGTGTCCCTAGAGAGTCCCTAGATAGAGAGTGGAGAGTATGAGATCAGATTTTAGGAGTTGTAGGATCAGAAGGCATTTCACTGTGGCCAAAATATAATTAGCCATGGCCAATAGAGGCGAAGTTGCCCAGGGAGAGTACTAAAGAGCAATTCACTGTGGTGAAATTTGGAATTAGCTGTGGCAAAATGTGAGAGGCAAAACTAGAAGTCTCCCAAAAGGTAATTCGCCACAACGAACTTTTGTGAAATTAGGTTAGGCATTCTAGAGAGGAATTAGCCGCAATGAAAGGAAGAATTGGCCGCGGCCAATAGTGAGAGGCGTGCGAGGTAGGTTCTAGGAGGCTTCCTCGCTGTGGCGCAAGGGCATTTAGCCACGGCTAATGGGCCTAAACTTTCATTCTAACCAAAAAATCTTATTTTTTCATATGGTAACCCTAAGGGATGACTTGAAAACATTGGTAGAAGATTCTTGTGAATCGAAATTAATGGGTAATTGAATTAAAGGCTTATAAATGAATGTTTGTTTCCTTGATGTACATGAGTGTTTGTAATTATATGGTTAATGATTCTAATAATATTAAGGTTCAAATTTCCTTGTATTTTCTGAATATAATTAGTTGTAATATCTTGTAACTCCCAATTTATGATTATTAATCATATATTTAACCTTAATTATACTGATTAGAAGTTAGGGTCGTCACAAATCACAACAATGGCTCCATAATGTTCAAATATGGATTTTAACCATTTTGTCTTACAATTTCATGTATAACCAATTTGTCCCATCTAAGATAACATGTAGGTAAAGGTTAAATCCATAGATTTATTCATATGCTCATTTTGACTACAGAGCACATAATAGAACTCAAACTTTAAAAATTTAAAACTTGAACTATGTAACTTCGATTAAGGAAAATTAGGTGTCCTTAGAAAGATTACGATGTGAACCTTCTACTATAAAAATTTTAAGTCAAAATGAATTCATTTGATCCTTTAAAGGGCATGAAATCTAAGACCAAATTAAAATGAGCAATAATAGGCTTGATAGCTTTTTAGGGCCAACTTTAAAAATTCACCAAATATTTTATAGAACTTTAGAAATTATGATCTAAATATTCTATAGAAAGCTCTAGATGTTCTCTAAAGATTCACCAAATTTCATCCCTAAATTCAGTCATTAAGGCTATCAAGCGTAAAAGGATATTTTATCGCTCAAATGGTCAAAATTTTAGTTCCAAATAGTACCAAATGAGCTCTAAAATGCCATTTCTCATCACGAGCAAATTTTAATCTACAAATGCATCATATAACAATGATTCATCATATGAAAATTTCCTTGAATAAAAAATTCACTATCCCACATGTGAAAATGCATGTAAACCTCATAGCTATCCATATACCAAATCATATTCTATCATCCCATACATACATCCAATGGTCTTATAACTATGGTCTAATAATTTTAAACAAGTTTGCATTTCATTACATTAAAATATAAAGATACATAGGTATTAATGCAATATCATATCCTAGGCCTATTCTTTTGCATTAAATGGCTCCTCTATGCCTTTTACTTATCTTTATCCTTTCTTTGCATGTAATATGGCCATGGTTGGTGGAGATAAGGAAATGTGAGATTCAAAGAACCTAGCATCTAAACCAATATTCAAATACACATATAATTCACTCAAGCACATGGAACCAAGCATGTATGTTATGCAATCATAGCTAAAATATATACAAGAGAACAAATCCACGCTCTAGGGGTTCGATGGCTCAAACAAGAGAACCCATGCCCTCAAGAGACTTTCGGCCTAGCCTCATCAATCAAAAAGTCACCCTAATAAGAAATGCAAATAAGTGTTATGTAACTTCATATTCTACTCAAACAATCAATGAGTCACATAATTGCAAACAATGTAAACAAGTAACTAAAATACTATAGCAAACCAACCATACATATAAGAATGAAGTAAAAGCTACTTTATTAAGTGAAAATCAATCAATTCCCTTTGTATCCTTTTCTTGATTCCATGGCCTCACATACACACTCTGATGTAGCCTCACTTGCTTAGCCAAGACACATCAATTGAAGCATAAAAGAATTAATTAAGATATATTCAACATCATGTTAGTAATACATGTGTAAACTAGGTGTTTAGGTATAGTTTTAGGTCACTTTGGATGCCTTAAGGTGTAACTCCCAATATTTAATTTCTAGGCTTCAAACTCTCACCATATAGGATCTTTATAACTCTCATGGAACTCATTAAAGCCATCAAAAGTACACTTAAATATATCTAAAGCTATATATTCCCATTAAGCATCCTTAAACCCCAATTTTTCACTTATAAAAATAGAGTTTTTAAATTCATTCCAATGATTCCATTAGTATTTATATTTCATATTTAGACTACTTAGAATCAATGAAACATCTCTCTCGACACTCAAACCTTTTTCTGGACAAGACATATTATCCTTGTCCCACACCTTGGAGTTTTGTTTGCTTCTTTTGGAATTTGATGGTTTTAGGATCTCCATAATTCATTTCTAACTTAATTATAGTATTGGAAGGATTAACTAACTCTCTTAGGGTTTTGAATTTCTCAAGGCTAAAACCAAACCCTAGATGAAGCCATATGCCATTCTTTTGGTTCTTTACCATTTTGATTTGCATATTCTTATTCTTCACCCTTTAAAACCCTTGGTTTTACCAATCTTTGATCAAGCTCAAGTCTCCTTCCCTACTTTCCTCACTTAGCTAAAACCATCTATGGCTAGGGCTGCAAGAATACAACATTTTTGTAGCCTAAACCATAGCTTACTTTGATGTACTCTTAATGAGGATTATTTTGGTATAATTAGTTTCCTTAAAAGAGCTTCCTTATTGAAGAGTTTAACCACAAAACTCACCTTTTTGCGAAACCAAAATCACCATGAGGAAAAGGAAAAAGAGTAGGATAAACTTTAAAATAACATCATAATTTGGAAGGTTTATGTAATAACTAGTTTTTTAGAAATTGAACTAAAACCAACAAATTGATATAGGAACACCTTAAAGTAAAGAAAATTGAGGTTAATTGATATTACAATGTTAGTTAGAACATCTAAAATTATGGTTTAAAGTCTAAGGACAGGCTAGAACTAGAGCCAAAATGGACAAATGGGAAGATGCAAATGTTAGTGGCAAAATTGTAATTTCAGGCAATTTTTTAAAAACTCAAAGGAATGAGCTTTAAATGGGAAAGTTGAGTTTTTCAGGGTTTTTAGAGGCCTTAAACACTATATGAACCTTTAGAATGGTTAAAACTCCTCTAGTGTATTTTTTAGGTTATTAGTTGATCGAAACTTTGACTGAATGATTATGTAAGATTTTAAATCCAATTTGAGTGAAACTAAAGGCATTTTATGAATTAGAGGACCAAAATTTTATGTTGGAAAATTTGGTTCTCAAAAGGGATTTGAAATGAGCTCAAATAGAGAAATCAAAGTTTAAGGACATAGTTAGAATTTTTAAATTTGTTATAACTAGCTTCCACCTTTCTATTTAGCATGTCCCACCTCCTCCTCTTCTCTTAACTGACTTTCATTTGGCCTAAAATAGAACCAAAATAATCTTGAAGTGGTGCACCAAAGACAAGGCACAGAGGAAGAAAATAAAGCTTGAAAAGGTATATGGAAGAAAGAGTTTAGAGAAAATCTTGGAAGCCTAAGAAAGTTCATCTTGCAAGGAAGCAAACAAGGTAAGATTTCTCTTGAATAACTTGCTTTCTTGATTCTTCCCTTCCATCACCATTTTGAACAAACCTAGAGCACCATGTAGGGAGTATGATTTTAACCCAAACTTGATAGGAGATTGGGGTTTTGAAGCCCAGAAAATCATATGGAAGCAATATAATCCAAAAAAGGATATAGATAACAAGTTATGGAAATTAGGATTTTGATTGCAGCTAGGGAAATTTGAAGCTTTAAAATGATATTATAGGTTGTATAAGAGTATGACTGAGTTAAAGAAAGGTTAAGGAACTCATATATGTGTTAAATTCCCTAGGAAAGCAAGCAAAACTCCATAGGTGCCTTACCATGTGTAAGTCTCAGCTAAGGAGAGAATGAAACACCTAAGGAGAGTTTTCTTTGATTTTAAGGATAGAAATAGTCTAAATATGAATTATAGACCCTAAAAGAACCTTTAGTTTGAATTTAGAAGCCAAATTTTGAAAGTTGAAACTTCTATTATGCATAAAGAAGTAATTTAGTGTTAGGCTCTTTAATTTGAGTTTGTGAAGACTCTAATGAGTTTAAATGGAGTCATGTGACTTAGCTTGAGTGAGAAATTGGAGCCAAGATAATGAATGATATGAGTTGCTTCATTATGCTACAATATGGAGCCATATGTAAGCCTAGAACTAAAACTAGCTTGTGTAAGGCTTGTATAAGGCTAGAGATGGTTCCATTGATATCCTTGTGTGTTGTTTGATATGTCTAGGCCAATCAAATCAAACCTCTCCCAAGTGCATGTGTGAGGCTGAGAAGAGAAGTTAGAAACCAAGGAGGAACATTGTACATTCTTGAGAAAGGTAGCTCTTCATCTATTCTTGTATGCAAATCTTGGTTGTTTGATTGTCATTGATTGCTTGCATGTATGTTTGAATCATGAAACATGTCTATTACTATGGGTTTGATGCTTTGGTAACTTTATGCTTCTTGAATTACATTTGCAATGTGTAATAACTCTTGATGGGTGAGGTTATTCCAAAATTCCTTTGAATTGGGTGAAGTGAAGCCAAAAAGTCCCCAAGTAAGGATGAGACTGATAATTGCTCATTTTTATACATTTTATTCCCTCTAATTTAGGCATTTTTATGATAAATTGTAGCTCAATGGATTTTATTAGGAAATATTTGACTTTATTCGCTATTTTTGCATTTTAGGAATTAATTTGCAAAATTATTGGTTTTTAATGTATTAATTCCTTTTAATAATTTTTTGAATTTTTCCTATTGAATATTTTCTATTATTTGTATAGATTTATTTTGGATCAAGGAATTCTCTTTCAAAATTAAGGAGTTTTAACACTAGAGTGAATACTAGTCCATCTCAGATTCCCAATGTTGTCTCTATTCCCTTAATCACATTACATGTGATACATGACAATAAAAGTACTAGTGGTAGGATCAAACATTTCCTTTAACATTAGCAAGAAAATATTTTTTTTCTTAACCATAAACATGCTTATCACTTTATGATGGTTGTACATCAAACACTAGTACAACAAGGGTACCAATTATTCTCTTCTTAAGTAGATCCATATCATTAAAATCTCCTCTTTATCTTCTAAGTCAAAAGTCTACTTAGTCTAGTTTGATACCAATTTGATGGTTAAAATTCATCCAATCATATGATAAGTGACATGCCCTACGTGCCTCTAGCACCAAAGTGCTAGAAAATGAACACGTCCTATGTGTCTCTAGCACGAAGGTGCTGCAAAATCTTACCTTACACTCTTGGAGTGTATCATGCATGAAAAGTGCCTCTAACCACTACCAAAATGCATGTCAACACATGACATAAGTAAACTAAATCACATAAAATAGACAACATGTATAAGCACCACGTGTCTGCACAGCTCACCCTTATCTCACTAGGTGTTTGTCTCTTCTTCATCATAATTTCCCTCTCTTGTCTTGGTACTTTAAGGGAAAAGCTTCAAAGTTCTCAAGATTCTTTTCAAAACATCAGTTCCCTTAATCTCTTACTTTAAATTCATTATTCCCCATTCAAAAATGGATTTCACAATTCTAAGGGCTTCTTGCCTTCCTTTCTCATCATCACAAACAAAAGATAGCTTGCTTACCTCAATAGTTTGAACAAAAACATTTAAAATGTTCTTTAGCTCTTGTCGCCCTTATTCATTAAGCCCAAATATATGGTAGCTAGGATCAAGTAATAGCATTCTTTATTAACAGGGATCAAGCAAGTGGGTTAAGACCTTTGTGCCTACAAAGCCTTAGCTTTGGGGACCATTCGAAGCCTACATAATTCTAACTTATCATGGATTGTACATCACCTCAAATTTCTTTGGTCCATCATACTAATTTATTGTACACTATTTCTAAACTTCCATTGTCAATTCCCTAATCATAAGTAAGGCTTACATTTTACCCTTCCATAAGGTTTCTACAGTTAGCTAGTCATTCTACTAGATACAAATTACCATTTAAATTCTCAACATTGCCCCTAGACAGCCCATGAAAAGCTTAAAATTTTACCTAGGTAAGGAATTGCTATTGTAACACCTCAAAATTAATTAAGGTGTTAATCATGGATTTGGACTAATTAAGAATAATTATTATGGAATAATTAGGCAATCTATGTGAATGGGAATTTATAGAAAAATAAATTATTAATGGGAGTTTAAGAATCAATTGGGATAAAAGCTTTATTTAGGCCCATAATTAATTTAAGTAGATTATGGATAAAGACTAATGAAGGCCTAATGATTTTAGGTGTAGACCTAACTTCCTATTATGAGACTTGGCCTAAGAGAGACCACCTAGCAATAACCCAATTTGGTTTAATAAGATAGAGGCCTAAGACCTAATTTACATGAACTCTTATAGTTGGCCCAACATTTATTATACTGGCCCAAATTAGATTGACTCTTGGAACTTAGCTTAACCCAATCAAAATTCTGCAACTCAACTCATGAAATCTGGCCTAATAAGCATAAAATCTGAACTCATAGAGATTTGGGCCTTTGGGTTAGCCCATGACCCATTTAGGACCCAATATAAACCCTATTAAACCTTACACACCTTTAGCCCTTCCCACCATTCTGCAAAAACAAAACAAAAGAAACAAATTTGGAGGTCTCTTGGAGGTTAAGTTTCTCACCACCTTCTTGGCCCCATTTCTCCTATCTAAACTAAGATTCTGCTAATGTGAGTGTTATATGACTTGACCGCCTTCTCTTCCTTTTCAATTTGACCTAATTGGTTTTTTATTTGGAGCAATTTCACCATACCCAAAATCTAAAATGTGTTTATTTGGTATTTTCTTGGAGGATTTTCAGAGCTAGAAGCTAAGAGAGATATTGGGTAAGCATAAACTCTTCATTTTGATGTATTTTTCTATTAGTTTAAGACCCCCATAGTTGATTTATAGTATGAGTATTAATTTTGTACGAATTTGCTTAGGACTTAGAGTGATACATTGAAGTTTCTGATAGAGAAAACATCCAATCCAAATTTTACTTTTGTAGTGGCTAGGCTGAGGTAGCATTGTTGTTGGTTCTCTAGAAAATTGTCCACAAGTGAGGTAATTGGGAATTATGTTAAATTCCATGTATATTCTAATTTAATTTTATATCTGCTACACAATTTTATTTTTGAAATACTAATGAATTGGTTGGCTATTTGTTATATTATGATTAGACCTTGTGAGTCTATAGTGGAGCTATGGTGCGGTTGCCACACGTGCATGTGCTTCAATTGGACACCGGGTTATGATTAGACCCCAGATGCACTGATCTTGGTTGTGCTCATTTAGGAGTGGGTGCCATGGAAGGCCTCTCCTAGTGTTATTATCCTTTAACATGTGGAAATGTGATTGCTAGTATGGGATAGTAATCATAGATAGCCTAATTATTTCATTTGCTGATATGACTGGTATGTTTTCTGATGCTCATTTGAATTCAAGCACATTTGTTAATTAAATTAGAATATATAGATGGAACTTGCCTTTGGTTATTGAAATTTGCATCTCACCCCGTTTCATAGGCTAATTATTTCAGGTGAAGGATCTTTTAGTAAGGATAAGGGTAAGCAAGTGGATGAGCATCCTTAAGTTAAAACCATGTATGGGGAAGCCGCACTTGGATTGACCTAACTTAAGATAGATGCTAATTTTTTTTATTATTTTATATAGCATCATCATGTAATCATATTGCCAAATATAGAAGTTTTGTATTTCAATAACTTATGATGAACTTGTTAAGGAGCTAGGCCTTATACATTCTAGTATTTGATGTATGAATTTACAACATCTGATATGGAACCTTGTGGATCCAATGATTTGGTTTACTATTTGGAAATGTAATCATGTGATATATTAAATGTTGATTTAAACTAGTGATGTGTGGAAATTCTAATAGAATATATATTTGAATGATAATGTTAGTAGTTTATGAATCCTTGTTGGCATTAATCCATGAGCTTGCTGATATATGGTAGTTAGATGAGTAGGAGTGAACACCTAAGCCTTGAATTAGTAATGAAAGGTAGGTTGGATAAATCAGGTAGATTAATGCTATTAGAGCCCCAAAAATTAATGTAGAGTGGCCTTAAAGTACTACTACAAGGAGTGTTAGAGTGTTTGGGATGAAATTTTAGAACTATAGGTGCAGTAGGGGATGAACCACGACAAAGGGGTTAGTCAGAAGTGAATTTGTAACATCTTAATCTACTACTGCTATCTAGCCTCTCACTGGGCTCGGTTCTATATGGTTTCCAAAGAATCAACACCAATCCGTGGCATTTTCATGCTATAGAACGGGGTTTTATACACTCATCTTCTGCCCTGTGGGTCCTGAGAACCCATCATTCATGTTCTCTACTCACACTCCATTTATACAACCCATACATAGCATAAAATAAACCATAAGCCATGGGTATGGAGCCAAAAACCAGAAAAAAATACAATTTCTCACTTGGGCCCAAAAGTCATATTTTGGCTCTAGTTTTGGAAAATCATAACTAATTATAGAAAAATGGGAATCTAGTAAACTTTAGGTTTTTGGAAATCTCTAAGTGTTAAATTTACACTAAAAATCATTCCCAACCACAAACTCAACGTTTGGACCATGTTTGACATCGAAAATGGGAAGGAGGTCCGGCTGTCACTGTTTTTGGTGCAGCTTACTGTCATGACTTTCGAAAATTCATAACTAAATCCAAAAAAATCCAATCTGGGCACACTATACCAATTTGGAAAGCTACGGATATCTGCTAGAGAGAAAAATAAGTCCAGATCAGTTCAGTAGCTCCTACACCCCGAAAACCGATGGAACAATAACAGAGGTTGGTGGGGCTCCCTGATGCTGATATAGAACTTCAGAAGGTTCATTCTCTCTCTACAAACCTCCGTTTTAGGTAATTCTAGTTGGTATAGGTCATTGTGGTCATCTAGTTTATGTGTATAAAATTTTATGACATTTGGCTACCATTTGGTCTATGTATGACATGGATTTCATTTCTAACCTATAGGAACAGTACATGACCAAACTACCAAATTTTTCCAATTTCAACAATTCACCAAATATTCTCTTGACCTCCAAATATTACCCACTTTAGCTTCTCAAGAATCTTTCTACAAACTCTAGAGGCATGCCAAATCTCATGGCAAGAGGAGCTCATCCGGTCATACTTTGATGGAGCTCTCAAAATTACCGGTTTTGGCACCCAAGAGATCCAAAATGGGTCCAAATGGCCTCTCACGCATTCTCACTCCTCATGGATAAGTTTAAAAGCATAACAATAGTATATATAACATGTCCATATGGTCTAAATCAGCATACATTCAAATCTCACTATGCTACGGCCAAAAACACACTTTCACATATGCTCAACAAAAGGGGCAAAACCCTCATTTCCATTGATTTGGCTATCAACGTAGTTCATACATTACATATTTATACAATTACACTTGCTACAACATTTACAACTCAAAAATAGTGGGCGCATATTCATTGTGGCACCACTTTACATCAAAATAACCAAAAATAAGCTAATATCTAGCTAAGCATACTCCTAGGCTCCTTGGGGTGCACTTGCTTCTCCTTGTGCTCCACCTAGCATGTTAAGTTGGGAGGGGAAGGGGTGAGATTCAGGGAATCTCAGTAGCTCATGCACTCATTCAAGTAAACAATCAAGGCATATAACAAGTCAAAGCATGTGAATAAGCATTTAGCCATTCTCAAACATCCAATACACGTTGTACATGCTATCACAACAATGCCAAAAATGGGCTCCAGGGACATTCGGTCTAGCCTCACCCGAGTTTAGGGACTTTTGACTTGGCCTCACTCAGTTGAGATTTTTGGCCTTGTCTCACCCATTCTCAAGGGACTTTCGGCTTTACCTCATCCATCTCAAAGGACTTTCGGCACTACCTCACCCGAGAAATTCTCACAATCCATCACACAAGCATATTGTCAACAATGCATCAAAGCAATAGCATATGGCATATTCCACACAACCAGCATATACATAAACTTACAATGACTATTACATCCAAGAATGCAACATGAAAGAGTGGAAAGAGAGCTACCTTATAAGCCAAAGCCAACACTAGCTTTTCCTTTCAATTTCTCCTCTCCCTTCTTAGGTTCACACTCACACCTTGATGGAGGTGCTTCACTTAAGCCTAGGCACAATCAAAAACATAGAATTACTCTCTAGAATGTAACCTTCAGATCAAACTCTCCTAACATACTAGAACCTAGAGTTCTCTCTCTCTCTCTAGAATGCCATCAACTCTTCCTTTCTCCCAAGCTCCCATGGTAGTGGAAAATAATATTTTCAAAGAAAACAAAAAGATTCAAAGGTGTTTTCCACTTTCCCTCTTCTAACCCATGCCCAAAATCTAACCATTTTCACAAACAAAATCGTAGGAAAAGAGGGCAAAGGGAGGAGATCAGAATTTTAAGGAGAAAAAAGAGAAATTTACTTACCTTTCCCTTGCTTTCCCTCCTTCTCTTGGTCTCTCTCACTCTCCACGCCTCTTTTCTCTCCTTGGATCGAAGTCTAGGGCAGAAATGAGAGAAGGAATGAGTTTGAGCATTTAATGAAGTTAGTTTCTCGCTCTTTACTTTCTTCCGGACTGACCCTCGCTACGGCAAAAATTAACCTTTGCTATAGTGAGCTCGTGTATCTAGCTTCGCTATGGCGAGGCTTGACCTTCGCTACGGCGAGCTCGTATCAGTTCCCTTCGCTATGGCGAGATTTGACTTTTGCTATGGCGAACCCACGTTAGTTCCAGACCTCACTTTCGCTATGGCGCACGCCACGGCGAGCAACTCCCTGATTTCTGTATGGACTGCTGCCCACACTCGCTATAGCTAGAATCACCTTTGCTATTGCAAATAGGCATTCTCGCTGTAGCGAGACCATTTCTCGCTATTGCGAGAAGACTTGGAGAAATTCTGGATTTCGAATTTTCCAGCTTTCTACTTTTTTTTCCTTTTCCCTTTTCCCAGTTGTTATATTTCTACCCTTCTTAAAAGAAATTTCGTCCTTGAAATTTAAAGACTTACCTCAAGGGAATAATTCTGGATATTTCTGCCTCATCTCATCCGCCAATTCCCAGGTTGCTTCCTCAGATGTTAGACCTCTCCAGATCACTTTCACCAGAGGAATGCTCTTGCTTCTCAGCTGTTTCAACTTAGCATCCACAATTCTCTCTGATTTCACTACATAGGAAAGATCTTCCTGCAATTGCACATGCTCATATTCTATGACATATGAGGAGTCTGGTAAATACTTTTTCAATTGGGAGACATGAAAAACACTGTGGATTTGGGCTAGGTTAGGAGGTAAGGCTATTCGGTAAGCCACGGGTCCGATTTTCTCAAGGATTTTAAATGGACCAATATACCTAGGACTGAGCTTCCTTACCCTCATTGACCGACCTACTCCCGTCATTGGAGATACTCGAATAAATACATGGTCTCTAATCTCAAACTCTAACGGCCTCCTACGCTTATCAGCATAACTTTTCTGTCTACTCTGGGCCGTGAGGAGTCTCTTTCTAATCAACTCTATCTGTCGGGTGGTCTGGTCCACAATCTCAGGTCCTATCATACTCCTCTCACCTAGCTTAACCCAACACAGAGGGGATCTGCACTTTCTCCCATACAAAGCCTTATAAGGGGCCATCTGAATACTGGAATGGTAACTGTTGTTATACGCAAACTCTGCTAATGGTAAATACGCATCCCAGTTCCCCTTCATTTCTAGCACACATGCCCTCAACATATCTTCCAATGTCTGGATGGTCCTTTCAGTCTGACCATCTATCTGGGGGTGATATGCAGTACTAAACCGCAATCTGGTCTCTAAGGCATGCTGCAATGACCTCCAAAAGTTCAATGTGAACCTGGGGTCTCTATCCGAAACTATGCTATTGGGTACTTCATAAAGTCGCACTATCTCTCTGATATACAACTGGGCTAATCTATCCAGTGTATGAGTAGCCCTGATAGCTAAAAAGTGTGTAGACTTCATCAGTCTATCCATAACTACCCAAATAGCATCGTGTCCAGAGGATGTCCTGGGTAACCCCATAACAAAATCCATGGCTATACTATCCCACTTCCACTCAGGGATATCTAGAGGTTGTAACAACCCAGCCGGTTTCTGATGTTCTATCTTTACCCTTTGACACACTAGGCATCTAGCCATATACTCCGTCACATCACGTTTCATCCTTGGCCACCAAAAAATTCTTTTCACATCCTGATACATCTTGGTGGCACCTGGGTGGATAGTATACTTACTCTTATGTGCCTCTTCTAAAATGCTTTCTCTCAACTCATTCTAACTAGGCATACAGATTCTCTCTCGGTATACTATCATACCATCCTCAGACACCTTGAAATCTGAGGTTTTACCTTGGGTGATCTCATTCCTGATCCATTTCAGGAACTTATCCTCTCTCTGGGCATCTAAGATCTGGGTTCTCAAGATATTCTCAATTCAGGTTTCACTCAGATACAATCTACTCGATACCACCTGACAAGAGAGGTTTAACTCTTTGAACTTCTCTAGGAGCTCTTGCTCCCTAATCATCATATAGGCTACATGGATGGATTTTCTACTCAGGGCATCCGCCACCACATTGGCCTTGCCCAGATGATATTTCAACACATAATCATAGTCTTTCAAGAATTCCATCCATCTCCTCTGTCTCATATTGAGTTCTTTCTGATCAAACAGGTATTTCAGACTCTTGTGGTCACTATAGATCTCTATGGTAGCACCATACAGATAGTGTCTCTAAATTTTAAGAGCAAACACTACGGCAGCTAACTCCAAGTCATGTGTGGGGTAATTCTCCTCATGAGGCCTCAACTGCCTCGAGGCATATGCCACTACTCGGCCCTGCTGTATCAACACACATCTTAACCCTTTGCCCGAAGTATCACAATAAACCACAAATGGTTCACTAGGGTCAGGGATAATTAGTACAGGGGCAGTGGTCAAACAGAGTTTCAACTCCTGGAAACTCTTCTCACATCTCTCATCCCACATAAAAAGTGTATCTTTCCTAGTTAGCCTCGTCAGTGGTAAGGGCATCCGAGAAAAGTCCTAAATAAAACGTCTATAATACCCCGCCAAACCTAGGAAACTCCTGACCTCAGTGATTGTTCTAGGTCTATCCCACTGTAACACAGCCTTAACTTTATGGGGATCCACCGCAACCCCATCTCGTGAGATCACATGACCTAAGAATCGCACCTCGGTTAGCCAAAACTCACATTTACTAAGTTTGGCATACAACCTTTTCTCTCTCAAGGTGTCTAGGACTAATCTCAAATGCCTCTCGTGCTCCTCAAAAGATCAGGAGTACACTAAAACATCATCAATAAAGACCACCACAAATTGATCTAGATACGGTCTGAATATCCTGTTCATATAATCTATGAACACAGCAGGTGCATTCGTCAACCCGAATGGCATCACAAGGAACTCATAGTGCCCATATCTCATTCTGAAAGCCGTCTTAGAGACGTCTTCAGTTCTCACTCTCAACTGGTGGTACCCAGATCTAAGATCTATCTTGGAAAACACAGATGCCCTAGCCAACTGATCTAACAAATTATTAATTCTAGGGAGAGGATATTTATTCTTGATGGTAACTTTATTCAACTCTCTATAATCTATACACAAATGCAAGCTACCATCTTTCTTTTTCACAAACAACACCGGAGCACTCCAAGGTGAAACACTAGGGTGGATAAACCCTTTCTCTAACAATTCCTCTATCTGCTCTTTCAACTCAACAAGCTCGGTGGGAGCCATCCTGTAAGGAGCTTTGGACACCGGTCCAGCCCCAGGCACTATGTCTATAGGGAACTCTAATTCTCTCTCAGGGGGTAGGCCACTAAAATCAAACTCTCTAGGGAAAACCTCTGGGAATTCCCTGATAACTGGGATCTCCTCTATCCCTTCTTCTACCTCAGCCTGAATAGAGAAAAAGACTAGAAACCCTTGACATCCACACTCTAAATATCTCTCAGCCTGGGCAGTAGTTATAAAGGATAACTCTGCTCCTACCCTAGGTATGGTCCCACAAGTAGGTAAAGAAATGGTTCGGTGTTCACAATCAAGTATGGCATTATTTTCGGCCAACCAGTTCATACTAATAATCAAATCAATTTCATGAAAGGGCATACAAACCAAATCAATAGTGGTATGACAATGGTTAAATTGAATAGTGACATTTAAGCAGGTATGGGAAGTAACCACGAGGCCTCCAGTGGGTGTAATGACTGACAAGTCAAATGGCAAGACACTAACGACCAGACCCAATTTTCTCACACAATCATAAGATATAAATGAGTGACTAGCACCCGAATCAAACATAGCAACTACAGGAAAGCCATTTACTATCACCGTACCTCGAATCAAACTGGGAGATACGCTGGCTTCCTGCTGAGTAAGGGCGAACACTCGGCCCTGGGTCTATGGTCTAGGAGGAGGCGCTGTCTCCATCTGAGGACAGTGTCTAGCAATGTGCCCCGGCTTCCCACACTTGAAACATGTCACCGGAGACTGCTGGAAGGATGACTGGCCCGGAGGAGGTGGCATACCTCGCTGCGGCCTTCTATTCCATGGCCCCTTGCCTCTCTTCTTAGTACTAGGTGTCAAACCAGAGCCCTCTTCTGGTTTCGGCCTTTTCAAATCTGGAACCCTCTTCTGACTAGTCGTAGTCGCAGTAGGCATGATAACTTGCAAGTTAGTCTCAATCACCCTGCTGACCTCCACAAGAGTATTAAACTTTCTGATTCGCTGTGGAATGACTCTGTCGTTAATCAGGGGCCTCAACCCAGTCTCAAACTGCTCGCATCTCCAGGGTTCATCATCATACCTCTGGAGGTAAGAGGAATACCGAGACAACTCTATGAACTTGGCCACATACTGATCCACAGTCATCTCATCCGTCTGTCTCAAGCCCATAAACTCCATCTCTTTCTTTTTTCTCACCGAACTTGGGACATACTTCTCATAAAACTCGACCAAGAAAGTCTCCCAAGTTATCTGTATGTTCTTGGTCTTCATAAGGGATTTCGCGCTATCCCACCATCTATCAGCTTTCTTTTCTAACATGAAGGTGGCTAGCTGGGCTTTCTGCTCGGTGGTACAATCCATCACCGAGAATATTTTCTTAAGCTGCATCACCCAAGCCTCTGCCTTATCCGCATCCAATTCCCTGTCAAATGAGGGTGGATTGTTCTGCCTAAACTGCTTCAACAATTTTTGGATAGGCGTCTGGGTCTGAGGAGTAGCAGGCTCCTGGGGAGGTGCAAGTGGAATGCTAGATGGAGATGGCTGAGGTACAGGGGCATCTCTTCTGGCTTCTTCTTGCTTAGCCAGGGTGTCTTGCAAATGCATGATCATATCATGCTACTGTTAGGCAATGTATCTCTATTGTTCTAGCATCTCTTGGTGCTGGCCCATCATGGCTTCATACCGGTCAAGTCTCTCCATGATGGCCTGCAGAGGATACTCAGTCTCAACAGGAACCTCTGGCTCAGCTCTTTGAGCCCTGGGCAGTCTGCCTCTGCCTCTACCCCTGCCTCGTCTAGTCTCAACCATGTCTGAAAGAAGTAGCAATCCTCAGTTCACAATAATATCACAACACATATACATAAGGATGCTACAACTTCCATGACCATTCACACCAAACACAAGCAAATCTCATCATTCAAGAGCCTAACCTTGAGCAAAAGTGCCTGAACCATTGCTCTAATACCAAAAATGTAACACCTTAATCTACTACCGCTATCTAGCCTCTCACTGGGCTCGGTTCTATATGGTTTCCAAAGAATCAACACCAATCCGTGGCATTTTCATGCTATGGAACGGGGTTTCATACACTCATCTTCTGCCCTATGGGTCCTGAGAACCCATCATTCATGTTCTCTACTCACACTCCATTTATAAAACCCATACATAGCATAAAATAAACCATAAGCCACGAGTATGGAGCCAAAAACCAGAAAAAAATACAATTTCTCACTTGGGCCCAAAAGTTATATTTTGGCTCTAGCTTTGGAAAATCATAACTAATTATAGAAAAATGGGAATCTAGTAAACTTTAGCTTTCTAGAAATCTCTAAGTGTTAAATTTACACTAAAAATCATTCCCAACCACAAACTCAACGTTTGGACCATGTTTGACATCGAAAATGGGAAGGAGGTCCGGCTGTCACTGTTTCTAGTGCAACTTACTGTCATGACTTTCGAAACTTCATAACTAAATCTAAAAAAATCCAATCTGGGCACACTATACCAATTTGGAAAGCTAAGGATGTATACTAGAGGAAAAAAATAAATTCAGATTAGTTCAGTAGCCCCTACACCCTGAAAACTGATGGAATAGTAACGGAGGTCGGTGGGGCTCTCTGATGCTGATACAGAACTTCAGAAGGTTCATTCTCTCTCTACAAACCTCCGATTTAGGTGATTCTAGTTGTTATAGGTCACTGTGGTCATCTAGTTTATGTGTATAAAATTTTATGACATTTGGCTACCGTTTGGTCTATGTATGACATGGATTTCATTTCTGACCTATAGGAACAGTACATGACCAAACTACCAAATTTTCCCAATTTCAACAATTCACCAAATATTCTCTCGACCTCCAAATATTACCCACTTTAGCTTCTCAAGAAGCTTTCTACAAACTCTAGAGGCATGCCAAATCTCATGGCAAGAGGAGCTCATCCGGTCATACTTTGACGGAGCTCTCAAAATTACCGATTTTGGCACCCAAGAGATCCAAAATGGGTCCAAATGGCCTCTCACACATTGTCACTCCTCATGGACAAGTTTAAAACCATAACAATAGTATATATAACATGTCCATATGGTCCAAATTAGCATACATTCAAATCTCACTATGCTACGGCCAAAAACACACTTTCACATATGCTCAACAAAAGGGGCAAAACCCTCATTTCCATTGATTTGGCTATTAACATAGTTCATACATTACATATTTATACAATTACACTTGCTACAACATTTACAACTCAAAAATAGTAGGCGCATATTCATTGTGGCACCACTTTACATCAAAATAACCAAAAATAAGCTAATATCTAGCTAAGCATACTCCTAGGCTCCTTGGGGTGCACTTGCTTCTCCTTGTGCTCCACCTAGCATGTTAAGTTGGGAGGGGAAGGGGTGAGATTCAGGGAATCTCAGTAGCTCATGCACTCATTCAAGTAAACAATCAAGGCATATAACAAGGCAAAGCATGTGAATAAGCATTTAGCCATTCTCAAACATCCAACACACGTTGTACATGCTATGGAAATCACAACAATGCCAAAAATGGGCTCCAGGGACATTCGGTCTAGCCTCACCCGAGTTTAGGGACTTTTGGATGGCCTCACCCGAGTTTAGGGACTTTTGACTTGGCCTCACTCGGTTGAGATTTTTGGCCTTGTCTCACCCATTCTCAAGGGACTTTCGGCTTTACCTCACCCATCTCAAGGGACTTTCGGCATTACCTCACCCGAGCAATTCTCACAATCCATCACACAAGCATATTGTCAACAATGCATCAAAGCAATAGCATATGGCATATTCCACACAACCAACATATACATAAACTTACAATGACTATTACATCCAAGAATGCAACAAGAAAGAGTGGAAAGAGAGCTACCTTATAAGCCAAAGCCAACACTAGCTTTTCCTTTCAATTTCTCCTCTCCCTTCTTAGGTTCACACTTACACCTTGATGGAGGTGCTTCACTTGAGCCTAGGCACAATCAAGAACATAGAATTACTCTCTAGAATGTAACCTTCAGATCAAACTCTCCTAACATACCAGAACCTAGAGTTCTCTCTCTCTCTCTAGAATGCCATCAACTCTTCCTCTCTCCCAAGCCCCCATGGTAGTGGAAAACAACATTTTCAAAGAAAACAAAAAGATTCAAAGGTGTTTTGCACTTTCCCTCTTCTGACCCATGCCCAAAATCTAACCATTTTCACAAACAAAACCGTAGGAAAAGAGGGCAAAGGGAGGAGATCAGAATTCTAAGGAGAAAAGAGAGAAATTTACTTACCTTTCCCTTGCTTTCCCTCCTTCTCTTGGTCTCTCTCACTCTCCACGCCTCTTTTCTCTCCTTGGGTCGAAGTCTAGGGCAGAAATGAGAGAAGGAATGAGTTTGAGCGTTTAATGAAGTCAGTTTCTCGCTCTTTACTCTCTTCTGGACTGACCCTCGCTACGGCGAAAATTAACCTTCGCTATAGCGAGCTCATGTTATCTGGCTTCACTATGGCGAGGCTTAACCTTTGCTACGGTAAGCTCGTATCAGTTCCCTTCGCTATGGCGAGATTTGACCTTTGCTATGGCGAACCCGCATTAGTTCCAGACCTCACTTTCGCTATGGTGCATGCCACGGTGAGCAACTCCCTGGTTTCTATATGGACTGCTGCCCGCACTCGCTATAGCTAAAATCACCTTCGCTATTACGAACAGGCATTCTCGCTGTAGCGAGACCATTTCTCGCTGTTGCGAGAAGACTTGGAGAAATTCTGGATTTCGAATTTTCCAGCTTTCTACTTTCTTTTCCTTTTTCCTTTTCCTGGTTATTACAGAATTCGCCACGGCTTAAGGGAAATTTGCCGTAGTGTAAGGCAAAACTTTACCCAAGAAGGGTAACAAAACTAAATTCACTGTGGCTTAAGATGTATTTCATCGTGGCAAAATTCGAGGCATTTTAAGGTGAGTACCAGGAGGTATCTCACTGCGGCACTACATGACTTAGCTATGGCAAGGCTCGAGTCACTTGCTATGGTGCATGGGAGGCTAGTCATGACAAAGGTCTAACTAACAGAGGGTCCCTAACTTTTCTAAGTTGAAATCAATAGTAAGATGAATACAAGGTCTTAATTGTTATTTATGACCACTTGTGGATTTGATTAGTTATGTTTGTTTCGTTAATGGCCCTAACAATATCAAGGTTTAAATTTTCACACTTTTTCCCTAATTTAATTAATTGTAATATGACTTTAAGCCTTGATTTTTGGGTCATCACAGCTACTCAGTTAACTACTTCAATAGGGCAGTCAATTGGCCGACCGTATCCGGTCAACTTGTTTAGTAAATAGAGGTCAACTAGTCATAAATACTATTAGTAGCTCTGTTCATTATCCTCATCAGTTACTTGTTCTCATTCATTCAGTCAACTGGTGCCTCACAGCGAGTGACTAGTGCATCTACCTTGTAGCCAGTTAGCAATAAGCCTCAACCGGTTGACTATCTAGATTAAAACCAATAACCCAGTTTCAAAAAAAGAAAGGTAAAATTCTACTCTTTTCTTTGGCATTAATGACCCCAAGTCTCAAAATTAGTGCTACTGAAGCAAGATGAAATAGAATCACATTGTACTATACTATTCTTATGGATGCACTTGTTAAGATGGGAGATCTTTCAAATAAAATTCAAGAAATATTATTTTTAACAGTTACTATAAGCCTCATATCATTATTCCTCCATATTTCCTTTCCAAAGGTAAAGAACAATAAAAGCATGTTCACATAATCAACTACTCCTTTAAGCTAATACTAGGCCAAATATGCATCATGATTGCTAAGTTTCTAATCATAAAATCTAAATTAACATGGTTTTCCTAAACCATTGCTTTGATACCAAATATAATAACCCTAATTCCTAATTACTATGATTAAGATTAATCGTATGATTAATAATTGTAAATCAAGGTCTAAAGTCATTACAATTAATTAAAATAGGAAAAAAGTGGGAAAATCTGAACCTTGATATTATTAGGGTTATTAGCCAAACTATCATAACTAATTGAGTCCACAAGTGATCCTAATTATCAATTAAGATCTTTGATTCATTTTACTATTGATTTCAACTCACAAAAACCTCTCATGAGTGTTCCCAAGTCATTACATAGCATTAACACAGGAAAATTCAAGGTTTCTATGTCAAAATAAGAGTTTGAGGAAACTTCGCCATGACTTGGACTTATCCTGCCATAGTTAAATTGGTTATTGGAACCTAAAAACCAAGTTTGGGAACTTGTGCCACTACTTGGTATGCCCGAGCTGTGGCGTAAGTGGCTAGTGGAACTCAAAATAAAAAATACAAACCTTGCATAATGGCTTAGGCCTTTCACACAGCAGTGAAGGTACTCTCAGGAACCTACTATTTAGACTTTCATGATTCTCTCTGTAGCAAGCCTATGTGGCACCGCAGTGAGAGAGCCTCCTAGAACTCTCCAAGTTTGCCTCTCGACGCTCGTTGTGGCAAGCATGCACTATGGTGAGTTTGCTCTTTGTTACCTTCCTGGGTGAAATTTTGGTATTGTGCCATAGTGATCCCAGCTTCTAGAAGAGCTTTGGCCATGACTGAGGGAGTTTTATCTATGGCTCAGCCCTATTCTACACCTAGACTCTCATTTTCTTGCTCCCCAATCAATTCCCACTAATTCTAGATGAATTCTAGGATCTTAATGGCTAACATACATAGTTTTCTAGATCTCCCAACTTCCAAATATCATGATTCACTAATCCTTTGTCACACCATACTTTATTAGACCCCATATTCCCATATTCAAGATAGCTTTCATGTGCAAGTGAAAAAAATCACAAAAAGGAATGAAATAATGCCATTTAATTGCATTACGTTGGGGTTAAAAATTCAAATTTTGATCCGTGGACCTTGGAACATTCTCTAATTATTTTCCATCTATACAAATCATGAACATCCTAAAAATTTGCATAAACCATGGACCAAGAGCTAAAAACCAAAAATATTCACGTTTTGCCTCGATTTATAATTTCAATTTTCTGCTAGCAACTTTGGAAAATCATAACTAAATATAGAAAAATCAAAATCAAGAAAAATATAGCTTTTTAGAAAGATTTGGATGTTAAATTTACACTAAAAATAATTCCAAGCCATAACAATCTCATATGGTCCATGTTTAGCAATAGAAAAAGCACAAAGGTTGGACTATCCAAAATTACTGATACAACTTATTAATATAAAATTTGAAAATGCATAAGTAATTCCACAAAACTCTAATCTATGAAAACTATACCAATTTAGAAAACTACAGGTGTTAACTAAAGAAAAAAAAATCCAAATCAATCCAAGAGCATTCAGACCTAAAAATTGATGGAATAGTGCTGGGGGTCTGACTATGGGCCTAGAACATAATAGAAACTTCAAAAATTTATATCTCCATCTTTAGACATCCAAATGGGGTGCTTCTAGTTGGTATAGGTCACTGGGAAAGTCTAGTTTCTCCCTATAAAATTTCACAGTAAATTAGACATCATTTGCCCTATAAAATGACATAGATCCATTTTTAGACCATATGAACAGTACCAGGGCCAAAACTAGAAAAGTTGCCAACTTCAAAAATTCACCAAAAATATTATACACTTTAGCTTATCAAAAAGCTATTGACAAGATCTACATGCATGCCAAATTTTAGATTAAGAATATCTCATTTGGACAGATTGTGCCATAGCTCACCATTATAGTCAATTTTGCTTTTTATAAGGCACTAACTTGGTCCAAATGGCTTTCCCGTATAGTTGGCACCTCTTGAGCAAGTTTAAAAGCATGAATACAACTTGTAGAAACTACCCAAGTGATCCCAAATCTCATACAACTCATGTTCATCATTCCACATCCAGGAATGCAATAATACTTACATGTTATCAAGTGTCAAGTTTTCTCATTTACATTGATTTTGCGCTACATATAGTCCATACATCATTCATGTAATGAACATAATTTCTGTAAAATGATGAAATAGGCTGTATAAAAGCAAGTCCTCCGAAATGAGCTAGATATTGTCCCAAAAAATTTGGGTTGAGTCTTAGACTCCTAAAAATGATAATCCTAGGCTCAAATGGAAAGAAAAATAGAGTTAGAATAGTGAAATAATTTGTGACGAAAATTGACGAAACGTAATACCATTTTCATAAATAAGTGTAACTTTTGGAAAAACACAAAGAAGGGATTTTTAAATGGGAAATTTGAGTTGTTTAAGGTTCTCAGAGGCCTCAAAAACTCAGGGAAGCCCTAGGACTGGTAAAGCCCCTTCGGTGTATGTTTTCTAATGGCAGTGAGCCCGAATTTTGACAGATTCATTTGGAAAGGTTTTATCTCCAATTGGAGTGATTCCAAAGGCATTTTATTAAATTGGAAACCTAAATTTTATGATGGACAAGATGGTTCTAAAAAAAGAGCTAAAATGAAGCCAAAACAAAATTGCCATTAGAAAAGGATGAAATTGGAATTTTTGAAAAAGTGTGTTTCTAGAAGCTTCCACACACTTCTCCCTTCTTCTCCCACCTTTTTAAGCATGACTTCCTCTACCTAAAATATAGAAAAATAGCAGCTCTTTGAGGCACACCAAGAGAGGAAGAAAAGGGGGAAGAAAAAGGCAAGATAGGTAAATTCATGGAATCTTATGCTTTTTTCTCTTCCAATCTTGCTCCCCTCCTTCTTAGCTCTCTTTCTATGGTTTTCTTGAGATGATTGGTGGTATTTTGGACCAAAACCAAGGGCAAATTTTTGAAAATTGAGAAGAGGACTCAAGCCAAGAAAGAAGCACCAAAAGGGAGCTAGAAATCTAAGGTATTTTCTTGTTCTTGTTGCTTCTTCCCCTTGCTCCTTGGTTGTGTGTGTTTTAGCCCTAAATAGAACCATATAGGGGAAGGATTTTTTTTCCAAAACAAGTGAGGAACTAGGGTTCTACACCATAAGGAAAAGGAATATGGCAAGAAATTCTAAGAAAAACTAATAGAAATCAAGTTGGGAAAGTGTGGTGTTTTCTAGGGTTTTGTAAAATATGATTTTGTATGAGTAATTTCTTGGCTATTTAAATGTTTCCTTGAGCTCCTAAGACACTTAGAAACCTTGCCAAGTGACTCTCCTATCAAGAAAAAATCAAGAAGCTTGTAAACCTCCATTATGGTGCTTGCTTCGGCCTAGACTAGTTCTATAGGTTAGGGAATATTTTAATTTGTTTTAGCCTTGTTTTGGGACTTTATATAATATTAGAAAATGGGAGAAACCATTGGAAAAAATTTAGGAGCCATGGATTGGAAGATGGAACAATGGTGTCTATAATAGTGCCTTATGAAGTAACTTGGTCTTCCAATTGTGCAAGTGAATGTGTGAGAGCTCCAAGGACCTTAAATAAGTCCAAGAAGTCTAAAAGTCACAATAGCATAAAGCCTAGAACTTGAAATGTGAGAGTTGCTTCAATAGGCTAATTATAGAACCATTATGCCACTTGTATGATTAAGTATACTTTTAAGAGTAACTTTGATGTCTTGGCTTGCTTCAAGTGTGTAATTATGTGTTGTTCATGGTGTCTAGGCCAAGAGAACATCCACCCACCTAAGTGTTCTTGTGAAGCCGAGAAAGGAAGGGAGTAAGGCAAAGGAAGCTTGCATTCATTGAAAGGTAGCTCTCCACCTCATTCTCCTTGTATTCTTGTGTGCATATGTATGTAATTGTGTGTTTGTGTATGCTCTTGTGACTTGAGAATATGCCACTTGATGCCTTGACATTACATTAGTACCAATGTGTTTCCTTGAATGGCTTTGGTTGTGGAAATAGCTCATAAGGGTGAGGTGATGCCAAAAGTCCTTTAATGAAGGTGAGAAGATGCCAAAAGTCTTAAGGCATAGGTGAGACAAGGCCAAAACTCTCTTAGAAAGGTAAGGCCAAGTCAAAAGTCCCTAGGCCAAGAGTGAGGCAAATCCAAAAGTCCTAGAAATGGGGTCAGACAAAACCAAAAGTCCCTAGAGCATGGTCTTGGCTTGAATGTGAATAAGTGGCATGGAAATTGTGACTTTGCATACTTTATGGTTACCAAACCTTCCATACATATGCTTTGATGTGTATATGTCTTGAATGTGTGTGTGAATGGGTGTGTGAGCTATTGAGATTCAAATATATCACTCCCCTTCCCTCCATTATCTTGAAATGCCTAGGTGATGTCCAAGAAGCAAGGAAGGCAAGTCAAGAGCATTAAAAAGTTATACTTTGTCCATTATGTAGCTTGTTATGTATTTAAATACCAAATTTTCTTTGTACATATCATTTTTGAGATGTAAGCTCATGGACAAATGTAATATGATGTATGACTCTTATATAGACCATATGTGGCATGAAATTCATGGAAATGAGAATTTTGGCTTCTTGATGGCTTGATGTATTAGTACATTAATGGGAGTGGAATGGCCAAATTAAGATGCATGAGGTTGGGGATCACTTGGGTAGCTCATGCAATCATATTCATGCTTTTAAACCTGCCCCATAAGTGCCAAACTCAAAGGAAGGCCATTTGGACCAAAGTGGTACCTTATGAGAGGCAAAATTGGCCATTTTGGTGAGCTATGTCACTTTTTGTCCAAATGAGCTCTTCTTGGTTTGAAATCTGGCATGCATCTAGAGCTTGTTGATAATCAAATACTCTCTTGTTGACCAGCCCACATGCATCATTCACATACATTCAATCTCATCCATGCACACTCCCATCTTCCTTACTTCAACCACATGCACACACGTCCTATTCATCATTATACACATGCATGGCTCCACTTGAAGCTACCACTAGAACACACACACGTGAGCAGAACCATGGGTCAGCCATTCTTGATGCACCTATGTCACTTTCATCTATAGAGCTATCCATATTGAACCATGCTCCATGTTGTAGCAACACAAACACAAACCTTCCACGTAACACACTTGCACAACACTTACAAATAAGCCATAGGTTTGGAAGGTTGGAATAAATAAATAAAAAAGAAGTTATATGAGGAGCAATGGGTTTTGATGAAGAAGCAAGCTCCAGCTTCCTTATTCTCACATGGAAGACACACACATAAGCTCACACAAGCTCCCACACACTCATATATGCAGCCATGTGGAATGTTTTCATTATGGGAAGATGAGATGAGAAAAGCACACATACCATCACATAGAGGCAACATGAAAAAAGAAAAGCTACATGAGAAGCATAAATAGAACATGAAGTCAAACGCTGATTGAGACATAAAAAAACACTCATGTGGGAAGAAATAAATGAAGGGCTACTAAACACACACATGCATAAATGAAGGAAGAAGCCATTGGCAGAAGCTACATGAGGAGCTTGAGTTGAATGAAGCAAGAAGCATGCAGCTACAAGTTTTGGTGCTTTGAGAGAACAACACATAAAGGAGCACATGGGGAGAAGGAACAAATAACCACAAGTAGTAGCAGAAGCAGCATTAGTGGAATAAACCACTGGTTTAAGAATGAAGAAGAAGCACAAAATAGATGAGGAAGCACAAGCTGTTGTGGAAAGAAGGAGCTATGAGTTTAACTCATAAACATGTGAGGTCAATACGTGATGAGGGAGACCAATGTGAATAATAATGCGATGAAAAGGCAAACTAAGAGTCAAAACGTGTGAATAATAATAAAAACTAAGCCCTCCTATGACTTCTTGAGTGGGGCAAAACATAGGAAGAAGGGAAGTAAGGGGTAGCAACCATGGAAGAAGAAATTACCTTGTTTTTTCTTATTTTCTCACTTGAATCTTCTCTTCTTCGAGCTCCTCTCTTCAAATCTGATTTTTTCATTTAATTTCTCCCTTAAAACAGATTTATAAACTTCATTATAATCATAGAAAACAAAAGAGAATAGAAAAGAAGAGGTTTGGAAAGAAGAACGCATGAAAAACTACCAAAATTCTATACCTTCAAGCCTTGATTTCTTCTTGTAACACCATAAATTCTAGTTCATTTTATCACATATACATGCTTTACATCACCCCATTCATGAGAGTGTAAGGAAAAAGGAGGTAAAATAATACATTTTTTTCGCATTGCGTCGTATATAAAAATTTCATTCGGTGTCACGTGGACCGTGTGAGTTCACACTATATATTCTCATATATAATTACATCAATACAACCTTTTTGCATCATAAAATCATGCCCAAAACTCATGGAAATCAAAGGAGCGCTCAAATTACTTAAGTGCATTTTCGGCCAGATTTGCCCCTTTTTCTGACCAAACTTTGAAAAATCATAACTAATTATAGAAAAACAAAAAATAGGAATTATTGGTCATTCTAGAAAGATAAAGATGTCTACTTCAGATTAAAAATATGTACACACCATAAAATCTATCACAGAGGATGGTTGACATACAAAATGGTCCAGAGGTCAAACTACATTCTGGAACTGTCACAAAATTCTGTAGAAAATGTTGAAAATGTCCAATTAATTCCACCAAAATTCAATCCATAAAAATGATATCAATCTAGAAAGCTGTTGATGTTAACTAGAGGGAAAAAATATTTCCAAACCAGCTCAGGTAACCAAGACCTCAGAATTTAATAGAACAGTAACTCAGGTTAGGCAAAATCCCTAATACTAGATAGAATGTTTAAAAATTTATATCTCCCTCTCTAGACCTCCAAATGAGGTTCTTCTAGTTGGCACGAGTCACTGTGAATTCCTAGTTTTGTGGTATAAAATTTCATGGCAATTGGACATCATTTGAGCCATGTGTAATAGAATTCATTTTCGGACCAAATGAATAGTGTAGCAGACCAAAACCAAAAAAATTGCCAACTTTGGAAAATTATCAAATATTCTGTAGACCTTTAAAAATTATGATCTTTAACTTTCCAAAAAGCTCTTAATGAGACCTAATCACATGCCAAATCTCAGACCAAGAATAACTCTTTTGGCTAAAAAGTGACATAGGATTCCATTATGATCATTTTTAGCTCCATATGGGATACCAAAATTACCAAATGGATTTCCTTTGGTTTTGGCACCTTTTGGCAAGTCTAAAAGCACATTTAGGACTTGTGTGAGCTGCCCAAATGGTCCCAAACCTCATGCATCTCATTTTGGCCTTTCCATGCACACATATACACATTTCCATAAACTTATTCATGAAGCTATCTTTGCCATATATGCTTAATTCACATTCCATCACTCACATAACAAATACTTTCATTTCTACATTATATAATATCATAATTACATATGTCTCAAGGGTCATAAGCCATTTACAACACTCATATACATCATTATGGTTTTAAAAAGGTAAATACTAAACATATGGATGCCAATCTTCTTCCTTCAATGTTGTTGGCTCCCATTAGCATATCCACTTGGTCCACCTAGCATGTGAGATCATTGGAGAGGAGGAAATGAGATTCAAAGAATCCCAATAGCTTATCTCCCATTCAATCATACATAATATGTGCAAAGCAAGCCTTAAAAATGCATGCATGGATAAAATGGAAGTCATGAACATTTAAGAAGCAAGCTTGGCATATGAACACATCATACAAGACATCTAAGAGCTCACCAAGTGTTTGGATTGGCTTCACACTTTTCCTCATGAATTTTAGACTTCCCTCACCCATTCTTTAAGAGCTTTAGACTCAACCATACTCTTGGGAGCCTACTTTACTTTTGGGAGACTCTCTTTGCTTTGTCTCAACCAATCTTAAGGGTTCTTGGTTCATCCTCACCATGGTCAAGAGTTCTTGGCTTCTCTACACTCAAGCAAACTCAACAAACATCATATATTCATTTGAAAACATAACATGACATCATGAAATTATGACATATAAAATCATACTGACATACTTTTCATGGCTTGAAAATACACATATACACATTCTAAGACAAGCTAAACATACATCCATGCATGAGAGAAGGTGGAGAAAGCTACCTTGCACATAATTATACACTTTTTCCTTGGATTTCAAGCCTCCTCTTTTAGCCACACACACAAAAGCTTGTGGAGATGGTTTCTCTTGGCCTAGATACAATTTATGGCGGACAATTAGGTTCATGAAATAATCTCTAAGGCCAAACAACTTGCTTAAATACTAGATTACTTTATAACCCCCATTATGGTCCATACTTGCACATAATGAAGCAACACACCTCAAATAATTTCTAGATTCCATTCTTTCCTTTCAAATATGATTCTTGAATCCATCTAAACCTCTTGGAGTCATCAGACAATTAAAACAAAGAGCCTAACCTCATGTTGCTTCTTTAGGTCATAATATGGAACCTAATGCACTAAATCACTTTCTATGAGTTCTAAATTTTTTCCAAGGCCTCCCCTCATTTTCATTCATCAAATATGACTTAAGAATGGCCTTAGAAAAATTTTAAACTCCCCTTAGCTAGGAGAACTTGTTTTGGCCGAGACATAAGGGGTTTTTGGGCTCCTTGGAGATTTCTTTATTTTCTTGAAGGAGAAAGCTTATGGGGAGCATATTAAAAGTCTTAAGAACTCATTTAAACTCTTAATTAGAACTAGGAAGTATCACACAAAATCAAAATTTGGAAGGTGCACACAAAACCCTAGAATTTGCATCTTGAAATCTAATGGTTATTTTGTTGTTTTCTTTGCATATTCTTGTTCTTCTCCATCAAATACATAAGATTCATGCTTGATTGGGCTTAAAAATCAGATCCTCCTATAGCTCCTAGGTTTAGGTGAAATGGAGAAGAAGGGTGATGGAAGATATCAACCATAGGATGCAATTTTACCTAGTTTCTTTGCTTGATTTGGCTTGAATCTTGCTTTCTCTAAGTTTCTCTCTTCAAATCCGAAATTTCCCTTGAATTTCTCCCTTGAATCAGATTTGTAAACTTCAATTTAAGCAAAGGAAATCAAGGAGAATGAAGGAGAGGTGGTGTGGATGGAGAAAAGCATTAAAAACAACCATAAAAACATACCTTTAGCTTGGAATTTCTTCTCCTTCTCTTCTTCTCTTAGTGCGCCTAAAACCCTAGCTCTCTCTTCTAAAATTATGCAAAATTTTTCTGATTCCAAATGGGGAGGAAAGTGGGGCGCCACCTATATATAGGTAGGGAAAATTGACTTTTTCAAAAATTCCAATTTTGCCCTTTGTACTTTGCATTTTCGTTTCTCCTTCGTTTTAGCTCCTTTTTAAGAACCGTCTTTTCTATTATAAAATTTAGGTTCCCAATTAAATAAAATGCCTTTGGAATCACTCAAATTGGAGCTAAAACCTTTCCGAATGAATCCGTCAAAGTTCAATCACACTGACGTTGGAAAACGTCCACCGGAGGGGGTTTAATTGTCCCGGGGCTTCCCATGGTTTTCAGGGCCTCTAAGAACCTTAGAGAACTCAAAATTTTCATTTAAAAGCCCTCCTGTGTGAATTCCAAAAATTGCTCAAAATTACGAAAATATCATTACGTTTCGTAGGTTTTCTGTCAAAATTTGTTTCTTTATTCTAACTCCATTTTTCCTTCCATCTAAGGCTAAAATTCTCATTTTTAGGAGTCTAGAATATTATTCAAATTTTTTGGGACCTTAACTAATTCATTTAAGGTGACTTGCTTTGAAAACGTGCCCGTTTCTATCGTTTAATGAAAACCAGACATTACACTTCTCCTCTTCTTCTTTCCTTGGTGCGCCACTCTCCTAGGGTTTCTTCTCTAGTTTGGGGCAGAAATATATGAGGCTATATGAGTGGGAGAGTAGGGCGCCCTATATATATAGGTGGAGGAAAAATGACTTTTCAAAAATTTTCATTTTGCCCTTCGTTCATGGTATTTTTGTTTCTACTTCATTTTAGCTTCTTTTCTAGAACTTTATTTTTCATTATAAATTTTAGGTTCCAAATTTAGTAAAATGCCTTTGGAATCACTTAAATCAAAGCTAAAACCTTCTCGAATGAATCCATCAAAGTTCTGGTGTATTGACATTGGAAAATGTTCATCGAAAGGGCTTTAGCTGTCCCAAGGTTGCCCATGGTTTTTAGTGCCCTTGAGAACTCTGGAGAATTGAAAATTTTCATTTAAAAAGCCTTCCTATGTGAATTCCAAAATTTTCTCAAAATGACAAAAATGCCTTTACATTTCATCAACTTTTCGTCACAATTTGTTTCTTCATTC
This sequence comes from Erythrophleum fordii, assembly GCA_032878935.1. Lineage (NCBI taxonomy): Eukaryota > Viridiplantae > Streptophyta > Magnoliopsida > Fabales > Fabaceae > Erythrophleum > Erythrophleum fordii. Next base: position 17,318,807 of record JAVQMF010000046.1, read on the forward strand.
TAGCTTTGTTTTTCTTTCCATATGAACCTGGGATTCTCATTTTTAGTCTAGAATGCTTCCTAAATTTTTTGGGACCTTAACTAAGTCATTTTAGGGGAATTGCTTTTGTATTCGGTAAATTTCATTCATTTAAGGAGAAACCATATGTTATGTTTTTCGCATTTTCTTTCATTTTTGGAGAACCAGATATTACATTTCTCCCCTTTAAATAAATTTTGTCCTCAAAATTTGGGGTATACTTTTCTCTTACTCTTACATACTGGCTAAGTGATCCTTTCTTTCCCTTCTTCTTGGCTTTATACGCTTCTCTCAGCAATTTTATTCGTTTGAGTTTTCTTTCAGCTAGGGAATCTTCATTACTAACTCTTAATGAGGGCTCTATTATTATAGAGTATTAGCTAGTTTTCCTTATAAGGGAAAGAAATTATGACTCTGGAGGCCTATCTTGGGAGAGCTTACTAATCACATCAAGTTAGTTTTAACTCATTTGTAGGGGTTAACATTCTTTCCAGTGGACTCATTTACATATCTCAGGAGGTAATTTATTTCATATCAAATATCCCGTATTCTCTTCCAATAGCTTCTTATTAAGTCTTATCTTTTTTTCTAATCATTACAGCCATTAGAGGTTTTTGACTATCTGTTCACTTATTTACATGTACCATCCACTGTTCATTTTTGTGTTCTTTCTTATCAGCTCATCTCATAATTACAATTCACATTTCTTTCTATCATAGGCCTCACATGTCAATTACTTAGTAGGATTACAACTCTTTTAAGGAGTTTCTACTTTTAATGATCCTAACTTTTCTATTTACTAATACATCCATCTTTATAGGCCAGGACTTTTCCTCACTTTCTTTGCTCACTTTCAGTGGCATTTTATAGTCTCTCATTGTGACAATGATAGGCCTAACATATGTGTCCCATACTAGCATCAAAAAGCCACTACCACTAACTACTGCTAAATTTTGGTGGGATGCTAGCTATTATCACAGTTTTGATCATTGGAGATATACTGTACCACTTACTTCATGTAAAAACTGCACCTGACTCCTTTTCAAATGCATAGGATAGCATGTAGGGATCTCTCTATCCCTCAGTTAGGGCTAATATCTGTTGGGTAATGGTTCATCTGGCTCTAACTTTGGAAAGCTAATTTCTTGCTTTCCTTATCCCATACACTATGCTCATCTCTCGAGGTCTAGTCAGTGGTCTAACTATCTAAGTAAAGCCTTCATATCTTTGTGGCAACGATCTACCAGACTTAAAAGATCTCTAGTCTCTGAGACAAGAACTAACTGAAACTGTACTGGTCTTTGAGACTAATTACTTTGTAAAAACTATTGCAAGTCATCATCTCACCAAAGAACTATCATGCTATGACTAGGGCTTTCTATAACTTTGTGGGATCTATTATGACCCCTAGGTCTACTATGACCTCTCAGAGCCCTACTAAGGTCTATTGTGACCCACTGTGCTATGCTAGGATCTACTGCGATTGATAAGCATGAATTTTATATGTTTTGATTCTCCTAACTTAAGCATTTTAATAATGAATTATGGCTTTAAGACTTTAATTAGATAAGATTTTATTTTAGTAGCCATTTCTATATTTTAGAAATTAATTTGCAAAATTGTGAAATTTTAATGCATAAATCTTTTTAATTGAATTTTATGAATATTTATATTTTATCCTTTCCATTCTTTTGTTGCAGATTTTTAATAAAAATTGGAGCTTGAATGGGAAAGTGAATTGAAGGAGAAATGGAGCTTCAAGTATGTATTTCTTAGAAAATAAAATTTAAAAATAAGAGAATAAAGAGGAGAGCAACAGGCTGGGCAACAGAGGCATAAAAGAAGACTGCATGAGGAAGCACAAGCTGGATAAGGAAGAGTGTGGGTTCTGGTCTATAGAGAGAAGAAGCTTGCTTGAGTTGAATGGGCAAAAAAAGAAACTACATAAAGCACTAGCAGAAACACATGGATATGAAAGTGAAAGAGAGGAAGAGAAATGAAGAAGCTTAGAAGCAAACGCGAAGAAGGAAGAGAAGGTGAAGCCATGCTCTGGAATGAAGAAGAAAATATGAATGAATGTAGCAACTTAGACGGGCATGAAGAGAAGTAGCCAGATTCGAAATGCAAGCTACGTGATGAGTAAAAGAGAAAGAAGTACTCTGAAGCCCACGTAAAAATGAAGAGGCATGCAGTAGCCACGTAGAGTTGACATGAAGAGTGTAAGGCTGTAGAAAACGTGAAGGAAGGAGAGAAGAATGAGCTGCATGGAGTAGAACGTGGATTGCTACAAGCAACTACAAAGCATGAGCTGGGCATGTGATCACTTAAATAAAGAAGCATATGATTCAGGAGGCTCAGGTAAGGCAACATCCCGCAGTAAAGAAAAGAAGAATCAACATGGAATGGTAGTAGCTTATAAACTTGAGCAAAACGTGGACTGGGTTTAAGAGAAGAAACATACACGAAGCTTGGGTAGAATGAAAGAAGCAACACGTGGACTATTATAAAAGGAAATAACATAGGGGCCCACACTTATTCATGCAAAGGAGAAAATAAGCTACTGGCAATTGGAATGGGGGGCTGAGCATGTGAAATTATTAAAATTCATGTGAGAAGGGCATTAAGATACATTCAGGCAAAGGCTAAAACACATCACCTTATTGTTCATTCCATTCCATTCACACCTTCATTTCACTCCTTCGTCCAGCAGCCACACTCCACGCCACTTCCTCTATTCTCCATCTCCATCTCACCATCATGATGAAGCTCTAATCCTCCATCTATGACTAGCAAGGAAGAAGGCTCTTGGAGAAGCTTGAATCCATGGGGAAGAACTCAGAATTTTGGCTAAGGATTTCTATTTTCCTACACTTTTTCTCTTTCATATATTGTCTTGGTTAAGTTGTATTTGATAGAGAATTTGCATAATTATAATTAGTGGCTGGTTAGACACTAATTAGGAAGCCTTTTTGTTGATTAATTGGATGGATTAAATACTGAATTTTTCAATTTCTTACAATTATCCATGTATGCAGTCAAGGTGTTTGATGAAATGCATGTGAGAGATTATGTGCTTGATTGTTTGATTTAAGGATTCCTTAGTGTTTAGTTGGTTAATTCAACATCTTAGGGTGATGATTCAGTGGCTAATTAATCAGTTAATCAATCAATTTGATTGTTTAAAGATCTTAATCACAAGAATTAGCAATTTAATGGGAGTTAAGGTCTCAATTAACATCAAATTGCTTGTCTCTTGGATCTTGAATGGTAATTCAAGATCATTTGCTAAGGAACACAATTAGGACTCTTAGACTAAAATTAATCATAATTGGATTAGGATAAAGATAGTGGATACCAAGGGACAAATCCAAAGCTAGTCACAAGACCATCATTCACCCATAATTCATCTAACTAGGTAGAATTTAGGAACTTTATTTTAAATTTATTTTACTTAGTTTAATTAGATCAAAACCCCCCTTAGTTTAGAAATTTTTAGAGTCTTTTAACACTTAGAAAACCCAATTAAACATTGAACTCTATTTCTGAGGGAGATGACCTAGGTTGTGCCACTAGCTATATATTTAGTTCAACCTAGTTTTATTTTGAAGGTTGCGCAATAAGCCCGTTAGCGATCTATCTCTAGGAGATGTCAAAGTGTAAGATTACTATATCTAACAGTAAAACACATGCTCACTACGTCCAGTGACCATTGCTCATACTAGTTGAGGCTAAACTCAGAAGTATATCGTGCTCTTCATGCGAAGTGGGTTCTATGTTATCTAATTCTCTAGGATCCTGTCATACTGATACTTAGGAGCATCTTAGTTTTCATTCTTCACTCACCATGGGATCCTCATATTTCCACTTCAGCACCTTTTCACTTAGGCTTTCTTTTCTTACTTTATTGACTTGCTTACTTTATGTGTACTCATTCTAACCTTCCCCTCATATCTTATAGTTTCTAACTATGCTCACATTTTGCTTTTAAGTGCCTTGGCACTAGGGTATCTCGCATACTGAGTGTGGCTAACATCTCTGGCAGGAGAAAGGCTATGCGCTGGTCCCTATTCATTTCATTTACATATACTATAAGGGACTCAGGCTATGCAGACTAAACTCATGCTATTTGAATCTGAATATTCTTTACTATCCTTTATTAGGGATTCCTTTCTATATGCTTTTCTCATTATTTTGATATTATTGGAATCCCTTTACCTTTCTTTTCTGACTTATCTCATCATTTCCCTAGTTAGAATACCTTTCGATTACCAAGACACTGTGATGATTGATGTCATTGTTTGCTATGCACTTAAGTTACATTACCAATGGGTCGGCCAAACCTAATATCATGTAACCATTATTGCAAGCAAACCATAACATCAAACACTAATACATAAGCACCTCATGGCTGAGCTCAAAGCCATTATCACATGTATATTACAAGTTTTCCAATAATCTAAAGTATTGCTCTCGTACTTTTTCCTTATTTGCCCTATTCACTAGAATGCTTAGGGAAAATAGGACTTTTCCTCTACTTTATCCCGAGATCACTTTATATTGCCCAACTATTTTTACTTCGAGCACATCATGCTAGAAAGGCATCTATGCCAAGGATACGTATGCTTTCTCAGGTACTCAAGCACATCAGCTCGATATCTATTTTCAATCTACTATATCCTTAGCTTGAACACCATCATGTATTCTCTCTCTATTTACCTTTCTTATCCTTTTACTTTGATAAAAGGGTGCTCTACTACTGGCTGTCTCTATTGCCAGTTTGTATTTCTTTACACTCAAGAGCACCTACACTTTTCTTGGGTTCCTCTACTTGTTCACTTTCTATAACATCAAGGGGGTCTACTTTCTTATACTCTTGCTCTGTTTCTAACTAGATCGTCCCTTGGTAGGGAAATTCTATTTCATGAAATCCCAGGAATCATATTTTGTGGTGCTCTTGGCTTACATTCTTTTCTACATAATGTAAAACTCACCTTCTTAGATGGTTTCTAGCTCCCTCGAGCTTCTTTGAAGGTACTAAGGCACTAATTTTGTAAAATCATAACTAATTCTTAAAAAAATTGAAATCATATATTCTTGGCCATTCTAGAAGGCTGCACATGTCTATGTTATGCTAAAAATGTGTCTAGACCATGAAACACCACACAAAAGACGTTTGACATTCAAAAAAGTCTAGTTGTCAAACTGGCTATTGGTATTATCACAACTTTCTGCTATAAACTTAAAAAATGTCCAATTAATTTCACAAAAATCTAATCTATGCAAATGATACCAATATGGAAAGCTACAGATGTTAGCTAGAGGAAAAAAATAACTCTAGGCCAGTTCGGGCAAGTCTAGGCATCGAAAACCAATCAAACAATACCTGAGGTCGGTCTAAATGCTTGATACTGAGTATAATCTTTAAAAACTCATATCTCCCTCTCTAGACATCCAAATGGGGTGCTTCTAGTTGGCACAAGTCATTGGGAGTGTCTAGTTTCTTTGTATAAAATTTCATGGCAATTGGACATTTATTGGCCCCTAGGTGATGGAAATCATTTTTAGACTAGTATGAATAGTAACATAACCAAAATCAGAATTTTTCCTAACTTTGAAAATTCATCAAATATTCCATAGACCTCTAAAAATTCTATACTTTAGCTTGCTGAAAATCTCTCAACAAACTCTAATTGCATGCCAAATTTCAGATCAGGAAAAGTTCATTCGGACAAGAAGTGATATAGGTTTCCAATATGGTCAATTTATGCTTCATATAGGATACCAAAGTGCCCAAATGAATCCTCTTGGTGTTTGGCACCTCTTGGGCAAGTTTAAAAGCATGATTATGACTTGTATGAGCTGCCTAATTGGACCCAAACCTCATGCATCTGAATTTGGCCATTCCACTTCCATTTATACACATTTGCCCAAAGCCATTCAAGAAGCTAGTTTGCCATAACATACTCAATTTGCATTCTAATTATCACATAGCATAATCTCTCACTTATACATAACATATTAATATAATTACATATGCTCAAGAGGTCATAGGTCTTATACAATAATAGATTACATTAATTGTCATTCATAAAGCCTTAAAGTAGCCAAATCCATGCACTTTAATATCAAGCTCTCATCTCTCATGTGGTTGGCTCCCATTTCCTTACTTTCTTGGTCCACCTATCATGTTAAAATATTGGAGAGGAGGGAATGAGATTCAAAGAATCCCAATAGCTCATCTCCCTTTCAATCACACATAAAAGATGCAAAACCAATCTTAAAAATGCATGCATGGGCATATTTCATAGCTTAATTATTCAAGAAGCAATCTTAGCATTTGAAAAAGTCACACATAGCATACATAGGCTTGTCAAATATGTGGATTAGCCTCACCCATTCACTTGTAGATTTTGAACTTGCCTCACCCATTCTTTAAGAGGTTCTTGGACTTAGCCTTACTCTTGGGAGTCAACCTCACTTTTAGGAGACTCTTCACTTTATCTCAACCAAACTTTAAGGGTTCTTGACTCATCCTCACCATGGTTAAGGGTTCTTGGGTTCACCACACTCAAGCAAACCTAAGCAAGCATCATAAACATCATTTGAAAATATAATGGATCATCATGGTACCATGGCATATGAAATCATGTTAAAATACTTTTCATGGCTTAAAACATACATACACATATTCAAAGACAAGCTAAGTAAACTTTCATGCATGGGCGAAGGAGGAGTGAGCTACCTTGAAAGCAAGCACACACATTTTCTCTTGAAATTCCTCTCCCTTCTTCGGCCTCACATACACAAAGGTGTGGGAATGATTTCTCTTGGCCTAAACACAATTTATGGAAGCCAATTAGGTTCATAGAATTAATTCTAAGGCCACACCACTTGCTTAGACATTAACTTGACCTATAAACCTTTTTATGGTTCTAAGAATGCACCTAATGAAGCAACACCCATCAAATAAATTATAGACTCTATTCTTTCTCTTCATACAGGATTCTTGACTCCTTTTAAGCCTTTTGAAGTCATTACACAACTAAAATAAAGAGCCTAACTACATATTGCTTCTTTAGATCATGTTATGGAACATATAAGGCCAACTCCCTTTCTATGGTTTCTAAATTTCTCCCAAGGCCTCCCCTCATCTTTACTCATCATATATGACTCAAAAATGGGCTTAAAAAATTTAAAACTCTCCCTAGGTACACAAACCCCCTTAGGCCGAGACAATGAAGGATTTTGGCCTTCATGGACTTTGGTTTATTTTCTTGATGGAGGAAGCACATGGGGAGACTTCTAGGGATCTTAGAAGCTCATTTAAACTCTCATTTAAACATAGAAATCAAGATATCAAATCAGATTTTACAAGGAACATATGAAACCCTAGACCTTGCATCTTGAATTTTCATGGTTATTTGTAATTTTTTTTTTTTTTTTGCATATTCTTAATCTTCACACCCTTTTTCATAAGAATCAACCTTGGTTCTACCTGAAAACCAAGCTCTCCTAGGACTTCTTGAGTGGGGCAAAACATAGGAAGAAGGGAAGCAACCATGGAAGAAGAAATTACCTTATTTTTCCTTGTTTTCTTACTTGAATCTTGTCTTCTTTGGGCTTCTCTTAATTTCTCCCTTAAAATAGATTTATAAACTTCATTATAATCATAGGAAACAAAAGAAAATGGAGCAGAAAAGGTTTGGAAAGGAGAAAGCATGAAAAACTACCAAAATTCCATACCTTTAAGCCTTGATTTCTCCTCCTCTTCTTCCTCCCTTGGTGCACCATTCTCCTAGGGTTTCTTCTTTATTTTGGGGCAGAAAAATATGAGGCTATGTGAGTGGAAGAGTGGGGCACCCTATATATATAGGTAGAGGAAAAATGACTTTTCAAAAATTTCTATTTTGCCCTTCATTCTTGGCATTTTCATTTTTACTTCATTTTAGCTCCTTTTTTAGAACCATCTTTTCCACTATAAATTTTAGGTTCCCAATTTAGTAAAATTCTTTTGGAATCACTCAAATCGGAGCTAAAACCTTTTCGAATGAATCTGTCAAAGTTTAGGTGCATTAACGCTAGAAAATGTCCATCGAAGGGGCTTTAGCTATCCCGGGGCTTCCCATGGTTTTCAGTGCCCCTGAGAACCTTGGAGAACTCAAAAATTTCATTTTAAAAAGCCTTCCTATGTAAATTCTAAAATTTGCTCAAAAGGATGAAAATGCCCGTACGTTTCGTTAACTTTTCGTCACAATTTGTTTCCTCATTCTAGCTCTATTTTTCTTTCCCTTTGAGCCTGGGATTCTTATTTTTAGGAGTCTAAAATGCTTTCCAAATTTTTTGGGATCTTAACTAAGTCATTTCAGAGGACTTACTTTTATATTCGATGAATTTTGTTTGTTTGTGGAGAAACTGTACGTTACATTTCTCGTATTTTTTCTCATTTTCGGAGAACCAGATCCACTAGGTATATATATTTTCCAACCTATTTTTATTTTAGAGGTTGTGCGATAAACCTTTCACCCATGGTCTAAAACCCTAGTCCCATTCTTGTTTTTAGATAAAAAATCTTCCCCCATATGGTTCTGGTTTAGGCTGAAAATTGCACAAAGAAGGAACAAAAAGAAGAAGCAAGTTACTAAGACATCTACCTTAGATTCAAGCTTATTTTCAAGAGCCTTTCTAATTGGTTTTCTTCTCTTCAAGAATTTCAAACCATCCCCCTTTGTTCTAGACTTAAAATAGAACCAAACAATTTAATAAAACCATGAAAAGAAAACTTGGAGGGAGAGGAACAAAGTTAGAAGAGGAAGAAGTATGAAAATCCTTGAATTTGCCTACCTTTTTTAGCTTTTTCTTCCTCCTCTTGTGTGCCCAAATTTTTTCTCTTCTTTTCTATTTTTGGATAGAACCAAGTCAACCTAAATGAGAGGGGAGAAGTGGCGTGAATGATATAGAAGGTTCAAAAAGCTACTTTTCTAAAAAATTTCATTTTTGCAATTTTGTTGTGGCATTTTTGTTTTAACTTCATTTTAGCTCCTTTTTTAGAACCATCTTTTTCATCATAAAATTTAGATTCTCAATTTAATAAAATGCCTTTGGAATTACTCAATTTGGAGCTAAAACCTTTTAGAATGAATCCTTCAAAATTTGGGTTCATCATTGATGTAAAATGTACACCAGAGGGGCTTTAACTATCCCAGGTCTACCCATGATTTTCAGGGCCTCTGAGAACCTTGGGAAACTCAAATTTTTCATTTAAAAGCCCTCCTATGAGTTTTTCCAAAATTTGTGTGTAATTACAAAAATGCCACCATGTTTCATCAATTTTGTAACAATTTTACTTCACTGTCCTAGCTTTATTTTTCTTTTGGTCTAAGCCTGGAATTATTATTTTTAGGAGCCTAGGACACTACCTAATTATTTTAGGACATTATCTAGTTCATTTTCAGGGGACTTGTTTTTATACAACTCATTTCGTCATTTTATAGAATTTATCGTTCATTACATCCTTATTGTCTAGAGATCAAGGATTGAATTAGAGTAATCAAAACTTAATTTTGTATCAGTCAATTCCCTTCCTATGACAACAAAAGTGTTTCAATCACAATGTACATAGGGCTAAATCTTAACAGTTATAAAAATATCAAGTCATTCAAAAAGTATTTATCAGATACAATCCCAATGTTTAATCCCATGATAATTATGTTACATAGCCAGTCCCTATACTTGGCAATTCATGATGCAATATGGCAAATATATAAAAATTAGTATTCTCATTACACAAACCCGATCTAACAAGATTTCCAAACCTATGTGCTATGAAACCATACAATATGCTTCTATTAATTTCTCCTTGTCACTAAGAGGTTCGATCACTAAAAATGTTAGCCCACAACTAGGGTGAGATTTACAATCTTAGTAACGAGAGGCAAATTCCATATATATGTATAGATTAATCAACATAATGCAATTATATAGAAAAACATACAAAATGCATCAATATCATCAGCAAATGAATTAATTAGACTACCAGTGACTACTATCCTATACTAGCAATCACATATAACATGTTAAAGGCTATTAACACTGGTAGAAGCCCATCTATGGCACCAATTCTCCATTCAAGGTTTTAATCACAACCTAGTGCTTGATCAAAGCACGATGCACTGGTGACAACTGTACCACAACTTTACCAGCGACTCATTCAGGGTCCAAACACAACAATTTAGATAGTCAACTATTCGTTTAGCAATCAAAATCATACATGTACAACAAGTATCAGATTAAAATGAGCATATACATGGAATTGGGAAATTAGCCTCGGTTACCTTAATGAAGCTAATTACTCTTCCTCTAGCTACTATTATGGCCCAAATGCACACTAAGCCTAAGATAAGCATAGTTATCATCATGTCTAGCCACAAATTAGATACCCAAAGAGTTGAACTACCAATGACTACTTAGAGGTTACATACCTAACCACTAGTGAATTCCAATTTCAGGTTCTAGTTTCCTCACACCAGAAACTATAATAGTTTACTCTAATTTTTGGGTAATTTCACATAAAACCAAAGCCTATATCATAAGTCAACTACCAAGTTCTCCATCCAATCGAAAATACATCAAAATGGGGAGAGGATACTTATCCAATAACCTCTAAAGATTTGCCATGAAAGTACCCAAAAAAAAATTCAATATTAGCTTCAAGGTGATACTCTAAACAAAAATTAATCAGTTCAAATTGAAGAGAAAGAGAAGGCTCAGTTCTATATAGGTTACCTTGGCTAAATATTGTTCTGGAAGGGAGAAATAGAGTCAAAGTGTTGATGAAAACACTAGCCTCTCCTTAAGGTGCGAAAATGAGTTTTTCCTTTATAGAACTAAGTATTTTGCTCTCAATAAACTAGTGTGGCAGCTAGTCCCTTGGGGTTTTAGGTTAGCAATGGGTTAGCCCATCAGTCCAAGATCTAACTGAGCTTATTCCTAGTTGTTAGGCCAATATTTAACGGGTTGGGCTATAGAACACTTAAGGTTGGGATGGAATATGCTTACCCCAGGCCCAAAATCTACTTGGGTTTAAATGTGAACTTATAGGGCCAATTAATTTGATGAGCTTGTGGAGGTCTTAGGCTGACTTAAGAGTCCATGTTTCAGTTGGGCCCATTTTCTAAGTTTTAGGCTTCTAATAATTAGGTTAGGGCAATGGTAAGTAGGTTCCTTTAGGGATAAGCCTTTTAAGATGAGATTGGGTCATATTAAGATGAAGTTAGGCTTTCATAAGAATAAGACTAGGCTTCTAATAATGTTCTTGGCACACATAAATCAATCATGGGCCCAAATCATACTTCAATCCATAATCATTCTTTTGCTTCCTTCAAAATTATCTAATTAATAATTATTATGTTAAAATACTTAAATTTGCTATTTTCCTTAAGACTCTTATCTCCTCATAAATTTTCCTTAAATCCTTTTTAAAAATTTCATAATCCCCAAAATAATCATTGTTAATTATTTTCATGGTGTTACAATTCTTCATATTTTAGGATGGAACTATGTATAAAAATATGAGAATATAGATGTAGAATAAGTTATGGCAATGTATAAGCATTATGACGATGATTGACTATGTAAATGCTAATGGGGATATGTGTATACTTACTTGTCAAGGGGTCAAATTTTGATCCACCTATTTTAGAAAGATATTGAATGGTTAGATAAGCTATTTAGGGTGGAAGAAATGTTCTCAAAGTGGAAGAAATCCAATTGGACACCAAATGGTCTAAATTGGTACCTAAAATGGTCTTACAACTTGCATAAACAGCTCCTATGTCAAAAGTGGCCTAAGATTTGGCATGCATTTAGACCCCTCCTAGAACTTTTTTCAAGCCAAGAACCAAAATTTTTAGAGCTATATAAAATATTTTTCAAATTTCTAAAATTGGACAAAAAATTCATTTAGGTCTTGGTATTATTCACACATAATGGGTTTGATGTTTTGCATTTTTTATGGGACAACTGAAGTCCAATGCTCATGAAATTTTATAGAAATATAGTTGACATTATGAGCTTTATATGGTCACCAAGTTTAGATAAAAAGGAGTTGTATAAAGGAAGTTATGGATTTTTGAAATTAAGGGTCAAATTATGTCTGAGTACTATAGCAGCTGCTAATATGCCATGCCTTTTGTGGGCCAAATGAGCTCCAATGCTTAAAATTTTTACAGCAAGTAAACCTTATCTCAATCTTTCTATGGCCATTGAGAGCACATAATTTGGAGTTGTGTAACTTCAATTTCAAGATTTAGGTATGCTACATGCCTCTAATTCTGACTTGTGTGTACTGTTCCTTTGCATTTGACTAGGCAAATGAACTCAATTTTGCTTGACATTTTTACATTATATATTTCACAACTAAGCTTTCTATAGACACCTAATTTGCATGATTTGGAGTAGTATAACCCAAGTTATGAATTTTCAAAATTAGTGTAAATTTTTACCCAAAGCTATCATTTTGGGTGCTATTAGGATTTTGTGTGTTCCAAGAGTTATGCACCATAAATTAAGTATGAATAAACTTTTTTATGACAAAAATGAGTTAAGAAAAGGAAAGAGTCAAGTTTGGACCCTTATAGCTCAAAATGTCTTGTAAACAGCTCAATTTTATGCTCTGTTTGGTTGGTGAAGGGAATGTAAAATGTAGGTAGGTGGGATAAGAAATGACTATTTTACCCCAACTTTTAAAAAAAGTGATTTGATAGATAGAATAATAAGTATAAGGGCATAATAGACATTACACAAACTATGTAAAGGGAATATGATCGTGATGCGATTGATGACTCCTAATATTTTGTATTACTTACAGTCAATTTGATTGAATTTAGGAGTCATCCATTAAAGTTTTAGTAGGATTTATTCACCATTTTTAAGTAATTTATGGAATTAAAAGTGAAAGAGAGAAATGAAGTTAATTGTAATTATTTATGATTAAGTAGATGTTGCATTAAAGGAAAATATTTCTTGTTTTAGAATTATTATCTATATGGATTTAGAAGCCATTATATTGTTCTTAAGCTACAGGCAAAGATGCAATCGCATTATCTGAAGATGCAGTCGCAAAAATTGGCATCAAAGCTCTGCATTTTGATTAATGAGGATAGAAAAAGCGAGATGTAGGTAGGTTTTTGGGGGTCTGTGATAGAGAAGGCTTCTGAGCATTCCAGGAGGCGATTTTTGGAGGTTTTATGGTTCTTTGAGCTTATAGGAGTGAAGGAAGAAGAAGAATCAAATGAAGAGCTCAAATTTCTACATATCTCTCATTCTTTTGTTTGCTTTCTCTTCCTTTCTTCATCTTCTCTATGTATTTGATTGGGATTCAATGTTAGATTTAGCTATGTATAGCCAAAATTCTCTTTACCAAGAGCACTATCAACTTGATGTGAACCAGATCTTTGTTATTCTTGTTGATTATAATGATTGGAGCTTTTATGTATCCTTCTCTGGGCTTAATGCTTAGTTAGGGATTAGCCTCCTTTTGGATTTGATTTGGGTAATTAGAATTTACCTTGAAAAAGAAGTTCTAATTGGACTTAAGAGTTGGATAAATTAAGCTTAGATTTATCTTATTTGTGATTGGGATAGAAATATACCTAATTGCCTTAATTGGTTTGTAGAGAGTTATAGTATTTAATGCACTCTAACCTAATTCTAAGGATACTTAGATTTTAGGGAAGAGTAGGGCTATAATTACATCGATGAATGGTTATAGCTTATGAATCTCTTAGCCCACAAGGTGATAAATAATTGCAATTGAACAAGTAATTAAGTTCTAGTAAGCATAAAGGGAATAGTGACTCTAGATAACTTCAAAACCTTGGATTTTTGTCTAAATTTTCTTTGCCAACCAAGCTTTCTTTAAATTATTTTGTTTTAAAATTAGTTCTAAGTTCATGACTTGCTTAAATGGTTGCTTAACATGGATGAAAGTAGATTGTGTATTGCCTAATTGCATTTAAGTCATTCTTCGTGGGAACAATACTCATACTTATCACTGAACTACTTAATCCGACCCGTACACTTGTGGCAATACATATACTTTTTCATGCTCAGCGGTGAACCAAACAGAGCCTTAGTGTTAAAGAACTTATGTATGGATGTCAACTTTAATATTATCTCTATATATTGCATAGACAAGCTAGTAAAACTAGGCATGACACTAGACTCCTTAAATTAAATTTGTGATGACTCTAATGATTTCTATTAGGGTCATATGACTTATATTAAATGAGATTTTGGAGCCAAGAAATGAAATTATAAGAATTGCTTCTTAAGGGATAAAAGTAGCTATAAGCATAACTAGAATCTTAAATTATATATGTAAGGCTAGAATGAGTACGAGTATGGTTCTCTTGATTGTTTTGTACTCTATTTGATGTGTCTAGGCTAAACAAGGGGGAACATATCCAAGGATGGCTATAGGGCCATAGAATCAAGAGAAGAAATCAAGGAAGAATTTGTTAGAAATTGTGTGATAAGGTAGCTCTTCATCTATTCTTGTATATGTACGATGATTACTTGAGTGTCTTTGATTGCTTGCCCATATTGGTTGCTAATTATACATGTTAATGAATAGTTAATTATTATATTCAATTGCATAGCACTTTATTTGCATTTGAAAGTGGTTTGGCTCTTGAATGGATGAGGTTATGCCAAAAGTCCCTAAAAATGGGTGAGGTGAGGCAAAAAATCCCTTAATATGGGTGAGACAAAGCCAAAAGTCTCATTGTAAGTGAGACTAAGTCAAAAGTCTCTAAAGAGGGTGAGGATAAATTAAAAGTCCCTAATTATTGGGTGAGTCTAAACCAAAAGTTCCTAGAGCTTTTCTTTGAAATTTACAGAGCTATGGGATCCCTAAGCATGGAAATGAATGATACTTGTTTGTGTGACATGCATACTTGCTTTCTTTGAACTTGAGTATACCATATATGTATGCTTGAATGATGAATGAGTTATTGGAATTCTCTGAATCTCATTCCTTCCTATATTTTTCCTAACCATGCTTAAGTGGTTCTTAAGGAGGTGTAGATATTGAGCAAAGAGCATGAGAAGTTCTACTTTGATACTAGTGTGATTTTTTATGTATATTCTTACACATGTAATTATGTATACATATATTATGAGATGTAACCATTCCCACACACTCCAAAGTAGGAGGCTATGATATACAAACTATATTTGGATCTAAATACATGATATTGCATTATTTATCCCTTTATGTTCCATGTTATGCATGTGCATATTGCAAGTGGGAATGTGCTTTTGAGATATATGACTTTTAAGACATGTTGGGTTAGTTACACATGTTGTGTTTGACATTTAAATTGTGCTCAAGTAGAGCTTTGGCAGAAAATGACTTAAGATGGACCATTTGAAACTAAAAATGGCATTCCTTGAGTCATATTTTACACCTAAACCAAAAATAGACCAAATGAATGAATTTTTAAATGAAATTTGGTAGATATTTAAACCTTATTTATAGATTTCTACAAAGCTAAAGAACACAATTTTATGAATTTCCAAAGTTGACTAAAAGTTGTAAAAAATCCTCTGCATTCTTTATATGGTTCAGGTGGCTATTTTTGCGTATTTGAGGGGCCAATGAACTCCAATGCTCATGATAATTTACAAGCACATAGTTGGTATTATAAGCTTTCCATAGCCACTAAGTTTATGTAAATCAAAGCTATGTAACCAAAGATATGTATTTCTAAAATTTTGGTTCTAATTTATGTTTGGTTAGTTTAGCAATTACTGTTTCATTAGAATTTAGTAGCCCAAATGAACTTATTTTCACTTGAAATTTTATGGTATGTAGTTCACATCCTAAGTTTTTCATAGATTCCTAATTTGCATAAAATAAAGTAGTATAGACAAAGATATGAATTTGTGAAGTTTAATTTAGATTATGGTAAAAAAGGACTAAAATGGCTACAGGGCTCCCTTGTGCAAATAGAGCTTGATTTATGTTTAACAAGGTTTTGAATTAAGTAGAGAGAAATCTAAAACCTTGTTAATAGGATCCGTTATCTTACAACAAGGTATTTTTTAACTGAGAAACTTAGGAAAGCTAAGATCCTATCAACTCGACCAATACCTTATCAACAAGGTTTTTTGTCATAGTAAGTTATAACACATAATATACGATGGTCATGATAATAGGGACGTTTGTTAATCCAAATGGCATGACTAGGAACTCATAATAGCTATACCAAGTCCTAAAAGTGATTCTAGGTATGTGCTTTGAGCTCTAAGTTAATGGTACCTAGACTAAAATCAATCTTTGTAAAGATCGATGTGTCTACTAGTTGGTTAAGCAAGTCATTAATCCTAGGCAATGGATATTTATTCTTAATAGTTACTTAGTTCAACTACCTATAATCAATGCAAAGCCTAGGACTACCATCATTTTTGTTGACAAACAATACTGGTGCTCCCCATGGTGACATACTCAGCCTAATGAATCTCTTTTCAAGTAATTCTACTCTTTAACTCTTCAACTCAACAAGTTTAGTAGGTGCCATTCTATATGGGGCTTTAGAGATTGGACTTGTACCAAGAACTAAATCAATGGAAAATTCTAGCTCTCTTTCTAGGGGTAGACCACCAATCTCTTTAGGAAAAACCTTTGGGAACTCCCTAATCATGAGTATATCCTCCAACCCATCCTTAACCTCGACATACAATGAAAAGAACACAAAAAACCCATAGCAACTGTGCTTAAGGTACCTTTTGACTTGAGCAGTAGACATACAAGCAAGCTTAGTCATAGGACAAGATTCAAGTATAATAGCAGATAAGGAAATAGTTTTATGATTGTAATCAAGTATCATATTATTAGCTAATAACCATTTTGTAATATCCGGTTATATGAAAACGAGAGAAAACATAAAAAACGTAACATATGGTTTCTCCATAAATGAACGAAATTCAGCGGATACAAAAGCAAGTCCCTTGAAATGACTTAGTTAAGGTCCCAAAAAATTTGGAAAGCATTCTAGACTCCAAAAAATGAGAATCCCAGGCTCAAACAGAAAGAAAAACATAATTAGGATAGTGAAACAATTTGTGACCAAAATTGACAAAACATAATGGCATTTTTTGTAAATAAGTGGAACTTTTGGAAAAACACGTAGGAGGAATTTTTAAATGGAAAATTTGAGTGGCCTAAGGTTCTCAAAGGCCCCAAAACTATGGGAAGCCCCAGGACCGATAAAACCCCTTCGATGTACATTTTCTAACATCGATAAGTTCGAACTTTGATGAATTCATTTCGTAAGATTTTAGCTCCAAATTGAGTGATTCCAAAGATATTTTCTTAAATTAGGAACGTAAATTTTATAATGGAAAAGATGGTTCTCAAGAAGGAGCTAAAACGAAGCCAAAACAAAATTGCCATTATAGAAGAACAAAATTAAAATTTTTGAAAAATTGTGTTTTTAGAAGTTCCCACACACTTCTCCCTTTTTCTCCCACCTTCTTGAGCATGACTTCCTCTACCCAAATTACAGAAAAATAGCAGCTCCTTGAGGATCACCAAAAGAGGAAGAAAAAGGTAAGAAAGGTATGTAATTTCTTGGTTTTTTCATGCTTTCTCTTTAGCAAACCTCTTCTTCTCCATTTCCCTTTCTTTCCTATGTTTTATTGGATCTATTTTGAGGGAAGAATAGAGGGAAAAATTCGAATTTGAAGAGAAGAGGCTAAAGAAAGTGAGAAACAAGCAAGAAAAGCCATGGAAATAAGGTAAAATCTTCATCCTATGGTAGCTACTCCTTCCCCCTCCTTCTCCCTATTTCGCCCTATATATGTAGCTGCAAGAGGGCTTAAATTTTGGATAGAACCAAGGGTTAATTCTATGAATTTAAAGGAGGAGAGTAAGAATATGCAAAGAAATACAAGTAAAAGCCATTGATTTTCAAGATAGCAAACCTAGGGTTTCATGAGCTCCCTTGAAAATCTGATTTGATGCAATTGTTCCTAGGCCTAAATGAATGTTTGGATGAGCTCTTGAGATCTCTAGAAGGCTCCTCATATGCATCTTCCATCAAAAGAATGAAGCAAACTCACTTGGTGTTCATATAATGCATATTTTTGGTCTAGGCTAGATGAAGCACCAAGGGGTAGTTTTAATTTGTTCCAAGCTTAGTTTTGAGTCATGTTTGATGGAAGAATATGAGAGGAAGCCTTGGAAAAATTTTAGAAACCATAAAAGTGAGATGGCCTTATGTGTTCCATAATATGGCTTAAAGAAGCAACACATAGCTAGGCTCCTTGATTTGATTGTGTGATGACTTTAAGAGGTTTTAATGGAGTCAAGAATCATAAATGAATGGAGAGAATGGAGCCATAATGATGTTTTCTTAGGATTGCTTCATTAAGTGCATTATGGAACCATACAAGAGCCTTATAAGTCACCCAGTTTTTCCATTGAATGTGTGGCCTTAGAATGTGATTCAAGAGTATAATTGGCTTCCATATGATGTGTTTAGGCCAAGAGAAATGATCTTCACCTTTTTGGGTGTGTGAGGTCAAGGAAGAGGACTCAAGGTTTAAGGAAAAGGTGTGTGAATGCAAGCAAGGTAGCTCTCTCCACCTTCTCTCATTCATAAATGTGTACTTACCTTGTCTTTGCATGTCTGTATGTGTGTTTTAAGCTATAAAAAGTGTTTTAGCATGATTTCATATGCCATGGTACCATGATAACGTTTTATATGCTTGCCTTGGTTTGCTTGATTATGGATAAGCCAAGAACCCTCTAGCTATGGTAAGGATGAGCCAAGAACTCTTAAACTTGGTTGAGACAAAGTAAAGAGTCTCCCAAGAGTGAGGTTAACTCCCAAGAGTAAGGTTGAGTCAAAACCTCTTAGAGAAAATGGGTGAGGCAAGTCCAAAATCTATAAGTGAATGGGTGAGGTTAGTCTACTCACTTGGCAAGCCTATGTATGCTATGTATGATTTGTTTAAATGTCAAGAATGTTTCTTGAATGCTCACATGTTTCAATATGCCCATGCATACATTTTTAAGACTTGTATTGCATACTTTATATGTGATTGAAAGGGAGATGAGCTATTGGGTTTCTTTGAATCTCATCCCCTCCTCTCTAATGTCTTAACTAGGTGAATCAATTGAGCAAGGTAATGGAAGCCACCAAGCCAAAAAGAAGGAGATTGGCATCAAAATGTATGAAATGGCCTAGTTATGTCTCTCTTATAGCCATACACATGGCATATGATGTAATCCTATGATGAAATTGTTATATAATCATATGAACATATGTAATTACCCAAATGTATGATGTATGAATGAAATTTGATGCCAAATGTATGAGATAACATGTTTTGGGTATTGAATGGCAAGAGTTAACATATGTAATCTTGTGTATATCATGGAGTGGATGAGTGAGTTTGAGAAATTTGGGTTTATGCACCTTTGAAACAAGTTTAGAGAGTCATTTTGGTGAATTCCCAAGGTGCTCAAGTGGCCACACAAGCTTAAGAAGCAAAATTGGACACTTTGATGCTAGTTGAACCATAAAAATGACCAAACAGAAACCCTATAGCACAAATTGACCAAATGGATGAATCTTCCCATGAAAATTGGCAGACATATAGAGCTCATTGAGAGATTTTTGGGAAGCTAAATTACATAAAAATCTAAGCTCTATATAATTAATTATAAATTTTCAAAGTTGGGATTTTGCTACTGTTCTAGTGTATATACTGTTCATATGGTTAGTTTTGTGTTCTATATCATCTGATAGTCAAATGGTGTCCAATGCTTATGTAATCTTACAATACTAAACTAGAGGTCATAAGCTTTCTATGGCCACCAAGATCACCTCATTTGGAGGTCTGAGCAGAGAGTTATGAATTTTTGAAATTTAATGTCAATACCAATAGTGCCATTAGACCTTTAGTATTGTTCCATAATAATTCAATTCCCAAATGGACTTGGCAAGGTTTGGAGATATTTTTTATTTAGAGTTAACATCTGTAGCTTCTCAGATTAACCAAATTTGCATGACTTGGATTTTTTGAAATTAGTTATGAATTTCAAAGTTTATGACAGTAAGCTATGATAGTAGCCCAAACAACTGAGACCTTGGGTACCTTTTGAATGTCAAACATCTTCTAATTGATGTCTCATGACTTGGCACTATTTGTTACTTAAAGTAGACATATATAGATTTCCAAAATGATAAAGAATGCATTATTTCAATTTTTCTAGAATCAGCTATGATTTTTCAAATTTTGTCACAAAAAGCATGCAATTCTGGCCAAGGCTACATTATGGAATTTTATGTGTTTCTTTAACTTGCACAAGTTGTAAGCCACTTCCTTGGATGGTTTTGAGTTGTACTAGTGTAATTAAATATGAGAGTGAGTTGAATGAGTTTATATGTGTACCATCCGATTTTTTGAAAACGAGAGAAACCGTGAGAAACATAATATACGGTGTCTCCGTAAACGAATAAAATTCACTAGATACAAAAGGAAATCCTCCAAGATGATGTAGTTAAGGTCTCAAAAAATTTAGAAAGCATTCTAGACTCCTAAAAATGAGAATTCTAGGCTCAAACAGAAAGAAAAATGGAGCTAGAATGAAGAAATAATTTTCCTACGAAAAGCTTACGAAACATAATGGCATTTTCGTAATTTTGAGTAAATTTTGGAATTCACATAGGAGGGCTTTTTAAATAAAATTTTTGAGTTCCCTAGGGTTCTCAGAGGCCCTAAAAACCATGAAAAGCCCCGGGATAGCTAAAGCCCCTCTAGTGGAAGTTTTCCAATGTCAGTGTACCCGAACTTTGACGGATTCATTCGGGAAGGTTTTAGCTCCAATTTGAGTGATTCCAAAGGAGTTTTACTAAATTGGGAACCTAAATTTCATAATGGAAAAGACGGTTCTAAAAAAGGAGCTAAAACAAAGGAGAAATGAAAATGCCAAGAACGAAGGGCAAAATGGGAAATTTTGAAAAATGTAACTTCCTCCCACCTATATATATGATGCACCCTTCTTCTCCCTTCATTATGCATGACCATGTTCTGCCCAAAACTAGAGGAAAACCCTAGGGGATCAAGCGCACAAGAGGAGGAAGAAAAGGAGGAGAAATTCAAGGTAGAAAGGTATGGATTTTTAAGGTTTTTTATGCTCTTTCTCTTCCAAACCTCTTCTCCTCCATTCTCATTTATTTCCTATGATTATAATGAAGTTTATAAATCTATTTTAAGGGAGAAATTGAGAGGAAAATTGGGATTTGAAGAGAGGAGCTCAAAGAACACAAGATTCAAGTGAGAAAAAGCAAGAAAATAAGGTAATTTCTCTTCCTATGGTTGTCATTTTTTGTTCCCTCCTCCTCCATTTCACCTAACATGAGAAAACCCTAGGTGGACTTGATTTTTAGGCAGAATCAAAGGTGAATATAGGGAAAAAGGGTGTGGAGATTAAGAATATGCAAAGGGAATCAACAAAAAAGCATTAGATTTCAAGATGTAAATTCTAGGGTTTTAATTGCACCTTGTAAAATCTGATTTTGTATGATATTTACTAGGCCTAAATAAGAGTTTTAATGAGCTCCCAAGATCCCTATGAGGCTCCCCACATGCTTCCTCCTTCAAGAAAATAAAGCAAAGTCCATGAAGCCATTATTCCTTAATAGTCTCGGGCAAGCATGGATGGGATAGCTAGGGAGAGTTTTAAATTTTTCTAAGGCCATTCTTGAGTCAAATATGATGAATGAATATAAGGGAAGGCCTTGGAAAAAATTTAGAACTCATAGAAAGTAAGTTGGTGCTTTAGGTTCCATATTATGACCTAAAGAAGCGACATATAGTTAGGCTCTTTGTTTTAATTGTATGATGACTCCAAGAGGCTTAAAAGGAGTCAAGAATCATATTTGAAAGGGAAGAATGAAGCCTAGAAAATATTAGAGGGGTGTTGCTTCATTAGGTACATTTATGGACCATAATGGGGTTTATAGAACAACCTAGTGTCTAAGCAAGTTATGTGGCCTTAGAATTTGTCTCATGAATCTAATTAGCTTCCATAAAATGTGTCTAGGCCAAGGGAAAGCATCTCCACAAATTTGTGTGTGTGTGTGTGGCCAAAGCAAGGGAGGGAATTTCAAAAGGAAAAGTGTGTGATTGTGTGCAAGGTAGCTCTCTCCACCTTCTCTCGTACATTGATGTACGCTTAACTTGTCTTAGAATATGTGTATGTATATTTTTAAGCCATAAAAAGTATGATAACATAATTTCATATGTCATGGTTTTATGATGACATATTATGTTTCATATGATGTTTTGATGTGTGCTTGGGTTTGCTTGAGTGTGGTGAGGCCAAGAACCCTCAGCTATAGTGAGGATGAGCCAAGAACCCTTAACATTGGTTGAGACAAAGCAAAGAGCCTCCCAAAAGCAAAGTGGGCTTCCAAGAGCATGGTTAAGTCCAATAATGCATTAAAGAATGGGTGAGGCAAGTCCAATATCCACAAGAAATTGGGTAAGGCTAATCCACCTATTTGGCAAGCCTTTGTATGCTATGAGTGACTTTTTCAAATGTTAAGAATGTTTCTTGAATGATTTCACATGTCCATATGCCATGCATGCATTTATAAGACTTGTTTTGCATCCATTATATGTGATTGAATGGGAGATGAGCTATTGGGATTCTTTGAATCTCATTCCCTCCTCTCTAATGATCTAATATGCTAGGTGGACAAAAGGAACAAGGCAATGGGAGCAAACAACCTTAAAGGAAAGAGTTTGACAACAAAGTGCTTGAATTTTGTTACTTTAAACCATATTGTTGTCAAAAGATGTAACCCATGCTTGTATATGGTCTATGATCTTTGGAACATATGTAATTATGATATTATATGATGTAGAAATGAGAATATGTGTTATGTGAATGATAGCTTCATGAATGAGTTTATAGAAATGTGCATAAGCATGGGTTAAATGGACAAAATGAGATGCATAGTGTTTAAGACCACTTGGGTAGCTTAGAAAAGTCTTGATTATTCTTTTAGACTTGCCCAAGAGGTACCAAACCCCATGGAAGACCATTTGGTCACTTTGATATCCCATACGGGGCAAAAAATAACCAAATGGGAACCCTATGCACTTTTGTCTAAATGAACTCTTCTTCATCTGAAATTTGGTATGGAATTAGGGTTCATTGAGAGCTTTTTAGAAAGCTAAAGTAGGAAATTTTTGGAGGTCCATAGAATATTTGATGAATTTTCAAAGTTGGCAATTTTTCTGGTTTTGGTCTAATGTATTGTTCACTTGGTCTGAAAATGAAATCTATCACACAGGGCTCAAATTATGTCCAATTGCCACGAAATTTTTTACAGAGAAACTAGATGTTCCTAGTGACTTGTACCAACTTGAAACACCTCATTTGGAGATTTAAAGTGGGAGATATGAATTTTCTAATTTTCTATCTAGTATTAGGGAATTTACTCGACCTCGGTTACTGTTTGATTAGATTTCGAGGTCGGGAAGTACCTTAACTGATTTATAGTTATTTTTCTCCTCTAGCTAACATCAAAAAATTTCCAAATTGGTATCAATTGTATAGATTTGATTTTTTTTTGAATTAATTGGATATTTTTGAAATTTTTTGCAGAAACTTATGCAGTACCAGGTGACAGCCAGACCTCTGGACCTTTTCAAATGTCAAACTCCTTTTGTGATGGATTTTATGTTCTAGATATATTTTTAGCATGAAGCATACATGTGTAGCTTTCCAGAATAGCCAATAATGCATGATTTTGATTTTTCTAGAATTAGTTATGATTTTCCAAAATTTGTGACAGAAATATGGAAAATCTGGCCAAAAATGCATATGTGTGTTTTAAGCTTCCCTTTGCTCTCCATGAGTTGTAGGCCACTTTTGGTGATAAATTTAAGTTTTATCTATATAATTGAATGTGATAATATGATTCATGAGTCCATATGGCCCACAGAACTCAAAAAAAAAAAAATGTATACATAGTGTATTGCAAGGAAATGTCTTATTTTAATGTCATTTTCTCTTATTCTTGTGTAATTCATGGCATGAGACTTAGAAGTAATATGAGACAAAGCTAGAAATCTATGATGTTACATATATTGGTATCAAAGTAAAGTTCCAGGCACTCTCGAATTGAATTTAGGTTGAGGATGTAGTAATAGGACTATGTAAAGGGCTATATAAAGGCTTGAATAGATAGGTAGAGCCTTATATGAGATATTTTGGGTGTGTGAAGATAGTTTATGGCTTTATTCATGATAAGTAAGTTATAGAATGGTCTTAGAGTAGTTAGTGGATATCAAGAAAGAGTGGCCTCTAGAGTAGCTTGAGCAGAGCTAACCTTGAGTAGAGTTGAATATCTGACGGCTAGAGCTTGATGAGATGTGATAGCTCGCTGGGATCAGTGGCAAGCCCGAGACATAAATGACAAGAAATGATCTTATTGATATGAAGAGGCTTGCTAGAGAAAATATGTAAGGCCTAATTCCCCTGATAGTCATACTCAGACCATTCCAAGATGCCTTGCTTAATGCAGAGACAAGTAGTGATGCAGTGCGGTATGAAATGAGACTACGACTGCATGAGATTAGTCCAGAGGGGAAGTGAGAAAAAGAGTCACCCTCTAGCCACAACACCCAACGTCTAAATAAGTTTTAGAGTTTGAAAAGCTAATTCCCTCAGGCTTCGAGTTTGCCCTAGAGCCTGATGGCCTAAAGATGACAATTAGTTATGTATGAGTGAAGCAAGAGGTAGAATTCTCTAACTTGATGATGGGCTAGATGTCAAGGCAATGAGGCTCAGGTTGGTAGCTAAAGATAAAAATTTAATCCCTAAAAAAGCAAGCCAATTAGAGGCTATTAACTACAGCTAATTACTCCAGATAGTAGTGAGGCAATCCAGAGAGTTCCTCACCGCGGCCAATTAAGAAGTTAGTCACAGCCAATACTCAGACAGGAAAACTAAGGTGAACCGGAGGCTGATTAGCCACGGCGAATGATGTGCTAGCCGTGGCGAATGATAATTTCAATGTCTTATTGGTCATATTTAGGCCAACTTGAGGAATGAACTAATAGGGGATCATTCGATCCACACAAAATGGGAACCCCTAGTATAAGTAAAGAAAAGGGTAGTAAATAATTACATAAGATTAGTAAGAAATCTATGAGCCTAGTAGTTGAGACTGAGAAAGAGCTCAACATAGAGAAAGTTAGGCACAGGGATGATAAGGCTGTTGAAACCTGCCCTTGAGGTGTTAACTCCAACTAGGATGCTACCCTGTGACATATTGAATGATAAAATGTTAATGTAGCCTCAAAATAATGTAAGATAAGACTACCTACAATGAGGCATATACAGAGTGGCCTAGAAAGTTGTACCTTATAGGTAAAACCTACAGGTAAGTATGATTAGCCCAGTAACAAAGGCTTAGAAAAAGAATGAGGATAGTTTATAAGCTACAGGTCCGAGGAGATGGCTAGCCCAAGCTGAGCATAAGCTAAAGCCTGGAGGAGATGACTAGTAGCATCAGTTCAGGTGAGATATGTGAATCAAAGCCTTAGTGAAAGTTCTCCCTAGATCGAGAAAGAAAAGATGAGACATCCTCATATCGGGGAAACCACTTATTAGTGGTTAATAAATTCCCCTAGATAGACCCCATTGATTATAGAGCATAGTGATAATGGAAGTAAGGAAGAGCTGAGAAACTAGCTAAAGGAAAGATACCCTCGCTTTAGTAATGATTAAATGAGTAAGCTAATCCTAGTAAAGTGAATAGATAGGGGTTTGATAGTTAGTTAGATGAGCTCCTTAATATGATAATACAAGGGTTAAGGCACATGCATGATTAGAGAACCCAGTAGAGCATAAGTTTTCAATAAGGTAGAACCTAGACATTGAGAGTATGTGTCTTGGATTGGGTCAGTAGAACCCTGAAATTAATATACTGTGCTCCTAGGGATGAAGCTAAAGAGACTAGATAGAGAGAAAGCCTAGCCCTGATATGAACATAGAAGCAAGCTGAGACAGACAGTTACTACCTTAGTACCCTTAGGGAAGCTCGAGAGAACTAAAGACAGCCTCAGAAGGTGAGTCTTGTATGATACACTGAAAGAGTGTAAGCCGAAAGTGCCATAGAATGAAATTCCTGGGATTATATGAAATAGAATCCTTCTTACCAAGGGATGGTCTAGCTAAAAGCAGAGTAAGAGTATGAACGAAAAATAGACCTTCTTGATATTACAGAGAGTAAATAAGTGAAGGAAACCTAAGAAAATGCAGGTGCTCTTGAGCATAGAAAAACCTGAACTAGCAACAGAAACAGCCAGTAGTAAAACATCATTTTACCTAAGTAAGAGGATAAGAAAGTTAGAAAGAGAAGATATGATAGTGTTCAAGCTAAAGATATATTAGATTGATAATAAATATTCAATTAATGTGCTTGAGTACTTAAGAAAGCACATCTATCCTGGGCATAGACGCCCTTTTAGCATGATAGCGCCCAAAGTAAAAATAGTCAGGCAATATAGAGACATCTCATAATGTAGTAGAGGAAGAATCCTACTTTCCTCGAGCACTCTATGAGAATAAGGCAGATAGAGAAAAGTAAAAAAAGGATACTTTAGATTATTAGGGAAACTTGCAATATACAAGTGATAATGGCTTTGAGCTCAGTCATGAGGCATCCGTGTATTAGTGTTTAATGTAATAGTTTGCTTGCAACAGAGGCTACATGATATTAGGTCTGGCCAACCTAGTAGCAATGTGGCTTAAGCGCATAGCAAACAATGACATCAATCACCAAAGTGTCCCGATAATAGAAAGGTATCCTAGTTAGCTAGATAACGAAATAAGTCAGAAAAGAAAGGTAAAGGGATTCCAATAATATTAGAATAATGAGAAAAGCATGTAGAAAAGAATCCCTAGTAAAGAATGTTCAGATCCAGATAGCATGAGTTCAATATGTATGATCTAAGTCTCTCATAGTACATGTAAATGACATGAGAAGAGACCAGTGTATAGCCTCTCTCTTACCAGAGATATTCACCATACTCAATGTGTGAGATGCCCTAATGCTAAAATACTTAAAAGTAGAATGTAGGCATAGTTAGAAACTACAGGATATGAGAGGAAGGTTAGAATGAGTACATGCAAAGTAAGTTAATAGAGTAAGAAAAGAAAGCCCAAGTGAAAAAAGGGCTAAAGTGGGAATCTAAGGATCCCATAAGGAGCGATGAATGAAGATTTAGAGCTCTTGAGTATCTGTATGACCGGGTCCTAGAGAATCAAATGACACAAAACCCATTTTGCAATAAGAGCATGATGTACTTCTGAGTTTAGCCTTAGCTATTATGAGAGATAGTAACTAGACTTAGTGAGTATGTATTTTACTAACAAATATAGTAATCTTAGGCTTTGATGTCTCCCAAAGATAGATCGTAGTAGATCCTAGCATAGCACAACAGGTTACAATAAACCTGTAACACCCCAAAATTAATTAAGGCGTTAATCATGGTTTTGAGATAATTAAGAATAATTAATATAGGATAGTTGGGTAAGTTAAGTGAATAAAAATTTTGGAGAGATAAATTATTAATATGGGTTTGAGATTTAATTAGGATAGAAACTTCATATAGGCCTAAATTAATGTAGGAGATCATGATAAGAGGCTAATGGGAGCCCAATAAGCTAGGTGCAGATCAAATTTAATTTAATGTGATAGAGGCCCAAGATCCACCTTGTGTAGGCTCTTATAATTAGCCCAACAACCTTAGTGTAGACCCAAATCCTTTGAGCTCTTAAAACTTGGTCTGGCCCAATTAAAACCTAACATCCCAACACATGAAGCTGGCTCAACAAAGTTTAAATCTGAAGCCCATTTGGAGTTAGATACTTGGAGTAGCCCATGAAGCACCTTAGACCCAACTTAAACCTAACTAAAACCCTAAACACTCCAGCCTCTTCCCTATTTTGCTAAAACACAAGAGGGAATTTCGGAGGTTTGAAGGGAGGCTAGGGTTTGTGGCAAGAAATCCATCATTTTCCACTTCTAGAGCAAGATTCAGCCAAGGTAATAGTTACATACTTAATCCCCTTTTCTTTCTCTTCATTTTGGCCTGATTAGTTTTTCATTTATAGTATTTTCACCCATACCCAAAATCTAAAACTTGTCATTTGATGTTTCCATGGTGAAAATTCGTAGGTTGAGGCTAGGGCTGACATTAGGTAAGTATAAACTCTCCATTTTGATGCTTTCTTTGCTAGTTTAAGACCCCTATAGCTGATTTATAATATAAGTATCATTTCTGTACGAATTTACTCAAAATTTGAGATGTTATTTTGAGATTTCTAGGGTAGGAGCAACCAAATCCGAATTTGATTTTAGTGGTGATTGGATAAGTGTTTCTGAGTAGTCCTATATAGCTTAATCTTTTTTTAAGTGATGGGTTGTTTATACAAATTGTGATTAGGGATAATAATGGCTTGGCTTTGTGTCAATAGGCTGAAGTAACATTCAATTAGCTCTTAGAGGATTGGCTACAAGTAAGGTAACCGGGATTATATTAATTCCATGCATATATCTATTTTGATTTCATATTTGCTGTACATGAATGATTTGAAATGCTGAATGAATTGGTTAGCTATCTATTATATTGTGATTGGACCATGTGAGTCCATAGTGAAGCTATGGTACAGTTGCCACCTGTGCATGTGCTTCGATCGGGCACCAGGTTATAATCAAACCCCAAATGCACTAAGCCTTAGTTGTGCTCATTAAGGAGTAGGTGCCGTGGATGGGCCTCTCCTGGTGTTATTGGCCTTTAACAAGTGAAAACATGATTGCTAGTATGGGATAGTAATCATGATAGCCTAATTGTTTCATTTACTGGTATGACTGGATATTTTCTGATGCTTATGTGAAATCATGCATATATATTAATTAAACTAGATTATATAATGGAATTGCCTTAATTACTAAGATTCACATCTCACCCCATTTCATGGGATTAAACATTTCAGGTGAAGGTTCTTTAGGTAAGGATAAGGGCAAGTAAGTGGATGAACATCCATGAGCTGAGACCTAGTGTGGGGAGCTACACTTGGTCTAAGAGGAATAGAGTAGATGCTAATTTTGTTGACCTTTGTATAGCATCATCATGTATCTGCATTGCCAAGTGTAGGAGTTTGTATTTTGATGACATAGAATGTAACCAATGAGAAATAGGCTTCATATTAGTTGTTGATGGATGTATGAGTTTATGACACTTATTATGGTTGGTAAACCTGTGTTTTAATTGATTATTTAAGTTATGAAAGCATGTGATATATGAATTGTGGATTTGAGTTAGCAATGCATGAATTATCTAATGAAAATATGATTGAATGACCATTGTGAGAAACTTATAAATCTATTGATGTAAGGACAAAGAATGAGTAGGAGAATCCACCTTTAATTGTGGGATGGGTAATGATTTAATGGCTAAGGCAAATTAGATAGAGAGATGCTATTAGAAATTTATAACAAGTGGGAGAGTGGCCCTAGAAAGCCCCTAGATAGAGAGTGGAGAATATGAGACAAGATTTTCAGAGTTGTAGGATCAGAAGGAATTTTGCTGAGGGCAATAAAGGTGAATTTGCCTAAAGAGAGTCCAAAGAGGAATTCACTGTGGCGAAATGTGGAATTAGCCATGGAAAAATGTGAGAGGCTAAACTGGGAGTCATCCAAAGGAAAATTTGTCGTGGCTAAAGGGGGAATTGGCCGCAGTGAACTTTTGTGAAAATGCCCCAAGTGTTCCAGAGAGGAATTAGCCGCGGCTAACAAGGGGATTGGCCGCTGCCAATAGTGAGAAGTGAGCGAGGTAAGTTCCAGGAGGCTTCTTCGCCGTAGCGCCGTGTAGGTAGCTGCTATGAAATTAGTAACGATGTAAGGGGTCAAGTCGAGAGTGATTGGCCGTAGCTAAGAGTAATTTAGCCACGGCGAACGTCTTGAATCCCTAATATTAACTAGGAAAGCTTAGTTTCTCATGTGGTAACCTTAAGGGATGACTTAGAGACATTAGTAGAAGATCTTGTGAGTTGGAATTAATGTGTAATAGAATCAAAGGCTTATAAATGAATGTTTATTTCCTTGATGTACATAAGTTCTTGTAATTATATGGTTGATGACTTTAATAACATTAAGGTTCAAATTTCCCTGCATTTTCACAACGTAATTAGTCGTAATGTCTTGTAACCCCAACCTATAGTTGTTAATCATGTATTTAACCTTAATTATAATGATTAGAAATTAGGGTTGTCACAAGTCCCTAGCGAGGCTCTGAGAGGTAGCAGTAGACTAAGGGGTCACAGTAGATCCCACAAAGTTACAGAGAGCCCTAACCAGAGCATGATAAATCTTTGGTAGAGATGACAGCCTGAGATAGTTTTATAGAGTAGTTAGTCTCAAAGACCAGTATAGTTTTAGCTAGCTTTTGTCTCAAAGACTAGAGACCTCCTAAGTCTAGTAGATCGTTGCCACAAAGATATAAAGGCTTTACTAAGATAGTTAGACCACTGACTAGCTCTCTTTAGAGATGAGCATAGTGTATGGGATGAGGGAAGCAAGAAAATTGCTTCTCAAAGATAGAGCCAGATGAACCACTACCTAGCAGATAGTAGCTTTGATCGAGGGATAGAGAGATCCCTGCATGTAAGCTTATATATTCAAAAAAGGGTCAGGTGTAGTTTTATATGAGGTAAGTGGTATAGTATATCTCCAGTGAGAATAGCTAGCATCCCACTAGAACTTAGCAGTAGTCAGTGGTAGCAGCTCTTTGGTGCCAGTATAAGGTATATGTTAGGCCAATCAGTATTGAAATGAAGGACTATAAAATGCCACTGTAAGTGAGCAAAGAAAGTAAGGAAAACTCCCGGCCTACAGAGACAGATGTAATAGTAAATAGAGAAACTTGGACCACTAAAAGTAAAAACTCCTCAAAAAAGCTGTAATCCCAATAAGTAATTAAGATGTGAGGCCTGTGACAGAAAGAATGTGAATTGTAATCATAGGATGAGGTAGTAAGAAAGAACGCAAAGATAAATAGTGGACGGAACATGTAAATAAGTAGATAGACAGAAACCTTCGATGGCTCTAATGATTAGAAAAGATGTTGAGATGTTATGAGAAGCCATTCAGAGAGGATATGGGAGACGCAATATGAAATAAGTTACCTCTTGAGATGTGTAAATGAGTCTACTGAAAGAAATGTTAATCCTACAAACAGGTTAAGATTAACTCGATATGATTAGTAAGCTTTCTTAGGATAGACCCCCAGAGTTAGAAATTTCTTTCCCTTATAAGAAAGAATAAGCTAGTATTTTATAGCAATAGAGCCCTTATTAAGAACTAGCAATGAAAAATCCCCTGGCTAAAAAAAATTTTGAAAGAATGAAATTATTGAGAAAGCATATAAAGCCAGGAGAAAGGGAAAGAAAAGAGCAGTTAGCCAAAAAAAGAAAAGAATAAGAGGAAAGTATACCCCAAATTTTGAGGACAAAATTTATTTAAAGGGAATGGGGAAATGTAACATCTGATTTTCTAAAAACAAGAGAAAATGAGAGAAATGTAATGTATGGTTTACGAAAAAAATGAACAAAATCTCACCAAATACAAAAGGAAGTCACCCAAGATGATGTAGTTAAGGTCTTACAAAATTTGGGAAACATTTTAAACTCCTAAAAATGAGAATTCCAGACTTAGATGGAAAGAAAAATGGAGCTAGAATAAAGAAACAATTTCTTATGAAAAGCTTACAAAATGTAATGGCATTTTCATAATTTTGAGCAAATTTTGGAATTCACACAAGAGACCTTTTTAAATGAAATTTTTGAGTTCCTCAGGGTTCTTAGAGGCCTTGAAAATCATGAAAAGCCCTGGGACAGCTAAAGCCCATCCGATGGACATTTTCTAACGTCAATGTACCTGAACTTTGACAGATTCCTCCGGGAAGGTTTTAGCTCCGATTTGAGTGATTCCAAAGGCATTTACTAAATTGGGAACCTAAATTTCATAATGGAAAAAATGGTTCTCAAAAAGGAACTAAAACAAAGGAGAAACAAAAATGCAAAGAATGAAGGACAAAATGGAAATTTTTGAAAAGTGTAACTTCCACCTATATATATGATGCACCCTTCTTCTCCATTCATTATGCACGACCATGTTCTGCCCAAAACTAGAGGAAAACCCTAGGGGATGAGGCGCACAAGAGGAGGAAGAAAAGGAGGAGAAATTCAAGGTAGAAAGGTATGGATTTTTAAGGTTTTTTATGCTCTTTCTCTTCTAAGCCTCTTCTCCTCCATTCTCCTTTGTTTCCTATGATTATAATGAAGTTTATAAATCTATTTTAAGGGAGAAATTGAGAGAAAATTGAGATTTGAAGAGAGGAGCTCAAAGAACACAAGATTCAAGTGAGAAAAAGCAAGAAAACAAGGTAATTTCTCTTTCTATGGTTGTCATTTTTGGTTCCCCCTCCTCCATTTTGCGTAACATGAGAAAACCCTTGGAGGACTTGTTTATTAGGTAGAACCAAATGTGAATCTAAGGAAAAAGGGTGTGGAGATTAAGAATATGCAAAGGGAATTAACAAAAAACTATTAGATTTCAAGATGCAAGTTCTAGGGTTTCAATTATACCTTGTAAAATATAATTTTGTATGATGTTTCCTAGGCCTAAATAAGAGTTTAAATGAGCTCCCAAGATCCCTAAGAGGCTCCCCACATACTTCCTCCTTTAAGAAAATAAAGCAAAGTACATGAGCCATTATTCCTTTATAGTTTCGACCAAGCATGGATGGGATAGCTATGGAGAGTTTTAAATTTTTCTAAGGGTATTCATGAGTCAAATATGATGAATGAATATGAGGGGAGGCCTTGGAAAAAATTTAGAACTCAGAAAGTAAATTGGTGCTTTAGGTTCCTTATTATGACCTAAATAAGCCACATATAATTAAGCTCTTTGTTTTAATTGTGTGATGACTCCAAGAGGCTTAAAAGGAGTCAAGAATTATATTTGAAAGGGAAGAATAGAGCCTAGAAATTATTAAAGGGGTGCTGCTTCATTAGGTGCATTTATAGACCATAATGAGGTTTATAGAACAACCTAGTATCTAAGCAAGTTATGTGACCTTAGAATTTGTTTCATGAACCTAATTGGCTTTAATAAATTGTGTTTAGGCAAAGGGAAAGCATCTCCACAAAATTTTATGTGTGTGCCCAAAGCAAGGGAGGGAATTTCAAAAGAAAAAGTGTGTGATTGTGTGCAAGGTAACTCTTTCCACCTTCTCTCATGCATGGATGTATGCTTAGCTTGTCTTAGAATGTGTGTATGTGTAGTTTCAAACCATGAAAATTATGATAACATGATTTCATATGCCATGGTCTTATGATGATATATTATGT
The DNA here is from genome assembly GCA_032878935.1 of Erythrophleum fordii. Taxonomy (NCBI): domain Eukaryota; kingdom Viridiplantae; phylum Streptophyta; class Magnoliopsida; order Fabales; family Fabaceae; genus Erythrophleum; species Erythrophleum fordii. The sequence continues at coordinate 17,352,333 of JAVQMF010000046.1, forward strand.
TTCATATGATGTTTTAATGTGTGCTTGGGTTTGCTTGAGTGTGGTGAGGCCAAGGACCCTTGGCCATAGTGAGAATGAGCCAAGAACCCTTAAGATTGGTTGAGACAAAGCAAAGAGCCTCCCAAAAGCAAAATAGGCTCCCAAGAGCATGGTTGAGTCTAAGAATGTATTAAAGAATGAGTGAGGCAAGTCCAATAACCATAAGAAATTGGGTGAGGCCAATCCACCTGCTTGGCAAGCCTTTGTATACTATGAGTGACTTTTTCAAATGTTAAGAATGCTTCTTGAATGATTTCACATGTCCATATGCCATGCATGCATTTATAAGACTTGTTTTACATCCATTATGTGTGATTAAATGGGAGATAAGCCATTGGGATTCTTTGAATCTCATTTCCTCCTCTCTAATGATCTAACATGCTAGGTGGACAAAAGGAACAAAGCAATGGGAGCCAACAACCTTGAAGGAAAGAGTTTGACAACAAAGTGCTTGAATTTTGTTACTTTAAACCATATTATTGTCAAAAGATGTAACCCACGCTTGTATATAGTCTATGATCTTTGGAACATATGTAATTATGATAACATATGATGTAGAAATGAGAATATGTGTTATATGAATGATAGCTTTATGAATGAGTTTATAGAAATGTGTATAAGCATGGGTTAAATGGACAAAATGAGATGCATGGTGTTTAAAACCACTTGGGTAGCATAGAAAAGTCTTGATTATGCTTTTAGACTTGCCCAAGAGGTGCCAAACCCCATGGAAGACCATTTGGTCACTTTGATATCCCATACGGGGCCAAAAATAACCAAATGGGAACCCTATGCACTTTTGCCTAAATGAACTCTTATTCATCTAAAATTTGGTATGCAATTAGGGTTTATTGAGAGCTTTTTAGAAAGCTAAAGTAGGAAATTTTTGGAGGTCCATAGAATATTTGATGAATTTTCAAAGTTGGCAATTTTTCTTGTTTTGGTCTGATGTACTGTTCACTTGGTCTGAAAATGAAATCTGTCACACAAGGCTCAAATTATGTCCAATTGCCACGAAATTTTATACAGAGAAACTAGATGCTTCAAGTGACTTGTACCAACTTGAAGCACCTCATTTGGATTTTTAGAGGGGGAGATATGAATTTTCTAAGTTTCTATCTAGTATTAGGGAATTTACTCGACCTCAGTCACTGTTTGATTAGATTTCGAGGTTGGGGAGTGCCTTAACTGATCTGTAGTTATTTTTCTCCTCTAGATGACATCCAAAAATTTCTAAATTTGTATCAATTATATATATTTGATTTTTTTGGAATTAATTGGATATTTTTGAAATTTTTTGCAGAAACTTGTGTAGTACCAGTACCAGGTGACAGCCAAACCTCTGGACCTTTTCAAATGTCAAACTCCTTTTGTGATGGATATTGTGGTCTAGATATATTTTTTGCATGAAGAATACATGTGTAGCTTTCCAGAATGGCCAATAATTTATGATTTTGATTTTTATAGAATTAGTTATGATTTTCCAAATTTGTGAATGTGGAAAATCTGGCCGAAAATGCATATGTGTGTTTTAAGCTTCCTTTTGCTCTCCACGAGTTGTAGGCCACTTTTGGTAATAAATTTGAGTTTTATCTATATAATTCAATGTGATAATATGATTCATGAGTCCTTATGGCCCACGAAACTGTAAAAGAAAAATTTATACATAGTGTAATTCAAGGAAATTTCTTATTTTAATGTCATTTTCTCTTATTCTTCTGTAATTCATGGCATGAGACTTAGAAGTAATATGAGACAAATCTAGATATCTATGGTGTTACAATATGGTCCATAGGATGCTGAATGAAAATTTCATCCCCTACGTGGCACAAATTTATTTATTATTTTTATTGCTCTTTCCTTGGAAACTTGTGAAATTCTTGGAAATGAGCTTAGGTAAGGAATGGGATGAGCTATATAACTATGGTGTTACACAATCCATACTAATAATCATGTCAAAGTCAGGCAAAGGGATACAAATCAGGTCAAGGGTGATACAATAGCTATCCAATTATAAAACATAATTTAGACACACATCAGATGTAATTACAAAATATCCAGTAGAGGTAGACACAAATAATTCAAATGGCAACAAGTTAATTTTAAGACCTAGATGCTTAACATAGTTATATGAGATGAATGAGTGAGTCACACTTAGATTAAACAATGAATCTACAATATGGTTATGGATAAGAAGAGTACCTCATATCAAACTAAGGGATCTACTAGCTTCCTACTACATCAGTGCAAATACATGTCCTTGTGCAGGTGGCTTAATAGATGAGACTAACTCTCGTGACACCATGCAAGTCTATGCATAGTGTCCTGGTTTCCTACAATTATAGCATATAGGCCATAGTCCACTTTATGGTTCTTTGTATACTTGCTACACACTAATAAGGTACTCACTGAACTTTTTAGGGGTCCCATATTCTTCCTTTAAGGGATATTTTTTTGGGGTGACTTCCTTCCCCAAAAACCACTTTCATTATTAGTCATCTTATTACTTCTACCCATAAAGGGATCTATACATTGATCATTTAAGCATCTTCTTCTTCTTAATTTTGATCTCCATTAAGGCCCTTTCCAATGCCCTACACTTTTCAAACAACTTATCAAAGTTACAAATCTAAAAAGGTGTAATTTCACCTTTTAATTTTGGTTTAAGACCCTTCTAAAACTTATCAACCTTCCAAAGCTCATCATAAAACTATTTCAAATATAAGGAGAAATGGGACATCTGGATAAACTTCGCTGTGTATCAATCCATAGTCATCTCATCTTGCTCAAGGAAATTGAATTCAACTTCTTTATCTACCTTAACTGAAGGTGAAAAATATTTACTCTCAAAGGTAGTTTGAAAGTTCTCCTAGGTCAAGGCTATTCCCTTTGACACTAGTAACCTAGATGCACTATGCCAGCAATGCTTTGCCTCACCTTTTAGCTTATAAATGGTTAATCTAGCTTTTTGCTTAGAGGTGCAAGTCATAACCTCAAAGATCTTTTCTAGTTGCATCAACCACCTCTTAAACCATTTTAGTATCTAACTCCCTCAAGAATGATGGAAAATCTACTTTTCTAAATTTGGCCAATTCAATCGAAATGTGATCTTCTCCCCTTTGATGCCCTACATCAAGGTTTTAGCCTGCACCAACCTCATTTCTTACAGGCACCTCTTGATTCTACTTGTTTATGGTCTCATACAATTGTTGCAACACTTGAACAATAACTATATGGGCCTTAGCTTACTCCTGAAGCCAGTCAATCATAGCCCACATAGTAGCTTCATAAGCCTTAGCTTGCTCTCTCATATGTTTAGTCATTGTAGTCATGGCCTCTTGCACTTCTTTCAACATTTCATTGGTTTCATGTCATGCAACCATAGTGACCTACAATGCCACAAGCACAACAAGAAGCTCCTCATTAAGCTATAACCACTCCCAAGTCCAAACACAACTTAATCCATGGCATGTATACACAGATAGAAATGAAATTATTAGACCATAGTATTCTTATTCATAGCATGCATGCATCATGAGGCTAAGTTTTCTAACCATAAAGTTCAAAAATCTAGCATAGTTTCCTGAACCATTGCTCTAATACTAAATGTAACAACCTTAACTCCTAATTTGTCTGACCAAATGCTATTATACAATTAATCACTAGTACTTAAGGTCTAATGCCAATAATAATCTAATAATGAATGAAAATATGGGAAAATTTGAACCATTCAATGATTAACAATCACTAATCATATAAGCTAGAAGATCTAAGTCCATAGGAGATTTAATTTCTCATTTAAGAGTTCCAACTTATCCATAAATGGATATAGAAGCATAAAACTCTTATATTTTGGTTTACAAGTCACTACTTATCATTAACATAGTGGAAACTAGGATCTTTAAGCTAAATTGGGGGTTTGAAGACATAGGTTGCAACTTGGAAGGACTTAACCATGGCCAAGTTGGCTACTAGAACTCTAAAAGTATTAGGATATACTTATGCCATGACTTGAGCACTCTCTACTGGGACTTAATTCAATTTTGTAACTTTGGAACTAAAATTTTGGACTTGCACTATTACCTAAAAGACCCATATTGTGGATCAACTCGCTATTGGAAAATAAAAACAAAAAATTTTATGATCTTCACTGCAACTCAAGTTACCACATTGAGGCGAGGTGCCCCCTTAGCCTCACCATTCATAAATACATGATTTTTGCCATAGCGAGACTACTCTATAAAGCACTTTCCCCTTAATATTTCCCAAGTTGTGCCATGGCTAAAGAACCTACACCGCATCGCACTCAGTTTCTGTTAGCCCCTAAATACATCTTGGCCATGACTCAAAGATGTTTTAGCTGCAACTTGGGTAATCTCTAATCTTAAACTTTTAGATACTCACCAGCACTTCCTCTAATGGAATTTTAAGGTCCCTTTATGGCTAAAATACATGGTCTTAATGATTATAATGGTTTTAATGATATATAATATGCTATTTACCTCTCCTTACTAACCTTCCCTATTTAGGGACTTAAGGATTAATTAACTCAATTGAACTTTACTGGGTATGATCAATTCATTTAGTGCATCAACAAAAGTATACATACCCAACTCCTTAAAACATTAGAATAACCTCAGATACAAAAATATGGCTATGGCATATTGTTACACCTGGTTGTTCTAAATGTTTTGACTAAGGATATTATAAAAGAAAGTCCCCTAAATTAAATAATTAGAGGCCTAACAAGATTAGAATAATGATCTAGACATTTAGAAATGAGAATACAAAGCTAATGATGGCCTGAAATTATAGCGAAACAGCCAAACAGAAAGCTATAAAGGCAAGTGGCATTGTCATAATTTCTAACAACTTTTAGAAAATCAAAAGAGAGACCTTTAAATGAGAAAATTGAGTATTTCAAGGTTTTCAAAGGCCCTAAAAATTATAGGAACCCATAGAATAGTTAAAATCCCTTCGGTATGCATTTTAGAGTGTTAGTTGACTAAAACTTTGACCAGATCATTCGATAAGGTTTTAAATCTAATTTGGGTAAAACCAAAGACATTTTATGAATTAGATTACCTAGATTTTATTGTAGAAAAGAAGGTTCACAAAAAGGAGTAGAAACGAGCTGAAATAGAAGGAACCAAGTTTAGGGACTAAATTGAAATTTTGGAAAACTTTATAAATCAAACCCCTTAGCCCTTTAAATCATGACCCTCTTTTCTCCACTCTTCTAACTAACTTCTATCTGGTCTCAATTAGAATCTAAGCAAGTTTCAAGAGGCGCACAAGAAGAGGGAGTGAAGGGAAGGAAACCAAGGCTTGAAAGTGTAAGAAATTACCACTTTTTCATGTGTTGTGCTTCATCAAACTTCTTCTCCTCTTTTTCCTCTCTACTCTCATAGTTTTGGTGTCTTAATTGAACATGTTTAGTGATTGGTTCAATGGAGAAGAGGAAGAGTTTGAAGGAAGGCTTGGTCAAAAAAGCTTTGAAACAAGGTAAAAACCATGACCCTTCTTCCTTCTTCTTGGTTGCTTCTTCCATGAGCATTTTGACCAAACCTAGGCCCATCTAGGAGAGGGTGAATTCTGGTTATAGAAAGGTAGGAACAAGGGTTTTAGAGCATAAAGAATAAGAATATGCAATTGGAACTAAAAGAGAAGCTTTAGAAATCAAGTTATGATGCCTAGGGTTGTAGTTGCACTTAGCAATTTTTGAAGCTTTCTAATTATAATCTATCTTATATAAGAGTATGTATGAGTTCATAAGAGGTTTAAGAAGCTTCACAGATGCCAAAACCCCTAGGAAATTGAATGAAACTCCATGGTCTTTTTACTTGCTACATATCTCTGCCAAAGAGAAGAACAAGCACCTAGGGAGATTTTTCTTTGATCTCAAGGATAGAATTGGTCTAGATATGAATAATAAACACCAAAGAAACCATTGGTTTGAATTTAGAAGCCATGGTTTCAAAGGTAAAAGTTTAGGCTCCTTTTTAGGCATGGAGAAGCAACTTGGTGTTTGGCTCATTGAATTAAGTTTGTGATGACTCTAATGAGTTTAAATAAAGTTATATGACTTAGATCAAGTGAGAAATTAGAGCCAAGATCATGAATTCCAGGGGTTGCTTCATTATGCCCTTGTATGGAACCATAGCCATGTTATAAGCTAGAATAAGCATATGTAATGCTTATGTGAGACTATAATTGGTTCCAATAATGTGTTTGTGTTTTATTTGATGTGTCTAGGCCAAGTAAATCAAGCTCCTCCAAGGTGTATGTGTGAGGCCGAGAAGGGGAAGTAAAGTTTAAGAAAGAGAGTTTGTGTTTCTTGACTGAAAGTAACTCTTTACCCTTTCTTGTATGTATTTCTTGGTTGTCGATTGTTATTGGATGCTTGTATGAATCTTCAAATCATAAGATATGCTTTTAGCCATTGATTAAATGCTATGGTACCATTATGTGTCTTGAAATATGTTTTAAATGTAAGATGGCTCATAATGGGTGAGGTTATGCCAAAAATCTCTTATAATAGGCAAGAAAAAGACAAAAGTTATTAAGAATGAGTGTCAAAAGTCCTTAAAAGTGGGTAAGGCAAATTCAAAAGTCCCAAAGAAATGGTAGAAACTAGACCAAAAGCCTTTAGAGCCTATGCTTGACTTGAATGAGTTTATGTGACATGAAAATATGCTTGTGTATGTTTACTATAAGTTTTTATAGTATGCTTGCATTCTTTGACATGAAAATGTGCCATATATATATGCTTGAAAGGGCAAAAGAGTTAATGGAATTCTTTGAATCTCACTTTTTTCCCTACATTATGTCTAACCATATCTAGGTGAGCCTTATGGAGCAAGAAATGCGAGACAAGGAGCTTGAAAGATGAGACTTTGGCAATAGAATAGGAATTTATGCAATTTGATATCAAAGTTTGTATGTATGTGAAGTTTATGAGATGAAAACCATTAAGCATTTTTAAAAGTATGTAATTATGATGTATGAATCAAACTTGGAACTAAATGTATGAGTATGTGAGTTTTTGACATGCATGAGCCTTAGTGTACATATGCATAAGAACAAGTGGATGAGTGATTTTGATCTTTATGATGGTTTAGACCTATTTTGATGCTTCTAGATGCTATAATGCAAGTGTTGGACATGCTCAAATGGTTATAGTTCAAGAGGAAAGTCATTTTGAACCATTGGAAGCCATTATGTGACCATTTTAAGCCACTTTCTTGCCCTGAACCAAAGTCTGACCAAATAGATAAATTTTTGCATGAAATTTTGCAAGAAAATAGATCTTATCTAGAGCTTTTTCCAGAGCTAAAGAGCACTATTTTTGCAGCTTTAGAGAATTTGTTATAATTTTTCAAAATTGGCCAAATTATGCAGAAACTGTCACTATTACTATTCATATAGTTAGTTTGATTTTTAGTATCATTCAGGGGCCAAATGAAATCTAATGCTCATGAAATTTTATAAGCATATAATAGACATCATAATCTTTCTATAACCACTAAGAGCACCCAATTTGGAGCTCTGTAGATGGAGAAATGAATTTTTGAAGTTCCAGCTTACTATAGAATGACCACCAAACCCAAAGTATTGTTCCATCAAATTTTGTGGGCCAAACGGGGTTGTTTTGATCTAAACTTTTTTTGGTAGCTACTTGACATCTTAATATTTTAAGAAAGTTATAATTTGAATGAGTTAGGTTTTTCTAGAATTAGTAATGAATTTTCAAAATTCATATCAGAATATGGAATTCAAGGGAAATTGCAAGTGAAATGTGATTGTGTTATTTACCTCAAACTTGAAATTTATAGTGCAAATTGTGATAATTCTAATTGAACAAATGTTTTATGGATGAAAAATGACTTTGTTAAATCCACATCATCCATTTAGCTAAGAATGAATTACTTTGGCTTTTAATAATAGAAATTTCTGTTGCTAAAAGTAAGTATTTATTGAAAATGAATGCTATAAGCTAATTGTGCCATGATTTAAGATTTATATAGATATAGTGTTACACATATCCCCAATTCACTTATGAAGCATACATAACAATTAAAAATGCCTATAATAGGTTAATGCCAAACATACATTTGACATCATGACCATGTTATCAAATTGATAAGGCAAGCTCCAAACATACATATCACTTCATAATTGCTCAAAAATGCCATTACATTAAAATTCTTGTAAATTTAAGCCTAATCTTAGTGAATGCATCCTAAGTTACAAAATATCAAAATACATACGCTTGACAAAAATGAATGCATCATTATGCTATACAAGTTAAGTTAGACAAAATTAGCATCTATACAAAACCAAAAGCATCTAAGTGCAGGAGTTCCACACAAGGCCTAAACCTAAGGGTACTCATCCACTTACTTCCTTTTTTTCTTTAGCCGATGAACCTCCACCTAAAATGGTTAGCCTATAAAATAGGGCTAAGATATGAATCTCAGTAACCAAAGGAAAATTCTATACATATATGCAAATTAATCAAAATAAATGCATGTTGTATAGAAAGATACCAACAGCATCAACATACATAGCAAATGAACCAATTGGACTATCAGTGATTACTATCCCATACTAGTAATCATATACAACATGTTAATGGCTAAAAATAGAGGGAAAAGCTCATCCATAATGTCAACTCCCTATTGAGCATGCTCACAGCTCAGTGCATTCATTAAGTCTGATCATAACTCGATACTCAATCAGAGCACAATGCATGGGTAGCAGCATGATCATAGCTCCACTAAGAGGACTTGTTCACAGTTATGCACAATCAAGTAGCTAACTAATCATTTAGCATAAAAAAACTTATATGTGCAACAAATATCATATTAAAAATGAACATATATAAGGAATTAGAATTAAACCCTGGTTATCTTTCTTAGTTGCCCATATCCTTCAAAGAAAAGAATATATTCCAACTTTCTCCAGACCCTAAATTAACTGAGATCAAATTCTTAGTCATCATCCATTACAAGAATTAGTTGCTTATTTATCCCTAACATTAAGAACTACCTAAGAATCACTTATTCAGGCTCCAATGAATTCCAAATTTAGACTTAAGCCTTCTAACACTCGAAATTACAATGTCCCACTCCAAATTCTTAATATTTTTATACATAAACAAAACCCATAAATATAAATCAATCATTCGGACCAATTTCTAGCATGAAACACACCACAATGTATAGAAGATATTTACCCAATGCTCCCTCTAGCCTCAACCTCCATAAATTATGTAAGAAATAGCCAAACACCCACGTTGAGATCTTTAAATGAGATGAAAATTCACCAAACATAAAACTAATTGGGTCAAAATGTAAAGGAAGATGAGTGGATTAACTTCTATATAACTCACCTTGGCCAAATCTCCCTTTAAGAGCGAAAATTAGTGGCAAAGTGGTGGTGAAACCCTAGCCTCCTTTGTGTGGGAAAATGCTCACCTTAGTTTGCGAAACATGTAAGTTTCAACACTAAAAATGAGTGAGCAATAGGCCTGTTAAGGTTCTAGAAAGCATAAACTAGTCCAATAAGCCTATAATCCAAATGAGCTAATGCTCTACATGTTGGACCTTAGACATATGAATTTAATTAAGTTGGGTCTCCCTAGAACTGAAATTGGGCCTCTATAAAAAATTTTCTTACCATAAATGAATTAATCTTAGGGCCTAAACATAAAATGTTAATCTTCTCTAATTTTCTTAATTAAGTTCAAATCCACTATCTAATTAATTTTTTAATCTAGAGTGGCCAAAAATTACTATTTGTCTTAAAATACCCAAAATGATAGCTTCTTATAGTTTATTCCAAAATTCTATAATAATTCCTTATTCTGCTCTAATTAATTACTTAATTCTCAATTATTTTCCTTAATAAATTTTTGGATGTTACAAAATCTATACCCCAAATATCAAATAGTTCAACTTCTAAGATATTAATGAAAGACATCTGATGTTGTTTTGAAATGTTCCCCATATGTTAACACCAATCATAGGGTAGGATATTCTAGCAAGCATCCTAGAACATGGTTAGCCAATAAAACCCCATTGTAAAATTTTGGCAACTATTTTGGACACATAAAAGTTTCCTCCACATTCTTATGAGTGACAATGCTCAAGTATGCTATTGACTTCTTTTTAAAGGACAAATCTACAAAGGATGCCATTTGTAATATCCAATTTTCGTTAAATGATGGAAATAGGTATGTTTTCAAAGCAAGTCCCTCGAAATGAATTAGTTAAGGTCCCAAAAAATTTAAGTAGCATTCTAGACTCCTAAAAATGAGAATCCTAGGCTCAAACGGAAAGAAAAATGAAGCTAGGGTGGTGAAACAAATTATAACAAAGATTGATGAAATGTAATGGCATTTTCATAAATAAGTGCAACTTTTGGAAAGACACATAAGAGGGCTTTTTAAATGGGAAATTTGAGTTACCCAAGGTTCTCAGAGGCCCCAAAACCATAGGAAGTCCCAGGACTGGTAAAACCCTTTCAGTGTATGTTTTCCAATGTTGATGAGCCCAAATTTCAATGGATTTGTTCAATAAGATTTTAGCTCTAAATTGAGTAATTCCAAAGGTATTTTATTAAATTAAAAACCTAAATTTTACAATGGAAAAGACAATTCTAAAAAAGGAGCTAAAATGAAGCCAAAACAAAATTGCCATTACAGAAGGATGAAATTAGAATTTTTGAAAAAGTGTGTTTCTAGAAGCTCCGACACACTTCTCCCTTTTTCTCCCACCTTTTTAAGCATGACTTCCCCTACCCAAAATACAGAAAAATAGCAGCTCCTTGAGGCTCACCAAGAAAGGAAGAAATGGAGGAAGAAAAAGGCAAGAAAGGTATAGAATTTCTTGGTTTTTTTATGCTTTCTTTTTAGCAAACCTCTTCTCTTCCATTTCCCTTTCTTTCCTATGGTTTTATTGAAGATTTTTTATCTATTTTGAGGGAAGAACAGAGGAGAAACTTTGAAATTGAGGTGAGGAGGCCAAGGAAGGTGAAGAACAAGCAAGAAGAACCAAGGAAATCAAGGTATTTTGCTCTTCCTTCACTTAATCTTCCTCCTCCCTTCTCTTGTGATCATTTTGACCTACATATGGCCAGCCCTAGGGAGTTGAGTTTTTAACTAAACCAAGGGTGAATCTTAGGAATTTGAGGGAGAAGAACAAGAATATGCAAAGAAAACAACAAACTAGCCATTGGATTTCAAGATAGAAAATCTAGGGTTTCAAGTGTTCCTTACAAAATTTGATTTTATACAATGATTTCTAGGTCTAAATAAATTTTTGAATGAGCTCCTAAGATCCTTAGAAGTCTCCCCATATGTATCTTCAATGTAGAAAATAAAGCAAAGTCCATTGGTGCCATATTGCTTCATGGTCTCGGCCTAAAGGGGATGAGACACCTAGGGAGAGTTTTAAATTTTTTCAAATCCATTTTTGAGTCATATATGATGAATGAAAATGAGGAGAAACCTTGGAAAAAATTTAAGAGGCCTAAAGAATAAATTGGTGTCTTATGTTCTATAATATGACCTAAGGAAGTAACATGTAGTCAGGCTCTCTGTTTTAATTGTGTGATAACTCCAAGAGGCTTAAAAGGAGTCAAGAATCATATATGAGAGGAAAGAATGGAGCCTAGAACTCATTTGATGTATGTTGCTTCATTAAGTACATTATTAGAACCATAAAGGAGTTAATAGACCAAGTTAGTGTTTAAAGAAGATGTGTGGCCTTAGAATTAATTCCATGAAGCTAATTGGCTTCTGTAAATTGTGTTTAGGCCAAGAGAAATCAATCTCACACCTTTGTGTGTGTAAGGCCGAGGAAGGGAGAGCGAATTCAAGGAGAAAAGTGTGTGGTTGCGTCCAAGGTGGCTCACTCATTCTCTCATACATGAATGTATGCTTGACTTGTCTTTGGATGTGTGTATGTGTGTTTTAAGCTATGAAAAGTATTCTAGCATGAGCTTTTATTCCATGGTGCCATGATGTTACATTATGCCTTCATATGATGTTTATTATATGTGCTTAGATTTTCTTGAGTGTAGAAAAGCTAAGAACTCTTAGCCATGGTGAGAATGAGCCAAGAACCCTAAAGTTGGTTAAGACAAAGCCAAGAGTCTCCCAAGAGTGAGGTTGACTCTCAAGAGTATGGTTGAGTTAAAAACTTTTTAAAGAAATGGGTGAGGCAAGTTCAAAATCCGCAAGTGAATGGGTGAGGCTAATCCACTTACTTGGCAAGCCTATGTATGCTATGTATGACTTGTTCAAATGCTCAGAATATTTCTTGAATGCTCACATATTTTAATATGTCCATAAATGCATTTTCAAGACTTGTTTTGCATCTTTTATGTGTGATTGAAAGGGAGATGAGCTATTGGAATTCTTTGAATCTCATTCTCTCCTCTCCAATGTTCTAACATGCTTGGTGGACTAAGTGAACAAGGTAATGGGAGCCAACAACTTGGAATATAGGAGAATGACAACATATTCATAAAATTTGCTTATTTATGGCCATATGAATGGCAAAGTGGCTTTGTATATATTATTTTTGAGATGTAAGCTCATGTATGAATGTAAAATGATGTATGACTGTTGTATAAACCATATGTGGTATGAAATCAATAGAAATGGAAATTTTGGCTTCTTGATGGCTTAGTGTATTAGTGTATTAATGGAAGTGAAATGGCCAAGTTATGACGAATTTAAACTTCTAATCATGGTAATTAAGCTTAAACATGTGATCGATAGTTATAAATCAAGGTCTAGCACCTATTTTAATTAATCAATTTAGAAAAAAGTGGGAAAGTTTGTACCTTAATGTTATTAGAATTATTAACCAAACATTTACAAGCATTCCTATATATGAGTGAAACAACTCTTCAATTAAAAGCCTTTAGATCTATTACCTATTGATTTTCAACTCTTAAAAATCCCTTACAAGTGCTTCTAAGTCATCCCTTGATGTTGCCATAAGAAAAACCAAGGTTTCTAGGTTAATATAAGAGCTTTAGGACCTTCGTCGTGGCTAAATACTTTTGCATCATGCCAATTACTCTCGAGTTCACTCCTTACATCATCAAGGAGTTGGAGCTTCATTGCTGCAAGCCTATATGGCACCGTGACGAGAGGACCTCTTAGAGCCTACCTCGCTCGCCTCTCATTATTGGCCGCAGCCAATTCCCTTTTTTGCCATGAAAAATTCCTATTTGGAACACCCTAGACATTTTCACAAAGTTAGCCACTCCCAATTCCCTACTTAGCCGTTGCTAATTCTTCTCTAGACGGCTTCTAGTTTGACCTCTCATATTTCACCGCAGCTAATTCCACTTATCGCCATGGCGAATTGCTCTATGCCACTCTCCCTGGGCAACTTTGCCTCTATTGGCCATGTTAAGACTATTTTAGCTGCGGCCAAATGCCTTTTGGTCCTACAACTTTAGAACTTTGTCTCATACACTCTAACTTTCCCTCTAGTGACATCCTAGGGCCATTCTACTTTAATTTATGGGGGCTCTAATAGCTTTCATTTACCTAATTTTCTCAGCTATTCTATCATTACCAATCTAATATCTGAGTGTTGATTTCCTACTCATCAATCTATCATATATCAGCAAGTTCATAAATTAAAAACAGCAAGAATTCATGAACTATTAATAATTATCATTCCAATACATATACCATTAAAGGTTCCATAATCACTAGCTTAAATCAACATCCAATATGTCACATGGTTACATTTCCAAAAAGTAAACAAGATCATAGGATCCACGAAGTTCTACGTCAGATGTTATAAACTCATACATCAAATATCCATTTAATATGAGCCCAACTCCTCAAGAGATACATTCTATGTTATCAAAATACAACTCCTACATTTGGCAACATGAATACATGATAATGCTATATAAAAGATTAACAAAATTTGCATTTACTCCACTCAAGTCAGCCCAAGTGTAGCCTCCTTCATATATGACTGGAGCTCATGGATTTTCATCTACTTACTTCCCCTTATCCTTACCAAAAGGGCCTTCACCTGAAAGTATGACCCCATGGAATGGGGGAGATGTAACTCTCAATAACCAAAGGTAAATTCCATTCATATATTCCAATTTAATTAACATATATGGGTGATATTATATAAGCATTAGCAAATGTACCAATCATATCAGCAAATAAAATAATTAGGCTATCAATGATTACTATCTCATACTAGCAATCACATTTCCATATGTTAAAGGCCAATAACACTAGGAGAGACATATTGATAAGCATGATTTTTATACAATTTATCCCTCCTAACTTAGTCATTTTAATAAATAAATGTGGGTTAATGAATGCAATTGAATGGAAATTGATTTTAAGAGCTATTTTTGCACTTTAGGAATTAATTTGCAAAACTTTGAAATATTAATGCTCAATTTTATTTTAAATGATTTTATGAATTTTCCTATTGAATTATTTTTATTATTTGTGCAGAACAACAGAACAACGCCTGGAGCATTAAGGAGCTGGACGTTGGACTTCAAAAGAAGAGAACCTCGAGTGAGGTTTGTACAGAAGCTGCATGAAGAAGAACACGAAAAAATGGAGGGCTGGAACGAGCTAAAAAAATGAAGAAAGCCATGGTCTGGTTCGAAGAGAAACACACACACATGCAGTGGCTGGAACTCGAGGAAGTCTGCGAAGAGAAGAAAGCAACGTGTGATATAAACAGAAGTTGCACGAAGGAAGCAGAACCACGTGAAGAAGCTGCAGAAACTGGAAAGAAGTAACGTGACAGCAAGCAAACGATGAAGCACAGCAGCATGCAGAAGCTGGAGAAGAAGAAATACGTGAACAGAAACGCTGAAGCATATGGATTATTATATTGAATGGGACCCACACCTTATTTCACATGCAAAGCTACGGGAAATTGGCAAATAAGAGAGCACGTGAATTGATTAATGAATAGCACGTGAATGAAGAAAAGAGACGTGAAAGGGGAAGAGAGACGTGAATGAAAAAAAGAGACGTGAACAAGGAGGGAAGGAGAATATAAAACTTAAAAAGGGGGACGCCTCTAGCCCATTCACGCCTTCTCCCCATTCCATCGTCTCTTTATATACACACCCACGCCTCCATCCATTCATCCATCTCTCTATTCCACACTCCATCATCCATCCACCGAATGAAGATCTAATTCATCCATCTTGAGGCTAGCAAGGGAGGAAGCTCTTGGCTGAAGCTTGAATCCTTGGAGAAGAAGCAGAAATTTGGCTAAGATTTTCTTATTTTTCCTACACTTTTTCTTATTCTGTACAATCTCGGTTGAGTTGTATTTGATTTAGGAATTGGTGTAATATTAATTAGTGGCTGGTTAGACACTGATTAGGAAACCCTTTTTGTTGATTAATTGGTTAAATTTGAATTTGATTTTTCATTATTCTCTCTAATCTCTCATGTATGCCACGAAGGTATTCGATGAAATACATGAGTAAGGTTATGTGCTTAAATGTCTAATTGAGAATTCCTTGGTGTTTAGTTGGTTAATTAAACATTTTTGGATGATGAATCATAAGATAATTAATTAGTTAATCAATCAAATTGGATGTTCATTGATCTTAAAGACAAGAGTTAACGGTTTAATGTGGGATTGAGGTCTCAATTCAACATTAGATTATTAATCTCTTGAATCTTGAATGGTTATTCAAGATTATTTGCTAATGAACATAATTAGGAATTCTTAGGCCAGAATTAATTATAATTGGATTAGGATAAGGATAGTGGATACCAAGAGACAATCCCTAAACTAGTCACAAGACCATTATCATTTACAATTTATACAATTAGGTAGAATTTAGGAATTTTGTTTCAATTCAGTTTAGGATAGTTTAATTCAATTAAAAACCCCCCCAAATTAAATAGTTCTAGGATCTTAGAACACTTAGAGAACCCAATTGAATATTGAATTCCAATTCCAAGGGAGATGACCTAGGTTGTGCCACTTGCTATATTTTTATTCAACCTAGTTTTATTTTGAGGGTTGCACGACAAACCCGTCACATATCCATAGCACCCACTCCCCAATGAGCACTACCAGGGCTCAGTGCATGTGGGGTCTAATCATAACCCAGTGCTTGATCAAAACACATACACGAGTGGTAGCCACACCACAGCTCCACTATGGACTCACATGGTCCAAACACAATACAATAGATAACCAACCAATTCATTAGCATTTCAAAAACATAATTATGCAGCAGATACAAAATTAAATTAGACATATGCAAGGAATTTAACATAATCCCCAGTTACCTCACTTGCGGATAATTTTTTAGAGAACTAACAACAATGCTACCTTAACCTAGCCACTACAAGAGTGAAATTCAGATTGAATGTTTCCTCTACTAGAAACTTCAATGTATCACCCTAAATTCTAAGTAAATTCATATAAAATTAATACCCATACTACAAATCAACTATGGGGGTCTTAAACTAGCAGAAATACATTAAAATAAAGAGTTTATGCTTACCCAATATTCCTCCTAGCCTTTCCCTCTGAAAATCTTCTAAGAAAATACCAAACAAACACATTTCAAATTTTAGGCATAGTGAAAATATTCCAAATGAAAAGCTATTTGGGTCAAATAGAAGAGAAAGAGGAGAAGATTAAGTTATATGACTATTACCTTGGCTAAGTCTTGCTTTAAGAGTGGAAAATGATGGAATTTGCTACTAACCCTAGCCTCCCCTTTGGACCTCCGAATTTGTGTTTGTGTTTCTTGTGGTTCTATAAAATAGAGGGTGGCTAGAATGATTTTTAGAGTTAAGTTGGGTCCTAAATGGGTTATGAGTTGACCTATCAGCCCAAGGACCTATTGGGTTCCTACTAGTTATTGGGCTAAGGTTTTAATTTGTTAGGCCAATCACAAGAGTTCAGATTTTTAGTTGGGTTGAGTTAAGTTTTTAAGAGCCCATTTAGTTTGGGTCTGCATAAAGGATGTTGGGCAAATTATAAGACCTTATATAAGGTGGGTCTGGGGCCTTTATCTCACTAAATCAGGTTAGGCCATCATTAGGTGCTCTCTCTTGGGCTAAGTTTCACATTAAAAGGTTAGGTCTGCACCTAAAATCATTGGGCCTCTATTAGTTTCTAACCATGGCCTACTTAATTTGATTTGGGCTTAGATGAGGTTTTTAACCCAATTAAATCTCAAATCTATATTAATAATTTATCTTTCTATAATTTTTATTCACATAACTTGCCCAATTATTCTATATTAATTATTTTTAATTAACCTAAATCCATAATTAAACCTTAATTAATTTTAGGGTGTTACACAAGTTAAGATGCATGAGGTTTGGAACCACTTGGGCAGTTTATACAAATCATATTCATACTTTTAAACTTGCCCAAGAGGTGCCAAATATCAAAGGAGGCCATTTAGACACATTTCGGTATCTCATATGGAGCAAAATTGACTACATTGTTGAGCTATACCACTTTTTATCCAAGTCAGCTCTTCTTGGTCTAAAATTTAACATGCATCTAGACCTTGTTGAGAGCTTTTTAGAAAGTTAAAGTACATAATTTTTGGAGGTCTATGGAATATTTGATGAATTTTTAAAATTGAGAATTTTTTAGGTTTTGGTTTAGTGCACTGTTCATTCTGGTCCGAAATGAAGCTCTGTCACTCATAGGGCAAATAATGTCTAATTATCACAAAATTTTCCAATGAAAAAATAGACCTTCCCAGTGACTTGTGCCAATTAGAAGCACCTCATTTGGATGTCTAGAGAGGCAGATATAAATTTTTAAAATTTCTATCCAGTATTAGGTGTCTAGTTAGACTTGTGTTACTATTTGATTGATTTCCAAGGCCTGGATGTGTCTAGACTAGTCTAAAGTTATTGTTTTTCTCTAGTTAACATCTGTAACTTTCCATATTAGTATCATTTGTATGGATTGGATTTTTTGGAATTAATTGGATATTTTTGAAATTTATAGCAAAAATCTGTATCAGTACCAGTAGCTAATCGGACCTTTGTACCTTCTTTGATGTCAAATGTGGTCCAATGCTATGTTCATGACTTGAAACTATTTTTAGTGTAAATTTAACACTTAGGGATTTCCAGGAAGCTATAGCATGGTAGATTTTGATTTTTTTAGAATTAGTTATGATTTTTTAAATTTGTGACAAAAAGTATGCAATTTTGGCCGAGGCTACACTATGAAATTTTATGTGTTTCTTGCACTTGCACAAGTTCTAGGCCACTTTTGATGATGGAATTGAGTTGTATTTATGTAATTTAATATGAGAATGTGATATATGAGATCACATGATCCACAAGACACCAAATGAAAAATTTGTACACTACGTAATGCAAAAATATTCATTATTTTAGTGTCATTTTCTCACTTTCTTGTGTAATTCATGGCATGAGACTTAGAAGTAACATGAGGCAAGGCTAGAAATTCATAGTGTTACACCATATGATCAATGCTTGTGAAGCATTGGCTCCTCCAAAAAATAGTGCTAGACATCGAATAGGAACTCCTTCTTTTAATGAAAACTATAACAATCCTAACTTTTAATCACCCTAATTAAGTATAATCATATGATTGATAATCCATATTTAACATCTAAAGCCAATAATAGCTTACCAAAGGGTGAAAATCCGAGGAAATTTTAACCTTTTATCATTGAAAATATTATTAAAAAAATGAGGAGACTTAAGCTCATGAGGGATTTAAACTCTCATTTTAGGACCTTTACTTCATTTACAACAAAATCTAGAAGCATAAAACTCTTATATAATTGTTTACAAGCCATAATGTGTAACACCTTAATCTACTACTGCTATCTAGCCTCTCACTGGGCTCAGTTCCATATGATTTCCAAAGAACCAATACCAATCCGTGACATTTCATGCTATGTGTGACGACCCTAATTTCTATTCATCATAATTAAGGTTAAACACATGATTAATCTCTATAGGTCATGAAAATATGGGAAAAATTTAAACCTTAATGTGATTAGAGTTATCAATCATACGATTTCATACACTGATGTACATAAGGGAATTAAACATCCATTTATAAGCCTTGGATTCCATTACTCATCAATTATAACTCATCCTAATGACTCTATATCTTCCTTTGTGATTAACATATGGAAAACTAAGATTTTCTAGTTAATATAAGTATTTCAGCATGTTAGCCACGGCTAAATTATCATTCGTCGCAGCCAATTACTTTCTGCTTTACCCTTTTCTTCTTATCGCCGCGGCCAACCTACATGGCACCGCGGCGAAGAAGCCTCCTGGAACTTCCTCGCTCGCCTCTCAATATTGGCCGCGGCCAATTCCTCCTTCTGCCGCGGCCAATTCCTCTCTGGAATGCTGGGGACATTTTCCTAAAAGTTAGCCGCGGCCAACTCCATAATTCACTGCGGCGAATTTCTCTCTGGATGACTCCCAGTTTGACCTCTCACATTTCGCTGCGGCGAATTCCTCTCTGGCACTCTCCCTGGGCAACTTCGCCTCTATTGGCCATGGCCAACTCCATTTTAGCCGCGGCGAAATTACTTCTGATCCTATAACTCCGAAATTCTTGACTTATACTCTCCTCTCTCCCTCTAATCTCACCCTAGGGCCCCTCTACCTTAATTATGGGGCTCAAATAGCTTTCCTTAGCCTAATTTATCCGACTGATCTATCCTCTATTAATTCAAGATTCAAAGGTCATTTTCTTTCCTCTAATTACCCTATATCAGCAAGTCCATTTATCAGCAATTTGTAAAATAACAATAACAAGAGTTCATGAACTATCAATAGATATCACTTATGTCAAGATTACATCTCCAATAATAAGCTACATCAAAGTTCAACAAGGCTCATTGTAGATAACACAAATCCATACATCAATTACCAATTTAAAGTAAGGCCTACTCCTCAATAGATACACATTATATTATCAAAATACATACTCCTACACTTGGCAATATAGATACATGATGATGCTATACAAGACTTAACCAAAATTTAGCATCTACCCTATTACACTCAGACCAAGTGTAGCTCCCCCACACTAGGCCTCAGCTCATGGATGTTCATCCACTTGCTTACCCTTATCCTTACTCGAGGAACCTTCACCTGAAATTGTAATCCCATAAAACGGGGTGAGATAATAATCTCAGTAACCATGACAATTCCATCATATAATCCAGTTTAATTAACATATATGCATGAATCAAAATCAACATCAGAATCATATCAGTCATCTCAGCAAATGAAATAATTAGGCTATCATGATTACTATCCCATACTAGCAATCATATTTAAACATGTTAAAGGCCATTAACATCGGGAGAGGCCCGTCCACGGCACCTACTCCCCATTGAGCATAACCAGGGCTCAGTGCATCTGGGGTTGATCATACCCGGTGCTCGATCGTAGCTCATGCACAGGTGGCAGCCGCACCACAGCTCCACCATCGACTCACAAGGTCCAATCATCATACAATAGATAGCCAACCAATTCATTCAGCATTTCAAATCATTCATATACAGCAAATATGAAATTAAAACTGATACATGCATGGAATTAATGTAAACCCCGGTTACCTCACTTGCAGACAATTGCAACAGCCACCACAGGTACAAAACCTCCCTATAACCATAACATCAGATAATTACTACTCTAACTTATCATTAACAATTACAACAAGTACTCAAAGAATTTAAAATGCTAATAACTACCTAGAGGACACTTACCCAGCCACTACAAGTCCCAAATTCAGATTCAAGTATCCTCTACTAGAAACCTCAATATTTTACCCAAAATCCTAAGCAAATTCGTACAAAATTAATATCCATAATATAAATCAACTATGGGGGTCTTAAACCAACAAAGAAAGCATCAAAATAGGGGGTTTAAACTCACCTAATACCAGCCCTAACCTCAACCTACGAATTTCACCAAGAAAATCCCCAAACACCCACATTTCTGATTTTGGGTATGATGAAAACTCTCCAAATGAAAAACTAATTAGGCCAAATTAAAGAGAAAGATGAGGGGATTAAGTTGTATAACTATTACCTTGGCCAAATCTTGCTCTAAGTGTGTGAAAATGAATTATTCTTGCCCCCAACCTTAGCCTCCTTCTCCACCTCCGAATTTGCTTCTTGTGTTTCAGTAAATGGGAAAGTGGCTGAAGCATTAGGGTTTTAGGTGGGTTTAAGTTAGGTCAAGGGATGGGTCATGGGCTGCTCCAAGGTCCAGATCCAATTAGGTTTCAGATTTTAGCTTGTTGGGCCAGTTTTAAAACGTTGGGCTGCAGAATTCTATTGGGCCAATTTTATACATTGGGTTGCTGAAGTTTAATGGGGTTTGGGCCAAGTTTGAAGAGTTCAAAGGTTTGGGTCTGCACCTAATTCATTGGGCCTCCATTAGCCTCTTATCATGATTCATTAATTTGGGCCTAGATGTAAATCTCTATCCTAAATGATTCTCAAACCTATGCTAATAATTTATCTCTCTAAAAATCCCCATTCACTTAACTTGCCCAATCATCCCATATTAATTATCCTTAATTAATCTAAATCTATGATTAACACCTTAATTAATCTCGGGGTGTTACACTATGAAACAGGGTTTCAGACACTCATCTTTTGTCCCGTGGGTCCTGTGAACCCATCATTCACACTCTTTACTCACACTCTATTTATACAACTCATACATAGCATAAAACAAGCCATAAGCCACGGGTATGAAGCCAAAAACCAGAGAAATGCAATTTCTCATGGCCATAACATATGGCATATCTCACACAAGCATATACATAAACATACAATGACTATTACATCCAAGAATGCAATAAGAAAGAGTGGAAAGAGAGCTACCTTATAAGCCAACACTAGCTTTTCCTTTCAATTCCTCTTCTCCCTTCTTAGGTTCACACTCACACCTTGATGGAGGTGCTTCACTTGAGTCTAGGCACAATCAAGAACATGGAATTACTCTCTTAGAATGTAATCTTCAGAGCAACCCTCCTAATATACAAGAATCTAGGGGTTCTCTCTCTCTCTCTAGAATGTCATCAATTCTTTCTCTCTCTCAAGCTCTCATGGTAGTGGAAACAATATTTTCAAAGAAAACAAAGAGGTTCAAGGGTGTTTTCCACTTTTCCTCTTCTGACCCATGCCCAAAATCTAACTAATCTCATAAACAAAACCGTAGGAAGAGAGGGCAAAGAGAGGAGATCCAGATTCTAAGAAGAAATGAGAGGAACTTGCTTACCTTTCCTTTGTTCTTCCTCTTTCTCTTGGTCTCTCTCACTCTCCACGCCTCTTTTCTCTCCTTGAGTCGAAGTCTAGGGCAAATATGAGAGAAAGAATGAGTTGGGTCGTTTAAAGGAGTCAAATTCTTGCCTTTTACTCTTTTTTGGACTAACCCTCAATCTCACGAGACGAGGTCGCAGTTGATCCCCATAAAGTTGAGGCTGTGTTACAGTGGGATAGACCTAGAACGATCACCGAGGTTAGGAGTTTCCTAGGTTTGGCAGGGTATTATAGACGATTTATTCAGGACTTTTCTCGGATGGCCTTACCACTGACGAGGCTGACTAAGAAAGATCAAAGTTAGAGCCAAAATATGACTTTCGGGCCCAAGTGAGAAATTGCATTTCTCTAGTTTTTAGCTCCATACCCATGGCTTATGGCTTGTGTTATGTTATGTATGAGTTGTATAACTGGAGTGTGAGTAGAGAATGTGAATGATGGGTTCACAGGACTCACGGGACAAAAGATGAGTATCTAAAACCCCGTTTCATAGCATGAAAGGCCACGGATTGGTATTGGTTCTTTGGAAATCATATAGAATCGAGCCTAGTGAGAGGCTAGATAGCGGTAGTAGATTAAGGTGTTACATTTTTGGTATCAAAGCAATGGTTCAGGCACTTTTGCTTAATGTTAGGCTCTTGAATGATGTGAATTGCTTATGTTTGGTGTGAATGGTCATGGAAGTTGTAGCATCCTTATGCATATGTGCTGGTGATATCATTGTGAACTGAGGGTTGCTCCTTCTTTCAGATATGGTTGAGACTAGACGGGGCAGGGGTAGAGGCAGACCGCCCAGGGCTCAGAGAGCTGAGCCAGAGGTTCCTATTGGGACTAAGGATCCTCTGCGGGCCATCATAGAGAGACTTGACCGGTATGAGGCCATGATGGGCCAACACCAAGAGATACTGGAACAACAGAGGTATATCGCCTAGTAACAGCATGATATGTGAGCTCCGTCAAAGTATGACCAGATGAGCTCTTCTTGCCATGAAATTTGGCATGCCTCTAGAGTTTGTAGAGAGCTTCTTGGGAAGCTAAAGTGGGTAATATTCGGAGGTCTAAAGAATATTTGGCGAATTATTGAAATTGGAAAATTTTAGTGATTTGGCTATGTACTGTTTCATTAGTCCAAATATGAATTTGTAGCATTCATGGACCAAATGGAGTCCAAATGTTGTGAAATTTTATACACATAAACTAGGCAACCACAGTGACCTATACCAACTAGAATCACCTAAATTGGAGGTCTGTAAAGAGAGAACGAACCTTCTGAATTTCTATATCAGCATCAGAGAGCAACTTGACCTCCGTTACTGTTCCATCGATTTTCGGGGTGTAAGGGCTACTGAACTGATCTAGACTTATTTTTCTCTCTAGTAGACATCTGTAGCTTTTCAAATTGGTATAGTTTGCCTAAATCGGATTTTTGTGGATTTAGTTATGAATTTCCGAAGTTCATGATAGTAAGCTGTGCCAGAAACAGAGACAGCCAGACCTTTGTCTGATTTTCGATGTCAAACATGGTCCAAACGCTGAGGTTATGATTGGGAATTACTTTCTTTCCTTTTCCCTTTTCCTGGTTGTTACATAATGTATCATTAACATAGTGTAAACTAGGTTTTAGGGGCTAAAATTGGGGTTTAAGGACTTAGGCCATGACTTGAAAGGGTTTCACCGTAACCCAGCTGGCTATTAGAACCTTTGAAAGCATTAAGTTATACTCATGCTATGACTTGAGCACTCCCCATTGTGACTTATTTCACTATTGGAACTAAACACAATTTTTTCCCAATTCTCACCATGACTTAAGATTTCCATACGATGGCAAGATTCCCTTGTGTAATGCCCGATTTTCATAAAAACGACAGAAATAGGCTAGATATAAAAGAGAACCCTCTAAAATGAATAAGTTAAGGCCAAATAAAATTAAGATAAAATTCTAAATAATAGAAAATAAGGATCCGAGGCTTAGGATGCTTAGAAACCGGAGCTGGAGTGGCTAAGGAAAATCTAATGAAATGAAAATTTGACTTTCCTTGGATTTTTAGAGGATCTAAAGACTATAGGAACCCCTATAATGGTTCAAACCTTTCTTGTTCATATTTTAGAACGTCGGTTGACCTGACTGTTGACCTTTTCATTCGAAAAGGTTTTAGATCCAATTTGAGTGATTCCAAAGACAATTTATAAGTTAGAGGATCTAAATTTTATGACAAAAATGACGATTCTAAAAAGGAGTTGAAATCAGCATTAAGGGAAGAAACCAAGAATGAAGGACAAAATTGACATTTTGAAAATCTTTTTATGGAACCCTTACTATAGAGAGGTGGCGCCCCACTCTTCTCCTCATTTTAGCTAACCTAGTTTCTACCTAAAATAGAGGAAAACTCAGCAAGAAAGGGTGCACAAGAGGAGGGGAAAAAGGAGAAGAAAAAGTCTAGGAAAAAAGGTAAGAAATCCTTAGCTTTCCATGCTCCTTCTTTTAGCAAACTTGTTCTCCTCCTTCTCCTCTCTTTTCCTATGGTTTTGGTGTGTGATTTGGGACTATTTTGAGTCTTGCTCAGAGGGGAGGAAGTTAGAAATTCAAGGAAAAGATTAAAACAAAGGAAGGAGCTCTTGAAAAGGGTAAGAATCAAAGTATGTATCATGGCTTTCCTTACTTCCTTCTTATTGTTCTTCCATAAGTGATTTTCAGCACCATATAGAACAACCAAGGGGGAGTAAATTCTAACCTAAACTAAGCATGAAACTTAGATTTCTGAGGGTGAGAAACAAGTATATGCAAAAGAAAAATTCCAAAATGAGGCATTAGAAAACAAGTTCCTAAAACTTAGGGATTTTATTTCACCATGGTATGTATGAAGCTTTCTAGTGATATTTCTAATTGTCTAAGAGTGTATATGGGTTCTTTATATGCCTAGAAAGCCTCACATGTGCTATTCCCTTCAAGAAAACAAAGTTAGCTCCATAGGTTAGAGTATGCCTTGGCCAAGCATGGTTTTTGTACCTAAAGAGTGTTTTAAATTTTTCTAAAGGTAGAAAAGGACTAAATATGATGGAAGAACATTAAAGGAAGCCTTGAAAAAAATTTATAAGTCTTGATTTGTGAGATAAAGGTGTAGGCTCCATAATAAGCTTAAAGAAGCAACTTGTATCTAAGCTCTTAAGAATGAATTTGTGATGACTTCAAGCCAAGAGCATGAATTTTGGTATATGCTTCATTAGGTCATGTATGGAGCCATTATGTAGCCATGTGAGAAAGTAAGCTTCCATAGAGTGTGTGTGATACTAGAGATTGCTTTAATGATGTAATTATGTCCTATTTAATATGTTTAGACTAAAGGAATCAAGCTCCACCTAGTTGCAAGTGTGTGGCCGAAAAAGAGGAGGAATAACCAAGGAAAAAGTGTGTAAATCTTGCTTTAAGGTAGCTCTTTAACCTTTCTCTCATGCATGGCTTGGATGCTTACTTGTCTTTGAGTGCCTGTGTGTATGTTTAAATCATGAGAAATTTTTTTAGCTATTGCTTACAAGCTATGATACCATTATGCTTCTTGAAATGTGTTTATGTATGCAATATGGCTTGAACGGGCTTGGTTGTGCCAAAAGTCTCTTAGTAAGGGTGAGGATGAGCCAAAAGTCCCTAAAAATAAGTAAGACAAAGCCAAAAGTCTTAAGAAGAGTGAGACTAAGTCAAAAGTCCCTTGAAAGTGGGTAAGGCAAATCCAAAAGTCCCAAGAAAGTTAGGTGAGGCTCGACCAATGCCTTTGAGAGCTTATGTTTGTTATGTATGAGTTATGTGCCAAGAAAAATGATTTATGTATGCTTACTGATAGCTTGAATGTCATGCATGCATTCTTTGATGTGTATATGCATCCATTATGTATGTTTAAAAGTGTTAAGAGCTATTGAGATTATTTGAATCTCACTCTTCCCCCACATATGCCTAACCATGTCTAGGTGAGTCAAGTGGACCAAGGAAAGAAGGCCAACAATCTTGAGAAGCAAGACTTTGACAAGGAGATAGAAAATTGCATTTTGATATCAAGAATTGTAACCATGAGTTGTATATATGATGTAAACTATTGAACATGTCTAAATGTATGTATATATGGCGAATGTATCAATGTTGAAGCCAAATGAATGAGAATGTGAGTTTTTGTCACTCATTTACCTTTATGTCCATATGTATGTATGCAAGTGGCAAGGTGAGAATGATCTCTATAATGATTTGGATCATTTGGAATTCTTTTTTATGTAGTATTTGTGCTTTTGGACTTACTCATGTGGTTGTAGAAAGTGCAGAAGAGCGTTTGGTGCCTTGAGATACCCATTTGAGCTTCAAATTTGACCATTTTGTGTGTTAAACCAAAGTATAACCAAATGAGTGAGTTTTTCCATGAAATTTGGCCAGCAAGTAGGTCTCATCTAAATCTTTTAATAGAGCTAAAGATCACTCAATTTGGAACTCTAAAGAATTTATTATAATTTTTCAAAATTGGCTAAATTATAAAAATGGTATATACACTGTTTATATGGTCAGTTTATATTTCTATATCACACATGGATCAAATTATATCCAATGCTCATGAAATCTTACAAGAATAAACTAGACATCACAAGATTTCCATAGCCACTAAGATCATCTCATTTAGACTCTGTAGAGGAAGAAATAAATTTTTGAAGTTACATGATAGTACTAGTAATGTAGCTCGACCTCTAGTACTATTCCATCAATTTCTATGGGTTAAACGCCATTTCCTTAGTTTGGAATTATTTTTAGTCATTATTTAACATTTATAAATTTCTATAATGGTTTGGTGTGCTTGATTTTGATTTTCTTAGAATTATTTATAAATTTTCAAAAGTTCATATTAGAAATCTGGCTTGCCAACCTAAGACCAAATTTTGGTTTTTGGAATGTATGGCTCCAAATCTATGATGCATCAGTTAAATGATGATGTTTATGACTTGAATGAATATGATATGGATAGGAGATGATATTGATGAGCTTGCATGGTCTATGGAGCATAAAATAAATTAATGAAACCTTATGTAACACAATTATTCATGCTTAAATTATATATATCCTTACAATTGTGCTCTATTAAACTTGCTATAGATTAAGATAACTCATAGGACTATTGTGTAAGGGTAAAGAGGTCAAGGTATTGCACCCTAGGCTTTATTGTTCAAATCTTCCTATGTCTCACCATGGTGAGCTCACACATTATGACTCTCTCAGGTAAAGTTCACAACCATCGCCACAGCGTGGCTCAATTCTATAAGAATTGTAATAACCAGTAAATCAGGAATTGAACTAAACTCAATAAATTGAAATGAGAACACCATAAATCAAGGCAAAATAAGTCTAAATGAGACTAAGATATTAATTGGAACATCTAAAAATGTGGATTAAAGCCTAAGGTTAGCCCAAAACTAGAGCCAAAACGGCTAAACAGAAAGTGACAAAGGCTAGTAGTATTTTTCATAATTTTGAACAAGTTTTAGAAAACTTAAATGAGGGATTTTTAAATGAGAAAATTAAGTTTCTTAGGATTTTTAAAGGCCCTAAAAATCATAAGAACTCCTAGAATGGTCAAAACCCCTCTACTTTACATTTTAGAGTGTTAGTTGACCAAAATTTTGATTGAATCATTCAACAAGATTTTAAATCCAATTTTGGTGAAACCAAAGGTATTTTATGAATTAGACGACTTAAATTTTACGATAGAAAAGATAGCTCTTAAAAAGGAATTGAAATAAGCTTAAATGGAAAGAACCAAGATGGAGGACTAAATTATAATTTTAGAAAATGTTGTAAATGGACCCTTAAGCTTCTTAAAACACGTCCCACTTCTACCCACTCTCTAAACTGACTCACTTGCACTCTAAAATAGAAATCGAATCAATCCCAAAGAGGTGCACAAGTGGGGAAGCAAAGGGGAGAGAAAGAAACTTTGAAAGGGTAAGAAATCATCACTTTTTCATGCCTTCTCCTTCACTAAATCTCTTATCCTCTTTCTCCTCTCTTCTCCCATGGTTTTGATGATTAATTTGGAGATGTTTCATCATTGGTTTAGTAGGAGGAAGAGAGAAATTGAAGGAAAGAGTGGAAGCATATAAAAGTTCTCTTGAAAAGCTTGTAAATAAGGTAAGGAAACCATGAACTAAGTGTTTCTTCTTACCTCTTCTCCCTCTCCCTATGTTCAGCCAAATTAGGGATCATATATCAAGGGCCTTTTTCTAATCTCAACTTGATAGGAAGTGGGGCTTTAAGGCATGAGAAATCAAATGGAACAATTAGAATTCAAAAGGAATCAATAGATAACAAGTTATGGCAGTTAGGGTTTTCATTGCACCTTGGGAATTATGAAGCTTTCTAATGGTAATTTAGATTATCTAAAGGAATGTATGAGTTTATAAGACATCTAGGAAGTTTCATAAATGGCAAATTCCCAATGAAAACTAAGAAAACTTCATAGGCTTCAAGTGTGTGTGTGTATCTCAGCCTAAGTAGGAGTGTGCACCTAGGGAGAGTTTTCCTTAATTCCAATGTTAAAAATGGTCTAGATATGAATTACAGACACTAAAGGAACCATTAGTTTGAAATTAGAAACCATAATTTGAAAGTTGAAAGTTTTAGGCTCTATTATGTATAAAGAAGCAACTTGGTGTTAAGCTCCTTGAATTGAGTTGGAGATGACTTAAATGAGTTTGAATGGAGTCATATGACTTAGATTGAGTGAGAAATTAGAGCTAAGATCTAAAATCATATGAGTTGCTTCATTATGCCCTTGTATTGAACTATAACAATGCCATAAGTTAGATGTAGCTTATGTAGAGATCATATAAGGCTAAAGATTGTACCACTAATGTGTTTGTATCTTGTTTGATGTGTCTAAGCCAAACAAACCAAATTCCTCCTATGTGTAGGTGTGAGGCTGAGCCAAAGAGATAAGGAATCAAAGAGGAAATTGTGCTTCTTAAACCAAGGTAGCTCTCCATCCTTTCTTATGTGCATTTCTTAGTTGTATGCTTGTCATTGAATGCTTGTATGTATATTTGAATCATGAGACATGCCATTTGCTATTGGTTTGTTGCTTTGGTACCAATATGCTTCTTGAATTGCATTTTGATTGTGAAATTGCTCATTATGGGTGAGATGAAGCCAAAAGTCCTTAAAAAAGTCTTAAAAATGAGTGAGGCTAAGTTAAAATTTCCTAGAAAGTGGGTGAGACTAATCCAAAAGTCCCAAATAATAGGGTGAAGTTAGACCAAAAGTCCCTAGAGCTTGTTCTTAACTTTGATATATTTGTGTGACATGGAAAATATAATTTGAATGATTTTTAGAAGTGTTTGGTGCATACTTGTATTCTTTAACATTAATATATGCCTTATATGGTTATTTGAAAAGGTTAAAGAGCTATTGGGATTCTTTGAATCTTACTTCCCTTACTTTCCATCTAACCATGTCTAGGTAAAGTCTAAGGAGCAAGGAATGAAAGCCAATAAGCATAAATTGTATAACATTGATAATAGGATAGTTTTTTATGTATATTAATGTCAAAGAATGTATATATAAGTATTTTATGAGTTTTAAATGTAATGCCTTAGCTTTCTAGCCTTTAAATTATATCACAAAGGCTCATTCTTACACATTTACATGGAAATCACACATTTGGCAGCGGTTTTTAGCGACATTAAAAGCCAAAATACTCAATAGTTGGTTCAATAAATCATTTAAGCTTCCTTAATTTGTTTTCCATCCATAACATACTGATTCATACTAGAGACATCATAATTCATCACACAAATGTTGGATTTTGGACCATACTTCATAAAACCAAAATGTTACTCTCAGGTTGCAGGGCCAATTTTCTGATATGAATTTTGGAAATTCATAACTAATTCTAGAAAAATCAAAATTAGGAAAATGATAGCTTTATGGAAAGCTCTAAATGTCAACTAAAAAATAAAAATAATTCCAAATCAAAAAAAAAATAGTATTTGGCCTATGAAAATCGATAGAACAATACATGGGTTATGTTCTTGGACTAATGTAAACCCTGATATTAAAAAATTTATAACTCTCTTTATACTGATCCAACTTGATCACTCTTGATGGCTATGGAAATCTTATGATGTCTAATTTGTGCCTATAAAATTTTATGAGCATTAGACTTCATTTGTCCCCTAAGAGACCCTAGAACCAAAACTGACCATATGAATAGCAATCTTGACAATTCTACATAATTTGGCAAATTTTGAAAAATCATAATAAATCCTATAAAACTCTAAATTAGGTGCTCTTTAGCTCTATGAAAGGCTCTTAATGAGACCTATTTTCTTGCCAAATTTCATGTAAAAACTCATATAGACTTTGGTTTAACTCAAGAAATTGATCAATTTGAAGTCCATAAAGGGGGTAAGATGCACAAATGGCTTCCTAATCATTCCATAGCCATTTGAACATGTCCAAAAGCATAAACATAGCCTAGAGAGTATATCAAATGGTTAAAATCATCATGCATCATGAAATTACTATTGTAACATCTGATTCCTCCATAAATGCGAGAAATGAAATGACCGATTTCTCCATAAACATACAAAACTCACCAAACATAAAAGGACGTCTCTCAAATAAAATGATTTGAGGTCTAACAAAATTTAAGTAAAAATCTAGACCTCAAATAATGAGGATCTAAGGCTAAAGGTACCCTAAAAACAAAGCCAGAATAACTAAACGAAGTATAACAAAAAATGCAGTGGCAGTTTTGTAATTTTAGACATTTTGTAGGAAACTCAAAGAAGGAATTTTTAAATGGAAAAATTGAGTTGACTGAGGTTCTCAGAGGCCTTAAAAACTATAAGAACCCTTAGAATGGTTCAAACCTTTCTGGTTTTATAATTTAGAATGTCAGTTGGCCCAAATTTGACGGTTCACTTATGAAGGTTT
The DNA here is from genome assembly GCA_032878935.1 of Erythrophleum fordii. Classification (NCBI taxonomy): domain Eukaryota; kingdom Viridiplantae; phylum Streptophyta; class Magnoliopsida; order Fabales; family Fabaceae; genus Erythrophleum; species Erythrophleum fordii. The sequence continues at coordinate 17,383,693 of JAVQMF010000046.1, forward strand.
TAAATCCAATTTGGATAAAAACAAAGGCTTTTTATGAATTATAGGACCTAAATTTTATGATAGAAAAGACAGTTCTAAAAAAGGAGTTGAAATAGGCCTAAACAAAGCAAACAAGCATGTAGGGGCAAAATGGTCATTTTTTAAAATTGTAAAAGAGGCTTCTTAAGTAAGATTACACCTCATCATCTTCTCCAAGCTTCCATTTTTAGAATTTTAGAAAGCTATGGCGTGACTTTAAGAGGGGATAGAGAGAAGAAGTTTAAGCTTCTGTTTAGGAAAATAAAGGACCCCGTTTCATCTTGTGCCAGTTAAAAAACTTGTTCCTCTAAGAGCTCTCTAATGGTGGTTTTTTTTTTTCTTGAAAACTTGAAGATTCAAGTCTAACCCAAGCCAAAAAAGAACTCTTTTCAAAAAACCAATTGGTGGAAAATAATCTACGTGAAGAGAGCTTTGTTTTAAGGTAAGACTTTACTTGAAACACTTACAAAATCTTGTGTTTCCAAGCCATTTAGGCTTCACTCTAGAGAGAGAAAGTAAGGAGGAGAGTTTTTTTTATATGTTCTTGATGGAACAAACGGTTATGGAGTGTGAGGATTAAGAAATACAACTAGAATTGAAAAGAAAGCTTTAGAATGCATGTTATAGAATTTAGGGATTTGGTTACACCTTGGCAAATATGAAGCTTTCTAATGATAATTTAAGTTGTCTAAGAGTATGAATGAGTTCTCAAGACACCTAGGAAGCCTCACATATGCCTTTTCCCTAAATGGAACAAAGCAAACTCTATGAATGCTCCAAGCCTCCATAGTTTTAGCTAAGCAAGGTTAAGGCATCTAGGGAGTGTTTTAATTTGTTCCAAGCTTAGAATAGGACTAGATATAATGGAAGGACCTCAAAGGAAGCCTTGAAAAAAATTTAAAAGTCTTAGAATGTGAAATGGAGGTGTAGGCTCCATAATGAGACATTAGGAAGCAACTTATAACTAGACTCCTTAAAATGAATGTATGATGACTCTAAAGAGTCTAAATAGAGTTAAGAGACCTCAAATGAATGAGAAATAGGAGCCAAGATCATGGATTCCCATAGTTTCTTCATTAAGTCCTTTATGGAACCATAATTGTGTCTTAGGACAAAGTAAGACTCCATAGAAATTTCATAAGGCTGGAGCTTGTTCCTATGAGTGATGTATATCTCTTTTGATGTGTCTAGGCTAAGAGAACAAAGGGCCACCAAATTCCAAGGCTTAGCTAAGAAAGGGGAAGAAGAATTTCAAGAGGAAAGTGTTGTGTTCTTGCTTCAAGGTAGCTCTATAACCTTTCTCTCATGTATAACTTGGATGCTTGCTTGTCTTGGAGTGTTTGTATGTATGTGTGAGCCATGAGAAATGTTTATAGCCAATGCTTATATGTTATGGTACCATTATGTTTCTTGAAATGTGTTTATGGTTGCATTATGGCTTGCATGGGTTTGGTTGTGCCAAAAGTCCCTTAGCAAGGGTGAGGATGAACCAAAAGTCTATAGAAATGGGTGAGACAAAAGCCAAAAGTCCCAAGAAAGGTGGGTGAGGCTAGACCAATGCCCTCGAGAGCTTATGTTTGTTATGTATGAGTTTATGTGACAAGAAAAATGTTTTATGTATGCTCATTAATAGCTTGAATGTCATGCACGCATTCTTTGACTTGTAAATGCATCTCTTATGTTTGTTTGAAAGGGTTAAGAGCTATTGGGATTCTTTGAATCTCACTCCTCCCCCACATATGCCTAACCATGTTTAGGTGAGCCAAGAGGACTAAGAAATGGTAGTCAACAACTATGAGAGGTAGGACTTTGACAAAAGGATAGAGAAATGAGGTTTGTATTTGCATTTTGATGTCAAAATTTGTAACCATGAGATGTATACATGATGTAAACTATTGAGCATGTTCTAATGTATGTATAAATGATGATGTCAAGAATCCTGGACTGATTTTTTTACTTACGTTGCAGCAAAAGCACCCTGCAACATAATGCTCTTCAGTTTTATAAGAGCTTTGGCCACGACTTAAATAGTTCTAGCCACGATTCAAAATGCCATTGATCCTAAACCATTATGTTTGTAATACCTAGTCTTTCTAAAATTAAACTAGAATTGATGAGTTATAAAAGGAAGACCCCAAAATCAAAGAAATAGAGGCTAAATAAATTAGAATAATAATCTAGACATCTAGAAATGAGGATACAAAGTTAAAGATGCTCTAAAACTGGAGTCAGGAGAGCTAAATAAAATTATTTGAAAATGTAGTGGTATTTTTGTAATTTTAGATAACTTTTTATAAATTGAAAGGAGGAGCTTTAAATTGTAAAATTGAGTTTCTTAGGGTTCTTAGAGGCTTAAAAACCATAAGAACCCTTAGAATGGTTAAAACTCCTCCGATGTGCATTTTCGGCCGTCAGTTAACTTAAATTTTGACTAAATGATTCAGGATGTCTCCAAAGCTCATGAAATCAAAATTAAATCTTTTTAATAAACTAGAGGACCTTAATTTTCATATGGAGAAGATGGTTCTAAAAAAGGAGATAAAATGAGTGAAAACGGGGAATATGAAGTTAAAGGACAAAATAGGAATTATAAAAAATGTTATAACTCACCCTTTCCTTCTTAATTTGTCCAACATGACCTAAAGCCCTCAAAATAGATCTTGACCCATTTGAACTAGAGGAGAGACTGCACCAAGGAGAGGAAAAAGAAGAAGGAAAGAAGGCTAAGAAAAGGTAAGAAAATGGCACTTTTTCATGCTCTTGCCTTCACTAACTTGGTTCTCCTTCTTGAGCTCTTTCTTTTGGTGGTTTTGGTTTTTAGAAAGAAGCATTTTTATGGATGGTTTGTTGGAAGAGGGAGAAAGTTTGAAGAAACTAAGCTAAGCACCTAATTTCTCTCTTGAAATACACTAAAACAAGGTATGTTTCTATAGTTAAAGATTATTTCTCCTTGTTCTTTCCCTTATGTGTGCGTTTGGCTAGACCTATAACTATATGGGAGAGGATGAGTTTGAACCATAACAAGGTAGAAACAAGGGTTTTGGAGCATGAGAAATAGGAATTTGTAATTAGAATCAAAGGAAAAGCTTTAGAATTTAAGATATGGAAATTAGGATTTTAGTTGCACCTTAGGAGTTTGGTGACTATTGAGAAGTATTTGGAGCCATATGAATTCATGTCTAAGAAGTGTAAAAGCTAAGGAATATGGGTGTGTATCAAATTTCTAGTAAGAAACAACAAAAGCTCATAATGCTCTTCTATAAGTGAGGTCTTAGCTATGGGGTAGAAAGCATAGGTAAGAAGTGTTTTCTTTGAGTTTTAATGAATTTAAATACATAGATATAATGAATAAATGATTATGGAAGCATTGGATTGAAATGTAGGAGGAATGAAAGTTGAAATTTTAAGGACCTAAATGATGTTAATGAAGCAAGTTGGTTCTAAACCCTTCTAACCAAGCATGTAATAGTTCAAATGAGTTTTTTTAGAGTTATAAGACCTGTAAAAGGCAAGAGTTTGGGTTAGGAAAGCAAGATCATAATGTGTTTAAATTAGTCATAATTGATACTTTAAGTCCTAATAAGATTAAGTAAGAAATATGAAACCTAAAATGAGTTCCATGGGATTAACTTATCTTGTAATTGTCATATGTAGGTTAAGTTAACTCAAACTCACTCACTTATAAGTGCCAAGCCAAACAAAGTAAAGAAAAAGGAAGCCAATAAGTGGGATTGTTATACATCCAAGTTCTTAAAATCACAAGGTAACTTTCTCTCTCTTGTTTGCATACATTCTAGTGCTTGAATGAGTTAAAAGGCTTGTGTGTGTTGTTACTTGATGTTTTCATAAGAAATGTTTCATTATGTTTTTTATATGAACCATATGAGTACTATATGTGTATGAAAGGCAATGAGATGGCTCCTTACCCTCTTAAGGCATGGAATTGAGTACAATAGCTTTTCTTTTGTTCCAAGTTAAGAAATTTTAAACAAATTTATGATGATGCCATGGCTAAGAAACAAATGAGTTTTATATTTTCTAATGCATTTGATTCATATGAGGTATAAGCATTGCATTCTTGCACCAAATGCATGGTATACACTCATAGTATTTTTGTATATATTGAAATGGTTGAGATTAGCTATTGAGATTCTCTCAAATCTCATTAACCATTTTAGGTTTACCAAGCCAAAGCCAAGACCATGAGAAGACATGGATACTAGGATATGATGTATTAGAACTCCATTTTATACCAAATGTCAATATGTATATATATGATACTTTGTATGTACTATGATAGACCTATGATGTCTATGATGATGTTACTTCGTGTATAATGATGAAACCATATGTAAAAGTATGAGAATAGCCATGTACAACCATCTTGGGTAATGTATGTGCATTATGGTGGTATTTGATGTTTGAGATGGCATGAGATATACATGTAATCTTGGGTATCAAAGGGTCAAATCTTGATCCAATCATTTTGGCATGCTATGAAATGATTAGAAATATCATTTAGGATGAAAGAAATGTGCTCAAAGTGGATCTCAAATAGTCTAAATTAAAGCTAAAGTTGGTTTTAAAACTTCCATAAATAACTCTTATGTCAAAAGTAGCCTAAATGATCTAGTTTGAGTTTAAGATTTGGCATGCATTTAGATCCCTTTTAGAGCTTTTTGTCAAGCTAAGAATCATAATTTTTGTAGTTATAAAGAATATTTTAGAAATTTCCAAAATTATGCAGAATTTTTAATTAGGTCCTAATACTATTCACACATAACAGTTCTAATATTTTGTGTCTTTTAGGGATAAAATGAAGTCCAATGCTTATGAAATTTTATAGACATATAGTTAGCATTATAAGCTTTCTAAAGCCATTGAGCTTGCATAAAAAGGAGTTGTATAGAGGAGGTTATGAATTTTGAAATTTAAGGGTCTGATTACATCCAAGTACTACAGTAGCCACTGATATGCAAGGGCTTTCGTGAGTCAAATGACCTCAGATACTCTTAAAATTTTTATTGCACATAGATCTCATCTCAAGTTTTCCATAGCCACTGAGACTACCCAATTTGGAGTTGTGTAGGTCAAGATATACAATTTTAAAATTTATGTCTGCTACATGCCTCCAATTTGGACCTACGGAACTGTTCCATTGCATTTGGCAGGGTAAATGAACTCAATTTTTCTTGACATTTTTACAGCATGTAGTTCACACCTAAGCTTTTCATAGACATCTAATTTGCATAATTTGGAGTTATAGCCCAAGTTATGAATTTTTAAAGTTAATGCAAATTTTAGGTGTATGCATTCATTTCGAGTCCTATAGGGTTTTTTTGTGTTCCACGAGTTAACCATGGTAAAATGAATATGAACAAAATTTTTTATAATAAAAATGAATCAAGGAAAAAAGGAATCAAGTTTAGACCCTTTTGGCTCAAAATGACACATAAATGGTTCAATTTCAATATTAAAAAGCTTACGTAGGGATATGAACTTTGCTATTATCTTCCTATATGGCATGAATGAATTAAGTAAGCTAGGTATGACAATGTTCATGCCCAACTATTTGCTACCACTATAATTTAAACTCTAAGGTCTTTTATGGCTAAATGGCATGGTTTAATGACATTTGCTCTCCTAACTACCTTAACTTACCAATTCTCATTATTTAAGGACTTAAGGATGTTTATATCAATTAGACATCACTACATTATCAACAAAATTTATCCATTTTTTATAGCAAAGGGTTCCTAAAGCCACAAGTGACAAGATCATAATGTGCGATTCCCTACCATCTAACCTCAAACCACTTTAAACAAGTCACAGTCAACCAGATGAACCCATTCTTAGCCATAAATTGCTAAAGTAGCCTAAGATATTATTATAGATGTGAATTTTCTACCTACAAGGCATCAATATCAGCTGAATTTTCATACATCAGGATTTTAGGATGGCATTCATATAATAACAAAATTCTCATTCATAGATTAACAATTTTAACTCCATACACCCATAAAAATTCATATCGCATCAAGATTTGGTGAATACATTAAAATCCATGTAATTTAAAGACGAGCTTCCTAATGGTTACATCCTTGGTTACAAAACATCAAAATACCTACACTTGGCAACATAAATGTATCATGATGCTATATAATATAAATTATGAAAAGAATAGCATCTACTCCAAGTCAAAATGGTCCATGTGTAGAAATCCCACACAAGGCCTCAAATTAGAGATGTTCATCCACTTGCTTCCTTTTTTCCTTAACTGAGGAAACTTCATCTAAAATCAAGTGAGATATGAATCTCAATAACCAAAGAAAATTCCATATATATGTACAAATTAATTAACATAAATGCATGTTATACAAAAAAATATTAAAAGCATCAATATATTCAATAAATGAACTTAATAGGCTACCAGTGACTACTATCTCATATTAGTAATCATATAGAACATGTTAATGGCCAAAAATAGAGGGAAAAGCCTATCCACGATACCATTTCCCTATTGAGCATGCTCGTGACTCGGTGCATTCATGAGTCTGATCACAACTTAGTGTCCGATCATAGTACAATACACGAGTGATAACATGACCATAGCTCTACCAAGGACATACTTACGGTCTAAAATTAACATGAAGTAGCCAACCAATCATTTAACATAAAAAATATTGTGCAACAAATATCAAATAAAAAATGAACATATGTAAAGAATTAAATTTAACGTAGGTTACCTCATTTAGTTGTGTCAAATTATGAATCCAAGATTAATTTCCAACTCTTTAAAGGTCCTAATTACCAAAACAAATTTCTAAGTCAACATCCAATACAAAAATTAGTTACCCATCATTCCTAACATCATTAACTATCTAAGAGCCACTTACTTAGACTCCAACGAACTTCAAATTCGGACTTAAGTCTTCCTACACCAAAAACCCCAATGCCCTACTTCCAATTATTAGCATTTTCGCACAAAATCAAAGTCCATTATATAAGTCAATCATTGGGGCCAATATCTAGTGGAAAATACATCAAAATGAAGAGACAATACTTATCCAATAGTTCCTCTAGCCTCAAACTTTGAAAATCAACAAGAAACCACCAAACAACACGTTTCAAATTTAGGAAGAAGATAAAAATTTCCAAATGAAAAACCAATCAGTCCAAAATGGAAAGGAGGATGAGAAGGTCAAGTTTTATATAGCTTACCTTTGCTAAATCTTCCTCTAGGAGTGTAAAATGATGGCAAGATGCTGAAAAAACCCAAGCACGATTTCCTTCCTTGTTTTGCTACCCAAACTTTGTTTCAACATAAAAGTAATAAGTGGTAGCCTCCTTTTAGGTTTTTAAGCAATATAGGCCCAAAAATCTGCATGTTAGGCCGTGGATGTAAGGTTTCCAGTTGATTCAAAATAAGTTGGGCCTTCATACAAACTAAGGTTGGGCTACTATAGTTACTTCTTAACATAAATAAATTGATCATAAGGCTTAAATGAAATGTCCACCTTCCCTTAGTTAATTTCCTTAATCAGCCTAACTCCACTATTAACAATTTATTTTCACTCAATAATGGCTAATTGTTATTATTTGTCTCAAAATGCCCAAAATAGTTTATTTCTTTAAAAAATCTTATTTTCCATTTTTTTTCTTAAATTCCTGATAATAATTCCTTTATTCTTCATAATCACTCCTAGTTAATTTCAAAGTGTTACAAAAACTCGAACCATGTGGCATGATTCCATTCACTAAATAGTTTACCCAATCAACATACCATAATGTTGGGAAAGCCAAGTGAAATAGTTGTTTCACTAAAAATGTTCTTCTCAAATGGGTAAATCAACGCTCGTGCCTAAACTGGGGCTTCCATTTGAGATAAGTAGTCAATGACCACATTTTCAGTCCCCTTCTTATCTCCTATCTCAAGGTTAATTTCTTGAAGCAGTGATACCAAATGTATCAATCATGGTTTCTAATCATTCTTAGACAATAGATGCTGACAGTAGCATGTTGGTGTGCACTATTGCCTTAGAATTTATAAGATAGAAGCAAAACTTGTCAAAGGGGAATACAATGGCAAGTAACTCTTTTTCTATGGCAGGATAATTGCACCAGGCATTATTGAGGTCTTGTTAGCATAGGTGATGACATGTAGCCTCTTATTTTTCTATTGACCTAACACGAACCCCAATGCAAAATCACTTGCATCACACATCAGCTCAAAAGGAAGGTTATAGTCTAACGTTGTCATGATTAGGGCTAAAGTTAACTCCTATTTCAACCTATTAAAGGCATCCAAACATTTATTGTTAAAATCCAAATCAACATATTTATTCAAACAATTACAAAGAGGTGTAAAAGTTTTAGAGAAGTCCTTTATGAATTTACAGTAGAAGTTACAATGGCTCAAGAAGCTTTTATGTGCCCTTGAATGAAGTAGGTGGTGGCATTTACTCAATAGTTGCAATCTTAGCTCAATCTGCCATAATGCCTATTTTTAAAATCTTGTGGCCCAATATAATGCCTCTTTCACCATAAAATGGCATTTCTCTCAATTTAGGACCATATTGGTCTACTTACAACATTACAAAACAAGAAAGATTAGTAAAGCAATTATTGAAAAAAGAGTCAAACATAGAGAAATCATCCATGAATATCTTTATAATTTTCTCTACATTATTAAAGAAGATTGCCATTATATAGCCTTAAAAGGTAATAAGTGTGTATAGAAACCAAAGGGCATCTACTAGAAGGCAAAGGTTCCATAAGGACACGTTAATATAGTCTTTTCTTGGTCTTTTAAAGCTATGGATATTTCATTATATCCAAAGTACCTATCAAGGAAGTAGTAGTAGGAATAGCGTATAGCCTTTATAACATCTAATTGATAAAGGGCAATGGAAAGTAGTCTTTACAGGCACTATTGTTTAGCTTCCTATAGTCAAAGCAAACACACCATCCTATCATAGTCCATGTGGGAATTAACTCATTGTTCTCATTCTTAATCATGGTTATTCCACCCTTCTTTAAACCACTTATACTAAACTCACCTATGAACTACTAGAAATTGGATAGACAATACTAGTGTCCAGCAACTTAGGGGCCTTAGCTTTAACAACCTCCTTCATATTCACGTTCAAGTCTTCCATAAGGATGTGGTACATGCATAGTGAAGGGCTCAATCCCTTAATATTTAAAATGGTTCACCTAATTGCTTGCTTCCTTTCTTTCTACACTTTTAGCAATTTTTCTAATTAGGAATCAATCAAATGCATAGACATAATAACTAAAAGAGTTTCATTGTCCCTAAGTAAGCATATTTAAGGTGGAATGGCAACGACATTAATTCCATATTCGGTGCTTTCTTGGTTAAAGGTGGTGGAAGTGGCTTGCCCTTCCTTAAACTTTAAACTTATGCCATTTTTGAAATAAGACAAATAACGTTACTTCAATTGTGATGACCCTAATTTTCAATTATTGTAATTAAGGTTAAATACATTATTAATAATTATAGATTGGGGTTACAAGGCATTAGACCAATTACATTGTGAAAATACGGGGAAATTTGAACCTTAATGTTATTAGAGTCATCAACCATACAATTACAAGCACCTATGTACATAAAGGAAATAAACATTTATTTATAAACCTTTAATTCTATTACCCATCAATTATAACTCATCCCAATGTCTCTAAATCATCCCTTGAGATTACCATATGAAAAACTAAGGTTTCCTAATTAATATAAGGGTTTCAGAACGTTCGCTGCAGCTAAATTACTCTTAGCCACGGCCAATTTCTCTCAGTTTCGCCCCTTACTTCATCATTAGTTTCACCGCGGTGAGTTGGACCTTCGCCGCGGCTAACCTACTTGGTGCCGCGGTGAGAAAGCCTCCTGGAACTTACCTCGCTCGCCTCTCACTATTGGCCGCAGCCAATTCCCTTGTTAGCCATAGCTAATTCCCCTCTAGAACACCTGGGACATTTTCACAAAGGTTCACCGCAGCCAATTACCCCTTTCGCTGTGGCGAATTTCCCTTTGGGTAAATTCGCCTCTATTAGCCACAGTGAAATTCCTTCTGATCTTATAACTCTGAAAATCTGGTTTCATACTCTCCACTCTCTCTCCAATATCACCCTAGGGCTATTCTACCTTAATTTATGCAACTCTAAAGGTAGTTATGTACCTTAATTACCCAGCTAATCTATCATATCTAATTCAAGAATTAAATGTCCATTTCTACTCCTCTAACTACCCTACATTAGCCAGTTCATAGATTAATAACCGCAGAATTTCATAAGCTTCCAGTGATCACCATTCAAGTATATATTTCATTAAAAATTCCATACATCACTAATTCAAATCAACAATTTAATAGATACAGTGATGACATTCCCAATAGTAAACATATCATGAATTCAACAAAGTCCATACATCAGATACTATAGGTTCATGCAACCTAAACCAAGCTATATGGAGACTTAATTCCTTAATAAATACATTCCAACTAATCAAAATATAAACGCCTACACTTAGCAATATGATTACATGATGATGTCATATAAAAGATTAACAAAATTGCATCTACCTTACTCAGATTAGCCCAAGTGTAGCTTCTTCCACACATGGCTAGAGCTCATGGATTTTCATCCACTTGCTTCCCCTTATCCTTACCTGAAAGGCCTTCACCTAAAAGTATAATCCCATGAAACGGGGTGAGATGCAAATCTCAGTAACCCAGGAAATTCCATCATATAATCCAGTTTAATTAACATATATACATGATTTCACATGAGTATCAGAAAACATATAGTCATATTGGTAAATGAAACAATTAGGCTATCATGATTACTATCCCATACTAGCAATCATATTTTCACATGTTAAAGGCCAATAACACAGGAAGAAGCCCATCCATGGCACCTACTCCCCATTGAGCATAACTAAGGCTCAGTGCATCTGGGGTTTGATCATAACTCGGTGCCCGATCGAAGCACATGCACGGGTGGCAACCACACCACAGCTCCACCATGGACTCACAAGGTCCAGTCACAATACAATAGATAGCCAACCAATTCATTCAACATTTCAAATCATTCATATACAACAAATATGAAATTAAAACAGATATATGCATGGAATTAATGTAAACCCCGGTTACCTCACTTGTAGATAAATTTGCAACAGCCACCAATGGTGTAAAAATCTCCCTATAACCATAGCATTAGAGAATTACTGCTTTAATTCATCATTTACAGTAGCAACAAGTACCTAAAGAATTTAAAATGCTAATGACCACCTAGGGAACACTTACCCAGCCACTACAAGTCCCAAATTCGGATTAAAATGTCCTCCACCAAAAACTTCAATATTTCACCCAAAATCCTAAGCAAATTTATACAAAATTAATACTCATACTATAATCCAATCATTAAGGTCTCAAACCAACAGAAATACCTAAAAAAGAAGAGTTTATACTTACCTAATGTCAGCCCTAGCCTTAACCTACGAATTTTCACCATAGAAACACCAAATGGCAAGTTTCAGATTTTTGGTGTGGGTGAAAGTGCTCTAATTGGAACATTAATTAGTTCAAATTAAAGAGAAAGATGAGTGGATTAAGTTGTATCACTATTATCTTGGCTGAATCTTGCTCTAGAAGTGGGAAAATATGGAAATATGCCAAGAACCTTAGCCTCTCCTTTGGACCTTTGAATTTTGTGTATGTCTTTTATGATTCTGCAAAAGGGAGGGAGATGGCTAGGTCAGTTTTAGGGTTTAAGTTGGGTTTTCTATGGGTTATGGGTTGCTCCAAGATCTAACTCCAAATGGGCTTCAGATTTTAGCTTTGTTGGGCCAGTTTTAAGGTGTTGGGCTGCAGAATTTTATTGGGCCAGACTTAGTTTTAAAAACTCCATAGTCTTGAGTCTGCACAAAGTTTATTAAGCCACTTATAAGAGCCTATACAAGGTGGATCTTGGGCCTCTATCACATTGAATTGGATTGGGTCTGCACCTAACTTATTGGGCCTCCAATAGCCTCTTATCATGATTTATTAATTTGGGCCTAGGTGAAGTTTCTATCCCAATTAATTCTCAACTCATATTATTAATTTATCTCTCAAAATTTCCATTCACTTAACTTACTCGATTATTTTACATTAATTATTCTTAATTAACCCAAATCTATAATTAGCACCTTAATTAATTTTAGGGTGTTACATTAATAGTCTGTGTTGTGGCTACACTTTCATCATTAGTATCCTTCATCATAGCAGTTAAAGACAAGCATGCTTTTAAAAAGTTATGAAATGATGTCATATTGTATATGTCTCTCAGTAGCTCATCTACCATATCAATTTGACATCACTGTTCTTTTATGATGGATTCTTCACAGCTTTGAATAGATTAAATTTAATTTCTTCATCTCACACTTTTAAAGTTAGCTTGTCATTCTTCATATCGATAATTGCACTAGTTATGGCTAAGAATGGCCTTCCCAAAATCAATGGCATATTAATTTCTTCCTCCATCTCTAGTATGTGATAATCAACTAGAAGAAATAATCTTTTGATCTTCAACATTATATTTTCTAAGATGCCAACTAGGTATTTCACCTATGAGTTCACTAATTACAATGTGATGGTTGTTAGTTTTAGCTTTCCTAAGCCTAATCTCCTACTCATAAAAGAGGGATCAAACTCACATAGGCACCTAAATCATATAAAGCATGATCAAATGGAACATCACCAACAATACAAAGGGTAGAACTCCTTAGATTAACATTCTTTAGTAAGTGCAATGGTGGTGTGTGTGACGACCTTAACTTCTAATCATGGTAATTATGTTTAAATACATGATTAATGATTAATGATCAAGGTTTAAAGTCATTATAATTAAATACATTGTGAAAATATAGGGAAGTTTGAACCTCGATAATATTAAGGTCATTAACTATACAACCACAAATGTGAGAATGCACAAGAGAAATTGTACTATTATGAGGGGTTTGTGATTCACCCATCCATCAATTCCAACGCACAAAAACCTCCTATAAGTGTTCCTACATCATTTCCTAGAATTACCAATGGAGAAACTGAGGTTTCTAGGCTAAAGGTAGGAGTTTGGGAACCTTCACCACGACTTGAAACTCTCCTGCTATGACTAAGTTAGTTACTGGAGCTCAAAACTAAGTTTTTTACTTTGTGTCATGGCCCTGACCTTCTACACCGTGGCTAAGTTGCTATCAGGAATCTTATTGGGCAACTTATGTGCCACGGTGAGTTGGATCCTCGCTGTGGCACTATGGTGGAAATGCCTCCTAGAGCCACAATTCAAAGTCCTATGATTCTTGCCTCGGTGGGATACACTTGCATTGCGGTGAGACTAGCTACTGGACACTCCTTACCCAGTTTCCTCGACTTGAGCTGCAGTGCTACATGTTACGTCACGTGTGAGTTTGCTCTCTGTCACCCTTCTTGGGCAACATTTTTACTTTGAGTCACGGTGAGATTCCTCGTGCCACGACTCTTCTCGCCTCTGACATCATGGCGAGACTTTCCAAGTCATAGCATAACCCCCTCCTGTAACTACATCTTCCAAATTTCATCCTATGCACTCCAATTTTACCCTTAAAGATACTCTAAGACTACTTTACCTTAATTTGTGGGGCCCTAATAGTTTTCATTCACCTAATTTATCCAACTTATCTATCATTACTAGTTCAAGACTTAAGTGTTAATTTTTACTCCTCCAACTACCCTATGTCAACAAGTTCATAAAGTAATAACAACAAGAATTCATGAACTATCAACAATTATCATTCGATACATAATCCATTAAAGATTTTATACATCACTGGTTTAAATCAACATCTAATGTATCACATGATTACATTTCCAATAGTAGAACATAACATAAATTTATCGAAGTTCATACATCAGATGTCTAAGTTCATACATCCAATATCAAGCTAAGATGAGGCCTAACTCCTTAATAGATACATCCTAAGTAATCAAAATACAAACAACTACACTTAGCAATATGACTACATGATGATGCTATATAAAAGAATAACAAAATTGCATCTATTCTACTCAGATCAGCCCAAGTGTAGCCTCCTTCACACATGACTAGAGCTCATAGATTTTCATCCACTTGCTTCCCTTTATCTTTACCCGAAGGGCCTTACCTGAAAGTATGATCCCATGAAACAGGGTGAGATGCAAATCTCAGTAACCAAGGAAAATTCACTTCATATATTCTAGTTTAATTAATATATATGCATGATTTTATATAAGCATAAAAAAATATATCAACCATATCAGTAAATGAAATAATTAGGGTATCTATGATTACTATCCCATACTAACAATCATAATTCCACATGTTAAAGGCCAATAACACCAAGAAAGGCCCATCCATGGCACCTACTCCCTAATTAGCACAACCAGGGCTCAGTACATCTGGGGTTTGATCACAACCTGACGCTCGATTGAAGCACATATACAGTTGGCAGTTGCACCATGGCTCCACCATAGACTCATAAGGTCCAATCACATATAATAGATAGCCAACCAATTCATTTAGTATTCAAAATTATATTATGCAGCAAATACAAAATTAAAATAGAAATATACATGGAATTAGCATGAACCCCGGTTACCTCACTTGTAGCCAATCCTCTAAGAGCCAATTGAATGCTACCTCAGCCTATAGACATAAAACCAAGCCATTACAATTTATATTAGCAAACCCATTACTCAAGGAGTTAAGCTATATAGGACTACTCAGAAACACTTACCTAATTCCACAAAAATCAAATTCGGATTTGGTTGAGCCTACCTTAGAAATCATAAAACAATACTTCAAATTCTGACTAAATTCTCATAAAAACAATACCTATATCATAAATCGACTATAGGGATCCTAAACTAGCAGAAAAAGCATCAAAATGAAGAGTTTATATTTACCTAACAACACCCCTAGCCTTAACTTACGAAATTTCACCAAGAAAATCCCAAACAACCACATTTCAGATTTTTGGATATGGTGAAAATGCTCCAAATGAAAAACCAATCTGGTCAAAATGAAGAGAAAGAGAAGGGGATTAAGTTATGTAACTATTACCTTGGTTGATTTTGAGCCTAAGAGTGAGAAATGATGGATTTCTTGCTTAAGACCCTAGCTTCCCTCTCAAGGTGCGAAAATGCCTCTTGTGCTTGTCTTTTATGTTTTAGCAGAATGGTAAGAGGGGCTGCATGTGTTTGTGATTTTAGTCAGGTTTAAGTTAGGTCTAAAATAGGTTATAAGCTGACATAAAGGCCCAATTCCAATTAAGTTCAAATTTTTATGCTTGTTGGGCCAGATTTCATTTGTTGGGCTATAGCATCTTATTTGGGTTAGACCACGTTTTAAGAGCTCAATTGGTTTGGGTCTGCACAAGGGTTGTTGGGCTAATTATAAGAGCTTACATAAGGTAGGTCTTGGGCTTCTATCTCATTAAATTAGATTGGGACATCCCTAGGTTCTCTCTCTTAGGCTAAGTCTCACATTAAAAGGTTAGGTCTGCATCTAAAATTATTAGGCCTCCATTAGTTTTTCACCATGGCCTACTTATTTTGATTTGGGCCTAAATAAAGTTTTTAACCCAATTAAATCTTAAACTCATATTTAATAATTTGTCTCTCTATAAATCTCATTCACATACTTATCTAATTATCCCATATTAATTATTTTTAATTAACTTAAGTCCATGATTAATACCTTAATAAATTTTCAGGTGTTACAGTGTGCTTTTTAAGTTTTCTCTTATTAGATAAAATCTCTTTCAAAAAGTTCACATATATGGGCATTTGTGCTAATGCATCAAGAAAAGGAATGTTAATATAATTTTTTCTTTTCGAAAATATTAAGAAACTTATCAAATTGCTTATCCATTTTTTGCTGCCTCAATTACTAAAGGAAAGGTACTATAAGGACATAAGGCTTGACAGGTTTTGGTGACTAAACCACCTTAAGTCTATCACCAGCATTATGGGCTAGGGTGTTCATATACTTTTCCTCATTAGGCTTGTCTTGGCTTTCATAAAATCATCCCTCTCATTAGCTCCTTGTACTTGTTTGCCACTTCTCAATGAAATCGCATTGCATTATTCTCTTAGATTGATCTCGGTCTTACTAGGCAAATTCCCTTGAGGTTCAAAATTAAATGATCTAACTAACTAACCTAGTTGTATTTTTAAAGTCTAATTATGGTTAGCTACCTGGTCTATTTTAGACTTTAACTTCTCGAATTTATTAGTAGTTACATTAAAAAACTTCTTAAAAGCTTGTTACGACTTCTCAAAAGTAACCTCTAAAGAAGGTTTGTTCATATTTAAATATGTGCCCTTTGATTCTGAGGTTGAAACCCTTATCTAAGTGGGCCTTACCTAAATTTTCGTAATTTCCCTAAGTCATGTTAGGGTGATTTCACCACTTAAGGTTGTATACTAGAGAAAAGGGATTGTTTTGCTATGGATGGTTGTTTGAGACATACTATACTTACTTCGAAGCATAGGGTCCTAATTAATTATTCATCTAGCAATCATTATATGCATGTCCATCATCACAAAGCTCACAACTAGGAAGCAAGTTAGTAGTAGATGCAATAGTAACACTCAACTAATCAACTCTCTTCATTAATATCAAGTTTGGTGTTGATGTTATCCATTTCCATGGCACTTGCAACTTTTCTAGGTATGCCCCTTTCATTAGGCCATTGGTAATAATTTAAGGTTATTTCCTCAATAATGGATGCTACCTTGTAATACCTTAACCTTTTAACTATTATACCATGGTCTCATTATCGATCGCATTGCATCTTAAGTGTATTGAAGCATAAATATAAGGAAACAAACACTTCCCATGAAAAATAATGAATATTTAATGGTGTTAGTTGCATTACGTAAGATCTCATTGCTTCATTTTATGCTCCATGGACCATGTGAACTCATCAATATCATTTTCTAATCATAACACATCTATACAAGTCATACACATCATATTTGATCTCATTCATTTTAGGTTTAGAACTACATCTCACAAAACCTATGTTTTGCTCTCGGGTTCAGTTTCCAACTTTCTGATACAAATTTTGAAAATTCATAACTAATTCTAGAAAAATCAAAATCAAGCGAACCATACCGTTATAGAAATTTGTGGATGTCTACTGATGACTGAAAATAATTCTAGACCAATGTCATGGCTTTAAACTTATAGAAATTGATGGAATAGTAACTCAGGTCAAGCTACATTACTAGTACTGTCATGCAAGTTCAAAAGTCATTTCACTATCTACAGAGCTCTAAATGAGGTGCTCTTGGTGGCTATAGAAAGCTTTTGATGTATATTTTTAACTTATAAAATTTCATGAGCATTAGAATTCATTGGATCCATGTATAATGTAGAGAAGCAAACTGACCAAATGAACAGTACCCATATCATTTCTGCATAATTTGGCCAACTTTGAAAAATTATAATAAATTCTTTTAAGCTCCAAATTGAGTGCTCTTTAGCTTTATAAAAAACTCTAGATGAGACCTACTTGCTGCCAAATTTCATGGAAAAACTCACTCATTTGGTCAGACTTTGGTTTAACTCACCATTTGGTTAAATTTGAAGTCTAAAATTGAATTTTAAGACACCAAATGCTCTTCTTGACTTTCCACAATAACTTGGGCAAGTTTAAAAGCACAAATACAATATATAAAAGCATGCCAAATGATCCAAATCATCATGAAGCTCATTTTTACCTTGCCACTTGTATATATACACATGAACGTCATATGACATAAAGGCTCCTTGGTGGCAAAAACATACATATTCATTCATCTAGCTTCCATATTGGTACATACACCATTTATACATACATTAGAATATGTTCAATGGTTTATATTATGTATACATCTCATGGTTACATAGTTTGATGTCAATATGCCATTAAAATGCCTATTCTTCATAACCCTTTTATCAAAGTCTTGATCTTCAAGGTTGTTGGCCTCCATTTCTCAGTCCATTTGGCTCACCTAGATATGGGTAGGCATATGTCGGGCGAAAGAGTGAGATTTGAAGAATCCCAATAGCTCTTAACCCTTTCAAACATACATAATGTACGCATATACAAGTCAAAGAATGCATTTATGATATTCAAGCAATTAGTGAGTATGCATAAATCATTTTCCTTGGCACATCAACTAATACATAGCAAACATAAGCTCTCAAGGGCATTGGTTTAGCTTCACCCATTTTTCTTGGGATTTATGGATTTGCCTTACCCACTTTCAAGGAACTTTTAACTTAGCCTTACTCTTCTTGAGACTTTTGGCTTTGTCTCACCCATTTCTAGGGACTTTTGGCTCATTTTCACCTTTACTAAGGGACTTTTAGCACAACAAAACTCATGCAAGCCATAAGGCAATCATAAACACATTTCAAAGAATATAACAATACCATAACATGTAAGTATTGGCTAGAAACATTTCTCATGGCTCAAACATAGCACAAGCACTCAATGACAAGGAAACAACCAAGCTATGCATGTGAGAAAGGTTAGAGAGCTACCTTGAAGCAAGATTCACACACTTTTTCCTTAGTTATTCCTCCCCCTTTTTGGCCACACACTTATAACTAGGTGGATCTTGATTCCTTTGGCTTAGATAAATCAAATAAGACATAATTACATCATGGAAACAAGCTCTAGCATCACACACTCTCTATGGAAGCTCACTTTGTTCTAGGTTTCAATTATGGTTCCATACAAGACCTAATAAAGCAGCTACTAGAATTTAAGATCTTGGCTCCATTTTCTCCTTCTATCTAGGTCTCTTGACTCCATTTAGACCACTTGCAATCATCATAAATTCATTCCTAAGAGCCTAGATGCAAGTTGCTTCTTTAAGTCTTATTATCAAGCCTATACTTCCATCACACAAACCAAGGCTTTTAAACTTTTTTCAAGGCTTCCTTTGATGTTCTTCTATCATATTTAATCTCTTTCTACCCTTAGAAAAATTTAAAACTCTCCCTAGGTCTTAATCCATGCTTGGCTAAGACAATAGAGACCTAGGAGCACCCATGGATTTTGTAACTTCTCTTGAAGGAAATGGCACATGTGAGGCTTTCTAGGGTCTCAAGAACCCACACTCATAGAAAATTAGAAATACGATTAGAAAGCTTCATATATACCATGGTGCATGACGAGCTCATCGTGCAACCCTCAAAATAAAACTAGGTTGAACTAAAAATATAGCTAGTGGCACAACCTAGGTCATCTCCCTTGAAAATGGAATTCAATGCCTAATTGAGTTTTCTAAATGTTAAAGGTCCTAAAAGCTATCTAATTTAGGGGGTTTTTTATTGAATTAAACTAATTAAAATGAAACCAAATTAAAATTCCTAATTGCTACCTAATTATGCAAATTATAGTTGAATGATGGTCTTGTGACTAGCTTTGGATTCGTCCCTTGGTATCCACTATCCTTATCCTAATCCAGTTGTGATTAATTCTGGTCTAAGAATTCCTAATTGTGTTCAATACAAATGTATCTTAAGTTACCACGCAAGAATCAAGAGATTAACAATCTAATGTTGAATTGAGACCTCAATCCTACACCAAATCATTAACTCTTGTCTTTAAGATCTTTGAACACTTGAATTGATTGATTAATTGATTAGTTAGCCTCTGAATCACCATCCAAAAATGTTTAATTAACCAACTAAACATCAAGAAATCCTTAATTCAAACAATTAAACACTCCATTTCTCACATGCATTTCATCAAACACCTTGACTGCATACATGGATAATTGTAGGAAATTAGAAAATCCAGTACTAAATCAATCAAATAATCAGTCAAACAATATCCTAATTAGTGTCTAACTAGCCACTAATTAATTACACAAATTCTCAATCCAATATTCCTTAACCAAGCAAATACAAGAAAGAGAAAAGGTGTAGGAAAATTAAGAAATCTTAGCCAAAATTCTGAGTTCTTCCCTATGGATTCAAGCTTCTCCAAGGTTCTTCTTCCTTGCTAGTTACAGATGGATGAATTAAAGCTTCATTGGTGGATGGAAATGGAGGAAAATAGAGTGTTGAATGGCTCTGGAGTAAACGAAGGCGAAGGGAATGGCTAGACGCTGGATGGAGAGAATGCACGAATGACGTCGTGTGAATGAATGGGATGATTGAATTTACGGAATGGACGAAGGGTGATCTGATGGCGTGGAATGTGTGATGGATGAATGGAATGGACGATCAATAGCCTCCTTTCACGTGCTCATTTTAATGATTCCATGTGCTTCACTTTGTGCCAATTCTCACGTGAACTTCTTATTGATTCCACATGCTCAGCCACTTCCCCATTTGCCCGAATGTATTTTTCTCCTTTGATTATGTGAGTGTGGGCCCCATTGAATATAATAATCACCTTCCATGTTGCTTTCTCATGCATCTCTTCGTGTTTTGATTAAGCCAGCTCATTGCTTTTTCTTTTCACATGGTTTAGTTGACACTTCATTGCCATTTGGCTGCTTCTTTCATTCTGCTCACATGCACATGGCTGTCTTCACTCCTTCCATCATTCTAAACTCATGGCTTCTCTACTTCTTCGTGCAGCTCATTCACGTTCTTGTTCATAGCACGTTCTGTATGTATATGCAGCTTCTTCGTCTCTATTTTTGTTGCATCATTATGTGTGCATGAGTTTACGTTGAAAGTCTCGCATTCCATCCTCTTAACGCTCTATTTTTGCTCGAGTTTGTGAGCTACTGCCCGTATGTTTCTTCCCTGTTCAGCTCACTTTATTGATGTTGTTGCTGTAGCTCGTGGTGTCTCTTCTTTTCATAAACCAAAAGCTACATCCCCTGCTTCCTTCATTCACTTTGCTTCTATTCATGTAGCTCGTGTAGCTTACATGAAGGCTACCCAAGCTCTTTTCAACTCGATGCTCTTCCCCATTCAAACCAGAACCCACTCTCTTCCTTGTGAACTTCTTGCTTTGCTTCATCCTTCCATCAAACTCATGGCTTTGTGGATGGTTCTCTTCAACTCTCCAACTCATGGCTTTCTTCTCCCCTCAACTTCAAAACAAATTTTCCTTCAAAGCTCCAATTGCCCAACAAAAAAATCTGCATAAAAGAATGAAAATTATTAAGTGGAAATATCCAAAAATTATTTAAGATAAATTTAAGCATTAAGAATCAATAATTTGCAAATTGATTCCTCAAATGTAAAAATGGCAAATTAAAATCAAATTCCACTAATTAAATTCCTAAAGCCATATTTGGACACTAAAATGCCTAAGTTAAGGGATTAAAATATATAAAATATCATGGTTATCAGTGTAATAAAATCCCTAGGTTTTGGAAACTTGAAAACTAATGCTTCTTTTTAGAATTTCTTTACATCTACTTGTTTATCACCCTTAAAAACCTAGGTTTCATGCTTGGTTTAGGTCAGAATTTACTCCCTCTTGGTTATTCTCAAGGTGGCCAAAATCACTCATGGAAGAACAAAAAGAAGATAGCAAGGAAATCCATGATACCTACCTTGATTCAAGCCCTTTCCAAGAGTCTTTTCCTTTGTTATGGCTCCGCCTTGGAATTTTGAACTTCCTTCTTCTGAACATGACTCAAAATAGATCCAAATCATACACCAAAATCATAAGAAAAGAGAGGAGAAGGAGAAGAACAAGTTTACTAAAGGAAAGAGTATGAAATTTCAAGGATTTCTTACCCTTTTCCTAGCCTTTTTGTCACACCATACTTTATCAGACTCCATATTCCCATATTCAAGGTAACTTTCATGTGCAATTAAAGAAAACCATGAAAAAGGGATAACCTAATACCATTTCTTTGCATTACATTAGGGTTAACAATTCAAATTTAAATTCATGGACCTTAGAAACTTACTAACAACATTCTCTAATTATTTTCCATCCATACAAATCATAAACATCCTAAAATTTTGCATAAACCACGAATGAAGAGCTAAAAACTAGAAATATTCACATTTTGCCTCAGGTCAGAATTTCAATTTTCTGCTAGCAACTTTGGAAAATCATAACTAAATTTAGAAAAATCAAACTTAAGCAACCCATAGCTTTTTAGAAAGCTCTAACTTTTCACAAACAATCACTCCAAGGCATGAAAGCATGGACCATGTTTGACAAAAAAAAAGGCACAAAGGTCGGACTACCTTATATTCTTAATACAACTTACTGATATGAACTTTGAAAATGCACAATTAAATCTGTAAAAATCCAATCCATGAAAAATATACCAATTTGGAAAGCTATAGATGTTAACAAGAGGGAAAAAATAGTTCCAAATCAATCCAAGAGCATTCAGACCCCAAAAATCTATGGAATAGTGATAGTGGTCTAACTATGTGCCTAGAACATAATAGAAACTTCAAAAATCATATCTCCTTCTATAGATATCCAAATGAGGTGATTCTAATTGGTACAAGTCTCTGGGAAGGTCTAGTTTCTCCTTATGAAATTTCACATCAATAGACATCATTTGCCCCATGAATGATAGAGATCCGTTTTTGAACTATATGAATAGTACCAGTGCTAAAATCAAAAAATTTGCCAAATTCAAAAATTTGCCACAAATTCTATAGACCTCCAAATATTACACACTTTAGGCTCTCAACAAGTTCTATATATATGCTGAATTTTAGATTAAGAAGAGCTCATTTGGACAAATTGTGTCATAGCTCACCATTATGGTCATTTTTGCATTGTATAAGGCATCAACTTAGTCCAAATGGCCTTCTCTTATGTTTGGCACCTCTTGTACAAGTTTGAAAGCATGAATACAACTTATATGAACTGCCTAAGCAGTCCTAAACATCATGCATCTCATTTTGACTATTTCACATCCAATAATACATTAATAATCATAAGCCATACAATGTACAAACCTCACATTTGCATTACTTTAGTGCTAATTATAGTTCTTACAACATTCATACATGATTTTACATTTACTCAAGTATTCACAACTCAAAAATAATATGTACATGTTCACTTTGCCATTCAATTACAAATAAAACAACTTAATTGTCAAAGTGTAGCTTCCCAAGTCCCTTGGCTTGGATTTCTTGCTTTATGAGTGTCACCTAGACATATTAAGATGAAGAAAGGAAGGGGAGTGAGATTCATGGAATCTCAATAGCTCACACATCCATTCACACACACATTCAAGGTATACATACATCAAAGGCATAACTAAAAAAAATAACTCAGTCATAAAGTATGCAAAGCCACACTTTTATGCCACCATTTCACATCAAATTCAAAAATATGCTCTAGGGACTTTTGATTTTGCCTTACCCCATTTCTAAGACTCTTGGATTTGCCTCACCCTTGGCTTAGAGACTTTTGACTTGGCCTCATCCATCCAAGAGACTTTTGACCTTCTCTCACCCATGCCATGAGACTTTTGGCATCTCCTCACCCGCATTAAGGGACTTTTGGCATCACCTCACCCTTATGAGCCATTTTTCACAATCAATAGCATTCAAGGCAACATATTAGTACTAATGCAATCTCAAAGCATCAAGTGGCATGTTCTCAAATCACAAAAGCACATGCATACACATAATGACATATATACACTCAAGAATGCAAAAAGAATGAGGTGAAAAGGTACTTTAATATTTATGCAAGCTTCTCTTGGTCTTTTTCCTTCCCTTTCTCAATTTCACAAGCATACCTAGGTGGGTTGGGATTCTCTTGCCAAAAAACTATAAATGACACAATTATACTCTTGAAGCAAACCAAGACACTACATTTACTCTTAAGAGCACAATTGGTTCCATAGGTTACATAATGGTTCCATTAGTGGCCTATTGAAGTAACTCTCTTAAGTCAAGTTCTAGACTCCATTCTTTTCTCATTTCTTGGCCTTTTAACCTCATTTAAGGTCTTTGAAACCATCACATACTCATTTACACAAGTTTAGATACATGTTGCTTCATAAGGCTCCATTATGAAAACCATTGTCTCATCTCCCAAACCGTGGCTCCAAAATTTTTTGTAAGGGTTCCTCCAACCTTCTACCATCATGTGAAGTCTGAAATCAAGGCAAGAATAAATTAAAACACTCCCAACCTTATTTATCCTAGCTTGGCTGAGATATGGAGGAGGAAGAGGATTCATGAGTTTCTTGATTTTTCCTTGATGGGAGAGCCATTTGGGAGGCTTCTTAGAGGTCTTAGGAGCTTAATTGAACAATTACATATGCAAGAAAATTCAAGAATCAAAACAGATTTCACAAACCATTCAAGAGTCCTACACTTTGCTAACTTAAAATCCATTAGTTTTTCTTGCAATTTCTTGGCATATTCTACTTTCCCATACTCTAAAACCTAAGTTCCTTTCTTTTTTTTAGACAAAAAATCTTCCCCTCCCTTGGTTTTATTCTTGGCCAAAAATTACACAAAGGAAGAGTAAGGAGAAAAAGCAACAAAGAGCAAGAATTACCTTGGATTCAAGTGCTTTTCTTCTTGGTTTACTTCTTCTCAAGAAATTCAAACTATCCCCCTCTGTTTTGGACTTAAAATAGAACCAAAAAACTTAATAAAACCATGGAAAGAAAGCTTGGAGGGAGAGGAACAAAGTTACAAGAGGAAAAAGCATGGAAATCCTTGAATTTACCTACCTTTTTCTTTGTTTTCTTCTTCCTTTCTCTCCTTCTCTTGTGTGCCCAAGATGCTACTTCTATTTTTTGATTTTGGCCAAAGGAAGGTTAGCTTAAAGAAGATGGGAGAAAGGGCGTGAAAGATGTGGAAGGTTCAAGAAGCTACTTTTCTCAAAAATTCTAATTTTGCCCTTCCATTGTGGCATATTCATTTTAGCTTTGCTTTAGCTCCTTTTTGAGAACCATCTTTTCCATCATAAAATTTAGGTTCCCAATTTAATAAAATGCCTTTGGAATCACTCAATTTGGAGCTAAAACCTTTCCAAATGAATCCGTCAAAGTTCAGGTTTACCATCATTGGAAAATGTACACTGGATGGGCTTTAACTGTCTTGGGGCCTCCTATGGTTTTTAGAGCCTCTGAGAACCCTGGGCAACTTGAATTTTTCATTTAAAAAGTCCTCCTATAAGTTTTTTCCAAAAATTGCACATAATTATGAAAATGTCACTACACTTTGTCAATTTTCATAACAATTTTGTTTCACCATCCTAGCTCTGTTTTTCTTGCCATTTGAGCTTGGAATTATTATTTTTATAAGCCTAGGATATTACCCAACTATTTTAGGACACTAGCTAGCTTATTTTATTTGGCCTTAATTGATTCATTTTAAAGGACTCTCTTTTATATCTGACCTGCTTCCATCATTTTTACAAAAATTGGGTGTTACATACCTCATCAACTATCTACCCATCAAAGATACACCCATGGCTGCATCTAAATTGACCTTGTTTGGGTGGAATAAGCCTTGATAAAAGGTCTATACTATAACTAATCCTAGATCCCATGGTGTGGACATCTTCTTTGTAGATCCTTATATCATTCTAAAGCCTCTTATAAGGACTCACATTCGATTTGCACAAAATTTTGAATATTGCTTCTCAACTTGGTAGTCTTGCTAGGTAAAAAAAAAGAAAGACTTCCTACCATGTAGAAGAAGGAAAAGATAAGGTATGAGAAAGAGAAATATAATGTCCAGATTTTGTTAAACGACAGAAACATATGTGTTTTTAAAGTAAGTCCCTCGAAATGAATTAGTTAAGGTCTCAAAAAATTTAAGTAGCATTCTAGACTCCTAAAAATGAGAATCACAAGCTCAAACAGAAAGAAAAAATAGAGCTAGAATGATGAAATGAATTTGAACTAAAAATTAACGAAACGTAATGACATTTTCGTAATTTTGAGCAAATTTTGGAATTCTCACAGGAGGGCTTTCTAAATGAAAGTTTTAAGTTCTCTGGGGTTTTTAGAGGCCCTAAAAATCATGGAAAGCCCTGGGACAGTTAAAACCCTTCTGGTGGACATTTTCCAATTTCAATTGACTCAAACTTTGACGGATCCGTTCGAAAAGGTTTTAACTCCGATTTGAGTGATTCCAAAGGCATTTTATTAAATTGGGAACCTAAATTTCATAATGAAAAAGATGGTTCTCAAAAGGAGCTAAAATAAATCAGAAACAAAAATGCCAAGGCGAAAGCGCAAAATTGGGATTTTTGAAAAGTCTTTCTTAAACTCTACCTATATATCTAAGGTGCCCCACCTCCTCACTCATTTAGCTTATTTAATTTTTGCCTTAAACCAGAGGAAAAACCCTAAGAGTGAGACATACAAGAAGGAAAGGAAGAGAAGGAGAAAGACAAGGCAAAAGGTATAGAATTTCTTGGATTTTTCATACTTTCTCTTTAGCAAACCTCTTCTTCTCTATTTCCCCTTTCTTTACTATGGTTTTATTAAAGTTTCTAGATCTGTTTTAAGGAAGAATAGAGGGTAAAATTTGGATTTGAAGAGAGGAGGCCAAAGAAAGGAAGAAACAACTACAAAAACAAGGAAAAACAAGGTAAATCTTCCATCCCATGATAGCTACTCCTCCTCCTCTTCTCTTCTTGGTTCACCCAACATAAGAAGCTACAAGAGGGCTTATATTTTGGGCAGAACCAAGGGTGAATCTTTGGAATTTAAAGGAGGAGAATAAGAATATGTAAAGGGAATTAACAAACAATCATGGAAATTCAAGATAGCAAACATAAGGTTTCTAGTGTTCCTTGAAAAATTTGATTTAATACCAAGATTCCTAGGCCTAAATGAATGCTTAAATGAGCTCCTAAGATCTCTAAGAGCTTCCATCAAGGAGACAAAGCAAAGTCCATGGATGCCAAGAAGGGAGTTAGCCTCGGCCTAAGGGACTTGAGGCACCTAGGGATAGTTTTAATTTGTTTCAAGCTTTTTTTTGAGTCATATATGATGAGTGAAGATGTAACACCATATATTTATATCTCATTTTTATCATATTTACATGCTCATGTGATATATTCCATGAAGGAAGTAAGAAAATCCATTGCAAATTATATATTCCTTTAGATTACGTTGTATATAAAAATTCCATTCTACGTCACGTGGACCATATGAGCACATACTATACTTTCCCATATTTAATTACATCAATACAACTCTTTTACATCATAAAATCATGGCCACAACTCATGGAAATCAAAGAAGAGCTTAAAATAACCAAGTGCATTTTTGGCCAGAATTGGCCCCTTTTCTGATCAAAACTTAGAAAATCATAACTAAATCTAAAAAAATTAAAAACATGTATTCTTTGTCATTATGGAAAGATAAGGATGTATACTTCACAATAAAAATATGCTTAGACCATAACATCCATCACAGAGGACGTTTGACATCCAAAATGGTCCAGAGGTCAGACTGCATTCCAAAACTGTCACAAAATTCTGCAGCAAATTTTGAAAATGTCCAATTAATTCCAAAAAAATCCAATCCATGAAAATGATATCAATATGGAAATATGTGGATATTAGCTAGAGGGAAAAAATATTTTTAGACTAGCTCAGGTAGCCCAGACCTTGGAAGTCAATAGAACAGTAACTCATGTCAGGCAAAATTCTTAATACTCGATAGAATGTTCAAAAATTCATATCTCCCTCTCTAGACCTCCAATTGGGGTGCTTCTAGTGGCAAGAGTCAATGTGAATGTATAGTTTCTATGTATAAAATTATATGGCAATTGGACATCATTTGAGCCTTGTGTGATAGAATTCATTTTCAGACCAAATAAATAGTGTAGCAGACCAAAACTAGATAAATTTCCAACTTTGAAAATTCATCAAATATTTTGTAGACCTATGAAAATTATGGTCTTTAGCTTCCCAAAAATCTCCTAATGAGCCCTAATTTTATGCCAAATCTTAGACCAATAATAACTCATTTGGATAAAAAGTGACATAGGGTTCCATTATGGTCATTTTTGGCTCCATATGGGATACCAAAATTGCCAAATGGCTTTCCTTTAATTTTGGCACCTTTTGGGCAAGTCTAAAAGCACATTTAGGACTTGTGTGAGCTGTCCAAATGGTCCCAAACCCTATGCATCTCATTTTGGCCTCTCCATCCACACATATGCACATTACATCAAGCTTTCCAAAATGCATACTTTGGCATCACATATCCAATTTCTCTTCTAAGGTTCATACATCATGTTCATACATTTATACATCACATAATATCATAATTACATATGTCTAAGGGGTCATAAACCATATACATCAAAGGGGTATATCATATGACACAATTATGGTCTTAAAGTGGCAAAACATAAGCATTTGGTTGTCAATCTTCTTTCTTCAAGGTAATTGGCTCCCATTACCATGTCCACTTAGTCCACCTAGCATGTGAGATCATTGGAGAGGAGGGGATGAGACTCAAAGAATCCCAATAGCTCATCTCCCATTCAATCATACATAATATATGCAAAGCAAGCCTTAAAAATGCATGCATAGATAAAATGGAAGTCATGAATATTTAGAAAGTAAGCTTGGCATGTGAACAAATCATATAAGACATTCAAGAGCTCACCAAGTGTTTGGGTTAGACTCACACTTTTCCTCATAGATTTTGGACTTGCCTTACCCATTCTTTAAGAGCTTTGGACTCAACCATATGGACGATTGTGTCGCGCAATCTCAAATAGAAACTAGGTAGCAAAATAAATTCTGTAGATAATGGTGCAACCTAGGTCATTTTCCCAAGGAGTTTGTGCCTCAATTTGTTTATGGAGGGATTCTAAGTATTACTAATTGGAACTAGTTTAGGGGGTTTTAAAATGTTAAGATTTAATTGAACTAAAATTTAATTGACAAGAAGTAAAAACCTAAGACTAAATTGAAGTGAACAGTCAAGCAAATGAGGTAGCTAGCTTTCAATTGGACTCCCTAGAATTCAATTATCCTTGCTCTTTTTAGTTTACCCAATTTGGATTTAATTCCTTATGCATTAGTGTATTCCTCATAAAAGCTCTTGAATAACCATCCAAGATTCAATTCATCAACTATTCAAGGAATTTGCAACCACAATAAACCTTGAAAAATTAAGTAATTGAATTCAGAACAAGAACACACTAAAGTCAATCATAATTGATCAATAAAATTTTCTACACAATTTACTTAAGATGCTAATTAACCAATTAGATCAATTAATTTCTCAAACAATTAATTGCACAAAAATTTCAGTCACTTAATCCAACAACCATTGCATTAATTGACCTAAAATTAAGAGAAAATTAAAAGTAAATTGCATAACATCAATTCTGGAATTTTTACAAACATATAATGATCACAATTAAAATTTCAAAAATCAAATAAAGCACAATTCACAATTCAACCAAATCTAAAAAATTCCAGCAATCAAATTCCTCAATTAATCAACTAAACCTAGTCAAATTAAGGAGGAAAATAATTCTGAAATTAAAAGATGAAGTAAGGAGTGTTTATCCAAATTGGTGAAAAAATTATGGAGCTTTAATCTACATCTAGGAGTTCCAAGCTTCAGCTAGCCACCATTGATGATTCAAGCTACCATGGATGATTTAACTGGAAGGAAATTGATCATCGATGCTTCAGCCATGGAGAATTTAGCTTTTTTTCTCTCGAGCTCTCATTTACGTTGTCTTTTTTTTCCTCTGGAACCATAGCTCGTCCTCTCTCTCCGATGCTTAATTCAGCGCCTTTTTCACTCTCTTTTTCATTAATTCATCACGTGCCTCTTAGCTCCTCATTTTGCATGCCCAAGTCATGTTTTTATTTTCTTCTTCACGTCAGCCTTTGGATGGAAAGGTAATGATCAAATGAAGGGTCAAGATGAGATGGTGAATGGATGCTACTGCCTAATAAATCTTCAGCTTTTTTTCAATTTAATCCTACATCAGCCCACGTGTTCCTTTGCTGAAGCTGCTTCTTCATGTGTCAATTTCCACGTGAGATTCTTCATTCAAACTTAGCTCCAGCTCCTCCTCTAACTCATAGCATCTTATTCCACGTAAATCTCGAGCTATATGTTACAGCTACTGCTCCTTCTCCATGTTTGAACCAATAACTCAAGCTTCTCAACGTGGCTTCATTCCCATTCAAAACAGAACTTATATCTCAAGTTTCTGCTCCACATAATCTTCTTCGTACAGCTCATGTTGCTTATTCCTTTAACGTGGTCAGCTTATTCAGCTCATTATGCATAACCAATAGCTCGAGCAAGCTCCCTCATTGTGGCTTTTCTTCCTCGCGTTATTCCAGCCAGTCCAGCCTTTCATTCCACATTAATTATTCCTTTCATTCTGCCCAACATGTAGCTAGCTTCCTTGATGAACTCGTGGATGTGTGTGTTGCTAAAGGAGAAGGAGTGGCTATTCTATTCGAGCTTGTGAGTTCCATGCCTCGTGTTTCCACGTTAAAGTTCTTCTTTTCAGCTCATGCATCATACAACCTGTAGCTTCATTCTTGTTTCCTCCTCTATTTCAGCTTTTCTTCTTTATTTCAATTCCCTACAGCTCTTTTCTCTTTTATTATACATGAATGTAGACCCCACTTAAAGCTAAATATAATATTTAAATTCATGCAAGCTTCCCACGTAGTGCTTCCCAGCTCATACAAGCTTCTTTACGTAAGATCATAGCTTTGCTTTCCTCTGTTTTGTCACTTGAATGTTTCATGCAGAACTCGAGCTCTTCTTCTTTTCTCTTTGCCTAGACTTCACGTGTTTTCCACCATCCATGCTCTGTTCTGCTCGAGTGTGTTCTCTTTATGCAGCTCTTTTAAAATCTGTTCATCACGTCACTTTTTCTTCTCACAAGCATCTCATGCCTCTTCTTATAGGTTCTTCCATTCATATACCCACACCAGCTATTCTAAATTTTCCACGATAGCTACTACTCTATTTCTACATGTGTGTGTATTTTTCTGCTCACTAACCCATAACCTTGTACGTGTTTCTTCTCCTCTGCTCCATGCAATGATCAACTCGTGCAACCCATGGAAATATTCCTGCTTATAGGCTGCTCTTTAATGAATCACATGCTTTCTTTCCTTACCACGAGCTTCCAACCAAAACCATAGCTAATACCATCTCAAACCAGAGCTCACATTCCATGTAACTTTCCTCTGCCTCAACCAAATCTTCCTCATGAGCTTCTTCCTTTCATCATAAACCATATTCTCTTTCAAAGCTTCAATTGCCCAACAAAAATCTGCATAAAAGAATGAAAATTATTGAGTAGAATTATCCACAAAATTATTTAAAAGAAATTCATGCATTAAAACTCAATAATTTTGCCAATTAATTCACAAAGTGCATAAGTGGCTGATGAATTCAAATTGAATCTAATTAAACCTTTAAGACCATATTCCATCCTCAAAATGCCAAAGTTAAGAGGATTAAAGTGTATAAAAATCATGTTTATCACATACTCTTGGGAGCCCACTTTGCTTTTAGGAGACTCTTTACTTTGTCTCAACCAACCTCAAGGGTTCTTGGCTTATCCTCACCATGGTCAAGAGTTATTGGCCTCTCCACACTTAAGCAAACTCAACAAACATCATACATTCATTTGAAAACATAACATGATATCATAAAATCATGGCATATAAAATCATGATAGCATACTTTTCATGGCTTGAAAATACACATACACATATTCTAAGACAAGCTAAACATACATCCATGCATGAGAGAAGGTGGAGAGAGCTACCTTGCACACAATCACACACTTTTTCCTTGGATTTCAAGCCTCTTCTTTCAGCCACACACCCATAAATTTGTGGAGATGCTTTCTCTTGGCCTACACATAATTTATAGAAGCCAATTAGGTTCATAAAACAAGCTCTAAGGCCATATAACTTGGTTAAACACTAAATTACTCTATAACCCCCATTATGGTCCATAAATACACCTAATGAAGCAACACCCCTCAAACAATTTCTAGGCTCCATTCTTTCCTTTCAAATATAATTCTTGACTCCTTTCAAGTCTCTTGGAGTCATCACACAATTAAAACCAAGAGCCTAACTATATATTGCTTCTTTAGGTCATAATATGGAACTTAAGACATCAAATCACTTTCTATGAGTTCTAAATTTTCCACGGCCTCCCCTCATTTTCATTCATCAAATATGACTCAATAATGGCCTTAGAAAAATTTTAAACTCCCCCTAGCTAGGAGAACTTACTTAGGCTGAGCCTATGCATGGTTTAGGGTTCCTTGGAGTTTTCTTTGTTTTCTTGCAGGAGGAAGCATGTGGGGAGCATCTTAGGGGTCTTAGGAACTCATTTAAACTCTTAATTAGACCTAGGAAGCATCACACAAAATCAAAATTTGAAAGGTGCACATAAAGCCATAGAATTTGTATCTTGAAATCTAATGGTTATTTTGTTGCTTTCTTTGCATATTCTTGTTCTTCTCCATCAAATACCTAAGATTCATGCTTGGTTGGGCTTAACAATCAGATCCTCCTATAGGTCCTAGGGTTTGGCAAAATGGAGAAAAAGGGTGGATGAAGACATCAACCATAGGATGAGATTTTACCTAATTTCCTTGCTTATTTTGGCTTAAATCTTGCTTTCTCCAAGCTTCTTTCTTCAAATTCGAAATTTTCCTTGAATTTCTCCCTTGAATCAGATTTATAAACTTCATTTTAATTAAAGGAAACAAAGGAGAGGGGAGGAGAGGAGGTGTGGATGAGGACAAGCATGAAAAATCACCATGGAAACATACCTTAAGCTTGGATTTTCTCCTTCTTTTTCTTCCTCTTTTGTGTGCCCGAACCCTAGCTCCCTTCTTCTGAAATTATGCAGAAAATTCTGATTCCAAATGAAGGGGAAAGTGGGACGCCACTTATATATAGGTGTAGAAAAGTGACTTTTTCAAAAATTCCAATTTTGCCCTTCGTACTTTGCATTTTCGTTTCTCCTTCATTTTAGCTCCTTTTTAAGAACCGTCTTTTTCATTATAAAATTTAGGTTTCTAATTAAATAAAATGCCTTTGGAATCGCTCAAATTTGAGCTAAAACATTCCCGAACAGATCTATCAAAGTTTGGGCACACTGACATTGGAAAATGTCCATCGAAAGGGATTTAACTGTCCCAGGGCTTCTCATGGTTTTCAGGGCCTCTGAGAACCCTGGAGAACTCAAAACTTTCATTTAAAAAGCCCCTTGTGTGAATTCCAAAATTTTCTCAAAATCACGAAAATGCCATTATGTTTTGTAAGCTTTTCATAAGAAATTGTTTCTTCATTCTAGCTCTATTTTTCCTTTCATCTAAACCTAGGATTCTCATTTTTAGAAGTCTAGAATGCTTCATAAATTTTTTGAGACCTTCACTATCTCATTTCGAGGGACTTCCTTTTGTATCTGATGAGTTTTGTTTGTTGACAAAGAAATCGTACGTTACGTTTCTCACGTTTTCTTTCGTTTTCAGAGAACTGGATGTTACAGAAGATGAGAGGAAACCTTGGAAAAAATTTAGAAGGCCTAAAGAATGAATTGGTATCATAGGTTCCATAATATGACCTAAGGAAGTAGTATGTAGTTAGGCTCTTTGTTTTAATTGTGTGATGACTCCAAGAGGCTTAAATGGAGTCAAGAATCATAAATGAAAGGAAAGAATGGAGCTTAAAGCTCATTTGATAGGTGTTGCTTCATTAGGTTTGTTTAAGAACTATAAATGAACCATAGAACAAAACTAGACTTCCAAGTAGATGTGTGGCCTTAGAAATGATTCTAGAAACCTAATTAGCTTCCATATATTGTGTTTAGGCCAAGAGAAATCAATCCCACACCTTTGTGTGTAAGGCCGAGGAAAGAAGAGTATTTTTAAGAGGAAAAGTGTGTGGTTGTAACAAAGGTAGCCAACTTCTCCTTCTCTTATGCATGATGTAATGACCCTAACTTCTAATAATCATAATTAAGGTTAAGTACGTGATTACTGACCATAAAATTTCAATTAGGGTTGAAAGTCATTACAACTAATTATATTTGAAAAATGTTAGGAAATTTGAACCTTAATGTTATTAGGGTCATTAATTAGGCAACCACAATTATTCAGAAGTGCAAGTGAATTTAATCATTAATAAGGAGCCTTTGATTCTCCCATCCATTAATTCCAACTCATAAAACCTCTTACAAGTGTTTCTAAATCATTCCTTAGTATTACCATAAAAGAAATTAAAGTTTCTAAGTGAATATGAGAAATTGAGCACCTTCGCCGCGGCTAAATCCCCTTTCGCCATGGCCAATTACTCTCAGATTCAAGTCCTTACACCTCCATAAATTTCACGCATTTTGCTGCGGCCAAATACCCCTTTCATCGCGACCAAATACCCTTTGGAACACCCCCAAACTTGTTTCTCAGGCTTAGCCACGGCCAACATCACTATTCGCCGCGGCCAATTTCTCTCTATTTTCTTCCCTGGCGGGTTCGCCACATTTGGCTGAGGCCAATTAATTGTTGGCCGTGGCCAATTCTTCTCTGTTTCTATTTGGCCTAGGCCAATTAAATGTTTGTCGTGGCCAATTCCCTTCTATTCCTATAACTCCCAAAATTTCATCTCATGCTCTCCAATTCCCCCTCTAGCAACCCTCTAGGCCACTTTAACTTAGTTTGTGAAAATTTAATGTCTTTCTTTCACCTAATCTACTTAACACATCTATCATTACACATTTAAAATTCAAATGTGGATCCTTAACCCTCTAGCTACCATAAACTAGTGAGTTCATAGATTAATGACAACAAATGTATTATGGTCACATGGTGCATGGGGTCAATGCTTATGTGCTACCAAACCATTTAATGATTTTCTATTAATTTTCTCCTTGCCACTAAGAGGTCCGGTCCCTGAAAATGTTAGCCCACAACGGGGTGAGATATACAATCTCAGTAACAAAAGGTAATTTCCATATATATGTACAAGTCAATCAATCCAATGCAATTTCATGTCATCAATACCAGAATCATCAATTCAATTCGCAAATGAACTAGTTGAGCTACCAATGACTACTGTCCCATACCAGCAATCATACACAACATGTTAATGGCTAATAACACTGAGAGAGGTCCGTCCATGACACCTACTCCATAATGAGCACAACCAGGGCTCAGTGCATCTGGGGTTTGATCACAACCCGGTGCTCGATCGAAGCACATGCACGGGTGGCAGCTGCACCACAGCTCCGCCATGGACTCACAAGGTCCAATCACAATAACAATCAAGTAGTCAACCAGTCATTTAACATTTCAAAATCAAGCATGTGTAACAAATAGCAAATTAACATGAGCATATACATGGAATTAGGAAAATAACCCCAGTTACCTCAATGAAGCCAATTACTCTTCCCCTAGCTACCATTATAATCCAAATGCATACCAAGCAAATTATCATCATTTCTAATCACAATCAAATATCCAAAGAGTTGAACTACTAATGACAGACTAGAGGTTACTCACCTAATTACCAAGGGATTTAATTTCGGATTCCAACTTTCTCACACCAGAAATTACCATAGTTCACTCCAATTTCTGGGTAATTTCATATGAAACCAAAGCCCATATCATAGGTCAACTATAGGGGTCTCAAACTAACAAAAAATGCATTAAAATGGGAAGGAGATACTCACTTAACAACACCCATAGCCTCACCTCCGAAAATCCTCCATAGAAGCACCAAAATTCGCATTTCAATCATCAAGCCCAGAAAATTTAGTTTTTCACCATTATCTCCTTGTAATCTCATACAATAACAGAACCCATTATGATAATACATCCTTAGGGGAATTTTCCAGCAAAGTGATACACAAAATGGAAGGGAAAAGCTTACCTAATCCTCCCTCTAATCTCTAAGTTCGAAAATCTTGCAAGGAATCACCCAACACCAAATTTTAGATTTGGGAAGAAGATGAAAATGCTCAAACCCAAAAATTAATCAGACCAAAATGAAGAGGAGGATGAGAGGGTCAAGTTATATATAACTCACCTTGGTTAAATCATCCTCTAGGAGTCAAAAATGGAGCTTCCATGTTAATAGAACCCTAGCCTCCTTTGAACCTCCGAATTTTCTCTCTTGAGTTTTAGCAAAATGAGGAAGAGGCTGAAGAGTTAGGGTTTTAGTTGGGTTTAATTTGGATCTAAGATGGGTCATGGGTTGCTCCAAGGTCCAACTCTAAATGGGCTTCAGATTTTTGCTTTGTTGGGCCAGCTCTTATGTATTGGGCTGCTAAATTTTAATCAAGTTTGGCCAAGTTTGAAGAGCTCAAGGATTCGGGTTTGCACAAGGGTTATTGGGCCACTCATAGGAGCCTATGCAAGGTGGATCTTGGGCCTCTATTATATGAAATTAGATTGGGTTTGCACCTAACTCATTGGGCCTCTATTAGCCTCTTCTTATGATTTCTTAATTTGGGCCTAGATGAAGTTTCTATCATAATTAATTCTCAAACCCATATTAATAATTCATCTCTCTAAAATCTCCATTCACTTAATTTTTCTAATCATCCCATATTAATCATTCCTAATTAATCTGAATCCATGATTAATACCTTAATTAATTTTTAGGGTGTTACACATGAATATATGCTTAATTTGTCTTTGGATGTGTGTGTGTGTGTTTCAAGCTATGAAAGTGTTTTGATATATGCATATGTATTATGATACCATGATGTTGCATTATGTCTTCAAATGATGCCTAGTATGTGTGCTTGAGTATGGTGAAGCCAAGAACCCTTAACCATGGTGAGGATAAGCCAAGAACCCTTAAAGTTGGTTGAGACAGAGTCAAGAGTCTCCTAAAAGTCAGGTTGACTCCCAAGAGTATGGTTGAGTCAAAAAACTCTAGAGAAAATACGTGAGGCAAGTCCAAAATCCATAAGAGAATGGGTGAAGCTAATCCACTTACTTGGCAAGCCT
Source organism: Erythrophleum fordii (assembly GCA_032878935.1). NCBI lineage: Eukaryota > Viridiplantae > Streptophyta > Magnoliopsida > Fabales > Fabaceae > Erythrophleum > Erythrophleum fordii. Next base: position 17,420,710 of record JAVQMF010000046.1, read on the forward strand.
ATGTATGCCTTGTGTGACTTGTTTAAGTGCCAAGACTGCTTCTTGAATGATCTTGTACTTCATGATGCTCATGCATGCATTTTTAAGACTTGTTTTGCATCTTTTATATATGATTAAAAAGGAGATGAGCCATTGGGATTTTTTGAATCTCATTCCCTCCTCTCTAATGTCCTAATATGCTAGGTGGACCAAGTGAGTAAGGTAATGGAAGCCATCAAGTTGGAAGATAAGAGATTGACAAAAAAGTGACTTGATTTTACTTCTTTATGGGCATATGAATGGAAAATGTTGTAATCCTATATTTTATATATCCTATAACCTTATGAATGTAACAACCGGGAAAAGGGAAAAGAAAGAAAGTAGAAAGCTGGAAATTTCCAAAATTCAGAAATTGTTCTAAGTCTCCTCGCAATAGCGAGAAATGGTCTCGCTACAGCGAGAGTGCTTGTTCGCAATAGCAAAGGTGATTCTAGCTATAGCGAGTGCGGGCAGCAGTCCATATAGAAATCAGGGAGTTGCTCACTGTAGTGTGCGCCATAGCGAAAGTGAGGTCTGGAACTAACGCAAGTTCGCCATAGCGAAGGTCAAATCTCGCCATAGCGAAGGGAACTGATACGAGCTCGCCGTAGCGAAGGTTACACCTCGCCATAGCATTCTAGAGAGAGAGAGAGAACTCTAGGTTCTGGTATGTTAGAAGGTTTGCTCTAAAGATTGCATTCTAAGAGAGTAATTCCTTGTTCTTGATTGTGCCTAGGCTCAAGTGAAGCACCTCCATCAAGGTGTGAGTGTGAACCTAAGAAGGGAGAGGAGAAATTGAAAGGAAAAGCTAGTGTTGGCTCATAAGGTAGCTCTCTTCCCACTCTTTCTTGTTGCATTCTTGGATGTAATAGTCATTGTATGTTTATGTATATGCTTGTTGTGTGGAATATGCCATATGCTATTGCTTTGATGCATTGTTGACAATATGCTTGTGTGATGGATTGTGATAATTGCTCGGGTGAGGTAGTGCCGAAAGTCCCTTGAGATGGGTGAGGTAAAGCCGAAAGTCCCTTAAGAATGGGTGAGACAAAGCCAAAAGTCTCAACCGAGTGAGGCCAAGTCAAAAGTCCCTAAACTCGGGTGAGGCCATCCAAAAGTTCCTAAACTCGGGTGAGGCTAGACCAAAAGTCCCTGGAGCCCATTTTTGACATTGTTGTGATTTCCATAGCATGTACAACGTGTATTGGATGTTTGAGAATGGCTAAATGCTTATTCACATGCCTTGACTTGTTATATGCCTTGAGTGCTTACTTGATTGAGTGCATGAGCTACTGAGATTCCCTGAATTTCACCCCTTCCCCTCCCAACTTAACATGCTAGGTGGAGCACAAGGAGAAGCAAGTGCACACCAAGGAGCGTAGGAGTATGCTTAACTAGATATTAGCTTATTTTTTGTTATTTTGATGTAAAGTGGTGCAACAATGAATATGCGCCCACTATTTTTGAGATGTAAATGTTGTAGCAAGTGTATATGTATGGAAAGATGATGTATAAACTATGTTGATAGCCAAAGTAATACAAATATGGGTTTTGCCCCTTTTATGAATGAATGTAATAGTGTATTTTTGGTCGTAGCATAGTGAGATTGGAATATATGTTGATTTGGATCATATGGAGATGTTATATATACTAGTTTCATGCTTTTAAACTTGTCCATATCGAGTGAGAATGTGTGAGAGGCCATTTGGACCCATTTTGGACCTCTTGGGTGCCAAAACCGGTATTTTTGAGAGTTCCGTCAAAGTATGACTGGATGAGCTCCTCTTGCCATGAAATTTGGCATTCCTCTAGAGTTTGTAGAAAGCTTCTTGAGAAGCTAAAGTTGGTAATATTCGGAGGTCTAGAGAATATTTGGTGAATTGTTGAAGTTGGAAAAAATATGGTAGTTTGGTCATGTACTGTTTCTATAGGGCAAAAACGAAATCCATGTCACACATAGACCAAACGGTGGCCAAATGTCATGAAATTTTATACACATAAACTAGAGAACCACAGTGACCTTTACCAACTAGAATCACCTAAATCGGAGGTCTGTAGAGAGAGAATGAACCTTCTGAAGTTCTGTATCAGCATCAGGGAGCTCATCTAACCCCCGTTATTGTTCCATTAGTTTTCGGGGTGTAGGGGCTACTGAAATGATATGGACTTATTTGTTTCCTCTAGTAGACATCCGTATCTTTCCAAATTGGTATAGTGTGCCCAGATTGGATTTTTTTGGATTTAGTTATGAATTTTCGAAAGTCATGATATTAAGCTGCACCAGAAACAGTGACAGCTAGACCTCCTTCCCATTTTCTATGTCAAACATGGTCCAAACGCTAAGTTTGTGGTTGGAAATGATTTTTAGTGTAAATTTAACACTTAGAGCTTTTCAGAAAGCTAAAGTTTACTAGATTCCCATTTTTCTATAATTAGGTATGATTTTCCAAAGCTAGAGCCAAAATATGACTTTTGGGCCCAAGTGAGAAATTGTATTTTTTCTAGTTTTTGGCTCCATACCCGTGGCTTATGGTTTGTTTTATGCTATGTATGGGTTGTATAAATGGAGTGTGAGTAGAGAACATGAATGATGGGTTCTCAGGACCCACGGGGCAGAAGATGAGTGTATGAAACCCCGTTCCATAGCATGAAAATGCCACGGATTAATGTTGGTTCTTTGGAAATCATATAGAATCAAGCCCAGTGAGAGGCTAGATAGCGGTAGTAGATTAAGGTGTGACAATGAACATATGTAATTATGCAAATGTATTATGTACAAATGAGATTTAATGTTATGTGTGTGATATAATGCATCTTGGACATTGAGGAGCAAGACTAGCCTTGTATGTTCTTATGTACGACATGGGTTGAGAGAGTGAGTTTTCAAATTCTGGGTTTGTACACCTTTAAGACAAGTTTAGAAGGTCATTTTGGTGCATTCCCATGTACTCAAGTGGTCATGGTTGGCTTAGAACTCAAAATGGACCATTTGGACCCCTTTAGTGACACAAAATGAGCCATTTTGCAACCTAATGTCAAGATCTGACCAAATGAACGAATTTTCCCATGAAATTTGGTACATCTATAGATCTTATCTAGATATTTTTGGCAAGATAAAGATAAGATTATTTGGAGCTCTATGGAATTAATTATGATTTTTCAAATTTGGCATTTTTCTACTAAACTGATAGAGGTACTATTCATATAGTCAGAAATTTGGGCTGCGTCATTTGTGAGCTAAATGATGTCCAATTCTTATGAAATTTTATAGGCATAAACTAGACATGATGATATTTCCATGGCCACTAAGATCACCCCAATTGGACTTCTGAGCAAAGAGATATGAATTTGTGAATTTAGAGGTCAACACTAGGGATGACAGTCCACCTCTGGTACTATTCCATCAAGTTTCGTGGCTAGCAGCCCATGTTGAGGTCTGGAGATATTTTTACTATAAATTAGACATCTATAGCTTTCAAAAATTGTAAGTAATTCAGGATTTAATTTTTTTTAGAATTTTTTATGATTTTTAAAATTTTATGATAGTAAATTGAAATTTCTGGCCAAGGCTGCACCAAGGTATTTTGTGTGTTCTATCCACTTGCATGAGTTCTAGGCCACTTCCTTAGATGGTTTTAAGTTTTATTAGTGTAATTAAATATGAAAATGATTTTAATGAGTTCATATGGTCCACAGGACACTAAACAAAAAATTTATCCGCTACGCAACGCAAGAAAATGGAATATTTTTATTGCCTTTTTCCTTGAGAAATCATATGCTTCATGGAATGGAACTTATAAATAGTATGAGATGAATCATACTATTATGGTATTACAAGAAAGGCTAACAAAAAATTTGAACTGGGAAGGTGGACATTTATTGTTATTGTTATTGTTATTGAAATGGCTTGGTTGCACCTTCATAATTAAAAAAATGGTAAATGAAGATATGGTGTTTCAAGAGAGGGAGAAAGCTTCAAGAGAAAGGAGAATGAAGATGCTTATGGCTGGACCATTGAGTAAAAAATGGTAACCCTGTGAGAAATTTTAAGAGTACTTAGCAAGAATGAGTCATGGTACACTTTACAAGGATTAAAATAAGCAAAAGCAATATCATCATCTATAGAAGACAATAGGAGGAGACATATATACAAATGGAACAAAAAAACTTAAGGGACCAATGAGTAAATATAGGAAAATGCAAGACTAAAGAGTAAATTCTAGAATTTACAATTTAGTCCCTCATAAGCAAAAACTGATAGCATGCTAGAAAAGGAGTCTGAGGAGAAAAAAACTTAACCTAAATTTCACTTAATTTGCTTAAATTAATTTCTGATTAATTTTTTATTTTGATTATTTTTATAAACTAAAAATTATACTAGGCATTACAATTTAATTACTCATTACAATTAGTTTCCCCATTATTTCAAATTCCTAATTTATTAGGTTGTTACTCCTATTGCTGTACAATAAAGTCTTGTTTGGATGATGGAAAACTTTTGTGTGAAATGGGAATGAGTGACGGGCTTGTCGTGCAACCCTCAAAATAAAACTAGGTTGATCTAAAAATATAGCAAGTGGCACAACCTAGGTCATCTCCCTTGGAATTGGAATTCAATGTTCAATTAGGTTCTCTAAGTGTTCTAAGATCCTAGAACTATCTAGTTTGGGGGGTTTTGGTTGAATTAAACTATCCTAAACTGAATTGAAACAAATTTCCTAATGTCTACCTAATTAGATAAATTGTGGGTGGAGAATGGTCTTGTGACTAGCTTAGGAATCGTCTCTTGGTATCCACTATCCTTATCCTATTCTAATTGTGATTAATTATGGCCTAAGAATTCCTAATTATGTTCATTAGCAAATGATCTTGAATAACCATTCAAGATTCAAGAGATTAATAATCTAATGTTGAATTGAGACTTCAATCCCGCATTAAACCGTTAACTCTTGTCTTTAAGATCAATGAACATCCAATTTGATTGATTAACTAATTAATTATCTTCTGATTCATCATCCAAAAATGTTTAATTAACCAACTAAACACTAAGGAATTCTCAAATCAAACAATCAAGCACAAAATCTCACTCATGCAATTCATCGAACACCTTCGAGGTATACATGGGAGATTAGAGAGAATAATGAAAAATCAGATTCAAATTTAACCAATTAATCAACAAAAAAGGGTTTCCTAATCAGTGTCTAACCAGCCACTAATTAATTACACAAATTCCAAATCAAATACAACTCAACCGAGATTGTACAGAATAAGAAAAAGTGTAGGAAAAATAAGAAAATCTTAGCCATAATTTGTTGTTCATCCATGGATTCAAGCTTCTACTCAAGAGCTTCCTCCCTTGCTAGCCTCAAGATGGATGAATTAAGGCCTCATTCGATGGATGAAAAGATGGAGATGGAGAGATGGATGAAGTTCTATGTATGGAGGCGTGGGAGGCGAGTATTGGTGTTGATGGACTAGGGTTTGAGCGTATATAAAGAGACGATGGAATGGGGAGAAGGCGTGAATGGGCTGGAATGTGGATGGAGGCGTGTGATGAATGGAGACGTCTAGTGAATGGAGACGTCCGGTGAATGGAGATGTGATGATAAATAACCTCCCCCGAATGTAGCGTCTGGATGTGTATTTCTGCTCCCTTTCACGTGCTATTCATTAATCAATTCACGTGCTCAGCTTTTGTTCCATTTGCCTGAAGCTATTATGCATGAGATGGGCCCCATTGCTTTTATTTTATTATATATTTCACATGCATTCCAGACGTAGCGTTTTTTTTTTCTCTTTTTGTGTTTCTTCTTCTCCATTCTGCAGCCTTTATGTGGTTCTGCATCCTTCGTGCAACTTCTGTTTATACCACACGTTGCTTTCTTCTCTATTTCTGCCACGTAGAACCTGCTCAGCTGTTTTGGAATCACGCCTTGCATTCATTATCAACCAGAACTTCCAGCAACTTCTTCTTCTTCTCTTCACAGACTTCCTCGAGTTCCAGCCACTGCATGTGTGTGTTTCTGTCACTAACTTGTAGCTCTATTCTTCCCCACGCTGTAGCTGGTTCTCTGTTTCTGCATTAGTGGGAGTTCACGTGGCCATGCTTCCTCATCTGTTTCGAGTTTGTTTCTTGCCACGAGTCTTCTTCTTTGTGCAGTTCCATGTTAGCTCTTACTTCTCTTCGCAGACCACAAGTTGCTTCTGGTTTTCTTCTCTGTTTCTGCTGGAGTTTGTGATATTCATGTTGCTTCTTTTTTTTTTTCTTTCTCATTTATTCTGCTGCTGTCCCTAGCTTTAAACACGTCGTTTTTCCACGTTGAAACTGTTCTCATGCAGCTGCTCCTCTGTTCACCACGTGATAGCTTCCAATCTAGCTCAACAAGCTTCTTCCCTTTGATGTGGTTCTGGACAGCTCGTTGCTTGATTCTTTTTCCATGTTGGCCTTCATGCAGCGTGTTTGTTCCTTCCTCTGTTCCAGCAGCTTTTCCACGAGTTTCCTCCTCCATGCATGTGAGCTTCTTTGTGAATACCTCACGTGTTTGCTCTGTGCTGCTGGAAAGCTCCTTGTTCCTTCATTCAGCTCGTGTTGCTGCTTCATTCCCTTAGCCCAAGCTTTGCACGTTAACTTCTGCATGTTTATTCTTCCATTCTGTTTCTGAAGCAACGTGAGAGTGAGTGTATAACTTGTGCATGAGCTAGGGGAGAGGGAAGTGAAAGCTTCTTCTTTTCCTTTAATCAAATGCTCCTTCAAGCTACTTGCACATCAGAAATTCTGCACAAAAGAATGAAGAATATTCAATAGAATTATCCACAAAATTCATTTAAAATGATTTATGCATTTAAAATCAATTATTTTGCCAATTAATTCGTAAAGTGTAGAGAATGGTTACTAAACAAAATTCCATCTAAGTAAACTCATTAAGCCTTATTTAATCATTAAAATGTCCAAGTTTAGGAGAATAAAATAGATAAAAATATGTGTTTATCAAATTCCCCACACTTAAACATTTGCACTCCTGGGCAAAGCTCAAAATCCAAGATAAAGAATGAATTTGAAACACCCGGCTAGTAGAATTGCAAGTGGAAAATGAAAATGAGAAAGGGAAAGTAAAAATCACAAATTAGAGATTAATCATAACTTTTAAGCACTTCAACAATCCAAGCTAATTTCACTTGTATCAAGAATTAAGTTCCATGGCAATTTATTTGAAAAGAATGAAATAAAATGCATAGCCTCTCACATGGATTAGTGTTTACTCTCAACTCTCTAGTATTTAAAGGGATGTGTTTCACTCAAGTTTCACCTATCCAAGTTCACTACCATAAGCTTGTCAAGCTTCTAAATCTCCACCACTCATGCCAAATGCAATGCACAAATCAAAGGACTTTATTAAGGGTTGTAATGAGGTTGGGGAATGAAATGAATGGATAACAAAAAGAAGGAAAATACAAAACAAATGGATACCTTAGAACCTCAAGAGCACTCAATGACAATCTAGGATAGGGAAGAGTGTGCATTCAAGGCCTTATTTTCCACTAGAACAGCAACTATAAACCCAATTTGAAACACTTTTTTTTTTTTTTTTTTTTTTCTTTTGACTTTCTATGGCTTCCTTTTCTTTCTTTTTTTTTTTCTTTTTGCTTTTCTATCTTTTCTTCTCTTTGCATTTTTTTTTTCTTTCTCAAAACAAATTCTTTCACTAACAATGGCCTTAATGGATGCAAAGCACACATTCTCTCATCCCAAACAAGTGCAATGCTCCTTGAAATCTCTAAGGCATCTTAAAACAAGGTGGAGATTTTTTTTTGTTTTTTATTTGGCTATGGTTTAACAAGAAAAGAAAATCAAGGCTCGAAGTGGCTAAAACAATGGATAAAATGCATATAGGGTTGGCTTTTTGGCTCACTAGCTAAAATAGAAAGGAATGCCTTATCATTTTCATGCATGCAAATGCAATTATGGTCTCAACAAAGAATCAAGACAAGTTCTAGAGTGAAACAAAGATAGGTGAAAACACACTAGAATTGAACAATTAAGGCTCAAATCCTCACCAGCTAATGGCTATCAAATAATTCATTAAAATCAAATTCATTGCCACTTCACTTAAATCAAAATACAAGATCCATCACTTGTCATGTCTAAGTGAATCCAAGCTAAAATCATCTTAACTTGCAACTTTTACAGAAAAATTGAAGAAAAATCACGCTATTTTTCAAAAATTTTCTAAAAAATTTTTTGAAAAAAGATGGATGGAATGAAATGACTCTCTCCCCCACACTTAAATGTTGCATTGTCCTCAATGCCAGCACACAATCCAATAAACAGATAAACGATACAATATAAAGAGTGAAAAGAGAGAGTACAACCGGATGAACTTGCCAATGAAGATCTCAAAGGTGGCTAAGATGTTCATTGTAGCTGGCTAGCAATTTATTTCCTACAAAATAGAAACAAAAGAAACTATAATGCGAAAAAGAAAAAGAAAACTAAATCCTAAACTAAGAAGAGCTCTATCAGCAACTAACTAATCATAAGTATCAAAAATTAAAATTAAAACTACTTTATTCCTTCTCAATTCAAGAAATTTAAGTCTCACTACTTTAAAACATTTTGATTGGTCATTCAGTGATGACCCATGGACTTCCTCAACCATCAGTAGTTTAGGAAAGTCATTTTCAACAAATTTAGAAATAAGAAAAGAAGAAAAATCAAATTTAAGACAATTAAAACTAAAGAAAGAAAATTTAAAATCAAAATGAAACTTTGAACTCCCTAAAAATTTATCAAAACCAATGAAATCTACTTGACTCCCTTCAGTAAGAGTCACTACATTCACAGAAAAGTCTAATTGCAACTTCTCATAGCCTTTTGAGTTCAAGGTGTCTGACAGTTGTTTTGTCTCAGCTTGGAGAGTCTGTGGCTTGCTAGGAATTAGCTCAACAACTTCAGGAATCTGTTTTGGACTCTCCATAAGAGAAATAACATCTTCCCTTACCAAAGAGACATCAGTAGGCTCACAAAATTCTAAACAATTATCAACAACAAAATCTAGTCTCTCACTAGTATCAACAAGGGTATAAGGATCAATAGGATTTTCAACATCAATATTATCTTTATGCATATTCTCATCAATACTAGTACGATCAGTGGAATCAGTATCATCAACAATTTCGATGCGAGCAAAGGATTCCATGATTTCAGCAGACTTATCAGACCTTAAAAACTCATTAATCTCAGCACATATAGGACATGTATGCATATCATCACATAAGCATTTAAGAGTTAAGTCTGATTCATCAACAACAATTTGCTCAACAATTTCACTGTCTATATTCTCATCACATGCTACATCTACCATTTCATTATCCATATCAGCACATGCTAGTGAGGAATCATGTTGATCAGTATATGTGAGAAACTCACTAGTCCCAATGAAAGAATTACTCTGAGAGTATTCATCACATATAATAGATTCAACACACACACAATCAAGAGATGCATCTAAATTAGCTATGTCACATGATCCAGATGGCATGTTGTCCTTAAACTCAGTAGATGCATCATCAACAGACTTATCAACTAATTCCACACTAGGAATAAAATAATTAGGAACAAAATAATCGTCACATTCCAAGTCACCCCCACACTTATCTACTACCCTAGACTCAAGAGATTCATCAATTGATTCAGAAATGAAATTTTCACTATAATCACAGCTAGGAGTAGACATCCCAAGTGCATCAGTACACAAGGGTTCATGAGTATCAACACATGTATCAGTTTTGTTCAATGCATTACCACAATCAACCACATCAGGAGATTCAACAATTAATTCCTCATCAACAACATCATCATGTAATTCAGAATCAACAACATTATATGCATCGGGAATCGAAGTGCTATCATGCATACTAGATTCAGTTCTAACAAATTGTAAAACATTAGAAGATGGAAGGATATTACCTAATGGATAAGACTCTTCTTCCTCTATGCATTCCCTTCTAATTTGCTCTTCAATTGATTCATTAGCACTTGAAGTTGGTTGATTCAATTGAATTCCTGAATCCTTCATCATGTTGTCAAGCCTTTGTTGCATTTCAAGATACCACCGTTCATGTTCTTGTTTGAATTGAAGATTTTCAGCCTCCCTTTGTTGGATTCGAAGATCAAAGGTTTCCATTAGCTGCATCATCCTCTCTTTCAAACTTGGTTCCCTCTGAGGCTCTTGTTGCATGTATTCCTCATGGTAGTTATGAGGATGATATTCTGGCTCTTGCCTATGGAAATTATGGTATAGTTCAAAATGATGGTGGTAATTTGGGTGAATCTCATATGGATGGTGGTATGGTTGGTAGTTGGGGTGAACTTCATAGGAATGGTGGTGTGGTTGGTAGTATGGTTGTTGGACTTGTTGGTATTGTTGGCTTTGTTGATTTTGCCTTTGTCTTTCAAGAACGCCTTGAAGTATTGTCTTGAGATCATCCAACTGCCTAGAAGTCCCATTATTTGCATAAGGATCATAAACACCTTGATTAGAAAAATATGGATTCATTTAAAGCAAAAATAAAATGAGAAGTACAATTACTTTTAGCACAAAGCAAAATCACAAACAGCTATAACTAAAATTAACTCAAAATTAAGAAAATCAAATCAAATGAAGATAAGAAGTTCCTAACAATGAAAAACACTCTAAAACAGAGCCTAATGACACAAAACAAACTCACAAAAATTAAAGAAGATAAATCCAGAAAAAATGAAAAATTCCTAAAAAATTCGAGAAAATACTAAAAAATTAGAAAAAGTGCCTCAAACGTTGGAATTTGGCCAAACAATGGTGCACCTAATAGCTTTGCTATTACTTTTGCTCAAAACACCCAAAAACCTTGAAAAACAAAGTATGAGAATTTTCTGGGCACTTTGAACGAAAATTCCAGCAACCAGGACACTTAACGCGCAACACCGAAATTAACCGATTCCAAGTTCAGAACAGAACGAAAATCAAATCAAAACAGAACTAAAACAAAGATAAAACAAAACAAAAACACTTAGAAAACTTTTTCAAACAATTGAGACTCCAATTCCCCGGCAACGGCGCCAAATTTTGACGGGCTTGTCGTGCAACCCTCAAAATAAAACTAGGTTGATCTAAAAATATAGCAAGTGGCACAACCTAGGTCATCTCCCTTGGAATTGGAATTCAATGTTCAATTAGATTCTCTAAGTGTTCTAAGATCCTAAAACTATCTAGTTTGGGGGGTTTTGGTTGAATTAAACTATCTTAAACTGAATTGAAACAAATTTCCTAATGTCTACCTAATTAGATAAATTGTGGGTGGAGAATGGTCTTGTGACTAGCTTAGGAATCGTCTCTTGGTATCCACTATCCTTATCCTATTCTAATTGTGATTAATTATGGCCTAAGAATTCCTAATTATGTTCATTAGCAAATGATCTTGAATAACCATTCAAGATTCAAGAGATTAATAATCTAATGTTGAATTAAGACCTCAATCCCGCATTAAACCGTTAACTCTTGTCTTTAAGATCAATGAACATCCAATTTGATTGATTAACTAATTAATTATCTTCTGATTCATCATCCAAAAATGTTTAATTAACCAACTAAACACTAAGGAATTCTCAAATCAAACAATCAAGCACAAAATCTCACTCATGCAATTCATCGAACACCTTCGAGGTATACATGGGAGATTAGAGAGAATAATGAAAAATCATATTCAAATTTAACCAATTAATCAACAAAAAAGGGTTTCCTAATCAGTGTCTAACCAGCCACTAATTAATTACACAAATTCCAAATCAAATACAACTCAACCGAGATTGTACAGAATAAGAAAAAGTGTAGGAAAAATAAGAAAATCTTAGCCATAATTTGTTGTTCATCCATGGATTCAAGCTTCTACTCAAGAGCTTCCTCCCTTGCTAGCCTCAAGATGGATGAATTAAGGCCTCATTCGATGGATGAAAAGATGGAGATGGAGAGATGGATGAAGTTCTATGTATGGAGGCGTGGGAGGCGAGTATTGGTGTTGATGGACTAGGGTTTGAGCGTATATAAAGAGACGATGGAATGGGGAGAAGGCGTGAATGGGCTGGAATGTGGATGGAGGCGTGTGATGAATGGAGACGTCTAGTGAATGGAGACGTCCGGTGAATGGAGATGTGATGATAAATAACCTCCCCCGAATGTAGCGTCTGGATGTGTATTTCTGCTCCCTTTCACGTGCTATTCATTAATCAATTCACGTGCTCAGCTTTCGTTCCATTTGCCTGAAGCTATTATGCATGAGATGGGCCCCATTGCTTTTATTTTATTATATATTTCACATGCATTCTAGACGTAGCGTTTTTTTTTTTCTCTTCGTGTGTTTTTTCTTCTCCATTCTGCAGCCTTTATGTGGTTCTGCATCCTTTGTGCAGCTTCTGTTTATACCACACGTTGCTTTCTTCTCTATTTCTGCCACGTAGAACCTGCTCAGCTATTCTGGAATCACGCCTTGCATTCATTATCAACCAGAACTTCCAGCAACTTCTTCTTCTCTTCACAGACTTCCTCGAGTTCCAGCCACTGCATGTGTGTGTTTCTGTCACTAACTTGTAGCTCTATTCTTCCCCACGCTATAGCTGGTTCTCTGTTTCTGCATTAGTGGGAGTTCACGTGGCCATGCTTCCTCATCTGTTTCGAGTTTGTTTCTTGCCACGAGTCTTCTTCTTTGTGCAGTTCCATGTTAGCTCTTACTTCTCTTCACAGACCACAAGTTGCTTCTGGTTTTCTTCTCTGTTTCTGCTGGAGTTTGTGATATTCATGTTGCTTCTTTTTTGTTTCTTTCTCATTTATTCTGCTGCTGTCCCTAGCTTTAAACACGTCGTTTTTCCACGTTGAAACTGTTCTCATGCAGCTGCTCCTCTGTTCACCACGTGATAGCTTCCAATCTAGCTCAACAAGCTTCTTCCCTTTGATGTGGTTCTGGACAGCTCGTTGCTTGATTCTTTTTCCATGTTGGCCTTCATGCAGCGTGTTTGTTCCTTCCTCTGTTCCAGCAGCTTTTCCACGAGTTTCCTCCTCCATGCATGTGAGCTTCTTTGTGAATACCTCACGTGTTTGCTCTGTGCTGCTGGAAAGCTCCTTGTTCCTTCATTCAGCTCGTGTTGCTGCTTCATTCCCTTAGCCCAAGCTTTGCACGTTAACTTCTGCATGTTTATTCTTCCATTCTGTTTCTGAAGCAACGTGAGAGTGAGTGTATAACTTGTGCATGAGCTAGGGGAGAAGGAAGTGAAAGCTTCTTCTTTTCCTTTAATCAAATGCTCCTTCAAGCTACTTGCACATCAGAAATTTTGCACAAAAGAATGAAGAATATTCAATAGAATTATCCACAAAATTCATTTAAAATGATTTATGCATTTAAAATCAATTATTTTGCCAATTAATTCGTAAAGTGTAGAGAATGGTTACTAAACAAAATTCCATCTAAGTAAACTCATTAAGCCTTATTTAATCATTAAAATGTCCAAGTTTAGGAGAATAAAATAGATAAAAATATGTGTTTATCAATGAGTTTTGATGTAATAGAATTGATACAAACTTGGGGTACGTTAAACCCGAGACCTATTACACCATAACATATTATAGATTCTTTTCATATACATATGTTCATTCATGGCAAAATAATGGTAACCAAACCTTTAATAGCAGAAATTTTAGGGTCTAAAAGCAATTGAACATGGATTTTTCAGTATTTCATCTCACAAATTCAAGCATAACTAATTTGTTACAATTAAGACAGCATGTAGGTAGGATTAAAGCCCATGGAATTAACCATTTGTACATTTTGGCTATAGAACACTTAATGATGTCTAAATTTTAAAAATTTATAACTTGAGTTACACTATTTTGTATAACACAAATTAGGTGTTAGAAAGCTTATAATGTGAACTTCCTACTATAAAAATTTTAAGTCAAGATGAATCTATTTGGTCCATCCATGGCACAAAATCCAATACCGGACTAGTATGAATAGTAACTGCGCTTGATAGCTTTTAGGGACTAACTTTGGAAATTTACCAAATATTCTTTAGAGCCCTAAAAGTTATGATCTTTGGCTCTATAAAAAGCTCTAAATGTCCTCTAATTGGTTGCCAATTTTCAACCCCAAATTCAATCATTAAGGCTATTAAGAGTATAAGGATATTTTATGGCTCAAATGGTCAAAATTTTGGTTCCAATTGGTATTAAATGAGCTCTAAAGTCCTATTTCTCACCTTAAGCAAATTTCAATCCTTATTTGCATCATGTAACATTGATTTATCATAAAAAATTTACCTTACAACTAAAAATTACTATTCCACATGCAAAAAAACATAATGACCTAATGGAACCTCATATATCAAAACATGTTCTATCATGTCCTTCATACATTCAATGGTCATATAACTATGGTCTAGCACTTTTAAACATTTTTACATTTCATTACATCAAAATATAGGTTTACATAAATATTTATACAATGCCATATCCTAGGGCAAATTCTTGATATAATAGCCTTTTCTAGATGTTTTACATATCCTTATCTTTGTTTTGCTTCTCACCTAATTATGGTTAGTGGAAACATGGAAAAGTGAGATTCAAAGAATTTCAATAACTAATCCAACATTCAAACACACATATGGTTCACTTAAACATGTGGAAGCAAGTATACATGTCATGTAATTATTGCCAAACCATACATAAGAGAGTAATCCATGCTCTAGGAGTCCCATGGCTTAAGCAAGAGCAAATCCATGCTCTAAGGACTTTTGGCCTAACCTCACCCAATATCTAAGGATTTTTGGTCTACTCTCACCTAATATCTAAGAACTTTTAACCTAACCTCATCCAGCATTTAAAGACTTTTAACCTAGCCTTACCTATCAAAGAGCTACCCTAATCACAGATGCAAATGATTGTCAGTAAGTACATATTCTACTCAAACAATCAACAAGTCACATAATTGCAAACAATACACACAGGCAACCAATATACTTTAGCAAGCTACTACACATATAAGAATGAAGGAAAAGGTACCTTAAGAAACAAATTCAATTAGTTCCCTTGGTCTTTTTCTCTTGGTTACATGGCCTTACACATACAATTTGGCCTAGACACATCAAATAAAACATAAAATAATCAATGAAGTCACATTTAAACTCATGCTAGTCCTATATGTGCTAATTTAGGTTTTTAAGTATAATTTTAGGTTACTTTGAGTGTCTTAAGGAGTAACTCTCAAATTTCAATTCCTAGGCTTTAAAATTTCATCATAATATGATCTTCATAATTCCAATAGAATTCATTAGAGCTATCAAAAGCATAATTAAACATACTTAGAGCCATATGGTCTTATTAGGCTTTCTTGAATCCTAATTTTTCACTTACAGAAATAGAGTTCCTAAATTCATTCCAATAGCTTTATTAGTATCTATATTTCATATCTTGACCATTCAAAACATTATAATTAATGAAACAACTTCTTAGTGTAAAGTGCCACATCAAAAAGGAGGGACTTAGGCTAGGGCTTTATAAGTGGGAGTAGTACTCTCCCCACATGGACACATTTTCTTGGGAGCTAATGGGAGAAGCCATCTTCTAAGAAGAACAAAACCTCGAAGCTAATGGGAGAAGCCATCAACTGGGGACAATATCTACGAGGCTTTGTAAGGTGTTTTCTTTAAGGCCATATTGATGTCAAATGATGTAACCCATTGTTATATATGGTCTATGACCTTTTAAACATGTATAATTATATTAATATATGATGTATAAATAAGAGAATACATTATGAGACCATTAGAATGCAATTTGGGTATGTTATGACAATGTGGCTTCTTGAATGGTACTATAGAATTGTGTATGTGTGGGTGAGATGGCCAAAATGAGATACATGAGGGTTGGGGACATTTTGGCAACTCACACAAGTCCTAATTATGCTTTTAGAGTTGCCCAAGAGGTGCCAAATCCCAAGGAAAGCCATTTGGACATTTTGATATCCTATATGGGGCAAAAATTGACTATAATAGAATTCTATGTCACTTTTTATCCAAATGAGCTCTTCTTGATCTGAAATTTGGCATGCAATTAGAGCTTGTTGATAGATTTTTGGAAAGATAAAGAACAGAATTTTCAAAGGTCTACAGAATATTTGATGAATTTTCAAAGTTAGCAAAAATTTTGGTTTTGGTCATGTCACTGTTCACTCAGGTTTGAAAATGAAATCTGTCACACAGGGCTCAAATAATGTCTAATTGCCATGAATATTTATATATAGAAACTAGACATTCCTAGTGATATGTGTCAACTAGCAGCACCTCATTTGGATTTCTAGAAAGGCAGATATGAATTTTCAAAAAATCTACCCAGTACCAGGGGCTCCACCTGACTTCAAGTACTGTTTGATTAGGTTTCGAGGTCTATGTGTGCCTGATCTTGTTTGAAGTTATTTTTCCCCTTTAGATAACATCCATATCTTTGTTGATTGGTGTCCTTTATATGAATTGGATATTTTTGAAATTAATTGGCCATTTTTTAAGTTTGCTGTAGAATTCTGTGATAGCACCAGTGGACAGTCTGACCTCTAGAACATTATGAATGTCAAACATCCTCTGTGTTGGATGTTATAATTTGAAACTATTTTTAGCATAAATTAGACATGTGTATCTTTCCATAATGGACAAGAATACATTATTTTAATTTTTCTAAAATTAGTTATGATTTTTCAAAATTTGTGACAGAAAAGAGGAAATTATGCCCGAAAATGCAAGCATAAATTTTATGTATCTTCTTGCTTTCCATGAGATGTGAGCCACTTTTGGTGATGAAAATGAGTTGTATTCATGTAATTAAATATAGGAATGTGATGTATGAGCTCACATGGTCCATGTAACACTGAAGGAAAATTTTATACGCGACACAATGCTAAGAAATGTATTATTTAATGCTATTTTTCTTGCCTCCTATGTGTGTAGTATGGTTTTAGGCATGAGAATAGCATGAAATGAGTTAAGAATTTATAGTGTTACATTTACTAGTATCAGAGCAAAGTTCCAAGCTCTCTCAGATTAGATTTGGCTTAAGGATGTAGCAATTGAACTATGTAAAGGCTTGAATGGATAGTTAAAGCCTTATATGAGATATGTGGGGTGTATGAGGATAGGTTGTGGCTTTGTTCATGATGAGTAAGTTGTAAAATAATCTTAGAGTAGAGAGTGGATACCAAGAAAGGCTAGCCTTTAGGATAGCTTGAGCAGAGCTAAAGGATCTTACGGCTAAAGCTTGTGAGATATGATAGCTAGCTTGGATCAGTAACAAGCCTTAGATATAAATGATGAGGAATGATCTCATTAATATAAAAAGCCTTGCTAAAGGGAGTATGTGAGGCCTAATTCTCCCTGGTAGT
Source organism: Erythrophleum fordii (assembly GCA_032878935.1). Lineage (NCBI taxonomy): Eukaryota > Viridiplantae > Streptophyta > Magnoliopsida > Fabales > Fabaceae > Erythrophleum > Erythrophleum fordii. Next base: position 17,438,182 of record JAVQMF010000046.1, read on the forward strand.
CATACTCAGACCATTCTGAGAAGTCCTGCTTAATGCAAAGACAAGTAGAATGTAGCACAATATGAAATGAGACTACGGCTGTAGGTGATTAGTCTCGAGAGAAAGTGAGAAAAAGAGTCACCCCCTAACCACAACACCCAAAGGTCTAGATGAATTTTAGAGCCTAAAAGGCTAATTCCCTTAGGCCAGAGGTTGAGTTACAAGCTACACCCTAGAGTCCGATAGCCCAGAGATGACAATTAGTTATGTATGAGTGAAGCAAAAGGTAAAACCCTTTAGCTTGATGATGGGCTAGATATAGAGGCAATGAGGCTCGGGTTGGTAGCTAAAGATGAAAATCCAATCCCTGAAAAAGTAAACCAATTAGAGGCCATTAACCACGGCTAATTATTTCATGAAGTAGCGAGGCAATCTAAAGAGTTCCTTGCCGTAGCCAATACTTAGATAGAAAAATTAGGGAGAATCTGAGGCTAATTAGCCGTAGCAAATGGCAGTATGAAATGCCTTATTGGTTATATTCAGGCCAACTTGAGGAATGAACTGATAAGGGATTATAGGTGGGCCTAGTAGTTGAAACTAAGGAAAAAGCTCAACACAAAGGAAGTTAGACACAGGGATGATGAGATGGTTGAGACTCACCTTTAAGGGATTGACTCCAACCTAGGGTGTTACCTTATAAGACATTAAAAGATAGAATGTTAGTAGCCTTGAAACAACATAAGATAAGGCTACTAGTAGTGAGGCACATAGTGAGTGGCCTAGAAAGGTGTACCTCATACGTAACACCTAGAGGTAAGTATGAGTAGCCCAGTGACAAAGGCTCAGAAGGGAATGAGGATAGTTCAGAAAGCACTAAGTTATCATAAGCTTATGAGTTAATAGGGCTTATAAAAAGCTATAAGTCCCATAAGATGGGTAGCCTAAGCTAAGCATAAGCTAAAGCTTAGGGGAGATTACTTGTAGTATCATTCCTGGTAAGATATGTAAATGAAAGGCTTAGTGAAAGTTCTCCTTGGATTGAGAAAGGAAAGATAAGACATCCTAAGTTAGGAAAATCACCTAGTAGTGTTAATAAATTCCCCTATATAGACCCCCCTGAGTCATAAAGTATAGTGATAAAGGAAGCGAGGAAGAACTGAGAAACTAGCCACAGAAGAGATGCCCTTGCTTTAGTAATGACTAAAAGAATAGACTAAGCCCATAAAAGTAAATAGATAGGGGTCCGATAGTTATTTAGATGAGCTCCCTAAGATGAGAATGATATGGGGTTAAGACACGTGAGTGATTAGAGCACCCAATAGAGCATAATTCTTAGTATGGTAGAATCTGGACATTGGGAGTACGTGTCCTGGATTGGGTTAGCAGTACCCTAGAAATAGTATACTGTACTCTTGGGGATGAGACTAAATAGGCTGAATAGAGTGAGAAAGCCTAGCTCTAATCTGAATATAGAAATGAGCTGAGATAAACAGCTAGTGCCTTAGTACCTTCAGGAAAGCTTGAAGGAGCTAAAGACCGCCTCAGAAGGTGAGTCTTGTATCATGCAAAGAAAAAGTGTAAATTGAGAGTGCCATAGAATATAATTCTTAGGATTACATGAAATAGAATTCTTCTTACTGAGGGATAGTCTAGCTAGAATAAAGAAAGAGTATGAGAAAAGTAGGCCCCCTTGATGTTACAAAAAGTGAAGAAGTAGAGGAGCCCAGGGAAAATGTAGGTGCTCTTGAGTGTTAAGAAATCTGAACTGGCAATAGAAACAGCCAGTACTAACATATCATTTTACTTAATTAAAAGGATAGTGAAGGTAAAAGAGAGAAATTATAATAGTATTCAAGCTGAGGACATAATACATTGAAAATAAATGTCGAGTCAATGTGCTTGAGTATTCAAGAAAGCACACTTATCCTTGGCATAGATGCCCTTCTAGCATGATAGTGGCCGAAGTAAAAACAGTCAGACAATGTATAGTAATCTTAGGACAAAGCAGATAAAAAATCCTGTTTTCCCCGAGTATCTGATGGGTCATCTCGCGCAACCTTCAAAATAAAACTAGGTTGGATTAATTTTATAGTTAATGGCACAACCTAGGTCATCTCCCTTGGAAATGGAGTTCAATGTTCAATTGAGTTTTCTAAGTATTAAAAGACTTAAAAAATTTCCTAACTAAGGGGGGTTTAATTGACTTAAACTAATTGAAATGAAATCGAATTAAAATTCCTAATTGCTACCTAATTGTATGAATTATGGTTGAATGATGGGCTTGTGACTAGCTTTGGATTTGTCCCTTAGTATCCACTATCCTTATCTTAATTCATTTGTGATTAATTCTAGTTAAGAGTCTCTATTTGTGTCTATAATAAGTTATCTTGGGTTACCACTCAAGAATCAAGAGATTAACAAAGTAATGTTGCACTGAAACCTCAATCCCACATTAAATTGGTAACTCTTGTCATTAGGATCAATGAACACTTGAATTGAATAATTAATTGATTAATTAGCCTCTGAATTAACATCTTAGGAGATTCAATTAACCAATTAAACTCCAATGAACCTTCAAATTAGATAATTAAGCACACTAATTCTCACAAACATTTCATCAAACACCTTAATTAAGAACTTGGAAAATGGTAGGAAAATGAAAATCTAACAGTAAAATTAATCAATTAAAACATTAATTGCTCTCCTAATTAGTGTCTAACTAGCTACTAATCATAAACTACATTAATCTAGTCAATTACAAGCTTAACCAAGCAAATAAAATAACAAAAATCAATGTAGAAAGAGAGAAAAGAAATAGGAAGCTCAGCTAAAATTCTTATTCTAGTCCATGGATTCAAGCTTCACTAAGGTTGTCTTCTAAGCTAATCACAAGGTGAATTAGAGCTTCATTTGATTGGAAGGAGATGGAGGAAGTAGATGAAAATGGCGTGGAGAGGAATATGGCATGGTTGATGGTCTGGACGAAGTGAATGGAATGTCTCATGAATATGATGATGGAATGAATTGTCACGTCTGGATGATTTTTTTTATTCAATGGATTGGATCCTCTCTGCCTCTTGGAGCTTGCCCGAATTAATTCCCCTTCCTCACGTGGTCATTTTAATTTTTTGCGTGCTCAACTTCTCTTTTTTGTATGTCATGCTTCCTCTTTTTTTTTTTAATTCATTCCCATGTATTTCTTCCATTTAGCCAATACCACGTGTTTCCTCTTGTGCATATGTGGGCCCGATTATGAATATAATAATCATCTTCCACCAGACTCATGTGTTATATGTACAGTGCCCATCCAGCTGCTTCGTTCCTTCAATGCGTGCTTTCTTTCTTTGCCACTAGCTCCTTTTTCTTCCTTCCTTCTAACCCGTAGCTTCTTGTCTTGCATGCAACTCATTCTTCTTCTTTACATGGCCTCTTCTTAGCTTATGCATCCAGCCCAGCTCCTCATGTGCCTTTTTCTTCGCGTTTTGCTCTGTGCTTCTTCCATGTCCAGCTTGATGAACCAGTGCTTCATACGTTTGTCCTTAGACTCGAGGCCTGCTCTACGTGTGTTTGTTTGCTTCTTTTTCGAGTCCCTCGTTAGCTCAGCTTCTTCATTTGTTTTCTCCACACTTCTGTTCCATTGTGATAATCACGTCAGCTCCTTTCCACGTCTCTTCTCTCAAACTTCTTCAACTCGAGCTTCCTTCTTCTCTTAAACAGTGGCACATTTTGCCCAGCGTCTTCTTCATGCTTCCTCGAGTTCGAATGAGTGTGTGCATGCGGCAGCCCCTTTCTCACCTCTTATTTTCAGCTCTTTCACATTGAAGCTACTACTCCTTCTCTTTTCTCACGTAAAAATCTTCTCTCACATGCAGTTGCTCTTCATTTTCATGAAAACTGGTAGTGCTTCTCATAAGCTTTTTCTTCATTTCTTATCTAAGCTCCTCACGTAGCTTTTGCCCAGTAACCCATAGCCATCCACCCAAGTTCAAGAACTCACCTTCTCCCTACTTAAATCATGGCTTGCTCATGTGAGAATACTGAATGCATGGTTGTGTGGCAACGTGAGATAGCTTGTGAATGTGGATGAGTGTGTGATTGTTCTGCTTGAGTGTATATTCTTCCATACTCTTCTACATGCCATCAATTCATCTACATTTTAAATCTTTTCTATTAAAATCTATATAACAAAAATAAAATAAAATAAAGTAGAATAAAACAAAACAAAATATTAAGAAAGAAGAATTCACAAAGGAAATATTTCAATGAAATTTGTGCATTAAAATTCAAAAATTTACAAATAAATTTCTAAAGTGCATGTAATGGCCAATAAACTCAATTATCCACCTAAAAAAGCCCATTAAACCTTATTTAATTATTAAAATGTTTAAGTTAGGAGGATTCATATATATAAAACTAGCATTCATCAAATTCCCCCACATTTAAACCTTTGCACTCCTAGGCAAAACTTAAAATCCAAAGAAAAAAAAACTAATGGAATGACCAATGGAGAATGAAAATGAAAAGGAAAGTGTAGAAAGTTACAAGATAGAGAATAATCACAACTTATCAACACTTTAACAATCCAAACTTACTTCACTTGCATCAAGAAAAACAATTCCATGGCAATTTCATTTGAAGAGAATGAATTGAAAATGCATAGCCTCTCACTTGGATTGGTATTTACTCTCAACTCTCAAGTGTTTAGGCAATGTATATCACTCAAGTTCTACCTATCAAAACCTTACTACTATAAGCTTGTCAAGCTTCTAAGTCTCCACCACCCATATTAAATGCCATGCACAAATCAATAGGACTTTATTCTAGGTTGTAGCGGGGTTAAGGAAGAAATGAATAGACATAGAAACAAAGAAAGACAAATAATTGGATACTTTAGAACCTCAAGAGCAATCAATAGGGATTTAGAATAAGGAAGAATGTGTTTCTAGGCCTTATTTCCAACTAGTGTAAGCAACTATAAACTCAATTCAAAAGATATTTCTTTCTATCAATTTTCAATGACTTTTCTTTTCTTTCTTTCTTTTTTCTAACTTCTCATTCATTGTTTTATTTTTTCTTTTCTATCTCTTCTTTTTTTAACTTTTTTTTTGGAACATATTCCTCAATTTTTTAGTAACAATGGCTTAAATAAATGCAAGGCATACATTCACCTATCTTAGTTTGATGTAATGCTCCTTGAAATTCCTAAGGCATCTTAAAACAAGGTGGGGAACATTTTTTTTAATGGCTATGGGCTTAACAAAGAAAATAAATCCAAGTCCAAAATGGCTAAACAATGGATAAAATGCATGTAGGGTGTGGCTTTTTGCTTCGCTAGCTATAAAAGAAAGGAATGCCTTATCATTTTCATGCATGCAAATGCAAATGTGGCCTCAACAAAAAATCAAGACAAGTTCTAGAGTGAAAACAGTAATAGATGAATACACACTAGAAATGAACAGATACGGCTTAAATCCTTACTAGCTAATGGCTATCAAATAATTCATTGAAATCAAATTTATTGCCACTTCACTTGAATTAAAACACAAGATCCATTACTTATCATATTTAAGTGAATCCAAGCTATAATCATCTCAACTTGTAACTTTCACGGAAAAACTGAAAAAAAAAATGCTATTTTTCAAAATTTTTCTCAAAAATTTTCAAAACAAGGAAAAGATGAAATGGAATGAAATGACTCCCCCCCACACTTAAATATTGCATTATCCTCAATGTCAGCACACAATCCAATCAACAGATCAACAACACAATATAAAAAGTACAAAGGGAAAGTATACAACCGGATGAACTTGAATCAAAGATCTCAAGGGTGGCTTAGATTTCCATGTAGCTGGTTAGTAATCTTTTATTACCTACAAAAGAAAAATAAAAATAGTGATGTGAAAAAGAAAAAGAAAACTAAATCTTAAACTAAAAGGAATTCTATAAAAAACTAACTAATCATAAGTATCAAAAATCAAAATTAAGACAACTTTATTTCTTCTTAATTCAACAAATTTAAGTCTCACTACTTTGAAGCATTTTGATTGATCATGCAGTGATGACTCATGGACTTCCTTAACCATTAGTAGTCTCAGAAAGTCATTTTCAGAATTCTTAGAAGCAAGAAAAGAAGAAAAATAGGATTTAAAACATTCGAAACTAAAGAAAGAAAATTTAAAATTAATTTTAAATACACTAGACTTTAGACTCTCTAAATATCTATCAAAACTAATAAAATCAGCTGGACTCCCATCAGTAAGAGTCACTGCATCAACAGAAAAGTTAAATTGTAACTTCTCACAATCCTTTAAGTTGGAGTCCTTCACAGTATCTGATAGATGCTTCATGTTAGTTGGAAGAGTCTGTTGATTGTTGAGGACTAGCTCAACAACTTCAGGAATCTGTTCAAGACTCTTAATAGGAAAAACAATATTTTCCCTAACCAAAGAGACATCAGTAGGCTCACAAAATTCTAAGCAATGATGAATAACAAAATCCAGTCTCTCACTAGTATCAACAATAGCATAAGCATCAATAGGGTTTTCAATATCAACAATATCACTATGCATACTCTCATCAATACTAGTATGATCAATAAAATCAGTCTCATTAATAGTTTCAGTGCAAACAAAAGGATCCATAGACTTAACAGACTTATCAAACCTAAAAACTCATTAATTTCAACACATACAGGGCATGTATACATGTTATCACATAAGCATTTCAAATTAGAGTCTAATTCATCAACAACAAGTTGCTCAACAATTTCACTGTCTCTATCATCATCACATGCTACATTCACTGCTTCATCAGTCTTATCATCACATGCTAGTGAGGAATCCTATTGATCAATATGTGTGAAGAACTCACCAGACTCAATGAAAGAATTAATTTGGGAGCATCTATCACATGTAGTAGACCTAGTACAAACACAATCAAGAGAATCATTCAAATCAACTATATCACATGGTTTAGATGGTATACTATCCCTAAACTCAGAAGATGCATCATGAATAGGCTTATCAACCAATCCTAGACTAAGAATAGCATGATCATCACATTTTAGGTAACCCTCAAACTTATTTACTACCCTAGACTCAAAAGATTCATCATTAATAGGTTCAAAATTGAAATTATCACTATGGTCATAGCTAGGTGTAGAAAAACCAAGTGCATCAGTACACAAGGGTTTATAAACATAAACAAATGTATCAATTTTTCCTAATGAATTACCACAATCAACCAAATCAAAAGATTCAATAATAATTTCCTCATCATCATGCAATTTAAAATCAACACAATCATATGCATTAATAGTCTCAATGCTATCAAGTGTGCTAGAATTAGTTCCAACAAATTGCAAAGTATTAGAAGATGGAAGGATATTACCCAGTGAATAGGACTCTTCCTCCTCTATACATTCCCTTCTAAGGCCACGTTTGGAATCGCGTTCAAGAACCACGTTTGCACAGAAGCGTGAATTTGTTGCTTCACATGAAATGTGGTTTGGGAGGGATCAAACGTGTTTCCAAACACGCACTAATTTGTTCTTTAGTCAATTCAGTAGCACTTGAGGTAGGTTGATTCGTTTGAATTCCCAAATCCTTCATAATGTTGTCAATCATTTGTTGATTTGGAGCATGCAATTGATCAATTTCTCATTGGAGTTGAAGATTATGAGCTTTCATTTGTTGCAACCTTCTCTCTTCCAAACTTGGTTCCCTCTGGACCTCTTGTTGCATGTACCCCTCATGGTAGTTGTAAGGAGGATATTTTGGCTCTTGCATATTGTAATTGTGGCATGGCTCATAATGATGGTGGTAATTAGGGTGAATCTCATAGGAGTGGTGGTGATAAGGTTGGTAGCATGGTTTAATGTAATTAAAGTGAATTTCATAGGAATGGTGGTGTGGTTGGTAGCATGGTTGTTGGGCTTGTTGATATTGTTGTGCTTGTTGTGCTTGTCTTTGTCATTCAAGAATGCCTTGAAGCATTGACATGGCTTCATCGAACTTCTAAGAAATCCTATCCTTTGCACAAGAATCATAAATACATTGATTAGAATAATAATATGGATCCATTTAATGCCAAGAATATGAGAAGTTCAATTGATTTCATCACAAGAGAATTCACTAACAAACTACAACCAAAATTAACTCTAAATCAAGAAAATAAAATTCAAATGAAGCTAAGACCTACCTAACAATTAAGAACACTACAAAATAGAGGTTAATCACACAAAATAAACTCACAAAAATTAATGAAATTAAATCCAGAAAAATTGAAAAATTCCTAAAAAAATTTGAGAAAATACTAAAAAATTAGAAAAAGTACCTTAAACAATGGAATTTGGCCAAACTATGGTGCACCTAATAGCTAACCTATTAGTTTTGCTCCAAACACATAAAAACCTTGGAAAACAAAGTTTGAGAATTTTCTAGGCACTTCAAACAAAAATTCCAGCAACCAGGACAATTGATACGTAACACTGAAATAATCTAAATCCAAGCTGAAAATAGAAAAAAAAAAATTAAACTAAAACAGAATAAAAATAGAAGTTAAATACCTAGAAATCCTTGTCAAACAATTGAGAATCCAATTCCCTGGCAATGGCACCAAATTTTGACAGGTCGTGTCCTGCAACCCTCAAAATAAAACTAAGTTGCATTAATTTTATAGTTAGTGGCACAACCTAGGTCATCTCCCTTGGAAATGGAGTTCAATATTCAATTGGGTTTTCTAAGTATTAAAAGACTCTAAAAATTTCCTAACTAAGGGGGGTTTGATTGACTTAAACTAATTGAAATGAAATCGAATTAAAATTCTTAATTGTTACCTAATTGTATGAATTATGGTTGAATGATGGACTTGTGACTAGCTTTGGATTTGTCCCTTGGTATCCACTATCCTTATCTTAATTCATTTATGATTAATTTTAGTCTAAGAGTCTCTATTTGTGTCCATAACAAGTTATCTTGGGTTACCACTCAAAAATCAAGATATTAACAAAGTAATGTTGCATTGAAACCTTAGTCCCGCATTAAATAGGTAACTCTTGTCATTAGGATCAACGAACAGTTGAATTGAATGATTAATTAATTAATTAGCCTCTGAATTACCACCTTAGGAGATTCAATTAACCAATGAAACTCCAATGAACCCTCAAATTAGACAATTAAGCACACTAATTCTCACAAGCAATTCATCAAACACCTTAATTGCACACTTGGAAAATGGTAGGAAAATGAAAATCTAGCACTAACATTAATCAATTAAAACATCAATTGCTCTCCTAGTTGGTATCTAACAAGCTACTAATCATAAACTACATTAATCCAGTCAATTACAAGCTTAACTAAGCAAATAAAATAACAAAAATCAATGAAGAAAGAGAGAAAAGAAATAGGAAGCTCAGCCAAAATTCTGATTCTAATCTATGGATTCAAGCTTCACTAAGGTTGTCTTCCAAGCTAAACACAAGGTGAATTTGAGCTTTATTTGAATGGAAGGAGATGGAGGAAGTGGATGAAAATGGCATTGATAAACATGATTTTTTATAGACTTTACTCTTCTTAGCTTAAATTTTTAATAGATAAATAAGGCTTAATGGATTTACTTAAATGGAATTTGATTTTAAATAGCCATTTTCTACATTTGAGGAATTAAGTTACAAATTATTGGTTTTTAATGCCCAATTTTATCTCAAATAATTTTTGTGAATATTCTTCCTATTATTTCTGTAGATTTTTTATGGACAATGGAATTGGAATGGAAGAATTAAATAGCATTTGAATAGGAGTAATGGGTTTTGAGAAGAAATTTTATATTCAAGAGTAGAAGATGGGGAGAGGTTGTTGCAAGTGACAAGAGCTACGTGTATAAAAAGGAAACTCTCACATGGGAAGAATTAAATGAAGCTCAAACACGTTGCAGCACACTTCCATAAACACTCAAGCAACTTTAACAAGGGAGCGCCATGGGTATAGTGTTTTAAGTAGAATGTCGGCTAGAGAAAAGAGAGTTTCATGTGAGGAATGAGCAAAAGAAGATCCATGCACACAGAGGTAGCAGCTGAGCAAAGAAGAAAAGTAGATCACCACGGTTTTAAAAAGAATTTCAAGCTTGAGAGGAAGCTCACAGGGAAGAGGAATGAGCTGAACGAAGACGGATGGGCTGAAGGCAAGACATGGAAAGAAGAAGAAGCCACAATGTAGCTACATGAAGGAGCCAACGTGTTCAAGAGACAACACGAGACACAAAGCAAGCAAGTTGAGCTGCTGGTTAAAAGACGCAAGAGCTGGAGCTTGGTTTTGAGGTAGCTGCATGAAGAAGCTATGTGGTAAAGGAGAAGGAAATAAGCTGAAGGCAGGCTAGACAGCAACGTGAAATAATGCCAAGGCTGGAGCTTTTGAGTAGAAACAAACACACATATGCAGAATTGAGAGCAAAAGGCTGAGCAGGGGAGCTGGCTGAATCAAAACACAAAAATGGAGCAACTATATAGAAGTAACATGAAAAGAAGAAGCATGCATGATGGAAGTCACGTGGGAAAGCTACAGAATAAATGAAGAAGAAGCTATGGGTTCTGGTTCAAAGAAGAAGCAGCCTCTGTTTGAGAAACACAAAGAGTTACATGATTCAAAGAAGGCAACGTGGAAGATGATTATTATATTCAATGGGGCCCACACTCATACACACATCCAAGCTATGGGTAATGAAGGAATGAGAAGCTGAGCATATGGAAAAAGAATAAATGAAGCACATGAATAGCATGTGACAAGGTCTGGAGGCAGAGGGGGATTCATGTTAAAATTCATTCATTCCATATGGATTCATCATGTCATTTACTCATTTTTCATCATCGTCCATTCGCATTATCTAGACCATCCACTCCACACCACTTCCTCCATTCTCCATCTCCATCTCACCACTACGATAAAGCTCTAATCCTCCATCTGTGACTAGCAAGGAAGAAGGCTCTTGGAGAAGCTTGAATCTATAGGGAAGAACTCAAAATTTTGGCTAAGAATTTCTATTTTCCTACACTTTTTCTCTTTCATATATTGTCTTGGTTAAGTTGTCTTTGATAGAGAATTTGTGTAATTATGATTAGTGGCTAGTTAGACACTAATTAGAAATCTTTTTTGTTGATTACTTGATTAGATTGGAATCTAATTTCTCATTATTCTCTAATTTCCCATGTGTGCCACGAAGGTGTTCAATGAAATGCATGAGTGAGATTATGTGCTTGATTGCTTAATTTGAGAATTCCTTAGCGTTTAGTTGGTTAATTAAACATCTTTGGATGATAAATCAGAGGCTAATTAATTATTTAATTAATCAAATTAGGTGTTCATTGATCTTAAAGACAAAAGTTAATGATTTAATACGAGATTAAGGTTTCAATGCAACATTACTTTGTTAATCTCTTGATTCTTGCATGGTAACCCAAGATAACTTGTAATGAACATAATTAAGGACTCTTAAGCTAGAATTAATCACAATTAGATTAGGATAAGGATAGTGGATACCAAGGGACGAATCCAAAGCTAGTCGCAAGTCCATTATCAACCATAATTCATCCAATTAGGTAAAAATTAGGAATTTTATTTCAATTAATTCTAATTAGTTTAAGTCAACCAAACCCCATTAGTTTAGACATTTTTAGGATCCTTTAAAATTTAGAAAACCCAATTAGGTATTGAATTCCATTTCCAAGGGAGATGACGTAGCTTGTGCCACTAGCTACATATTTAATTCAACCTAGTTTTATTTTGAGAGTTGCGCGACAGAAACAGTCAAAAATTTGGCACTGTTGTCAGGCATTTGGATTCTCAATTGTTTGAGGAAGTTTTCTAAGTGTTTTCATTCTATTTTTGTTCTATTTTAGCTTAGTTTTTGTTCTATTTTGAACTTGGAATTGGATCATTTCGGTGTTGAGCATCAACTTGTCTGTTTGCTAGAATTTTTGTTTGAAGTGCCCAGAAAATTCTCAAACTTTGCTTTCTAAGGTTTTTGGGGTGTTTTGAGCAAAAGTAATAGTATAATTATTAGATGCACCATTTTTTTGGCCAAATTCTATCGTTTAAGGCTGTTTTTCGAATTTTTTAGTATTTTTTCAAATTTTTTAGGAATATTTCAATTTTTCTAGATTTAATTTCTTTATTTTTTTGTGAGTTCATTTTGTGTCATTAACCTCTATTTTAGAGTGTTTTTATTGTTAGGTACATCTTATCTTCATTTGATTTTTATTTTCTTGATTTAGAATTAATTTTAGCTATCATTTGTTAGTGAATTGTTTTTGTGCTTAAAGTGATTGTACTTCTCATTTTATTTGCTTTAAATGGATCCATATTATTATTCTAATTAAAGTGTTTATAATTCTAATCAAGGATATTATTCTAATCAACCATGCTACCAACCACACCACCATCCATATGGAGTACACCCCACTTACCACCATCATTATGAACCATACCACAATTTCTATAGGCAAGAGCCAGAACATTATTCCTACAATTATCATGAGGGATACATGCAACAAGAGGTCCAGAGGGAACCAAATTGGGAAGAGAGGATGATGCAGCTAATGGAAGCCTTAGATCTTTGAATCCAATAAAGGGATGCTGACCATCTTCAATTCAAACAAGAACATGAACGGTGGTATCTTGAAACTCAACAAAAGATTGACAACATTAGAAGGATTTGGGAATTCAAACGAATCAACAGACTTCAAGTGCTATTGAATTGACTGAAGAACAAATTATAAGGGAATGTATAAAGGAGGAAGAGTCCTATTCATTAGGTAATATCCTTCCATCTTCTAATATTTTACAATTTGTTAGAACTGATTCTAGTATTTATGATAGCACTGTGATTCCTGATACATATAATATTGTTGATTCTGAATTGCATGATGATGTTGTTGATGAGGAAATTATTATTGAATCTCCTGATTTGATTAATTGTGGTTGCTCATTAAACAAAATTGACACATTTTATGATGTTCATAAACCCTTGTGTACTGATGCACTTGGTATGTCTACACCTAGTTGTGATTATAGTAAAAATTTCATGTCTGCACCAATTAATGAATCTATTGAGTCTAGGGTAGTAGATAAGTGTGGGGGTGACCTAGAATGTGATGATCATTCTGTTCCTGGTGTGGAATTAGTTGATAAGTCTGTTGATGATGCATCTTCTAAGTTTAGGGACAGCATACCATCTACACCATGTGACATAGCTGATTTGGATGCATCTCTTGATTGTGTGTGTGCTGGATCCACTGTATGTGATAGATGCTCACAGATTAATTCTTTCATTGAGACTTGTGAGTTCCTCACATATACTGATCAACATGATTCTTCACTAGCATGTAATGGTATGACTGATGAAATAGTGAATGTAACATGTGAAAAGGATATAGATAGTGAAATTATTGAGCAGCTTGTTGTTGTTGATGATTCAGACTCTAATTTTAAGTGCTTATGTGATGATATGCATACATGTCCTATGTGTGCTGAGATAAATGAGTTTCTGGAGTCTGATAAGTCTGTTAAATCCATGGAATCCTTTACTTACATTGAAATTATTGATAAGATTGATTATACTGATCATACTAGTATTGATGAGGGCATGCATAGTGATAGTGCTGATGTTGAAAATCCTATTGATGCTTGTGCTGTTATTGATACTAGTGAGAGACAAGATTTTGTTGTTGATAATTGTTTAGAATATTATGAGCCTACTGATGTCTCTTTGGTTAAGGAAGATGTCGTTTCTCTTGTTGAGAGTCTTGAACAGATTCCTAAAGTTATTGAGCTAATTCCTAACAAGCCACAGACTCTCCCAACTGAGAAAAAGCAATTGTCAGACACCTTAAACTTAATGAACTGTGAGAAGTTGCAATTAAATTCTTCTGTGGATGCAATGACTCTTATTGATGGGAGTTTAGCATATTTCATTGGTTTTAATAGATTTTTAGAAAGTTCAAAGCTTAAATTGGATTTTAAGTTTTCTTTCTTTAGTTTCAAATTTCCTAAATTTGATTTTTCTTCTTTTACTGTTCTTGAATTTGCTGAAAATGACTCTCTAAGACTACTTTTGGTTGAGGAAGTCCATGAGTCAACACTGCATGATCAATCCAAATGCTTTAAAGTGGTTAGACTCAAATTTGTCTAGTCAAGAAGGAATAAAGTAGTTTTAATCTTGGTTTTTGATACATATGATTAGTTAGTCTTTTATAGAGTTCTTTTTAGTTTAGGATTTAGTTTCTCTTTTTCTTTTCTGCATTACAGTTTGTTTTGTTTCTGTTTTATAGGAAATAAGCTGCTAACTACAAAAGAAATTTAAGCCACCCTTGAAATTTTCGATTCGAGTTCATTTGGTTGTATACTCTCTTTTCACTCTTTATATTGTGTTGTTTATCTATTTACTAGATTGTATGCTGACATTAAGGACAATGCAATATTTAAGTGTAGGGGAGAGAGTCATTTCATTCCATCTATCTTTTCCTTGTATTGAAAGAAAAAAAAATTTTGAAAATTTTTGAGAAAATTTTTGAAAAATAGCATGATTCTTTTTTAGTTTTTCTATAAAAGTTACAAGCTAAGATGATTGTAGCTTGGATTCGTTTAGACATGATAAGTAATGGATCTTGTGTCTTGATTCAAGTGAAGTGGTAATGAATTTAATTTCAATGAATTATTTGATAGCCATTAGCTAGTGAGAATTTAAGCCATAATTGTTCATTTCTAGTTGTATTCCCCTATCTCTATTTTCACTCTAGAACTTGTCATGATTCTTTGTTGAGACCACATTTACATTTGCATGCATGAAAGTGATAAGGCATTCATTTCTTTTGTAGCTAGATAGCCAAAAAGCTAACCTACATACATTTTATCCATTGTTTAGCCACTTTGGACCTTGTTTTGTTTTGTTGTTAAACCATAGCCATTAAAAATGTTTTCCACCTTGTTTTAAGATGCCTTAGGAATTTCAAAGAGCATTACATCTAATTAGGATGATGAATATATGTCTAGCATCATTTAGGCCATGGGTATTAAAAGTTGAGGAAATTGTCTTGAAAAAAATGGAAAGAAAAGAAAAGATGGAAAAGCAAAAGAAAAGCAATGAAAAAAAAAGGTCATTGAAAATCAAAAGAAGAAGTGCTTGAATTTTCTTTGCAATTCTTATTATTAGTTGAAAACAAAAAGGCCTTGAATGCACACTTTTTTCTATCCTAAATCTCCATTTATTACTCTTGAAGTCCTAAGGTGTTCTATTTGCTATTTGTTTTACCCTTGTTTGTATCCATTCGTTTCATCTCCTTAACCCCATTACAACCTTAAATAAGTCCTATTGATTTATGCTTTGCATTTGGCATGGGTGGTGGAGATTTAAAAGCTTGACAAGCTTATGGTAGTGAACTTTGATAGGTGAAGTTTGAGTGATTCACATTGCCTAAACACTTGAGAGTTGAAGTAAACACAAACCCATATGAGGGGCTATGCATTTTGATTCATTCTTTTCAAATGAAATTACCATGGAGCTTATTTTTTTGATGCAAATGAAATTAGCTTGGATTGTTGAAGTGTTGAAAAGTTGTGATCAGTCTCTAGCTTGCGATTTTTACACTTTCTTTTGCATTTTCATTATCCACTTGTTTTCCATTAGTCTTCCTTTGATTTTGAGCTTTGCCCAGGAGTGCAAATGTTTAAGTGTGGGGGAATTTGATAAACATGATTTTTTATACACTTTATTCTCCTAAGCTTAAGTTTTTAATAGATAAATAAGGCTTAATGGATTTACTTAAATGGAATTTGATTTTAAATAGCCATTTTCTACATTTGAGGAATTAAGTTACAAATTACTGGTTTTTAATGCCCAATTTTATCTCAAATAATTTTTATGAATATTCTTCCTATTATTTCTGTAGATTTTTGATGGACAATGGAATTGGAATGGAAGAATTAAATAGCATTTGAATAGGAGTAATGGGTTTTGAGAAGAAATTTTATATTCAAGAGTAGAAGATAGGGAGAGGTTACTGCAAATGACAAGAGCTACGTGTATAAGAAGGAAACTCTCACATGGGAAGAATTAAATAAAGCTTAAACACATTGCAGCACACTTCCATAAACACTCAACTAGCTTCAACAAGGGAGTGCCACGGGTGTAGTGTTTTGACTAGAATGTGGGCTGGAGAAAAGAGAGTTTCAGGTGAGGAATGAGCAAAAGAAGATCCATGCATACAGAGGCAGTAGCTGAACAGAAAAGAGAAGTAGATAACCACAGTTTCAAGAAGAATTTCAAGCTTGAGAGGAAGCTCACAAGGAAGAGGAATGAGCTGAATGAAGACGCATGGGTTGAAGGCAAGACATGGAAAGAAGAAGAAGCCACAACGTAGCTGCATGAAGGAGCCAACGTGTTCAAGAGACAACACGAGACACGAAGCAAGCAAGTTGAGCTACTGGTTAAAAGACGCTGGAGCTAGAGCTTCATTTTGAAGTAGCTGCATGAAGAAGTTACGTGGTGAAGGAAAAGGAAATAAACTGAAGGCAAGCTAGACAGCAATGTGAAATAACGTGAAGGCTGGAGCTTTTGAGCAGAAACAAACACACACATGCAAAATTGAGAACGAAAGGCTAAGCAGGGGAGCTGGCTGAATCAAAACACGAAAATAGAGCAACCACGTAAAAGTAACGTGAAAAGAATAAGCATACATGATGGAAGTCACATGGGAAAGCTGCAGAATAAATAAAGAAGAAGCTATGGGTTCTAGTTCAAAGAAGAAGCAGCCTCTGTTTGAGAAACATGAAAAGCTGCATGATTCGAAGAAAGCAACATGGAAGATGATTATTATATTCAATATGGCCCACACTCATACACACATCTAAGCTACGGGCAATGAAGGAATGAGAAATTGAGCACGTGGAAAAAGAATAAATGAAGTACATGGATAGCATGTGAGAAGGTCTGGAGGCAGAGGGGGATTCACATTAAAATTCATTCATTCCATACAGATTCATCACGTCATTTACTCATTTTTCATCATCGTCCATTCAGGTCATCCAGACCATCCACTCCACACCACTTCCTCCATTCTCCATCTCTATTTCACCACCATGATGAAGCTCTAATCCTCTATCTGTGACTAGCAAGGAAGAAGGCTATTGGAAAAGCTTGAATCTATGGGGAAGAACTCAAAATTTTGGCTAAGAATTTCTATTTTCCTACACTTTTTCTCTTTCATATATTGTCTTGGTTAAGTTGTCTTTGATAGAGAATTTGTGTAATTATGATTAGTGGCTAGTTAGACACTAATTAGAAAGCCTTTTTGTTGATTACTTGATTAGATTGGAATATGATTTTTCATTATTTTCTAATTTCCCATGTGCGTACGAAGGTGTTTGATGAAATGCATGAGTGAGATTATGTGCTTGATTGCTTGATTTGAGAATTCCTTGGTGTTTAATTGGTTAATTAAACATCTTTGGATGATGAATCAGAGGCTAATTAATTAGTTAATTAATCAAATTGGGTGTTCATTGATCTTAAAGATAAGAGTTAACGATTTAATGCAGGATTGAGGTTTCAATGCAACATTACTTTGTTAATCTCTTGATTCTTGCATGGTAACCCAAGATAACTTGTAATGAACATAATTAGGGACTCTTAGGCTAGAATTAATCACAATTGGATTAGGATAAGGATAGTGGATACCAAGGGACGAATCCAAAACTAGTCACAAGTCCATTATCAACCATAATTCATCCAATTAGGTAGAAATTAGGAATTTTATTTCAATTTAATTCTAATTAGTTTAAGTCAACCAAACCCCCTTAGTTTAGAAATTTTTAGGACCCTTTAACATTTAGAAAACCCAATTAGGCATTGAATTCCATTTCCAAGAGAGATGACCTAAGTTATACCACTAGCTATATATTTAGTTCAACCTAGTTTTATTTTGAGGGTTGCGTGACAGAACTAGCATCCTAGTTTGTTAGATAATAAGATAAGTCAGAAAAGAGAGTATTCATGTATATAAAACTAGCATTCATTGGTATCCTACGAAAATAGGTAAGATAAAGAAAAGTAGGAGTGGAATGCTTTAGATTGCTGGGAAACTTGTATATAGGCGATAGTGGCTTTGAGCTCAGTCATGAGGCACCTGTGTATTAGTGTTTGATGGTATGATTTGCTTGCAGTAATGGTTACATGATATTAGGCCTGATCAACCTAATAGTAATATGACTTGAGTATGTAGCAAATGATAATATCAATCACCAAAGTGTCTTAATAATTGAAGGGTATCCTAGTTAGCTAGATAATGAGATAAGTTAGAAAAGAGAGGTAAAGGGATTCCAGTAAGAAAAGCATGTAGAAAGGAATCCCTAGTAAAGAATGTTTAGATTCAGATAGCACGAATTCAGTATGTATAGCTTAAGTCCCTTATAGTATATGTAAACAAAATGAGAAGGGACTAGAGCATAGCCTCTCTCCTACCATAGATGTTAACCACACTCAGAGTGTGAGATGCCCTAGTGCCAGGGCACTTAAAAGCAAAACGTGGGCATAGTTAGAAACTACAGAATATGAGAGGAAAGTTAAAATGACTACACGTAAAGTAAGTGAGTCAATAGAGTTAGAACCAGATAAACCACTACCCAATAGATATTTACCCTAGCCGAGAGATAAAGAGATCCCCACATGCTAGCCTATGTATTCAGAAAGGGGTTAGGTGCAGTTTTTACATAAGGTAAGTGGTACAGTATGTCTCTAGTGATCGAAATTGTGAGTATAACTAGCATCCTACCAGAGCTTAGCAGTAGTCAGTGGTAGTAGCTCTTTAGTGCCAGTATGAGACACACACGTTAGGCCTATCAGTGCTGAAATGAGGGACTATAAAATGCCATTGTAAGTAAGCAAAGAAAGGGAGGAGAAGTCCTAACCTATAGAGATAGATGTAATAGTAAACAAAGAAATTGGAATCATTAAAAGTAAAAACTCCTCAAAGGACCTATAATTGTAGTAAGCAGTTACGATATGAGGCCTATGATAGAAAGAAATATGTATAGTAATCATAAGATGAGCCAGTAAGAAAGAATGCAAAGATAAATAGTGGACAATATACTTTAAAACAATAAATAGACAAAAACCTCTAATGGCTCTAATGATCAGTAAAAGATAATGAGATGTTATAAGGAGCCATTAGGAAAGCATATGAGAGACATGATACAAAATATGTTACCTCCCGAGATGTGTAAAAGAGTCCACTGAAAGAAACTTTAACCTCTGTGAACGGGTTAATACTAACTTAATATAAATAGTAAGCTTTCCCAAGATAGGCCTCTAGAACCAGAACTTATTTCCCTTATGAGAAAGAATTAGCTAGTACTCTATAACAATAGAGCCCTCACTAAGAGCTAATAATGCAAATCCCCTGGCCGAAAAAAATTCGAACAAGTGAAATCGCTGAGAAAAGCGTATAAAGCGAAGAAGAAGGGAAAGAAAAAAGTAGTTAGCCAAAAAAGAAAAGAATAAGAGGAAAGCATACCGCAAATTTCAAGGATGAAATTTATTTAGGGGGGAGAAATGTAACATCCAATTCTTTGAAAACCAGAGAAAACGTGAGAAACTAATGTATGGTTTCTTCGTAAACAAACAAAATTCATCAGATGCAAAAGGAAGTCCCCCAAAATAATATAGTTAAGGTCCCAAAAAATTTAGAAAGCATTCTAGACTTCTAAAAATAAGAATCCCAAGCTCAGATGGAAAGAAAAACAGAGCTAGAATGAAGAAACAATTTCTTATGGAAAACTTACGAAACGTAATGGTATTTTTGTAATTTTGAGCAAATTTTGGAATTCACATAAGAGGGCTTTTTAAATGAAATTTTTGAGTTTTTTGGGATTCTCAGAGGCCCTAAAAACTATGGAAAGCCTCGGGACAGTTAAAATCCCTTCGGTGGACGTTTTCTAATGATAGTTAACCCAAACTTTGACTGATTCATTCGAGAAGGTTTTAGCTCTGATTTGAGTGATTCCAAAGGTATTTTACTAAATTGGGAACCTAAATTTCATAATGGAAAAGATAATTCTCAAAAAGAAGTTAAAATGAGTTAGAAACAAAAATGCCAAAAATGAAGAGCAAAATTAGAATTTTTGAGAAAGTGAAAGCTTCTTGAGCACACTTTAAGTTTCTCATTTCTTCTCCCCTTCATTTACACGATCCATTCTGCCCAAAAATCAGGGAAAACACCAGCTCTCTTAGGTGCACCATGGAGGAGAAGAAAGGAAGAGAAAAGCAAGGAAAAGGTAAGGAATTTCATGGATTTTCATGCTCCTTCTTCTTCTAAACTTGTTCCTCCTCTCTTGACCTTTCTTCCTATGATTATAATGAAGTTTATAAATCTGTTTTAAGGAGAAATTAAGGGGAAAATTCGGATTTGAAGAGAGGAGCTCAAAGAAGACAAGATTCAAGTGAGAAAAAGCAAGAAAACAAGGTAATTTCTTCTTCCATGGTTGCTACCCCTTGCTCCTCTTCCTCTACCATTTTGCCCCACTC
Organism: Erythrophleum fordii; assembly: GCA_032878935.1. Taxonomy (NCBI): domain Eukaryota; kingdom Viridiplantae; phylum Streptophyta; class Magnoliopsida; order Fabales; family Fabaceae; genus Erythrophleum; species Erythrophleum fordii. The sequence goes on from JAVQMF010000046.1 coordinate 17,458,729, forward strand.
AAGAAACCCTAGGAGGGTTTGATTTTTAGGTAGAACCAAGGGTGATTCTTAGGAAAAAGAGTGTGGAGATTAAGAATATGCAAAGATAATTAATAAAAAACCATGGAATTTCAAGATGCAATTTCAAGGGTTTCAAGTGTACCTTCCAAAATCTGATTTAATATCTTAATTCCTATGCCTAAATAAGTGTTTGAATGAGCTCCTAAGATCCCTAGGAATCTCCCCATGTGCTTCCTCCATCAAGAAAACAAAGCAAAATCTATGAAGTCAAAAACCTTTCATAGGTTTTCCTAAGAGGGGATAGCATAGCTAGGGATAGTTTTAAATTTTTCTAAGCCCATTTTTGAGTCATATATGATGAATGAATATAAGGGGAACCCTTGGAAAAAATTTTGAAACCATAGAAAGTGAGATGGTGCTTTCTGTTCCATAATATGACCTAAAGAAGCAACATGTAGTTAGGCTCTTGGTTTTAATTGTGTGAGGACTCCAAGAGGCTTAAAAGGAGTCAAGAATCATATTTGAAAGGAAAGAATGGATCCTAGAATTTATTTGAGGAGTGTTGCTTCATTAGGTGCATTTATGGAACCATAATGAGGTTTATAGATCAAACTAGTGTCTAAGCAAGTGTGTGGCCTTAGAATTAATTCCATGAACCTAATTGGCTTCCATAAATTGTGTTTAGGCCAAGAGAAATCATCCCCATACTTTTGAGTGTGTGTGACCAAAGAAGGGAGCTTTGATTCAAGAGAAAAAGTGTGTAATTGTATCTAAGGTAGCTCTCTCCACCTTCTCTCATGCATGATTGCTTGCTTTACTTATCGTTGAATGTGTGTATGTGTATTTTTAAGCCATGCAAAGTTCTCTAGCATGACTTTAATTCCATGGTACCATGATGTTACAATATGCTTTCATATGATGTTTATGATGTGTGCTTGGGTTTGCTTGAGCATGGTGAGGCCAAGAACCTTTAGCCATGGTGAGGATGAGCTAAGAACCCTTGAGATTGGTTAAGACAAAGTAAAAAAGTCTCCCAAAAGTGAGGTTGACTGCCAAGAGTATGGTTGAGTCTAAGAACCTCTTAAAGAATGGGTAAGGCAAGTCCAACATCCACAAGTAAATAAGTGAGGCCAATCTACTTGCTTGGCAAGTCCTTGTATGCCATGTATGACTTGCTCAAATGATGAAAATGCTTCTTGAATGTTTACACATGACAACTTGCTCATGCATGTATTTGTGAGACTTGTTTTGCATGCTTTATGTATGATTGAATGGGAGATGAGCTATTGGGATTCTTTGAATCTCATCCCCTCCTTTTCAATGTTCTAACATGCTAAGTGGACCAAGAAGGTAAGGTAATGGAAGCCAACCATCTTAAAGATGAGAGCATGACATCAAAGTGTCTTGAAATTGCTACTTTAAGGCCTTATGGATAGCAATTGATGCAATCCCTAGTTATATATGACCTATGATATTATAAGCATGTATAATTATGTTAATGTATTGTGTATAAATGAGAGCTAGGGTTATATGTATGGAAATACTCATTTTGGTCATGTAATGGCAATTTTGCATTATGGAATTTCATGTATGAATAGAAGTGGAATAGCCAAAATGAGATGCATGAGGTTTGGGATCATTTGGACAATTCACACAAGTCCTAATTATGCTTTTATACTTCCATAAGAGGTGCTAAACCCCAAAGAAAGCCATTTGGACATTTTGGTATCCTATATGGAGCCAAAATTGACCATAATGGAACCATACGTCACTTTTTATCCAAATGAGCTCTTCTTGATCTACGATTTGGCATGTAATTAGAGCCTATTGAGAGCTTTTGGGTAAGATAAAGAACAAAATTTTTGGAGGTCTAGAGAATATTTGATGAATTTTCAAAATTGGCAAAAATTCTAGTTTTGGTCATATTACTGTTCACTCAGTTTCGAAAATGGAATTCATCACACAAGGGCTAAATGATGTCCAATTACCATAAAATTTTATGAAAGAAACTAGAAATTTCCAGTGACTTGTGACAACTTAAAGCACCCCATTTGGATGTCTAGAGATGGAGATATGGATTTTTAAATATTCTATTCAGTATTAGAAACTCCAACTGACCTCAGGTAATGTTTGATTAATTTTTTATGCATGGACGTACCTGAGCTAGTCTGGAGTTATTTTTTCCCTCTAGATAACATCCACAAATTTCCAAATTGGTATCATTTACATCGATTGGATTGTTGTGGAATTAATTGGACATTTTTTAAATTTGCTGCAGAATTCTGTAACAGCACCAGTGGACAGTCTGACCTCTGGACCTTTTTGAATGTCAAACATCCTCTGTGTTCAATGTTGTGGTCTATACATATTTTTATTATGAATTATACATGTATAGCTTTTTACAATAGGCAAGAATTCATGATTTTGATTTTTCTAGAATTAGTTATGATTTTCTAAACTTTGTGACAGAAAAGAGGAAAATTTGGCCAAAAATATACACATATATTTTATGCTTCCCCTTGAGTTCCATGAGGTGTAAGCCATTTTTAATGATGCAAATGAGTTTTATTCATGTAATTAAATATGAAAATGTGATGTATGAATGTGACACTGAATGAAAATTTTATATGCGACGTAATGCTAGAAAAGTCATTATTTTAATGCCTTTTTCTTTGAGAATTTACATGATTCATCGAAATGAGTTATTCAAAGGCATGAAATGAGCTAGAAATATATGGTATTACATTTATTGGTATCAAAGAAAAGTTCCAAGCTCTCTCGGATTGGATTTGACTTGAGGATATAACAATAGGGCTATGTAAAGGCTTGAATGGATAGGTGAAATCTTATATAAGGCATGTTGGGTGTATAAGGATAGTTTGTGGCTTGTTTCATGATGAGTAAGTCGTAGAATAGTCTTGGAGTAGTTAGTGGACACCGAAAAAGAGTGACCTCTAGAATAGCTTAAGCAAAGCTAAGCTTAAACAGAGCTAAGGGATCCGACGGCAGGAGCTCAATGAGATGTGATAGCTCGCTGGAATCAATGGCTAGCCCAGGTATGAACGATGAGAAATGATTTCATTAATAGGAAGAGGCTTGCTAGAGAGAGTATGTGAGGCCTAATTCTCCCCGGTAGTCATATTCAAACCATTCTAAGATGTCCTACTTAATGCAGAGACAAGTAGTGATCCAGCGCAGTATGAGATGAGACTATAACTGCATAGAACTAGTTTAGAGAGGAAGTAAGACAAAGAGGCACCCCCTAGCCACAACACCCAAATGTCTAGATAAGTATTAGAGCTAGAAAGGTTAATTCCCTCAGGCCAGAAGTTTGAGTTACAAGCTACACCTTTTAGAGCCTTGACAACCCAGAGATGATAGTTAGTTATGTATGAACGAAGCAAGAGGTAGAATCCTCTAGCTGGATGACAGGCTGGGTATAGAAGCAATGAGGCTCGGGTTAGTAGCTAAAGATGAAAATCCAATCCCTGAAAAAGTATACCAATCAGAGGCTACTTAGCTGCGGCTAACTATTTCAGGAAGCAGTGCAGCAATCTAGAGAGTTCCTCGCTACGGCCAATTAAGAAGTTAGCCTCGGCCAATACTTAAATAGAAAAACTATGGTGAACTCGAGGCTAATTAGCTACGGTGAATGATATGTTAATCGCAATGAATGGCAATATGAATACCTTATTGGTTATATTCAAGCCAACTTGAGGAATGAACTAATAAGGGATTAGATGACCCATAGAAAATGGGAACCCCTAGTATAAGTAAAGAAAAAGAGTAATGAATAGTCACGAAAGGTTAGTAAGAAATCCGTGGGCCTAGTAATTGAGACTGAGGAAAGAGCTCAACATAGAGAAAGTTAGACACAGGAATAATAAGGTTGTTAAGACTCGCCTTTAAGGCATTGACTTCAACCTAGGGTGTTACCCTGTGAGACACTGAATGATAAAATGTTAGTGTAGCCTTGAAATAACATAAGATAAAACTACCAGCAGTGAGGCATATAGCGAGTGGCCTAAAAGGCATACCTCATAAGTAATGCCTAGAGGTAAGTATGAGTAGTGTAGTAACTAAGGCTAAAAAAAGAATGAAGATAGTTAGTAAGCTACAGGTCCAATGAGATGGCTAGCCTAGGCTGAGCATAAGCTAAAGCCTGAGGAAGATGACCAGTAGTATCATTCTAGGTGAGATATATGAATGAAAGGTTCAGTGAAAGTTCTCCCTAGATCGAGAAAGGAAGGATGAGACATCTTGAGCTGGGGAAACCACCCAATAATGGTTAGTAAATTCCCTTAGATAGACCCTCTTGAGTCATACAGTACAGTGATAAGGGAAGTGAGGAAGACTAAGAAAATAACTATAAAAGAGATACCCTCGCTTTAGTAATGACTGAATGAATAGATTAAGTACAGAAAAGTAAATAGACAGAGGTCTAATAATTAGTTAGACGAGCTCCCTAATATAAGAATGATATAAGGTTAAGGCATGCGAGTGATTACAGTATCCAGTAGAGTATAAGTTTTCAGTAAGATAGAATCTGGACATTGAGAGTATGTGTTCCAGATTGGGTTAGCAAAATCCTAAAAATAGTATACTGTGCTCCTGGGGTAAGGCTAAAGAGGCTTAATAGAGAGAAAGCACAGCTCTGATCTGAACATAGAAATAAGTTGAGGCAGACAGTTAGTGCCTTTATTCCCTCAGAAAAAGCTTGAGGGAGCTAAAGACCGCCCCAAAAGGTGAGTCTTGCATCATGCAAAAAAAGAGTGTAAGCCGAGAGTGCGATAGAATGTAATTCCTGAGGTTACAAGTAATAGAAATTCTCTTATTGAAGGATGGTCTAGTTACAGCAAAGTAAGAGTATGAGCAAAAGGTAGACCTTTTTGATATTATAAAGAGTGAATAAGTGGAGGAACCCTGGGAAAATGTAGGTGCTCTTAACCATAAAGAAACTTGAACTAGCAACAGAGATAGCCAGTAGTAGAGCATCCTTTTTATCGAAGTAAAAGGATAGGAAAAGTAAAAGAAAGAGAAATATGATAGTGTTCAATCCAAAGACATAATAGATTGAGAATAGATATTGAGTTGATGTACTTAGTGTTCAAGAAAGCACACTTATCCTTGGTATAGATGCCTTTCTAGCATGATAATGCCCAAAATAAAAACAATCAGACAATGTGTAATGATCTCGGAAATAAGTGGAGGAATCCCAAAAGAATGCAGGTGCTCTTAAACGTAAAGAAACCTAAACTAGCAACAGAGATAGCTAGTAGTAGAGCATCCTTTTTATCAAAGTAAAAGGATAGGAAAAGTAAAAGAAAGAGAAAATATGATAGCATTCAATCCAAGGATATAATAGATTGAGAATAGATATTGAGTTGATGTGCTTAAGTGTTTAAGAAAGTATACTTGTTCTTGGTATAGATGCCCTTCTAGCATGATAGTGCCCGAAATAAAAATAGTCGGGTAATGTGTAGTGATCTCAGAACGAAGTAAAGAAAAGAATCATGCTTTCCCCGAGTATCCTATCAGAATAGGGCAGATAAAGAAAAGTATAAGAGGAATATTTTGGATTATTGGGAAACTTGTAATATATTAGCGATAGTGACTCTAAGCTCAGTCATGAAGCACCAGAGTATTAATGTTTAATGTTATAGTTTGCTTGCAACAGAGGCTACAAGATTCTGGCCAACTTGGTAGTAATGTGGCTTAAGTGCATAACAAATGACGACATCAATCACCAAAGTGTCCCGATAATCAAAAGGTGTCCTAGTTAAAGAATGAGATAAGTCAGAAAAGAAAGGTAAAGGGATTCCAGTGATATCAGAATAGTAAGAAAAGCATGCAAAGAGGAATCCCCAAGAAAGAATGTTCAGATTCAAATAGCACAGGTTCAGTATGTATAATCAGACTCCCTTATAGTACATGTAAATGAAATGAGAAGGGACCAATGTATAGCCTCTCTCCTGCCATAAATGTTAACCACACTTAGAGTGTGAGATGCCTTAGTACAAAGGCACTTAAAAGTAGAATGTGGGCATAGTTAGAAACTACAGAATATAAGAGGAAAGGATAGCAAAGTACAATTAAAGTAAGAAAAGAAAGCCCAAATAAAAAAGGGCTGAAGAGGGAATCTGAGGATCTCATGAGGAGCGATGAACAAAAAGTAAGATGCTCCTAAGTATTAATATGATGGGATCCTAGAGAATTCGATGACACATAAGCCACTTCACACGAAGAGCACCATATACCTCTGAGTTTAGCCTCAGTTATTATGAGCGATGGTTACCTGACTTAGTGAGTATGCGTTTTATTGTCAGATACAGTAATCTTAGGCTTTGACATCTCTTAGAGATGGATCGCAGTAGATCCTAGCATAGCACAGTAGGTCACAGTAGACCCTAACAAGGCTCTAAGAGGTCGTAATAGACCCAGAGGTCACAGTAGATCCCATAAAGTTATAGAGAGCCCTAGCCACAGCACGATAGTTCTCTAGTGAGATGATGGCCTGAGATAGTTTTATAGAGTAGTTAGTCTCAGAGACCAGTATAGTTTCAATTAGCTTTTGTCTTAGAAACTACAGACCTCCTGAGTCTGGTAGACCATTGCTATAGAGATATGAAGGCTTTACTTAGATAGTTACACCACTAACTAGATCTCTTTAGAGATGAGCATAGTGCATAGGATGAGGAAAGCAAGAAATTAGCTTTCCAAAGTTAGAGCCAGATGAACCACTACCCAGTAGATATTAGCCCTGATCGAAGGATAGAGAGATCCCCTACATGCTAGCTTATGTATTTAGAAAGGGGTTAGGTGCAGTTTTACATAAGGTAAGTGGTACAATATGTCTCCAATGAGCAAAATTGTGAGAATAGCTAACATCCCACCAAATCTTAATAGTAGTCAATGGTAGTAGCTCTTCGGTGCCTGTATGAGAAATGCATGTTAGGCCTATCAGTATTGAAATGAGGGACTATAAAATGCCACTGTAAGTGAGCAAAGAAAGTGAGAAAAAGTCTCAGCCTATAAAGACAAATATAATAGTAAATAGAGAAACTAGGATCATTAAAAGTAGAAACTCCTTAAAGGACCTGTAATCCTAGTAAGTAATTGAGATGTGAGGCCTATGATAGAAAGAAATGTGAATTGTGATCATGGGATGAGCTAGTAAGAAAGGACACAAAAATAAACAGTGGACAATACATGTAAATAAGTAAATAGACAGATAGAAACCTTTGATGGATGTAATGATCAGAAAAGAAAATAAGACTCTATGAGGAGCCATTGGGAGCAGATGTGAAAGATGAAATATGAAATAAATTACCTCACGAAATATGTAAATGAGTCCACTGAAAGAAATGTTAACCTCTACGAATGGGTTAAGACTAACCCAATATAATTAATAAGCTCTCCTAGGATAGGCCTCTAGAGTTAGAAATTTCTTTCCCTTATGAAAAGAACTAGCTAGTACCCAGTGATGGCAAAGCCCTCATTAAGAGCTAATAATGAAAAGTTCCCTGGCTGAGTGAAAATTCGAACGAGTGAAATCATTGAGAAAAGTGTATAGAGCCAGGAAGAAGGGAAAGAAAATAGCAGTTAGCCAAAAAAGAAAAGAATAAGAAGAAAGTATATCCTAAATTTTGAGGATGAAATTTATTTAAGGGAGGAGAAATGTAACATCTGGTTTTCTAAAAACGAAAGAAAACGTGAGAAACATAACATACAATTTCTTTGTAAACGAACGACACTCACCGAATACAAAAGGAAGTCTCCCGAAATGACTTATTTAAGGTCTCAAAAAAATTGAGGAAGCACTCTAGACTCCTAAAAATGAGAATCCTAGATTTAAACGGAAAGAAAAATGGAGCTAGAATGAAGAAACGAAATTTGACGGAAAACTTACAAAATGTAATGACATTTTTGTAATTTTGAGTAAATTTTAGAATTCACATAGGAAGGCTTTTCAAATGAATTTTTTAAGTTTTCCAAGGTTCTTAGAGGCCCTGAAAACCATGGGAAGGCCTCGGATAGCTAAAGCCCCTTCGGTGGATGTTTTCCAACATTAGTGCACCTCAACTCTGACAGATTCGTTCGGGAAGGTTTTAGCCTCAATTTGAGTGATTCCAAAGGTATTTTACTAAATTGGGAACCTAAATTTCATAATTGAAAAGACAGTTCTTAAAAAGGAGCTAAAATGAGAGAAACGAAAATGCCAAAAAAGAAGGGTAAAATTGGAATTTTTAAGAAAATGGAAGCTTCTTGAACACACTTTAAGTTTCTTATTTCTTCTCCCCTTCATTTGCATGACCCATTCTACCCAAAAACTAGAGAAAACACTAGCTCTCTGAGGCACTGAAGGGTCTGTCATGCAACCCTCAAAATAAACTAGGTTGAACTAAATATGTAGCTAGTGGCACAACTTATGTCATCTCCCTTGGAAATGGAGTTCAATGTTTAATTGGATTTTCTAAGTGTTAAAAGATCCTAAAACTACCTAATTTGAGGAGGTTTTGATTGAATTAAACTAAGTAAAATGAAATTGAATTAAAATTCCTAAATTCCTAATTGCATGAACTAATAAGGTGAATGATGGACTCGTGACTAACTTTGGATTCGTCCCTTGGTATCTACTATCCTTATCCTAATCTAATTGTGATTAATTCTAGTCTAAGAATCCTTAATTTTGTTCACAGCAATTGTATCTTGAGTTACCACACAAGAATCAAGAAACTTACAATTTAATATTGAATTGAAACCTCAATCCCGCATCAAATTGCTAACTCTTATCATTAGGATCAATGAACACTTGAATTGAATGATGATTAATTTGTCGTTGAATCATCATCCAAAATTTTTTAATTAACCAACTAAACACCAAGGAATCCTTAAATTAAACAATTAAACACTCAATCTCTCACATGCATTTCATCAAATACCTTGACTACATACATAGATAATTATAGGAAATTAAAAAATCCAGAATTAAATCAATCAAATAATCAGTCAAACAATGTCCTAATTAGTGTCTAACCGGCCACTAATTACAATTACACAAATTCCTAATCAATTTGTACAAGAAAAATAAAAAGTGTAGGAAAGTAGAAATCTTAGTTAAAATTATAAGTTCTTCTTCATGGATTCAAGCTTTAACTCAAGTGCCTTCCTCCTAGCTAGCCATAAATGGAATTAGAGACTCATTGGGTGAAGATGGAATGGGAATAGAGGATGGGAGAAATGGCATAGAGTGTGTTCTGTGAATGGAGGATGGACGAAGGGCATGAATGACGATGAAATTGAATGGTTGAAGGGTCTGTGTCTGGATTGATGTGTGTCTTTTATTCGATGATCCTCTAGCACATTTTTAATAGGTCACGTGCCCTTCTCATGTTCACTTTCACACTCTTCATCTTTCATTCCACTTGCCCATAGCAATCCACGTCAATATTTTTTTTGTTATATAAGTGTAGGCCCTAACGTGCATCCTATGTGAGCTTTATTTAAATTCCACGTTCTGCTTCAGCTCCCAAGACTCTCTATGCATTTTTCTTACGTTGGCTCCCCACGTAGCTTCCAGGTGATTTAGCTCGATTTCAGCTCTCTTATTTTATTCCATGTAAAAACTATAGCTTGTACTACTTCTTCCTCATAAACCAAATTCTGCTCACAAGCTTATGCTCTTCTATCCCGTAGCTTCTTCTTCTTTTTCTCTACTTCATACTTCACGTGGTTTTCTGCTCATGTCTCCTTTCAATGTGATTAAGCTCTTTCTCGTGTTGTCTCCATGCAAGCTCTTTCAATTCAGCTAAAAATGCAACTTCTCCTCTCTATTTCTGCTTCTCTTCCCACTTTAACTTCTTTATGGATAGGCCAGAAGTGATGCAACTGGAGCCATACGTGAAACCCATGCCTTCTTAGCTCGTGATTACATTCTCCAGCTTGGCTTCACTTTCTCATTCTTCATGTGTTTAGAAGTCAGCGTTCTCTCTAGCCAGCTCCCAGCTCCTCACGTGATTACTTCTTGTGTTACTTTGGTTCTACCCCGTAGATAGTTCTACCAGCTCCTCACGTGATTGCTTCTTGTGTTGCTTTGGTTCTACCCCGTAGATAGTTCTACTCTCTAGACCCATAGCAATCTTCTTTTTGTTTGTTCATGTTCCACTCTCCAACATATTCTGTCTCCTCTCATGAATTCATAGCCTCTTAAACATGTTTTGCTCACAACCTTGTTCACTTACTTTATGTGTTAATTACTGAATGAAGGTGCTGTAAATGGGTAGAAGCTACTGGACGAGTGTTAGTGCATTAACTTGAGTGAATGGAGTGCCAGGAGCTAGCTTGTGACTAGAACAGAGTAGCCACATGGAATGAAGCTTATGCATGGAACATGAGAGTGAACTATACGTGGTGTGAGTATATATATGACTCGTGTATGTGCTGGGTTGGCGTAGCTTCCATGTGAATGATGTGCTAGACTTGTATATGTGAGTGGTGGTGTGCTCGAGTAATTTGTGAGTGAAAGTGTGATGATGCATGCTACATGCGTGAAGGTGGTGCAACATGTAGATATGGCTGGTGAGTGTATGAAGCTCGTGGCATTGTGTGTGTAACCTTGTGAAGAAGCTGCCTACGTGGAATAGGTGTTATCAGGTGTCATATGCTCTTTTAAGATGTATGAATCATATTCTCACTTTTCTTTGCCATATACCCTAAATAAAAAGAAATAAAAAAAATAAAAAATAAAAATCAAAGCCCAAAATAAAATGAAATAAAATAAAATAGAGTGAAATCATCATCTAAGAAAATAAAGTAAAATAAAATCATTAAAAATCCTAATTTACTCAACAAATTTTTAAAAGATGAAATTATTTTCTAAACTAAGTAATATTCAGTTTAAAGCCTAAAATATCATCAATTCATGAATAAAAAGTCCCCAATTAATAGGTAAAAATATAGAGAAAAATTGAGTTATCAGGCGCACCATGGAGGAGAAGAAAGGAGAGAAAAAGCAAGGAAAAAGTAAGTAATTTCATGGATTTTCAGGCTCCTTCTTCCTCTAAACTTGTTCTTCTCCTCTTGAGCTTTCTTCCTATAATTATAATATAAGTTTATAAATCTGCTGTTTTAAGGGAGAAATTAAGGGGAAAATTCGAATTTGAAGAGAGGAGCTCAAAGAAGACAAGATTCAAGTGAGAAAAAGCAAGAAAATAAGGTAATTTCTTCATCCATGGTTGCTATCTCTTCCTCCCCTTTCTCCACCATTTCACCCCACTCAAGAAACCCTAGGAGGGTTTGATTTTTAAGCAGAACCAAGGGTGATTCTTAGGAAAAAGGGCATGGAGATTAAGAATATGCAAAGAAAATTAACAAAAAACCATACAATTTCAAGATGCAATTTCTAGGGTTTCAAGTGTTCTTTCCAAAATCTGATTTAATCTCTTAATTCCTATGCCTAAATAAGTGTTTGAATGAGCTCTTAAGATCTCTAGAAGTTTCCCCATGTGCTTCCTCCATCAAGAAAACAAAGTAAAATCCTTGAAGCCTAAAACCTTCCATAGGTTTGGCCAAGAGGGGATAACATAGCTAGGGATAGTTTTAAATTTTTCTAAACCCATTTTTGAGTCATATATGATGAATGAATATGAGGAGAAGCCTTAAGAAAAATTTTGAAACCATAGAAAGTGAGACGGTGCTTTATGTTCCATAATATGACCTAAAGAAGCTGTGATCACCCTAACTTCTTCTCATTGTAATTAAGGTTAAATATGTGATTAATAGCCATAAATTAGGGTTACAAGACATTACGACTAATTACATTGAGAAAATGCAGGGAAATTTGAACCTTAATGTTATTAGAGTCATCAACCATATAATTACAAACACTCATGTACATCAGGGAAACAAACATTTATTTATAAGCCTTTGATTCTATTACCAATTGATTTCGACTCACAAGAATCTTCTACCAATGTTTCTAAGTCATCCCTTGGGATTACCATATGAAAAACCAAGATTTCTAGGTTAAAATGAGAGTTTGGGACCATTAGCTGTGGCTAAATACCCTTGCGCCATAGCCAATTGCTCTCGAGTTCATTGTTTTTCTTCATAGATTTCGTGGCGAGTAAGACCTTCATCGTGGCTAACCTATATGGTGTCGTGGCAAGGAAAGCCTCTTGAAACCTACCTTGCTCACCTCTCACTATTGGCCATGGCCAATTCCCCCTTTTACTGCAGCTAATTCCTCTCTAGAACACTTAGCAAATTCTCATAAAAGTTCATCGCGGCTAATTCCTTTTTAGTCGCGGTGAATTCCCCCTTGGACAACTCCCAGTTTTGCCTCTCACCTTTCACTATGGCTAATTCCACATTTTGCTACAGTGAATTGCTCTCTAGTACTCTCCATGGGCAACTTCGCCTCTATTGGTCGTGACTAACAATATTTTGGCTATGGCGAAGTGCCTTATGATCCTACAACTCCTAAAATCTTGTTTTATACTCTCCACTCTCCATCTAGGGACTCTCTAGGGCCACTCTCCCACTTGTTATGAGATTCTAATAGCATTTATCTAGCTGATTTATCCCATCCATTGTATCATTACCCATCTAACACTTACATGTGGATTTTCCTACTCATCCATTAGTCTTATATCAGCAAATTTATAAATTTCCCACAATGGTCATTCAATCATGTTTTCATAAGATAATTCATGCATTGCCAGCTCAAATCCACAATCAATATATCACATGATTTCATTACTCAAATAGTCAGTTAAAACATAGGTTTATAAGCCATAATAAGTGTCATAAACTTATACATCCATCAACAACTAATATGAAGCCTATTTCTCATGATTACATTCTATGTTATCAAAATATAAACTGCTACACTTGGCAATACAGATACATGATAATACTATACAAAGGTCAACAAAATTAGCATCTACTCTATTCCACTCGCACCAAGTGTTGCTCGCCATACTAGGCCTCAACTCATGGATGTTCATCCACTTACTTGCCCTTATCCTTACTCGAAGAACCTTCACCTGAAATGTTTAATCCCATGAAATGAGGTGAGATTCAAACCTAAGTAACCAAGGCAATTCTATCATATATTCCAGTTTAATTAACATATATGCATGACTTCACATAAGCATCAGAAAACATACCAGTCATATCAGTAAATGAAATAATTAAGCTATCATGATTACTATCCCATATTAGCAATCATATTTCCACATGTTAAAGGCCAATAACACTGGGAGAGGCCCATCCACAGCACCCACTCTCCAATGTACACAACTAGGGCTTAGTGCATCTAGAGTTTGATCATAACCCGGTGCCCAATCGAAGCACATGCATAGGTGGCAGTTGCACCACAACTCCATTATGGCCTCACGAGGTCTAATCACATATAATAGATAGCCAACTAATTCATTTAGCACTTTAAATCATTCATGTATAGCAAATATGAAATTAAAGCCGATATATGCATGAAATTAATATAATCTTGGTTACCTCACTTGTAGGCAAGTTGGGAAGCTACAGCAATACCAAAATCCTCCTAATCACCAAGAGCTTCAAATTTCGGATTTTACCTTCCCTAGACTAGAAACATCAATATATCATTCCAAATCACAAGAAAATTCGCACAAAATTAAGGCCCATAATATAAGTCTACTATGGAGGTCTTAAATCAGTAGAAAATACATCAAAATGGAGAGTTTATACTTACCTAATAACACCCTCAGCCCTAACCTACGAAATTTTGTGACGACCCTAATTTCTAAACATTGTAATTAAGGTTAAATATGTGATTACTAATCATAGATTGGGGTTACAAGGCATTACAACTAATTACATTGTGAAAATGCGGGGAAATTTGAACCTTAATGTTATTAGAGTCATCAACTATATAATTACAAGCACTTGTGTACATCAAGGAAATAAACATTCATTTATAAGTCTTTGATTGTATTACCCATTGATTTCAACTCACAAGAATCTTCTACTAATATTTCTAAGTCATCCCTTGAGGTTACCACATGAAAAACTAAGATTTCATGGTTAATATAAGGGTTTTCAGGACATTCGCTACGGCAAAATTACTCTTAGCCACGGCCAATTACTCTCGGCTTCACCCCTTACATCGTCATTAATATCACCGCGGCTAACCTACATGGCGTCGCAGCAAGGAAGCCTCCTGGAACTTACCTCGTTCACCTCTCACTATTGGCCGCAGCCAATTCCCTTGTTAGTCGCGGCTAATTCCTCTTTGGAACACCTGGGACAATTTCACAAAAGTTCGCCACGGCCAATTCCCCCTTTAGCTACAGTGAATTCCTTCTGGACGACTCTCAGTTTAACCTCTCACATTTCGCCACTGTGAATTTCTCTCTGGACTCCCCATGGATAATTTTGCCTCTATTGGCCGTGACTAAGCCCATTTTGGCCATGACAAAATACCTTCTGATCTTACAACTCCTAAAATCTTGTCTCCTACTTCCCACTCTCTATCTAAAGGCTCTCTAGGGCCACTCTCCCACTTGTTATGAGATTCTAATAGCATTTATCTAGTTAATTTGCCCTAGCCATTATATCATTACCCATCCCCATTTAAAGGTGGATTCTCATACTCATTCATTATCCTTATATCAGTAGATTTATAAGTATCTCACAATGGTCATTCAATCATATTTTCATCAAACAATTCATTCATCGCTAACTCAAATCCACAATCCATATATCACATGCTTTCATAACTTAAATAGTTAGTTAAAACACAGGTTTACAAACCATAATAAGTGTCATAAACTCATACATCCATTAACAACTAATATGAAGCCTATTTCTCATTATTTACATTCTATGTCATCAAAATACAAACTCCTACACTTGGCAACACAAATACATGATGATGCTATTCATAGGTTAACAAAATTAGCATATACTCTATTCGACTCAGACCAAGTGTAGCTCCCCACACCAGGCCTCAGCTCATGGATGTTCATCCACTTGCTTGCCCTTATCCTTACCCGAAGAACCTTCACTTGAAATGTTTAATCCCATGAAATGGGTGAGATGTGAATATCAGTAACTAAGGCAATTCCATTATATAATCCAGTTTAATTAACATATATGCATGATTCCACATAAGTATAAGAAAATATACCAGTCATATCAATAAATGAAACAATTAGGCTATCATGATTACTATCCCATACTAGCAATTATATTTCTACATGTTAAAGGCCAATAACACCGAGAGAGGCCCGTCCACAACACCTACTCCCTATTGAGCACAACCAGGGCTCAGTGTATCTAGGGTTTGATCATAACCCAATGCTCGATCGAAGCACATGCATGGGTGGCAGCCGCACCACAGCTTCACCATGGACTTACAAGGTCCAATCACAATATAATAGATAGCCAACCAATTCATTCAACATTTCAAATCATTCATGTACAGCAAATATGAAATCAAAACAGATATATACATGGAATTAATATAGTCCCGATTACCTCACTTGTAGACAATTTGCAAAAGCCACCAATGGTACAAAAATCTCCCCAGCCACTATAAATTCCAAAAAATTCAGAATGGAAGGGTCCTCTACCAAAAACTTCAATATATCACCCTAAATCCTAAGCAAATTCGGAAAAAATTAATACCCATACTATAATCCAGTCATTAGGGTCTCAAACCAGTAAAAATACCTCAAAAAGAAGAGTTTATACTTACCTAATGTTAGCCCTAGCCTCAACCTACGAAATTTCACCATAAAAACATCAAATGGCCAATTTTAGATTTTGGGTGTAGGTGAAAATACTCCAAATGAAAAACTAATCGAGCCAAAATGAAGAGAAAGAAAAGGGGATTAAGTTATACAATTATTACCTTGGCTAAAACTTGCTCTAGAAGTGGGAAATGATGGATTTCTTGCCCTAAACTCTAGCCTCCCTTCAAACCTCTGAATTTCTCTCTTGTGTTTTTGTGTTTTGCAGAATGGGGGGTGGCTAGGTTAGTTTTTAGGGTTTAAGTTAGATCAAATATGGGTCATGGGCTGCTCCAAAGATCCAACTCCTAATGGGCTTCAAATTTAAGCTTTCTTAAACTAGCTCTCATGTATTAGGCTATTGAAATTCATTTGGGCTAGACCAAGTTTGAAAGACTCATTTGATTTGGGTCTGCTCAAGGCTTATTGGCCCAATTACATGGGCTTATGCAAGTTAGGTCTTGGGTCTTTGATTCATTAAATTGAATTAGGCTATCACTAAATGCTACCTCTTAGGGCAAGCCTCACAATAAAAGGTTGGGTCTGCACCTAAAATTATTGGGCCTCCATTAGTTCCTAATCTTGGCCTACTTAATTTAATTTGGGCCTAGATAGGGTTTATAACTCAATTAAACCTCAAACTCATATTAATAATTTATCTCTCTAAAATTTTTATTCACTAAACTTGCCCAATTATCCCATATTAATTATTCTTAATTAACCCAAATCAATGATTAACACCTTAATTCATTTTAAAGTGTTACAAATTTCACCAAGAAAAACCCAAACAACCACATTTTAAATACTCCAAATGAAAAACTAATCAGGCCAAAATGAAGAGAAAGAAAAGGGGATTAAGTTATACAACTATTACCTTGGCTGAATCTTACTTTAGAAGTGGGAAATGATGGATTTCTTGCCCCAAACCCTAGCCTCCCTTCAAACCTCCGAATTTCTCTTTTGTGTTTCAGCAAAATGGGGAAGGGGCTGAAGTGTTTAGGGTTTTAGTTAGGTTAAGTTAGGTCTAATGTGGGTCATGGGCTAACCCAAGGGTCTAATGGTAAGTGGGTTTTGATTTACACCTTGTTGGGCCAGCTCTAATGTGTTAGGCTGTAGAAATTCTATTGGACTAGACTAAGTTTGAAGGACTCAATTGATTTGGGTCTGCTCAAGGGTTATTTGGCCAATTACATGGGCTTATGCAAGTTGGGTCTTGGGTTTCTAATTCATTAAATTGAATTAGGTTTGCACCTAACTTATTGGGCCTCCATTAACCTCTTATCATGATCTCCTACATTAATTTGGGCTTAGATGAAGTTTCCATTCACCTAACTTGACCAATTATCTTATATTAATTATTCTTAATTAACCCAAATCTATGATTAATACCTTAATTAATTTTGGGGTGTTACAAAAGTAACATGTAGTTAGGCTCTTAGTTTTAATTGTGTGATGATTCCAAAAGGCTTAAAAAGAGTCAAGAATCATATTTGAAAAGAAAGAATGGAGCCTAGAATTTATTTGATGAGTGTTGCTTCATTAGGTACTTTCTTAGAAACATAAAGGGGTCAATGAGTCAAGCTAGATTTTAAGCAAGTTGTGTGGTCTTAGAATTAATTCCATGAACCTAATTAGCTTCCATAACTTGTGTTTAGGACATGAGAAATCATTCTCACACCATTGTGTGTGTGAGGCCGAGATAAGGAGCCTTGATTCAAGAAGAAAAGTGTGTGTTTGCTTCCAAGGTAGCTCTCTCCACCTTCTTTCATGCATGATTGTGTGCTTACATTGTCTTTGAATGTGTATATGTATGTTTTAAGCTATGAAAAGTATTTTAGCATGAGCTTTTATTCCATAGTATCATGATGATGCATTATGTTTTCCAAATAATATCTATGATGTTTGCTTTTGTTTGTTTAAGTGTGATAAGGCCAAAAACCCTTAGCCATGGTGAGGATGAGCTAAGAACCCTTAACATTGGTTCAAACAAAGTAAAGAGTCTTCCAAAATTGAGGTTGACTCCCAAGAGCATGGTTGAGTCCAAGAACCTCTTAAAGAATGGGTGAGGCAAGTCCAAAATCCACAAGTAAATGGGTAAGGCCAATTCACTTACATGACAAGCCTTTGCATGCCATGTATGACTTTCTCAAATGATAAAAATGCTTCTTGAATGTTTACACATGACAACATGCTCATGCATGCATTTGTGAGACTTGTTTTGCATGCTTTATGTATAATTGAATGGGAGATGAGCTCTTGGGATTCTTTGAATCTCATTCCCTCCTCTCCAATGTTCTAACATGCTAGGTGGACCAAGAGGGCAAGGTAATGGAAGCCAACCACCTTGAAGATGAGAGCATAACATCAAAGTGTCTTGAAATTGCTACTTTAAGGCCTTATGGATAGTAATTGATGCAATCCCTAGTTATATATGACCTATGATGTTATGAGCATGTATAATTATGTTAATGTATTGTGTATAAATGAGAGCTAGGGTTATATGTATGGAAATACTAATTTTGGTCATGTAATGCCAATTTCGTATTATGGAATTTCATGTATGAATAGAAGTGGAATAGCCAAAATAAGATGCATGAGGTTTGGGATCATTTGGGCAGTTCACACAAGTCCTAATTTTGCTTTTAGACTTGTGCAAGAGGTGCCAAACCCCAAGGAAAGCCATTTGGATATTTTGGTATTCTAATACGAAGCCAAAATTGACCATAATGGAACCCTAAGTCACTTTTTATCCAAATGAGCTCTTCTTGATTTGATATTAGGCATGTAATTATAACTTATTTAGAGCTTTTTGGAAAGCTAAAGAACAGAATTTTCAAAGGTATAGAGAATATTTGATAAATTTTTAAAATTGGAAAAAATTCTAGTTTTGGTCATGTTACTATTCACTCAAGTCTGAAAATGGAATCTATCACATAAGGGTCAAATGATGTCCAATTGTCACAAAATTTTATACAAAGAAACTAGACATTCCCACTAACTTGCATCAACTTAAAGCACCCCATTTGGATGTCTAGAGATGGAGATATGGAGTTTTAAATATTCTATTCAGTATCAGAAACTCCAACTGACCTCAGGTAATGTTTGATTAATTTTTGATGCATGGACGTGCCTGAGCTCATATAGATTTATTTTTTTGCTCTAGCTAACATCCACAGCTTTCCAAAGTGGTATGATTTACATAGATTGGATTGTTTTGTAATTAATTACACATTTTTTAAATTTACTACAGAATTCTGTAACAGCACCAGTGGATAGTCTGACCTCTAAACCGTTTTGAATGCCAAACATCCTTTGTGTTGAATGTTGTGGTCAAGACATATTTTTATCATGAATTAGACATGTGTATCTTTCTAGAATGTGCAAGAATTCATGATTTTGATTTTTCTAGAATTAGTTATGATTTTATAAACTTTGTGACAAAAAAGAGGAAAATCTGGCCAAAAATATACACATATATTTTATGCTTCCCCTTGAGTTCCATGAGGTGTAAGCCACTTTTAATGATGCAAATGTGTTTTATTTATATAATTAAATATGAAAATATGATGTATGAGATCACATGGTCTATGTTACACTGAATAAAAATTTTATATGTGACGCAATGCTAGAAAAGTCATTATTTTAATGCCTTTTTCTTTGAGAATTTACATGATTCATAGAAATGAGTTATTCAAAGGCATGAAATGAGATAGAATTATAGTATTACAATTGTGTCCCGTAATCTCAAATATAACTTGGTAGAAAAATAAACTTGTAGATAATGGTACAACCTAGGTCATTTCCCAAGAAGTTTTTGCCTCTAATTGTTTGTAAAAGAGTATTCTAAGTATCACTAAATGAAAATTGTTTAGGGGATTTTGAATTACTAAAATTTAATTGAATTAAATTTAAAATGACAAGAGCTAAAAGCTTAAGACTAAATGAAGCAAATAACTAAGAAAATGTGGTAGCTAGCCTTTATATGGACTCTTTAGAATTCAATTACCATTGCTCCCTTTTTAATGTACCAAAATTGGATTTAAATTCTTACTCATTAGTGTATTCTCCATAAGAACTCTTGAATTACCATCCAAGACACAATTCACTTACAATTCAAGGACTTTGCTACCATAAGGAACCTTGAAGAATTAATCGATTGAGTTAGGAATAAGAACACACTAAAACAAATCCTAAATGCTCATAAAAATCTGCTAAACAATCCACTTAAAATGCTAATCAACCAATTAGATCCTAAGCACAACAATTGCACAAAAGCTCCAGCCACTTAATCTAATAACCATTGCATCAATTAGCCTAAAATCAAGAGGAAATTAATAGCAAATTGTGCAGCCACTAAGTCTAGACTTTCCTCAAACATTTAGAGATCAAAATTAACATCCAAATAGCAAATTACAACTAATCCATAATTCAAATTAATCTAGTAAATTCTATCAATTAAATTCTTAAAATTAATGAGCTAAATCTAGTCAAATTAATAAAGGAAACAATGCTGAAATTAAAAGATTGAGCTAAGAAAATTTATCCAATTGGAGGAGGCAATTTGAAGCTCAAATCTACATTAAGGGGGTCCACTCTTCAGCTAGCTACCAACAGGAAATCAAGCTACCATGGAGAAGATAATTGGAAGACAATGAAAGAGGGAAGAAGCTAAAATCATCAAGCCCTTTTAATTAAATTCTCCTCCCCTTCCTTTCACCTTTTCTGGAGCTCAAACCAGCATCTTTTGCCTATAGTATATCATGTTCTCTCTAACTAGCTCTCTAGCCCCCTTTCGCTTTATTTTCATGTTGTTTTTGTCTGCTTTTTTCATTGTGTCATTGCTCACTTCATTCACTACTACTCGAGCATTTTTAATTATCACGTACCTTCCTCTTTTAATTCCTCAGCATTTAAATGAATGAATATGGATGATTGAAATGCAGATGTGTGGTTGAGATCGAATGGATGTGTGGATGATGTGTGTGTAATGTAACGTGAATTATATGAGATGATTTGGAGCTGCCCGTAGCTTCACGTTGCACTGTTCATGTAGGTTGTTTAATTGTTCCCACGTCACATCCTACGTAATCTGCCCATGTGTGTTCATTCCTTCCTTTTCCCATGCCAACGTCAACTCTTTAAAAATCATGTGGCTTCCTTCATTCATTCCTCATGCATTCTTCTCTTCCACGTTAGCTTTGCATGGGTGTTTGATGTAATGTCCAATTTTCGTTATACGATTGAAACAGGTGCATTTTCAAAGCAAATGCCCCAAAATGAATAAGTTAAACTCCTGAAAAATTTAAGTAATATTCTAGACTCCTAAAAATGAGAATCTTAAGCTTAGACAAAAAGAAAAATAGAGTTAGGATGAAGAAACAAAATTTGACGAAAGACTTACGAAATGTAATAGTATTTTCATATTTTTAAGCAAATTTTGGAATTTACATAGGAGGGCTTTTTAAATGAAAGTTTTGAGTTCTCTGAGGTTCTCAGAGGCCCTGAAAACCTAGGAAGGCCTAGGACAATTAAAACCCATCCGATGGACATTTTCTAACGTTAATGTACCCAAACTTTGACGGATTCGTTCGAGAAGTTTTTAGCTCTAATTTGAGTGATTCCAAATACATTTTATTAAATTGGGAACCTAAATTTTATAATGGAAAAGACGGTTCTCAAAAAGGAGCTAAAATGAATTAGAAACGAAAATGCCAAGAACGAAGGGCAAAATGGGTATTTTTGAAAAGTCTTTATTCCTCCCTCCTATATATAGATGGTGCCTCACTCCTCCACTCATTTAGCTTCATATGTTTATGCCCCAAACTAGAGAAAAACCCTAAGGAGAGTGGTGTACAAGAAGAAGAGAAAGAGGAGGAAAAATCAAAGGTCAAAGGTATGGATTTTTAGTAGTTTTTCATGCTCTTTCCTTTGCAAACTTCTTCTCCTCCATTTTTTTTTATTTCCTATGATTATATTGAAGTATATGGATCTGTTTTAAAGGAGAAATAAAGGGGAAATTTTGGATTCGAAGAGAGGAGGCCAAAGAAGGGAAGATTTAAGTGAGAAAACAATGAGAAAACAAGGAAAAACAAGGTAATTTCTCCTTCCATGATTGCTACCTGTAACACCATACTTTCTAGCTCACATCCATCATCATTTACATGCTCATGTGATATATAATAAGAAGGAAGTGAGAAATTTCATTGAAAATAACACACTTTTTTGCGTCACGTCACGACTAAAAATTTACTTTGATGTCATGTAGGCCGTGAGCTCATGCTATACATCCTCATATTTAATTACATTATTAAAACTCATTTGCATCATAAAAACATGCCTACAACTCATGGAAACCGAATTGGAAGGTGGAAAAGGAGGTTTCATTCTCGGCCAGAATTGGCCTCCTTTTTGGGCAAAATTTGGAAAATCATAACTAAATCTAGAAAAATTGAAATCATACAATCTTAGTCATTCTGGAAATTTTGGGATGTTTTAAAAATATGCACAAGTCATAAAATCCCACACACAGAGCGTTTGACATGCGAAATAGTCTGGAGCTCAGATTGGGTCCTGATGCTGTCACAGTTTACTTATATGAATTTCAAAAATGTCTAATTAATTCTAAAAAAACCCAATCCATATAAATGATACCAATATGGAAAGATGTGGATGTAAACTAGAGAGAAAAAATATCTTTAAATGATTTCATCAAGCCTAGACCTCAGAATTCGATGGAACAGTACTTCTGGTAGGGCAAGATTACTAATATTGGATAGAAACTTCAAAAATTCATATCTTCCTCTCTAGACCTCCAAATGAGGTGTTTCTAGTTGGCACAAGTCACTGTGATTTCCTAGTTTCTCTATATAAAATTTCATGGCAATTGGACATCATTTGAGTCTCATGTGATAGAAAAAAATTTCGGACTATTGTAACAGTGCATCAGACCATTTCCATAAATTTTGCCAAATTTGAAAAATCATCGAATATTCTGTAGACCTCCAAAAATTATGTTCTTTAGCTTCCAAAAAATCTCTCAAGGAGACCTAATTTTATGCCAAATCTCAAATTAAGACTAACTCATTTGACCAAAAAGTAACATAGGGTTCCATAATGGTCAATTTTGGCTCCATATAGGGTACTAAAGTTGCTAAATGGATTTCCCTTGGTCTTGGAACCTTTTAGGCAAGTCTAAAAGTATATTTAAGACTTTTGTGAGTTACCCAAATGGTCCCAAACCCCATACATCTCATTTTGGCCATTCAACCCCTATTTATACACATATCCATCAAACTTTCAATTCTCATACTTTGGCATTAGATACTCAAAACATATGCTAAAGGTCATACATCATATTCGTACATATAAACATTACATAATGGTGTATTTATATATGTCTCAAGGGTCATGGTACATTTAAAACATCATATACTTTGTGAAGCCTTATTATGGAGTCAAAAAGAATGAAAGCTAGGCCTAGGCTTGTCAATCTCCTTCTTTCATGGTTGTTGGCTCCCTTCACCATAGCTACTTGGTCCACCTAGCATGTTAGAGCATTGAAGAGGAGGGAGTGAGATTCAAAGAATCCCAATAGCTCATCTTCCATTCAATCATACATAATATGTGCAAGCAAGCTTTACAAATGCATGCATGAAGATACTAAAAGCCATGGATATTTTAGAAGCAAAGTTGGCATGTGAACAACTCATACAAATCATTCAAGAGCTTACCAAATGTTTGGATTGGCCTCACACTTCTCCTTATGGGTTTTGGACTTGTCTCACCTATTTCTTCAGCACTTTGGACTCAACCATACTCTTAGGAGTCCACTTTGCTTTTGGGAGACTCTTTGTTTTGTCTCAACCAAGTTCAAGGGTTCTTGGCTCATCCTCACTAAAGGGAAAAGTTCTTGGCCTTACCACACTCAAGCAAACTCATTAGAAAACATAACATGGCATCAAGGATCATAGCATATAAAGGCATGCTAGCATACTTTTATAGCTTGAAAATGCACATACACACATTCTAAAATAAGCTAAACACACATCCATGCATGAGAGAAGGTGGAGAGAGCTACCTTGTGTGCACTCACACACTTTTTCCTTGAAATTCAAGCCTCTTCTTTTGGCCACACACCCACAAATTGGTGGATATGGTTTCTCTTGGCCTAGATACAATTTATGGGAGCAAATTAGGTTCATGAGACATATTCTAAGGCTACATAACTTAGTGAAATATTAGATTGCTCTATAGGCTCCATTATGGTCTATAATTGTACTTAATAAAGCAACACCCCTCAAATGATTTCTAGGCTCCATTATTTCCTTTCAAATATGATTCTTGACTCCTTTTAAGCCTCTTGGAGTCATCACACAATTAAAACAAAAAGCCTAACATCATGTTGCTTTTTTAGGTCATAATATGGAACCTAAGGCACCAAATCACTTTCTATGAGTTCTAAATTTTTTCCAAGGCCTCCCCTCATTTTTATTCATCAAATATGACTCAAGAATAGCCTTAGAAAATTTAAAACTCTCCCTAGCTAGGAGAACCCATCTAGGCTGAGGCTATGAAGCATATTAGGTTCCATGGAGCTTTCTTTGTTTTCTGAAGGGAAGAAGCATATGGGGAGCCTCTTAGGGATCTTGGGAGCTCATTTAAACTCTTACTTAGGCCTAGGAATCATCATACAAAATCAGATTTTACAAGTTGCAATTGAAACCCTAGAACTTGCATCTTGAAATCTAATGGTTTTTTGTTAATTCCATTTGCATATTCTTAATCTCCACACCCTTTTTCCTTAGATTCATGATTGGTTCTGCCTAAAAATCATCTCCTCCTAGGGTTTTCTTAAGTAGGACGAAATGATGAAGGAGGGAACCAAAGATGACAACCATAAGAAGAGAAATTACCTTGTTTTCATGCTTTTTATCACTTAAATCTTGTGTTCTTTGAGCTCCTCTCTTCAAATCCGAATTTTTCCTCAATTTCTCCCTTAAATCAGATCTATAAACTTCATTATAAGCATAGGAAAGAAAGGGAAATGGAGAAGGAGAGGTTTGGAAAGGAGAAAGCATGAAAAACCATAAAATTCCTTACCTTTTCCTTACTTTTTCTCCTCCTTTCTTCTCCTCCATGGTGTGCCTAAGAGAGCTAGTGTTTTTTTTTTCTGGTTTTTGGGCAGAATGGGTCGTGCAAATGGAGAGGAGAAGAAATAAGAAATTTAAAGTGTGTTCAAGAAGCTTCCACTTTCTCAAAAATTCTAATTTTGCCCTTCTTTTTTGGCATTTTCATTTCTCCTTCGTTTTAGCTCCTTTTTTAGAACCATCTTTTCCATTATAAAATTTAGGTTCCCAATTTAGTACAATGCCTTTTGAATCACTCAAATTGGAGCTAAAACCTTCCCAAATAAATCAGTCAAAGTTCAGGTCAACTGACATTAGAAAACATCCACCGAAGGGGTTTTAACTGTCCTGAGGCTTTCCATGGTTTTCAGGGCCTTTGAGAACCCCGAAGGACTTAAAACTTTCATTTAAAAAGGCCTCCTATATGTTTTCCAAAAAGTTCACTTATTTACGAAAATGCCACTGGCCTTTTGGCAAATTTTTTGAATCACTCCGACCCCAGTTTCTGGGCAACTCAAGGCTCAAATCCTCATTTTCTATTATTTAAAATTTTATCCAAATTTTATTTGGCCTTGAATCACTCATCTCAGGGGACTTGCTTTGAAAACTGACTCATTTCAATATTTTACAAAAAATAGGACGTTACACTACCCCTTGCTCCTCTTCTCTCCTTGGTTCGCCCCACTCAAGAAGCTATAGGAGGGCTTGGATTTTGGACAGAACCAAGGGTGAATCTTAGGAAAAGGAGTGTGGGGAATAAGAATATGCAAAAGGAATTAACAAATAACTATGGAAATTCAAGATAGAAATTCTAGAGTTTCATGTGCTCCTTGTAAAATCTGACTTGATACCTTAATTTCTATGCCTAAATGAAAGTTTAAATGAGATCCTAAGATCCTTAGAAGTCTCCACATGTGCTTCCTCCATCAAGAAAACAAAGTAAAGTCCATGAAGGCCATTATACTTCATTGTCTCAGCCAAGAAGGGTTAGGATGCCTTGGGAGAGTTTTAAAATTTTCCAAGCCTATTTTTGAGTCATATATGATGAATGAAAATGAAAGGAAGCCTTGGAAAAAAATTTAGAATGCCTAAAGAGTGAATTGGTGTCTTATGTTACATAATATGACCTAAAGAAGTAATATATAGTTAGACTCTTTGTTTCAATTGTGTGATAACTCCAAAAGGCTTAAAAGGAGTCAAGAATCATATATAAAAGGAAAGAATGGAGCCTAGAATTTATTTGATGGGTGTTGCTTTCATTAGGTGCATTCTTAGAACCATAAAAGGGTTAATAGACCAAGTTAGTATTTAAGAAAGATGTGTGGCCTTAGAATTAATTCCATGAACCTAATTGGCTTTCATAAATTGTGTTTAGGCCAAGAGAAACCAATACTACACCTTTGTGTGTGTGAAGGCGAGGAAGAGAGCATTGTTTCAAGGAGAAAAGTGTGTGGTTGCATCAAAGGTAGCTCACTCCTCCTTCTCTCATGCATGAATGTATGCTTGGCTTGTCTTTGAATATGTGTATGTATGTTTTAAGCTATGAAAAGTATTCTAGCATAATTTCATACGCCATGGTACCACGAGGATGCATTATGTTTTCAAATGATGTTTGTTATGCTTGCTTGGTTTGCTTGAGTGTGATGAAGCCAAGAATCCTTAACCATGGTGAGGATGAGCCAAGAACCCTTAGAATTGGTTAAGACAAAGTAAAGAGTCTCTCAAAAGTAAGGTTGACTCCCAAGAGTAAGGTTGAGTAAAAAACCTCTTAAATAAATAGGTGAGACAAGTCCAAAATCCATAAGTGAATGGGTGAGGCTAATCCACTTACTTGGCAAGCCTATGTATGCTATGTATGACTTGCTTAAATGTTAAAAATATCTCTTGAATGATTGCACATGTCAATATGCCCATGCATGCATTTGTAAGACTTGTTTTGCATCTTTTATGTGTGTTTATGACCTAAAAATATTTTTATCATAAAGTAGAAGTCTTTAGATTTCTAGAAAGGCAAAGAATGTATGATTCTAATTTTTCTAGAATTAGGAATGATTTTTCAAAATTTGTGACAAAAAAGGGGAAATTCTAGCCGAGGCTACAACCATGAATTTCATGTATTCTCTTGCCTTGCACGAGTTCTAGGCCATGTTTGGTGATGGAAATGAGTTTTATCCATGCAATTAAATATGAGAATGTGATACATGAGCTCACATTGTCCACGGGATATCGAAAGAAAATTTCATATGTTATACAATGTTAAAATATTCATTATTTTAATACTCTTTTCTTGCTCCTTATATGAGATGCATGGTTCGAAGTATAAGAATAGCATGAAATGAGCTAAGAAATTATGGTGTTACATTTAAAGCCTTCATCACATAAATCTCTTCCCTGTTTAGCAGCTTCTTCATCTTTTCTTCTCAAAGCACCAAAACCCGTAGCTGCATGCTTTTTCTTTTCTACGTTCTACCACTCCAAAACTGAGCTGCTTCCTTGTTTGTTTCTTCTTTGTCCAGCCCAACACGTTATTTCTTCTCTTCACACGAGCTGCCCTGTGGCTTCTTCTTCACTCGCCCAAGCTCCTCATGTGCTCTGCATTTTGAGTTTACTTCTTCTCTTTCTCTCACTTAGTTCCAGCGTCTTCTTCTTCTTGATGTCCACGTGTTTCTTTCCTTACTTCTACGCCAAAGTCTTGCTAACCAGTGGCTACTTCATCAACTCTTCATCATTATACTATTCACATGCTTAGCTCATGGCTTTTACTCGTGCAACTACTTAAAACCCATAGCTTCCCATTTGTTATTTCCCAGCTTCTGCCTTATGTGTTTGTGCCATGTGAATGACGTGAGGCCTCCTCCTTGAGTGTGAACCCATGAGTGGTGGTGTGTTTGAGTGATTTGTGAGTGAAAGTGTGAGAGTGTGATGACTGGGCAAATGTGACCCATGAGTGTGAAAAGAGTGCCTAAATGTGTGTGTCTTCCATGTGCTTCTTTCTTGTGCAAGAGAGCAATGTGCCCTGATGAAGGTTAATGGTTCTACATACTGTATGTGAGTGAGTTATGTTAGAGTTTATGCCTTAGGGCAATCATTGTATTGCAAACATTGTATTTTATTAAGAAATAAGAGTTTTCTTTTATTACATTATTATTATATTCTTTTGCATGTTCTATATAATAATATTCTTAGATAAATCATATTAATTATCTTAAATATCCCTGGTCGATGATCATTGTGGGAATGATGATGAACTAAGACTAGTATGATTTTGATTGATGATTATGTGTTAATCATGTATAAACATACGAATCAAAATCATAGGCATTTGTTAGGGAACAATATGCTGGATCGACCCGCCATAAGATAGCTACATGGATTAAATCATAAGCGTAGGTTATGTATAACCATATCACCGAACCCTTATACTTGAGATCACCATAGTTTCCAACATAAGGAACACTATTTTTGGCATAGTCAAAAGTCATCTTTAACCAGATGATCATAAAGGCTATGATCAGGTATAGTAGAATTCATGTAGAAGAAGATGAGTGGTTAAGATAGGATTTGTCCCTCTGATTAATAGAGAGATATATATGGGCCCCTTAATGAGTGAGACTGAGAAATGCATGGCTGTGCTTAAATAAAAGGATTTCCATTTGTACTATCTGTCTACACATAGATCGAGAAAGTGACGATCAAGTAAGATGAGGATGATATTTCCATGCCTTATACTTGATCTAGATATCGTGTGACAAAAGGATGTGATAAGGTTATATGACAGGTTGCATCAGATCATCGATCCCTATATGATTTGGGCAGTCATAATGTCTTACTAGAGGCCGCTTGTGACTTGTGGGTCAAATAGTGTTATTAGTCCACTGCCAACATCATATGGGCCTACAGGGTCGCACACAAGAACGAGTCAACTCGAGCTAAAATGTCCAAATTCATTGAATCTGAAATTGCTTCTAGATTCAATAAATCTCATGTTCAATCTAGGGTGAAAGAATTTTATAAATATATATATTTGATATATATATAATTTATAAAATTTGAAATATACATATTTATATATTTAAAAAATATATATATCTTTTAATTAATTTAAATCAATTAGTTTTAAATTCAAATCTATATGATAGATTTAAATTTAAACTAACATGATAATTTAAATTTAATTTATGGGATAAATTAAATTTGAATTAAGTTTTAGATTTATATTAAATAATTAGTTAAAATTTAAATCTATTTGATAGATTTACATTTAAACTAATATATTTAATTCAAATTTGATTTGATTTAAAATAATGTACTTTAAAGTAATCAAATATATCTGAAATCCTAATAAAATATCTCTATAAAAAGGTAGGAGGCTTAGGTTTCCTAGAACTATAGAACTAAAGAAAAACCCTAGAGAGAGAAAGCGTACGGATGGCGTACGAACATCGTACAAAACATCTAGAAAGAGAAAGTGTACGAAACACTGTACGGACTCTTAAAGAGAGGAAGAGGAAAGCATCTTCTCTGCCAAGAATGTGTACTGACATTAGTAAAAAGCACTAGCACACCGTTCGAGTTAAACATCTATTTGTGTGGATACCGGTAGAGGGAGTAGATTTGTAGATCAATTCCTAAGATCTTACAGAAAAGGTAAATATTTTTAGATCTACTCGATTTAAACAACATTAATGGATCCATGGGAAGGGATTTGGGGTTTTAATTTTTTGCTGCACATCCCAAAATTCCCAACAAGTTATAGTAGCTACATGACCTTCCATGTTAACCTATGTTTTGGGTGTGAATGGCTAAAATTTCCTCTGCTTCTACTCATGCTCTGTACCCCATGCTTTGTTCTCAGCTCCCAAGACTCTCCGTGCTTCTTTCTCCAGCTCCAACTTGTGGCATCTGCACATAACATAAAATAAAAGCTTGTGAATGAAGTTGTATGTTCCATGCATGCGTGTGTAATAGATAGCTACATGGGTGGATGTGTGCTGTTTGTGTGAGTGACCTAGGTGAATGATAGGCTTATGCGTGTGACCAATCATCCAACCACGTGCATTAGAATTCCTGATGCATGAAATGAAGCATCATCTAACCCATGTGCTTTAATTCATGTATGTTAGTGGGACCCATGCTTCATCCTCCATTTTTTTAAGTTTATTTTTTTATTTCTTAAAAAAATGAATTAAGAAAATCTACACAAGAAAATAAAATAAAACAAAATATTAAGTAAGAAAAATTCATAAAATTTATTTAAAAAGAATTTATGCATTAAAATTCAATAATCTTGTAAATAAATTCCTATAATGCAAAAGTGGCTATTAAAATAAACTTTATCTAATTAAAGACCAAGGGCCATATTTAATCATCAAAATATCCAAATCAAAGGGAAATAAGATGTAGAAAAATGGCTTTTATCAATTCTCAAGAATGAGCTAAAATGGACAGGAAAAGAAAATGCCAAGACGAAGGGACAAAATTGAAATTTTTGAAAGTTACTTCTTAAACTTAGTTATATATAGCCTCACGCCCTACCTCCTTCTTCCCTTAAGCCATTTTGTTTCTACCCTAAACTAGAGAAAGGACTAAGGGATTGAGGCGCACAAGAAGGAGAAGAAAGGAAAGAGAAAAAGCTTAGGAAAGGTAAGATTTTTAATAGATTTTCATACTTTCTCTTTAACAAACTCCTCCTCTATCTTCCTTCCTTTCCTATGGTTTTGTTAAAGTTCTTGGATCTATTTTGAGGGTAGAACAGAGGGGAAATTTTCAACTCAAGGAGAAGAAGCCAAGCAAGGTGAAAAACAAGCAAAAGGAACTAAGAAACTAAGGTATCTTGCCATCTCCATGCTTGATCTTCCTTCTTCCTCCTCTTGTGTGTGTTTTATCCTTGGTAAGACCAGCCAAGAAGGGTTGATTTTCTAGCTAAACCAAGGATGAATCTTAGGAAAATGAGAGAGGAGAACAAGAATATGCAAAGAAAATAACAAACTAGCTATTAGATTTCAAGATAGAAAAGTTAGGGTTTTATGGATTCCTTTAAAAATTTGATTTGATATAATAATTCCTAGGCCTAAATGAGTGTTTGGACAAACTCCTAAGATCCCTAGAAGGCTCCTCATATGCATCTTCCATCAAGAAAACAAAGTAAACTCACTTGGTGTTCATATGAAGCATAGCCATGGCCTAGACTAGATAAAGCACCAAGGGATAGTTTTAATTTGTTCCAAACTTATTTTTGAGCATATATGATGGAAGAGGATGAGAGGAAGCCTTGGAAAAATTTTAGAAGTCATAGATAGTAAGATGGTATCATAGGTTTCATATTATGGCCTAAAGAAGTAATACTTAGTTAGGCTCCTTGATTTAATTATGTGATGACTCCAAGAGACTTAAAAGGAGTCAAGAATCATAAATGAATGAAGAGAATGAAGCAAAGATCATATTTTTATAAGGTTGCTTCATTAGGTCCATATGGAAGCATAAGAGAATCATATGAGCTACCTAGTTTTTCTAATGAATATGTGGTCTTGGAAATGATTCTAAGAGTGTAATTGGCTTCCATATGATGTGTTTAGGCCAAGAGAAATAAGCTCTACCTTATTATGTGTGTGTGTGGCCAAGGAAGAGAAGTCCAATCTAAGACGAAAAGTTTGCATTTGTAATAAAGGTAGCTCTCTCTTCTTTTTCTCATGCATGAATGAATGTTTGTCATGTCTTTGAATGTGTGTATGTATATGTTAAGCTATGAAAAAGTGTTTTAGCATGATTTCATATGCCATGGTACCATGATGCTGCTTTATGCATTCAAGTGATGTCTTGTGCACTTGCTTGGGTTTGTTTGAGTGTGGTGAAGCCAAGAACCCTTTAACTATTGTGAGGATGAGCCAAGAACCCTCAAGAATGGTTGACACAAAGTTTAGAGTCTCTCAAGAGTAAGGCTTAGCTCAAGCCCTTTAAGAAAAAGGGTGAGGCAAGTCCAAAATCCTTAAAGAGAATGAATGAGACTAATCCACTTACTTGGCAAGCGTATGTATGTTTTATATGACTTCTTGAATGCTTCTTGAATGATCACATGCTCCATAATGTTCATGCATGCATCTTTAGACATGGATTTGCATTCTTTATGTGTAATTGAAAGGAAGAAGAGCTATTAAGGTTCCTAGAATCTCATTTCTTCCTCCTCACATGTCTAACATGTCTAGGTGGACTAAGTGAGCTAAGAAATGGGAGCTACCAAGCTTGAAGAGGAAAGTTTGACAATTAAGTGCATAAAAATGTCAATTTGTAGCCATATGAGTGGCATATGATGTAATCCATTATTGTATATGTTGTATGACCTCATGAACATATGTAAATAAGTAAATGTAGCATGTACAAATGAGATTTAATCCCATCTGTATGAAATAGCATGATTTGGACATTGGATGGGAAGACTTGGCATGTATGCTCTTGTGTATATCTTGAGGTGGATGAGTGAGTTTAGGAAATATGGGTTTGTGTACCTTTGAGATATGTTTGGTAGACCATTTTGGTGCTTTCCCATGTGCTCAAGTTATGACGACCCTAATTTCTAAACATTGTAGTTAAAGTTAAATGTATGATTAATAACCATAAACCAGGGTTGCATGACATTAAGACTAATTACATTATAGGAATGTGGGGAAATTTGAACCTTAATGTTATTAGAGTCATCAACCATATAATTACCCACACTTACGTATATCAGGGAAAACAAACATTCATTTTATAAGCCTTGATTCTATTACATATCAATTTCAACTCACATGAATCTTCTATCACTGTTTATAAATCATCCCTTGAGGTTACCATATGAAAAACCAAGGTTTCCTAGCCAATATGAGGGTTTCAGGATGTTCGCTGCAGTTAATTCCTCTTGGTTTCACCCTTTACTATCACCGAGGCAAGTTGGATCTTCGCCGTGGCCAACCTACTTGGCGCCACAGCGAGGAAGCCTCTTGAAACTCTATTGGCCGCGGCCAATACCTCATTTCACCGTGGCTAATTCCTCTTTATAATGCCTGGCTCATTTTTATAAAAGTTTGCCGTAGCCAATTCCCCCTTTCACCGCAGCAAATTTCCCTCTGGACGACTCCCAGTTTTGCCTCTCACATTTTGCTGTAGCTAATTACACATTTTGCCACAACCAATTCCTCTATGGCACTCTCCCTGAGCAACCTCGCCTCTATTGGCCGCGGCTAACTCCATTTTAGCTATGGCGAATTGCCTTCTGGTCCTACAACTCTTAAATTCTTGTCTCATACTCTCAACTCTCCCTCCAATAACATCCTAGGGCC
Organism: Erythrophleum fordii; assembly: GCA_032878935.1. Lineage (NCBI taxonomy): Eukaryota > Viridiplantae > Streptophyta > Magnoliopsida > Fabales > Fabaceae > Erythrophleum > Erythrophleum fordii. The sequence goes on from JAVQMF010000046.1 coordinate 17,491,945, forward strand.
CCTCTACTTTAATTGTAGGGCTCAAATAGCCTTCATTAGCCTAATTTATCCAGCTCATCTAACCTTATTAGTTCAAGATTTAAGTGTCCATTTCTAATCCCCCAATTACTCTATATCAGCAAGTCCATAGGGTAATAGCAACAAGAATTCATATACTAATGACAATTAGCATCCGATACACATTCCGTTAGAGGTTCCATATATCAATGATTCACATCAATGTCTAATACATCACATAATTATGTTTCCAGCAATATACCATACCATAAATTCAGTAACATTCCTACATTAGGTGTTATGGGATTCATACATCCAATATCAAGTTATGATGAGGCCTAACTCCTTAATAAATACATCCTAAGTAATCAAAATATAAAAGCCTACACTTGGCAATACAGATACATGATGATGCTATACATAGGTTAACAAAATTTAGCATCTACACTATTCCACTAAGACTAAGTGTAGCTCCCCACACCAGTCCTCAGCTCATGGATGTTCATCCACTTGCTTGCCCTTATCCTTACCCGAGAAACCTTCACATGAAATTATAATTCCATAAAACGGGGTAAGATGTAAATCTCAGTAACCAAGGCAAGTTCCATCATACATTCCAGTTTAATTAACATATATGCATAATTTCACATAAGCATCAAAAACATACCAGTCATAATAGTAAATGAAATAATTAGGCTATCATGATTACTATCCCATACTAGCAATCATATTTTCACATGTTAAAGGCCAATAACACTGAGAGAGACCTGTCCATGGCACCTACTCCCCATTGAGCACAACTAGGGCTCAGTGTATCTGGGGTTTGATCATAACCCGGTGCCCGATCAAAGCACATACATGGGTGGCAGCCGCACCATAGCTCCACCATAGACTCACAAGGTCCAATCACAATACAATAGATAACCTACCAATTCATTCAGCATTTCAAATCATTCATATACAGCAAATATGAAATTAAAATAGATATATGTATGGAATTAATGTAAACCCCAGTTACCTCACTTGTAGACAATTGCAACAGCCACCAAGGGTACAAAATCTCCCTATAATCATAGCACCAGAGAATTACTACTCTAATTCATTATTAACAGTTGCAACAAGTACTCAAAGAATTTAAAATGCTAATAACTACCTAGGGAACACTTACCCAGCCACTACAAGTCCTAAATTCAGATTGAAGTGTCCTCCACAGAAACCTTAATATTTACCCAAAATTTTAAGTAAATTCGTACAAAATTAATACCCATATTATAAATCAGCTATGGGGGTCTCAAACTAGCAAAAAAAGCATCAAAATGGAGGGTTTATTCTTACCTAATGTCAGCCCTAGCCTTAACCTACGAATTTCACCAAGAAAATCCCAAATAACCACATTTCAGATTTTGGGTATGGTGAAAATACTCCAAATGAAAAACTAATCAGGCTAAATTAAAGAGAAAGATAAGGGGATTAAGTTATATAACTATTACTTTAGCTGAATCTTGCTCTAAATGTGAGAAAATGTGGAATTCTTGCCCTAAACCCTAGCCTCCCTTCACACCTCTGATTTTCTCCTTTGTGCTTTAGAAAAATAGGGAAGAGGATGAAGTGTTAGGATTTTAGTTGGGTTTAAGTTGGGTCTAAGATGGGTCATGGGTTGCTCCAAGGTCCAACTCTAAATGGGCTTTAGATTTTTACTTTGTTGGGCCAGCTCTTATATATTGGACTGCTGAATTTTAATTAAGTTTAGGTCAAGTTTGAAGAGCTCAAGGATTTTGGTCTACACAAGGGTTATTGGGCCATCACTAGATGCTCTTTCTTGGGCCAAGTCTCACAATAAAAAGATTGGTCTGCACATATAATTATTGGGCCTCCATTAGTCTTAACCTTGGCCTACTCAATTTAATTTAGACCTAGATGAAGTTTCTATCCCAATTAAATCTCAAACCCATATTAATAATTTATCTCTCTAAAATCTCCATTCACTTAACTTGCCCAATTATCCCATATTAATTATTTCTAATTAATCTAAATCTATGATTAACACCTTAATTAATTTCGGGGTGTTACATTCTCCCCTCCTTTTAGAAATTTTATCCTCAAAATTAGACATACCTTACTCAAATAATGCAGGATAATCCTTTCTCATTGCTTCTTCTATTTCCCAAGTTGCTTCATTCGAAGTAAGTCCCTTCCATACTACCTTTACCAAGAGGATGTCCTTATTACGCAACTGTTTGACCTTTGAGTCCACAATCCTTTCTGGCTCAACCACATAAGAAAAATCATCTTGTAGATGCATATTCTCATGCTCAATGACATGCAAAGGGTCCGGGTGGTACTTTTTAAGTTAGGACACATGGAACACATCATGCAATCTGGCCAGGTTTGGAGGTAAAGCAACTCTATAGGCCACGGGTCCTACCTTTTCAAGGATTTAGAAAGGACCAAGATAACGAGGACTGAGCTTTCTTATCCTGATAGACTGTCCTACACCCATCACTGGGGTAGCCTTAAGAAACACATGGTCTCTTACCTCAAATTCTAAGGGTCTCCTTCTCTTATCTGCATAACTCTTTTGCCTACTCTGGGCAGCCAACAATTTCTTTCTGATGAGTTCTATTTAGGGGGTGGTTTGGTCCACTATGTCTAGACCTAAGAGACTCCTCTCACCAAGCTCTACCCAACACAAGGGTGACCGACACTTCCTCCCACAAAGCTTAGTAAATATGGTGTTACACTTTATTAGTATCAGAGCAAAGGTTCAGGCTCTTTGATGTAGGTTGTGGCTTATGAATATGAGATTTGCCCTTATGTACATGAGTTTGCTTTTGTATATGAGCTAGTTATGGATGAATTAAGTGTAATAGTGGTGAGTGTGTTCCCTTTGATGCTAAAGTTTTCTAATGATGTTTCAGCAAGATGGTGAACACTAGGAGAGGTAGGCCTTCTATAGAGGCTCATGCAAATGATAGAGTCAAGGCTAGTGATCTAGTAGCTGGAGCCTTATAGGCTATTATGGCTTGCGTGGATCAGCAACAGGCCGTGATCATGTAGTTACAAGAATGGCTTGCTAAAGGAGATAGTCAGGGTCCTGCACCTCCTCTTCCACAACCATCACAACACTTAGATCATCCCAAGCACTCAAGGGTGACTCATACTAACCCATAGCCACACATACAGATGGTTGCTCAAACTCCACTAGCTTAGACACCTCCAGCCCCGAAGTAGCCCTCTACTAGAAAGATCATTACTTAGTTCAGAAAATTCGGGCCTCCTACCTTTAATGGTGAGATGAATATAGAGAAAGCTGAGGCCTAGATTATGCAGCTAAAGAAAATATTCTAGGTGATGGATGCAACACCATGAATTCTAACTCATTCTAACTCATCAAGTGCCTTTACATAACTTAATATCATGAATCATGTGAGTTTTGCATGAAAAAGTTAAAGAAATAATGCTCATTTTAACATTGCACTGGGTCTCAAAATTCCATTTAGTGTCACGTGGACCGTGTGAGCTCATATTATACTTTCTCATATTTAATTTCATCATTACAACTCATTCGCATCACAAAAACATGCTTACAACCCATGGAAACCGAAATGGGGTATGGAAACTTAAAGATCATTCTCGGCTAGATTTGCTCCATTTTCTGACCCAACTTTGGAAAATCATAACTAAATTTAAACAATTTGAAATCATGCAATATTGGTCATTCTGGAACGCTTAGGATGTCTACTTCACACTAAAAATATGTCCAGGTCACAAAATTCATCACACAGGACGTTTGACATCCAAAAAGCTATAGAGGTCGCTGGCTGCCTGGGCTGTTGTTTAGTTTACTAATACCAAATTTTAAAATTCATAACTAATTCTATAAAAATTTAAATCACACAAATTCTGTCATTATGGAAAGCTACAAATGTTACCTTGATATTAAAAATAATTTTAGAATGAAATAGATACATTTAGCCATCAGAAACCTATGGAACAATAACTGAACTCCTGGGGCGCTACTGATACTGATAGTTAATTTCAAATATGCATAACTCTCTGCTCAGTCCTCCAAATGAGGTGATCTTAGTGGTCATAGAAATCTTATGACCTCTAGTTTATTCATATGAAATTTTATAAGCATTGGACACCATTTGGCCATCGGGTGACACAAAATACAAAACTGCCAGTATGAACAGTACCCATACCAGAATCCATGGAAAATCCCAACTTTGAAAATTCATCAAATATTCCCTAGATCTCTGAAAGTTATGATCTTTAGCTTCACAGAAATCTCTCAATGAGACCTAATTGTATGTCAAATTTCAGGGCAAGACTAACTCATTTGGCCAAAAAGTGACATAGGGTTCCATTATGGTCAAATTTGGCTCCATATGAGGTACCAAATTTGCCAAATGGCCTTCCCTTGGTTGTGGCACCTTTTGGGCAAGTCTAAAAGCATATTTAAGACTTGTGTGAGCTGGCCAAATAGTCCCAAACCTTATGCATCTCATTTTGGCCATTCAACCCATATTTATACACATGTTCATCAAACTTTAAACTTCCATACTATGACATTACATACTCAAAACATGTGCTAATGGTCATATATCATTTCCATACATCTAAACATCACATAATAGTATGTTTACATATATCTCCAGGTTCATAATATATATACAACATCATATACATCTTGAACCATTATTATGGTTCCAAAATGGACAAAATAAGCATAAGCTCGTCACTTGTCCCTCTTCATGGTGGTTGGCTCCCTTCACCATAATTGCTTAGTCCACCTAGCATGTTAGATCATTGGAGAGGAGGGAATGAGATTCAAAGAATCCCAGTAGCTCATCTCCCATTCAATCATACATAATATGTGCAAAGCAAGTTTCACAAATGCATGCATGGAGAAGGTAGAAATCATAGACATTTTAAAAGCAACCTTAGCATGTGAATCAATCATACAAGACATTCAAGAGCTCACTAAGTGTTTGGATTGGCCTCACACTTCTCCTCATGGATTTTGGGCTTGCCTCACCCATTCTTTGAGCACTTTGGACTCAACCATACTCTTGGGAGCCCACTTTGCTTTTGGGAGACTCTTTACTTTATCTCAACTAAGCTCAAGGGTTCTTGGCTCATCCTCACCAATGGGAAGAGTTCTTGGCCTCTCCACACTCAAGCAAACTCATACAAACATCATGTAATCATTTGAAAATATAACATGGCATCAAGCATCATGGCATATAAAGGCATGTTAGCATACTTTTCAATGCTTGAAAATACACATACACACATTCTAAAACAAGCTAAACATACATCCATGCATGAGAGAAGGTGGAGAGAGCTAATTACACACTTTGTCCTTTAGACTCAAGCCTCCTCTTTCGGCCACACACCCACAAATTGGTGGAGATAGTTTCTCTTGGCCTAGATACAAATTATAGGAGCCAATTAAGTTCATGAACCACACTCTAAGGCTACACAACTTTATGAAACACTAGATTGCTCTATAGGTTCTATTGTGGTCCATATTAGCACCTAATGAAGCAACACCCCTCAAATGATTTCTAGGCCTCATTCTTTCTTTTCAAATATGATTCTTGACTCCTTTTAAGCCTCTTGGAGTCATCACATCATCAAAATAAAAGGCCTAGCACCATGTTGCTTCTTTAGGTCATAATATGGAACTTAAGGCACCAAATCACTTTCTATGATTTCTAAATTTTTTCCAAGGCCTCCCCTCACTTTCATTCATCAAATATGACTCAAGAATGGTCTTAGAAAAATTTAAAACTCTCCCTAGCTTGGCTGAGACTATGCCCCTTTTTGGCTTCCTTGGAATTCTCTTTGTTTTCTTGAAGGAGGAAGCATGTGAGAAGCATCTTAGGGATCTTAGGAGCCCATTTAAACTCTTAATTAGGCCTAGGAATTATCATACAAAATCAGATTTTACAAGGTGCAATTGAAACCCTAGAATTTGCATCTTGAAATCTAATGGCTTTTTGATAATTCCCTTTGCATATTCTTAATCTCCACATGCTTTTTCCTTATATTCATGCTTGGTTCTGCCTAAAAATCATCTCCTCCTAGGGTTTTCTCAACTGGGACGAAATGGCGGAGAAGGGGACCAAAAATGACAACCATAGGAAGAGAAATTACCTTGTTTTCTTGCTTTTTCTCACTTGAATCTTGTGTTCTTTGAGCTCCTCTTCAAATCCAAACTTTCCCCACAATTTTTCCCTTAAATCAGATTTATAAACCTCATTTTAATCATAGGAAACAAAGGAGAATGGAGGAGAAGAGGTTTGGAAGAGAGGGAGCATGAAAAACTACTAATTTCTATACCTTAAGCCTTTGATTTCTCCTCCTTTTCTTCCCCTTCTTGTGAGCCTCATCCCCTAGGGTTTTCTTCTGGTTTTGGGCAAAAGATGGTCGTGCATAATGAAGGGAGGAGAAGGGTGCATTATATATATAGGTGGGAATAAGTTACACTTTTCAAAAATTTCCATTTTGCCCTTCATACTTTGCATTTTCGTTTCTCCTTCGTTTTAGCTCCTTTTTGAGAACCGTCTTTTCCATTATAAAATTTAGGTTCCCAATTAAGAAAAATAGCTTTGGGATCACTCAAATCGGGGCTAAAACCTTTCCGAACAAATCGGTCAAAGTTCGGGCACACTGACATTAGAAAACATCCACCGAAGGGGCTTTAACTGTCCCAGGGCTTTTCATGGTTTTTAGGGCCTCTGAGAACCCCGAAGAACTCAAAACTTTCATTTAAAAAGCCTTCCTGTGTGTTTTTCAAAAAGTGCCCATATTTACAAAAATGCCACTGGCCCTTTGATAAATTTTTCGAATCACTCTGGCCTTGAAATCTGGGCAACTCAAGGCTCAAATTCTCATTTTCTAATATTTAAAATTTTATCATAATTTTAGTTGGCCCCAATTCCTTCTATTTCAGGGACTTCCTTTTGTATCTGGCCCCTTTTTGTCGTTTACGGAGAAATCAAACATTGTGTTTCTCACGTTTATGGAAAGACCAGATGTTACGATGGAGTGTACTTCTAAGTAAAAAGCTACCATGACTATCTTCCAGTTAGAAAAAGAAGTAGATTATTGGTGGAAGGGCATTAAGCCTATTCTGAGAGTGAGGAACCTCCTAATTACTTGGGAGGCATTTCTCTAGGCCTTTTATGAGAGGTACATCCCTAGTTCTATTAGAGACGAGAAGGAGTCTGAGTTTGTACTTTTGAGACAGACAAAGGGAATGTCTGTTGCCCAGTACGTGGCTAAGTTTGTAGAGCTCTCTAGATATTCTTCATATTTACAGAGGCATGATGACAGGCATTGGAGAGTAGACAAATTAAAGAAAGATTTGCTACCTGAGGTTAGAGACAGAGTGGTTCCATAAAGAATTAGGAACTTTAACAGCCTAGTTGAGATTTGTAGAGTGACAGAAGCGAACCCTAAAACTATACAGCCTACCTCTAGTGCCAGACCTCCTCTCCCTGAGCCTAAAAGATCTAGAGAGAAAACACAGGCCACAATTACTAACAAGAGAGGTGGTAGAAGTCAATAGAATAAAAGAGGTCAGAGAAGAAGGACTCAGTCTAGTAGAGGTAGTTTTGCACCCATAATATGTCCCCAATGTGGTAGGAACCATAGGAACAAATCATATTACGCAGGGCAAAATGTGTGCTACAAATGTGGTAGGCCAGGACATATGGCCAGGGACTGCACACAGGCTCCTGCTCCCAGACCTTAAACCCAAGGTAAAGTCTTTGCCCTGACATAGTAGAAGGCTAGGTAGTCCCAAGTCTGATCCAAGGTACTATTAAGATAAATGATTTTTCCGTGACTGCATTATTTAATTTAGATGCTAGCCACTCTTTCATATCATATGACTGTGTTAGAAGGTTAGGTCTGAGTATGCATACATTACCTTATGACTTGCATATGTCTATACCCATAGGAAACAGAGCCATTACCTCTTATGCCTATTTGAATTATGTGGTCTAGTTTAACCATTGTTATACCACTCTTGATTTGATATGTATGCCTCTTCTTGACATTGATTTGATCATTGGTATGAATTGGATGTCTATAAATAATGTCACACTTGATTGTTCTTGTAAATGTATTACTTTACCTGAGTGTGGGACTATACCTAGTATATGGATTGAGTTATCTGTTATGACCACCTCTTAGGCTGAGAGGTCTCCAAGGCATGGTTATTAGGGATACTTAGTTTTCTTTTCAATCTAGGCTGAGGAAAAATAGGGTATAGAGGAAATCCTGATAGTGAGAGAGTTCCTAGAGGTATTCCCTAAAGAGATTAGAGGACTACCCCTAGAGAGAGAATTTAAGTTTCCTATAGACATTGTACCTGGGGGGTCCAATGTCTAAGGCCCCGTATAGGATAGCTCCCACTGAGCTAGCTAAACTTAAGAAGCAAATAGAGGACCTTTTAAAGAAAGGTTTTATCAGACCCAATGTCTCACTGTAGGGAGCTCCGGTCCTATTCGTAAAAAAGAAAGACAAAAGCCTTAGACTGTGTATAGATTATAGGGAGCTCAATAAGATAACCATTAAGAATAAGTACCCTCTCTCATATAGATGACCTCCTAGATCAGTTAGTAGGAGCGTCAATTTTTCTAAGATAGACCTCAAGTCAGGATATCATCAGCTTAGGATCAAAGTAGAGGATATTCTCACGATAACATTTAGGACTAGATACAGGCATTATGAGTTTTTAGTTATGCCCTTTGGGTTGACGAATACACCTATAGTGTTCATGGATTATATGAAGTGTTCAAGCTATACCTAGATAGATTTATAGTTGTCTTCATACATGACATCCTCATCTATTTAAAAAATAGAGAAGAACATGAGTAACACCTAAGATTAGCCTTGGAGACCTTAAGAGAGAGATAGTTGTATGCTAAAGTTAGTAAATGTGAGTTTTATCTCACTGAAGTTCAATTCTTAGGCCATGTGATCTCTCAAGCAGGGGTTGCAATAGATCCCCATAAGGTAGAGGTAGTGTTATAGTGGGAGAAACCTAGAATAGTGATAGAGATCAGGAGCTTCCTAGTTTAGTAGGTTATTACAGAAGGTTCATTCAAGAGTTTTCTCAAATAGCAATGCCACTGACCAGGCTTACTAGAAAGAATGTATCGTTTGTGTGGGATGAGAAGTGTGAGAGGTGTTTTCAATAGTTGAAACATAAGTTGACCACGGCCCTAGTTTTAGTACTTCCTAACCCCAGAGAGACTTTTGTATCTGTAGTGATGCTTCAAAGAAAAGGTTAGGATGTGTGCTTATGCAGAAAGGCCGAGTGGTAGCTTATGCCTCTATACAACTAAAACCTCACAAAGAAAATTACCCCACACATGACTTAGAGTTAGCTGTAGTGGTGTTTGCTCTGAAAATATAAAAACACTACTTATATGGGGCAGCCATAGAAATTTACACCAACCACAAGAGCCTTAAATATTTATTTAAACATAAAGAGTTGAATATGAGACAATAGAGATGGTTAGAATTTTTGAAAGATTATGATTTCACTCTGAAATACCATCCCAGTAAGGCTAATGTGGTAGTTGATGGCCTAAGTAGAAAATCCATACATATGCCCTATATGATGATCAAAAAGCAAGAATTGATTGAGAGGCTTAGGGATATGAATCTCTCATGTAAGGTGCATTCAAGGAAGTTGCTAATAAGTGAAACCCTAATAGAAAATGACCTGAGAGATCAAAGAAGAAAGGCCTAGCAAATAGATGACCATGAAAGTAAGATTAGATCCTAGATAGCTTAGGGTAATATTCAAGAGTTCAATCTGTCTGAAAATGACATAGTAAGGTATAGGGATAGGCTGTATGTGCCTAGAAATACAGAGATTAGAGAGAGAATATTATATGAGGCATACAAAAGTAAATACACCATTCATCCAGGCAGTAATAAAATGTATCATAATGTTAAACAAATGTTTTGGTGTCTAGAATGAAAGTAGATATAGTAGAATATGTCTCTCAATGTTTAGTATGTCAAAAAGTTAAAATAGAACATCAAAAGCCAGCGAAGTTAATTCAACCCCTAGATATCTCAGAGTGGAAATGGGAAGCTATGGATTTTGTCATGGGTTTACCCAAAATATAAGTGGGGCATGATGCCATATGGGTAATAGTGGATAGATTAACAAACTCAGCACACTTTTTAGCGATGAAAGACACCCTTACCCTAGATAAGTTAGCTCAGCTGTATATCTGGGAGATAGTAAGATTACATGGTATGCCTAGGAGCATAGTCTCAGATAGAGATCCCAAGTTCACTTCAAATTGGAGATCATTACAAGATGCTCTAGGTACTAGATTGAGATTTAGCATAGCCTATCACTCCCAGACCGATGGTTAGATAGAGATAACCATCCAAACCTTAGAAGACATATTGAAGGCATATGTTTTAAAGATGAAAGGAAACTGGGATATATACTTGCCTCTAACGGAGTTTACCTATAATAATAACTATCATACAAGTATGCAGATGGCACCGTATGAGGCATTGTATGGGAAGAAGTATAGGTCTCCAATGTGTTGGGTTAACCTAGGAGAGAGAAGCCTAATAGGCCCAAAGTTAGTGGACCAAACTTCAAGGAAAATTGAAACCATAAGGAAGAAACTACTAATGGCCCAGAGTAGATAGAAAAGTTATACAAATAGACAGAGAAAGCCATTAGAGTTTGAGGTTGGAAACCATGTTTTTGTTAGAGTGTCTCCAGTCACAAGGATAGGCCGGTCCATTAAAAGTAAAAAGCTCAGTCCAAAATACATTAGTCTATTTTAGATTTTTGATAAAGTTAGACTTGTAGCCTATAGACTTGCCCTTCCCCTAAACCTAGGCCAAGTTTATAGTGTATTTCATGTGTCCCAGCTCAAAAAGTACTAGCCTGACCCCTCACATGTCATAGAGTATGAAAATGTGTAGTTACAGGATAATCTATCATATATAGTTTCACTAGACTGGATTATGGACATTAGACTCAAGCAATTATGGAATAAGACGATGCCATTGGTGAAAGTAGTTTAAAAAGGGTTATCTCCCGAAGAAGCTACTTGGGAGCTAGAAGAAGAGATGAGAAAGAAGTATCCAAAGATCTTCCCATGAGGTATGTTATATAAATTTCAAGGACAAAATTTATTTAAGAGGGAAAGAATTATAATATCTATTTTTATTAAAATGATGAAAATGGATGTGTTTTCAAAGCGGGTCCTCTGAAATGAATTAGTTAAGGCCCAGAAAAATTAGAATAATAGTCTAGACACTAAATAATGAATTTAGGAGCCTAGAGGTACCTTGAAACAGAGGCCAAAATGGCTAAACAAAATTTAACGAGATGGTTATGAAACATAATGGCATTTACATAATTTTGGGCAAATTTTAGAATTCTCATAGGAGGGCTTTTTAAATGAAAGTTTTAAGTTTTTCACGATTTTTAGTGGGAAGCCCTAGGACAGCTAAAATCCCTCTAGTGTACGTTTTTTAACATCGGTAAACCTAAACTTTGACCTTTTCATTTAGGAAGGTTTTAGCTCCGATTTGAATTATTCCAAAGGCATTTTATAAGATTAGAAACCTAAATTTTATGATGAAAAACGACAGTTTTAAAAAAGGAGCTAAAACGAACTAAAAATGAAAATGCCAAGACGAAGGGACAAAATTGAAATTTTTGAAAGTTACTTCTTAAACCTAGCTATATATAGCTTCACGCCCTACCTCCTCCTTCACTTAGCCCATTTTGTTTCTGCCGTAAACCAAAGAAAGGAGCAAGGGATTGAGGCATACAAGAAAGAGAAAAAGCTTAAGAAATGTAAGATTTTTCATAGATTTTCATGCTTTCTCTTTAACAAACTCCTCATTTATCTTCCTTCTTTTCCTACGGTTTTGTTAAAGTTCTTAGATTTTTTTTGAGGGTAGAACAGAGGGAAAATTTTGAACTCAAAGAGAAGAAAACAAGCAAGGTGAAAAACAAGCAAAAGGAACCAAGAAACTAAGGTATCTTGCCATCTCCATACTTGATCTTCCTTCTTCCTCCTCTTGTTTGTGTTTCATCCTAAGTAAGACCAACAAAGAGGGGTCAAGTTTCTAGCTAAACCAAGGATGAATCTTAGAAAAATGAGGGAAGAGAACAAGAATTTGCAAAGAAAATAACAAACTAGCCATTAGATTTCAAGTTAGAAAAGTTAAGGTTTCATGGGTTCCTTTGAAAATTTATTTGATACAATAATTCCTAGGCCTAAATAAGTGTTTAGAAGAACTCCTAAAATCCTTAAAAGGCTTCTCATATGCATCGTCCATCAAGAAAACAAAGCAAACTCACTTGGTGTTCATATGAATCAAAACCACAACCTAGACTAGATGAAGCACCAAATGATAGTTTTAATTTGTTCCAAGCTTATTTTTGAGTCATATATGATGGAAGAGAATGAGAGGAAGCCTTGGAAAAATTTTAGAAGCCATAAATAGTGAGATGGTATCATAGGTTCCATATTATGGCTTAAAAATGTAACACTTAGTTATGCTCCTTGATTTAATTGCGTGATGACTCCAAGAGGCTTAAAAGGAGTCAAGAATCATAAATGAATAAAGAGAATGGAGCAAAGATCATGTTTTCATAAGGTTGCTTTATTAGGTACATTATGGAACCATAAAAGAATCATATGAACTGCTTAATTTTTCCAATGAATATGTGGTCTTAGAAATGATTCCAAGAGTGTAATTGGCTTCCATATGATGTGTCTAGACCAAGAGAAACAAGCTCCACCTTATTGTGTATGTGTGGCCGAGCAAGAAAAGTCCAATCCAATAAGAAAAGTTTGCATTTGTAACAAAGGTAGCTCTCTCTTCTTTTTCTCATGCATGAGTGAATGTTTACCTTATCTTTGAATGTGTGTATGTATATGTTAAGCCATGAAAAAGTGTTTTAGCATGATTTCATATGCCATGGTACCATGATGTTGCTGTATGCATTCAAATGATGTCTTGTGCACTTGCTTGGGTTTACTTAAGTGTGGTGAAGCCAAGAACCCTCTACCTATGGTGAGGATGAGCCAAGAACCCTTAAGAATGGTTAAGATAAGGTTTAGAGTCTCCTAAGAGTAAGGCTTAGCTCAAGGCCTTTAAGAAAAAGGGTGAGGCAAGTTCAAAATCATTGAAGAGAATGAATAAGGCTAATCCACTTACTTGGCAAGCCTATGTATACTTTGTATGACTTCTTGAATGCTAAGAATGATTATTGAATGATCACATGCTCTATAATGTTCATGCATCCCTCTTTAGGCATGGATTTACATTCTTTATGTGTGATTGAAAGGGAGAAGAGCTATTAGAATTCTTAGAATCTCATTCCTTCCTCCCCATATGTCTAACATGTCTAGCTAGACCAAGTGAGCCAAGAAATGGGAGCCACTAAGCTCGAAAAGGAAAGTTTTACCACCAAGTGTGTGAAAATGTCAATTTGTAACCAAATGAGTGGCATATGATGTAATCCATTACTGTATATGTTGTATTACCTTATGAACATATATGTAAATAAGTAAATGTATCATGTACAAATGATATTTATTGCCATATGTATGAAATAACATGATTTTGACATTGGATGGCAAGACTTGGCATGTATGCTCTTGTGTATATCTTGGGGTGGATGAGTGAATTTGTGAAATTTAGGTTTGTGCACCTTTGAGACATGTTTGGTAGACCATTTTGGTACTTTCCCATGTGCTCAAATGGCTATGGTTGTTGTAGAAGTCAATTTGGACCATTTGAGATCCATTAATGACACCAAATGAGCTATTTTACAACCCAATGTCAAGATCTGACCAAGTGAACAAATTTGCCCATGAAATTTGTAACATCCTGTTCTCTAAAAATGAGAGAAAACGTGAGAAACGTAACGTATGCTTTTTCCATAAACAAACGAAACTCACTAGATAAAAAAGGAAGTCCCCTTAGATGACTTAGTTAAGGTCCCAAAAAATTTGGAAGGCATTCTAGACTCCTAAAAATGAGAATCTCTATCTCAGAAGAAAACAAAAATAGAGCTAGAATAAAGAAACAATTTCTTATAGAAAACTTTCAAAACGTAATAGCATTTTTGTAATTTTGAGAAAATTTTGGAATTTACACAGGAGGGCTTTTTAAATGGAAGTTTTGAGTTTCCTAAGGTTTTCAGAGTAGGCCCTAAAAACCATAGGAAGGCCCAGGATAGCTAAAGCCCTTCCGGTGGATGTTTTCCAATGTCAGTGTACCCAAACTTTAACAAATTCATTTGGGAAGGTTTTATCTCTGATTTGAGTGATTCCAAAGGCATTTTACTAAATTGGGAACCTAAATTTTATAATGGAAAAGATGATTCTAAAAAAGGAGCTAAAATAAAGTAGAAATAAAAATACCAAAAATGAAGGGCAAAATGAGAATTTTTAAAAAGTCTTCCTTCCTCCTTCCTATATATAAGTGGAGCCCCATCTCCTCCTCCATTCAGCCCATTATGTTTCTACCCCAAACCAAAGAAAAGCCCTAAGGAGAGTGGCGCACAAGAGGAAGAGGAAGAGGAGGAAAAATTCAAGCAAAAAGGTATGGAATTTTAGTAGTTTTTCATACTTTCTTCCATCCAAACCTCCTCTCCTCCATTCTCCTTTATTTCCATTGATTAAAATGAAGTTTTTAAATATATTTTAAGGGAGAAATTGAAGAGAGAATTCGGATTTGAAGAAAGGAGCTTAAAGAACACAAGATTCAAGTGAGAAAAAGTAAGAAAATATGGTAAGTCTTGCATCCCATGGTAGCTACTCCTCCCCCCTTCTTCTCCATATTTCACCCCATGTATGTAGATACTAGAGGGCTAGAATTTTGAGGAGAACCAAGAGTGAATTCTACGAATTTAAGGGAGGAGAGTAAGGATATGCAAAGAAATTCAAGAAAAGGCCATGGATCTTCAAGGTAGCAAATCTAAGGTTTCATGGGTTCCCTTGAAAATCTGATTTGATATAATTATTCCTAGGCCTAAATGAAGGTTTAAATGAGTTCTTAAGATCCCTAGAGTCTCCCCATATGCATCTTCCATGTAGAAAGCAAAGCAAACTCCATGGAGGCTAAAAGGAGACATAGGCTCAGCCTAGATGGGTTTGTGTACCTAAAGAGAGTTTTAAATTTTTATAAGCCTATTTTTTAGTTATATATGATGAATGAAAATGAGGAGAGGCCTTGGGAAAAATTTAGAACCCATTGAAAGTGAGTTAGTGCTTTATGTTCCATATTATGACCTAAAGAAGCAACATATAGCTAGACTCTTAGTTTTAATTGTATAATAACTCCAAGAGGCTTAAAAGGAGTCAAGAATCATATTTAAAAGGAAAGAATAGAGCCTAGAATTTATTTGAGGGATGTTACTTCATTAAGTGCATTTATGAAATCATAATGAGGTCTATAGGTCAAGGTAGTGTCTAAGCAAATTGTATGGCCTTAGAATTGAGTTCATGAACCTAATTAGCTTCCATAAATTGTGTCTAGGCCAAGAGAAATCATCCCCACACTTTTGTGTGTGAGTGTGGTCGAAGCAAGGAAGGGAAATTCAAGAGAAAAAGTGTGTAATTGTATCTAAGGTAGCTCTCTCCACCTTCTCTCATACACGGATGTGTGCTTAGCTTGTCTTAGAATGTATGTATGTATATTTTCAAGCCATAAAAGTATGCTAGTATGATTTTCATATGCCATGGTTTCATGATGACATATTAAGTTTCTAAATGATGTTATGATGTTTGTTTGGGTTTGCTTGAGTGTGGTGAGGCCAAAAACCCTTAGCCATGGTGAGGATGAGCCAAGAACCCTTAAGATTAGTTAAAACAAAGTAAAGAGTCTCCTAAAACTAAGATGGACTCCCAAGAGCATGGTTGAGTCCAAGAATCTCTTAAAGAATGGGTGAGGCAAGTCCAACTTCCACAAAAAATTAGGTGAGGCCAATCCACTTGCTCGGTAAGCCTTTATATGCTATATGTGATTTTTTCAAATGCTAAGAATGCTCCTTGAATGATTACACATATCCACATGCCATGCATGCATTTGTAAGACTTATTTTGCATCCATTATATGTGACGACCCTAACCTTTAATCCCGATAATTATAATTAAATACACGATTAACAATTAATGATCAAGGTTTAGAGTCGTTACAATTAATTACATTAAGGAAATATAGGGAAATTTGAACCTTGATTTTATTAGGGTCATCAACTAAATAACCATAAATGGAAGAACACATAAAAGGAATTGCACTATCATCAAGGGTTTGTGATTCATCAATCCATTAGTTTCAACACACAAAAACCTCCCACAAGTGTTCCTATATCATTTCCTAGTATTACCATTAAAGAAATTGGGATTTTTAGGCTAAAGGTGGGAGTTTAGGGACCTACGTCGTGACTTGGAACCTTTTCACTGTGGCTAAGTTAGGAACTGGAGCTCAAAAACTAAGTTTTTCACTTTGCACCATGGCCCTGACCTTTTCACGTAGCGACTAAGTGGCTCTCGGGAATCATTGGGTAACTTCCTCAAATTTCGTCATGGTGAGTTGGATCTTCGCCGCGACCAACCTACGTGGCACTGCAACAGAGATGCCTCTTAGAGCTACTATTTAAAGTTTCACGATTCTTGCATCGGCGGAATACACTTGCGCCATGGTGAGTTTTACTACTGTACTCTCCTTAACTAGTTTCCTCGACTTACACCGTGGCGAGGTTTCATTCTGTCACCCTCCAAGGTGATTTTTTTCGCACTGCGCCGTGGCGATATTTCTCAAGCTGTGGCATCCCTCTCTACTGTCAATCTTTAGGCCACGGTGAGGCCTTCCTAGCCACGGTGAGGCCTTCCTAGCCACGGCTTGACTCTCTCCTGTAACTATATCTCTTACATTTCGTCCTATGCACTCCTATTCTCTTCTTAGGAACACCCTAGGACCACTTCCTCCCATTTTATGACTCTAATGGTATTCATTTATCCTATTCACCCAGCTATTCTACCATTACCAATTCAAAACCAAAATGTAAATTTTCACTCCTCCAACTACCCTATATCAGCAAGTCCATAGAGTAATAGCAACAAGAATTCATGCACTATTGATAATTAACATTCAATACACATTCCATTAGAGGTTTCATACATCAATGATTCACATCAATATCTAATACATCACATAATTATATTTTCAACAGTATACCATACCATAAATTTAAATTCATACATCAGGTGTTATGGGATTCATACATTCAATATCAAGTTATGATGAGGCTTAACTCCTCAATAAATACATCCTCAGTAATCAAAATATAAAAGCCTACACTTGGCAACATGATTACATGATGATACTATACAAAAAGGAATACAAAATTTAGCATCTATTCTAAATAAACCAATCTAAGTGTAGCCTTCTCCCCATACAGTTAGAGCTCATAGATTTTCATCCACTTGCTTCCCCTTATCTTTACTTGAAGAACCTTCACTTGAAATATTTAATCCCATGAAATGGGGTGAGATGTGAATCTTAGTAACCAAAATAAATTCCATTCATATATTCCAGTTTAATTAACATATATGCATGATTTCGTATAAGCATCAGAAAACATACTAGCAAATGAAATAATTAGGCTATCATGACCACTATCCCATACTAGCAATCATATTTTCACATGTTAAATGCCAATAACACCGGGAGAGGCTCATCCACGGTACCCACTCCCTAATGAGCACAACCAGGGCTCAGTGCATCTGGGGTTTGATCATAATTCGGTGCCCGACCAAAGCACATGCACGGGTGGCAGCTGCACCCTAGCTCCACCATAGACTCATAAGGTCCAATCACAACATAATAGATAGCCAACCAATTCATTCAGCATTTCAAATCATTCATACACAGTAAACATGAAATTAAAATAGATATATGCATGGAATTAATATAGTCTCGATTATCTGACTTGTAGACTAATTGCAAAAGCCACCAATGGTACAAAATTCTCCCCAGCCACTATAAATTCCCAAAATTTAGAATGGATGTGTCCTTTACCAAAAACTTCAATATATCAACTTAAATCCTAAGTAAATTTGTGAAAAATTAATACCCGTACTATAATCCAATCATTGGGGTCTCAAACCAGCAGAAATACATCAAGAAGATGAGTTTATACTTACCTAATGTTAGCCTTAGCCTCAACCTACGAAATTTCACCATGAAAACATCAAATGGCAAGTTTCAGATTTTGGGTGTGGGTGAAAGTGCTCTAATTTAATTAGGTCAAATTAAAGAGAAAGATGAGAGGATTAAGTTATATAACTATTACCTTAGCTGAATCTTACTCTAGAAGTGAGAAATGATGGATTTCTTGCCCCAAACCCTAGCCTCCCTCCAAACCTTCGAATTTCTCTCTCTTGTTTTAGCAAAATGGGGAAGAGGCTAAAGTGTTTAGGGTTTTAGTTAGGTTTAAGTTGGGTTTTCTATGGGTTATGGGCTGCTCCAAGATCCAACTCCAAATGGGCTTTAAATTTTAGCTTTGTTGGGCCAGCTTTAAGGTGTTGTGCTACAGAATTTCATTAGGCTAGATGTAGTTTTAAGAACTCTATTGTGTTGGGTCTGTACTAAGTTTATTGGGCCATTTATAAGAGCTTATGGAAGTTGGGTCTTAGGCCTTTAATTCATTAAATCAGATTGGGTCTGCACCTAACTTATTGGGCCTCCATTAGCCTCTTATCATGATCTCCTATATTAATTTAGGCCTAGATGAAGTTTCTATCCCAATTAATTCTTAACTCATATTATTAATTTATCTCTCAAAATTTCCATTCACTTAACTTACCCAATTATTCCATATTAATTATTCTTAATTAACCCAAATCTATGATTAGCACCTTAATTAATTTAGGGGTGTTACATTATGTATGATTGAATGGGATATGAGCTATTGGGATTCTTTGAATCTCATTCCCTCCTCTATAATGTTCTAACATGCTAGATGGACTAAGAGACCAAGGGAATGGAAGCCAACTACATGAGAAATGAAAGCATGACACTAAAGTGTATGGATTTAGCTACTTTAAGGCTTTATGAATGATAATTAGTGTAATCTATTATTGTATAAGACCCATAACCTCTTGAACATATATAATTATGTTAATATGTGATGTAGAAATAAGAGATTATATTATATGTCTATTAGAATGTATATTGAGCATGAGATGGCAAACTTTGCTTCTTGAAAGTATGATGCATTAGTGTATAAATGGAAGTGGAGTAGCCAAATTGAGATACATGAGGTTCGGGACCATTTGGATAGTTTATACAAGTCCTATTTATGCTTTTAAACTTGCCAAAAAGGTGCCAAACCCCAAGGAAAGCCATTTGGACAATTTGGTATCCTATATGGAGGCAAAATTGACCATAATGAAACCCTATGTCACTTTTTATCCAAATGAGCTCTTCTTGATCTAAGATTTGGAATGTAATTAGAGCTTGTCAAGAGCTTTATAGGAAGTTAAAGAAAAAAATTTTTAGAGGTCTGGAGAATATTTGATGAATTTTCAAAGTTAGAAATTTTCTAGTTTTGGTCATGTCACTGTTTATACTGGTTTGAAAATGAAATCTGTCACACAGGGCTCAAATGGTGTCCAATTGCCATAAAATTTTATACAGAGAAACTAGACATTCCCAGTGACTTATGCCAACTGGAAGCACCTCATTTGAATGTTTAGAGTTTAAAGATTCTGTCTAGTATTGGGAACTCCAATTAACCTTAGGTACTATTTGATTGATTTTCGATACCTGGACATGCCTGAATCAATCTAGAGTTATTTTTCCCTCTAGCTAACATCCACATCTTTCTAGATTGGTATTATTTGCATGGATTGAATATTTTTTGAATTAATTGGACATTTTTGAAGTTTACTGTAGAATTTTGTGATAGCACCAGTGGACAATCTGACCTCTAGACCATTTTGAATGTCAAACGTCCTCTGTACTAGATGTTATGGTCTGGAAATATTTTTAACATGAAGTAGACATGTTTATATTTCTAGAATGGCCAATAATGCATGATTTCAATTTTTTTAGAATTAGTTATGATTTTCCAAAGTTGTGACAGAAAAGTGGAAAAATCTAGCTGAAAATATGTATATGTATTTTAAGCTTCCCTTTGAGTTTCATGAGTTGTAGGCCACTTTTGATGATGTAAATAAGTTGTATTCATGTAATTAAATATGAGAATATGATGTATGAGCTCACATGGTCCACGTGACACTGAATGAAATTTTCATACACGATGTAATACAAAGAAATGCATTATTTTAAGTCCTTTTCTTGCTCTTTCATGGAATTTATAAATGTAAAGCATGGGAATGCTGTGAAATGAGCTAGAAATACATGGTGTTACAAAATTTGGCATGCGATCTCATTCAGAGATTTTTGGGAAGCTAAAGACCAGATTATTTGGAGCTTTATAAAATTAATTATGATTTTTCAAAGTTGTCATTTTTCTACCGTTCTAATGCAAACACTATTTATATGGTCAGTTCCTTATGCTCTATCATTCAAGAGTCAAATGGTGTCCAATGCTTATGAAATTTTACAAGTATAAACTAGACATGATAAGCTTCTATGACCACTAAGATCACCTCAATTGGACTTCTGAGCAGGGAGATATAAATTTTTGAAGTTGAAGGATACAGTAACTATAAGCAACTTTTATTACTATTCCATCAATTTTTGGTGGATAAATGTCTCTATTGTGGTCTAGAATTATTTTTATCATAAATTATACAACTTTAGCTTTCTAGAATGGTATAGTGTGCTGGGTTTTGATTTTTTTTAGAATTAGTTATCATTTTTCAAATTTCATGATAGAAATTTGGAATTTAATCTGAGGCAGTACACTTTTTATTTTCTTGTATATACTTCATTTGCTCGAGTTCTAGGCCACTTTTTGTGATGGTTTTGAGTTGTATTTATGTATTTAAATATAAAAATGAGAGGGATGACTTCATATGGTCCACAGGACATGAAACAAAAAATTTATGCATGCAACGCAAATTAATTAATTATATTTAATGGCTTTTCCTTGAATTCTTGCTTTTTTTATGGAAGGAAGCCTAGAAATGATATGAGATAAGTCTAGTAAATATGGTGTAACACCCCGAAATTAATTAAGGTGTTAATCATGGATTAAGATTAATTAAGGATAATTAATAGAGGATAATTGGGCAAGTTAGTGAATAGGTATCCTAGAGAGATAAATTGTTAATCTGGGTTAAGAATTTATTTGGGATAGAAACTTCACCTAGGCCCAAATTAATTAAATCATGATAAGAGGCTAATGGAGGCCCAATGAATTAGAGGCAGACCCAAACTAATTTAATGAGATAGAGGCCCAAGATTTATCTTGTATAGGCTCAATTAAGTGGCCCAATTACTCTTGTGTAGACCCAAGCCCTTGAGCTCATCAAATTAGGCCCAAATCCCATTAAACTTTAGCAACCCAATGTGTGAAAATTGGCCCAACAGAATTATGCAGCCCAACAATTAAAAACTGGCCCAACAAGGAAAATCTGAAACCCAATTGGATTTGGACTTGGAGCAACCCATGACCCAACCCCTTGACCCAACTTAAACCCACCTAAAACCCTAATGCTTCAGCCACTCTTCCCTTCATTTGCTGAAACACAAAAATAGAAGAGAAATTCGGAGGTTGAGAAGGAGGCTAGGGTTTGGGGCAAGATTTCTGCATTTTCTCATACTTAGAACAAGATTTGGCCAAGGTAATAGTTATACAACTTAATCCCCTCATCTTTCTCTTTAATTTGGTCTGATTAGTTTTTCATTTGGAGAGATTTCATTATACCCAAAATCTGAAAAGTGAGTGTTTGGAGGTTTTCTTGGTGAAATTCGTAGGTTGAGGTTGGGGTTAGTATTAGGTGAACTTAAACCCCCCATTTTGATGCTTTCCTTGTTGGTTTGAGACCCCCATAGCTGATTTATATTATGGGTACTAATTTTATACAAATTTGCTTAGGATTTTGGGTGAAACATTGAGAATTCTGGTGGGAGACACTTGAATCCGAATTTGGGATTTGTGGTGGCTATTGCGAATTTGTCTACAAGTGAGGTAACCGGGGTTTACATTAATTCCATGCATGTATCTACTTTAATTTCATATTTGCTGTATATAAATGATTGAAAATGCTGAATGAATTGGTTGGCTATCTATTGTATTATGATTGGACCTTGTGAGTCCTTGGTGGAGCTGTGGTGCGGCTGCCACCTATGCATGTGCTACGATCGAGCACCGGGTTATGATCAAACCCTAGATGCACTGAGCCCTGGTGTGCTCAATGGGGAGTGGGTGCCATGGACGGGCCTCTCCCGGTGTTAATGGCCTTTAACATGTTAAATATATGATTGCTAGTATGGGATAGTAATCATGATAGCCTAATTGTTTCATTTGCTGAAATGACTGATATGGATTTTGATTCATGCATATGTGTTTATTAAACTGGATTATATGATGGAATTGTTTTGGTTACTGAGATTTATATCTCACCCCGTGTTATGGGATCAATATTTCAGGTGAAGGTTCCTCGGGTAAGGATAAGGGTAAGCAAGTGGATGAAAATCCATAAGCTTCAACTTATGGGGAGATGGCTACACTTGGGCTGACTTAGCTAGGATAGATGCTAATTTTGTATTCCTTAATGTATAGCATCATCATGTATCTGCATTGCCAAGTGTAGGCTTAAACATTTGATTTATTGAGAATGCATGTACTAAAGGGTTAGACCCCCTCTTGACTTAGTATTTGATGTATGGATTCATATAATCTGTTGTAAACTTTGTTGACCTATAATATGGTTGTCAATGGAAATGTAACTCTTGAGATATTGGTATGAACCCCCATTGTATGGAACCCCTATTGATTGAGTATTAAAGGATAGTTGCTGGTAATTCATGTATATTCTGTTGTTGCTATTTTATAAACTTGCTAATAGAGGGTAATTAAAGAACAGAAATGGGCATATAAGTTTTGAATTGGTAATGGAAGAATAGCTAAGTAAATAAGGTAGATAAATGCCATTAGAGCTATATAAAATGAAGGGAAGTGACCTTAGAGTGTCCTAAGAAGAGAAATGGAGAGTAGAGGGAAAAATATAGTGAAAACAGTGACAGAAAGGAATCACGCCGCGGCCTAGGAAGTGACAGTGACGAGGGACGCCGCGGCTTAAGAAATCTCGCCGCGGCGCGGAGTGAAAATAATCGCCTAGGAGGTGACAGGACGTAACCTCACCGCGGCGCGAGTCGAGAAAATTAATTAGGGAGGTTACAGTAGCAAAACTCACCGCAGCGCCACATAGGTTGGCCGCGGCGCAGGTCCAACTCACCGGGGCGAAAGTCAGGAAAATTCCCGAGAGCAACTTGGCCACGGCGCAAGAGTTCTAGGCCGTGGCGCAAGTCTAAAAACTCAGTTTTCAAGCTCCAGAACCTAACTTAGCCGCGGCGGGAAAGTTCCAAGTCACGGCGCAGGTCCCCAAACTCCTATATTTGACCTAGAATCCTTAATTTCAGTAAGGATAATGTTAGAGAATAGTTTGAGTACATTGGTGGGATGTTTTTGTGGGTTGAAATTGATTAATGGATGAATCCTAAACCTTTAATGATGGTACAAACCCCTTTTATGCAGGTTCCCGTTATGGTTGTTAGTTGATGATCCTAGTAGTATCAAGGTTTAAATTTCCCTTATATTTTCTTAATGTAATTAATTGCAATGCCTCCAAACCTTGATCATTATCTATTAATTGTGTATTTAGCTATAATCACTGATATTAGAATCTAGGGTCGTCACATATGGTGTTACAATTGGCATGCCACTTTGGCTCTGTTTTCACACTGTAAATGATTTCATATTTCTTAATGTTTTCTTTAATATTCTACCCTGATTTAACCTTAATTCATTTTACTTTAGGATCATCTTTCATTAACATACTGGTTTTAGTTCAATTGAAAAGCCAGATGTTACAAGACCCTAACCAGATTTGGCTATGAAGTATCATTTTCAATCAAGAACAAGGGCCTTCTTCTCAATTCTATGATCTTAACATTATAAGAATGTGAACCAAAGGCTGTAAGAAGAAGGAAGGGGGTTATCTGCACACAAAGGGATCAACTTGATATGATATGATGAGGGGATTCCACAAGATAAATATTCTTAAAAAGAAAGTCAATTCTTTAATAGAACCTATTTGAAGGAAAAACTCACAAACTCATAAAATAATATTCATAATCTATCTTACAAAGTTTTTCAAGACCTCTATATATGGGTAACAAAAGAAAGCCCTTATAGCCTCCACTAAATATATAGAAACAAAGAAAACCTTAGCAGCCACCATATATATATATATGGAAACAATTAAAACCTTAGTAGCCATCCTATATATATAGAAACAAATAAAAGATATCCTAAAAGCTAAAGTGCTAATATTAAAAAGGCCTAAAAAGATAATTTATCCTAAAAGACAAAATAATATGGCATCAAATAAACAAATATTGGCTTATAGTTAATTTAACTCTAACTCATGTGTACAAGTATCATTGACATAAATATATTTAATCAGATGTATTAGTTCTTTATATGTCTAAGCTTTAAGTCTCCTTGCTCTAATTCAACCTTGACTTCTTAAGTAAAGCCTCCAAGTGCTTCTCATATTCTCTTAGCTCTAGCTCGAGTGATTGATCCTTTTAAAATGTTCCAAGGATTTGACTTGCTAGCTTATTTCCCATCATTCCCCTCTTCCTCAAAAGGATTCGTCCTTAAATCTTCATCATTTGCATTAAAGAGAGATAGATTAAAAACATTAAATGTAGCACTCACATCATACTTATAACACCATATTCATCTACCTCATCTCATGCAATTCTAATCACATTTCCTTAGCCAAGTACACATTCTCAAGAAAATGCAATTAAAATAATAGATTATTTTTGTGTTATATCATGAATAAAATCTACATTTCATGTCTTATGGACCATATAAACTTATCCATCTCATTCTAATATTTAAAATAAAAATAAAACTAAAAATAATCTCAATATGCAACCAAGAACTCGAGCTCATGAAGCATATACATAAAAATTACATGTGTAGCCTCTGGTTAGAGTGCCAACTTTCTGTCATAAACTTTGAAAAATCATAACTAATTCTAAAAAAATTGAAATCAATCACACTATACCATTATAAAAATTTATAGATCTCTACTTTATTCTTAAAATAATTCCATATCACAACAGGGACATCTAGCCAGGGGAAATTGAGGAAACAATAACCACACTTGCTTAACACTACTGGTACTATCATAGAACTTGAAATTTCATATCTCCCTGTTTAAAAATCCAATTGGAGTGATCTTGGTGGCCATAGAAATCTTATCATGTCTAGTTTATGCTTGTAAATTTTCATGAGAATTGAACACCATTTGGCTCTCGAATGACACAGGAGAAGAAACTGACTATATGAATAGTAACCAAGCTAGAACAACTAAAAATTGGCAATTTTGAAAATTCATAATTAATTCCAAAGAGATCCAAATAATCTGGTCTTTATCTTTCCAAAAAGGTCTGGATGATATCTATATACATGCTAAATTTCATGGGTAAATTCATTCATTTGGTCAGATTGTGCTATAGGGTTGCAAAAATACTCTTTTAAGCTTCATAAAGGGTCTCAAAAGGATCAAATTTGGTTCCAAAGCTTTCATGGTCACTTGAGCACGTGGAAAAACACCAAAATGGTCGATTAAACAAGTCTCAAAGGTGTAAAAATAAGATTTCACAAACTCACTCTCTCACTCCAAGGTATACACAAGAACACACACGCTTCATCTTGCCATTCAATGTCCAAAAATTGCTACATCATTCATATGGAATCAAAACTCATATATACATCAAGTATTCATCTAATTACATATGTTCAAATGATTATATAATATATTCATCATGGGATTACATCATATGCCATTGATATGGCTACAAAATGACAAAATCACACACTTTGTTGTCAATCTCTCTTCTTCAAGCTTGGTGGCTCTTATTTCTTGTCTCACTTGGACCACCTAGGCATGTTAGACAAATGGGGAGGAAGCGATGAGATTCTAAGAATCCCAATAGCTCTTCTTCCTTTCAACCATACATAAAAAATGTAAATCCAAGTCTAGAAATGCATGCATAGACATCATGGCTTTCATAATCATTCATGGAACATTGTTAGCATTCAAGAAGTCATACAAAACATACATAAGATTGCCAAGAAAATGGCTTAGCCTCACTTACTTCTCTTAGGGGATTTTGGACTTACCTCACCTATTTTCTTAAAGGGTTCATGATTAAGCCTCACTCTTTGGAGACTTTTGGCTCTGTCTTACTTATGCTTAGGGACTTTTGGCTCATCCTCATCCTAGCTAAGGGACTTTTGGCTTTACCACACTTAAGCAAACCAAAACATGTTCATAAATATCAATCAAGTGCATAACAAAGCATCATAGTACCATGGCATATAGATACATGCTAAAATATCTTTCATAGCTTAAAACATACACACATACATTCAAAAACAAGATAAACATCCACTCATGCATGAGAGAAAGAAGAGAGAGCTACCTTGGTTACAAATGCACACTTTTCCTTTCAAGAATGCTTCCTCTCCCTCAGCCATACACTCACAAGGATCTGAGACTTGGTTCCTTTGGCCTAGACACATAATATGGAAGCCAATTACACTCTTGCAATAATTTCTAAGGCTATACATTCATTGCAAAGGCTAGGTGGTTCTTATGGCTCATTTATGGTTCCATAATGTACCTAGTGAAGCAACCTTGGGAAAACATGATTTTGGCTCCATTCTTTCCATCCATTTAAGGTTCTTGACACCATTGAAGTCTCTTGGAGCCATCATACCTTCAATTCAAGGAGCCTAACTAAGTGTTGCTTCTTTAAGCCATAATATGGAACCTATGATACCATCTCACTATCTATGACTTCTAAATTTTTTTTCCAAGGTCTCCCATCATATATGACACAAAATCAAACTTGGAATAAATTAATACTACCCCTTAGTGCTTCATCCTCCCTAGGCTGAGACTATGCACCAAGAGAGCACCAAATAAGTTTGTTTTGTTTTCTTGATATGAGATGCATGTGAAAAGCTTTCTAAGGATCTTAAGAGCTCATCCAAACATCTATTTTGGCCTACAAACTCTTGCATCAAAATAGAATTTTGGTGGAACACTTGAAACCCTAACTTTGCTATCTTAAAATCTAATGATTATTTTTTTGTTTCCTTTGTATATTCTTGTTCTTCTCCCTCATTTTCCTAAGATTCACACTTGGTTTAGGTAGAAATTCAACTCCTTATGGCTGGTCATATATGGGACAAAAGTCACAAGAGAAAGAACAAGAAGAATTAAGTATAAAAGTAGCAAAATACCTTGGTTTCTTGGCTTCCTTTCGATGCTCTTCTCTTTGCTTGGCTTCTTCTCCTCAAACTCAAAATTTCCCTCTTACGTCTGACCTCAAAATAGCCTTAAATACTTCAATAAACCCATGGGAAAGAAGAGAAGAATAAGAAGAAGAAGTTTGCTAAGGAGAAACTAAGAAAAACCATGAAAATCCATACCTTTCTATTGCTTTTTCTTCTCTCTTTCTCTCCTCCCTTGTGTGCTTCACTCTCTTGGTCTTTTCTCTAGTTTAGGGCAGATATGAAATGAACCAAATGAAAAGAAGAGTGGGGCGTGGGGTATATATAGGTAGGTTTTACAAGTTGTTTCCTAGAATTCCATTTAGGTCCCTTTAACTTGGCATTTTCATTTCCAATTCACTTTACCTCCTTTTTGAGAACTACCTTTTCCATCATAAAATTTAGGTCCTCAATCTTATAAAATTCCTTTGAAATCACTCAAATTGGAGCTAAAACCTTCCTGAACAAAAAGGTTAAAATTTGGGTTAACCAATATTAGAAAATATGCACTGGAGGAGTTTTAACTGTCCTGGGGCTTCCCATAGTTTTCAGGGCCTCTGAAAAGCCTAGAGAACTCAAGTTTTTTATTTAAAAAGCCCTCTTGTAAAAATTCTAAAATTTGCCTGAAATTACGAAAATACTATTACATTACGTAACAATTTCGTTAATTTCTATCTGGTTATTTTAGCCTCTATTTCAAGGCACCTCTAGCCTCCTAAATTTATTTTTTAATGGCTAGATTATTATTCTAATTTTTCTAAACCTTAACCAATTTATTTCAAAGGACTTACTTTGCAAATGTATCTATTTCTGTCATTTTTACGGAAACTAGACATTACAATACTCATCCCAAAATGGTCTTTTCCAAGTCTTATGACCATTTAAGCACATCCCAAACATGAAATACAGCATATATGACTATTTCATCAACTCTTAAATATCATGCATCTCAAAATCACTCATTTACTTGCCATTATACACATACCTTCTGTGTAACAAACGTAATTTTCATAAAATGACGAAATGAGTCGTATAAAAGCAAGTCCTCTTAAATGAGCTAGATAATGTCCCAAAAAATTTGGGTAGAGTCCTAGGATCCTAAAAATGATAATTTCAAGCTCAAACAAAAAAGAAAAATAGAGCTAGGATGATGAAACAATTTGTAACAAAAATTAACAAAACGTAATGGCATTTTCGTAAATAAGTGTAACTTTTGGAGAAACACATAAGAGGGATTCTTAAATAGGAAATTTGAGTTGCCCAAGGTTCTCAAAGGCTCCAAAAACTATAGGAAGTCCCGAGACTAGTAAAGCTCCTCCAATGTATGTTTTCCAATGGCGGTGAGTCCAAACTTTGACGGATTCATTCAGGAAGGTTTTAACTCAAATTTGAGTGATTTCAAAGGCATTTTATTGAATTGGAAATCCAAATTTTATAATGGAAGGAGCTAAAACAAAGTCAAACCAAAATTGCCATTACAAAAGGATGAAATTGAAATTTTTGAAAGGTGTGTTTCTTGAAGCTTCCACACACTTCTCCCTTTTTCTCCCACCTTCTTAAGCATGACTTCCTTTACCTAAAATATAGAAAAATGACCTACTCTCTTAGGTGCACAAGAAGAGGAAGAAAAGGGGGAAGAAAAAAGCAAGAAAGATACGTAAATTCATGGAATTTTATGCTTCGTTCTCTTCCAATCTTGTTCCCTCATTCTTAGCTCTCTTCCTATGGTTTTTTTGAGATGACTAGTTATGTTTTAGGTTTAGAACACAAGGAGAGAGTTCAAATTAATTGAGAGGAGGCCAACCAAGGAGAAAAGCTCTTGAAACTAAGTTGGAATCTAAGGGAATCCATGCTTTAAGTTGCTTCTTCTCTTTGCTTCCTCTTGCTTTGAGTTTTGGCCAACTTAGGGAGGAGTAGGAGGAGCTAGAATTTGGGCTGAATCAAGGGAGAATCCTAGGAAAAAGAGTGTGAGGATTAAGAATGTGGCAAGAAATTACAAGAAAAACCCATGGAAAACAAGATAGAAAAGTGTAGGATTCTTTAGGGTTTTGTAAAATCTGATTTTGTGTAAGTAATTCCTTGGCTATTTGAATGTTTCCTCAAGGTCCTATGACCCTTAGAAACCTCCCCAAGTGGCTCTCCCATCAAGGAAAAATCAAGAAGTCCAAGAACCCCATTTATGGTGCTTGTCTCAGCCTAGGCTAGTTTTATTGGCTAGGGAGTGTTTTAAATTGTTCTAGCCTTGGTTTGAGACTTCCTATGATGCTAGAAGATGAGAGAAACCCTTGGGAAAAATTTAGGAGCCATGGATTGGAAGATGGAATAATAGTGTCCATAATGGTGTCTTATGAAACAACTTAATTTTCCAATTGTGCAAGTGAATGTATGAGGGCTCCAAGAACCTTAAATGAGTCCAAGAAGTCTAAAAATGACAAGAGAATAGAGCCTAGAACTTGAAATGTGAGAGTTGCTTCAATAGGCCAATTATAGAACCATTATGCCACTTATAGGATTAAGTATACTTTTAAGAGCATCTTTGGTGTGTTGGCTTGCTTCCAGTATGTAATTGTGTATTCCTTATGGTGTTTAGGACAAGAGAACATACATCCACCTAAGTGTGCCTGTGAGACCAAAAAGGGAAGGAAAAGGATCAAGAAAAGTTTACATAAATTCGAGGTAGCTCTCCACCTCATTTTCCTTGCATTCTTATGTGTATATGTATGTCTTTGTGTGTTTGTGTATGCTCTTGTGACTTGAGAACATGCCACTTGATGCCTTAACATTACATAGGTACCAATGTGTTTTCTTAAATGACTATGGTTGTGGAAATGGCTCATAAGGGTGAGGTGATACCAAAAGTCCCTTAATGAAGGTGAAGAGATGCCAAAAGTCTCATGACATGGGTGAGACAAGGCCAAAAGTCTCTTGGAAGGGTGAGGGCAAGTCAAAATTCCTAGGCCAAGAGTGAGACAAATCTAAAAGTCCTAAAAATGGGGTGAGGCAAAACAACAAGTTCCTAGAGCATGTTCTTGGCTTGAATGTGAATAAGTGGCATGGAAATTGTGACTTTGCATATTTTATGGTTGCCAAACCTTCCATACATATGCTTTGATGTGTATATGTCATGAATGTGTGTGTGAATAAGTGTATGAGCTATTGATATTCTAGGAACCTCACTCTCCTTCCCCCTTTCCCCTTGACATGACTAGGTGGAGTTCAAGAGACAAGGAATATAAGCCAAGGGAGTTGAAAAGCCAAGTCTTTATAGTTATGTAGCTTGTTATGTGTAATGTTCAGTTTTCATTAAACGATAGAAATGGGCGCATTTTTAAAGCAAGTCCCTTGAAATGAAGTAGTTAGGGTTCTAAAAAATTTGAGTAACATTCTAGACTCCTAAAAATGGGAATCCTAGCCTCAAACGGAAGGAAAAATGAAGCTAGAATGAACAAACAAATTTTAACAGAAAACTTACAAAACATAATGGCATTTTCATAATTTTGAGCAATTTTTGGAATTCACATAAGAGGCCTTTTTAAATGAAATTTTTGAGTTCTCTAGGGTTCTCAGAGGCCCTAAAAACCATGGGAAGCCCTAAGACAGTTAAATCCCTTCTGGTGGACATTTTGTAATGTCGGTTCACCCGAACTTTGATGGATTCGTTCATGAAGGTTTTAGCTCGGATTTGAGTGATTCCAAAGGCATTTTATTAGATTGGGAACCTAAATTTTATAATGGAAAAGATGGTTCTCATAAAGGAGCTAAAACAAAAGAGAAATGAAAATGCAAAGTACAAAAGGCAAAATTAGAATTTTTGAAAAAGTCACTTTCCTACACCTATATATAGGTGGCGCCCCACTTTCTCCCTCATTTGGAATCAGAATTTTTTGCATAATTTCAGAAAAGGGAGCTAGGGTTTGGGTGTACAAGAAGGAAGAAGAAGAAAGAGAAATCCAAGCTTGAAGGTATATTTCCATGATAGTTTTTCATGCTTTTCTCCATTCACACCTCTTCTCCTTCCTTCTCCTTAGTTTCCTTTGATTATAATGGAGTTTATAAATCTGATTCAAGGGAATTTTCGGATTTGGAGAAAGGAGCTTGGAGAAAGCAAGATTCAAGCAAGAATAAGCAAGAAAACTAGGTAATTTCTCTTCCTATGGTTGATATCTTTATCCTCCCTCCTTCTCCATTTCGCCTAACCCTAGGGACTATAGGAGGATCTGATTTTTAAGCCAAACCAAGCATGAATCTAAGGAAAAAGGGTGTGAAAATTAAGAATATGCAAAAGAAATTAACAAAAACCCATTAGATTTTAAGATGCAAATTCTAGGGTTTTGTGTGCACCTTCCCAAATCTGATTTTGTATGATGATTCTTAGGTCTAATTAAGAGTTTAAATAAGCTCCTAAGATCCCTAAGATGCTCCCCACATGCTTCCTCCTTCAAGCAAATAAAGAGAATTCCAAGGAGGCCAAAAAGGGGCTATGTCTCGACCAAGCATGGATGGAGTAGCGAGGGAGAGTTTTAAATTTTTCCAAGCCTATTTTTATGTCATATATGGTGAATGAATATGAGAGGAGGCCTTGGAAAAAAAGTTTAGAACCCATGGAAAGTGAATTGGTGCCTTAGGTTCCATATTATGACCTAAAGAAGCAACATGTAATTAGGCTCTTTGTTTTAATTGTGTGATAACTCCAAGAGGCTTAAAAGGAGTCAAGGATCATATTTGAAAGAAAAGAATGGAGCTTAGAATTTATTTGAGGGGTTTTGCTTTATTAAGTGCATTTATAGACCATAATGGGGTTTATAGAACAACCTAGTGTCTAAACAAGTTGTGTGACCCTAGAAATTATTTCATGAACTTAATTGACTCCCATAAAATGTGTGGCAACTCCGCCAAGATCTTTTCGTTAGTTGGGGGAAGAATCCGCATGAATCAGATTTTTTGAGGAACATATCGAGAGAGAATTGGATTTGGTTAGACAATGTGTGGTTGGTAAACAAGGATCAGTTTTTTAGCAAGGTACGGAATGTATGATTCTTCAACATCAATCAGTTCGAACCTCCACTTAGTTTCACCCAAGCTTCACCCTGGTCATGGATAGATCACCCAGGTTCGGGCCATAAGCAGTGACAATTACCCTATGAAGACTCGCTTTTGCTACGGCTCCGGTGGGTTCCCTTATCCAAGCCACTGCCTATGAGTCGCCGACTCATTCGGATTTCATTTTCTCATTATCAGTTGACAAGGTTGAAGCTATTCTATCTAATTTTTTATAGATAGTTTTCATGAATAAATGACTAAAACCAAAAAATCAAAGAGAGCAATAAATCCTATTTCTTTTTAATAGTTTTCATTGTACAATGAAAAAAAATCTTTTTTCTTCTCTGGATTAACTTTAAAAAAATGAATTGGAATTGTAACCAGATCTGTTTGGTGTTTGTGAGAACCCCTTGAATTCTTATTACTTTATACATAGGTCATCGATTTCGCATTGTATAAAAAAGGGGATGAAATACCCATTTTTTCCATTTTTCACCTAACAAGAGAATTCCTATCAATAATAAAGAAGACAGCAATAAAGCCGCATTACACACAAAAAGTCTTGGCCAAGAGGAAGCATCTCCACAAGTTTTTAGGTGTGTGGCCGAAGCAAGGGAGGGAATTTCAAGAGAAAAAGTGTGTGATTGTGTGCAAGGTAGCTCCCTCCACGTTCTTTCATGTGTGGATATACGTTTAGCTTTGTCTTAGAATGTGTGTATATGTATTTTCAAGCCATGAAAAGTATGCCAGCATGACCTTATATGCCATGACCTCATGATGACATATTATGTTTTAAATGGTACCATGATATTTGTTTGAGTTTGCTTGAGTGTGATGAGGCCAAGAACTTTTAACCATGGTGAGGATGAGCCAAGAAACCTTGAGATTAGTTTAGACATAGCAAAAAGTCTCCCAAAAGCAAAGTGGATTCCCAAGAGAATGGTTGAGTCCAAGAATCTATTAAAGAATCGGTGAGGCAAGTCCAAAATCCATGAGGAAAAGTGTGAGGCCAATCCATTCACTTGGCAAGCTTTTAAATGTTTTATATGACTTGTTCACATGCTAAGCTTGCTTCTTGAATGTTCATGACTTCCATGATATCCATGCATGCATTTTTAAGGCTTGCTTTGCATATGTTATGTGTTATTGAATGGGAGATGAACTATTGGGATTCTTTGAATCTCATTCCCTCCTCTCCAATGATCTAATATGCTAGGTGGACCCAAAGAGCAAGGCAATGGGAGTCAACTACATGAGAGATGAAGCAATGACATTGAAATGTGAAAATTTTGTTACTTTAAGGCTATGAGAATGGCAATTGATGTATTTAATAGATGTATATATAGTATAATGTTATGAACCTATGTAATTATGATATTATGATATTTATAAATGAGAGAATATGTTATGTGACCATTAGAATGAAAATTAGACATGTTATGGCATTATAGTTTCATGAATGGCTTTATGAAAATATGCATATGTGTGGATGAGATAGCCAAAATGAGAGGCATGGAGTTTGGGACCATTTGGATAGCTTGCACAAGTCTTAATCATGCTTTTAGACTTGCCCAAAAGGTGCCAAACCCTAAGGAAAGCCATTTGGTTACTTTGGTACCCTATATGGAGCTAAAATTGACTATAATGGAATCCTATGTTACTTTTTAGCCAAATGAGCTCCTCTTGATCTGAGATTTGGTGTGCAATTAGACCTTGTTGAGAGCTTTTTAAGAATCTAAAGAACAAAATTTTTGGAGGTCTACAGAATATTTGATGAATTTTTGAAATTGGCAATTTTTCTAATTTTGGTTTGCTGCACTATTCATTTGGTCCGAAAATGAAATCTATCACACAAGGCTCAAATGATGTCCAATTACTATGAAATTTTATATAGAGAAACTAGACATTCACATGACTCGTGCCAAGTAGAATCACCTTGTTTAGAGGTCTAGAGATGGAGATATGAAATTTTGAACATTCTATCCAGTATCAGGAGCCTTACCCAACTTCAGTTACTATTCCATTGAATTCTGAGGTTTAGGCTACCTAAGTTGGTCTGAAAATATTTTTTCCCTCTAGCTAACATCCACAGCTTTCTAGATTGGTATCATTTGTATGGATTGGAGTTTTTTGGAATTAATTGAACATTTTCAAAGTTTGCTGCAGAAATCTATGACAGCATCAATGACAGTTTGACCTCTGGACCTTTCTAGATGTCAAACGTCCTCTGTAGTAGATGTTATGGTCTGGGAATATTTTTGATGTGAAGTAGACATCCGTAGCTTTTCAGAATGACTAAGAATGTATGATTTTAATTTGTCTAAAATTAGTTATGAATTTTTAAAATTGGGTCAGAAAAGAGCCAAATCTGGCTGAAAATGAATGTCCATATTTTGTGCTTCATTTTGGTTTTCTTGAGTTTTGAGCCACATTTTATGATGCAAATGAGTTGTATTCATGTAATTAAATATTTGATTGTGTTGTATAAGCTCATACGATCCACATGACACTGAATAAAATTTTTATACATGACGCAACATAAAAATATTCATTATTTTTATGCTATTTCCTTGATTCTTCCATGAGATGTCTAATGGAAAGCATAAAGACAGCATGAAATAAGCTAGAATTTATGATGTTACATTATGTAATTGAAACATAAAGTTGCTTGTACATATTATTTTTGTGGTGTAAGATCATAAACAATTGTAATATGATGTATAACTCTTGTATAGACCATACGTGGCATGAAATCAATGGAAATGGAAAATTTGGCTTCTTGATGACTTGATGTAGTAGTGCATTAATGGAAGTGGAATGACCAATCTAAGATACATGGAGTTTAAGACCACTTGGGAAGTTCATACAAGTCATATTCATGCTTTTAAACTTACCCAAGAGGAGCCAAACCATTGGAGAGGCCATTTGGACAAAGTTGACCCCTCACATGAACCAAAATTGACCATTTTGGTGAGTTATATCACTTTTTTATCCAAATGAGCTCTGCTTGGTCTAAAATTTGGAATGTATCTAGATCTTATTGAGATATTTTTGGGAAACTAAATTGTGTATTATTTGGAGGTCTATGGAATATTTGGAGAATTTTTGAAGTTGGGAAAATTTTCTGGTTTGGCCACTAGTATTGTGTAATTGGTCTAAAAATGAATCTATGTCAATCATAGGGCAAAAAATGTCCAATCACCATGATATTTTACAGGGAGGAACTAGACCTTCTTAGTGACTTGTGCCAATTGGAAGCACCCCATTTGGATTTCTAGAGAGGGAGATATTAATTTTTGAAATTGCTATCCAATACTAGGCACACAGTTAAACCCATGGTATTGTTTGATTGAATTTTAGGGTCTGAATGTATCTGGATTGGTTTGGAATTAGTTTTTTCTTCTAGTTAACATCTATAGCTTTCCAAATTGCTATATATTTCTTGGATTTTATTTTTGTGGAATTAATTGGACATTTTTTAAATTTATGATAGTAAACTATATCAATATCAGAGGGTAGCCAGACCTTCCTGCCTTGTTTGTTGTCAAACATAATCTAAATGGGATTTTTATGGCTAGGAATTATTTTTAGTGTAAACTGGACATCCATAGATTTTTAGAAAACTATGATTTGTGTGATTTCAATTTTTCTACATTTAGTTATGATTTTTCAAAGTTGCCCTTAAAATCTGTCACTGTACAGCCATGGAGAATGAAGGGAATTTTAGGGTTTTGTCTTGAAATCCATGGATTGCTTGATAATTTGAGTTGCTTATGATTTTTTCTAATGATAAATGACTAGAGAATGTTATTGAAGAATCCACGACGCCTACATAATGGAAATGGAAAATTTTAACCCCGTTGTAACGCAATAAAAATGTGTTATTTTCATACTTTTTCTCACTTTTACCTTGTAAATGTGCACCAAGTGCCCCGAATGGAAGAGTATGATAATAGAAATATAAAGTATTACACCTTCCATGGCACACACATGGTCAAATGTCTCATTCTTGTATATTTACATTCAAAAATGGCATTTACATCATAATTCCATACTTCTACATATGTAGAAATGTTTACATTACATAAATAACATATACAACCATTCTTGTGTATTGAAATACATAAAATCCTAAACCATTGTCAAATTAGTGCTACTCAAACTTGTTGATATCTATTATTGGCTCCTTTAGAGTTCCCTAGACATAGTTAGAAATAATATAAGGGAGAGTGTGATTCTATGAATCCCAATAGCTCATTCACCCTTTAAGCACACTTACAAAGTATATTTTCTTGTCAAAGAAATCAAGCATATATGGTAGGCATTCAGTTATCAAACATAATCAAATAATTGAAGTCATATGGATCTATTAAAGTAAAAACAAGCTCTAGGGACGTTTGGTCTGGTCTCACCCTATTATTTGGGACTTTTGGATTAGCCTCACCTACTTTTAAGGACTTTTGACTTAGCCTCACTCATTCTTGAGACTTTTGGTCTTGTCTCACTTATACTTAGGGACTTTCGGCTTCACCTCACCCAAATCAAGAAACTTTTGGCACAACCTCCCTCATTAAGAGCCATTTCACATTTTAAATGTATTCCATGTCACATACTTGCATCAAATCACCAAACCAATAGCAATTGATATAATTCATAATCCATACACATATACAAGTAATTAATGACAATCAAAGAACCAATATAAGCATACAAAAATGGATGAAGGGCTACTTTTTTTCAATGGAGCACAAAGTTTTCCCCTTGGTTCCTTACTTCCCTTTCTTAGCCTCACAAACACACTTGGGAGAGACTTTCTTACTAGGCTTAGACATATCAAACAAGACACAAATGCATCATTGGAACCATCTCTAGACTCATATAAGCCTTACATAAGCCAATTCTAGTTTTAGACTTCCATATGGCTCTATTTAATGGCATAATAAAGCAACTTATATAATTCATTATCCTTGTTACAATTTCTCACTCAATATAAGTCATATGACTTCATTTAAACTCATTAGAGTTATCACAAATTCAAATCAAGGAGCCTAACCCCAAGTTCCTTTGGTATTTATAATTCATATCTAGACCATTTCTATCATTAGAATCAAAGTAAACTCTCTCTAGGTATCACATCTACCCCTTGGCCAAGACATATACATAAGGAGGCACCCATAGAGTTTTGTTTATTCTTCTAAGGAATTTAGCACTTATATGAGTTTCTTAGCCTCTTCTTAACTCAATCATGCTCTTAGATGGTCTAAAATATCATTTTAAAGCTTCATATTTCCTAAGGTGCAATCAAAAACCCAAATTCCGTAACTTGCTACCAATGGCTGTATATTTGATTCCTTTAGCTCCATATGGTTCTCCTTACTTCAAAACCCTATTTCTTATCAATTTTGGGCCAAAATCAAGCTTCCTTTATACTCCCCCTAAGCTGGCCAAATTGAAAAGCAAAGAAAGAACCAAGAGAAGTAAGTTTTTCATGGAGAAGCATAACTTGTTTCATTTCTTATCAAGTGAGCTTCCTTGTGTTGCTAAGGTTTCATCTAAACTCCTTCTTCCCTCTACTAAACTAGCCACAAAACACTACCATTCAGAACTCCAAAATCATAGAAAGAGAGAGGAGAAAAAGGAGAAGAACATTTGTAAAGGGAAGAGCATAAAAGAGCACAATTTCTTACCCTTTTTTGGCTTAGTTCCTTCTTCCTTTTCTCTCTCTCTAGTGTGCCACTTGAGACTAGTTCTAGTTCTCTTTTAGAGTGCAATTAGGTTAGTGGAGTTGAGGGAGAGCCAGTGGTGTGATACATAAATTAAGGGAGAGAGAGTTATAACATTTTCAAAATTTCAACTATGTCCTTTGCACTTTGATTTCTTCATTTAACCTCATTTCAACTTCTTTTTGAAAACTGTCTCTTCCATTAAAAAATTTAGGTGCCATAATTCATTAAAAGCCTTTGGTTTCACATTAATTGGATTTAAAACTTTACCAAATTGTCTGATCAAAGTTTTGATCAGCTGACGACCTAAATCATATACCGAATGGGTTTTAACCATTCTAATAGTTTTTATGATTTTTTAGGCCTCTGAGAACCCTATTGAGCTCAGCTTTATCAATTAAAAATCCATCCTTTGAGTTTTCAAAAAGTTATCCAAAATTACAAGTTTGCCACTGGCCTTCGTATCATTTCATTTAGTTGTTTTGGCTTTGATTTCGGGCTATCCTTAAACTTTTAACCACATTTTTAGATATTCTATTCTCAATTACTTTTAATTTGCTTTGCTTTAGGGTAATCTAAAAGGTCATGTCACACAACCTCTAAAATAAAAGTAGGTTGAGAAAATATATAGTTAGTGGCACAACCTATATCATCTCCCTTGGAAATGGAATTCAATGTTTAATCGAGCTTTCTAAGTGTAAGAGGATTCTAGAACTACCTAAATTAAGAGGGGTTTGATCAATTAAACTAGCTAAAATTAAATTGAAATAAAGTTCCTAGTTACTACCTAAATGTATGAGCTATGAGGCAAATAATTGACTTGTGACTAGCTTTGGATTCGTCCCTTGGTATCCACTATCCTTATCCTAATTCAATTGTAATTAATTCTAATCTAAGAGTCTTTAATTGTGCTCATAGTAATATATCTTAAGTTACCATGCAAGGATTAAGAGATTAACAATCTAATATTGAATTAAAATCTAAATCCCACACCAAATCATCAATTCTTACCTTTAAGATTAATGAACACTCAAATTTGATTGATTAAACGATTAATTAGCCTCTAAATCATCACCCTAGGATGTTTAATTAACTAATTAAACTCCAAGGAATTCTCAAATCAAACAATTAAGCACACCGATTCTCACATATATTTCATCGAACACCTTGATTGCATATATGAGAAATTGGAAGAGAAATGAAATTTCAACACTTAATTCCATCCTATAATCATTCAAATAATCTCTTAATCAATGTCTAACCAGCTATCAATCATTTACAAGCTTGATCAATGCCAATTTTAGATATATTAATCCTCCTAAACTTAGGCATTTTGATGAGTGAATATGGCTTTAGAGGTTTAATTAGGTGGAATTTGATTTCATTAGCCATTTGTGCACTTTATTAATTAATTTGCAAAATTATTGAGTTTTAATGTATGAATTTCTTTCAAATAATTTTGTGGATATTTTTATTTAATATTTACCATTCGTTTGTGCAAATTTTAATAGGCAAATGATGCTTGAATGAGAATTTGATTTAAAGAAGAGAAGAAGAGATGAAGGCTTCATGTGTGCAACTTGAGGGAAAGAATAAATGGTTTATATCTTTAATGAATTTTTGGAAAATGAAAAAAAGAAGAAGAAAATTAGGGTAGGAAAGTAGCACACTCACTTGAAGCCCATTCTCCAATACTCATACTCATTCATGTACAAGGGAAGCTCCCACACACTCATACATGCAGCCACGTGGAATGTTTTCATTATGAAAAGATGAGATCAGAGGCATATTGACTCAAATGCTCAAGTGGATAAAGCACAAGCTAAAGACTAAAGCAACAGGTTTGAACGGATTAAAGAAGAGAGGTTTTGAGTTGTCTTATGCAGCAACTATAAGTGTATTCCTTTCACGTCCAGCACATGACACATGGATTCTATTTGAGGGAAATGAAGAACAGAGCACGCCACTGATTTGTGAAGCAGAATGTGATCATTAAATGGAAATAATGCAAAGGAAAAGAAACACGTGAAAAAGTAAAGGGGATCCACAAGGAAGGAAAAGAAAAAGCATGGTACTGATTAGAAGACATGTAGAATCGTGTGAATAGTAAATAAAAGAGACGTCAATGGCTCTATTTTGTGAGCAAAAGAAAAATGTTAAGTCACATGCAAAGGCACAGAAGCATAAGAGGGTTCTTACGTGGAAGAATATGGATTCTAATGCTTTGAGATAGAGTAGTGAGCTGAAGATTAACACAAAAAAAGATGGGAAAGAGGAGCTAGATTGAGAGCTATAGAGCACGTGGAGATAAGAAGAAGCAAGCAGCAGCCATGTGGAGCCAATGTAAAGAATATGAAAAAAGACATACTTGAATGCAGAACACGTGAGGCAGTAGCAAAAATAAAGGGAAGCTACGTGGAAAAGCTGCTGAAATAGAGAATAAGCTTATGTGGAACAGCAGCACATGAGAAGAAAAAGCTTAGTTGTAAACAAAAGTGAAGAAGCTGACGTGACAAGGATGCATGCGGCCATCGGCTCAAGTATTTTGTTCACATATAGCTGGAGCATACAACAAACACGTAATGTAGAATGTGGAAGCACTAGTTGTAGCATGTGATGAAGGGGATTAATGTCAAAAATGCGATGAGAAAAGTTGCTGGATGACAACACAAAGAAAAGACGAGAAAAGAAACGTGGATGATGTTCTGGATTGGAAGAGATTAAATGAACACATGAGAAGGCAGCTCATGTGGAAGATGATTATTATATTTGCTTTGAGGCCCACACTTATACACACAAGATGGAAGCTACAGGCAATTGGAATAAAAGAAGAAGCATGTGAAATGATTAAAAAACATGTGAGAAGGGCCATTCATCTTGAGGATCAATCTATCGAATAAATTAACATTTCATTGTCATTATTTTACATACACTCCATGCTCTATTTTTCCTTCTTGCCCGTAGCCATTCCATCTCCCATTTTCTCCATTATTCTATTTAATGAAGCTTTAGTTCTCTATCTTCTGGCTAGCTAGGAGGATAACCTTGGAGGAGCTTGAATCCATGGAGATAACAAAGGATTTTTGGCTAAGATTTTTCTAGCATTTTCCTTTTTCTTTTACATGCTTGGTTAAGATGTATTTGATTGGGAATTTGTATAGTTATAATTAGTGACTAGTTAGACACTAATTAGGATACTTTTTGTTGATTAATTGATTAAATCAAGTGCTAAATTTTTCATTCTCTTCCAATTTCTCATGTATGCAGTCAAGGTGTTTGATGAAATACATGAATGAAATTGAGTGCTTAATTGTCTAATTTGAGGATTCCTTAGAGTTTAATTAGTTAATTAAACATCTTAGGGTGATAATTTAAAGACTAATTGATCCATTAATTAATCAAATTTAGTGTTCATTAATCCTAATGACAAGAATTAACGATTTGATGTGGGATTGAGGTTTCAATTCAACATTAGATTGTTAATCTCTTGATTCTTGTGTGGTAACTCAAGATACATTATTATGAACACAATTAGGGACTCTTAGACTAGAAGTAATCATAATTGAATTAGGATAAGGATAATGGATACCAAAGAATGAATCTAAAGCTAGTTACATGTCTATTTTTCAACTATTAGTTTATGCAAATTAGTAGCGATTAGGAACTATAATTCAATTTCATTTTAATTAGTTAAATTAGATCAAACCCCCTTTTAGTTAAGCAATTTTTAGAGCTCTTTTACACTTAGAAAACCCAATTGAACATTGAATTCCATTTTCAAGGGAGATGACCTAGGTTGTGCCACTAACTATATATTTTCTTAACTTAGTTTTATTTTGAAGGTTGTGCGACACAACCGTCAAAATTTGGCACCATTGTTAGGGAATTTGATTCTCAGTTGTTTATTTCTAAGTGTTTTTACTCTATTTTTGCTCTATTTTTGTTTAGTTTTTGTTCTGTTTTGGGCTTGGACTTTAGGCATTTCGGTTGCTTGAATTGATTGTGCTGCTTGTTGGAATTTTTGTTTAATGTGCCCAAAAAATTCTTAAACTTTGTTTTCTAAGGTTTTTGGATGTTTTAAGCAAAAATAATTGCAAAGCTATTTGGTGCACCATTTTTTGGCCAAATTTCAATGTTTGAGACACTTTTTCTTTCTAATTTTTTAGTATTTTCTCTAATTTTTTAGGAATTTTTCAATTTTTCTAGATTTAATTTCTTTATTTTTTGTGAGTTTATTTTATGTGATTAACCTCTGTTTTGTAGTTTTTTTCATTCTTAGCTAGTTGTTAGCTTTATTTGAAATTTATTTTCTTGATTTAGAATTAATTTTAGTGGTAGTTTGTTAGTGATTTTTCTTGTGCTAAAATAAAATGTGCTTTTCATACTTTTTGTCTTAAATGGATCCATATTATTTGTCTAATCAAGGTGTCTATGATTCTTGTGCAAATGATAGGATTGTATGGAAGATGGATGAAGTTATATCAATGCTTTATAGCCTTCTTGAGCGACAAAGACAAACACAACAATATCAATAATACCAACAGCCATGCTACTAATCTTATCGCCATCCCTATGAAGTTCACCCTGACTACCACCATCATTATGATCCATACCACAACTTCCATATGCAAGAGCCAGAATATCATCCTTACAACTACCATGAGGAGTATATTCAACAAAAGCCTAACTGGGAACCAAGTTGAGAAGAGAGGATGATGCAATAACTAGAAGCTTATAATCTTCAACTCCAACGGGAAAATAAACAGTTGCATCTTTAAAATCAACAAATGATTGACAACCTCATAAAGGATTCGGGAGTTCAAATGAATCAACTGACTTCAAGTGCTACTAAATTGAATGAGGAACAATTTAAAAGAGAATGTTCAGAGGAGGAAGAGTCTTATTCACTAGATAATATCCTTCCATCTTCTAATACTTTACAATTTATTGGGACTGATTCTAGTTTGCATGATAACACTGTGACCATAATGCACATGATATTGTTGATCTCGAATTGATTGATCATGAAGTAGATGAAGAAATAATTGTTGAATCTCTTGATTTGGTTGATTATAGTAACTCATTGAGCAAAAATGATGCATTTGTTGATGCTTATGAATCCTTATATATTGATGCATTTGGTATTTCCTCACCTAGCTACGACCATAGTGATGAATTCATTTATAAGCTAGTTAATGATAATTCTATGGAGTCTAGGGTAGTAGATAAGTGTGGGGATGACTTAGAATGTGATGATCATTCTATTTTTACTGTGGGATTGGTTGATAAGCCTATTGATGATGCATCTTGTGATTGTGTGTGTGCTGGATATGTGATAGATGCTCCTAGATTAATGCTTTCATTGAGACTAGTGAGTTCCCTATGTATTTTGATCATCATGATTCCTTACTTGTAACACCTTAAAATTAATTAAGGTGTTAATCATAGGTTATACATAATTAAGAATAATTATTACAGAATAATTGGGTAAGTTATGTGAATGGGAATTATAAAAAGATAAATTATTAATATAGGTTTGAGATTTAATTAGGTTAGA
This sequence comes from Erythrophleum fordii, assembly GCA_032878935.1. Lineage (NCBI taxonomy): Eukaryota > Viridiplantae > Streptophyta > Magnoliopsida > Fabales > Fabaceae > Erythrophleum > Erythrophleum fordii. The sequence goes on from JAVQMF010000046.1 coordinate 17,535,857, forward strand.
AACATCATCTAAGCCCAAATTAAATTAAATAGGCCATGGCTAGGGATTAATGAAGGCCCAATGATTATAGGTGTAGACCCAATTTCTTATTGTGAGACTTAGCCCAAGAGAGAGACCACTTAACATTGGCTTAATTAGGTTTAGTAAGGTAGAAGCCCAATTATACCATGACCTTTGTAGGAGAGCCCAATACTAGTCTTCTTGTGGGCTTAACTTAAATTTTTTGGAAAGCCCAAAACTTATTAATGAATTTAAATGAGACAAGAGCCCACATAGCCTTAGCCTAAACTTAGGGAAGTGAGGCCAATTAAGTCTTAGGCTATTGGATCAACACACCTCATCCCTAACATTAAAAATTCTGCAGCCCAACCTAATGAACCTTGGCCCAATATGTTAAACACCAACCCACTTGAAATAATGGGACCATTGGACTAGCCCATCTTCACTAAAACCTTAATAAGCATTTTCTACACCCATTTGGCTGCCAAGGCATTCATTTTCCATAGGATAAGAAGAAGAAATTCACATGTTAGAAGAGGGGCTAGGGTTTCTCAACATTTTGGCTCAGATTTGAACTCCTGGAAGGAGATTTAGCAAAGGTAGGTTCTATATAACTTGAGCATCTTATCTTCCTCTACCTTTTGGCCCGATTGGTTTGTCATTTGGAGAATTTTCATATTTTCTTAAGATGAAATATAGTTTTTGGATGATTATTATAAGCATTACGGAGTTAGAAGATGGATGGGTAATTGGGTAGGTATTTCCCTTCCATTTTGTGTAATATTTAGCTAGAAAATGTCCATAAAGATTGATTTTCATAATGGGTTCTGGTATTATGTAAAATTACAAGGAGATGAAGGTGAAAAACTAAAATTTTTGGGTTGACGACTTAAATCTGAATTTGGGAATGGCCTATGTGTGTTCTTGGTAGTTGAGACTCAACCTAATCTATTTAACCTCTTAGATGCATAGGTAAGTGATTTCTCTTATTTTATGAGATGTATGTACTAAATTTCCATCATTTGGACTGACTTTTAGTACATGGCTTTTACATGTGCGAAAATGGAGATGTTAGGAGTGACCTATTGTGAGTTCTTATTGTTGTGACCTTGAATTGGTATAATAGACACTTAGGAAGCTTGGGTAAGAAGCTCTCAATGAACTCTTATTAAGATTAATCTGTGGATAGAAAAATTCCTAACTAATGATAGTTAAATGATGATGATTATGCTTATGTTAGGCTTGGTATGCTTTGGAATCATGACGGTAGCTAGAGGAAGAGTAATTGGCTTCATTGAGGTAACCGAGGTTAATTTCCTAATTCCATATATATGTTCATGTTAATTTGATATTGTTTACACATATATGACTTTAAAATGTTAAATTATTAGTAAACTACTTGAATTATTGTTATGATTGGACCTTGTAAGTCCATGGTGGAGTAGACCCCAGTTGCACTGAGCCCTAGTTGTGCTCATTACGGAGTAGGTGCTATGGACGAACCTCTCCCAGTGTTATTGGCCATTAACATGTTGTGTGTGATTGCTGGTATAGGACAGTAGTCATTAGTAGCTCAATTAGTACATTTGCCAATTGAATTGATGATATGAAATTACATTGTATTGATTAATTTGTACATATATATGGAATTTGCCTCTTGTTATTGAGATTATATATCTCACCCTGACTATGGGCTAACATTTTCAAGGACTAGACCTCTTAGTGGCAAAGAGAAACTAAGGCAAGCTTATTATATGATTTTATAGCACATAGGTTTGGAAACCTTGTTATATTGTATTATATAATTAGATTACTAATTTTATGTAATTGCTGCATTGCATCATGTACTGCCAAGCATAGGGACTATAATCATGTGATAAATTAGATGTCAACTTGAACTAGTGATGTATGGAACTTCTACAGGGATTTATGTTTGAATGGAAATGTGAGCAGTTTATGAACTCTTTGCTGTTATTGATCTTTGAATTCGCTGGTTTATGGTGGCTAGAGGATTAAAGATCCACATTTGAGTTTTGAATGGATAATGATAGATGTATTGGGTAGATTAAATGAAGGAATGATACTAAATGTTCATAAATTAAGTTAAAGTGGCCTAGAGTGTTACTAGAGGAAGAATTGGAGAGCATGGAATGAAACCTTGGGAGTTACAGGAATGGGAGATAAATGGTCGCGGCCAAAATTTAATTGGCCTTAGTCAAAAGTGATGAAGTTACCCAAGGAGAGTAGTAGAAGGCAATTAGTGTAACATCATAACTTCTAGCTCATTTGATGCCATTTATAAGCTTTGTATTATCAATCCCACAAGATCATATGAAAAAAGGGATGAAAATAATTAAATTTTTCCGCGTTGAGCTATATCAAAAAAATTCAATTCGGTGTCACGTGGACCGTGTGAGCTCATACTATACTTCCTCATATTTAATTTCATTATTACAACTCATTTTCATCACAAAAACATGCCTACAACCCATGGAAACCAAAATAGAGCTCAAAATAAACAAGCACATTTTCGGCCATATTTGCTCCATTTTCTGACCCAAAGTTGGAAAATCATAACTAAATCTAGAAAATTTGAAACCATGCAATCTTTGTCATTCTAGAAATCTTAGGATGTCTAATTCACACTAAAAATATGCCCACATCATAAAATTCATCACACAGGACGTTTGACATCCAAAAATCTACAAAGTCGCTGGCTGCCTGGGCTATTGTTCAGTTTACTAATACAAACTTCTAAAATTCATAACTAATTCTATAAAAATAAAAATCACACAAATTTGGTCATTCTGGAAAGCTAAAAATGTTAAATTGATGCTAAAAATAATTCCAGAATGAAAAAGATACGTTTAGTCAGCTGGAACCTATAGAATAGTAACTAGACTCCTGGGGCACTACTGATACTGACAATTAACTTCAAATACGCTTAACTCACTGCTCAGACCTCCAAATGAGGTGATCTCAGTGGCCACAGAAAGCTTATGACCTCTAGTTTATGAATATAAAATTTCATAAGCATTGAACACCATTTAGGCATCCAGTGACACAGAATACAAAACTGCCAATATGAACAGTACCCATACCAGAATCCATGAAAAATCCCAACTTTGAAAATTCATCAAATATTCCCTAGGTCTCCGAAAATTATAATATTTAGCTTCCCAGAAAGCTCTCAATAAGACCTAATTCCATGCCAAATTTTAGGGCAAGACTAACTCATTTGGCCAAAAAGTGGCAAGGATTCCATTATGGTCAATTTTGGCTCCATATTGGGTACCAAAATTGCCAAATGGATTTTCCTTGGTTTTGGCACCTTTTGGGCAAGTTTAAAAGCATGTTTAAGACTTGGGGGAGTTTCCCAAATGGTCCCAAACCATTTGCATCTCATTTTGGCCTTTTCACCCTCACTTATACATATTACACCAAGCTTTTCTCAAAGGCATACATTGGCATAAATACTCAATTTATATTCTAGAATACATACACCATACTCATTCATTTATCTATCACATAATATCATTTTTATATTTTTCCAAGGGGTCATAGACTATTTACAATAATAATATACATCATGAAGTCTCATTGTGAATCAAAAGACCAAAACTCAAGCGTAAGGGTGGCCATCTTCTTTCTTCAATGTGGTTGGGTCCCATTGCCATGTCCACTTGGTCCACCTAGCATATTAGGACATTTAAGAGGAGGGAGTGAGATTCAAGAATCTCAATAGCTCATCTCCCATTCCATCACACATAATATGTGCAAGAAAGTTTCACAAATGCATGCATGGAGAAAGTAGAAATCATAAGCATTTTAAAAGCAACCTTGGCATGTGAATCAATCATACAAGACATTCAAGAGTTCACTAAGTGTTTGGATTGGCCTCACACTTCTCCTCATGGATTTTGGACTTGCCTTACCCATTCTTTAAGCACTTTGGACTCAACCATACTCTTGGGAGCCCACTTTGCTTTTGGGAGACTCTTACTTTATCTCAACCAAGCTCAAGGGTTCTTGGCTCATCCTCACCCAAGGGAAGAGTTCTTGGCCTCTCCACACTGAAGCAAACTCATACAAACATTATGTAATCATTTGAAAATATAACATGGCATCAAGCATCATGGCATATAAAGGCATGCTAGCATATTTTTCAAAGCTTGAAAATACACATACATACATTCTAAAACAAGCTAGACACACATCCATGCATGAGAGAAGGTGGAGAGAGCTATCTTGTATACAAGCACACACTTTTTCCTTAGCTTTCAAGCCTCCTCTTTTAGCCACACACCTACAAGTTGGTGGAAATAGTGTCTCTTGGCCTAGACACAAATTATGGGAGCCAATTAAGTTCATGAAACAATTTCTAGGGCCATGCAACTTGCTTAAACCCTAGATTACTCTACAACTTCCATTATGGTCCATATTGGCACCTAATGAAGCAACACCCCTTAAATGATTTCTAGGCCTCATTCTTTACTCTCAAATATGATTCTTGACTCCTTTTAAGCCTCTTGGAGTCATCACATCATTAAAACAAAGGACCTAACATCATGTTGCTTCCTTAGGTCACAATATGGAACCTAAAGCACCAACTCATTCTCTAAGCTTCCTAAATTTTTCCCAAGGTTTCCCCTCATATTCATTCATCATATATGACTCAAAAATGTGCTTAAAACAATTTAAAACTCTCCCTAACTAGGTCATCCCTACTTGGCCGAAACTTAGAGCATAATGGGATTTCATGGCTTCTTGATTTTTCCTTGATGGGGGAACCATTTAGGGAGGTTGTTAAGAGTTGTAGGAGGTCAAGGAAACACTTAAATAGCCAAGGGAACTTATGGATTAAATCAGTTTTTACAATCCCCTTAAGTGCTCTACATTTTTCCAACTTCTAGGTTCATGACTTTCTATGGGGTTTTATTCATTTTCATGGAGGAAAAGGTATATGGGGGACCTCTTAGGGATCTTAGGAGCACATTTAAACATTCATTTAAGCCTAAGAACATTCATATAAAATCAGATTTGTAAGGGAGCATTTGGATCCCTAATGATTCCATCTTGTTTCCTAATGCTCCTTTCTTGATTCTATTGGTTCCTTCTTAATCCTTGCCACCTAAAACCCCTAATCCCTCCATGAATTGGGTAGAAAACAGCCCCTAAGACTTGGGCTCATGGTGGCTAAATTCGTGCAAGAGGAAGGGGGAGGAAGAAACTACCAAAGGATGGAAGTTTTACCTTGTTTTCTTGCTTCCTTTGGCTTGTTCTTCCACTTGGTTGGCTTGCTCCCTCAATTTTCGAAATTTCCCTCTCTGTTCTGCCCCCAAAACAGCACCAAACTCTCCATTAAAACCATAGAAAGAAAGCTTAGGAGGAGAGGAGCAAGTTTCAAGAAGGAAGGATATGGAATTTCTTAAAGTTTCTTACCTTTTTCTTGCATTTCTTCCTCCAAAATCTTCCTCCTCTTGTGCGCCTAAGAAGCTGGAGTTTTCCTCTGAAAATGGGCAGAAGCAAGTCGGTCTTAGAGAGGAAAGAAAGAACGTGGCATATCAAGAAGCTTCCTTTAACACTTTAATGCCAATTTTACCCTTCGTTCTTAGTATTTTCGTTTCTCCTTCGTTTTAGCTCCTTTTTTAGGATCGTCTTTTCCATTATAAAATTTAGATTCCCAATTTAATAAAATTCCTTTGGAATCACTCAAATCGGAGCTAAAACCTTTCCGAACGAACCGGTCAAAGTTTAGGTCAACTGACATCGGAAAGAGTACACCAGTGGGGCTTTACCGATCCCAGGGCTTCTTATGGTTTTTGGGGCCTCTGAGACCCTGGGCAACTCAAAATTTCCATTTAAAAAGCCCTCCTAGGTGCTTTTCCAAAAGTGCACTTATTTATGAAAATGCCACTGGCCTTTCGGCAAATTTTTTAAATCACTCCGACCCTGGTTTCTGGGCAACTCAAGGCTCAAATCCTCATTTTTATTATTTAAAATTTTATCCAAATTTTATTTGGCCTTGAATCACTCATCTCAGGGGACTTACTTTGAGAGCGTGCCTGTTTCCATCATTTAACGAAAACTGGACATTACAATTAGCCGTAGCCAACATTTAATTACCCTTAGCTAAAAGCGACAAAGTTGCCAAGGAGAGTAACAGAAAGTAATTAGCAGTGGCGAAATGGATAGTTGGCCACGGCCAATATTGAGGAGCAAGTTAGGAAGCTCCAGAAGGTCCTTTAGCCGTGGTGTGAAGGCATTTAGCTATAATGAAGGTTTTCAAGCCCTTATATTTACCTAGAAACCTTGGTTTTCCTATGACAACATCAAGGGATGACTTAGAAATACTTGTATGGGGTTCTTGAGAGTTGAAAATTAATGGATAATAAATTTAAAGACTTTTAATTGGGGAATTGTTTTGCTTATGTACATGAATAGTTGTAAATATTGGGTTAATGACTCTTATAACATTAAGGTTCAAATTTTTTCACTTTTTCCTAAATTGATTAATTTAAATGGTTCTAGACCTTGATTTATAATTATTAATCACATGTTTAAGCTTAATTACCATGATTTGAAGTTATGGTCATTACATTTGGTATTAGAGTAATGGTTTAGGAAAACCGTTTTAATTTAAATTTGATGATTAGAAACTTGGCAATCATGATGCATATTTGGCATGGTATTAGCTCATAAGAATAGCTAATTAGGTGAACATATAGTTGTTGCACTTTATGTTTGAGAAGGAAATATAGAGGAATAATGATATGAGGCTTGTAATGCTTGATTAAAATGACTATTTCTTGAATTTTTATTTAGAACATCACCTACCACAATAAGTATGCCCTTTAGAATAATAGAGTACAGTGAGATTCTACCTCATAACACTTTAGTAATACTAATTTTGAGATGTGAGGTTATTAATGCTAATGAAAAGGCTAAAATTTTGCCCTTCTTTTCTTCGGAGATTAGGTTACTAGTCTCAATCTAGATAAATAATTGGTTGAGGCTTGTTGCCAACTGGCTACACGATAGATGCACCAGTCATTCGTTGTGAGGCACCAGTTAACTGAATGAATGAGACTAGGTAACTGATGAGGATAATTAACAAAGCTACTAATAGTATTTGTGACCAGTTAACTGCCATTTACTAAGTAAGCCATCTAGGTATAGCTGACTAGTTAACTAGCCTATCAAAGTAGTCAACTAATCGTAACAAGAGTAGTAATTCTTTACCTGAGCAAGGTTCTAAGCTTTTCAAGGGTCATCTAGAATGATGTTGAGAACTTATAAGGCAATGATATAGAGTAGAACACTTGACTAGTTATGGATGCCTTACAGGAGGTAAGGAGTAAGTCTTACTTATGGTTAGGAAATCAACAATGGGAGTTTGAGAATTGGTATACAATGATTAGTATGATTGACTAAATATTTGGAGTGACATACAATCTATAATGAGTTAGAATTATGTAGGCTTTAAAAGGTCCCTGGGGCTGAGGCTTTATAGGTACAGAGGTCCTAACCCACTTGCTTGATCCCGGTTAATAAAGAATGCTATTACTCAATCCTAGCTATTATAACTTAAGCCTAATGAATAAGGGTGATAAGAGCTAAAGAATATTTCAAATAGTTTCATTCAAAACTATTGAAGTGAGTAAGCTATCTTTAGTTAATGATGACAAGGAAGGAGGGCGAGAAACCCTTAGGATTGTCGAATCCATTTCTAAATAAGGGATAGTGACTTTAAAGCAAGAGATTAAGGGAGATGATATTTTGGAAGGAAGCTTGAGAGCTTTGAGGCTTCTCCCTTAGTGTACTATGGAAAAAAAGGGAAATTATGATAACAGGAAAGACAACCCCTTAGTGTAATAAAGGTGAGGTACATTGGCACAGGGTGCTTATGCATGTTATCTCTTTTATGTAATTTAGTTTACTTATGCTATGCGTTGATGTGCATTTAGATGGTGGTTAGAGGCACTTTACGTGCCTAATACACCTAGGGAGTGTAAGGTAAGATCTTACAACACCTTGGTGCTAGAGGCATATGGGATGTGCTCATTTTTCAACACTTTGATGCTTAAGGCATTCGGGGCGTGCCACTTATCTTATGATTTGATGAATTTAGACTACCAAATTGGCGTCAAACTAGATTAAGTAGACTTTCTACCTGGAAGGTAAAAAGGAGATCTTGATAGTAAGAATCCACCTAAAAAGAGAATAAAATGGTACCCATGTGCGTACAAGTGGTTGAGATATAGTTATTATGGGGTGATGAGTATATATATGGCCACAGGAAAAAATTACCTACTAATATTGAATGTAAAGTCTAATTCCACCATCAGTAGTCTTATTGTCATGTAGCACGTGTGGTGTGATTAAGGGGATAGAGACAACATTGGGAATTTAAGATAGACTAGTACTTACTATAGTAGTAAAACTCCCTAATTTTGAAAGAGGACTCCCTGATCCAAAATAATAACTCGAGGGAAATGAATGAGAGGTGGCAGTAATGCAATTAACTTATGTTATTACACTAAAACCTTAGTATAATGATTAACAAGGAAGGTTGAAACACTAGTGGTAAATGATACTTGAGTTCTCTCACTGGGAATCCCTACTTGATCCATTGGTAATTAGGGAATGCTTGATAATGGAAAGACTCACTAAGTCTCCTTATTATGTTAATTTAACTTCTAATAGTCAGGCGTGAATTGAGGTCTAAAAACTTCTAGGGGAGCAAAAGAGTTAGTTGTGGTTGGCACAGGCCATTGTGTAAGGACAAAAACTGTCATACCATCTCATATGATATGCTATAACTTATAGTCAAAAGACATTGTACCTGCTATCAAAGAACCTTGTTGACAAGATCTCGGATTTCATATTAATGAATAAAAGATCTTGTTGATAGGATCTTAAACCTTGTTGACAAGATATTATCTCATTACTCTTTAGGAATTATTATGAATTTCCAAACAAGAGAATATTAAGAAAAAACTTAGTAGTAAGTGTGAAGGGTTAAGAGAATTTGGAGTATCACGAAAAAAGGTAGGAAATATGCTAATTAAAGAATGACTATGCTTGTATGAAAATATCTTAGTTAGGGGTAAAAGATATGAAAGCACAGTCCTTTGGGACTATATAATGGCATAAAATCTAAGAAGATGTTCAGTTGGTTTCAAACAAGTGTAGATGCCATTAAGTTGACTACTAAAGCTTGCAGTAACTAAGAATCAAGATGAGACATTGGGACTTATTGATCATGGTAGTCTTTGGAGTCACATGTATGTGATTGTGGTAATGCCTTTGCAAGTTCTAAAAAAAAAAACAAGAAAGAGAGAGAGAGAGAGAAAAGAGGTCAACTAAGGGTTTTCCTATGCTGGTACACCTATGGATGATGATTAGATTATCTATAATGAACCATCATTATGGCAAATTTTTAATGTTATAGGCAAGTTGTTGAAACTGTGTCATTTAATAGAACATACACTTGAGTTATAACTTGTAAGATTTTAGGAAACTCATTCCTAAGTCTTAAAAGGTTTACCTTGATACTCTAGACAAGGTATTTTCACCCTTGAAATTAGACCTCATCAAGGAATATAACCTAGACTTGAAGGATCATGTTTATTTTTGATTAAGAGATTATGTTCGGTTTCGATTAGGCAGAAGGTGACCTTAGAGTGTTTAAATGCCTTACATGGATTAGTCGTGAGATTAGACTTTATATTAGTTCCAACCTTTGGAAAATCTTGAAGAATAAAAAGGGGGAACTTGGGTAGTAATTGAAAATGAAAGGGAAATTTTATACGTCTAATGGAAATAATGACCCTTTTACTAATGGACAATAAATGAGGATATGATGTGTGCAATAATTTTATGAGATAGTTGAAGGTAAAAGTTGGAAACTTAGACTAGATGACCCTGTAAAAGGTAAAACCCATTTCAATTAAGAAGGTTCAGCTAAAGAATATGGGAAGTTTTGAGTAAAAGACAAATGAAACTCCTTTATGAAATAAGGTTACTTACCTATGTTGCTATTAGTGGAATAAATACTAAAAAGGCTAACTAAGTGGAATTCCTTGTAGTTCTTAGTATCAACTATTAAAGAAAGTTAAGCTAAAGTATCTAGGAGTTAAGAAGGAAAGGAAGTTAACATGAACGTACAATGATCGACTATTAGAACATTAAAAAAAATGAGAGAGGGGAGCAGGAGAAGAAAAAGAAAAAGACAAAATAGAATAAAACAAATGCTATAAAGGGAGAGAGATTTTAAGATTTATTTAGCCTAGGTGCCTAGACTCACTATAAGATGATCGTGTGTAACCTAGTCAAGATCTTTTTAGTTGTGGACAAAGGAAGAAGACGGAATATTTAGGTTAATATGTCATTTGACTTGGGTTGACAAAGAAGAAATAGAATTGTGGATAATAAGTAAGGTAGTAATATAATAAGGACATCTTCTACAAGAAAGTAGCAGGGGAAGGATTAGGTTGTCATGAAATTTTGAGAAACCAAAGAGCAAGCTATGAGGAAGGATTATCTAGCACTAATTGAGTGAGGTATGTTAAATTTTGAGGACAAAATTCTTAAAAGGAAAAGAGAATGTAACACCTTAAAATTAATTAAGGCATTAATCATAGGTTATACATAATTAAGAATAATTATTATGGAATAATTGGGTAAGTTATGTGAATGGGAATTATAGAGAGATAAATTATTAATATAGGTTTGAGATTTAATTAGGTTAAAAACCTCATCTAGGCCCAAATTAAATTAAATAGGCCATGGCTAGAGATTAATGATGTGACGACCCTAATTTTTAATCTCGATAATTAAGGTTAACCACGTGATTAATAATCATAAGTTGGGGTTACAAGGCGTTATGACCAATTACATTATGAAAATACGGGGAAATTTGAACCTTAATATGATTAGAGTCATCAATCATACAATTACAAGCACTTATATTCATAAGGGAGATAAACATTTGTTTATAAGCTTTTAATTCTATTACCCATCAATTATAACTCATCCCAATGTCTCTAAATCATCCCTTGAGATTACTATATGAAAAACCAAGTTTTCCTAGGTATTATAAGTGTTTCAGCATGTTCGCCGCAGCCTAATTACTCTTAGCCGCGGCCAATTCCTTTCTGTTTTACCCTTTTCTTCATTGCCGCGGCGAGTTGGACGTTCGCCACGGCCAACCTACATGGCACCGCAGTGAAGAAGCCTCCTGGAACTTCCTCGCTTTCCTCTCGATATTAGCCGTAGCCAATTCCTCCTTTCACCGCAGCCAATTCCTCTCTGGAATGCCAGGGACATTTTCCTAAAAGTTCGCCACGGCCAATTCCCTAATTCGTTGCGGCAAATTTCTCTCTGGATGACTTCCAGTTTGACCTTTCACATTGCGCCGCAGCGAAATGTCAATTGGCCGCGTTGAATTCCTCTCTGGCACTCTCCCTAGGCAACTTCGCCTTTATTGGCTGCGGCCAACTCTATTTTAGCCACAGCGAAGTGCCTTCTGGTCCTACACTCTGAAAATCTAGACTCATACTCTCCTTTCTCCCTCCAATCTCACTCTAGGGCCCCTCTACCTTAATTGTGGGGCTCAAATAGCTTTCATTAGCCTAATTTATCTAGCTAATCTATCCTCTCTAATTCAAGATTCAAGGGTCAATTTCTTTCCTCTAATTACCCTATATCAGCAAGTCCAGGGAATAACAACAACACAATTCATGAACCATTGACATTTAACATTAGATACACTTTCCATTAGAGGTTCCATACATCAGTGATTCATATCAATATCTCAAGGTTACATTCCCAAATGGTAAGTCATATCATAAGTTCAATAAAGTTTACAACAGATATCATAAATCTATACATCAAATACCAATTTAAAGTAAGGCCTACTCCTCAAAAGGTACACATTATATTATCAAAATACAGACTCCTACACTTGGCAATACAGATACATAATGATACTATACAAGACTTAACAAAATTAGCATATACTCTATTACACTCAGACCAAGTGTAGCTCCCCACACTAGGCCTCAACTCATGGATGTTGATCCACTTGCTTGCCCTTATCCTTACCCGAGGAACCTTCACCTGAAATTGTAATCCTATAAAATGGAGTAAGATATAAATCTCAATAACCAAGGTAATTCCATCATATAATCCAGTTTAATAAGCATATATGTATGAATCAAAATCAACATCAAAATCATATCAGCCATATAAGTAAATGAAATAGTTAGGCTATCATGATTACTATCCCATACTAGCAATCATAATTTCACATGTTAAAAGCCATTAACGCCGAGAAAGGCCCGTCCACAGCACCTGCTCCCCATTGAGCACAACCAGGGCTTAGTGTATCTGGGGTTTGATCATAACCCAGTGCTCGATCGAAGCACATGCACGGGTGGCAGCCGCACCACAGCTCCACCATGGACTCACAAGGTCCATTCATAATACAATAGATAGCCAACCAATTCATTCGGCATTTCAAATCATTCATATACAGGAAGTATGAAATTTAAACCGACATATGCATGGAATTAATGTAAACCCCGGTTACCTCACTTGTAGACAATTTGCAACAGCCACTAATGGTACAAAAATCCCTATAACCATAACATTAGAAAATCACCACTCTAATTCATCATTTATAGTAGCAACAAGTACCCAAGGAATTTAAATGCTAATAACTGCCTAGAGAACACTTACCCAGCCACTACAAGTCCCAAATTCGGATTCAAGTATCCTTTACCAGAAACCTCAATATTTTACCCAAAATCCTAAGCAAATTCGTACAAAATTAATACCCATTTTATAAATCAACTATGGGGGTCTCAAATTAACAAAGAAAGCATCAAAATGGAGGGTTTATACTTACCTAATGTCAGCCCTAACCTCAACCTACGAATTTCACCAAGAAAACCCCCAAGCAACCACATTTTAGATTTTAGGTAAGGTGAAAATTCTCTAAATGAAAAACTAATTAGACCAAATTAAAGAGAAAGATGAGGGGATTAAGTTGTATAACTATTACCTTAGCTGAATCTTGCTCTAAATATGAGAAAATGCAGAATTCTTGCCCCCAACCCTAGCCTCCTCAACCTCCAAATTTTGCTTCTTGAGTTTTAGCAAATGAGAGAGTGGCTGAAGCATTAGGGTTTTAAGTGGGTTTAAGTTGGGTCAAAGATGGGTCATGGGTTGCTCCAAGGTCCAACTCCAAATGGCCTTCAGATTTTAGCTTGTTGGGCTAGTTTTAAAGTGTTGGGCTGCAGAATTTTATTGGGCCAGTTCTTATGCATTGGGTTGCTAAAGTTTAATTAGGTTTAGGCCAAGTTTGAAGGGCTAAGGGTTTGGGTCTACACAAGGGTAATTGGGCCACTTATAAGAGTCTATACAAGTTGGATCTTAGGCCTCTGTCACATTAAATTGGGTTAGGTCTGCACCTAACTCATTAGGCCTCCATTAGCCTCTTATCATGATCTATTAATTTGGGCCTAGATGAAATTTCTATCCCAATTAATTCTCAAACCCATATTAATAATTTATTTCTCTAAAATACCTATTTACTAATTTGCCCAATTATCCTCTATTAATTATCATTAATTACTCTAAATCTATGATTAACACCTTAATTAAATTTTAGGGTGTTACAAATGAAGGCCCAATGATTATAAGTGCTGACCCAATTTCTTATTGTGAGACTTAGCCTAAGAGAGAGACCACTTAGCATTGGTCTAATTGGGCTTAGTGAGGTAGAAGCCTAATTATGCCATGAGCTTATTATGAGAGCCCAATACTAGTCTCCTTGTGGGCTTAACTTAAATATTCTAGAAAGCCCAAAACTTATTAATGAATTTAAGTGAGACAAGAGCCCATATAGCCTTAGCCCAAACTTGGAAAAGTGAGGCCAATTAGGTCTTGGGCTATTAGATCAACACACCTCATCCCTAACATTAAAATTCTGCAGCCCAACCTAATGAACCTTGGCCCAATATGTTAAACATTAGCCCACTTGAAACAATAAGCCTATTGGACCAGCCCATCTTCACTAAAACCCTAATAAGCCTTCTCTCCACCTATTTGGCTACCAAGGCATTCATTTTCCATAGGACAAGAAGAAGAAATTCGCATGTTAGAAGAGGGGCTAGGGTTTCTCAACATTTTGGCTCAGATTTGCACTCTTTGAGGGAGATTTAGTCAAGGTAGGTTCTATATAACTTGATCCTCTTATCTTTCTCTACATTTTGGCCTGATTGGTTTGTCATTTGGAGAATTTTCATCTCTTCTTAAGATAAAATTGGGGTTTTGGATGATTATTACAAGAATTACAGAGTTAGAAGATGGATGGGTAATTGGGTAAGTATTTCCCTCCCATTTTATGTATTATTTAGCTGGAAAATGTCCCTAAAGATTGATTTTCATAATGGATTCTACTATTGTGCGAAATTACAAGGAGATGAAGGTAAAAAATTAAAATTTCTAGGCTTGATGACTTAAATCCGAATTTAGGAATGGCCCATGGTGTGTTCTTAGTAGTTGAGACTCAACTTAGTTCATTTAACCTCTTAGATGTATGGGTAAGTGATTTCTCTCATTTTATAAAATGTATGTGCTAAATTTCCATCATTTGGACTGACTTTTGGTGTATGGCTTTTACATGTACGAAAATGGAGATGTTAAGAGTGATCCATTGTGAATTCTTGTTGTTGTGACCTTGTATTGGTATAATAGACACTTAGGAAGCTTGGATAAGAAGCTCTCAATGAACTCTTGTTAAGATTAATCTGTGGATAGGAAAATTCCTAACTAATGATAGTTAAATGATAATGATTATGCTGATATTAGGCTTGGTGTGCTTTGGAATCGTGATGGTAGCTAGAGGAAGAGTAATTGGCTTCATTGAGATAACCGGGGTTAATTTCCTAATTCTATATATATGTTCATGTTAATTTGATATTGTTTACACATATATGATTTTGAAATGTTAAATGATTGGTTGACTACTTAAATTGTTATTATGATTAGACCTTGTGAGTCTATGGTGGAGCTGTGGTGCGGTTGCCACCCATGCATGTGCTTCGATCGAGTATCAGGTCATGATCTAATCTCTGATGCACTAAGCCCTAGTTGTACTCATTATGGATAGACCTCTCCCAGTGTTATTGGCCATTAACAGGTTGTGTGTGATTACTGGTATGGGACAGTAGTCATTAGTAGCTCAATTAGTACATTTGCAAATTGAATTGATAATTTTGGTATTAATGATATAAAATTATATTGTATTGATTAATTTGTACATATATATAGAATTTGCCTCTTGTTATTGAGATTGTATATCTCACCCTGACTATAGGCTAACATTTTCAAGGACTAGACCTCTTAGTTGCAAGGAGAAACTAAGGAAGGCTAATTATATGATTTGATAGCACATAGGTTTGGAAACCTTGTCAGATTGTATTGTATAATTAGATTACTAATTTTATGTAATTGTCGCATTGCATCATGTACTGCCAAGCATAAGGACTGTAATCATGTGATACATTAGATGTCAACTTGACCAAGTGATGTATGGAACTTCTACTGGGATTTATGTTTGAATGGAAATGTGAGTAGTTTATAAACTCTTTGCTATCATTAATCTTTGAACTCACTGGTTTATGATGACTAGAGGATTAAAGATCCACATTTAAGTTTTGAATGGGTAATGATAGATGTGTTGGGTAGATTAGGTAAAGGAATGACACTTGATCTTCATAAATTAAGTTAAAGTGGCTTAAAGTGTTACTAGAGGGAGAATTGGAGAGCATGGGATGAAACCTTAGGAGTTATAGGAATAAAAGATAATTGGCCGCGACTAAAAGTGACAAAGTTACCCAGGGAGAGTAACAGAAGGTAATTGGTTGCAACTAACATTTAATTGGCCTCGGCCAAAAGCGACAAAGTTGCTAGGGAGAGTAACAAAAAGTAATTAGCTATGGCAAAATGGATAGTTGGCCACGGCCAATATTGAGGAGCAAGTTAGGAAGCTCTAGGAGGTCCTTTAACTGTAGCATGTAATGACCCTAACTTCTAATCATTGTAATTAAGGTTAAATACATGATTAACAATCATAAATCTAGATTAAAAGTCATTACGACTAATTACATTCTGAAAATACAATGAAATTTAAACCTTAATATTATTAGAGCCATCAACCATATAATTACAAGCACTCATGTACATAAGGGAAACAAACACTCCTTTATAAGCCTTTGATTCTATTACATATTAATTCCAACTTACAAGAATCTTCTACCAATGTTTCTAAGTCATCCCTTGAGATTACCATATGAAAAACTAAGATTTTCTGGTAAATATAAGGGTTTCAGGACGTTCACCGCAGCTAAATTCCTTTTAGGCATGGCCAATTGCTCTCGAGTTCACTCCTTACATTGTCATTGATTTCACTACAATGATAGCTACGGTGAGTTAGACCTTCGTCATGGCCAGCCTACATGGCACTGCAGTGAGGAAACCTCCTTAAGCCTACCTCGCTCGCCTCTCGCTATTGGCCACGGCCAATACCTCTTTTCGCCTCGGCTAATTCCTCTCTGGAATGCTTGACAAATTCTCACAAAAGTTCACCGCGGCCAATTCCTCCTTTCGTCGCAGTGAATTACCCTCTGGACGACTTCTAGTTTAGCCTCTCACATTTTTCCGTGGCTAATTCACTTCTCGCCGCGGCCAATTGCTCTCTGGACTCCCCCTAGGCAATTTTGCCTCTATTGGCCGTAACTAATCCCATTTTGGCCATAGCGAAATGCCTTTTGATCCTAAAACTTCTAAAGTCTTGTCTCATACTCTCTATTCTCCCTCCAATGACACCTTAAGGCCATTCAACCTTAATTTATGCACTCTAATGGTATTTATGTACCTTATTTACCCAGCTATTCTACCATTACCAATTTAAAACTTAAGTATAAATTCCTACTCATCCAACTACCATATGTCAGCAAATTCATAAATTAATAATAGTAGAATTTCATAAGCTTCCAGCAATTATCATTCAAATATGTATTCCCTTAAAGACTTCATGCATCACTGATTCAAATCAATAATCTCATATATCCCATGATGACATTGCCAATAGTAAACCATATCATGAATTCAACAAAGTTCATACATCAGATACTATAAGTTCATACATCCAAAACCAAGCTATATTGAGATTTAACTCATTAATAAATACATTCCAACTAATCAAAATATAAATGCCTACACTTAGCAATATAATTACATGATGATGCTATATAAAAGATTAACAAAATTTCATCTACTCTACTCAGATTAGCCCAAGTGTAGCTTCCTCCACACATGGCTAGGGCTCATAGATTTTCATCCACTTGCTTCTCCTTATCCTTACCCAAAGAGCCTTCACCTAAAAGTATGATCCCATGAAATGGGGTGAGATGCAAATCTCAGTAACTAAGGAAATTTCCATTCATATAATCCAATTTAATTAACATATATGCATGAATCAAAATTAACATAAGAATCATATCAGTCATATCAGCAAAGGAAATGCTTAGGCTACTATGATTACCATCTTATAGTAGTAATCATATTTCCACATGTTAAAGGCCAATAACATCAGGAGAGGTCCGTCCACGGCACCCACTCCCCCATGAGTACAATCAGGGCTCAGTGCATTTGGGGTCTAATCATAACCCGGTGCCCGATTAAAGCACATGCACGGGTGGCAGCCGCACCACAGCTCCACCATGGACTCACAAGGTCCAATCACATATAACAGATAGCCAACCAATTCATTTAGCATCAAAATCATAGTTATGCAGCAAATACACAATTAAATCAGATATATGCATGGAATTAACATGAACTCCAGTTACCTCACTTGTAGCCAATCCTTTAAGAGCCAATTGAGTGCTACTACAGCCTATAGATACAAAACCAAGCCATTACTATCCCTAATCACAATTTGTATAAGCAAACCCATCACTTAAAGAGTTAAGCTATATAGGACTACTCAAAAACACTTACCCAATTACCACTAAAACCAAATTCGGATTTCATTGAGCCTACCCCAAGAATCTCAAAATAACACCTCAAATTCTGAGTAAATTCACATAAAAACAATACCCATATTATAAATCAACTATAGGGGTCTCAAACTAGTAGAGAAAGTATCAAAATGGAGAGTTTATACTTACCTAACAACAACCTTAATCCCAACCTACGAAATTTCACTAAGGAAATGCCAACAACCACATTTTAGATTTTGGGTATGGTGAAAATTCTCCAAATGAAAAACTAATCAGGCCAAAATGAAGAGAAAGAGAAAGGGATTAAGTTATATAACAAGTACTTTGGCTAATTTTGAGCTTAGAAGTGAGAAATGGTAGATTTCTTGGCCTAAACCCTAGCCTCCCTTCAAACCTCCGAAAATGAGTTGTGTGTGTGTGTTTTAGCAAAATGTGGAGGGGTTGAAGTGTTTAGGATTTTAGTTGGGTTTAAGTTGGGTCTAAAGTGGGTCATGGGCTGACCCAAGGGTCTAATTGTAAGTGGGATCTAATTTAAGCCTTGTTGGGTCAGCTTCAAGGTGTTGGGCTGTAGAAATTTAATTGGGCTAGACCAAGTTTGAAGAACTCAATTGATTTGGGTCTGCATAAGGGTTATTGGGCCATTTACAAGGGCTTATGTAAGTTGGGTCTTAGGCCTGTATCTCACTAAACCAGAATAGGCTCTCACTAGGTGTTCTCTCTTGGGCCAAGTCTCACATTAAAAGGTTGGGTCTGCACCTAAAATTATTGGGCCTCCATTAGTCCCTTACCTTACCCTACTTAATTTAATTTCGGCCTAGATGGGGTTTCTAACTCAATTAAATTTCAAACTCATATTAATATTTTATCTCTCTAAAATTTCCATTCACTTAACTTGCCCAATTATCCTATATTAATTATTCTTAATTAACCCAAATCCATGATTAAAACCTTAATTAATTTTTGGGGTGTTACACGGTGAAGGTTCCAAAACCTTTATATTAACCTAGAAACCTTGGTTTTCCTATGGCAACATCAATGGATGACTTATAAATACTTGTAAGGGGTTCTTGAGAGTTGAAAATTAATGAGTAATAAATTTAAAGGCTTTTAATTGGGGAATTATTTTGCTTATGTACATGAATAGTTGTAAATATTAGGTTAATAACTCTTATAACATTAAGGTTCAAATTTCTTCACTTTTTCCTAAATTGATTAATTTAAATGGTTCTAGTCCTTGATTTATAATTATTAACTATATGTTTAAGCTTAATTACCAAGATTAGAAGTTATGGTCATTATATCACTAGCAAGTGATGATATGACTGATGAAATAATGGATGTAGCATGTGAAAAGGATATGGATATTACAATTGTTGAACAACTTATTGTTGATGAATTAGACTCTAATTTGAATTGTTTATATGATGATATGCATACATATCCTGTGTGTGTTAAGATTAATGAGTTTTTAAGGTCTGATAAGTCTGTTGAATCCATGGAATCCTTTGTTTACACTGAAACTATTTAATGATACTAATTTTATTGATCATACTAGTATTTATGAGAGCAGGCATAGAGATAGTGTTGATATTGTAAATCCTATTGATTCTTATGCTATTGTTGATAGTAGTAAGAGACTGAATTTAGTTCTTAATCATTATTTAGAATCTTGTGAACTTACTGATGTCTCTTTGGTCAGGGAAGATATTGTTTCTCTTGTTGAGAGTCCTGAACAAATTCCTAAAGTTGGTGAACTAGTTCCCAACAATCAACAGACTCTTCCAACTGAGAAGAAGCAATTACCAGATACCTTGAAGGACTCCAATTGGAAAGATTGTGAGAAGTTACAATTGAATTTTTCTCTTGATGTAGTGACTCTTACTGATGAGAGTCCAGTTGATTTTATTGGATTTGATAAATATCTAGAGAGTTTTGATTTTAAATTTTCTTTCCTTAGTTTTGAATGTCCTAAGTTTCATTTTTCTTCTTTGATTGCTTCTGAATATGCTTACTTTGACTTTCCAAGACAACTGATGGTTAAGGAAGTCCATGAATCAACACTGCATGATCAATCAAAATGCTTTAAAGTAGTGAGACTTAAATTTGTTGAATTGAAAAGGAATAATGTTGTTTTAATTCTGGTTTTTGATACTTACGATTGTTTCTATTTTGTAGGTAATAAAAGGTTGCTGACCAGTTACATGGGAATCTGAGCCACCCTTGGAATCTTCATTTTCAACTTTTTCTAGTTGTATGCTTTCCTTCCGTTCTCTTTATATTGTGTTGTCTTTCTATTGATTGGATTATGTGCTGCCATTGAGGACAATGCAATATTTAAGTATAGGGGGGAGAGCCATTCCATTTCATCTTCTCTTTGTTTAAAAAAACTAGAAATTTTTTAAAATTTTTTTGGATTTATAGTGTGATTTTTTTTAAAAAAAAATTTCTATGAAATTTGCAAGTTAAGATGATTGTAGCTTAGATTCATTTCGACATGATAAGTGATGGATCTTGTGTCTTGATTCAAGTGAAGTGGTAATGAATTTGATTTCAATAAATTATTCTGATAGCCATTAGTTAGTGAGAATTTGAGCTATATTTGTTCATTTCTAGTGTGTATTTACCTATCTTTGCTTTCACTCTAGAACTTGTTTTAATTCTTTGTTGAGACCATATTTGCATTTGCATGCATGAAAATGATAAGGCATTCATTTCTTTTATAGCTAGATAGCCAAAAAGCTAACCATTACATACATTTTATCCATTGTTTAGCCACTTTAGACCTTGATTTTATTTTCTTGTTGAACCCATAGCCATTAAAAAAGTTGTCCACCTTGTTTTAAGATGTCTTAGGGACTTTAAAGAACATTACATCTAACCAGGATAGATGAATGTGTGTCTTACATCCATTTACGCCATTCTTATTCAAAGTTAAGGAACTTATTCTAAAAAAAGGAAAAAAAAAAGAATTCAAAAGAAAGAAAATTCATTGAAAATCAAAAGAAAGTAATGTTTGAATTTCGTTTGCATTTACTATTACTACATGGAAAAACAAAAGGGCCTTGAAACACATTCTTCCCTATCCTAAGTCTCATTTACTGCTCTTAAGATCCTAAGTGTTCCATTTGTTGTTTGTTTTCCCTTTGTTTTTATATCCATTCATTTCATTCCTTAACCTTACTACAACCCTAAATGAAGTTCTCTTGACTTGTGCATTGCATTTGGCATGGGTGGTGAAGACTTAGAAGCTTGACAAGCCTATGGTAATGTGGTTTGGATAGGTGAAGTTTGAGTGAAACATATTGCCTAAACACTTAAGAGTTGAGAGTAAACACTAATCCTTGTGAGAAGCTATGCATTTTTTATTCATTCTTTTCAAATGAAATTGCCATGGAACTAATTTCTT
This sequence comes from Erythrophleum fordii, assembly GCA_032878935.1. Classification (NCBI taxonomy): domain Eukaryota; kingdom Viridiplantae; phylum Streptophyta; class Magnoliopsida; order Fabales; family Fabaceae; genus Erythrophleum; species Erythrophleum fordii. Next base: position 17,557,340 of record JAVQMF010000046.1, read on the forward strand.
GATGCAAGTGAAGCAAATTAGATTGTTAAAATGTTGAAGAGTTAGGATCATTCTTTATCTTGTGCTTTCTACATTTTCTTTTTCCACTTGCCATTCCATTAGCTTTTCCTTGGATATTGAGCTTTGCCCAAGAGTGCAAAGGTTTAAGTGTGGGGAAATTTGATCAATGCCAATTTTAGATATATTAATCCTCCTAAACTTAGGCATTTTGATGAGTGAATATGGCTTTAGAGGTTTAATTAGGTGGAATTTGATTTCATTAGCCATTTGTGCACTTTATTAATTAATTTTCAAAATTATTAAGTTTTAATGCATGAATTTCTTTTAAATAATTTTGTGGATATTTCTATTTAATATTTTCCACTCTTTTGTGTAGATTTTAATGGGAAAATGATGTTTGAATGAGAATTTGATTTAAAGAAGAGAAGAAGAGATGAAGGCTTCATGTGTGCAATTTAAGGGAAAGAATAAATGGTTCATATCTTTAATGAATTTTTGGAAAATGAAAAAACAAAAAAAAAAGAAAGTAGAAGAAAAATGGGGTAAGAAAGCAGCACACTCAGTTGAAGCCCATTCTCCAATACTCATACTCATTCACATACAAGGGAAGCTCCCACACACTCATACATGTAGCCACGTGGAATGTTTTCATTATGGAAAGATGAGTTGAGAGGCATATTGACTCAAATGCTTAGGTGGATGAAGCACAAGCTAAAGACTGAAGTAACAAGTTTGAAGGGATTAAAGAAGAAAGGTTTTGAGTTGTCTTATGCAGCAACTATAGGTGTATTCCTTCCATGTTCAGTACATGTCTATTTAAGGGAAATGAAGAACATAGCAAGCCACTAATTCATGGAGCAGAATGTGAACATTAAATGGAAATAATGCAAAGTAAAAGAAACACGTGAAAAAGTAAGGGGAATCTATAAGGAAGGAAAAGAAGAAGCATGGTACTGATTAGAAGACATGCAAAATCATGTGAACAGTAAACAAAAGAGACTTTGATGGCTCTATTTTGTGAGTAGAAGAAACACATTCAGTCACTTGCAAAGCCACGGAAGCATAAGAAGGCTTTGATATGGAGTAGCGAGCGAGAGATTAATGCAATAAAAGATAGGAAAGAAGAGTTATATTAAGAGCTACAGAGCACGTGGAGATAAGAAGAAGCATGCTGCAGCCACATAGAGCTGATATGAAGAATATGAAGAAGAGACACACTCAAATGCAAAACATGTGGGGCAATAGTGAAAATAGAGGGAAGTTACGTGGAAAAGTTACTGAAATAGTGAAGAAGCTTACATGGAACAATAGCACGTGAGAAGAAAAAGCTTAGTTGTAAACAAAAGTGAAGAAGCTTATATGAAAGGAATGCATGCGACTATGGGTTCAAGTATTCAATTTGCGTACAGCTAGAGCACATAACAAACACGTAATGCAAAATGTGGAAGCACCAGTTGCAGCACGTGGTGAAGGGGATTAACATAAAAAACACAATGAGAAAAGCTGTTGGATGACAATACGAAGAAAAGACAAAAAAACAAATGTGGATGATGCTTTAGATTGGAAGAGATTAAATGAACACATGAGAAGGCAACTCACGTGGAAGATGATTATTATATTTACTTTGGGGCCCACACTTATACACACAAGAAGGAAGCTATGGGCAATTGGAATAAAAGAAGAAACACGTGAAATGATTAAAAAACACGTGAAAAGGGCCATTCATCCGAAGGATCAATCCATCGAATAAATCAACATTCATCCAAGGATTCCATAGAGGTTAATTGGTTAATTAAACATCTTAGGGTGATAATTCAGAGGCTAATTGATCTATTAATTAATCAAATTTAGTGTTCATTAATTCTAATGACAAGAATTAATGATTTAATGTGGGATTAAGGTTTCAATTCAACATTAGATTATTAATCTCTTGATTCTTGCGTGGTAACTCAAGATACAGTGTTATGCACACAATTAGGGACTCTTAGACCAAAATTAATCACAATTGAATTAGGATAAGGATAGTGGATACTAAGAGATGAATCCAAAGCTAGTCATATGTCTATTATTCAACTATTAGCTTATGCAATTAGGTAGCTGATGATTATGTCGCGCAATCTCAAATAAAACTAGGTAGAAAAATATACTTTAGGTAATAGTGCAATCTAGGTCATTTCCTAAGGAGTCTTTTCCTCTAATTGTTTGTGAAAGAGTATTCCAAATATTACTAAATGAAAATTGTTTAAGGGATTTTGAATTACTAAAATTTAATTGAACTAAACTTGAAATAACAAGAGTCAAAAACTTAAGACTAGGTGAAGCAAACAACTAAGAAAATGTGATAGCTAGCCTTTAGATAGACTCCCTAGAATTCAATTATCCTTGCTCTCTTGTTAGTGTATCAAAATTGGATTTAAATGCTTGTTCATTAGTGTATTCTCCATTAGAACTCTTGAATTACCATCCAAGACTCAATTCACATATAATTCAAGGATTTTGCAACCATAAGAAACCTTAAAGAATTAATCAATTGAGTTAAGAACAAGAACACACTAAAACCAATCCTAAATGCTCATAAAAATCTACTGCACAATCCACTTAAAATACTAATTAACTAATTAGAATAATGAATTCCTTAACACATCAATTGCACAAAAATTCTAACCACTTAATTCAACAACCATTACATCAATTGGCTTGTAATCAAGAGAAAATTAAGAGCAAATCGCATAGCAACTAAGTCTAGAATTTCCACAAACATGTAGAGATTAAAATTAAAATCCAAATATCAAATTATACCCAATCCACAAATCAAATTAATCCAATAATTGCTAGCAATTAAATTCCTAAATTAATAAGCTAAACCTAGTCAAATTAATAAGGGAAATAATGTTGAAATTAAAAGATTGAGCAAAGAAATTTTTATCCAATTAGAAAGGCAAATTGAAGCTGAAATCTACATCTAGAAGGTCCACTCTTCAGCTAGCCACCAAGGAGAATTCAAGTAACCATGGGGAAGATAAGTGGAAAACGATGGAAGAGAGAGGAAGCCAAAATCATCGAACCTTGTGAATCAAATTCTTCTCCCCGTCTTTGCATTTCTATCGCTCTAACACAGCTCCCCTTTTCCCATTGTATATTGCATTATGTCTAGCCCCCCAGCTTGCATTATTCTTACATTCATCTTTTCGTTCCTCTTTTGCTACCCTTAATCCATAATCACATGCTTCATTAATTTGTCATATGCTCTCCACAAACTAGCCCATAGCTCCTCTGATGCCTCTCACGTGTTTTCTTTTCTATTCATACTGCTCAAGCCTATGTGTTGTTTCTCCTATGTTATTCACGTGTCATGCATGTATTTTACTTCCTCAGCCCCTTCCTTATGTTCATATGTCATGCAGCCTATAGCAATCCACGTCAGACCTAAGCTTTTCACGTGTTTTTCCTTACTGCCAGCTCTTGCTTCATGTATTCAAGTGTATTGCCTCAACGTTCCACATCAGCTCTCGCTAACTTGTGGCTGTTGGATTGCCCAAGCTTCTTCCTATGCATACACCCAAGACTGTCTCATGCATTTTGAACATGGAATGAGTGAGTTAGTGCTTCATCATATGAGTAATATCTGCCCTGTAGGAGTGTTTGACGTGATGAGGCTACTACATAAAGATATGGCTCCACTCATGCTTTGTTCTCCAACTCCAATACATGGCTTCTTCATTTGTTTTGCTCTATGCTTCTTTCCACGTTTGCCTCCTCAAACCTATACTGCTACATGATGTTACTGTGACATGCGAGAAGCCCAGCCCATAGCTTCTATTCAAGCATGTTTTCTCCATCATGTAGCTACCTTCATGCCTTCTCACTTACCTTACAACTGTATCCTTTAACCTGTGTTTCTTTTTCCCTCTCAAACCGTAACATCCTCTCCTTTTGTTCTAGAGCTTCCTTTATTTATTGTTCACATGTTGTGTAGGCTATGGCTTCTTCTCTCAATCCAAACCTAAGACTTTTCCTTCATTACAATCCCATGCACGTAAAGCTCGAGCCTTTTCACAAGCTTTTTCATTCTCAATGCTAGTTTGCTTCTCTGTTCTTCCCTATTTAGCTACTCTGTAACTCTTCTCTAGCTCAACTCTTTCATGTTAAAATTATGGCTAGCTCATTCCTTTCCATTTGCTTAAGTGTTCTACCTCTTCAACCTCCTTCCTACTCATTCCAATGTCTTCATGCTTATGAACCTCTATTCCAACAAACTCGTGGCTTGTGTGTTATTATGTAAGCTGCTCTGCCACGTTCTGAACTTCCTCTTCTCCTTAATATTTTAAATTCAAATGCCCAAATTCTGCATATAAACAAAGGAAGAGATGAAGTAGGAGTGTTCATAAAAAAATCATTTTAAATGGATTTGTGCACCAAAATTCCAAAAATTTACAAATTGATTTCTAGAATATAAAAATTGCCAATAAACTCAATTATCCTCCAATTAAAATCCTTTAAGACAAAATTTATAATCAAAATGCCTAATTAGAAGGGAAAAAATATATGAAAATTGGCAATCATCAAATTCCCCTACACTTAGGCTTTTGCACTCCCAAGCAAAAGAAAACTAAAATTCTGAGAAAAAGATAATGAAAAAGAAATCAAATAAAAATGAAAATGTTTAAGTCACTAAACTTAATTATCCTCCAATTAAAATCCTTTAAGCCAAAATTTATAATCAAAATGCCTAATTAGAAGGGAAAAAATCTATGGAAATTGGCAATCATCAAATTCCCCTACACTTAGGCTTTTGCACTCTCGGGCAAAAGAAAACCAAATGAAAAAGAAATCAAATAAAAATGAAAATGTGCAAGTCACTAAGCACAAGGAAGTTCAAAGCAAATGAATAGCTCAATTCTCTAAGTCATATCACTTGCATCAATGCAATAAGTACCATGGCAATACACTTAACAAAAATGAAATGCAATGAAAGTCCCTCACTTGGATTAGTGTTTATCACTCTACTCTTTAGTACTTAGGATGAAATGTATATCACTTAAACTTCTACCTATCTAGGTTCACTACCATAAACTTTTCAAGCTTTTAAATCTCCACCACCCATGTTAAATGCAAGGCACAAATCAAAGGACTTTATTTAAGGTGGTAATGGGGCTAGGGAATGAAATGAATGGATACAAAAACAAGGGAAAAACAAACAATAAAAGGAACACCTTTGAACTTCAAGAGCAATCCATGGAAACATTGGATAAGGAAGAATGTGTTTCTAGGCCTTATTTCTAACTAGTATAAGTGAATGCAAATAAAACTCCAACATTTCTTTCTTTTGATTTTTCTATTGCTTTTTCTTTTTTTTTTTTCAGTTTCCTTTTCGTTGCTTTTCTTTCTCTTCTTTGCTTGCATTTTTTTAGAACATATTCCTCAACTTTTACTATTAATGGCCTAAATGGATGTAAAGTGTACATTCTCTCATCCTAATTAGATGTAATGCTCTTTGAAATCCCTAAGGCATCTTAAAACAAGGTGGAAAACATTTTTAATGGCTATGGCTTCAACAAAGGAAATAAAATAAGGTCCAAAGTGGCTAAACAGTGGATAAAATGTATGTAGGTTGGCTTTTTGGCTATCTAGCTATAAAAGAAAGGAATGCCTTATCATTTTCATGCATGCAAATACAAATGTGGTTTTAACAAAGAATTAAGACAAGTTCTAAAGTGAAAGCACTGATAGGTGAATACACACTAGAAATAAACAGATACGGCTTAAATCCTCACTAACTAATGGCTATCAAATAATTCAGTGAAATCAAATTCATTGCCACTTCACTTGAATCAAGACATAAGATCTATTACTTATCATGTCTAAATGAATCCAAGCTATAATCAACTCAACTTGCAAATTTCATAAAAAAGCTAAAAAAAATCATGCTATTTCTTAAAAGTTTTCTCAAAAATTTCAAAAATTATCAGTTTTTTTAATAAAGGAAGCAAAAGCAAAGAGAAGATGAAATGGAATGAAATGACTCTCCCCCTACACTTAGATATTGCATTGTCCTCAATGCCAGCACACAATCTAGTCAACAGATAAATAGCACAATATAAAGAGTAGAAAGGGAAAGTATATAATCGAATGAACTTGAATCGAAGATCTCAAGGGCGGCTCAGATTCCCATGTAGCTGGTTAGCAATTTATTTCCTACAAAACATAAACAAAATAAATAGTAATGCAAAAAAGAAAAAGAAAAACCTAAATCCTAAACTACAAAGAACACTATTAAAGACTAGCTAATCATAAATATCAAAAACCAAAATCAAAACAGTTTTATTTCTTTTCAATTTAACAAATTTGAGTTTAACCACTTTAAAGCATTTAGATTGATCGTGCAAGGATGATTCATGGACTTCCTCAACCATCAATAGTCTTGGAAAGTCAAAGTCAGCATAATCAAAAGCAAGAAAAGAATAAAAATCAAATCTAGGAAACTCAAAACTAAAGAAAGAAAATATGAAATCAAAACTCTCTAAATATCTATCAAAACTAATAAAATCTATTGGACTCTCATCAGTAAAAGTCACTGCATTTACAAAAAAATTCAATTACAACTTTTCACAATCTTTTAAGTGAAAATCCTTCAAGGTATCTGACAGCTGCTTCATTTCAATTGGGAGAGTTTGTGGATTATTGGGAACTAGTTCAATAACTTTAGGAATTTATTTAGTACTCTCAGTAAAAGAAACAGTATCTTTCTTGACCAAAGAGACATTAGTAGGTTCACAAGATTCTAAACAATGGTCAACAATAAAGTCCAATCTCTCACTAGTATCAATAACAGCACAAGGATTAATAGGATTTTTAATATTAGCACTATCACTATACATACTCTCATCAATATTAGCATGATCAGGAGAATCAATTTCATTAACAATTTTAGTGCAAACATAGGAATTCATGGATTCAACAGACTTATCAGACTTCGAAAACTCATTAATCTCAATACATATAGGACATGTATGCATATCATCACATAAGCATTTCAAAGTAGAGTCTGATTTATCAATAACAAGCTATTCAATAATTTCACTGTCCATATCATCATTGCATGCAACATTCATTGTTTCATCATTCATGTCATTACAGGCTAAGTCACCCCCACACTTATCTACTACCCTAGACTTAATAGATTCATCATCAATTGGCTCAGACATAGAATCATCATTATGGTCATTGTAATATCCAGTTCTCTGAAAACGAAAGAAAATGTGAGAAACTTGACGTACAGTTTCTCTATTAACAAACGAAACTCACTGGATACAAAAGGAAGTCCCCTGAAATGATGTAGTTAAGGTACCAAAAAATTTAGGAAGCATTCTAGACTCCTAAAAATGAGAATCCTAGGCTCAGATGGAAAAAAAAATGGAGCTAGAATGAAGAAACAATTTCTTACAAAAAGCTTATGAAACGTAATAGCATTTTTGTAATTTTGAGAAAATTTTGGAATTCACATAGGAGAGCTTTTTAAATGAAAGTTTTGAGATCTCTAGGGTTCTCAGAGGCCCTAAAAACTATGAAAATCCTAGGATAGTTAAATCCCCTCCGATGGACGTATTCCAACATCGGTGTACCCGAACTTTGACGGATCCGTTCAGGAAGGTTTTAACTCCGATTTGAGTGATTCCAAAGGCATTTTACTAAATTGGGACCTAAATTTCATAATAAAAGAGACGGTTCTCAAAAAGGAGCTAAAATAAAGGAGAAACAAAAATGCCAAGAACGAAGGGCAAAATTGATATTTTTGAAAAGTGTGACTTCCTCCCACCTATATATATGATGCACCCTTCTCTACCATTTCTCCCTACTTGAGAAAACCCTAGGAGGAAATGATTTTTAGGTAAAAATCAAGCATGAATCTAAGGAAAAAGGGTGTGGAGATTAAGAATATGCAAAGGGAATTATAAAAAAACTATTAGATTTCAAGATGCAAATTCTAAGATTTTCTATGCACCTTCTAAAATATGATTTCATATGATAATTCTTAGGCCTAATTAAGAGTTTAAATGAGCTTCTAAGATCCCTAAGATGCTCCCCACATACTTCATCCTTCAAGAAAACAAAGAGAATTTCAAGGAGGCCAAAAATGGGCATAGTCTCAGCCAAGCAAGGTTGGGGTAGCTAGGGAGAGTTTTAAACTTTTCTAAAGCCATTCTTAAGTCATATATGATGAATGAATATGAGGGGAGGCCTTGGAAAAAATTTGGAACTCATAGAAAGTAAGTTAGTGCTTTAGGTTCCATATTATGACCTAAAAAAGCAACATATAGTTAGGCTCTTTGTTTTAATTGTGTGATGACTCCAAGAGGCTTAAAAGGAGTCAAGAATCATATTTAAATGGAAAGAATGGAGCCTAGAAATTATTTGAGAGGTGTTGCTTCATTAGATGCATTTATGGACCATAATAAAGCTTATAGAGCAATCTAGCATTTAAGCAAATTATATGGCCTTGGAGATTATTTCATGAACCTAATTGGCTCCCATAATTGTATCTAGGCCAAGAGAAACCATCTCCATCAATTTGTAGGTGTGTGGCCGAAAGAGGAGGTTTGAATTCCAAGGAAAAAGTGTGTGATTGTATACAAGGTAGCTCTCTCCACCTTCTCTCATACATGGATGTATGCTTAGCTTATCTTATAATGTGTGTATGTGTATTTTCAAGCCATGAAAAGTATGCTAGCATGATTTTATATGACATGATTTCATGATGTCATGTTATATTTTCAAATGAATGTATGATGTTTGTTGAGTTTGTTTGAGTGTGGAGAGGCCAAGAACTCTTCACCATGGTGAGGATGAGCCAAGAACCTTTGAGATTGGTTGAGACATAGCAAAGAGTCTCCTAAAAGCAAAGTGGGCTCCCAAGAGTATGGTTGAGTCCAAAGCTTTTAAACAATGGGTGAGGTAAGTCCAAAATCTATGAGGAGAAGTGTAAGGCCAATCCAAACACTTGGTGAGCTCTTGAATGTCTTATATGGCTTGTTCACATGCTAAGCTTGCTTCTTGAATGCTCGTGATTTGTATTATGTCCATGCATGCAATTTTTAAGGCTTGCTTTACATATATTATGTATGATTGAAACGGAGATAAGCTATTGGGATTTTTTGAATCGCATTCCCTCCTCTCCAATGATCTAATATGCTAGGTGGACCAAGTGGATGTGGTAATGGGAGCCAACAACCTTGAAGGAAGGAGATTAACATTGATATGTCTAGCTTTTGCTTTTTGGAACCATAATGATGCTTCATGATATATATTGTTGTTGTAAATGGCCTATGACCCTTAAGACATGTGTAAATATGATATTATGTGATGTATAAATGTATGGATATGATGTATCAACTTTAGAAGACAATTTGAGTATGTAATGCCAAAGTATGCAATTTGGAAGCTTGATGTAAATGTGCATAAGTGTGGATGAAGAGGCCAAAATGAGATGCATGAGGTTTGGGACCATTTGGGTAGCTCACACAAGTCTTAAATGTGCTTTTAAACTTGCCCAAAAGGTGTCAAAACTAAGGGAAAGCCATTTGGCAATTTTGGTACCCCATATGGAACTAAAATTGACCAAAATAGAACCCTATGTCATTTTTTAGCCAAATGAGTTAGTCTTCCTCTGAAATTTGGCATAAAATTAGGTCTCATTGAGATCTTTTTAGGAATCTAAAGATCATAATTTTTGGAGGTCTATAGAATATTTGATGATTTTTCAAAGTTGGCAATTTTTATGATTTTGGTCTGCTGCATTATTCATTTGGTCCAAATTTGAATTCTATCATATGAGCCCAAATGATGTCCAATTGCCATGAAATTTTATACAGAGAAATGATACATTCACAGTGAATCATGCCAACTAGAAGCACCTCATTTGGAGATATAGAGAGGAAGATATGAATTTTTGAACTTTCTGTTCAATATCAATAATTTTGCCTGACCTGAAGTACTGTTCTATTAAATTCTGAGGTTTGGGCTTGATGAAGTGGTCTAAAGATGTTTTTCCTCTCTAGTTAACATCCACAGCTTTCTAGATTAGTATCATTTGTAGGATTGGATTTTTGTGGAATTAATTAGAAATTTTCAAATTTTTCTGTAGAATTTTGTGACAGTTCTAGAATGCAATCTAACCTCCAAACCATTTTGGATGTCAAACGTCCTCTGTGATGGATGTTATGATTTTGGCATAATTTTAGTGTGGATTAGACATCTGTATCTTTCCATAATGACTAAGATTACATGATTTTGATTTTGATTTTTCTAAAATTAGTTATGATTTTCTAAATTTTGGTCAGAAAAAGGGGCAAATCTAGCCGAAATTAGATAACCACATTTTGTGCTTCATTTCGGTTTTCATGAGTTGTGGGTATGATTTTGTGATGCAAAATAGTTGTATTGATGTAATTAAATATGAGAATGTATAGCATGAGCTCACACGGCCCACATGACACCGAATGGAATTCTTACATATGATGCAACGCAAGAAAACGTATTAAATTTGATGGAATTTCTTACTTCCTTCGTGAAACATATCACATGAACTTGTAAATGAATATAGATATGAGCTAGAATGATGATTTTACAGTCACAGGTAGGAGTAGAAAAATCAAGTGCATCAGTACACAAGAATTCATTAATACTAACACATGTGTCAATTTTGCTCAATGCATTACCACAATCAACCAAATTAGGAGAATCAACAACAATTTCTTCATCTATATCATCATCAAGCAATTCAGAATTAACAACATCATGTGTATCGATAGTCACAGTGCTATCAAGTATACTAGAATCAGTTCCAACAAATTGCAAAATATTAGAAGATGGAAGGATATTACCCAATGAATAAGATTCTTCCTCCTCTATACATTCCCTTTTAATTTGCTCTTTAGTCAATTCAGTAGTACTTGAAGTAGGTTGATTCATTTGAATTCCCAAATCCTTCATGAGGTTATCCATCATCTATTAGTTTTGGAGTTGCAACCATTCAGTTTCTTGTTGGAGTTAAAGATTTAAGCGTCCATTTGTTGCATCTTTCTTTCTTCCCAACTTGGTTCTCTTTGGGGCTTCTGTTGCATGTATCCCTCATGATAGTTATAAGGATGATATTCTGGCTCTTGCATATGGAAGTTGTGGTATGGCTCATAATGATGGTGGTAATTGGGGTGAACTTGATATGGATGGTAGTATGGTTGGTAGCGTGGTGGTTGGAATTGTTGATATTATTGGCTTTGTTGTGCTTGTCTTTGTCGTTTAAGAATACCACAAAGCATTGACCTAACTTCATCTAACTACTGAGGAATCCTATTATTTGCACAAAAATCATAGACACCTTGATTAGAATAATAATATGGATCCATTTCAGATAAAAAGTATGAGAAGTTTAATCAATCTAAGCACAAGAGAATTCATTAACAATTTATAACTAATATTAATTCTAAATCAAGAAAATAAAATTCAATGAAGCTAGCAACTACCTAAGAATAAAAAGCACTCTAAAACAAAAGGTTAATCACACAAAATAAACTCACAAAAAATAAAAATAAATTAAATCTAGAAAATTTGAAAAATTCCTAAAAAATTCAAAAAAATACTAAAAAATTAGAAAAAGTATTAGTTTTGCTCAAAACACCCAAAAACCTTAGACAACAAAGTTTGAGAATTTTTTAGACATTTTAAACAAAAATTCTAGCAAGCATACTCTTGTCACACAACACTGAAAAGTCCAAAACCCAAGCTCAAAATAGAACAAAAATCAAACCAAAATAGAGCAAAAATAGAGTTAAAACACTTAGAAAAACTTTCTCAAACAATTGAGAATCCAATTTTTCGGCAATGGTGCCAAATTTTGAAAGGCTTTATAGCGCAACCCTCAAAATAACACTATATTATATTAAATTTTATAGTTAGTGGCACAACCTAAGTCATCTTCATTGAAAATGGAATTCAATGTTTAATTGGATTTCTAAGTGTTAAAAGATCCAAAAACTACCTAAATTAAGGGGGTTTTTTTATCTAATTAAACTAAGTAAAATGAAATTGAATTAAAATGACTATGTGATGACCCTAAATTCTAATATCGGTGATTATAGCTAAATACACAATTAATAAATAATGATCAAGGTTTAGAGTCGTTACAATTAATTACATTAAGAAAATATAGAGGAAATTTAAACCTTGATACTACTAGGATCATCAACTAACAACCATAACGGGAACATGCATAAAAGGGTTTGTACCATCATTAAAAGTTTAGGATTCATCCATTAATCAATTTCAACCCACAAGAACATCCCACCAATGTACTCATACTATTCCCTAACATTAACCTTACTGAAATTAGGGTTTCTAGGTCAAATATAGGAGTTTGGGGACCTGCGCCGCGACCTGGAACCTTCCCGCAGTGGCTAAGTTAGGTTCTGAAGCTCGAAAACTAAGTTTTTAAACTTGTGCCGCAGCCCAAACCTTTTGCGCCACGGCCAAGTTGCTCTCGGGAATTTTCCTGACTTTCGCCGCGGCGAGTTAAATCTACACCGCAGCCAACCTATGCGGCGCCGCGGTGAGTTTTGCTATTGTAACCTCCCTAATTAATTTCCTCGACTCGCGCCGCGGCAAGACTTCTTGCGCCGCGGTGAGGTTACATTTTGTCACCCTCCTGGGTGATTTTTTTCACTCTGCGCCGTGGCGAGAGTTATCAAGTCGCGGCGTCCCTCGCCACTGTCACTCCCTAGGCCATGGCGAAGCCTTCCTGGCCGCAGCGTGACTCCCTTCTGTTGTTGTTTTCCCTATATTTCGCCCCCTACACTCCATTTCTCTTCTTAGGGACACTCTAAGGTTACTTTCCCTCATTTTATATAGCTCTAACGGCATTTATCTACCTTATTTACTTAGCTATACTTCCATTACCAATTCAAAACTTATATGCCCATTTCCGTTCTCTAATTACCCTCTATCAGCAAGTTTATAAAGTAGCAACAACAGAATATACATGAATTACCAACAGCTATCCTTTAATACTCGATAAATGGGGGTTCTATACATTAGGGGTTCATATCAATATCTCAAGGGTTACATTTCCATTGATAAGCAATATTATAGGTCAGCATCATTTACAGCAGATATTATGGGTCCATACAACAATTACTAAATTAAGATGAGGTCTAACCCCTCAATACATACATCCTCAATAAATCAAATGTGCAAGCCTACACTTGGCAATATAGATACATGATGATGCTATAGAAGACTTAACAAAATTAGCATCTACCCTATTACCCTCAGACCAAGTGTAGCCTCCCCACACTAGGCCTCAGCTCATAGATGTTCATCCACTTGCTTGCCCTTCTCCTTACCCGAGGAACCTTCACCTAAAATTGTAATCCCATAAAACGGGGTGAGATATAAATCTTAGTAACCAAAGTAATACCATCATATAATCCAGTTTAATAAACATATATGCATGAATCAATTTCAACATTCGAAATCATATCAGCTATATCAGTAAATGAAGCAATTAGGCTATCATGATTACTATCCCATACTAGCAATCATATATTTAACATGTTAAAGGCCATTAACACTGGGAGAGGTCCGTCCACGGCACCTACTCCATCATGAGCACAAATAGGGCTCAGTGCATCTGGGGTTTGATCATAACCCGGTGCTCGATCGAAGCACATGCACGGGTGGCAGCCGCATCACAGCTCCACCATGGACTCACAAGGTCTAATCATCATACAATAGATAGCCAACCAATTCATTCAACATTTTAAATCATTCATATACAGCAAATATGGAATTAAAATAGATACATGCATGGAATTAATGTAAACCCCGGTTACCTCACTTGTAGACAAATTTGTAATAGCCACCAATGGTACAAAATTCCTATAACCATAGCATCAGAAAATTACCACTCTAATTCATCATTAATAGTAGCAATGAGTACCCAAGGAATTTAAATGCTAATATCTACCTAAATAACACTTACCCAGTCCCTACAAGTCCCAAATTCGGATTCAAGTATCTCCCACCAGAAATCTCAATGTTTCACCCAAAATCCTAAGCAAATTCGTACAAAATTAATACCCATATTATAAGTCAGCTTTGGGGGTCTCAAATTAGCAAGGATAACATCAAAATAGAGGGTTTAAACTCACCTAATGTCAGCCCTAGCCTCAACCTACGAATTTCATCAAGAAAACCCCAAATAACCACATTTCAGATTTTGGGTAGAGTGAAAATCTTCTAAATGAAAAACTAATCAGACCAAATTAAAGAGAAAGATGAGGGGATTAAGTTGTATAACTATTACCTTAGCTGAATCTTGCTCTAAGTGTGAGAAAATATGAGATTCTTGCCCCCAACCCTAGCCTCCTTCTCAACCTCCGAATTTGCTTCTTTGAGTTTCAGCAAATGAGAAAGTGGCTGAAGCATTAGGGGTTTAGGTGGGTTTAAGTTGGGTCAAAGATAGGTTATGGGTTGCTCCAAGGTCTAAGTTCAAATGGGCTTCAGACTTTAGCTTATTGGGCCAGTTTTGAAGTGTTGGGCTGCAGAATTTCTTTGGGCCAGTTCTTATGCATTGGGTTGCTGAAGTTTAATTGGGTTTGGGCCAAGTTTGAAGGGTTCAAGGGTTTGGGTCTGCACCTAATTCATTGGGCCTCCATTAGCCTCTTATCATGGTTCATTAATTTGGGCCTAGATGCAATTTCTATCTTAATTAATTCTCAAACCCATGTTAATAATTTATCTCTCTAAAAATCCCCATTCACTTAACTTGCCCAATCCTCCTATATTAATTATTCTTAATTAATCTTAATCCATGATTAACACCTTAATTAATTTCGGGGTGTTACAGACTAACTACCTAATTGTATGAGTTATAAGGTGAATGACGGACTTGTGACTATCATAGGATTCATCCCTTGGTATCCACTATCCTTATCCTAATTCAATTATGATTAATTCTAGTCTAAGAGTCCCTAATTGTGTCCATTGGCAAATGATCTTAAATTACCACTCAAGATTCAAGAACCTAGTAATTTGATGTTAATTGAGACCTCAACTACTATTAAATTACTAATTCTTGTGATTAAGATCTTTGAACACTTAAATAAGTGATTAATCAATCAATTAGCCTCTAAATTTTCACCTTAAGATGTTTAATTAACCAATTAAATTCTAAGGAATCCTCAAATTAGACATTCAAACACTCAATCTCTCACATGTATTTCATCAAGCACCTCGACTACATACATGGATAATTGTAGGAAATTGAAAAATTCAGTATTTAATCAATCAATTAATCAACAAAAAGTATTCTAATTAGTGTCTAACTAGCCACTAACTATAGACAACACATATTCCCAATCAAATACAATCTTAACCAAGATAATATAAGAGAAAAAAAGTGTTGGAAAAAAAAAGAAAATCTTAGCCAAAATTCATTTATCTCCATGAATTCAAGCTTCTCCAAGGTTGTCCTTCTAGCTAGCCATAAAGGTGAATCAAGCTCTTAGGAATGGAGGTGGAGATGGAATGGGAATGGAGGATGAGAGGCTACAGCCAGAAGGAGTATGGATGGGGGATGTTCTGGATGGAGTGTTACGAATACGATGAAGTGTGATTTTTTTTTCAATGAAATGTTGATATATCCTGAATGCCTCCTCTACCTCTAGACCTTTTCACGTGCTTCCTTGATCATTTCACGTGCCTTCCTTTTTATGCCCGTAGCTTAATTATTCCAATTTATGTAAGCTTCTGGCCGTGAGCTCATAAATGACGTGGCTTCCTTATGTTCATGTGTCATGCATATGTCTATTAATGTGTTGGAGCTGAATGTGTAAATGGCTATTGCATGCTTTGTTCTCAGCTCCAGCTCATTTTTCTCTCACTAAATCGTAGCAAAATTCACGTATTTTCCATGATTTTGTTCATAGCCTTGTTCACGTGTTACTTTCCCCTTTATTCCACATACTTCCCACGTTTATACTGGACGTTGCTACATGGTTTGGTTAATGCTTCTTCTTCTGCTCTCTACATATAAGTTGCCCCATAGTGAGGTTCTCTTGCTTATGTGCTGCTCAACTTGAGAGTGCTTCATGCATGGTTCTGTTCTACATGTTTTGTATTACCTCTAAACCCATGGCTCGTGTATGTATTTCGTCTACATTGCTTCATCCACCCAAGCTCGAGCTTGCTTCTTCTCATGTTATTTCTTCATTTAAACTTTAGCCCAAGCTTCTTTTTTATACTTCTCACGTTTTGGAGCTTCTCTAAAAATTCCAACTCCTTCTCACGTCATTTCTTACATCTTTTTCTCTCATTTAGCTCTAAAAGCCTGTAGCTTCCTATATGTTTAGCTCCTTAAACTCTTCCTTCACTCACTCTCTTCTCTAGCCCTTTTCTTCCACGTTTCCCTTCATTTAACTCAACTGTTTCATGTCAAAAATCATAAGTGCTTGAAGCTTCTTCTCTTGTTCATTCAGCTCATTTACCACGTGCTTTGTGTGATTCATACAGTTCCCTTTTTCATGCTCTGTTCTTCTCCTTCTCTTTTGTTTACAACTAAGCTTCATGCAGCTATTCTCTTCCAACCTAAGTGCTACCTCAACGTGATTGCATGTTCATTTTGCTTTCTAAAATAGAGGCTTCTTTTCTTTACAAATATGATGATTTGATGAGTTTTTATATGGAATGTGTGTTTTTATGTTGCTGCAACATGGAGCATCGTTCAACGTGGGAATTGTGTAGCATGATTCATCCATTCCTTCATCAACATGAGAGATGATTTTCTCATCATTACATTAGACTCATGCCTCCCAAAGAGCTTTCCACATGCCATCAATTCATCTTCATTTTAAATCATTTTACCATTAAAATCTGCACAAGAAAAATAAAGTAAAATGAAGTATAATAAAACAAAACAAAATATTAAGAAAGAAGAATTCACAAAGAAAATATTTCAAAGAAATTTATGCATTAAAATTCTAAAATTTTGTAAATTATTTCCTAAAGTGTAAAGAATGGCTACTAAAATCAAATTCCACCTAAGTAAGTCCATTAAGCCTTATTTAAATATTAAAATGCTTAAACTAAGGAGAATAAAATATATAAAAATCATGTTTATCAATAGCGATTAGGAACTATAATTCAATTTCATTTTAATTAGTTTAATTAGATCAGACCCCCTTTTAGTTAGGAAATTTTTATAGCTCTTTTACACTTAGAAAACCCAATTGAACATTGAATTCTATTTCCAAGGAGATGACCTAGGTTGTGCTACTAACAATATATTTTCTCAACCTAGTTTTATTTTGAAGGTTACGCAACACAACCATCAAAATTTGGCGCCGTTGCCAAATACACTCCACATTACATTCCCACATCCACTCTTACATTGCATTCTCCCTCACATTAACAGAACACACCTACGGCTCCATACACTTCTATGCAACCTCCATGTAAGCACCTTCCATACATTGATTCATTAACATCACCCTCTCTCACACGCTCAAGGTCATGTACATGCAAGCTCCAACTCACCATTAACATACACACTCCACAGGTTTAGGGTCCATAAGAGGTGAAAGAGGTAGCATACTTGGCCACAAGAAGAATATGCACTAAACACATTACACAGCTTCACTCAGAAACCACTCAAATAAATGAGACACATTCATGAGCTCTCACATTCTAAAGAAGAAGAAGCAGTCACGTGGAAAAGTATATGTAAGAGGTGAAGGAAGATAAGCTGGAGGCTAAGCAAGCAAGTAATGTATAAAGTGTGAAATAGAGCAGGTTTTTTTTAGGGAGCTAACATGGAATCACCTCCATTTAATAAGAACTTGAAAGAAGCTCACGTGAGGCTGGAAGAAGCTGAAGCAATGAGCAGATGAAGACATAAGCTAAATGAGCCGTGGGGAGAAGAGAACCAACTGAGCAGAGAACTAGCAGAAGGTTAACGTAGCTAGCTAAAATACAGCTAATGTGGGAAACTTGTGGAAAAGAGAGAAAACACATGAGGAAGAAGGAGCAGCAAATGAATAGCACGAGCAAAAACCACATGAACAGTAAAAAATTGAGGCAAAAATAAATGAAGAAAGGAAGCACGTGGGAAGCAAATGAAGAGCAACAGCAAAACACATGAAAGACTAAATGAAAACACATGCCTAATGAGGGAAATAAGCTCGGGTAGCATATTAGTTCAATCATTTAGAGCATTTATACTGTACTGCATTTGCAAACTCTCTATCAACCACACTATAGCCATTTCCACTCTATTCTCCACCATTCTTCCACCACCATCAAATTTTGATGGTAGTGTCCCGCAACCATCAAAATAAAACTAGGTTGAGAAAATATATAGTTAGTGGCACAACCTAGGTCATCTCCCTTGGAAATAGAATTCAATGTTCAATTAAGTTTTCTAAGCATAAAAGAGCTTCAAAAATTACCTAGCTAAAAGGGGGTTTGATCTAATTAAACTAATTAAAATAAAATTGAATTATAGTTCCTAATCGCTACCTAATTACATGAACTAATAGTTGAATAATAGATATGTGACTAGCTTTGGATTCATCCCTTGGTATCCACTATCCTTATCCGAATTCAATTGTGATTAATTCTGATCTAAGAGTCCCTAATTGTGTGCATAACAATGTATCTTGAGTTACCATGTAAAAATCAAGAGATTAACAATCTAATATTGAATTAAAACCTTAATCCCGTATTAAATCATCAATTCTTGTCATTAGGATCAATGAAAACTAAATTTGATTGATTAATGGATCAATTAGCCTTTGAATTATCACCCTAAGATATTTAATTAACCAATTAAACTCTATGGAATCCTCAAATTAGACAATTAAGCACTCAATTTCATTCATGCGTTTCATCAAACACCTTGACTGTATACATAGGAAATTAGAAAAGAATGAAAAATTCAGCACTTGATTCAATCAATTAATCAATAAAAAGTATCCTAATTAGTATCTAACTAGGCACTAATTACAATTACACAAAGTCCTAATCAAATACATCCCAACCAAGCATGTAAAAGAAAAAGGAAAATGCTAGAAAAATAGGAAAATCTTAGCCAAAAATCCTTTGTTATCTCGATGGATTCAAGCTCCTCCAAGGTTGTTCTCCTAGCCAACCATAAGATGGAAAATTAAAGCTTCATTGAATGGAATAATGGAGGAAATGGGAGATGGACTAGCTATGAGCAAAAAGGAAAAATGGGACGTGGAGTGTGTGTGAAATAATGATGATGGAATGTTAATTTATTCAATGGATTAATCCTCTGGATGAATGGCCCTTCTCATGTGTTTTTTAATCATTTCACGTGCTTCTTCTTTTATTCCAATTGCACATAGCTTCCTTCTTGTGTGTATAAGTGTGGGCCTTAAAGCAAATATAAAAATCATCTTCC
The DNA here is from genome assembly GCA_032878935.1 of Erythrophleum fordii. NCBI lineage: Eukaryota > Viridiplantae > Streptophyta > Magnoliopsida > Fabales > Fabaceae > Erythrophleum > Erythrophleum fordii. The sequence continues at coordinate 17,576,814 of JAVQMF010000046.1, forward strand.
ACATGAGCTACCTTCTCATGTGTTCATTTAATCTCTTTTAATCTAGAACATCATCCACATTTCTTTTCTCATCTTTTCTTCACGTTGTCATCCAGTAGCTTTTCTCATCACATTTTTGACATTGATCCCCTTCACCACATGCTGCAGGTGGTGCTTCCACATTTTGCATTACGTGTTTGTTGTGTGCTCCAGCTGTACATGAACAAAATACTCGAACCCATAGCCACATGCATCCTTTCATGTTAGCTTATTCACTTTTGTTTACAACTAAGCTTCTTCTTCTCATGTGCTGCTATTCCACATAAACTTCTTCTCTATTTTAGCAACTTTTCCATATAACTTCCCTCTATTTTTACTGCTGTCCCATGTGTTCTGCGTTCAAGTGTGTCTCTTTTTCATATTCTTCATGTTAGCTCCACATGGCTATTGCATGCTTTTTCTTATCTTCACGTGCTTTGTAGCACTTAATCCAACTCCTATTTCCCATTTTTTTCACATTAATCTCCAGCTTGCTACTCCGTCTTAAAGCACTAGAATCTACATTGTTCCATGTAAAAACCCTTCTATGCTCTCGTGGCTTTGCATGTGACTGAACGTGTTTCTTTTGCTCACAAAATAGAACCATTGAAGTCTCTTTTGTTTACTATTCACATGATTCTACATGTCTTCTAATCAGTACCATGCTTTTTTTCCTTCCTCATGGATCTCCCTTACTTTTTCACTTGTTTCTTTTCCTTTGCATTATTTCCATTTAATGATCACATTTTGCTTCACGAATCAATGGCTTGCTCTATTCTTCATTTCCCTCAAACAAAATCCACTTGTCATATGTTGGACATAGAAGGAATACACCTATAATTGCTGCATAAGACAACTCAAAACCTCTCTTCTTTAATCCCTTCAAACTCATTGCTTCATTCTTTAGCTTGTGCTTCATCCACCTGAGCGTTTGAGTCAATATGCCTTTCATCTCATCTTTCCATAATGAAAACATTCCATGTGGCTACATGTATGAGTGTGTGGGAGCTTCCCTTGTATGTGAATGAGTATAAGTATTGGAGAATGGGCTTCAAGTGAGTGTGCTGCTTTCATACCCCATTTTTCTTCTTCTTCTTTTTTTTATTTTCCAAAAATTCATTAAAGATTTGAACCGTTTATTCTTTCCCTCAAATTGCACACATGAAGCCTTCATCTCTTCTTCTTTTCTTTAAATCAAATTCTCATTCAAGCATCATTTATCCATTAAAATCTGCACAAAAGAATGGAAAATATTAAATAGAAATATCCACAAAATTATTTAAAAGAAATTCAAGCATTAAAACTCAATAATTTTGCAAATAATTCATAAAGTGCACAAATGGCTAATGAAATCAAATTCCACATAATTAAACCTCTAAATCCATAGTCACTCATCAAAATGCCTAAGTTTATGAGGATTAATATATCTAAAATTGGCATTAATCAAATTCCCCCACACTTAAACCTTTGCACTCCTGGGAAAAGCTCAAAATCCAAGGAAAAGCTAATAGAATGGCAAGTGGAAAAAAATGAAAAAGAAAATGTAGAAAGCACAAGATAAAGAATGATCCCAACTCTTTAACATTTTAATAATCTAATTGGCTTCAAAGCTCAACTAAGCAAATAAAATAATTAAAATTGATATAGAAAGAGAAGAAAATAAAATAGGTATCTTAGCCCAAAATCCCTTACAAATCTCTTGATTCAAGCTTCAACTAAGGGTCTTCTTCCAAGCTAATCACAAGATGGAGAATTAAAGCTTTATGGAAGTGGAATAATAGAGGAAGATGGAATAAGGAGCCACGGCCTAAATGGAAGAGTGAATGAAAGAAACGAATGCGATGTAAAATGGCGTCAATTGATGCCTTTAATAGATGACTCCAGCTCTCACATGCTTCTTATTTTTCTCTTTCACGTGCTGCTTCCTTTATTTCAATTACCCGTGGCTTCTTTCTTACTAAATGAATCATGTGCTTCCTCTTGTGTATATGAGTGTGGGCCCCCTTGTTATGCTGAAGTGTTAGAATATAATAAAAAATTCGTCCATGCTTTTTATTCTTCCAGCCATCTATATAGCACATTAAAATTGTCACAAGCATTGTAACACCATAAATTCTAGCTCAATTCAGATGCTCATGTACCTCACATCATTAAGATTCCATGAGGGAGGTAGAAAAGTCTATTAACATCATGCATTTAATTGCACCGTGTCATGCATGAAAATTTCATTCGGTGTCACGTGGACCGTGTGAACTCATATCATACATTCCCATATTTAATTACATCAATACAACTCTTTTGAATCACAAAATCATGCCTATAACTCATGGAAACTAAAATGAAGCACAAAATGTAGTTGTCTAATTTCGGCCAGATTTGCCCCTTTTTCTGACCAAATGTTGGAAAATCATAACTAAATCTAAAAAAATAAAAAATATGCATTCTAAGTAATTTTGGAAAGCTACCAATGTATACTTCACAATAAAAATATGTTTAGGCCATAACATCCATCACAGAGGACGTTTGTCATCCGAAATAGTCCAGAGGTCAAACTGCACTCTGGAACTATCATAGAATTCTACAAAAACATTTAAAAATGTCCAATTAATTTTACAAAAATCCAATACATACAAATGATACCAATATGGAAAGCTATGGATATCAGCTAGAGGGGAAAAATATTTTTAGACCAGTTCATCAAGCCCAAACCTCAGAATTTAATAAAATAGTAACTCAGGTCGGGCAAAACCCTTAGTACTAGATAGAATGTTCAAAAATTCATATCTCCCTCTCTAGACCTCCAATTGAGGTGCTTCTAGTTGTCATGAGTCACTGTGAATGTTTAGTTTTTTTGTATAAAATTTCATAGTAATTGGACATCATTTGAGTCTCGTGTGACAGAATTAAATTTCAGACCAAATGAATAATGCAACAGACCAAAATCAGAAAAATTGCCAACTTTGAAAAATCATCAAATATTCTGTAGACCTCAGAAAATTATGATCTTTATCTTACCAAAAATATCTTAATAAGACATAATTTCATGCCAAATCTCAGACCAAGAATAACTCATTTGGCTAAAAAGTGACACAGGGTTCCATTATGGTCAATTTTAGCTCCATATGGGATACCAAAATTACCAAATGGCTTTTCTTTGGCTTTGACACCTTTTGGGCAAGTCTAAAAGCACATTTAGGACTTGTGTGAGCTTCCCAAATGGTCCCAGAGCCCATGCATCTCATTTTTGCCTTTCCATGCACACTTATACACATTTCAACAAACTCATTCATGAAGCCATCTTTACCATACATACTCAATTCCCATTCCATCATTCACATAACACATACTTTCATTTCTACTTCATATAATAGCATAATTACATATATCTCAAGGGTTATAAATCATTTACAACATTAATATACATCATTATGGTACATTATGGCTTTAAAAGGAAAATGCTAGACACATCGATGTCAATCTTCTTCCTTCAATGTTGTTGGCTCCCATTAACATATCTACTTGGTCCACCTAGCATATGAGATCATTGGAGAGGAGGGAATGAGATTCAAAGAATCCCAATAGCTCATCTCCCATTCAATCATACATAACATATGCAAAGCAAGCCTTAAAAATGAGTGCATGAATATCATGGAAGTCATGAGCATTCAAAAAACAAGCTTGGTATGTGAACAAGTCATACAAGTCATTCAAGAACTCACCAAGTGTTTGGATTGGCCTCACACTTTCCTCATAGATTTTGGACTTACCTCAGCCATTCTTTAAGAGCTTTGGACTTAACCATACTCTTGGGAGCCCACTTTGCTTTTAGGAGACTCTTTACTTTGTCTCAACCAATTCTAAGGATTCTTAGCCCATCCTCACCATGGTTAAGAGTTCTTGGCCTCTCCACACTCAAGCAAACTTAAACAAACCTCATGCACTCATTTGAAAACATATTATGTCATCAGGAATCATGGCACATAAAATCATGCTAGCATACTTTTCATGGCTTTAAAATACACATACACACATTATAAGACAAGCTAAACATACATCTATGCATGAGAAAAGGTGGAGAGAGCTACCTTGCACACGATCACACACTTTTTCTCTTGAAAATCCCTCCCTTGCTTTAGCCACACACCCAAAAAAGTGTGGAGAAGGTTTCTCTTGGCCTAAACACAATTTATGAAAGCTAATTAGGTTCATGAAATAATTTCTAAGGCCATATAACTTGCTTAGACACTAGGTTGCTCTATAAGCCCCATTATGGTCCATAAATGCACCTAATGAAGCAATACCCATCAAATAAATTCTAAGCTCCATTCTTTCCTTTCAAATATGATTCTTGACTCCTTTTAAGCCTCTTGGAGTCATCACACCATTAAAACAAAGGGCCTATCATCATGTTGCTTCTTTAGGTCATAATATGGAACCTAAAGTACCAACTCACTTTCTATGAGTTCTAAATTTTTGCCAAGGCCACCCCTCATATTCATTCATCCTATATGATATAGAAATGGGCTTGGAAAAATTTAAGACTCTCCCTAACTACTCCATCCATGCTTAGCCGAGACTATGCCCCTTTTTAGCCTCCTTGGAATTCTCTTTGTTTTCTTGAAGGAGAAAGCATGTCAGGAGCATCTTATGGATCTTAGGAGTTCATTTAAACTCTTAATTAGGCCTAGGAATCATCACACAAGGTGCACACAAAACCCTAGAATTTGCATCTTGAAATCTAATGGTTTTTTGATAATTCCCTTTGCATATTCTTAATCTCCACACCCTTTTTCCTTAGATTCATGCTTGGTTTTGCCCAAAAATCATCTTCTCCAAGGGTTTTCTCAAGTGAGGCGAAATGGTGGAGAAGGGAACTAAAAATGACAACTATAGGAAGAGAAATTACCTTGTTTTCTTGCTTTTTCTCACTTGAATCTTGTATTCTTTGAGCTTCTCTCTTCAAATCCGAATTTTTCCTTGAATTTCTCCCTTGAATCAGATTTATAAACTCCATTTTAATCAAAGGAAACAAAGGAGAAGGGAGGAGAGGAGGTGTGGATGAGAAAGAGCATGAAAAACTACGAAAATCCATACCTTTCTACCTTAAATTTCTCTTCCTTTTCGTCCTCCACTTGTGCGCCTCATCCCCTAGGGCTTTCTTCTGGTTTTGGGCAGAACATGGTCATGCATAATGAAGGGAGAAGAAGGGTGCATCATATATATAGGTGGGAATAAGTTACACTTTTCAAAAATTCCCATTTTGCCCTTCGCTCTTGGCATTTTCGTTTCTCCTTCGTTTTAGCTTCTTTTTAAGAACCATCTTTTCCATTATAAAATTTAGGTTCCCAATTAAATAAAATGCCTTTGGAATCACTCAAATCGGAGCTAAAACCTTCCCGAATGAACTCGTTAAAGTTCAAGCACATCGACGATAGAAAATGTCCATCAGAGGGGATGGCTTTCAATGGTTTTCAAGGCCTCTGAGAACCCTGGAGAACTCAAAACTTTCATTTAAAAATCCCTCCTATGTGAATTCCAAAATTTGCTCAAAATTATGGAAATGCCATTATGTTTCGTAAGCTTTTCGTACGAAATTGTTTCTTCATTCTAGCTCCATTTTTCTTTCTGTCTGAGCCTGGGATTCTTATGTTTAGGAGTCTAGAATGCTTCCTAAATTTTTCAGGACCTTAACTACTTCATTTTGGGGGACTTCCTTTTGTATCCAGTGAGTTCTTTTTATTGACGGAGAAATCATATGTTACGTTTGTCACGTTTTCTCTCGTTTTTAGAGGACGGGATATTACAAGCATGCTCTCTTTTTAGCTCATTCCACGTTCTCTAGTTGCTATGTGTGTGTATAATCTGTAACCATTGTTTATGTGTTTCTTCTTCTCTTTAATCTTCAGCTTATACTTCTTTTCTCAAGCTTCTTCCTTCTCTCACATGCATGTTCTGCCTCTTTTCCATGTGAGCTACCCCATAGCTAGTTCTTTTCTCATTCCACATGTTCATTCTTACTAGAACCTGTGGCTTCTTCTCTTGTAACTTCCTTTATGTAGCTACTATGTTATTGTAAGTGTCCATGTGTGAATGATGTGTTACGTGTTTATGCATGAAGCCATGTACAAGTGAGCTGATTGTGTGGTTCGTGTGTATGTGGAACCGATCGCAGCGTGAATGATGACTTGTGAGTGTGGACTGGTGGCTTATTCAAGTGCTTCGTGGATATATAGAGTGAAGACATGTGAGCTATGAGAGGATGGGCTAGATGTATATGGAATGGATGCTACATGTGTACGTGTTATGTTGGACATACTCCTCATTTCCCTCGAATAGAACCCAAATGTATAGAAGAGTGGCTATATGTGTGTATGACGTTAAGAGAGATAAACCCATGCATGAGTGAGTTGGTGTGATGTTTACGTGGAAGAATGATGAATGACATTTGGACTCTCAAAATAGTGGCTGTGTTAGTACTGTGAGTGTAAAATATGTAGCCTCTTGAATATAAAATTTGATGCCTAGCCTCCATGTTCTACTTGTTGATTTGGTGAAGATAGTATGCATGGGAATAATCTTCATGTGCGTATTTGTGGGGATGTAAAGCTATGTTTGTTTGGCATGATTTGGTGTAGCTTCCTATACTTGGAAAGCCTTCCTCTTCCATATTTTTCTCTAACTTTTAAATTTGATTTGCTAAAAATCTGCATAAAAACAAAGGAGAAAATTAAGTAGGGATATTCACAAAATTCATTTAAAATGATTTGTGCATTAAAATTAATCATTTTGTAGTTTAATTCCTAAAGCGTAGAAAATAGCCATTAAAATCAATTATCATCTAATAAAATCCATTAAAACTTATTTAACTATCAAAATATCTAAATTAAAGGGAAATAAGATGTAGAAAAATGGCATTTATCATAATCCCATATCAATTTATTAGTTTCAATGGAGTTTCTAAAAACTTGGTTATTACACTAGAAGGATTAGTTTGTCCCTATAATACCATAATTAAATTGGAAATCAATCATGGATATCCTAATGATCTTAGATTCCCTCTTAAATACACAAATTCTCAAGGTTAGACTATATAGGGGAGCTCTCAACAGAAACAAAGAAATGGTACCTAGGGAAGCTTTTCATGTAATGAAATGAATTAAGAGACTTAAGTGAGTGATATAAGGACTATATGAACCATTGGTTTGAGAAAAAGAATAAGATCTTATGATTAAAGAACCATGGTTCCATATAAACCCTAATTTGCCCTAGGAATGAAATAAGTGACATGGCTAAGTTTTTAGACTTGTTTAGCCATGAAAAGTGAGTAAGATTGATATTAAAGAACCATAGTTCCATATAAACCCTAATTTGCCCTAAGAATGAAATAGGTGACATGGCTAAGTTTTTAGACTTGTTTAGCCATGAAAAGTGAGTAAGATTGATATAGATGAATGATGGAATTGCTACATGAAATGTAGCAAATGGGATGAGGCACTTTGGAATACTTAAAGTAACCTAAACCATACTTAAAACCCTTAATATGCATGTATATTGATAGAATGAGATTGGATATGCCCTAATTGGTTGTTTTACATCATAATTGATGTGCTTAGGCCAAGCAAGTTGAAACACACCAAGGTGTGTGTGGGAGGCCGTGAAACTAAAGGAAGGAGAACAAGGGGTTTAATTTGGATTTTGCTTGATAAGGTTGCTTTTCCTTTATTCTTGTATATATATTTGGTTTGCTTAAGTATTTGGTTGCTTGTATGTAATGTTTGCATTTATTTAGGTTATTGATTTATTTGAGTAGACTATGCAATTACATAAGACCTACTTGGATTTATGAGAAGGGTGGCTCTAAAGTTAGGTGAGGTTAGGGAAGTGAGCATGGATTTGCTCTCTCATGTTGTGATTAGCTATAATTGCATAATATACATGCTAGTTCCCGTGTAATTAAGTGAACTATATGTATGTTTAAATGTTATTTTAGCCACTAAAATTCTTTACATCTCATATTTCTATATCTCTACAAATCATAACTAGGTGAAATGCAAAATAAAGGGACAAAAGAGTCAAATCTAGAAAAGTATAATATTTCAAAAGATTAGCCTAGGATTTAGTATTCTATATATGATTATGTAAATTTATATTTTGATGTAATGTAATGGTAACATGTGTAAAAGTGGTAGACCATGATTGTATGACCAATAGATGTATGTAGAAGAACTTGGAACAAAATTTGGCATATTAAAACCCATAAAGTTTACATGTATATTTGTAAGAGGGAAAGTGATTTTTAGGTGTAAGGCAAATTTTATATAATGAACCATTCATCATTGATGCATGTATGAATTGAAATTTGCTCATGACAAGAAATTGCATAATGGAACTCTATTGATACACTTTGGAACCAAAATTTTGACCATTTGTGCAATAAAATATTCCTTTGCGCTTGATTGCCTTAATGACAGAATTTGGCGTTGAAATTTGGTGAGTACCTAGATGACATTTATGGCCTTAATGACAGAATTAAGGGACCAAATAGATTCAATTTGACTTGAAAATTTTGTAGTAGAAATTTTATATCATAAGTTTTAAAATGACACCTAATTTGCTTCAAACGAATTTGTATAACTCAGGTTATGAATTTTTGAAATTTACACTTTATTGTGTAATTTATAGCTAAAGTGAGCAAATGGCTTCCTTTATATGATTGAGCTATATGTACATGTTAATTTGGGTGGAATTAAATAGTTCAACAAGAATGTGAGTTGGAATTATGGAAATCCATTTTTGGATATAAGGAGTCCATTTGACTCATTTAAAATATGAATTTCCACCACATATTGACATGCGATGCATACTTTGCCTAAATAGACACCTAATTTTAATAAGTAAATGAGATTGAATACAGCGTAACAATGGGGATAAAGGTGATATCTTTGTAGTGCTAGCCAATTCAGAAAGGCTAATCTTGTTATATTTTTGAGAGAGTTAGATGCCAATAAAGCAGAGAAATAACTCATATAGCTAGAGAAAATTTTCAAAGTTATAACTTACACCATTAAGTAAAAGGCTGAGTTAGTCATTTACAAGCTAGAGGGTGAGGCAGAGCATTGGTGGTGTGGTGTAACTAGATTGTTATGTTAAGGGGGAAAGCCTTGACTTAAGAAAGCTTCCAAATAGCCTTTAAGAGTAAATATTTACCACTATTAATGATGGTTGAGAAGGTGGTAGAATTCAATTTTCTTAAACAAGGTGAAATGATAGTAGATTAGTATGCTATGAAGTTCATCTAGCTATCCCATTTCTCTTCATATTTAAACCAGTTTGATGATAAGCCTTGGAAGGCCATGAAATTTAAAAGAGGTCTTAAGCTAGAATGACAAACAAGTGATGCCACTTTAGACCCACAACTTTGATGAGTTGGTTAAAAGATGCAAGTAATGGAAAGGGCCTTGATAGATATCAAGGCCAAGAAAAAGAATAATCTTAAAGTAAAAAGGATCAAAGCTTAGAGCCCTTTAGGGGCAGTGGTAAGAAGAAAGGAAGCAATGGTAGTGGCTCTTGGGCAAAAGACATCCCTTAAGACATCCTTCTTAGAAAAAGAATGTAGGACCTCCTACAAAATGCAATAATTGCCACATCAACATGTAACAAGTGTAGAAAGAGCAACAAGAATGGCCTATGCCCTATAAACTATAGCTATAGGAAGCCAAGACACTGTGTGCAAAATTGCATAGTGTCATTGGAGTTAGCCTTGTCCATCAAACCACCTACACATGGAAAGGTATTTGCACTTATGTAATAGAAGGCTAATAGATCCCCTAGCCTAATTTGAGGTACTCTTAATCATATTTTAGATGTATTGTTTAACTTGGATGTGACTTATTCATTCATCTCGTATGACTATGTTAAGTGTTTGGGTCTTAAAATTAGCCTGTTGGCATTTGATTTATCAGTGTCCACACCTACTAAAAGTTTGTGATTACATATAAAGTGTGTTTAAACTATGTTGTACAATCAGATAGTCATTGTACTACTTTGACCTGATTTGCATTCCTTTGTATGACTTTGATGTAATCATTAGTGTGGATTGGTTGTCAACCAATGACATAATACTTGACTGTAACCATGAAACTATTTCCTTTCATGCTATTATTCTTGAATCTCATTTGTCAACTAAGCTTACTTGTGTGTTCGTTACCTAAGCTGAGAGGTACCTTAAGCATGGTTGCTAAGGGCTCCTTATTTTTTTATTCCATACATGTTGAGGTTGAGGATTGTATACCTATGACTAAAGAGTTTTTGCAGTTCTTTCCTAAAGAGATTAGTAGATTATCCCTAAAGACAGAGTTAAAGTCTTCCATTGACTTAGTTCCTGGTAGAGGTCCAATCTCTAAAGCCTTATATAGGATGGTGGCTACTAAACTTATATAGTTGAAGAGTCAAATAAAAGTGCTTGAGAAAGGATTCATGAGACTGAGTGCATCTCCTTGGGGAGCAGCAATGTTATTTGTCAAGAAGAAAGATGATAGCATTAGACTTTGCATCAATTATAAGCAACTGATCAAGTAACTATCAAGAATAAATATCCCTTACCTATGATTGATGATTTGCTTGACTAATTAGTGGGAGCATTAGTCTTTTCAAAGATTGATTTTAGGCCCAGTTATCACCAGCTTAGGATAAAAGCTAAGAATATACCTAAAATTGCCTTTAGGACCTATTATAGCCATTATGAGTTCCTTGTCATACCCTTTGGGTTGACAAATGCCTTAACCATCTTCATTGACTATATGAATAAGATCTTTAATCCATACTTTAACTGACTTCTAGTAGTGTTCATTGATGATATCCTTATGGTTTTTATGACCTATTATGGCCATTATAAGTTCCTTATCACGCCTTTTAGGCTAACAAATGTCCCAACCATCTTTATCGACTACATGAATAGAACTTTAGGCATGCCTTGACTGATTTGTAATAGTATTTATTAAAGATATCTTTATTTATTTGAAGAGTAGTAAGAAGCATAAGGAGCATCTTAAGATAGTTCTTTAGACCTTCAGGGAACATTAGTTATATGTAAAATATAGTAGGTGTGAATTTTGGTTGTGTAAGGTAAGGTTCTTAGGTCATATGATCTCAGAGTAAAGGGTGGTGATTGCCCTTAATAAGGTAAAAGCAATACTAAATTAGGAAAGGCCTAAGTAAGTGATTAAAATTTGTAGTTTCTTAAGGTTAGCTAGTTGCTATTAGAGGTTCATCAAGGGATTTTCCTAATTAGTAATGCATTTAACTAAGTTAATAACAAAAGACTAACCTTTTGCATGGGAAGTGTGAGAATGCCTTCCAAGAGCTTAAGGTTACATTAACCTCTACACCTATATTAGTGATACCTCGTTATAGAAAGGCCTATATGGTCTATAATGATGCATCTAAGGAAGGATTTTGTTGTGTTTTAATGCAACAAAGTAAAGTGATAGCTTATGCTGTTAAGCAACTTAGGCCTTATGATGAGAATTATCCCATCCTTGCCCTAAAGTTAGCTACTATGGTCTTTACCTTTAAGATTTGTTGGCACTATCTTTATGGTACACAATTTAAGGTTTATAATGACCATAAGAGATTGAAATATTTACTTGATTAGAAAGAGAATAATTTGAGGCAGAAAAGGTGAATGGAGTTCCTTAAGGACTATGATTTCTTTTAAAGTGTCATCCAAGAAAGGTGAATGTGGTTATCGATGCCTTGAGTTGGAAATCTATTTATATGGTAATAATGGTGCTCAAAGAGTAGAACTTGATTGGGGAATTAAGAGACATGAACTTGTCCATCACTATACATCTTAGTAGTCTCCTGTTAGGTGAGTTAAGGACAGAAAGTGACCTTAAAAGAAGAATTAAATAGGCACAAGAGTTAGATGAACATTTGGGAAAAATTAAAGAATAATTAGGAAGTGGAGAAGTAAAGGACTTTTGATTCATTTAAAGATCGTTTAGTGAGATATTAAGGTAAAGTGTGCATCTCTTGGGATAAGGAATTGAGAGATTTATTAAATGAAGCATATAAGAATAGGTATAATAATGTAATACCATAGCCTCTTTACCTTTATGCATTAGTACCATAAGCTATCTCATTCATAACATGCATGATAGAGCACTATTTAAAGGAAGAACATACTTTACATAAAGAAAATATTGAATATTTTAAATGTATATATTTGTTACGTAAGGTTTCATTTCCTCATCTAATGTTCCATGGACCATGTGAACTCATCCACATCATTGTCTAGTCATAGCACATCCATACAACTCATACTTATCACATTTGATCTCATTTACTTTGGGTTTGAAGCTACATCACACAAATTCCATGGTTTGCTTCCGAGTTCAGAATTCAATATTCTAATACAAATTTTGGAAATTCATAACTAATTCTAAAAAAATCAAAATCAAGCAAACAATATCATTCTGGAAAGCTATGGATGTCTACTTTTGATTAAAAATAAGTTCAGACCAATGCAGTAGGCCTAATTGATGGAATAGTAACATAGGTCAGGTTGTATTATTAGTACTGTCATGCAACTTCAAAAATTCATATCTTCCTCTACATAACTCCAAAAGAGGTGATCTTAGTGGCTATGGAAATTTTATGATATCTAGTTTATATTTGTAAATTTTCATAAGCAATAGACTTTATTTGACCCACGTGTGATATAGAGAAGCAAATTGACCAAATAAATAGTAACCATACCATTTCTACATAATTTGGCCAAATTTGAAAAGTCATAATAAATTCTCTAGATCTCCAAATTCAATTCTCTTTAGCTCTGCAAAAAGTTCTAGATGAGACCTACATGCTAGCCAAATTTCATGGAAAAACTCATTTGTAACAAATGTAATTTTCGTAAAATGATGAAATGAGCCATATAAAAGTAAGTCCTCAGAAATAGGCTAGATAATGTCCTAAATAAATTTGGGTAGAGTCCTAGACTCCTAAAAATGATAATTTTAGACTCAGATAGAAAGAAAAATAGAGTTAGGATGGAGAAACAATTTGTGATAAAAACTAACGAAAGGTAATGGCATTTTCATAAATAAGTACAACTTTTGGAAAAACACATAAGATGTCTTTTTAAATGGGAAATTTGAGTTTCCTAAGGTTCTCAGAGACCCCAAAAATCATGGGAAGCCCTAGGACTGGTAAAGCCCCTCCGGTGTATATTTTTCAATGCTAATGAGCCTGAACTTTGACAGATTCAATCAGGAAGGTTTTAGCTCCGAATTGAGTGATTCCAAAGACATTTTATTAAATTGGGAACCTAATTTTTACAATGGAAAAGATGGTTCTAAAAAAGGAGTTAAAACGAAACCAAAACGAAATTGCCATTATAAAAGAACAAAATTGGAATTTTTGAAAAAGTGTGTTTCTAGAAGCTCCCACACACTTCTCCCTTTTTCTCCCACCTTTTTAAGCACGAAATTTTCTGCCCAAAATATAGAATATGATTTGATCTCTTAGGTACACAAGAAGGGGAAGAAAAGGAGGAGAAAAATCAAGAAAAAGGTAGGTAAATCTATGGAATTTCATGATCTTTCTTCCTCCAACCTTGCTCCTCTCCTTCCATGCTTTCGTTCTATGGTTTTCTTGAGATGAATAGTTCTATTTTGGTCCAAAAATTATGAGGAGCAGTTCGAATTACTTGAGGAGAAGAAATCCAAAGAGAGAAAGACTTGAAAACAAGCTTGAAACCAAGGTAAATGCTTGTTATTATTGCTTCTTCTCCTTGCTGCATAGATGTGTATGATTTTGGCCAAGAATAGAACCATATAGGGGGAGGCTTTTCTACTCAAAAACGAGGGGAACTAGGGTTTTAGACCATGAGGAAGAGGAATATGGCAAGAAATCCAAGAAAAACAAATAGAAATCAAGATAGAAAAGTGTAGGGTTCTTTAGGGTCTTGTAAAATCTGATTTTGTGTGAATATTTTCTTGGTTATTTGAATATTTCCTTGAGCTCCTAAGACCTCTAAAAACCCTCCCAAGTGGCTCTCCTATCAAGGAAGAATCAAGAACTCCATGAACCTTCCTTGGTATGCTTGTCTCAGCCCAGGTTTGTTCATAGAGCTAGGAAGTGTTTTAATTTGTTCTAACCTTGGTTTGAGACTTTTATACGATGTTAGAAGATGGGAGGAACTATTGAAAAAAATTTAGGAGCCATGGAATGAGAGATGGAGCAATGGTGTCTATAATAGTTCTTTATGAAGCAACTTGGGTTTCCAATTATGCAAGCGAATGTGTGAGGGCTCCAAGGACCTTAAATGAGTCCAAGAAGTCTAGAAATAACAAGAGAATGGAGATTGGAACTTGAAATACGAGAGTTGCTTTATTGGGTTAACTATGGAACCATTATGCCACTTACAAAACCAAGTATGTATTCAAGATTTAGTTTAGTGTCTTGGCTTGCTTTAAGTGTGTGATTATGTGTTGTTTATGGTGCCTAGGCTAAGAGAACATCCACCCACCTAGGTGCACTTGTGAGGCCAAAAAAAGGGAAGGAAAAGATCAAGAAAATTTTGTATAAATCTAAGGTAGCTCTCCACCTTATTTTCCTTGTATTCTTGTGTGCATATGTATGTCTTTGTGTGTTTGTGTATGCTCTTGAGATTTGAGAATATGTCACTTGGTGCCTTAACATTACATTGGTACCAATGTGTCTTCTTGAATAACTATGGTTGTGGAAATGGCTTATAAGAATGAGGTGATGCCAAAAGTCCCTTAATGAAGGTGAGGAGATGTCAAAAGTCTTATGGCATGGGTGAGACAAGGCCAAAAGTCTCTTGGAAGGGTGAGGCCAAGTCAAAATTCCCTAAGCCAAGAGTGAGGCAAAACTAAAAGTCCCTAGAGCATGGTCTTGGCTTGAATGTAAATAAGTGGCATGAGAATTGTGACCTTACATACTTATGATTTCCATACCTTTCATACACATGCTTTGATATATATATATACCTTGAATGTGTATGTGAATGGGTGTGTGAGCTATTGAGATTCTTGGAATCTCACTCTCCTTTCCCCTTTCATCTTGAATTGTCTAGGTGGCTCACAAGAAGCAAAGAAAGCAAGCTAAGAGCCTTGAAGGGCTATACTTTAAACCTTTTGTAGTTTTCTTTGTGTATCAATGTAAGAGTGACATTGTACATGTTATTTTTGTAATGTAAGACCATGAACAAATATAATATTATATATGAATGATGTATGAACTTGTATGGTGCCAAGACTATGGAAATATGGAAATTGAACACTTAGGTGCACACTTGAATGTATATATTCTTGGGTGTGAGATGGTCAAAATGAGATGCATGGTGTTTAGGACCACTTGGGCAGTTACTACAAGTCATATTCATGATTTTAAACTTGTCCATGAGGTGCCAAACTCAAAGGAACGCCATTTGGACCAAAGCGATACCTTATGAGAGGCAAAATTTACCAAATTGGTGAGCTATATCACTTTTTGTCCAAATGAGCTCTTCTTGGTTTAAAAATTGGCATGCATATAGAGCTTGTTAAGATCTTTTTGGAAAGTTAAAGTGGGTATTATTTGGAGGTCTACAGAATATTTTATGAATTTTTGAAGTTGGCAAAAATTATGGTTTTGGTTTAGTGCACTATTCATTCTCGTCCAAAATGAAACTCTATCACTTATAGGACAAATAATGTCCAATTTCCATAACATTTTATAGGTAGAAACTAAAACTTCCTAGTGACATGTGCTAATTGGAAGCACCTCATTTGGATGTCTAGAGAGGGATATATTAATTTTTGAAGTTGCTATCCAATATCAGGTGTCTTGTCAGACTTGTGTCACTATTTGATTAGTTTTCGAGCTGTGGACATACTTGGATTGGTCTAGAGTTATTTTTTCCCTCTAGCTAACATCTGTAGCTTTCCAGATTGGTATCATTTTCATGGATTGGATTTTTCTGGAATTAATTGGACATTTTTGAAAGTTATGACAATAAACTATATTAGTACCAGGGACAGCTAGACCTTTGTAGCTATTTCGTTATCAAACTTGGTCCAAATGCTATGCTTATGTCCTAGAATTATTTTTACTATGAATTTAACATCTATATCTTTCTAGATAGCTATGGTTTATATGATTTCAATTTTTCTACATTTAGTTATAATTTTTCAAAATTGCCCTTGAAATCTGCCACTGTACAGTTGCTGGAAATGAAGAAAATTTTGGGGTTTTTGACCCTTGATCCGTGGTTTGTGCCATCTTTTGACAATTTTATAATTTGTATGCATGGAAAATAATTAGAGAATGTTGTTGATGAGCTTATAGGGTCTCAGAGACTCAAAATAAAAAATTTATCTGCTATGCAATGCAATTAAATTCATTATTTTAATGTGTTTCTTGAGATTTCTTAAATGAATTGTATAATCTCACTTGCAAGACAAGATTCAATGTTAGAATATAATATGGTATTACATTTATTGGTGTCAGAGCAAAGGTTCAGGGACTTTTGCCTTGTAATTGGCTCTTGAGTGGTGTGATTGGCTTGTTTTTTTGGTGGAATATTTGTATATATCTGCTTAAATTGTGTTTGTGGGCTAAGATTATGATTACTTTTTAGTAAAAATGGTTGAGACAAGAAGAGGCAAGGGCAGACCACCTAGAGAACCAGAAGTTGAGTCTGTGGACCCCTTGCGGGCTGTCGTGGATCAGATTGATAGATTTGAGAACATGATGGCCCAGCAACAATATATTATCCAGCAACAGCATGAGATGATTGTGCGGCTACAGGAATCCCTGGCTAGATAGGAAGAAGCTAGGAGAGAGGTCCCTTCGCCTCAACCCTTCACTTCTGGCACCCTACAACCTTCCACCTCAAGTGCTCCACCCTCACCTCCCCGAGAGCCAGTCTAGACTCGACCTTCGATTTAGAAATAGTGCCGGGGATTTGGAGTTTCAATTGTTTAAGGAAGTTTTCTAAGTGTTTTTGTAACACCCCAAAAATTAATTGAGGTGTTAATCATGGATTCAGATTAATTAGGAATAATTAATATGGGATGATTGGGTAAGTTAAGTGAATTGAGATTTTAGAGCGATGAATTATTAATATAGATTTGAGAATTAATTGGGATAGAAACTACACCTAGGCCCAAATTAATGAATCATGATGAGAGGCTAATGGAGGCTCAATGAGTTAGGTGCAGACCCAACCCAATTTAATATGATAGAAGCCCAAGATCCACCTTGTATAGACTTTTATAAGTGGCCCAATGACCCTTGTGCAAACACAAATCCTTGAGCCCTTCAAACTTGGCCCAAACCTAACTAAATTTTAGCAACCCAATGTATAAAACTGGCCCAATAAAATTCTGTAGCCCAACATTTAAAAACTGGCCCAACAAAGCTAAAAATCTGAAGCCCATTAGGAGTTAGACTTGGAGTAACCCATGACCCATCTCTTGACCCAACTTAACTCCACTAAAACCCTAACTCTTCAGCCTCTTCCTCATTTTGCTGAAACTTAAGAGAGGAAATTCGGAGGTTCAAGGGAGGCTAGGGTTCTACTAACATGGAAGCTCTATTTTTGACTCCTAGAGGATGATTTAGCCAAGGTGAGTTATATATAACTTGACCCTCTCATCCTCCTCTTCATTTTGGTCCAATTAATTTCTGAGTTTGAGCATTTTCATCTTCTTCTCAAATCTGAAATTTGGTGTTGGGTGATTCCTTGCAAGATTTTTGGACTTGGAGGTTAGAGAGAGGATTAGGTAAGCTTTTCCTTTCCATTTTGTGTATCACTTTGCTGGAAAATGCCCTAAGGATGGATTATCATAATGGGTTCTATTATTGTGTGAGATTACAAGGAGATAATGGTGGAAAACTAAATTTTCTGGGCTTGATGATTGAAATGCGAATTTTGGTGCTTCCATGGTGGATTTTCGGAAGTGAGGCTATAGGTGTTGTTAAGTGAGTATCTCTTTCCCATTTTGATGCATTTTCTGTTAGTTTGAGATCCCTATAGTTGACCTATGATATGGGCTTTGGTTTCATGTGAAATTACCTAGAAATTAGAGTGAACTATGGCAATTTCTGGTGTGGGAAAGTTGGAATCCAAAATTAAATCCCTTGGTAATTAGGTAAGTAACCTCTAGTCTGTCATTAGTAGTTTAACTCTTTGGATATTTGATTGTGATTAGAAATGATAATAATTATGCTTGTTATAGGCTTGGTGTGCATTTGGATTATTATGGTAGCTAGGGGAAGAGTAATTGGCTTCATTGAGGTAACTGGGGTTATTTTCCTGATTCCATGTATATGCTTATGTTAATCTGCTACTTGTTACACATGCTTGATTTTGAAATACTAAATGACTAGTTGACTACTTGATTGTGATTGTAATTAGACCTTGTGAGTCCATGGTGGAGCTGTGGTGCGGCTGCCACCCGTGCATGTGCTTCGATCGGGCACTGGGTTATGATCAGACCCCGATGCACTGAGCCCTGGTTGTACTCATTATGGAGTAGGTGCTGTGGACGGACCTCTCCTGGTGTTATTGGCCATTAACATGTTGTGTATGATTGCTGGTATGGGACAATAGTCATTAGTAGTTCAACTAGTTCATTTGCCAATTGAATTGATGATTTTGATATTGATGACATGAGATTGCCTTGGATTGATTGACTTGTACATATATATGGAAATTACCTTTTGTTACTGAGATTGTATATCTCACCCCATTGTGGGCTAACATTTTCAGGGACCGGACCTCTTAGTGGCAAGGAGAAAATTAATGGAAGATCATTAAATGGTTTGGTAGCACATAGGTTTGAGAGCCTTGTCAAATTGTAATATAACTAATTTACAAGTTTTGTACCATTATTGCATTGCATCATGAATTGCCAAGTGTAGAAGTATTTTGTTAACATAGAATGTAATCCCATGATATGTTCCTTATAGACTTGACTATTAATGCAAGAAATACCCAATGAAAGTATGATTGAATGACCATTGTGGGAGATTTATAATTTGCTGACATAAAATCCCATGGATGAGTAAGAAAATCCACACCTAAATGCTAAATGGGTAATGATAGATTAGTTAGGTAATTAATTTACATAATTACCATTAGAGTTGCATAAATTAAGGTAGAATGGCCCTAGAGTGATATTGGAGGGAAATTGGAGAGCATGAGATGAAATCTTGGGAGTTATAGGAACAGAAGGGAATTAGCCATAGCCAACATTTAATTGGCCTAGGCTAAATAGAAACAGAGAAGAATTGGCCGCAGCCAACAATTAATTAGCCTAGGCCAAATGTGGTGAA
Source organism: Erythrophleum fordii (assembly GCA_032878935.1). Classification (NCBI taxonomy): domain Eukaryota; kingdom Viridiplantae; phylum Streptophyta; class Magnoliopsida; order Fabales; family Fabaceae; genus Erythrophleum; species Erythrophleum fordii. The sequence continues at coordinate 17,596,179 of JAVQMF010000046.1, forward strand.
CCTGCCAGGGAAGAAAACAGAGAGAAATTGGCCGCGGCGAATAGTGATGTTAGCTGCGGCTAAGCCTGGGAAACAAGTTTGGGGGTGTTCCAGAGGGTATTTAGCCGCGGCGAAAGGGGTATTTGGCCGCGGTAAAATTCGTGAAATTTATAGAGGTGTAAGGACTTGAATCCAAGAGTAATTGGCCGCAGCGAAAGGGGATTTAGCCGCGGTGAAAGTGCTCAATTTCTCATATTCACTTAGAAACTTTAATTTCTTTTATGGTAATATTAAGAAATGATTTAGAAACACTTGTAAGAGGTTTTTATGAGTTGGAATTAATGGATGGGAGAATCAAAGGTTCCTTATTAATGATTAAATTCACTTGCACTTCTGAATAATTGTGGTTGCCTAATTAATGACCTTAATAACATTAAGGTTCAAATTTCTTAACATTTTTTTAATATAATTAGTTGTAATGACTTTCAACCCTAATTGAAATTTTATGGTTAGTAATCACATACTTAACCTTAATTATGATTATTAGAAGTTAGGGTCGTTACAATTCGTCCATTCCTTCATCATCATGAGAGATGATTTGTCCAAAATCTGCATAAAACAAATGAAAAAATTAAGTAGGAATATTCAGAAAATTCATTCAAAATGATTTATGCATTAAAATCCATCATTTTGCAATTTAATTCCTAGAGTGCAGAAAATGGCTAAAAAAATCAATTATATACCTAAGTAAATCCATTAAGCCTTATTTAATCATTAAAAAGCTTAAACTAAGGAGAATAAAATATATAAAAATCATGTTTATCACATTTTCAAGATTGGTTTTGCATCTTTTATGTGTGATTGAAAAGGAGATGAGCTATTGGGATTCTTTGAATCTTATCCCCTCCTCTTCAATATTTTAACATGTTAGGTGGACAAAGAGAACAAGGAAATGGAAGCCAACCTCTTGAAAGATGAGAGGATATCATCAAAGTGCATGGATTTGGTTAATTTAAGGCCATTTAAGTGATAAATGTTGTAATATATTATTGTATATAACCTATGACCTCTTGAGCATGTGTAATTATGTTAATATGTAATGTATAAATGAAAGATTATGTTATGTAAATACTAGAATGTATATTGAGTATGTAATGGCAAATTTTGCTTCTTGAAAGTTTGATATATTAGTGTATAAATAGAAGTGGAATGGCCAAATTGAGATGCATGAGGTTTAAGACCACTTGGGCAATTCATTCAATTCACATTCATGCTTTAAAACTTTCCCAAGGGGTGCCAAATACCAAGGGAAGCCATTTGGACATTTTGGTATCCTAGATGAAGCAAAAATGTACCATATTGGAAACCTATATCACTTTTTGTCCAAATGAGCTCTTCTTGATCTGAATTTGGCATGCAATTAGAGCTTGTTGAGAGCTTTTTGGGAAGCTAAAATGCAAAATTTTTTGAGGTCTATGGAATATTTGATAAATTTTCAAAGTTGGAAAAAATTCTAATTTTGGTTCATGGTACTATTCACACTGGTCCGAAAATGAATTATATCACTCAAGGGGCAAATGATGTCCAATTGCCATAACATTTTATAAGAAGAAACTAGACACTCCAAATGACTTGTGCCAACTAGAAGCACCCCATTTAGATGTCTAAAGAGGGAGATACAAAGTTTTAAAATTTTTGCCTAGCATCAGGCATTCAGACAGACCTCAGGTATTGTTTGATTGATTTTTTAGGTCTAAATATGTCTGGACTGGTCTGAAGTTATTTTTTTCCTCTAGCTAACATTAGTAGCTTTCTATATTGGTATCATTTGCATGGATTGGATGTTTTTGGAATTAATTGGACATTTTTAAAGTTTATAGTAGAAACCTATGATAGTACCAGTAGCCAGTCTGACCTTTGCACCTTCTTAAATGTCAAACGTCTTTTGTGTTATGTTTTATGGCCTAGAAATATTTTTAACATAAAGTAGACATGTGTAGCTTTCTTGAATGGAAAAGAATGCATGATTTCAAATTTTTTAGAATTAGTTATGATTTTTCAAAATTTGTGACAGAAAAGGAAAAATTTTGGCTGAAATAGCTACCATGGATTTTATGTATTCTCTTGCCATACTAGGCCAATTTTGGCAATGAAAATGATTTGTATCTATGTAATTAAATATGAGAATGTGATATATGAGCTCATATAGTTCATAGGACACTAAAAAAAAATCTATACGCTACGTAATGCTAAAATATTCATTATTTTTATGCTATTTTCTTATTCCTCCATGAAATGCATGATGTGAGACATGGAGAGAGCATGAAATAAGCTAAGAAATTATGGTGTTACAACCAACACAAGTGAAATGTCATCATTTTCCCCTTGATGCCCCACACCAAGGTTCTTATTAGCACCCACGTGATTTTTGACCAGCATCTCCTGATTCTACTTGTTCATAGTCTCATGCAACTATTGCAACACTTGGATAATGGCTGTATGGGCCTCAGCTTGCTCTTGAAGTTAGTTAGTGATTGTCCTCATAGTAGCCTCATGGGCCTTATCTTGCTCTCTCATTCAATTGCCCATTGTAGCCATGGCCTCTTGCACCTTGACGGTTGTGCCAAGCAACCTCAAATAAACTAGATTAGAAAAGATTTGCAGTATAGAGTGCAACCTAGATCGTTTTCCTCAGAAATGGATGTCAATATTTGATAAGCATGATATTTTATATATTTTAATCCCCTAATTTAGGCATTTTAATGTCCAAATATGGCTTTAAGACTTTAATTAGATGAGATTTCATTTTAATAGCCATTTCTATATTTTAGAAGTTAATTTGTAGAAATTTGGTTTTTTATGCTCATTTTATTTTAAATAATTTTTTTGTGAATATGTCTATTTGATTTTTCCTACTCTTTTGTGCAGAATTTTAATATGAATTGGGAGATTGAACAAGCATTTGATTTAAAGAAAAGAAAGGAATGATTAAAGAAGCATGAGCTTGAGCTAAAGAGAAACTTAAGTGCAAAATGAAAAGAAAACACGTGGGTTGAAGCCTTGGAAACAAATGAAAAGAAAAGCATGCAGCTTACATGAAAGACACAAGCTACAGGCGTGGAAGCTTGGGCTAAAGACAAGAAGACAGCAGCTCACAACTCGAGCTGAACATGGAATGAAGCAGCATGTTAGAATGGAAAGGAGCCAAGTTAAACAAGGAGCAGCTGCAGACAGAAGAGAAGGAAGCAACGTCCAGTTTCGTGCAGAAGCAAATAACACACATAGAAGCAGACGAGAAAATGCCTGGAGCTTCTCTGGACTCGACCTGGACAGCAGAGGTACACCTGCAGATGGAGAGAGAGCTGGCTTCTGGTTCTACGGACGCTGGAGTTGGAGAGAGACGCATTGCTTATTCATTTTAGCTTCTTCGAACTTCACAGACGCAAAACCTGAAGCTCATTCACTCATCCATCTTCGGACTTCATTGCAGTTGGAGAGGAGACGCTGGAGCTTTGCATGGAATTCACGCGAAAAAGAAGAGAACACGCTGCATGGGACGTGAAAAAAAGAACGGCGAAAAATGCATGCAGAAGTTGTAGCTGGCCAAAGCAGATTTGAAGCCACGTTCTGGTGCCTTGAGCAGGCAAGGGGAAGGAGAAAATGAGAGAAACAGCCACGGGTTTGGGAGGTCCATGAGAGAACACACACATGCAGAAATAGAAATAGCTCCTGGTCTGTAAATAGAAGCTCGAGTCTTGGTTCTGATATGGAGGAAAAGGAAAGCTGCAGAAGAAAGTTACGGGCAAAACGCTGAAGCAAATGTGGATTATTATAATCACAATGGGGCCCACACTCATATGAACAAAGAAGGGAAAACATGCTACGGGTAAACATGTACAAGCTGAAGGCATTCGAGCAGAATAAATGAGCACGTGAAATCATTAAGCAAGCCACGTGAGAGAGGATTCATCGTATACATTCACCTCTCACGACGCTGATTCAAGCCTGGCCCATTCAACACACAATTCCATTCATTCACGTCTTCGGAACGTCTATATATACAAACCCTCACCTCCCATTCAGGAGACGCCTCCATCCATTCATCCATCATTCACCGACGCCTCCATCCATTCATCCATCATTCACCCACGCCTCCATCCATTCATCCATCATTCACCCATGCCTCCATCCACACGACGCCATCTCTCCATTCCATACTCCATCATCCATCCACCGAATGAAGATCTAATTCATTCATCTTGAGGCTAGCAAGGGAGATGACCTAGGTTGTGCCACTTGCTATATTTAATATCCAACCTAGTTTTATTTTGAGGGTTGCACGACAAGCCTGTCAAAATTTGGCGCCGTTGCCGGGGATTTGGAATTTCAATTGTTTAAGAAAGTTTTCTTAAGTGTTTTTGTTTTGTTTTATCTTTGTTTTAGTTCTGTTTTGATTTGATTTTCGTTCTGTTTTGAACTTGGAATCGGTTAATTTCGGTGTTGCGCGTTAAGTGTCCTGGTTGCTGGAATTTTCGTTCAAAGTGCCTAGAAAATTCTCATACTTTGTTCTTCAAGGTTTTTGGGTGTTTTGAGCAAAAGTAATAGCAAAGCTATTAGGTGAACCAGTTTTTGGCCAAATTCCAACGTTTGAGGCACTTTTTCTAATTTTTTAGTATTTTCTCGAATTTTTTAGGAATTTTTCAATTTTTCTGGATTTATCTTCTTTAATTTTTGTGAGTTTATTTTGCATCATTAGCCTCTGTTTAGGAGTGTTTTTCATAGTTAAGTAAGTCTTAGCTTCATTTGATTTTATTTTCTTCATTATTGAGTTTATTTTAGTTATAATTTGTTTGTGATTTTACTTGTGCTTAAAGTGATGGTGCTTCTCATTTTTCCTTGCGTATAAATGGATCAATATTATTCTAATCAAGGTGTTTATGATCCCTGTAGAGAGCATAGGATTTCTCGGAGGATGGATAACACCATGACAATGGTTCAAGGCCGTCTTGAAAGCCAACAATACCAACAATTCCAACCACCATGCTACCAACTATACCACAACCCATATGGAGTTCACCCAAATTACCACTCTCATCATGAACCATATCATACCTTCCATAGGCAAGAGCCACAATATCATCCTTACAGCTACCATGAGAGGTACATGCAACAAGAGCCTCAAAAGGAATCGAGTTCGAAAGAGAGGATGATGCAGCTAATGGAAGACTTAGATCTTCGAATCCAACAAAGGGATGCCGAACATCTTCAATTCAAACAAGAACATGAACGGTGGTATCTTGAAATGCAACAAAGGCTTGACAACATGATGAAGGATTCAGGAATTCAATTGAATCAACCAACTTCAAGTGCTAATGAATTAATTGAAGAGCAAATTAGAAGGGAATGTGTAGAAGAAGAAGAGTCTTATCCATTAGGTAATATCCTTCCATCTTCTAATGTTTTACAATTTGTTAGAACTGAATCTAGTATGCATGATAGCACTTCGATTCCCGATGCATATAATGTTGTTGATTCTGAATTACATGACGATGATGTTGTTGATGAGGAAATAATTGTTGAATCCCCTGATATGATTGATTGTGGTAGCTCATTGAACAAAATTGATACAATTGTTGATGTTCATGATTCCTTATGTACTGATGCACTTGGATTGTCTACTCCTAGCTATGATTATAGTGAAAATTTTATTTCTGAATCAATTGATAAATCTATTGAGTCTAGGGTAGTAGATAAGTGTGGGGGTGACTTAGAATATGATGATCATGCTATTCTTGGTGTGGGATTAGTTGATAAGTCTGTTGATGATGCATCTACGGAATTTAAAGACAACATGCCATTTGAATCATGTGACATAGCTGATTTAGATGCATCTTTTGACTGTGTGTGTGTTGAATCTACTATATGTGATGAATACTCCCAAATTAATTCTTTCATTGAGACTAGTGAGTCCATCACATATTTTGATCAACATGATTCTTCACTAGCATGTCATGATATGATTGATAAAGCGGTAGATGTAGCATGTGGTGATAATGATATAGACATTGAATTTGTTGGACATCTTGTTGATGAATCAGACTTAACTCTTAAATGCTTATGTGATGATATGCATACATGTCCTATATGTGCTGAGATTAATGAGTTTTTAAGGTCTGATAAGTCTACTGAAATCATGGAATCCTTTGCTCGCATTGAAATTGTTGATGATACTGATTCCACTGATCATACTAGTATTGATGAGAATATGCATAAAGATAATGTTGATATTGAACATCCTATTGATTCATCTGTTGTTGTTGATACTAGTGAGAGACTTAATTTTGCTATTGATCATTGTTTAAAATATTATGAGCCTACTGATGTCTCTTTGGTCAGGGAAGATATTATCTCTATTGTTGAGAGTCCCGAACAGATTCCAAAAGTTGAGGAGTTAATTCCCAACAAATCACAGACTTTCCCAATAGAGGAAAAACAACTGTCAGACACCTTGAATTCAAAGGACTGTGAGAAGTTACAATTTAATTTTTCTGTGGATGCAGTGACTCTTATTGATGAGAGTCTAGTAGATTTTATTGGTTCTGATAGATTTCTAGAGAGTTCAAAGTTTAAATTTGATTTTAAAATTTCTTTCTTTAGTATTAAATGTCCTAAATTTAATTTTTATTCTTTTACTTTTCCTACATTTGCTGAATATGACTTTCTGAAACTACTGATGGTTGAGGAAGTCCATGAGTCATCACTGAATGATCAATCCAAATGCTTTAAAGTAGTGAGACTTAAATTTCTTGAATTGAGAAGGAATAAAGCTATTTTAATTTTGGTTTTTGATACATATGATTAGTTAGTTGCTGATAAAACTCTTCTTAGTTTAGGATTTAGTTTTCTTTTTCTTTTTCGCATTACAGTTTCTTTTGTTTCTATTTTGTAGGAAATAAATTGCTAGCCAGCTACAATGAACATCTTAGCCACCTTTGAGATCTTCATTGGCAAGTTCATCCGGTTGTACTCTCTCTTTTCACTCTTTACATTGTATTGTTTATCTGTTTACTGGATTGTGTGCTAGCATTGAGGACAATGCAACATTTAAGTGTGGGGGAGAGAGTCTGAGTCATTTCATTCCATTCCATCCATCTTTTTTTTCAAAAAATTTTCTAAAAATTTTTGAAAAATAGCGTGATTTTTCTTCAATTTTTCTGTAAAAGTTGCAACTTGAGATGATTGTAGCTTGGATTTACTTAAACATGACAAGTGATGGGTCTTGTGTTTTGATTCAAGTGAAGTGGCAATGAATTTGATTTCAATGAATTATTTGATAGCCATTAGCTGGTGAGAATTTGAGCCTTAATTGTTCAATTCTAGTGTGTATTCATCTATCTTTGTTTCACTCTAGAACTTGTCTTGATTCTTTGTTGAGGTCACATTTGCACTTGCATGCATGGAAATGATAAGGCATTTATTTCTTTTACAACTAGAGCCAAAAAGCCAACCATTCATGCATCTTTATCAGTTGTTTTAGCCACTTTGGGCCTTGATTTTCTTTTCTTGTTAAACCTTAGCCATTAAAAATATATTCCCACCCTGTTTGAAGATGCCTTAGGTTATTTCAAGGAGCATTACATCTAAATAGGATAGGTGAATGTGTGAATTGTATCCATTAAGGCCATTGTTAGTCAAAGAATTTGTTTTGAAAAAAAAAAAAAGGAGATAAAAAAAAAAAAGAAAAAGAAAAGGAAGCAATGGAAAAAAAAAAAAAGTGTTTCAAATTGGGTTTATAGTTGCTGTTCTAGTGAAAAATAAGGCCTTGAAACACATTCTTCCCTATCCTAAGTTTCCTTTAAGTGCTCTTGAGGTCCTAAAGTGTTCTATTTGTTTAGTTTTTTCCCTTATTTTTGTATCCATTCATTTCATCTCCCTTAGCCCCATTACAACCCTTAATAAAGTCCTTTTAATTTGTGTATTGCATTTGGCATGGGTGGTGGAGATTTAGAAGCTTGACAAGCTTATGGTAGTGAATCTTGATAGGTGAAATTTGAGTGATTCATATTGCCTAAACACTTAAGAATTGAGAGTAAACACTAACCATGTGAGAGGCTATGCATTTCAATTCATTCTTTTCAAATGAAATTGCCATGGATTTTGATTTCTTGATGCAAGTGAAGTTAATTTGGATTGTTAAAATATTGAAGAGTTATGATTAGTCTCTAACTTGTGATTTTTACACTTTCTTTTCCATTTCTTTTTCCGCTTGCCATTCCACTAGCCGGGTGTTTCCATTCAGTCTTTTCTCTTGGATTTTAAGTTTTGCCCAGGAGTGCAAAGGTTTAAGTGTGGGGGAATTTGATAAGCATGATATTTTATATATTTTAATCCCCTAATTTAGGCATTTAATGTCCAAATATGGCTTTAAGACTTTAATTAGATGAGATTTCATTTTAATAGCCATTTCTATATTTTAGAAGTTAATTTGTAGAAATTTGGTTTTTTATGCTCATTTTATTTTAAATAATTTTTTTGTGAATATGTCTATTTGATTTTTCCTACTCTTTTGTGCAGAATTTTAATATGAATTGGGAGATTGAACAAGCATTTGATTTAAAGAAAAGAAAGGAATGATTAAAGAAGCATGAGCTTGAGCTAAAGAGAAACTTAAGTGCAAAATGAAAAGAAAACACGTGGGTTGAAGGGCCTTGGAAACAAATGAAAAGAAAAGCATGCAGCTTACATGAAAGACACAAGCTACAGGCGTGGAAGCTTGGGCTAAAGACAAGAAGACAGCAGCTCACAACTCGAGCTGAACATGGAATGAAGCAGCATGTTAGAATGGAAAGGAGCCAAGTTAAATAAGGAGCAGCTGCAGACAGAAGAGAAGGAAGCAACGTCCAGTTTCGTGCAGAAGCAAATAACACACATAGAAGCAGACGAGAAAATGCTTGGAGCTTCTCTGGACTCGACCTGGACAGCAGAGGTACACCTGCAGATGGAGAGAGAGCTGGCTTCTGGTTCTACGGACGCTGGAGTTGGAGAGAGACGCATTGCTTATTCATTTTAGCTTCTTCGAACTTCACAGACGCAAAACCTGAAGCTCATTCACTCATCCATCTTCGGACTTCATTGCAGTTGGAGAGGAGACGCTGGAGCTTTGCATGGAATTCACGCGAAAAAGAAGAGAACACGCTGCATGGGACGTGAAAAAAAGAACGGCGAAAAATGCATGCAGAAGTTGTAGCTGGCCAAAGCAGATTTGAAGCCACGTTCTGGTGCCTTGAGCAGGCAAGGGGAAGGAGAAAATGAGAGAAACAGCCACGGGTTTGGGAGGTCCATGAGAGAACACACACATGCAGAAATAGAAACAACTCCTGGTCTGTAAACAGAAGCTCGAGTCTTGGTTCTGATATGGAGGAAAAGGAAAGCTGCAGAAGAAAGTTACGGGCAAAACGCTGAAGCAAATGCGGATTATTATAATCACAATGGGGCCCACACTCATATGAACAAAGAAGGGAAAACATGCTACGGGTAAACATGTACAAGCTGAAGGCATTCGAGCAGAATAAATGAGCACGTGAAATCATTAAGCAAGCCACGTGAGAGAGGATTCATCGTATACATTCACCTCTCACGACGCTGATTCAAGCCTGGCCCATTCAACACACAATTCCATTCATTCACGTCTTCGGAACGTCTATATATACAAACCCTCGCCTCCCATTCAGGAGACGCCTCCATCCATTCATCCATCATTCACCGACGCCTCCATCCATTCATCCATCATTCACCCACGCCTCCATCCATTCATCCATCATTCACCCACGCCTCCATCCACACGACGCCATCTCTCCATTCCATACTCCATCATCCATCCACCGAATGAAGATCTAATTCATTCATCTTGAGGCTAGCAAGGGAGATGACCTAGGTTGTGCCACTTGCTATATTTAATATCCAACCTAGTTTTATTTTGAGGGTTGCACGACAAGCCCGTCAATATTCAATTAAGCTTTTTAAGTATAAAAGAACTTTAAAAACTACCTAATTAGAGGGGGTTTTAATTAAATCTAAGTATCTTAAATTTAAATTGAATTAAAATTCCTAACTACTAATTAAATTGCATGGATTAAGAAGCAACTAATGGACATGTGACTAGCTTTGGATTTATCCATTAATATCCACTATTCTTATCCTAATTCAATTATCAATGGTTCTAATCTAAGAGTTCCTACATGTGTTCATGGCAATTTATCTTGAATTACCAAAGAAGATTTAAAAGACTAGCAATTTGATATTGATTGAGACTTTAACTCCACAGTAAATTACTAATTCTTGTGATTAAAAATCTTTCAAGACTTAAATTGAGTGATTAATCAATTAATTAGCCTTTAAATGTTTACCCTAAGATATTCAATTTATCAATTAAACTCTAAGGAAACCTCAATTTAAACATTAAGTACACAATTTTTTAACATGCATTTCATTAGATACCTTGATTGCATATATGAAAAATTGGAGGAACAATGAAAAATCCAACACTTAAATCAATCCATTAATCATCAAATACTCTCCTAATTAATGTCTAACCAACCACCAATTATAAACAACACAATTCTCAATCCAATACAATCTTAACCAAGATAATACAAGAGGAAAAAAAGTGCTAAAAAGAGAGGAAATAAAGTGTAGAAATCTTAGCTCAATCCCTTGCTAATATTCATGGATTCAAACTTCAATCCAAGGTATTCCTCCTAGCTAGCCACAATATTCAATTAAGCTTTCATTGGAGTGGAAAACAATGGAGGAGAAAATGGAGTGTGTGTGTGTGTAGCCATGAGAGAGATGGAAAGGGGAGAGAGGAAGAGCTTCTTATGTCAAGAGAAAAGAAGGGAGAAAGGAGGAGGGTGGCTAGGGAAGAGAGGAGAAAAGAAGCTTGATCCAACGGCTAGAAGAGTGGGTAGAGTTTTAGAAAAATTCTAGCCATCAAATTTCAAATGGACTAATAGGATAAAAGATAAAGAATAATTCCTTTGATTTTTCCATGGAGTGATTTGCCCATTATACCCTTAATGATTTTCAAGAATTTCTTCCAAAGGCTTAGCCATTAGAAGACTCTTGGAGCCCAAGATTTAATCTCCACCTTAGGATTTTATTAATTGTACTTCCATGGCCTAAAAAGTTAAAGTGCACCTATTAGTATAGGTTATGTCCAAAATATATTCATGTAGCATGCAACATAACCTAGGCCTAAAAAAAAATCCAAGAATGCCTAAAAAGAGGCCATGTGGTGCGATGTAAGGAGAATAAAAATTGTAAACTAAAATGTAATGGAAATTAACAAAAGCTTGCCATTTGAAGGAGAATTTTATTTAAATTCAAAATTCCTCCAAATAACATTTGCAATTTCTAAATTAAATTCCCCAAAACAAAATTTCAAAATTTGGGAAGTAAATTAAAGAATAGAGAATATTAATTCTCAACCAAAAATTAGAAACCCTAAAATATTTACACTTTTGCCTTCCAATATTTATACTTTTTTCCCAAAAATGTCTAATAATTCAAATAATACATAAAAGACCTGAATTAGCTCAAAATCATCATCAAAATCATAGATAAATGTTGGATAAAATATATAAAATTTGGAACTTATCACACCTCCCTCAACATCTTAGCAATTTCCCTACATGCAACCATAACACCCTGCAATACCATAATCGCAATCAGAGGCTTCCCCATTAAGCTACAATCCAAGGGTAATTAGAACACAACTCTACTCATAACAAGTATATACAAATATAAGGAGCATCCTTATACCACAATGCTCCTATTCTTACCATGCATGCATTATATTTGCCAAGTTTCCTAACCACAAGTCCAAAATCAAGCATAATTTCTTGAACAATCGCTTTAATACCAAATGTAGCATCCCTAACTTTTAAACACCTTAATTGATCATAATTAACTCTTAACCTCTTATGCTTAAGTTAAACATCATCAATATTTCATTAGAAGTGGAAATATAAAGGAAATTTAAACCTTATTATGTTTAAGAATCATCATTTAGGAAACAAAGGAATCTAAGACTATAAGGAGTTTAAGTTATCAAATAAGTCTTTCAATTCATGTTACCATTGATTCTACACTCACAAAACCCCTCATAATTGTTTCCAAATCATTACATAATATTAACATTATGAAATTAAGTTCTAAAGGCTAAAAATAAGAGCTTGATGTTTTAAGCTACGACTTGTACATCTTTGCCGCGGCGAAATTAGCTACTAGAACCTAAAAACTAAGTTTTTGGACTTATGCCATGACTTAGTATACCCGTGCCATGACTTGACTGACCTTAGAATATAAAAACCAAATTACCTGTTCCTTGCCATGGCCATGCCCTTCCATGTTGCGACAAAGTTGCTCTTAGGAAAAAATTTTCCTAAGTCTCACTGTAGTGAGCTTATGTGGTACCGCAGTGAGAGACCTTCCTAGAGCTCTCGGAAGCAACTCACTCGATGCTCGCTACAGCAAGCTTTTCTCGCACTGTGGTAAGATTGCTCTCGAGTACCCTTTAGACTTACTTTTCCTGTCTTGTGGCATGACTTACCCCTATGTGACATGGCACTCCACACTTTTGAATGACTTTTAGCCATGATTAAAATGGTTTCGGCCATACGACTTCAAACCCTTTTGACCCTATTCTCTCTTTTTCACACTCTCTAGCTATTACCATTCACTTTAGATGAATTCTAGGACCTCCCTAGCTCGCATACATAGTTTTACAGACCTAATTACCAAATACTACAATTAATAATCCATATTATTCATAGGCTTAAGGGGACTTTATAATAAGTGATTACTACTATATTTATCAGCACATGAAGCAATCGATAACCAAGGCCATTAACAACATCATTCAGATATATATATTCTAACTGAGTTTCCATATAATACTATTGAGGACAACCATTCATTACATAACATAATTACACTATCAAGTCAATAAAAAATGATTCTTCATTAGCAACAATTCATATCAGATCATACTTGGGTACAAGCATTAAATTTCAAGTGGTATAAGGTCTAACTCCCTATTAATTACACCATTGATTACAAAATATCAAAGTACCTACACTTGGCAATATGAATACATGATGATATTATAAAAAAAGAATTACCAAAAAAAAAAGATAGCATCTATTCTAAACAAAATGGCTTTAATGCAGGGAGCCCACACATGGCCCCCAAGTTAAGGGTGCTCATCTACTTCTTTCCCATTTTTCTTATTCGAGAAACCTTCACTTGAAATTTTTAGCCTATAAAATGGGGTGAAATATGAATCTCAGTAACCAAGGGAAAATTCCAAACATATATACAATTTAATTAGCATGAATGCATTTTAACAAGATAAATATCATAATCATCTATCATACTAGAAAATCAACTAGTTGAGCTACCAGTGATTGTTATCTAATACTAGCAATCACATTCATCATGTTAATGGACAATAACACATGGAAAGGCCTGTCCATGGTGCTAACTCCTAATGAGCACAATCTAGGCTCAGTGCATTCATGAGTCTAATCACAACTCGATGCTTAGTTGAAGCACAACGTATGGGTGACAACCGTACCACAGCTCCACCAAGGACTCACTCATAATCAACATACACCAAGTCAAGTAGCCAACTAATCATTTAGTAAAGCAAAGATATATTATACAACAAATATTATATTAATAATGCACATATGCAAGGAATTAAATCAAACCATAGTTACCTCTCTTAGCCAATTCAAGTTTTGAAACTAAAATGAATTCTCACACTCAAGAAGTCCTAAATCAAATTAAAGTATATTCTTAGATGCTAATTACAACATAAATTAGACACCAAAGGATCCAATCATTATAAGCTACCTAGAAAAAACTTACCTAGCCACCAAGAGACTTTAAATTCGGATTTGATCTTTCTCATACCAAAACCACCATTTGCTACTCTAAAATCTTGATATTTTTGCATAAAATTAGAACCCACTAAACAAGTCAGCTATTAGGGTTAATATTCAATAGATAATAGATGAAAATAAAGATAGGATACTTACCTAATAATCCCATTAGCAAGCTCCAAAAATTCACAAGAAAATCACCAAAAAAGCAAGTTTTAGATTTGGATGAAAGAGAAAAATTCACTAACCTAAAAACTATTTATACTAAATGGTAGAAGAGAATGAAAGGAATAAGTTTCATAAAGATTACTTTGGCTAAATCTCCTTTTAGGAGTAGGAAATGGAGGAAATATGCAAAAAACTCTAGGCTCCTCTCTTCCTATGCGAAAATGGCTTCTCCTTGGCTAAAAAATGAAATGGTCTGCATAATAGAAAAGTGGAGGCTAATTAGGTAAGGGTTTTAGATGGGTTTGGGCTAACCCAAAAGTGCAAAATGCTCTTGAGTTTAGATATGTGCTTATTAGGCCTTGGGTTTAATAGGTTAAGTTGATGCAAATGTGAGTTGGGCCCTTAGAGATGAGATTGGACCTTCTTACAAATTCGGAGTAGGCTTTTATGATGGGCTCATGGCACAATTAAGCTAATCATAAGGCCTAAATCAAATGTCTATCTTTCCTCAATTAATTTCACTAATTAAACCTATAACCATTATTAATATATCTTCACCTAATGATGGCAAAAAATGATTGTCATTTCAAAATGTCTAAAATAAATCCATTTCTTTAGAAATCTTTATTCTCCTTAATCTTTCCAAATCCCCCCTCGTTAATCTCTTAATTCATTATAATTATTCTTAGTTAATTTTGGGGTGTTACACTAAGTGCCTAGTTTGTTAAAAGGTTAAGATTGAATATCATAAACTTGTCAGCTTGTTACCCCCATTTAGATATTGAGTGGAAATGGAATATTATGTCCATGAATTTTTTAATGGGTTTGCCTAGGGCATTCATTGATTGTGATAAATATTTGAGTGATTATGGATAAACTAACAAAGTATGTCTATTTTCTACCTATCAAAGCCACTTATTGTAATACCTAGTCTTTCTAAAATTGAACTAGAACCAATAAGTTATAAAAGAAATACCTTAGAATGAGATGATTAGAGACTAAATAAGATTATAATAATAATCTAAACATTTAAAAATGATTATACAAAGCTAAAAATGCCCTAAAACCATAGCCAAGATGGCTAAATAAAATTACCTAAAAGGCAGTTGCATTTTTGTAATTTTAAGAAATTTTTTGAAAGCTCAAAGGAGAAAACTTTAAATGAAAAAATTGAGTTTTTTAGGGTTTCAAAGGCCCCAAAAACTATAGGAACTATTATAATAGTTAAAAACCCCTCTAGTGTACGATTTAGGACATCGGTTGACTTGAATTATAATTGAATAATTCGATAAGGTTTTAAATCTAATTTGGGTGAAACCAAAGGTATTTTATAAATTAGAAGACCTAAATTTTCATATGAAAAGGATGGTTCTTAAAAAAGAGTTAAAATAAGCAAAAATGGAAAAAATGAAGTTGAAGGGCAAAACAAAGATTATGATGAAAAATGTTATAACTTAATCCCTTCCTTCTTAAATCTATCTGGCATGACCCAAACCCCTCAAAATAGAACTTAGACCATTTGAACCAACAACAAGAGCCACACTAAGGACAAGGGAGAGAAGAAGGAAAACAAACCAAGAAAATGTATGAATTTTGGCACTTTTTCATGCTTCTTCCTTCACTAAGTTGATTCTCCTCTTCAAGCCCCCATTTCTCATGGTTTTAGTTTCCTAAGAGGAGGCTTTTCATGAATGAACTTGTGGAAGAAGGAGAGGATTTGAGAAAACTAAGTTTTACACCAAATTCTTCTCTTGAAAAGCTTTAAGATGATGAATGGAACAAGGTGCAAAGTTGGCTTCTCCTTGCCTTCTCTCTCCCTCTCATATTCAACCACCTTAGGGCCCATAAAGAATGAGAATGTTTTGGATGGTAACAAGGTAGAATCAAGGGTTTTAGAGTGTAAGAAATTGAATTATGCAATTAGATTCATGAAATGAGCATTAGGAAACAAGATAGAGAAGTTAAGGTTCCGATTGCACTTTGAGAGTTTTGAAACTTTAGGAGGATAATCCAAGCCATATTTAATCATTTCTAAACTTTAGAGAAACCAAGGAACAAGAATATGTAACAAATTCCCGAGAGAAAGTAGCAAAACTCCAAGTTGTATCTTTATGAGCATGAATTTGGCCAAGCTTAGAAGAAGCACCTAGGGAGTATTTCTTTAAGTTCTAATGAATTTAAAGACATAGATATGATGAATAAAGAATTATAGAAGCATTAGATTGAATTTAGGAGCCTTAGAATTGAAGTTAAAATTTTAAAGGCCTAAATGAGGTTAATAAAGCAAGTTGGTTTTAAACTATTATAATTAAATATGTAATGATCCAAATGAGTTTCTTGAGAATTATAAGACTTGTAGGAAGAAAAGAGTTTGGGGTTTAGAAAGCAAGAACTAAAGGTAGCTTTAGTATGAACCTAAAACTAGCTTTATGCATTGCATTAAATTTTAATGAGATTTAAGAAAAATAATAAAGCTTAAAATGAGTCCTATGGGATTAATTTGTCTTGAAATTGCTATGTGCAAGTCCATCATACTGATAATCATAAAATTTTACAAATTAAGTCTAATGCTCATGAAATTTTACAAAAATATAATTGACATTATAAGCTTTATAGGGCCACTGAGTTTGCATGAAAAGGAGTTGTATAGAAGAAGTTATGAACTTTTGAAATTAGGAGTCTAATTGTGTCTAAGTACTGTAATACCATAAATTATAGCTCATTTTCATGATACTCATGTGCTTTACATTATTAAATTCCATGAGGGAAGTAGAAAAGTCTATTAAAAATAATGCATTTAATTGCGCTGCGTTGTATATCAAAATTTTGTTCGATGTCACGTGGACCGTGTGAGCTTATACTATATATTCTCATATTTAATTATATCAATACAACCTTTTTTGCATCATAAAATTATGCCCACAACTCATGGAAATCAAAGGAGAGGTCAAATTTCTTATGTGCATGTTCAGCCAAGTTTGTCCCTTTTTCTGACCAAACTTTGGAAAATCATAACTAAATCTAGAAAAATCAAAAATATGCATTCTTGGTCAATCTGGAAAGCTATAGATGTCTACTTCACAATAAAAATACAGGCCATAACATCCATCATAGAAGATGTTTGACATCTAAAATGGTCCAGAGGTCTAGCTGCACTCTGGAACTGTCATAGAATTCTATAGAAAACTTTGAAAATGTCCCATTAATTTCACAAAAATTTAATCCATGCAAATGATACCAATCTAAAAATTTATGGATGTTAGCCAGAGGGAAAAAATATTTCTAGACCAGTTCATCACGCCCAGACCTCATAATTCAATAGAACAGTAACTCAGGTCAGGCAAAACTACTGATACTGGACAGAATGTTCAAAAATTCATATCTCCCTCTCTAGACCTCTAAATGGGGTGCTTCTAGTTGTCATGAGTCACTGTGAATATCTAGTTTCTATGTATAAAATTTTATAGCAATTGGACATCATTTGTGCCTCATGTGATAGAATTCATTTTCAGACTGAATGAATAGTGCAGAAGACCAAAACTAGAAAAATTGCCAACTTTGGAAAATCATCAAATATTCTGTATACCTCTAAAAATTATGATCTTTAGCTTATCAAAAAGATCTTAATGAGACCTAATTGCATGCCAAATCTCAGAGCAAGAATAACTCATTTGGCCAAAAAGTGATATAGGGTTCCATTGTGGTCATTTTTAGCTCTATATGGGATACCAAAATTACCAAATGGCTTTCCTTTAGTTTTGGCACCTTTTGGTCAAGTATAAAAGCACATTTAGGACTTGTTTGAGCTGCTCAAATGGTCCCAAATCCCATGCATCTCATTTTGGCCTTTCCATGCCCACATATGCATATTTCCATAAACTCATTCATGAAGCTATCCTTGCCATACATGCTCAATTCACATTCCATCATTCACATAACATATACTTTCATTTTTACATCATATAATATCATAATTACATATGTTTCAAAGGTCATAAACCATTTATGTGACACCTTAATCTCCTTTCACTACCTAGCCTCTCCATAGGCTCGGTTCCATATGATTTCCAAAAAGTCACTACTCTCCCGTGGCATTACATGCTATGAACCGGGGTTTCATATACTCATCTTTTACCCCGTGGGTCCTGTGAACCCATCTCAAGCATCCTCAACTCAAACTCCATATAGATGACTCATACATAGCGTAAAACGAACCATAGGCCACGGGTATAGAGCCGAAAACTATAAAAATTTCATTTTCTCACTTGGGCCCAAAAGTCATATTTTGGCTCTAAGTTTGGAAAATCATAAGAAATTGTAGAAAACTGGGAATGCAGCAAACCTTAGCTTTCTGGAAAGCTCTCAGTGTCAAATTTACACTAAAAATCATTCCCAACCACAAACACATCATTTGGACCATGTTTGACATCGAAAATGGGAGGAAGGTCCAGCTGTCACTGTTTCTGGTGTAGCTTGCTGTCATGATTTTCGAAAATTCATAACTAAATCCACAAAAATCCAATCTGGGCACATTATACCAATTCGGAAAGCTACGGATGTCTACTAGAGGAGAAAAATAAGTTCAAATCAGTTCAGTAGCTCCTGCACCCCGAAAACTGATGGAACAGTGATGGGGGTCAGATAAGCTCACTGATGTTGATACAGAACTTCAGTCGGTTCAATCTCTCTCTACAGACCTCCGATTTGGGTGATTCCAGTTCCTACAAGTCACTTTCATTTTCTAGTTTATGTGTATAAAATTTCACCTCATTTGGAATCCATTTGGTCTAAAAGTGCCACAGATTTCATTTTCTGGTTTAGATGAACAGTACATGACCAAACTCTTAAATTCTCCCAAATTCAACAATTCCCCAAATATTCTATAATCTTCCGAATATTACCCACTTTAGCTTCTCAAGAAGCTTTCTACAAACTCTAGAGGCATGCCAAATTTCATGGCAAACGGAGCTCATCCGGTCATACTTTGACGGAGCTCACAAAAATACCGGTTTTGGCACCCCATAGGTCCAAAACGGGTCTAGATAGCCTCTCACACATTCTCACTCCACATGGACAAGTTCAAAAGTATAAAACTAGTATATCTAACCTGTCCATATGCTCCAAATCATCATACATTCTATTTTCACTATGCTACGGCCAAATTTACACATCAACATTCATGCATCAAAGGGGTAAAAATCCACAATTCCATTACTTTGGCTACTAACATAGTTCATACATCATCCTTTCATATTTCTACATGTGTTACAAACTTTACATCTCAAACGCCCAAACTCATTTCTTCTCTCATATCTGCCCTAAGCTTCGACCCAAAGAGAGAAAAGAGGCGAGGAGAGTGTGAGAGATCAAGAGAAGGAGGAAGATTAAGGGAAAGGTAAGGTCACTTCTCCCATTTCTCTTTAGATTTCTGATCCCCTCCCTTTGCCCTCTTTTCCTATGGTTTTGTTTGCAAAAATGGACGATTTCTGGGTACGGGTCAGAAGAGGGAAAGTGGAAAACGCTTTTGAATCATTGTGTTTTCTTTGAAAATGTGGTTTTCCACTACCATGGGAGCTTGAGAGAGAGAAAGGGGTTAATGGCATTCTAGAGAGAGAGAACTCTAGGTTATGGTATATAGAAGAATTTGATCTGAAGGATTATAGGGTAAGAGAGTAATTGCATGCTTTTGTGTGTCTAGGCTCAAGAGAAACACCTCCATCAAGGTGTGATTGTGAACTTAAGGAGGGAGAGGAGAAATTGAAAGGAAAAGCTAGTGAAGGCTTTGGCTCCAAAGGTAGCTCTCTCTTTCACTCTTTCTTGTTGCTTTCTTGGGTATGATAGTCATTGTATATGTATATGCTTGTTGTATGGAATATGCCATATGTTATTACTTTGATGCATTGAATGCCAATATACTTGTATGTTGAAATGTGAGATTGCTCGGGTGAGGTAGTGCCGAAAGTCCCATGAGATGGGTGAGGTGAAGCCGAAAGTCCCTTGAGATAGGTGAGACAAGGCCAAAAGTCTCCAACGAGTGAGGCCAAGTCAAAAGTCCTTAAACTCGGGTGAGGCCATTCAAAAGTCCCTTAAACTCGGGTGAGGCTAGACCAAAAGTCCCTGGAGCTCATTTTTGGCATTGTTGTGATTCCATAGCATGTACATTGTGTGTTGGTTGATTGAGAATGGCTAAGTGCTTATTCACATGCTTTGACTTGTTATATGCCTTGATTGCTTGCTGGATTGAGTGTATGAGCTACTGAGATTCCCTGAATCTCACCCCTTTCCCCTCCAAACTAATATGCTAGGTGGAGCTCAAGGAGAACCGAGCACACACCAAGGAGCCTAGGAGCATGCGTAGTTAGGGCCATCTGGATACTGGAATGGTAACTATTGTTGTAAGCAAACGCTGCTAACGGTAAATACACATCCCAGTTCCCTTTCATTTCTAGTACACATGCCCTCAACATATCTTCTAATGTCTGGATGGTCCTTTCAGTCTGACCATCTGTCTGGGGGTGATATGCAGTACTAAACCGCAATCTCGTCCCTAAGGCATGCTGTAATGACCTCCAAAAGTTCGATGTGAACCTGGGGTCTCTATCCGAAACTATGCTATTGGGCACTCCATGAAGTCGTACTATCTCTCTGATATACAGCTGGGCCAATCTATCCAGTGTATAAGTAGCCTTAATAGCTAAAAAGTGTGCAGACTTCGTCAGTCTATCCACAACTACCCAAATAGCATCGTGTCCAGAGGATGTCCTGGGTAACCCCATGACAAAATCTATGGCTATACTATCCCACTTCCACTCAGGGATATCTAGTGGTTACAACAACCCAGCCGGTTTCTGATGTTCAATCTTTATCCTCTGACACACTAGGCATCTAGCCACATAATCCGTCACATCACTTTTCATCCCTGGCCACTAGAAAATCTTTTTCACATCCTGATACATCTTGGTGGCACCTGGGTGGATAGTATACTTACTCTTATGCGCCTCTTCCAGAATGCTTTCTCTCAACTCATTCTTTACTCTCTTTCGGACCGACTTTCGCTACGGCAAAAACTAACCTTCGCTATAGCGAGCTCATGTAATCTGGCTTCGCTATGGCGAGGTGTAACCTTCGCTACGGCGAGCTCGTGCCAGTTCCCTTCGCTATGGCGAGATTTACCACTCGCTATGGCGAAATCGCGTCAGTTCCAGACTTTACTCTCGCTATGGCGCCGCTACAGCGGGCAACTCCCTGGTTTTAGTATGGGCTGCTGCCAGCACTCGCTATAGCTAGAATCGCCTTCGCTATGGCGAACTAGCTCTCTCGCTGTAGCGAGACCGTTTCTCGCTATTGCGAGAGGACTTGGCAGATTCTGGATTCCGAAAATTTCCAGATTTCATTTCTTTTCTTTTCCCTTTTCTTTTTCTTTTTCCCGGTCGTTACATTTCTACCCCTCTTAAAAGAAATTTCGTCCTCGAAATTTAAAAACTTACCTCAAGGGAATAATTCTGGATATTTCTGCCTCATCTCCTCCGCCAATTCCCAGGTGGCTTCCTCAGATGTCAGACCTCTCCAAATCACTTTCACCAGAGGAATGCTCTTGCTTCTCAGCTGTTTCAGCTTAGCATCCACAATTCTCTCCGGTTTCACTACATAGGAAAGATCTTCCTGCAATTGCACATGCTCATATTCTATGACATGTGAGGAATCTGGTTTCAACTGGGAGACATGAAAAATACTGTGTATTTGGGCTAGGTTAGGAGGCAAGGCTATTCGGTAAGCCACGGGTCCAATTTTCTCAAGGATTTCAAACGGACCAATATACCTAGGACTGAGCTTCTTTACCCTCATTGACCAACCTACTCCCGTCATTGGAGATATTCGAATGAACACATGGTCTCCAACCTCAAACTCTTTTGAAATCTGAGGTCTTACCTTGGGTGATCTCATACCTGATCCGTTTCAGGAACTCATCCTCTCTTTGGGCATCTAAGATCTGGGTTCTCAAGATATTTTCAATTCGGGTTTCACTCAGATATAATCTACCCGATACCACCTGACAAGAGAGGTTCAACTCTCTGAACTTCTCTAGGAGCTCCTGCTCCCTAATCATCATATGGGCTACATGGATGGATTTTCTACTCAGGGCGTCTGCCACCACATTGGCCTTACCCGGATGATATTTCAACACATAATCATAATCTTTCAAAACTTCCATCCATCTCCTCTGTCTCATATTGAGTTCTCTCTGATCAAACAGGTATTTCAGACTCTTGTGGTCACTATAGATCTCTATGGTCGCACCATACAGATAGTGTCTTCAAATTTTAAGAGCAAATACTACGGCAGCTAACTCCAGGTCATGTGTGGGGTAATTCTCCTCATGAGGTCTCAACTGCCTCGAGGCATATGCCACTACTCTACCCTGCTGCATCAACACACATCCTAACCCTTTGCCCGAAGCATCACAATAAACCACAAATGGTTCACTAGGGTCAGGGATAATCAGCACAGGGGCAGTGGTCAAACAGAGTTTCAACTCCTGGAAACTCTTCTCACATCTCTCATCCCACACAAACGGTGTATCTTTCCTGGTTAGCCTCGTCAGTGGTAAGGCCATTCGAGAAAAGTCCTGTATAAATCGTCTGTAATACCCTGCCAAACCTAGGAAACTCCTGACTTCGGTGATCGTTCTAGGTCTATCCCACTGTAACACTGCCTCAACTTTATGGGGATCCACCGCAACCCCATCCCGTGAGATCACATGACCTAAGAATCGCACCTCGGTCAGCCAAAACTCACATTTACTCAGTTTGGCATACAACCTTTTCTCTCTCAAGGTGTCTAGGACTAGTCTCAAATGCCTCTCATGCTCCTCAAAAGATCGGGAGTACACTAAAATATCATCAATAAAGACCACCACAAACTGATCTAGATACGGTCTGAATACCCTGTTCATATAATCCATGAACACTGCAGGCGCATTCGTCAACCCGAATGGCATCACAAGGAACTCATAGTGCCCATATCTCGTCCTGAAAGCCGTCTTAGAGACGTCTTCAGTTCTCACTCTCAACTGGTGGTAACCAGATCTAAGATCTATCTTAGAAAACACAGATGCCCCAGCCAACTGATCTAACAGATCATCAATTCTAGGGAGAGGATATTTATTCTTGATGGTAACTTTATTCAACTCTCTGTAATCTATGCACAACTGCAAGCTACCATCTTTCTTTTTCACAAACAACACCGGAGCACCCCAAGGTGAAACACTAGGGCGGATAAACCCTTTCTCTAACAATTCCTCTACCTGCGCTTTCAACTCAGCAAGCTCGGCAGGAGCCCTCCTGTAAGGAGCTTTGGACACCGGTCCAGCACCAGGCACTATGTCTATAGGGAACTCTAATTCTCTCTCAGGAGGTAGGCCACTAAAGTCAAACTCTCTAGGGAAAATCTCCGGGAATTCCCTAACAACTGGGATCTCCTCTATCCCTTCTTCTACCTCAGCCCGAATAGAGAAAAAGACTAGAAACCCTTGACATCCACACTCCAAATATCTCTCAGCCTGGGCAGTAGTCATAAAGGATAACTCTGCTCCTACCCTAGGTATGGTCCCACAAACAGGTAAGGAAACGGTTCGGTGTTCACAATCAAGTATGGCATTATTTGCAGCTAACCAGTTCATACCAATAATCAAGTCAATTTCATGAAAAGGCATACAAACCAAATCAAGAGTGGTATGACAGTGGTTAAATTGGACAGTGACATTTAAGCAAGTATGGGAAGTGACCACGTGGCCTCCAGTGGGTGTAATAACAGATAAGTCAAAGGGCAAGACACTAACAACCAGACCCAATTTCCTCACACAATCATAAGATATAAACGAGTGACTAGCACCCGAGTCAAACATAGCAACTACAGGAAAGCCATTCACTAAAAGCGTACCTCGGATCAAACTGGGAGATGCGCTGGCTTCCTGCTGAGTAAGGGCGAACACTCGGCCCTGGGTCTGTGGTCTAGGAGGAGGCGCTGTCTCCATCTGAGGACAGTGTCTAGCAATGTGCCCCGGCTTCCCACACTTATAACATGTCACCGGAGACTGCTGGAAGGATGACTGACCCCGAGGAGGTGGCACACCTCGCTGCGGCCTTCTACTCCATGGCCCCTTGCCTCTTTTCTTAGTACTAGGGGTCAAACTAGAGCCCTCTTCTGGTTTCGGCCTTTTCAAATCCGGAACCCTCTTCTGACTAGCCGTCGTCACAGTAGGCATGATAATTTGCAAGTTCGTCTCAATCACCCTACTGACCTCCACCAGAGTATTAAACTTTCTGATCCGCTGTGGAGTGACTCTGTCGCTAATCAGGGGCCTCAAACCAGTCTCAAACTGCTCACATCTCCAGGGTTCATCATCATACCTCTGGAGGTAAGAGGAATACCGAGACAGCTCAATAAACTTGGCCACATACTGGTCCATAGTCATCTCATCAGTCTGTCTCAAACTCATGAACTCCATCTCTTTCTTCTTCCTCACTGAACTTGGGACATACTTCTCATAAAATTCAACCAAGAAAGTCTCCCAAGTGATCGGTATATTCTTGGTCTCCATCAGTGGTTTCGCACTCTCCCACCATCTATCAGCCTCCTTTTCTAGCATGAAGGTGGCTAACTGGGCTTTCTGCTCAGTGGTACAATCCATCACTGAGAAGATTTTCTTAAGCTGTATGACCCAAGCCTCCGCCTTATCCGCATCCAATTCCCCGTTAAATGAGGGTGGATTGTTCTGCCTAAACTGCTTTAATACTTCCTGGATAGGCGTCTGGGTCTGTGGAGCAGCAGGCTCCTGGGGAGGTATAGGTGGAATGCTGGATGTAGATGGTTGAGGTCCAGGGGCATCCCTTCTGGCTTCTTCTTGCCTAGCCAGGGTATTTTGCAGATGCATGATCATATCATGCTGCTGCTGGGCAATGTATCTCTGTTGCTCCAGCATCTCTTGGTGCTGGCCCATCATGGCCTCATACCGGTCTAATCTATCCATGACGGCCTGCAGAGGAACCCTAGTCTCAGTAGGAACCTCTGGCTCATCTCTCTGAGCTCTGGGCAGTCTGCCTCTGCCTCTGCCTCTACCCCTGCCCCGTCTAGTCTCAACCATGTCTGAAAGAAATAGCAATCCTCAATTCACAATAATATCACAACACATATACATAAGGATGCTACAACTTCCATGACCATTCACACCAAACATAAGCAATTCACATACTTCAAGAGCCTAACATCGAGCAAAAGTGCCTAAACCATTGCTCTGATACCAAAAATGTGACACCTTAATCTCCTTTCACTACCTAGCCTCTCCATAGGCTCGGTTCCATATGATTTCCAAAAAGTCACTACTCTCCTGTGGCATTACATGCTATGAACCGGGGTTTCATATACTCATCTTTTATCCCGTGGGTCCTATGAACCCATCTCAAGCATCCTCAACTCAAACTCCATATAGATGACTCATACATAGCGTAAAACGAACCATAGGCCACGGGTATAGAGCCGAAAACTATAAAAATTTCATTTTCTCACTTGGGCCCAAAAGTCATATTTTGGCTCTAAGTTTGGAAAATCATAAGAAATTGTAGAAAAATGGGAATGCAGCAAACCTTAGCTTTCTGGAAAGCTCTCAGTGTCAACTTTACACTAAAAATCATTCCCAACCACAAACATATCATTTGAACCATGTTTGACATCGAAAATGGGAGGAAGGTCCAGCTGTCACTGTTTCTGGTGCAGCTTGCTGTCATGATTTTCGAAAATTCATAACTAAATCCACAAAAATCCAATCTGGGCACATTATACCAATTCAGAAAGCTACGGATGTCTACTAGAGGAGAAAAATAAGTCCAAATCAGTTTAGTAGGAAAACCGATGGAACAGTGATGGGGGTCAGATAAGCTCACTGATGCTGATACAAAACTTCAGTCAGTTCAATCTCTCTCTACAGACCTCCGATTCGGGTGATTCCAGTTCCTACAAGTCACTTTCGTTTTCTAGTTTATGTGTATAAAATTTCACCTCATTTGGAATCCATTTGGTCTAAAAGTGCCACAGATTTCATTTTCTGGTTTAGATGAACAGTACATGACCAAACTCTTAAATTCTCCCAATTTCAACAATTCCCCAAATATTCTATAATCTTCCGAATATTACCCACTTTAGCTTCTCAAGAAGCTTTCTACAAACTCTAGAGGCATGCCAAATTTCATGGCAAACGGAGCTCATCCGGTCATACTTTGACGGAGCTCACAAAAATACCGGTTTTGGCACCCCATAGGTCCAAAACGGGTCTAGATAGCCTCTCACACATTCTCACTCCACATGGACAAGTTCAAAAGCATAAAACTAGTATATCTAACCTGTCCATATGCTCCAAATCATCATACATTCTATTTTCACTATGCTACGGCCAAATTTACACATCAACATTCATGCATCAAAGGGGTAAAAACCCACACTTCCATTACTTTGGCTACTAACATAGTTCATACATCATCCTTTCATATTTCTACATGTGTTACAAACTTTACATCTCAAAAATAGTGGGCACTTCTTCATTTGGCACCACTTTACATCATATATACATCAAAATATCAAAACTAACTACGCATGCTCCTAGGCTCCTTGGTGTGTGCTCGGTTCTCCTTGAGCTCCACCTAGCATATTAGTTTGGAGGGGAAAGGGGTGAGATTCAGGGAATCTCAGTAGCTCATACACTCAATCCAGCAAGCAATCAAGGCATATAACAAGTCAAAACATGTGAATAAGCACTTAGCCATTCTCAATCAACCAACACACAATGTACATGCTATGGAATCACAACAATGCCAAAAATGAGCTCCAGGGACTTTTGGTCTAGCCTCACCCGAGTTTAAGGGACTTTTGGATGGCCTCACCCGAGTTTAAGGACTTTTGACTTGGCCTCACTCGTTGGAGACTTTTGGCCTTGTCTCACCTATCTCAAGGGACTTTCGGCTTCACCTCACCCATCTCATGGGACTTTCGGCACTACCTCACCCGAGCAATCTCACATTTCAACATACAAGTATATTGGCATTCAATGCATCAAAGCAATAACATATGGCATATTCCATACAACAAGCATATACATATACAATGACTATCATACCCAAGAAAGCAACAAGAAAAAGTGAAAGAGAGAGCTACCTTTGGAGCCAAAGCCTTCACTAGCTTTTCCTTTCAATTTCTCCTCTCCCTCCTTAAGTTCACAATCACACCTTGATGGAGGTGTTTCTCTTGAGCCTAGACACACAAAAGCATGCAAATACTCTCTTACCCTATAATCCTTCAGATCAAATTCTCCTATATACCATAACCTAGAGTTTTCTCTCTCTAGAATGCCATTAACCCCTTTCTCTCTCTCAAGCTCCCATGGTAGTGGAAAACCACATTTTTAAAGAAAACACAATGATTCAAAAGCGTTTTCCACTTTCCCTCTTCTGACCCGTACCCAGAAATCGTCCATTTTTGCAAACAAAACCGTAGGAAAAGAGGGCAAAGGGAGGGGATCAGAAATCTGAAGAGAAATGGGAGAAGTGACCTTACCTTTCCCTTAATCTTCCTCCTTCTCTTGATCTCTCACACTCTCCTCGCCTCTTTTCTCTCTTTGGGTCGAAGCTTAGGGCAGATATGAGAGAAGAAATGAGTTTGGGCGTTTAATGAAGTTTGATTCTCGCTATTTACTCTCTTCTGGACCGACTCTCGCTACGGCGAAAACTAACCTTCGCTATAGCGAGCTCGTGTAATCTGGCTTCGCTATGGCGAGGTGTAACCTTCGCTACGGCGAGCTCGTGCCAGTTCCCTTCGCTATGGCGAGATTTACCACTCGCTATGGCGAAATCGCGTCAGTTCCAGACTTTACTCTCGCTATGGCGCCGCTACAGCGGGCAACTCCCTGGTTTTAGTATGGGCTGCTGCCAGCACTCGCTATAGCTAGAATCGCCTTCGCTATGGCGAACTAGCTCTCTCGCTGTAGCGAGACCGTTTCTCGCTATTGCGAGAGGACTTGGCAGATTCTGGATTCCGAAAATTTCCAGATTTCATTTCCTTTCTTTTCCCTTTTCTTTTTCTTTTTCCCGGTCGTTACAATTTACAACACTCATATACATTATTATGGTTCATTATGGTTTTAAGAAGATAAATGCTAAACATATGGATGTCAATCTTCTTCCTTCAATGTTGTTGGCTCCCATTACCATATCCACTTGGTCCACCTAGCATGTGAGATCATTGGAGAGGAGGGAATGAGATTCAAAAAATCCTAATAGCTCATCTCCCATTTAATCATACATAATATATGCAAAGCAAGCCTTAAAATGCATGCATGGACATAATACAAATTATGAACAATCAAGAAGCAAACTTAGCATGTGAACAAGTCATATAAGACATTCAAGAGCTCACCAAGTGTTTGGATTGGCCTCACACTGTTTCTCATGGATTTTAAACTTGCCTCACCCATTCTTTAAGAGCTTTGGATTCAACCATAATCTTGGGAGCCCACTTTGCTTTTGGGAGACTCTTTTCTTTGTCCCAACTAATCTCAAGGGTTCTTAGCTCATCCTCACCATGGTCAAGAGTTCTTGGCCTCTCCACACTTAAGCAAACTTAATAAACATCATACATTTATTTGAAAACATAAGATGACATCATGAAATCATGGCTTATAAAATCATGCTAGCATACTTTTTATGGCTTGAAAATACACATACACACATTCTAAGATAAGTTAAACACACATCATGCATGAGAGAAGGTGGAGAGAGCTACCTTGCACATAATTACACTCCTTTTCCTTAGATTTCAAGCCTCCTCTTTTGACCACACACACACAAGCTTGTGGAGATGGTTTCTCTTGGCCTAGATACAATTTCTGGAAGCCAATTAGGTTCATGAAACAATCTCTAAGGCCATATAACTTGCTTAGATACTAGATTACTCTATAGGTTCCATTATGGTCTATAAATGCACCTAATGAAGTAATACCTCTCAAATTATTTCTAGGCTCTATTCTTTTCATTTAAATATGATTCTTGACT
Organism: Erythrophleum fordii; assembly: GCA_032878935.1. Taxonomy (NCBI): domain Eukaryota; kingdom Viridiplantae; phylum Streptophyta; class Magnoliopsida; order Fabales; family Fabaceae; genus Erythrophleum; species Erythrophleum fordii. The sequence continues at coordinate 17,625,367 of JAVQMF010000046.1, forward strand.
CCTTTTAAGCCTCTTGGAGTCATCACACAATTAAAATAAAGGGCCTATCATCATGTTGCTTCTTTAGGCGATAATATGGAACCTAAAGCATTAAATCACTTTCTATGAGTTCTAAATTTTTTCCAAGGCCTCCACTCATTTTCATTCATCAAATATGACTCAAGAATGGCCTTAGAAAAATTAAAAACCCTCCCTAGGTATATGAACATGCTTTGGCCAAGGCTATGCCTAGATTAGGGTTTCTTTGAGTTTTCTTTGTTTTCTTGAAGGAAGAAGCATGTGGGGAGAATCTTAAGGGTCTTAAGAACTCATTTAAACTCTTAATTAGACCTAGGAAGTATCACACAAAATCAAAATTTGAAAGGAACACTTGAAACCCCAGAATTTGTATCTTGAAATCTAATGGTTATTTTATGGTGTTCTTTGCATATTCTTATTCTTCTCCATCAAATACCTAAAATTCATGCTTGGTTGGGCTTGAAAATTAGATCCTCCTATAGCTCCTAGGGTTAGGCGAAATGGAGAAGAATGGTGATGGAAGATATCAACCATATGATGCAATTTTACCTAGTTTCCTTACTTGATTTGGCTTGAATCTTGCTTTCTCTAAGCTCCTCTCTTCAAATCCAAAATTTCTCTTGAATTTATCCCTTGAACTAGATTTATAAAATTCATTTTAATCAAAGGAAATCAAGGAGAAGGGAGGAGAGGAGGTGTGGATGAAGAAAAGTATGAAAAATCACCATGGAAACATACCTTAAGCTTGGATTTCTTCTTCCTCTCTTAGGCACCTCTCTCCTAGGGTTTTGCCTCTAGTTTGGGGTTAAGAAATCTGATGCTAAATGAGGGAGAGTATGAGGCGCTACCTATATATAGTTAGGGAAAAATAACTTTTTCAAAAATTCCAATTTTACCCTTCGTTCTTTGTATTTTTATTTCTCCTTCGTTTTAGCTCCTTTTTTAGAACTGTCTTTTCTATTATAAAATTTAGGTTCCCAATTAAGAAAAACATCTTTGGAATCACTCAAATCAGAGCTAAAACCTTCCCGAACGGATCCATCAAAGTTCAGGTACACTGATATTAGAAAACATCCACCTGAGGGCTTTAACTGTCTTGGGGCTTCCCATGGTCTTCAGGGCTTTTGAGAACCCCGAAGAACTCAAAACTTTTATTTAAAAAACCCCCTTGTATGAATTCCAAAAATTGCTCAAAATTATGAAAATACCATTATGTTTCGTAAGATTTCTGTCAAAATTTGTTTCTTTATTTTAGCTTTATTTTTCCTTCCATCTGAGGCTAGAATTCTCATTTTTAGGAGTTTAGAGTGTTACTCAAATTTTTTGGGACCTTATCTAATTCATTTCAAGGGACTTGCTTTAAAAACGCGCTCATTTTCATCGTTTAACGAAAATCGAACATTACAAGTACTATAGTAGCCACTGATATGTAATGTCTTTTATGGGTTAAATGAGCTCAAATGCTCTTGAGATTTTTACAAAAATTAAGTCTCATCTTAAGCTTTCCATGTGCATTGAGAGCATCCAATTTGGAGTTGTGTAGCTCAAGATACGAAACTTCAAAGTTCAAGTCTATTATATGCCTCCAATTTTGACCTGTGCTAGGAAAATCGGCTCAATTTTCCCTGAATTTTTTACAACATGTATTTCACCTCCTAAACTTTTTATAGATACCTAATTTGCATGATTTGTAGTTGTATAATCCAAGTTATAATTTTTCAAAGTTAGTGCAGAATTTGAGTCTTATGTTGTCACTTTAGGCCTAATGGTGTTTAAAGGGATTCCATGAGTTATATACCATTAATTGAGCATGAATAAACTTTTTTTATGATAAAAATGAATTTAGGAAGGGTTAGAATCAAGTTTGGACCCCTATGGCTCAAAATGACCCATAAATAGCCTAATTTTGGTATTTAAAAGCTTATGGATGAATGTGAACTTTAATATTATCTTCATATATTGCATGAATGAAATAGTAAAAGCTACGTATGACACCTATCCTATAGATAAAATAGCACAACTATATGTTCATGAAATTGTGAGATTACATAGCATTCCTAATAGCCTTGTATCAGATAAAAACCCTAGGTTCACATCAAAATTCCAATGATCATTACAAGAAGCCTTAGGCATTAGTCTTAATTTTAGCACTGCTTATTACCCTCAATTAGATGGATAGACTGAGAAGACTATCTAAACTTTTGAAGATATGCTTAAGGCTAATGTGCTAAAGTTAAAGGAAAGTTGGGATGTATATTTGCCTTTAGCCGAGTTTGCTTATAACAATAGTTACCATTGCAATATTTAGATAGCACCCTTTAAGGCACTTTATAAGAAATAGTGTAGATCACCCTTGTGTGATGTAGAACTTGGTGAGAGAAGCCTTTTAGGCCTTAATATAGTATATTAGACCACCTATCAAATTAAACTCATTAACAAGAAACTGTTGTGTGCTCAAAGTTGGCAAAAGAGTTGTAAAGATAAGAAAAGGAGACCCCTAAAGTTTAGGGCAAGAAACCATATGTCCTTTAAGGTTATGCTAGTAATAGGCATAGGGTGTTCCATAAAATCAAGAAACTTCAATCCTCGCTACCTTGGCCAATCCTTAAGTGAATAGGACCCATAACTCAAAAAATAGCATTATCCCAATTTGGGCTAAATGCATGATGTATTTCATGTATCTCAATTGGAAAAGTATTATGCAAACTCTTTACATGTCATTGGGCATGAAAATGTACATTTTTAAGATAACATGTCTTATGTGGTTTTGCCCAAAAGGATTATGGACACACTCAAATAACTATGCAATAAGAACATGGGAGAATTATGTTTAATGACCTAAAGTTAAAAATATTTACTTTAAAAGACCTATTACTATTATTTTAGGGTTGATTACCATTGATTTTAATAAAAAAATAGTTAAACCCAGTAGTAACAAGTCTTTCAAGGTAAATTTCTTCACATCTGGGTCCTTCTTTATAATTCTCTGTAAGAATATCCTCCTGGTAAAAGTAGTTTAAAATAGGCTAACTCCTAGTAAAGCTACTTGGAAGCAAAAGCAATAAGGAAAGATTATTTAGCACTTTTTAAGTAGGTATATCTAATTTTAAGGATAAAATTCCTAAAAGGAGAAAAAAAATGTAACATCCTAAAATTAGTTAAGCAAAGTTATGAAAATTAAGGATTTAATTTGATAAAATAAGAAAATTATCATAAGAATTAAGAAAAATTATGAAAAATAGGAATTTTTAAGGAAAATAATTATTTGGACATTTTTTAGACAAATAATATTTATTTGGTGATTTTTAATGGAAAATAAATTTAATTCCAAAACCTAACTATGTGCATTAGCTAAATTTGAGTTTAAGGACATTACATTAGGTGTAAACCAATCTTGGATTGCCTTAACCTTTTCTCCATCTACCTTAATGCCTCTCACACTTACCATATAACCAAGGAATACAATTTGATATGTGCAAAAAGAATATTTCTCATGGTTGGCATACAATTTTTGTTCACGCAAAAAAAAAATTGGGATAAAAGTTAAATGCTTAACATGCATTCTATAAACTAACATAAGTCATGGTTCATTAATCTCATGAATATGCTTGGTGCATTAATGAGTTCAAAAGGCACTATTAACTACTCATATACCATTTTAGTTTTAAAGGCAATTTTTCATTTATCAACCTTATGTATTCTAATTTGATGATAACCAAATTTCAAGTCTATCTTATAAGACACATATGATCCATGCAACTTATCTAACATACTTTACCATGATTTTGTTGATTACATGGTAGTCCACACATATCTTCCAAGATCCATCCTGCTTAGGCATAAGCAAAACAAGTACAACACATGGATTCATGCTCTCCCTTTTATAGTCTTTTGCTATCAACTCCTCAACTTACTTTTGAATTTCCTTTGTCTCCTTAAGACTAGTTCAATAAGTTGGTCAGTTTAGAGTTAAAACTTCAAATATAAAATCAATTTGATGCTCGATCCCTCTCAATAGTGGTAAGCCACTTGGAGCCCCTTTAGGAAAGATATCATCAAATTCATGCAAAAGTGAAACAATATAGTTAGGAAAAGAAGGGTTAAGCTTGTTACTACTCAAATAGGCCTTTTTATACATAAGTATAATCATAGGTTTTCCTAAAAAATTGTTTTCTTAACCTCGCTTTCCTTTGTATAAAAGCTCAAATTTCTCTTTGAAATAGCTCTTTCATTCTTGTTTAAGCTCTCAGCTTCACTTTTACTCTCTTTCTTTTGCTTTCATTTATTACAAACTCAAATCTACCTCCTTCTTCTTTTTTTTTCTCAAGCTTTCTTTTTATCCTTATTTGATCTTCATGTACTTAACGAGTTTCAATTGTACAAGAGTGATGGGTTTGCGCTTCATAGCAAATGAATACTTGTTAGTGTACCTATTATATTTAGTCCTCTTATCAAACTGCCAGGGACATCCTAAAAGTATATAACCATGATGCATGGGCACTACATCACAAAGAACTTCATCCTTATACCTCATAATGGAGAAAGATATGAATACTTACCTATTAACTCTAATCTCCCCATAATCATTCAACCATTGTAGGTTATAAGGGCTAGGGTGTTTAATAGTAAGTAAGTTTAGTTTCTCTACCAACATAGTGCTAGCTATATTAGTATAACTATTGATATCAATTATCAAGTTTTAGACTTTACTATTCACATAACAACAAGTATAGAAAATATTATATTTTTTATGCTTCATTCTCCTCTTTTACTTGCATGCTTAAGGCACACCTAGCAACTAGTGCTTCTCCTTTAATGGGATGCTCCTCTTCATCACTTACCTCTAGCAATGGTGGCATACTCTCATTATCATAATCGCTCTTAAATTATATTTTCTCGTTAAACCTCACAACCATATTCCTTTTATTAGGACATTCAAATGCAATGTGTCCCTTACCTTGGCATTTATAACATTGAATATCCTTACTTCAAGAATTTTAAGAAATAAAAGTACCTTTGGATTTACTTGAATTTGCCACTTTGGCTTTGACCTCTACCTTTGGTTTTGCTTTAACTTTCAAGTCCCTTTTGCTCTAATTATGTAACATCCAGTTCCTTCGTAAACATAAGAAACAAAATGTCTGATTTCTTTGTAAATGTACGTAATTCACTAGATATAAAAGGAAGTCGCCCAAGTAGAATGATTTGAGATCAAATAAAATTAAAGTGATAATCTAGACCTTAAATAATGAGGATCTAAGGTCAGAGGTATAACACCCTAGAATTAATTAAGGTATTAACCATAGATTTAGACTAGTTAAGAATAATTATTTTGGAATAATTAGGCAAACCTATGTGAATAGGAGTTTATGGAGAAATAAATAATTAATGTAGGTTTAAGATTCAATTGGGTTAGAATTTAATTTAGGCCTATAATTAATTTAAGGAGGTGATGGATAGAGACTAATAGAGGCCTAATGACTTTGAGTGCAACCCAACTCTTTATTATGAGAATTAGCTTAAGAGAGATCATCTAGCAATGGCCCAATATGGTTTAGTGAGTTAGAAGCTCAAAACCATACTAAAATGTTAGAAATTCTGTGGCCCAATCCCTAAGGTCTGACCCAACAAGCAAAATTTGAATTTCAAATGGACTTAAGCCCATAGGTTAACCCATAACCCAACTTAAACCCTAAACCCTCATCAGCCCCCACCCCATTCTACAGAAAAGAAACACAAGAGGCAAAGGAATTTTTGGAGGTTTGGAGAGAGGTTATGGTTCCTGGCAAGAAATCCATTATTTCCCACTTTTAGAGCCAAAATCAGCCAAGGTGAGTGTTATATAACTTAACTCTCTCCTCTTCCTCTTTAATTTGACAAGATTGGTTTTCATTTGGAGCATTTTCACCATACCCAAAATTTGAAATGTGTTTGTTTGGTATTTTCTTGGAGGATTTTCGGAGGTAGAGGCTAGGAGAAATATTGGGTAAGTCTAAACTCTCCATTTTTTATGTATTTTCTACTGGTTTAAGACCCCCATAGTTGATTTGTAGTATGGGTATTAATTTTCTATGAATTTACTTAGGATTTAAGGTGATACTTTGAAGTTTTTGGTAGAGGAAACATCTAATCCAAATTTTACTCTTGTAATGGCCGGGCTGAGGTAGCATTGTTGTTGGTTATCTAAAAATAGTCTACAAAAGTGAGGTAACTGAGGATTATTTTAAATTCCATGCATATGCCTAATTTAATTTTATATTTGCTACATAATTATATTTTTAAAATCCTAATGAATTGGTTGGCTATCTGTTATATTGTGGTTAGACCTTGTGAGTCCATGGTGGAGTCGTGGTGCAGCTGCCAACCGTGAATATGCTTTGATCGGGCACCGAGTTATGATTAGACCTTAAATGTATTGAGCCCTAGTTATGCTCATTAAGGAGTAGGTGCTGTGGATAAGCCTATCTCGGTGTTATTGACCTTCAACATGTGGATTTTTTATTACTAGTATAGGATAGTAGTCACTGATAGCCTAATTGTTTCATTTGCTTATATAACTAATATACTTTCTGATACTTATCTTAATTCATGCATATATGTTAATTAAATTGGAATATACGAATGGAATTTTCCTTTGATTACTAAGATTTGCATCTCACCCCTTTTCATGAGATTATACTTTCAAGTGAAGGCTCTTCGGGTAAGGATAAGGGGAAGCAAGTAGATGAAAATCTATGGGCTCCAACCATGTGGGGGGATGGCTACACTTTGACTGATTTAAGTAGCATAAATGCTAAATTTTGCATTTCTTCTTATATCATCATCATGTAATCATGTTGCCAAGTGTAGGAGTTGTATTTTGATTGCTTAGGATGTAACTATTAAGGAGCTAGGCCTCATATTAGTTTGGTATTAGATGTATAAACTTATAACATTTGCGATGAACTTTGTTGAACTTATAATATGGCTTACTATTTAGAAATGTAATCATATGATATATTAGATGTTGACTTGAACTAGTGATGCATGGAATCTCTAATGGAATATGTTTTTGAACAATAATTATTAGTAGTTTATGAATTCTTGCTGTCATTAATCCATGAACTTGTTGATATATGATAGTTAGATGAGTAAGAATTTACACTTAAGTCTTGAATTGGATATAATAGATAAGCTAGATAAAATTAGGTAGATGAAAGCTATTAAGGACCCACAAATTAAGGCGGAGTGGCCTTAGAGTGTTACTAAAGAGAGAGTTGGAGTGTATGGGGCAAAACTTAGGGAGAATTGGTGTAGAAGCAAGTCATGCTGCGGCCAAACAAAGTAAGTCATGGCCAGGAGAGTGACAGAAGTGAAGGGCACTGTGGTGAGATGAAAATGTTCCTAGGGAGGGTAACAAAGCACAATGTTGCCACGACGTAACATGTTTTGCCACGACATAAGTCGAGGAAATCAGGTGTCGAGTGTCCCAATAGCTAGTTTTGCTATGGCACAAGTACAGCCTGCCAAGGCACAAGTACAGCCTGCCATGGCACAAATCAAGAAATTTACTACAGTAGGTTCTATGGTGTTTTCAACGGCGATGCCACATAGGTCATCGCGGCGAAGGTCCAACTAGTTGCGATGAGATTCGCAAAATGTGAGAAGTAACTTTGAGAGCAACTTCATCGTGGCATGAAACTCTTAAGCCGTGGTGCAAGATGCAAAATTTGATTTTTAAGTTCCAATAGCCAACTTAGCCACGATAGAAAGGTTTCAAGTCACGACAAAGGTCCCTAAACCCCTACTTTTAGCCTAGAAACCTTGGTTTCTCCTATAGTAATGTTAAGGAATGATTTAGTAACACCTATAGGAGGTTTTTATGAGTTGGAATGAATGGCTAAATAAATTAAAGGCTTTTGATTAAGGATTAGATTCACTTATCTGCATAAACAATTATGATTATTTAGTTAATAACTCTAATAACATCAAGGTTCAAATTTCTCTACATTTTCCAAAATTGATTAATTGAAATGGTTCTAGACCTTGATTTATGGTTCTTAATCATGTATTTAAGCTTAATTACCATGATTAGAAGTTAGGGTCGTTACAAGAGATGTCTAAAAAATAGAGCCAGAATAATTAGATAAAATTCAATGAAGATGTAGTGATATTTTTGTAATTTTAGGTACTTTTAGGAAAACTCATAAGAGAGATTTTAAATGGAAAAAATAAATTTCCTAGGGTTCTTAAAGGCCCTAAAAACTATAAAAACCCCTAAAACAATTAAAATCCCTCCGATTGACATTTTATAATATCGGTTGACCCAAACTTTGACCTTTTCATTCGAGAAGGTTTTAGATCCTATTTGAGTGATTTCAAAGGCCTTTTATAAGTTAGATAACCTAAATTTTATGATGGAAAAGACGGTTCTCAAAAAGGAGTTGAAATTAACCTAAAACGAAATAGCCAAAAAGACGAGATGTAAATGGAATTTTTATGAACAATTTTTAAGACACATGGAACTAACTTAGTTGCTGCCCAAAATGGAGAGAGAGACCAAGGGAGAGAGGCATACAAAGGAGGGGAAGAAGGAGGAGGAAAACAAGGCAAAAAGGTAAGGAAATTAATGGAATTTCATGGCTTTCTCTTTAGTAACTTGATTCTTCTCCTTTCTATCTTTCTTCCTACAGTTTTCTTGATAGATTTGGTGCTGTTTTAGGTCTAGTCCAAAGGAGGAAGAGTGGAATTTGAAGGAGAGGAATTCATCACTTGAAAGAACACTTGAGAAAAGTTAGAATTCAAGGTAAATTCATTGCTTTTCATGTTTCTTCTCCCTTGCTCCCTGATGGGTCTGTTGCGCAACCCTCAAAATAAAACTAGGTCGATAAAATATATAGCTAGTGGCACAACTTAGGTCATCTCCCTTAGAACTAGAATTCAATATTTAATTGGGTTTTGTAAGTGTATAAAAGACTTTAAAAATTTCCTAACTAAGGGGGGTTTGGTTGACTAAAACTATCTAAAATAAAATTGAAATAAAGTTCCTAAACGCTACTTAATTTTATGAATTGTGAATAAATGATGGACTTGTGACTAGCTTTGGATTTGTCCTTTGATTTTCAATATCCTTATCCTAATCCAATTGTGATTAATTCTAGCCTAAGAGTCCATAATTATGTCTATTAGCAAATGATCTTGAATTACCACTCAAGATTTAAGAACCTAGCAATTTGATGTTAATTGAGACCTCAACTACCATTAAATTACTAATTCTTGTGATTAAGATCTATGAATCTTGAATTGAATGATTAATTGATCAATTAGCCTCTGAATTAACACCCTAGGAGATTCAATTAACTAATTAAACTCCAATTGATCCTCAAATTAGACAATTAAACACTCAATCTCTCACATGCATTTCATCAAACACCTTGATTGCATACATGGATAATTGTAGAAAATTAAAAAATTCAGTACTAATTCAATCAAATAATCAGTCAAACAATATCCTAATTAGTTTCTAACCAGCCACTAATTACAATTACACAATTTCCTAATCAAATACAACTTAACCAAGCTTGTACAAGAAAAAGAAAAAGTGTAGGAACTAAGGGAATCTTAGCCAAAATTCTGAGTTCTTCTCCATGGATTTAAGCTTCAACTTAAGAGCCTTCTTCCTAGCTAGCCATAAATGGAATTAGAGCTTCATTGGAGGTGGACTGGAGTGGGAATGGAGGATAAGAATGGCGTGGAGTGGCTCTCTGGATATGGAATGGACGAAAGGGGCGTGAATTATGTGATACGATGGATGGATACGGGATTCATTCTTTTATTCAATCAATTGGATCCTCCCTGCCTCCTGGAGCTTACCCAAATAATGATCTAGCCTCACGTGTTTTTTAATCATTCCATGTGCTCAGCCTCTCTTCCTTCTCATTGCCTGTAGCTTTATTCTTACTAAGGATCACGTGGCTTCTTTTTACTCTTACATATGCTTTTCATTCCACATCAACCTATGCATTTGCATTTCTCTTAATTGCCACGTGAATTCTTTTCTGCTGCCTCACAGCTTCATCCACGTTTTAAACTTGTCGCTTGTCATTCATGTTTCCTCCATCATGCAGCTACATTTCATTTGCTTCCCACGTTATCCATGTTTTGCTCTTCGTTCTAGCTTTTTCCTCTCCTTTGTTTTGCGTATTCTGTATCAGCTCGAGACCTGTAACTTTGTTTGTTAATTCTTCATGTTTTCTCCTCTATTCTACCTCTACATGTGTATGTATCTGAGCTTCCTTCAAACCCGTAGAAATTTTCTCTTTCATGTTTTACTCCTTGCTCTCCACGTAGCTTCCACGTCTTTCTTCATTTGCTTCCTCTTGATGTTCTCCAAACCCAAGCTACTTCCTCGAGTTGCTTCTTGAACCCATTGCTTCTTTAATCATTCCAACCCTTCATTTGTTTATGTTGCTCTTTTTCATGTGGTTCTCATCTCCCTTACCACGAGTTTCCTTCCACGTTAGCTTCAGCGTTTCTTTATTGTGGTACTGTTCACATGCACAGCCCATTTCTCCCAGCCCCAACACGTTGTTTCTTCTCTTCATTCTTCACGTGGGCATGGCTTCTTGTTTCAACTAAGTTGCTTGCTTTTGTCTACAACTATGCTTTTATGCAGCTACTTGCTTTTGAATCCATAGCTTTTCTTCTCCCCTCATGATTCACTTAACCAATTGTTTCATGTGTTTTGCTCTCTTGGAGGCTTCCAAAATTCGTGGCTTCATACTCCTTTCCACAAGGTTCCTTACACAAGCTACCTTAAGTGTTTAGTACTTCATTTCCACGTCTTCTTCGTGTTTCTTATGTTTTCCTCCATGTCGGAATTGCATGGTGTTTGAAGCTCATCCCTTCTCCAAATCAATTTACCATTCAAGCTTTAATTACCCATTGAAATTCTACACACAAAAATAAGAAAAATTAAGTAGGAAAAAATTCACAAAATTAATTAAAAGAAAATTATGCAATAAAATTCAAGAATTTTGTAAATAAATTACTTGAGTGTATAAATGGCTATTAAAATAAAATCTTATATAATTAAACCCCTAAAGCCATATTTGGACACTAAAATGCTTAAGATAAGGAGAATACAATATATATAAATCATGCTTATCACTCCCATATGTGTGAGTTTCAACCACTCCTAGGATAGCCAAGAGGGAATTGTTTTTGAACTAAACCAAGAGTGAAACTTAGGATTTAGAGTGTGGGAAACAAGAATGTGCAAAGAAATCTAAGAAAGAACCATTGATTTGCCAGATGTCTAGTCTAGAGTTTCACTTGCACCTTGATTTGTAGGAAGCTTTCTAGTGATAATTTAAGGTGTCTAAGAGTTTGTATGAGTCCCTAAGACATCAAGGAAGCCTCCCACATGAATCTCCCATTAAAGAAAGCAAAACAACTTCCATTGGTACCAAAGGAAGCAGAGTCTCGGCCTAAGCTAGAAGTAGTACTTTGGGAGTGTTTTAAATTTTTCTAAGCTTGGATTTGCATCACATATAATAAGACAATATGAGAGGAAGTCTTGGAAAAATTTTAGAAGCCATGGATAGTGAGATGGAGGTGCAGGTTCTATAATGTAGCATAATGAAGTAACTCTTAGCTAGGCTCCTTAAAATGAGTGTGTGATGGCTCCAAAAAGTCTCGATAGAGTTAAGAGTTAAAGATTGAAGGAAAGAATGTAGCCAAGATTATAAATTCTTGTAGTTGCTTCATTAGGTGTTTTATGGAACCATAATGGAGTTTTGGAACTAAGTAAGCTTACATAGAAAGTGTGTGATGCTAGAGTTTGATTCAATGATGTAATTGTGTCCCATTTGATGTGTTTAGGCCAAGAGAATCCATTGCCACTAATTTGAAAAGGTGTGGCCAAGAAGAAAGAGGAAGATTTCAAAAGAAGAGTGTGTAACATTGGCTCAAAGGTAGCTATCTCTCTTTTCTCTCCTACATTCTTGGGTGTTTTCTTATCTTTGGATATATGTATGTATAATTATCCTCTGCAAAATGTTTCTAGCAAATGTTTACATGCTATGGTACTATGATGCCTTTGTTATATTTTTGAAAGATGTTTTATGAATGTGTTTTGCCTTGCATGAGCTTGGTGAAGCCAAAAGTCCTTAAGAATAGGTGAGAAAAAGCCCAAAGTCCCTAAGAATAGGTGAGACAAAGCCAAAAGTCTTTAGAAGAATGAAACTTAGTCAAAAGTCCCTTGAAAATGGGTGAGGCAAGTCCAAAAGTCCCAAAGAGAATGGGTGAGGCTAAACCTTTGTCTTGTCAAGCCTATATATGAGGAGTATGTTTTCTTGAATGAGAGAAATGCTTTGTGTATGTTCATGAATTACTAGATTGTCATGCATTCATCTTTGGACTTGAATTTGCATTCATTATATATGATAGAAAAAGGTGAAGAGCTATTAAGATTCCTAAAATCTCATTCTTCCCTCTCCATTGCCTAAACATGTCTAGGTAGACCAAGTGAGTAAAGAGATGGAAGCCACCACACTTGAAGGCAAGAAGATTCACAAATGAGTTACTAAATGCTTGTGTTGTAACCATTTTGTTGTCCAATGATGTAATTCAATGATGTATATGATGTATGACCTCTTGAACATATGTATATACATGGATATATGATGTATGAATGAAAATTGGTAGCTTATGAATGAGATTTAATATTTTTGCCAATGAGATGCATTGATGCACTTGTAAGGGCTCATATATGTGGGCAAGTGGGTGAGTGATTTTGTGATAAATGGATAGTTGAGCCTCTTTGACATGTTTATAAGACTATTATGCTTTCCCACATGCTCAAGTGGTCTTGGAAAAGCTAGAAGTCAAAATAGTTCATAATTGACCCTTTAGGAGACATAAAAGTGCCTTTTTGCAATCCTATATCACAAATTGATCAAATGGACGAATTTCTCTATAAAATTTTGCATACATATAGATCTCATCTAGAGATTTTTGAGAAGCTAAAAATCATATTATTTGGAGCTCTAGAAAATTAGTTATGAATTTTCAAAGTTGGTAAAAAGCTGTTGAAATGGTCCAGACACTATTTATATGGTCAATTTCTTCTCCTGTGTTATCTGAGGGCCAAATGTTAGCCAATGCTCATAAAATTTTACAAGCATAAACTAAACATGATAAGCTTTATGTGGTAAATCACCCCATTTGGAGTTCTATCAAGGGAGATAAGAATTTTTGAAGCTGGTGGTTAGTACCAGTAATGCAGTAGTACCTCTAGTACTGTTCCATCCAATTCTATGGGGCAAATGCCTTTTTTTGGTCTAGAAATATTTTTATCCTCTACTTAACATCCATCGCTTTTCAAAATGGTATGGTTTGCTGGGTTTTGATTTTTCTAGAATTAGTTATGAATTTTTGAAATTTATATCAGTAACTTGCAACAACAAACCTGGGTAATTAGACTTTTGGTACTTTTCTATTGTAAATCATGGTTCGGATGATATTTTCATGGCTTGAAATGATTTTTAACCTATAGTGGATATCCAGATCTTTTCAGAAAGCTATCATTTGTTTGATTTTGATTTTTCTAAATTTAATTATAAATTTTCAAAATTGATAATAGAAACTTGAACTCGGGAGCCCAAGACTGATCTTGTATTTTTGAGTGTGGATGTCCTAAGCTTAGGAAAAATGGAACATTTTGGGATGGTTCTAACTTGTATACATGTATTTGGAATAAAAATAATATGGATGAGTTCATATGGCTCACGGAATGTGAAACGAAAATTTTAAGCCCTACGTAACGCAAAATAATCCATTATTTTAATTGAATTTCTTGAAGAACCTTTGCTATTTCAAGGAAATGGAACTAAGACATGAAAAGGAAAAGTCAAAGTAATATGGTATTACAAATTGGATTTCCACAAATTTGAATTTATAACTTGCTCATATCAACTTGTTCCCTTCCTTAAAAGTTGTTGCTTGACTTTGGCAGTCATATGTACCATATCCTCAAGTTCCACATAGTTTTGCAACTTCATAACATTGGCAATATCTTGATTTAACTCATTCAGGAATCTCACCATAGTTGCCTCTAGATCCTCCTTTACATTGGCAAAAATCATGGCTATCTACATCTCTTTGTGGTACTCTTCCATGGATTTGCTGCCTTAAGTAAGCCTTTGCAACTTTTGATACAACTCTTGATAATAATGGCTAGACAGAAATCTCTTTCTTATCATAGCCTTCATCTTTTCCTAAGTGTCGATAGGACACTCTTGGTTATACCTCTTATTCAACATAATCTGATCTTAAAAGATTATGGTGTAATTGGTGAAATCTATGGCTAAGATCTTCACCTTCTTCTCCTTAGAGTAGTTATGGCAGTCAAATATAAGCTCTAGCTTCTTTCCTACTTCAAGTAAGCATTAGGATCATTCCTCCTTTAAAAGGGTGGAATCATCATTTTGATGTTGCATATGTCATTATCATGACCTCTTTGACATATATAAGGTTCATGATCATAGTCTTTAGGTATTGTAGCAAGTCTATCAACTCCTAAATCGCCTCTTCCACCTTAGCCTCTATGACCATTCATTGCTACATCAACTATTGTGGCTTGATCATCATACTCGTCACAATCCAACTCCTCCTCATATTCATTAATTAGATGAGCTCACTTTATAAGAGGGGGTGAGTTACAAGCTAGTCTACCTTGTCCCCCCTTAAAAGCCTTTATTGGCTTTGTCATATCATTAAATCTAGTGTTTAACACAGCAAAGCTTCTTTACATGGCCTTAAAGAAGAGCTTTAGGTTAAACGATTATCCTCCTTGTGTCACCTTGGCTACTTCTTTACTCTTTGGATCTATGATATCAAATCTACCTACATAACATAGACAAGAAAAAAAAATAGAAAAATCCCTAATAAACACTCCCTTACATGGTTTCACTTGTATTAGATAACACTCACACTCACACTCATTTTTGTTCTCTTTTTGGCTTTTTGTATAACAAACTAACCTTTTTGCCTTTTACCACTTAATTTCCTCAAATTAAGCTCTCACTAGAACTAGTTATCCAATCAAGGGCACAATTGAAGTGGAAAAACAAATTAGGCAGAGAATAAAGAAATAAATTGGATAGGGCTAAATTAAGGGTGAAGACAACAAAAGGGTTAAAACAAAACAAAAGGCAAAATGTTAAAGAAAAGTTAGTTTAAGATCTTGAACATAGGGCTAAATAAGTCTAAATCTGTGATCAGAGATAATAGAAGGAATGTCCAAAATAGAGACTTGAATTCACAAATGCAAGCACTCAAAAGGATCTTAAGAATTTTGTACTTTAATGTTGTTGAAGCCAAGTATTGATAATTGATATGGTTTTCATGAATTTAAGAGACTTTAAAGATGAGATTTTGATTGGTCAGCAATGAAATTTTATTTATTTATTTATATTTATTTTTTTGTCTTTCTTTTTGACAAATTATAAAAGAACAAAATCAAAAATTAAAACTTGGAACAAGAAACACCTTTAATTCATATGTGACTTCAAAAAAGGAAAGGGAAAAAGGGTGAATAATAAAAAACAACAAAAGACATAGATAATGATTCAAACCTACCCTTAATTGCCACTGCTTTAATACCAAATTGATACAAACATGAGGTATGTTAAAACTGAGATCCTAACTAGTTTCGGCTATCAAGGATCATTTTCAATTGAGAACAAGGGCCTTCTTCTAATTCTTATACCTTAAAATTATAAGAATGCGAACCCAAGGCTGTAAGAAGAAGGGAGGGGTCAGCCACATACCAAATGATCAAGTTGATGTGATATGATGAAAAAATTTCATAAGGACAATATTCTTAAAGAGAAATTCAACTATTTGATGTAAGCTTTTTGAGAGAAAAAATTCATAAACTTGTAAGATAATATTAATAATCTACCTTACAAAGTTTTTGAAGACCTCTATATATAGACAATAAAAGAAAACCCTAATGGCCTTCACTATATATGTGGAGACAAATAAAAGAAACCCTAAAGGTGTGTTTGGTTGGATAATGTAAAAAGTGGGTAAGTAAAATAAGAAATAACTTTTGTGCTTTTACTTTTAAAAATGTGATTTAATAGTTAAAATGGTGATTTCATAAATGGAGTGATGGTCATAAAGGCATTATAAACATTATACAAAATATGAAAAAAAAATGTTCACATTATGGCAAACCAAATGAAGGAAAAAAGATAAAGGGCTAATATTTAAAAGGCCCAAAAATACAATTAATCTTAAAAGACAAAATAATGTAGCACCAAATAGAAAAATTTTGGCCCATAGTTAATTTAACTCCAGTTTATATGTGCAAGTATCATTGACATAGATGCATGTAATCAAATGTATTGGTTCTTCACATGCTCCAAACTTAAAGTCTCTTTACTCCAATTCAACCTTGACTTCTTAAATAAAGCATGTAAGTGCTTCTCGTGTTCTTTTGGCTTTAGTTGAGTGATTGGTCCTTTCGATATGTGCAAAGGATCTGACGTGCTAACTTAATTTCCATCAAGAATCTTGTGGTCTATAACTATGTTTGGTATGACCTAATAATGAATGAGAATATCATTTCATAATTATGTTTGGTTAGATGACAATAATATATGATTGGAAAGGAAAGCTGAACAAATGACTATAATGCCCTTAGTATAAAAAAAATATTAAAACTTTTTTTTTGTAATCTATGCATTTTTTTACTACTTTGAATAAAAATAATAAAATATTTATTTTTATTTTGAATTAAAAATATTTTTAAATTACCAATAATAAAAATCTAATAAAATATTTATTTTTTATTTTTAATTAAAAATGTTATTTGAGTTATCAATAATAAAAAGGACATTTCACTCATTTCCCCCCTAATTATCCAATATGACAACCTATTCCATCTATTTTTGGATGGAATGCCTATTCTCACAAATAAAAGAACTAACATTCTTAAGTGAAGGGAATGGAATTTCAAAATCTCCAACCAAACATGTGGATTTCTTTTACCTCTCTCATTTCATACCCCTAACTCTAATAACCAAATGGGATATAACATCACCCTTTTTTTTTCCTTGAATAACGAGTGAGGTTGTTTGCCTTGTTTGTCTTATTATAAATTTGCGAAATAATTGGGCAAGATTGCCTTGTAGTAACATAATTTTGTGAGGTTGTCTTTTTTTCCCACGGTAACATAGTTTTCTAATAAATATAAAAAGTAAAAAATATTTTTTAAAATAAATATAAGTATAAATTATGATCTAAGAAAAAAAATTAAAAGATATATGAGAGAAAGTGGGACTATTTCTCCTTGTTAATTATAAAATTTTAAAAATATTATAATTTGATTTTTATTTTAAAAATATTTGAAAATTAATTAAAAAATTCATATACACTTTATGATATAGGAATAAGCTTAAACTTGATGAACAAAGATCAATTGTTCAACTCAAATTTCATGCATTTTATGTATTTAATTAATCAATTAAATTTTTAACAATTTTATAATATGAAAACTGGTGATCCTTTATTAAATATATATATATATAATTGGGTTACACATATATTTTTAAATTATTAGGATAATATTTTTAATAATTATAAATATACTTTCTTTATAGCTATGAATGTAATAATATATATCACTAGCCTTATCATTATTATTTTCAATAATCTTTATTTGGTTTGAACCAACAATTATTGTCACGCCGCAAACCTCAAAATCCGATTTTGATAGTGTTGGTTAATTTCTTCCGCGCGTTCTCGCAGACGGGAAAAAGTATACTCATAATTTTTCATTCCCTTGACTACTCATAGTAGTAGGGAATTCTAGCTCTCCCCATCTCTCTCATCGTCCTCCCCTTCTTCGCGCCTCACCCATGGCAAAGCCACCTTCCTCCTCTCCCTTCCTCATCTCCTTCTTTTACTTCTCTCTCCTTTCAATCCTCTTTCTCTTCCTCAATCAGTTTTCTCCGTGTGCTTTGGTTCACGCCGAATCTCATTTTGAAGGCTTCGAAGCCGAAGACGACGACTTCGACGACCAATCCATCGATCCTACTTCTCTCCGATCACCCCCTTTGACGCAATCGGAGTCCCATACTACTAGACTCACCCCTCCAGATCCCAAGTCCACGGAATCGGGTCCAAACCCGAATCTGAATTTGGATTCTCAATCTTCATCTTCGGATCTTCCGAAGACATCACCCACCACCACCGCCTTCGATTTCTGGGATGAAGACGAATTTGAAGGCTTACCCGTTGAGCAACCTACCCCGGAAATCCCCAATATTTCCGAAGATTCCAAACCCGCCGATAATAGTTCGGATCCTAATGCCTCTTCGAAATCTGGGAATGCTAAGGGTTCGCGTTCGTTTACGATTGAGATTGTTTGCGGGAGTTTTCTGATTATGTTTGCCACTAATTACTTTACTGGGAAGCGCGAGAACGTGAAGTTGGCTCTAGCCTGGGCTGCACAGTTCGCGACGAAGGACTCGATTTTTGAGAAGAACTTTAGTCTTTTGGGGGTCGGCGAAGGCGGTGATGATGAGCCATTGTTGTTGAAAGAAGGGCAAACGGTGTTCAAGTTCTACGCGAGCGGCAGAAGGTATTGCCAGGGGTTGCTGGCTACGATGGAGTTGAAGAGCAGGCACGATCTGATATCAAGGATATACAATATGATTGTGCCTTCTAGGGATGAGATTTCCTTTGAGGTGTATATGAATGACGAAGCCATGGATCACGTGGTGTTTGCCATGGCCAAGAAGAAGGTAGCGAGAGCTATGCAGAAGGATGTGAGGGATTTGCAGAGGTTTGCGGGTCTTGTTTCAACTCCCAATGGGAGGAAGTGGGTTGCCGAAGAGTTGGCTGTTATTTCAGAGTCAAAGGAAGTAGCTGGTGATTTGATTACAGAGGCTGTGCTTGAGCAGGTTTGAACTGATTTTGTTTATCTTTACAAATTAGTTGTGGTGGATTATCATGTCTGACTGTTTGCATTTCCTTGTATGATGTGTGATTGTTTCTAATTATTATGTAGTTCATAGAACCTTATCTTTGAATGCTAACTATTTCGTTCTTCAAGAGTTATAAAGCATGGACACTCCTCTTTTACGTCATCAAAACCGCCACAAAACATGGATGACTTAGGAAAAGAGAAAACAACCAAAAAATAAAGTAGAATAAGAGACCAGAAACCCCATCTTGATGAGATAATAAAATTTGTTATTTTTATTGTTGTACATGAATAATTTGAATAATATAGTTTGACAACTTTTTATTTAGTAGATTTTAGGAAATAATAGTGTTAGATACTTAGAATATAGAAATATCAAATAATGCCGATTTTTTTTTTTTAAGAAATATCAAATATATCACTGATGGAAAGTTTAAACTTCAAGATTTGAAGATGACACATGACAAGATATATGCATAAATGCCAAGTCATGTCCTGCTTTATATTTTTGAAGTTTGACATGTTTGTGACTGTGTCAGTAGTCATATTTCATAGTTCATGAGTAACACTTCTTTTCTAGTGCTTTTGGAAGCTAGAAGTATAACATAAGGATTGTTTGTGTTCATGCATATCAAACATCTATTTATCAAAGCTTTATTTAATATGGAGAAGAAAAATTTAAGTTTTTAAGCATAGGGTGTTGTGTTGAGTAAGAAAGAAAAGACGAAAGGAGTTCATTGAGGCTCACTATCAACAAATGGCATAATGTTAATTAAAAGGTTGCTCTATTATCTAGTTTATACAGAAACATGATATGAGTAGCTTCTTTGAAAGCAATATCCATCAATAGGATTCTCTGAAGATGGACCAGTGTTGACGGCAAAATCAATCATTTACACTTTTATAAAGTATGAGCTACTTGATAACAACGTATAGATTTGTGAAAACCGACTCTCATGATTCCCTCATTAAGGGTAACTGACTTGCACTGAACTCTCTAAAGCACTGGCCAAATCCTTATGGAGAACCCAACTTAATCTTATGTACTCAGGTTAGAAACTGAATCCTCTGTGGGTAAATGATCTAAACATTTATGAGGAAATGAATACCATAAATGGAAAATGGGAGAGTACCCTTTATATGATTATATGCATGTCCTTATGGTTTGAAAGCTGGAAGAACATTATTTCTTCTGGACAATGTCATGATATTTATTGATCAATATTTATACATTCCAGGAAATAGCCATCATTCATTGACCTATGATCCTCCATTCTCCTATTGAAGATATACTTTAGTAATTACTTTTATCTGTTCTATTCTCTTTGCTGATTGTTAAGGATTTATTTGAAGAGGCAGAACAGGGTCATTAGGTTTATTTTGCTAGGTTGTTCTGGTTGCGAAATGCAGGCCACACCCTAATGTTCAGGATCTCCAATAGGCCAAAGCAGAATTCTTAGTTTAAATTCTATATAGGCTTTCCCTTGCTACTTTATTTATTTTTTTTTTTTTTTTGGGGGGGGGGGGATTACCTCATTCTCAGGAGTCGGGATTGTTATGTGCAGTTGTTATCTTGGTATATTTCCTAGTTGATTGTATTACATGTTAAGATGAAATTGAACTTAATAAAGTATACATGCAACCATGTTAAGCTTAACCACTGGTGCGGGTGCACTAGAGAAGAAGAAGATAGAGAGAATATGAAGGTAAAAGTAATATGATTCAACAAAACATCTCCAATATAGGGCCTATTCTTGAGTATGACCCACACAATGCAAGTCAGGTGGTTTTATCTAACTACCCGAAATTACTCAGTTATTCTAACTACTAACATTTCATTTATTAGCTACTATTACCCATAACAATTGTCCCCCCCCCCCCCCCCCCTCAATACAATCCTTGTCCTCAAGGATTAGCTATAGGTGCTATAGTAATAAAACCTTGAAACTGGTTTTTGATTGCAGACAAATCGTCCCATGAAACATCTTCATTGCTACTTTGTTTCCAATGAATCAAGTCCTGTGTGACATGTAAATGAGCTCATTTTACCAACTTCTTTGCAAGGATTGCCTCTGGTTCCATATTGAAATGACCTCCAGAATCAATCTCAGGCATATTGGAGTTAAGGGGGGCAGTATCACCAATATACTTCTTAAATAGGGAGACATGGAATACCAGATGAACTCTGCAACAGCCTAGTAGATCCAATTGATATGCAACTTTTCCATTCTGCTTAACCACCGTACACGGCCCAAAGTAATGTGCAGCTAGTTTGTGCAAACAAGAATTGTTAAGGAGATTCCTAAGAAAAGAATGCAAGTTCAAATACACCAAATCTCCATCAGTGAACTCCCTCTCAGTCTTATTTTTGTTAGCCATTTGCAGCATCCTGGTTTGACCTATCAACAAATTCTGCCTCGATAACTAAATGGTAGTTCCCCTCTTTTAGCAACTCCTATCTCCTAAATCATTTGGAGAATCTCTTGGCAAGTAAGGTAAATGTATAGGTGGAGCAACCCCAAAAACAGCTGGGAAGGGTGTCATGCCATTGGATGAATGAAAAGTTGTATTTTACCATAATTGTGCTGTTGGTAACCACTTGAGCCATTACTTGGGATGGTCACCTGCCATGCAACAGAGATAACATTCCAAACATCGATTAAGAACCTTAGTTTGGTCATTTGTTTGGGTGACAAGCGGAAGTGTAAAATTTCAAGGTTTAATTTTCCTTTAAACTTATTTTATTAGATAAAAGTAACATTGCATTTATGGACAATAAAAGAGGTAGTAAACTCCTATTCAAACTAAAAGACGTAACTCTTAGAAAAATAAGATAATTTTATCCTTATAAAATAGGATCACTCTATCTTAATAAAAATAAAAAACTTAGATTAATCTTATCTTAATCAAAACAAAACATTTAACCTAATCGTAATTGCATAAAAGTGTTATCTAAAAATAACTAAAAAGAAATAAGTTTTAATTTAAAATAAAACAAATAAAATGACTACAAATAACTTAATTAAAACTAATGATAATATCCAACACTCCCTTTCAAGTTAGATATTCTAGCTTCAAGTTAATCTTCTAGCATTACCAATCTTTTTCTTTCTTGGCATTTAGAGGTTGTTTGCAAAATTTCTTCCTTCTTGTCATTTTTTGGGTTTTGATTTCTATAACTCCTTGTCTTCTTTTTTCCCTCACTTTGTAGCAAGGGTGTTGATTTTGGGTATCCTGTCTTTAGCTATTTTTGTGAGATAGAGATCTTGATTTTCGCTAACCTCACTTTGTAGCAAGGGTGTTGATTTTGGGTATCCTGTCTTAAGCTATTTTTGTGAGATAGATATTTTGATTTTCGTTAACCAGCAACATATGGCTTTCTTATGCTAACTATCAATGTATGGTTTTTTATGTTAACCACCAACGTATGGTTTTCTCACATTAACCATTAATGTATGGATTTTTTAGACTAACTATCAACATATGTTTTTTTTTTTTTATTTAATTTATAACTAGTTTCCTATCATCAACAACAGTAACTTGAGGTTGATTGGCTGTAGGATTCTAGGGTTTGGTTGATTGGGACCTTTTGAGGATGGTGATAAGGCATGTGGTGTCTCCCGTGATGGCGGAATAGTGATTCCAAATTTTGGATATTTTTGTTGAAAACATAAGGGAAGAGCTCTAGAACATAACTCTTGTTGGCTAAACTTGGCCATCCAAAATGGTCAAGTTTCTTGGGACTCTAATGCTATGTAGAAATTCAAGGTTTAATTTTCTTCTGAACTTATTTCATTAGATGAAAGTAATATTAATTTATAGATGACAAAAGAAATAGTTGACTTCAACTAAAAGATGTACTTTTTAAAAACGATAAGATAACTTTATCTTGATCACAATAGGACAACTCTATCTTAATTAAAATAAAAAACTTAAACTAATCTTATCTTAATTAAAACAAAACACTTAAGCTAATCCCAAATGCATAGAAGTATTACAACAACAACAACAAAGTTTTTTCTCACTAAGTGGGGTCGGCTATATGGATGAATTGACGCCATAAACACCATAAACACCTATCGTATATCATATTTTTAGACAAATCATTTAAATTTAAATCTTTCTTAGTAATTTTTCTTATAACTTTTCTTGGTCTTCTTTTACCTCTAATTATTAGAATATTCTCCATCTCATCTACTCTCCTAACTGGGGCTTCTATAGGTCGCCTCCCCACATGATCAAACTATCTAAATCTCGATTTTACCATCTTTTCCACAATTGGTGCGACTTCTATCTTCTCTCTAATGCATTTATTTCTAATCTTATTCCGTCTAGTATGTCTACTTATCTAATGCAACATTCTCATCTTTGTAACATTGAACTTATTCTCTTGGTGACTTTTTATTGCCTAACACTCAGTTCCATACAATATTGCAGGTCTTTTAATTGTGTGGTAGAATTTACCCTTAAATTTGAGTGATATTCTTCTATCACAAATAACACCTGAAGCACTTCTCTATTTCATTCACCCTACTTAAATCCTATGTTTTACATCTTCTATTTCTCTGTTATGTTGTATGATAGATCCAAGATATTTAAATCATGTGACTTGTGGTATGATATATTCTTCAATTTTCACTTCTGCGCTAGAAGTGGTGTATTTCTTACTAAACTTACACTACATATACTCCGTTTTATTTCTACTTAAACGAAATTCGTGAGTTTCGAAAGCTAATCTCCACCTCTCCAACTTCTCATTCATTTCCTCTCTCAATTCTTCAATTAGGACAAAATCATATGCAAAAAGCATACAATGTGACACCGGTTCTTGGATATGTTCAGTAAGTACATCCAAGATTAAAGTAAAAAGATAAGGGCTCAGAATTGACCCTTGATGTAAACCAATAGTTATCGAAAAATCTTCTGTAAGTATATAGAACTATTATTCAAAAATAATTAAAAACAAATAAGCCTTAATTTAAAACAAAATAAATAAATAAAATATGTAAAAGGTTTGCCTTTCCTCTTCAATGTTTGATTTCCCCATGTGTAATGAGGGTGGGCATAAGGATAACTTTCTAACTCCTAAACCAAGGCTAAAAGCTTCTTATCATGTTTCCAGCTCTCTCTCTAACTCGAGAAGTCAGATCAGAAATGATGGAACTAATAGCTGCACAAATCCCCTGTCCCTTTGTATGCTCTCTACGAGATAAAGCATTTGCAACTAAATTTTCACACCCTTTCTGATATATTATTTCATAAGTCCACCCCTATAACTTGTGCTGCCATGTATATTGATTAGGAGAAATAGATTTCTATTTTAAGAAGTATTTTGACGCCAAATGATTAGTCTTAATAACAAAAGGCTGTCCATATAAGTATAATTGCCATTGTTCAACTACAAACACTATGGCCATTAACTCTTTTTCATGAGCAAAAAGATTCCTCTTGGATGGCCAAAGGACCTTGCTAGTGAAACCTATAGGATGTCCATTATGAGAGAGGGTAGGTCCCATACCCAAGTTAGATGCATTTGTCTCAATCACAAATTTCTCTGGAAAATTAAGGAGTGTTAGCATGGGCGTAGTGGTCATAACAAACAGAGTTGGCTTCCTCAGTCCATTGAAATCCCTCACTTTTGTTCAACAGTTCTGTGAAGGGCTTGTAAATAACTTCATAATTCTTCACAAAATGCCTATAATAGATTGTGAAGCCAAAGATGCTTTTTGGTTCTTAGAGTGAATTTGGGGTGGCCCGAGAAATCACAGCTTCAATCTTTTTGGGTCATCCTCTACTCCCTTGGAAGAAATTATATGCCCAAAATAATCAACTCTAGTTGCCCCAAACACACATTTACTCCTTTTGGCTAGTAAGTGATGTTCCCTCATTGTGTCAAGAGTGATCCTTAAAGTTTTTATGCAGCCTGCCTGTGTACTGCTATAGACTAAGATATCATTTAAAAAAAAAGAAAAAAATAGACTGAACTTCCTCAAGAAAGCCTTAAAGATAGCATTCATAAGGCCTTAAAAAGTGGTTGGGGCATTTGTGAGCCTGAATAGCATAACTACAAACTTGTAAAGACCTTTATGAGTGCAAAAAGCTATCTTCTCAATGTCCTTCATCCTCATTTTACTTTGGTGATAACCAACTCTCAAATCAAGCTTTGAAAAGTATGTAACTCTGTGCAATTCATCCAACTACTTTTCAATCACAAGTATAGGGAACTTGTTTGTTTGTTTATTCTTTTTTTTGCTTGCCTCATTAAGCTTCCTATAATCGATATCGCAAAAATGCTAAGATTCATCCTCCTTTTCACTAACACTACCAGGGAAGCAAAAGTGCTGCTACTGTCCTTTATCACCCCATTCTTTAGCATCTCTTGCACCTGTTTTTCTATCTCTGTCTTCTGAACAAGCCCGTAATGATACAATTTAGAGCTTATCAGGTGACTGACTTTCAAGTGAATTTGGTGATCGAAGGCGGAAGAGATTTAGGCTCCTTGAAAATATCATCAAATTCCTCTAAAACTTCCTCCAATTCCTTTCTTTGTTTGTCATTCACCTTCCCCCTTTCTTCCTTAATGAATAAGCCTTTCTCTTGTGGAAGAGAGTTGACCTGTACCAAATAAGCTTGATGTGCCACAAAAACTTGCTTCTTTGTAATCTGCTGTTCTTTAAATTTGTTCCTCCTCATTTTGACACTTTCCAATTTATTCCACTTACCATGCAACATAAATTCCATCAACTTATCCTTCAAATTCCAAATAAACCTTCCTACTGTAGAAAGCCATTCAAATCCTACAATCATGTCAATATCCTCCTAATGCCATGACTAGAAAATCAGAAGTGAATGTCTCCTCTTGCATGACCCGTTGTAACTGTGCACACTTCTTAGTTATTTCGAGCTGTTGCTCATTAGCTAGTGTAACTTGTAGTCCTTTAGTTTCATGCAATTTCAATTTCAATTTCAATTTCCTAGAAATCTAAGAAATTGTGAAAACTCCCTATGTCTAAGAGAATCATCACTGACTGCTTTTTCATCTTGCCTACCACTTTCATTATTGAGCACCTATCCCTTCCTTCAATGGCATTTAAGGAGACAATAGTGTGTTTTGCTGCTTGAAACTTCTCTGATTCCTCCTTTGTTTCACATGCATCCATAAATTCATCTTCCCCCTTTGCTTGTACCATGAGCATAAACGATGAGCATAAACAACCGCAAATTCTTACATCTATGGTCTGAGGTATACTTTTGAGGGCACCAATGACAAAGGCCCTTCTTCCTTTCCTCATCCATCTCTTTCTTTGTTAATTTCTTGAACTGTGTTAGTAGTGTAGGAATTGCTACTGGAAGTGGGGTGGAATTTGTCAAGTAAGTGGAATTTTTGTTGGAAGAATGGGCAGGTTGTGCTATGGTAAGGCTTTTTGAAGTCTACATACTGGATTGAGTTTTAGAGTTGGAGGATTGGAAATTCATGGAATAGTTGGAATTGGTTCATTTGATGGTAGATGGAATGTGGTTGTGTATGGCATGGATGGAAAACATCTCTTGGAGGTGTGCTAGATACATTGTGTTAGCTAGAGTGCTCAGGTTGAACAGCCTCATAGCTATTTGTATATCATATTGAAGGCCTCCTAGAAAACAACTTATGGCTATGGGTTTCGGTAACTCCACCTCTGATAACAACTTTTCAAATGTTTATTGATAACCACTTACTATATCTTCCTAATTTGGCTTCCTAATTTCAGATATGGCATCCATTCTAGCCACATCATTAAATCGTGTAGCCACGTTTCTCATGTAATTGTCCCAATGAATCTAACTCAACCTCCTTTTCTTCAAAAATCCAAGACGCCACTACAACATTTGTCTCTAAAAATGCACACTCACCAATTGAAGTTTTTGATTCTTAGGAGTATCATCAATATCGAAAAAAATGCTTTGAACAATACAGCTAATCGAGAAAATCTGTGCCTTTGAATTGCGGAAATTAGATACTTGTCATCTTCATTGGAAAGGCATAGATGCTAATTTGATTGCCATTGAAGGAACCAAACTATAGACAACCATTTCTTGCTCGGGGCTTGTTCGTATTTGAAGTTCCAATATGAGTGTCACCGATGTTAGTTGATGCGATCTGCTGAGAGAATTTAATCACCATACCTGTAATGATGCTCTCGATGCAAGCCATCGATAATTTGACTTTGCTAAGCTCCATGTTCGTTTGTATCACCGATTGCTTCACTTCTCCCAAATCAATGTTAGTTTGATCCAAACATTGATTGAGTTAGTTTGATCCAAACGTTGCTTGAGCTTTCTCAATTAATCTTGCACTCAAGTTTTTGGTTCCATGGTGTCCCTATGAAAGATGCCCTGATATTGAATGGTGCAGGAGAACCAGAGAAGAAGATAGAGAATATGAAGGTAAAAGTAATCTCGATAGAACGTCTCCAATACAAGCCCTACTCCTATTAATACTATAAGAGTATGAGCCACACAATGCAAGTCAGGTGGTTATATCGAACTACCTAAAAATACTCAGTTATTTTAACTATTAACACTACATTTATTGGCTACTATTACTCATAACAACCACTTTATATGGTTGTATGGTTGTTTTCTGATCTAAGTTGGCATCTTTCTTCCACATTCTTTTCTCTTGTTCCATTGACAAGCTGATATTGGTTCAAGTATTGTTTAATTTTATATCTGTGAATTTCATGTATAAGCTTTTCAATATGTTGATATTTACTTCATTATGGTTGGTCGCTTTTAAAGCATGCATGTTCTAGATTGTGACATTTAAAGATTGTTATGTAAAATATGTCTTGGATCAGCGCCAGTCCTTGATCAGGAATTAAATTTTCTTCCTGTACTCTTAATCAACTATTAACAATATGCTACAGGTTTTTGGCGACAAAGCTTTTGAGAAATTTGGAAAAGGTTTCATTTCAATGCATTTCTCTGATCAACATCCTGGCATCCACAAGAAGGTATTGTTGTTCAAGTTTATGCTTCCAGGTGCTAAGAGCATGGCTGACATGACTCGGTTGGTGGCTCTAGTACCATATTATATTGATTTGATTGGAAGATATAAACTAAGTTCTCAGGTAGGTGAATTTGCCCTATCGTATGGCCATTGTACTCATAGCTTATAGTGAACAATGTCTTATGTATGGTCCTGATTGACTCTGATGCACTTAATGTAGACTCGGTCAAAGACAGAGGTTGCCCGGCAAAAGGCTGCTCAAGAAGCACAGAAAGAACTTCAGAATGCCCGACAAGAAGCCTTGCAGAAGAAAAAAGTAGAAAGGAGAAAGATGTTGGAAGAGGCAGAGGCTAAGCTCAATGTAGAGGCTATTCGTAAGAAAGAAGCAAAAGATCGTGCTCGTCAGATGAAGAAGGCAATGCCAAGGATAAAAATGTCTCGTGGTGGCTAGTTTTTGAATTTTTTCTTATGTAGGATCATATTCAAGTTTAGGGCTCATGTTCCTTTTCCTTTTTGTCGGGTCCTTGCCTTTTGCTGGGAGAAGGTTCTGAATCATCCTTCATGGCACTATACTTTATGTAGTTCACATTACTCCTTGGCTAGATAGGCATGGCAACATCTTGGTGGGTTTTATACATACCAAAATCTTGATCTTAGAAGTATTTATAAGCTTTTCTTTGCTTCTGTTTGTAACTTCAAACTGCTCGACTTAGTTGCTAGGTGACTATTGTATTCACTCGTTTTGTTTTTGCAGGAAAAATGCTGAAGCTTACTTGACTGTTTAGTCGGGCAACCTGTGTTTTGTGATGCATTGTTAAGTTCTGTGGTTGGACATGAGAGGAAAGAACCTTATTTTTTGGATCTAAATCTTGACATTTGTTGTTTCTATGGTAGAAATTTTCAAACTTCTTAGAGCACTTCCTTTGGAGAAATTGAGCACACTGCTTCAACCTTGAAGTTTATTTATTTGTCTGTTTCATGTCACGTCAATGATTTTGCTTTTGGAAGATATTTTTGAGGATGAGGTTGAACTTGGATTTGATGGCATAGTGCCTAAAGTGGTGAAGTTTGATATGTGGGTATTTCTAATTTTTATTGTACATCAAAACCTTTATATTAAAAATTTGAGCGTGAGATATAAAAAATGATATCATTTGGGATATGTATAACACACTCAAATATCTTAAAATTGTTTCTAAGTACCTAAAGAACTAGGCCTTTCACAATCAAATAGCACAGGTCTTTTTTATTGTTGTTTGCAGGGTCATATGAAACCTATTTTGGGTCACATTCTGATTCAACAATTCCAAGCATCTAATTCTTAAGTGAACAAAATTTGTGTAACTTGCTCAAGTTTAACATCGAAGGATTTGTTAATTGTTGTTTATATGGTCTTCTTTTGAAATAAATCTTGGCTTATGTTCAAATTTAAGTGAAAAGTTTAATCAGTTGATGTTGGTTGGATAAAAATTCCTTTGCTTAGAGGGAAGGTTTCCATTAATCCTTACTTCTATAACACCTTGTATATATCGAGGAGGGAATAGCAGGAAGAGAAAATTAAAGTAATTTTGAATCAAACCTACAACCATGTGGTTGAAAACCACACACTCTACTAGTTGAGCTAAGATGGCCCTAAGATTTACTTTTTATATGCAATTAGAAATATCACAAAAAGAATAGAAAAAGCTTTTCAACTGTGAGATAGAGCTGGCTAAGAAGACAATGGAAAAATGACCTAGATTGAAAATGGAAAAGCATGATTTTGAAAGAATTAGTGATGATCTTTAGGAAACTTTGCTATGATGATTTATGACCATTTATACATGTAGCTCAAAATTTTGCTAGCAATAATTGCATACTGGATCAACCCAAATGGGGATGGTTGGGTTCATTGTAGTGTTCATTATCCCAAACATCAATAGAATTTTGGGCATTGGGCACTTAGAAGTGGAATCTTAGTGTGTTTAAAATTGAAAGTTAGGTGTAAGCTTGACCAACAATTCAAATTAGGGTTGGTTAAAATTGCAAGTTAGGTGTAAGCTTCTTTAATCCAATACATGGTTGAATTGAAGCAGAGCTTTTATTAGTAGAGATAAGAAGAGATTTTTTAATCTTAAATCTTGTGTGCTATCTTGTTAGTAGATCAATTATGAAACCAAAAAAATAAAAATTTATATGTAATTTCTTATATCTTTGTTATAAAGTTTTTTGAATAATAATATAATAAATGTATGACCTTCATAGACAATTGTATGTTTTATAATACTCAGCATTATATGCTTAGGTTTTTTAAAGAATTATTTACATAGGTTATACTTTTATTGGAGAACTCATGAGTAAAGATATAAGAAGTTATGTCTAAGTCTAATTCTTATAAAAATGACACACTAATAGAAAATATTCATATGGCTAAGTAAAATACTTTAGCATAAAAATAGTTTAATTGTTCACAAAATTTATACAAGAGATATAAAGAAAAAAGAAAATATCAATGTATCTATGTCATTTAAAATATATACTGCCGTGACTAGGTCTTATTAGTTGAGGTTTTTAATGCTCAATGAAATACTTCTTATTACTTAGGTATAAGAATTGGTTAACAACAAAATATACATCAAATGTTCTTGTTCCAAATTGTGATTAATTTGCACATGCTCTAACTTTAACTCAAAGGAATCAAGGTATTAAGCTTCATTGTTTTATCCTTCAATAACCTTAATTAAAAGATGCATGTGGGGAGAAGGAAAAATCTCAATTAAACCCTAAAACCTTCTTAAACATGGAAGGGACAAAACTACAAAAGCTTAACTTCAAATAAGCTAAAACACTTAAGCAACAAATTTTTTTTTTTTTTGTGATATAAGGTTTGGCATCGCTACCTTATTCCCTAGAGTCGCAGCACTAATTTATTTTTGTAACACATAGATTTAATATTGTTAAACTAATACTAAATAATAAATCAATTACATTGGATTGCAGAACTAAATTTAAACATCATTCTAGAGCTAAATATCTAATAAAACAAATCAATATTATTTCAACACTACAATTCTAAACACATGGTATTTAACACTAATCTTATAACTAATCTGAACAACAAAGTAAACTAAATAAACTAAAACACTGTATATCAATTCCTTATTACATTACATCAAAAGTAAACATTGATATATCTCAATTAACGAACATTTTTAGCTAAGGTACTCATTATGAAACCTTCCTTTTTTGGTATCAACTAGCTATCCTAAAAGTGCCAATTCAAAAAAGTGTAGATGAGATAAAAACCTCAATAGCTAGTAGAGTTTTAAAACAAACATTCCTAACAATAAATATAAAATTTTTCATAAACAATTATCTTTAAATAAAAGCATGTATTTTTCATAAGTCACCTATGTGAATCAGCATAATAAAACAAAACATTCGTTTATCTTTGCAAATCCTTTTAAAATAATATGAAATTTTGGATAACCATATGCGCCCTTGGCATAATAGGCAGAACTTTCATAACATCCCCTATTTACCCATAACATAGTATTGTTGTCATGTCCTCATTTTTCTAAGTCTTATTTCTTATTCGTTTACTTACAATCACAATTATTGGTGAGTAACTAAAAGCTAAAACATATAAGTTTTGGAAAAATTTTGCTAGAGTTTCCTCTTATAACTGGAGGGTTTAGGCCACCGAAGGGCCACATAACATGCCTCCCTTGGTCTTAAAATTTTGAAAATTCATTACCATTTATAATTGTACTAGGGATTTCTTTTATGCACCTTATCAATATGAATACATCATTATAAAGCTAAATAGCATAATTTATTCTCTTCTAATTAACTGCTCTACTGGGCATCTTTGCTCTCTTTTGGTACTTTGCTTTTTTTTTTTTTACCTGGCATGAGTTAATGGGAATGGAGAAGGGAGTGAGATTTTGGGAAGAATCTTAGTAGTGTGCTTTATATTCAATGTATACATAAAAGTCACCCTAAGCATAAGGAACATAAGTGCGTATATGATGTAACTCGTGAAATACTAAGGGTAGCATATACATATTTGTTTAATCAATCAGTGGCTATGACTCTTAAATTAACTAAGCTTCACTTAGGGAAGAGTTCTTATATTCAATTCCTTTTTTAGGTATCATCAATACTATAACACATTCTAAACAAAAGCATATTACATCAAATTAGTTCAAACATGTAAACATAATATCATATAAGATGTCATAGCATACAAGCATCCAAACACTTAAGGCAACAAGTATGCATACAAAGAAAGGGGATATGCTACTTGGAAGATAGAGAATTTGTGCTAAACCTCTTACTTTGCCTCTTACCTTGTCTATTTTCTTCACCTGTCTCTTTTACTTGGCCTTTACTAGCTTAATTTCCCACTTCTTGGTCTTCTTGTCCAAAGACCACTCTACCATCTCAACATGCCTAAAATATCATATTAAGCATGAAAAATAAATAATCAATGCACATCTAAGCTAACTTTCCTCATATAACATATTATGGCCTACCTTTTAAAAATATATAACTTTGGCTAGGAGCCTTCAAATTAGGCAAATTATATCTTTCTAGAAAGTTTATAATATGTACTTTTTATTAAAAAAAATTTCAAGTTTAATTAAATTCATTTGATTCACCAAAAATTGCAAAATAGTGGTTGGTCTGTGCAATTTCCTATTGTTAGGACAGTTTTCTGGTGTCAACTTTGGAAATTCATAAAATATTTTGTACTAATCCAAAAATTATCAACTGTCTCATATGAAACTCTAGGATGCGCTCTAAATTTTTACCAAGTTTCATGCCCAAATTCATCTGTTAAGGCCTCAATGGGCAGAGATATATTTTTTGACTCATTATAAGTTTGTTTTGGCTATTCATGGTTCCAAATTTATCATACTAGCTATTTATGCAATTTTCTATTTTTGAGCCAGTTTCTTAACCAAAAACTAACTCATTAAACTAGTCTCTAACATAGAATATAGCCTATATCAAAATATAAACATGCTACTTGTTTATTTTGCCTAGGCTTCGATCTTACCATTTTGCACCATTGGAGGCTATATTGCATTACATTGACTCTAATTCAAGTTTGATGACTTATACTTTATTTTAGGTCATTTTACACTTGCTAGATTACCCATATGACCATTTCTCATTTTGTGCAAACTTATGGAACCTATAGCTTATTTTATGTCTAATTAAGGTTTATGGTTCCATAATTCTACATGTCATAATTTTAACTAATCCAATGACTCATATGGTCTTAAAGTCATTCTAGAATACTTCCAAAATCATCATGTTCATTAAAAATAAATCATGGCTTTCATTTCTCTTTGAAACTAATGTATTTTAGGACTTGGAAATTCTTCTTTATATAGCCATGTAATTTTAGCATAACTAATGCTTCAATTTAGGTTCATATGGTCCATGGATGTTGTAACAACCCTCACTCATAATCAGTCTGGCTAAGTGCAATTATACAATGAATCACTAGTATTAAGGTCTAATGTTAATAATAATTTAATAATGGATGAAAAAATGAAAAAATTTGAACCATTCAATGATCAACAATCACTAATCATATAAGCTAGAAGATTTAAGTGAATAGGGGATTAAATTTCTCATTTAAGACTTCCAACTCATCCATAAATGGATCTAAAAGCACAAAACTCTTATATTTTGGTTTACAAGTCATTACTTATCATTAACATAGTAAAAATTAGGATTTAAAAGCTAAATTAAGGGTTTGAGGCCTTAAACCACAACTTAGAAGGACTTAGTTGTTGTCAAGGTGGCTATTGAAACCTTTAAAAGCATTAAGATATACTTACACCATGACTTAACTTGATTCTGTAACTTTGGAACTAAAATTTTAGACTTGCACTGTGACTTAAAGGATCCACGCCACAGCTCAGTTCACTATTGGAATAAAAAACTCAAAATTTCACAATCCTCATCGCGACTCAAGCTACCCTCGTTATGGGGAGGTGCCCCTTGGGCCTCACTAGTCATAAATACATGATTCTCATCGTGGCGAGACCCTTTCGCACCACAACATTATTGCTCTCTGGACCACTTTCCCCTAATTTTTCCTGATGTACGTCATGGCCAAAGAACCTACACCATAGCACACTTAGCTTCTGTTGCCCTTTAAACTCATTTTTAGCTTATGTTGCCCCTTAAACCCATTTTGGCCACAACTTAAGGATGTTTTGGCTGTGACTTGGGTAACCTCTGATCCTAAACTCTTAGATACTTGCCAGCACTCCCTCTAATTGAATTTTGGGGTCCCTCTATAGCTGAAGTACATGGTTTTAATGATACATAATCTCCTATCTACCTCCCCTTACTAACCTACCTTATTCATTTAGGGACTTAAGGATTAATTAAATTAATTGAACTTTACTAAGTATCATCAATTCATCTAGTGCATCGACAAAAGTGTACATATCCAACTCCTTAAATCTCTAAAACAACCTTAGATACAAAAATATGGCTACGACACAACCCTAATTCACTTATGAAGTATACATAATCGTTAAAAATGTGTATAATAGGATCAAGGCCAAACATACATTTGACATCATAACCATTGCAACACCTTGAAATTAATTAAGGTGTTAATAATAGATTTAGACTAATTAAGAATAATTATTATGGAATAATTGGGGCAAACTATATGAATGAGAATTTATAGAGAAATAAATTATTAATATGGGTTTAAGGTTCAATTAAGATAGAAGCTTAATTTGGGACCATAATTTATTTAAGTAGGCCATGGTTAGAGACTAATGGAGGTCCAATGATTATAGGTACAGATGCAACTTCTTATTTAGAGACTTGACCCAAGAGACATTGTAATGTCTAGTTTTCGTTAAATGATGAAAATGGGCACGCTTTCAAAGCAAGTCCCTTGAGATGAGTGATTCAAGGCCAAATAAAATTTGGATAAAATTTTAAATAATAAAAAAAGAAGATTTGATCCTTGAGTTGCCTAGAAACCGGGGTCGGGGTGATTCAAAAAATTTGCCGAAAGGCCAGTGGCATTTTCATAAATAAGTGTAATTTTGGAAAAGCATCTAGGAGAGCTTTTTAAATGGAAATTTTGAGTTGCCCAAGGTTCTCAGAGGCCCCAAAAACCATGGGAAGCCCCGGGACCGGTAAAGCACTTATGGTGTACTCTTTCCGATGTCGGTTGACCCAAACTTTGATCGATTTATTCAGGAAGGTTTTAGCTCCGATTTGAGTGATTCCAAAGGCATTTTATTAAATTGGGAACCTATTTGTTATGATGGAAAAGATGGTTCTAAAAAAGGAGTTAAAATGAAGGAGAAACGAAAATGTTAAGAATGAAGGGCAAAATTGGCATTAAAGTGTTAAAGGAAGCTTCTTTTTTCTTCTTTATATGCCACGTTCTTTCTCTCCTCTCTAAGATCGACTTGCTTCTGCCTAATTTCAGAGGAAAACTCCAGCTTCTTAGGCACACAAGAGGAGGAGGATTTTGGAGGAAGAAATTCAAGAAAAAGGTAAGAAACTTTAAGAAATTACATATCCTTCCTTCTTGAACCTTGCTCCTCTCCTCTCAAGCTTTCTTTCTATAGTTTTAATGGAGAGTTTGGTGCTGTTTTTGGGGTATAACAAAGAGGGGAATTTCGAAAATTGAGGGAGTAAGCCAACCAAGAGGAAGAACAAGCCAAAGGAAGCAAGAAAATAAGGTAAAACTTCCATTCTTTGGTAGTTTCTTCCTCCCCCTTCCTCTTGCACGAATTTGGCCACCATGAGCCCAATTCTTAGGGGTTATTTTCTGTCCAATTTACGGAGGGATTAAGGGTTTTAGGTGGCAAGGGTTAAGAATGAACCAATAGAATCAAGAAAGGAGCATTAGGAAATAAGATGGAACCATTAGGGGTCCAAATGCTCCCTTGTTTTTAGGCACATCATTAAAACAAAAGGCCTAACATCACGTTGCTTCCTTAGGTCACAATATGGAACCTAAAGCACCAACTCATTCTCTAAGTTTCCTAAATTTTTCCCAAGGTTTTCCCTCACATTCATTCATCATATATGACTCAAAAATGGGCTTGAAACAATTTAAAACTCTCCTTAACTATGCCATCTCTACTTGGCCGAAACTTAGAGCATAAATGGGATTTCATGGCTTCTTGATTTTTCCTTGATGGGGGAACCATTTCGGGAGGTTGTTTAGAGTTGTAGGAGGTTAAGGAAACACTTAAACAGCTAAGGGAACTTATAGATTAAATCAATTTTTACAATCCCCTTAAGTGTTCTACACTTTTCTAACTTTTAGGTTCATGGCTTTTCATGGGGTTTTGTTCATTTTCATGGAGGAAGAGGCATATGGGGGACCTCTTAGGGATCTTAGGAGCATGTTTTAACATTCAATTAAGCCTAAAAACATTCATATAAAATCAGATTTGCAAGGGAGCATTTGGACCCCTAATGGTTCCATCTTGTTTCCTAATGCTCCTTTCTTGATTCTATTGGTTCATTCTTAACCCTTACCACCTACAACCCCTAATCCCTCCATAAATTGGACAGAAAACAGCCCCTAAGAATTGGGCTCATGGTGGCCAAATTCGTGCAAGAGGAAGGGGGAGGAAGAAACTACCAAAGAATGAAAGTTTTACCTTGTTTTCTTGCTTCCTTTGGCTTGTTCTTCCACTTGGTTGGCTTACTCACTCAATTTTCGAAATTCCCCTCTCTTTTCTGCCCCAAAAACATCACCAAACTCTCCATTAAAACCATAGAAAGAAAGCTTGAGAGGAGCAAGGTTCAAGAAGGAAGGATATGGAATTTCTTAAAGTTTCTTACCTTTTTCTTGAATTTCTTCCTCCAAAATCCTCCTCCTCTTGTGCGCCTAAGAAGCTGGAGATTTCCTCTAAAATTGGGCAGAAGCAAGTCGGTCTTAGAGAGGAGAGAAAGAACGTGGCATATAAAGAAGAAAAAGAAGCTTCCTTTAACACTTTAATGCCAATTTTGCCTTTCATTCTTAGCATTTTTCGTTTCTCCTTCATTTTAGCTCCTTTTTGAGAACCGTCTTTTCCATCATAACAAATAGATTCCCAATTTAATAAAATGCCTTTGGAATCACTCAAATCGGAGCTAAAACCTTCCTGAATGAATCAGTCAAAGTTCGAGTCAACCGACATCGGAAAGAGTACACCAGAGGGGCTTTACCGGTCCTGGGGCTTCCCATGATTTTTAGGGCATCTGAGAACCTTGAGCAACTTAAAATTTCCATTTAAAAAGCCCTCCTAGGTGCTTTTCCAAAATTACACTTATTTACAAAAATGCCACTGGCCTTTCGGTAAATTTTTCGAATCACCTCGACCCCGGTTTCTGGGCAACTCAAGGCTCAAATCCCCTTTTTTTATTATTTAAAATTTTAGAATTAGTTATGAATTTTAGAAGTTGGTATCAGTAAATTGAACAACAGCCCAGGCAGCCAGCGACCTCTGTAGTTTTTTGGATGTCAAACGTCCTGTGTGATGAATGTTGTGACCTGAATGTATTTTTAGTGTGAAATAGACATCCTAAGCTTTCCAGAATGATCAAGATTGCATGATTTTGAATTTTCTAGATTTAGTTATGCTTTCCTAAAGTTGGGTCAGAAAATGGAGCAAATTTGGCCGAAAATATGCTTGTTTATTTTGAGCTTCATTTTGATTTCCATGGGTTGTAGGCATGTTTTTGTGATGTAAATGAGTTGTAATAATGGAATTAAATATGAGAAAGTATATTATGAGCTCACGCGGTCCTCGTAACACCGAATTGAATTTTTTAGATATAGCGCAATGCGAAAAAAGTCTATTATTTTCATTCTCTTTCTCATATGCTCTTGTGGGATTAATAATACAAAGTTTATAAATAACATGAAATAAGTTAGAAGTGATGGTGTTACAGAGATCACCTAACAATGACCTAATTTGATTTAGTAAAATAGAGGCCCAAGACCTTACTTACATAAACTTTTACAGTTGGCCTATCATCCCTTATGCAAATCTAAACTAAATGAGCTCTTAAAATTTGGCCTAACCCAACTACATTTTTACAAACCCAACTCATGAAGTTTAGCACAACAAAGCTAAAATTTGAAACCCCCACTTGGAATTGGACTTTTGGGTAAACTCATAACCCATTTAGGACCCAACTTAAATCTAACTAAATCTTAAATACACTAAGCTTTTTTCCCATTTTGCAAAAAAAACACAAGAGCCAAAGCAAAATTTGGAGGTTTAGAAAAAGACTAGGGTTCTTAACAAGAAATCCACCATTTCTCACTTTTAGGCTCAAAATTAGCTAAGGTAATTGTTATATAATTTGACCCTCTCCTTTTCCTTTTCAATTTGACCTGATTGGTTTCTTATTTGGAGCATTTTCACCATATCCAAAATTTGAAATGTGTTTGGTATTTTCTTAGAGGATTTTCAAAAGTAGAGGTTAGGAGGGATATTGGGTAAGTATAAACTTCTCATTTCGATGCATTTTCTGTTAGTTTGGGACCCCTATAACTGATTTATGATATAAGTATTGTTTTTATGCGAATTTACTCAGAATTTAAGGTGTTGTTCTAAGGTTACTAATGTAGGTTTAACCAAATTTGAATTTGGTTCTTGTAATAGTTGGGTAAGTATTTTTTAAGTAGTCCTTTATAACTCTTTGAATATTGGGTTTGTTGATATAAATTGTGATTAGGGATAGAAAATGCTTGGTTTTGTGTCCATAGGCTGAAGTAGCATTCTGTTGGCTTTTAAAAAATTGGCTACAAGTGAGGTAACCGAGGATTATGTAATTCCATACATATATCTGCTTTAACTTTATATTTGTTGCACATAAAAGATTTGAAATGCTAAATGAATTGATTGGCTACCTGTTGTATTATGTTTGGACCTTGTAAGTCCATGGTGGAACTGAGGTGTGGCTGCCACCTGTGCATGTGTTTCGATCGGACACCAGGTTATCATCAAACCCCAGATGCACTAAGCCCTAGTTGTATTCATTGGGGAGTGGGTGCCGTGGATGGGCCTCTCCCGCTGTTATTGTCCTTTAACATAGGGAAATGTGATTGCTAATATGAGATAGTAGTCATTGATAGCCTAATTATTTTATTTGTTGATATAATTAGTACATTTTCTGATACTTATATAATATCATGCATATATGTTAATTAAATTAGAATATATGAATGGACTTTGCCTTTGGTCCCCATTTCATGGGCTAACTATTTCAGGTAAAGGTCCTTCGGATATGGGTAAGGGAAAGTAAATGGATGAAAATCTAAGAGCTCCAACCATGTGTGGGAAAGGCTACACTTGGGCTGATCTGAGTAGAGTAGATGCAAATTTTGTTATTCTTTTATATAGTATCATTATGTAATCATGTTGCCAAGTGTAGGAGTTTGTATGTTGACAACTTAGAATGTATTTGTTGAGGAGTTAGGCCTCATATTAAATGGGTATTTGATGTATGAATCTATAACATCTGACATGGAACTTTATGGATCCTATGATATGATTTACTTTCTAGTAAATGTGATGTATTGATGCTGACCCAAACTAGTAATGCACGAAACCTCCTATGAGACATGTATTAGAATGACAATTGTTGATAGTTTATACATTGTTGCTGTTGGAGATTATGCATTAGGCCAATCATTATATTGCAAACATTGTACTTTATTAAGAAAAAAGAGTTTTTTTTTATTACATTATTATATTTTTTGCATGTTCTATATAATAATATCCTTGGATAAATCATACTCCCTCTGGTCCAGTATATAAGGCACTTTCTAGAAGGTTTATTTGGTCCAAAATATAAGGCACAATGTAATCTTTTATGTTGACTTTTCAAAAATGTTTCTCTTCTTTTTTAAAAAGAAAACTTAGTTTAGCTTTTTTCTTTTTCTCTCTCTTACATAAATAAGGGAAAAAGTAGAAAAAAGTGATAAATTTGAAAAATTCGAGGTAGTTAAGTAGTTTTATTAAACTGTATGAAATAGTTGAAAGTGCCTTATAATATGGATCGGAGGAAGTATTAATTATCCTAAATATTCCTAATCGATCATCATTGTAGGAATAATGATGAACTAAGACTAGTATAATTTTGATTGATGATTATTTGTTAATCATGTATAAAGATACGAATCAAAATCATAGGCATTTGTTAGGATACAAGATGCTAGATCGACCCGTCATGAGATAGCTACATAGATTAAGTCATAAGCGTATCTTATATATAACCATGTCACCAAGCTCTTAGACTTGAGATCACCATAGTTTCCAACATGAAGAACATTATTTTTTAACATAATCAAAAGTCATCTTTAACCGAGTGATCATAAAGGTTATGATCGAGCATAGTAAAATTCATATAGAAGAAGATGAGTGGTCAAGATAGGATTTATCCCTCTAATTAATATAGGATTTGTCCCTCTGATTAATAGAGAGATATCTCTGGGCCCCTCGATGAGTGAGACTGAGAAATGCATGGTCATGCCTGAATGGAAGGATTTCTATTTGTGTTGTCAGTTTGCATGTAGATCGAGAAAGTAACAATCAAGTAAGATGAGGATGATATTTTCATGCCTCATACTTGATCTAGATATCGTGTGACAAAAAGGATGTGATAAGGTTATATGATAGGTTACATCGAATTATTGATCCCTATATGATTTGGGTAGTCATAATATCTTGCTAGAGGTCACTTGTAACTTGTGGGTCAAATAGTATCATTAGTCCACTACCAACGTCATATGGGCCTACAGGGTCGCACACAAGAATGAGTTAACTCGAGATAGAATGTCCAAATTCATTGAATCTGAAATTGCCTATAGATTCAATGAATGTCACGTTCAATCTAGGGTGGAAGAATTTTATAAATGAATAAATATATATTTGATATATATATAATTTATAAAATTCGAAACATATATATATATTTATATGTTCGAAATATATATATATCCTTTAATTAATTTAAATCAATTAGTTTTAAATTCAAATCTATATGATAGATTTAAATTTAAACTAATATGATAATTTAAATTTAATTTATGAGATAAATTAAATTTGAATTTAGTTCTAGATTTAGATTAAATAATTGGTTAAATTTAATCTATATAAATTGGTTAAATTTAATCTATTATATAGACTTAAATTTAAATTAATATATTTAACTAAGATTTAATTTAAAGTAATATATTTTAAATTAATCAAATATATCTAAAACCCTAAAGAGATACCTTTATAATAAAAAAAGAAGAGACCAGGGTTTCACAGAAAAATAAAAGAGGGAAAAAAACTAAGAGAGAGAAAGCATACGGACACTGTACGACCACTCTGCAATTGCCTAGAGAGAGAAAGAGGAGTGTCTTTTCTACCAAGAACATGTACAGACATTGGTCAGAGGTGCTAGCACATTGTTTGAGTTGAGCAACCGTTTGTGTGGATACTGGTAGAGGGAGCAGATCTGAAGATCAGTTCCTGAGATCCGACGGAGAAAGAAATATTATGTAACAAGGTAAATATTTATAGATCTACTTGATTTAAATAACATTGATGGATCCATAGGAAGGGATTCAGGGTTTTAATTTTCAACTGCATGTCCAAGAATTCCTAACAGTTGCTATCATTAACTTATGAAGTTGCAATTATAGGATAGATAAATGAGTTAGAATCAATACTTAACTCTTATATGGGTAATGAGAGATTAGCTAGGTGAATAAAATAGATAAATGCCATTAGAGTCTCACAAATTGAAGGAGAGTTGGAGTGTATAAGACAAAATTTTGGGAATTGTAGGTATAGAAAGGGTTTCATCGCAGCTCAACCCTGGCCAAAATAGGTTGAGTCACGACGAAAAGTGATGAAGTTGCCAAGGAGGGTAACAGAGAGTGATTCGCCGCAGCGAGAGTTGAGAGGCGAGTCTGGTGGTGTTTTAGAAAGGAATTCGCCACATCGAAAAGGGAAATTAGCTGCGGCCAATAGTGAAAGGCGACCGAGGTAGGCTCCAGGAAGTCTTCTAGCTGCAGTGAAATATGTAAAGATGTAAGAAGTGAACCTAAAAGCAATTGGCCACGGCATGAAATCATTTAGCTGCGGCAAAGGTTCTCAAACTCTTATATTAACTTAGAAACCTTGATTTTTCCTATAGCAACATCAAGGGTTGACTTAGAAGCACTTGTAAGGGGTTCTTGGGAGTTGGAAGTTAATGGGTCATAAATTTAAAAGTTTTTAATTGAGGATTTGTTTCACTTATATATATGAATGGTTGTGATTGATTGGTAATGAGGTCCTCTAGTCGCAGCAGAATATGTAAAGATGTAAGAAGTGAACCTGACGGCGAAGGTTCTCAAACTCTTATATTAACTTAGAAACCTTAGTTTTTCCTATAGCAACATCAAGGGTTGACTTAGAAGCACTTGTAAGGGGTTCTTAGGAGTTGGAAGTTAATGGGTAATAAATTTAAAAGTTTTTAATTGAGGATTTGTTTCACTTATATACATGAATGGTTGTGATTGATTGGTAATGAGGTCTTTTAGCCGCAGCAAAATATGTAAAGATGTAAGAAGTGAACCTGAAAGCAATTGGCCGTGGCATGAAATCATTTAGTTGCGGCGAAGGTTCTCAAACTTTTATATTAACTTAGAAACCTTGGTTTTTCCTATAGCAACATCAAGGGTTGACTTAGAAGCACTTGTAAGGGGTTCTTGGGAGTTGGAAGTTAATGGGTAATAAATTTAAAAGTTTTTAATTGAGGATTTGTTTCACTTATATACATGAATGGTTGTGATTGATTGGTAATGAGGTCCTCTAGCCGCAACAGAATATGTAAAGATGTAAGAAGTGAACCTGATGACGAAGGTTTTCAAACTCTTATATTAACTTAGAAACCTTGGTTTTTCCTATAGCAACATCAAGGGTTTACTTAGAAGCACTTGTAAGGGGTTCTTGGGAGTTGGAAGTTAATGGGTAATAAGTTTAAAAGTTTTTAATTGAGGATTTGTTTCACTTATATACATGAATGGTTGTGATTGATTGGTAATGAGGTCCTTTAGCTGCAGCGAAATATGTAAAGATGTAAGAAGTGAACCTGAAAGCAATTGGCCACGGCACGAAATCATTTAGCTGCAGCGAAGGTTCTCAAACTCTTATATTACCTTAGAAACTTTAGTTTTTCCTATAGCAACATCAAGGGTTGACTTAGAAGCGCTTGTAAGGGGTTCTTGGGAGTTGGAAGTTAATGGGTAATAAATTTAAAAGTTTTTAATTGAGGATTTGTTTCACTTATATACATGAATGGTTGTGATTGATGGTAATGACCCTAATAGCATTAAGGTTAAAATTTTTTCACTTTTTCCTAATTTGATGATTTGTGTAATATCCGGTTCTTTGAAAATCAGAGAAAACGTGAGAAACGTAATGTATAGTTTCTCCGTAAATGAACGAAATTCACCGGATACAAAAGGAAGTCCACCGAAATAAGATAGTTAAGGTCCCAAAAAATTTGGGAAGCATTTTAGACTTCTA
This sequence comes from Erythrophleum fordii, assembly GCA_032878935.1. Lineage (NCBI taxonomy): Eukaryota > Viridiplantae > Streptophyta > Magnoliopsida > Fabales > Fabaceae > Erythrophleum > Erythrophleum fordii. The sequence continues at coordinate 17,668,907 of JAVQMF010000046.1, forward strand.
AAAATGAGAATCCCAGGTTCAGACAGAAAGAAAAACGGAGCTAGAATGAAGAAACAATTTCTTACAAAAAGCCTACGAAATGTAATGACATTTTTGTAATTTTGAGCAAATTTTGGAATTCACATAGGAGGGCTTCTTAAATGGAAGTTTTGATTTCTCTGGGGTTCTCCAAGGCTCTGAGAACCATGGAAAGCCCTGGGACAGTTAAAACCCCTTCGGTGGACGTTTTCCAACGTCGGTTGACCTAAATTTTGACCGATTCATTCGGGAAGGTTTTAGCTCCAATTTGAGTGATTCCAAAGGCATTTTATTAAATTGGGAACCTAAATTTTATAATAGAAAAGATAGTTATAAAAAAGGAGCTAAAACAAAGGAGAAACAAAAATGCCAAAAACGAAGGGCAAAATTAGAATTTTTGAAAAGTGTAACTTCCTCCCACTTATATATATGATACACCTTTCTTCTCCCTTCATGTTGCACGACCAAGTTCTGCCCAAAACTAGAGGAAAACCCTAGGGAGAGTGGTGCACAAGAGGAAGGCAAAGAGTAGGAGAAATCAAAGGCTTAAGGTATGGAAATTAGTAGTTTTTTATACTTTTTTTCTTCCAAACCTCTTCTCCTCCATTCTCCTTTGTTTCCTATGATTAAAATGAAGTTTATAAATCTATTTTAAGGGAGAAATTGAGGAGAAAATTCGGATTTGAAGAGAGGAGCTCAAAGAACACAAGATTTAAGTGAGAAAAAGTAAGAAAACAAGGTAATTTCTCTTCCTATGGTTGCCATCTTTGGTTCCCTTCTCCACCATTTCGCCCCACTTGAGAAAACCCCAGGAGGAGATGATTTTTAGGCAGAACCAAGCATGAATCTAAGGAAAAAGGGTGTGGAGATTAAGAATATGCAAAGAGAATTAACAAATAACCATAGAAATTCAAGATGCAAAGTCCAGGGTTTTATATGTTCCTTGCAAAATCTGAATTGATATCTTCATTCCTATATCTAAATGAAAGTTTAAATGAGCTCCTAAGATCCCTAGAAGTCTCCCCATGTGCTTCCTCCATCAAAGAAACAAAGCAAACTCCATGGAAGCCAAAGTCTTCCATAGCCTCGGCCTAAAGGGGTTTATATAGCTAGGGATAGTTTTAAATTTTTCTAAACCCATTTTTAAGTCATATATGATGAATGAATATGAGAAGAAGCCTTGGAAAAAATTTAGAAAGCATAGAATGTGAGATGGTGCCTTATGTTCCATATTATGACCTAAAGAAGCAACATGATGATAGGCTTTTTGTTTTAATTCTGTGATGATTCCAAGAGGCTTAAAAGGAGTCAAGAATCATATTTGAAAGAAAAGAATAGAGCCTAGAAATGATTTGAGAGATGTTGCTTCATTAGGTGCATTTATAGACCATAATGGAGCTTATAGAGAAATCTAGCATCTAAGCAAATTGTATGGCTTTAGAGATTGTTTCATGAACCTAATTAGCTTCCATAAATTGAATCTAGGCCAAGAGAAACCATTTCCACAACCTTGTGGGTGTGTGACTGAAAGAGGAGGCTTGAAATCCAAGGAAAAAGTGTGTGATTGTGTGCAAGGTAGCTCTCTCCACCTTCTCTCATGCATGGATGTGTGTTTAGCTTATTTTAGAATATGTGTATATCTATTTTCAAGTCATGAAAAGTATGCTAGCATGATTTTATATGCCATGATTTCATGATGTCATGTTATGTTTTCAAATGAATGTATGATATTTGCTTGAGTTTGGTTGAGTGTGGAGAGGCCAATAACTCTTCACCATGGTGAGAATGAGCCAAGAACCTTTGAGCTTGATTAAGACAAAGTAAAGAGTTTCCCACAAGCAAAGTGGGCTCCCAAGAGTATGGTTGAGTCCAAAGCTCTCAAAAAATGGGTGAGGCAAGTCCAAAATCTACAAGGAGAAGTGTAAGGCCAATCTAAATACTTGGTGAGCTCTTGAATGATTTGTATGACTTGTTCACATGTTAAGCTTGCTTCTTGAATGCTCATGAATTGTATTATGTCCATGCATGCATTTTTAAGGCTTGCTTTACACATATTATGTATAATTGAATGGGAGATGAGCTATTGGGATTCTTTGAATCTCATTCCCTCCTCTCCAATTCTTTGACATGCTAGGTGGACCAAGTAGCTATGGTGAAGGGAGCCAACAACCATGAAGAGGAAAGATTGACAAGCTTATGCATTGTTTTGTCCATTTTGGAACCATAATGATGGTTCATAATGTATATGATGTTTTATATGTACTATGAACCTTAAGACATATGTAAATATATTATTATGTGATGTTTAAATATATAGATATAATATATGACCTCTAGAACTTATTTTGAGTATGTAATGCCAAAGTGTGCAATATGGAAGTTTGTTGGAAATATACATAAGTGTGGGTTGAATGGCCAAAATAAGATACATGAGATTTGGGACTATTTGGGCAGCTCCTACAAGTTTTAAATATGCTTTTAGACTTGCCCAAAAGGTGCCACAACTAAGAGAAGGCCATTTGGCAAGTTTGGTATCCCATATGGAGCCAAATTTGACCATAATGGAACCCTATATCACTTTTTAGCCAAATGAGTTAGTTTTGATCTGAAATTTGGCATGCAGTTAGGTCTCAATGAGAGATTTTTGGGAAGCTAAAGATCAAAATTTTTGGAGGTCTACATAATATTTGATAATTTTTCAAAGTTGGCAAAATTTATGGTTTTGGTCTGCTGCACTATTCATTTGGTCAAAAATTATTTTCTGTCACATGAAGTCCAAATGATGTCCAATTGCCATGAAATTTTATATAAAGAAACTAGGCAATCACAGTGACTCGTGCCAACTAAAAGCACCTCATTTGGAGGTCTAGAGAGGGAGATATGAATTTTTGAAGTTTCTATCCAGTATCAGTGATTTTGCCTGACCAGAAGTACTGTTTCATTAAATTTTGGAGTCTGGGCTTCATGAACTAATCTATAGGTATTTTTCTTCTCTAGTTAACATCCATATCTTTCTAGATTGGTATCATTTGCATGGATTGGAGTTTTTTGGAATTAATTGGACATTTTCAAAATTTTCTGCAGAATTCTATGATAGCTCCAGAATTCAATCAGACCTTTGGACCATTTTGGATATCATACGTCCTTTGTGATGAATGTTAGGGTCTGGAAATATTTTTAGTTTGAAGTAGACATCCTAAGCTTTCTAAAATGACTAAGAACACATGATTTCTATTTTTCTAAAATTAGTTATGAATTTCCAAAGTTTGTCCAAAAAAGAGGTCAATTCTGGCTGAGAATGAGTCTTCATGTTCTATACCCCATTTCGGTTTCCATGAGTTGTAGGCATGTTTTTGTGATGTAAATGAGTTGTAATGATATATTTAAATATGAGAATGCATAACATGAGCTCATACGATCCATGTGACACTGATTGCAAATTTTTAAGTATGACGCAATGCAAATAAATTCATTATTTTCATGCCCTTTTTCATGTGCTCTCGTGAAAATGATGATGTGAAGCTTATGAATGTCATGAAATGAGCTAGAATTTATGGTGTTACAATTTGAATGATTTCTTACCTTGGTTTATGATTTTTGACCATGTGTTTAAGCTTAATTACCATGATTAGAAGTTAGGGTCGTTGCAACCATGTTCATCAGATTGATAAAGCAAGCTCTATACATACATATTAGTTCATAATTGCTCAAAAATCCCATTCCCTCAAAATTATTATAAATTTAAACCTAATCTTAAGGAATGCATCTTAAGTTACAAAATATCAAAATATCTACACTTGGCAAAAATGAATGCATTATGATGCTATACAAGTTAAGTTGGACAAAATTAGCATCTATACAAAACTAAAAGCATCCAAGTGCAGGAGTCCCACACAAGGCCTAAACCTAGGGTTGCTCACCCATTTGTTTCCCTTTTTTTTTTAGTTGATAAACCTTCACCTAAAATAGTTAGACCATGAAACAGGGGTGAGATATAAATCTCAGTAACAAAAAAAAAATTCATACATATGTGCAAATCAATCAACATAAATGCATGTTATACAGAAAGATACTAAAAGCATCAAAATATTCAGCAAATAAACAAGTTGGATTAACAGTGACAACTATCCTATACTAGCAATTGCATACAACATGTTAATGGTGAAAAATAGAGGGGCAGGAGGGAAAGGCCTATCCATGGCACCAACTCCCCATTGAGCACGCTCACAGCTTAGTGTATTTGTTGAGTCTGATCATAACTCGATGTTCAATTGCAGCATAATGCATGGGTGCTAGCATGATCACATCTCTACCAAGGACTCGATCATGATTCAACATAATCGAGTAGCCAACTAATCATTTCGCATAGAAAATATCTATGTGTAGTAAAAATCATATTAAAAATGAACATATGTAAGGAATTAGAATTAAACCCCGGTTACCTCACTTAGTTGCCAATATCCTTCAAAGCTAAGAACATATGCCAACCCTCTACAGACCTTAAATTAATCAAAATCAAATTCTTAGTCATCATCCATTATAAGAATTAGCTACTCATTCATCCTTAGCATCAAGAACTACTTAAGAATTACTTACCTAGCCTCCAATCAATTCCAAATTTGGACTTGAGCCTTCCAATACCAAAAATTGCAAAGTCCCACTCCAAATTCTTGGTATTCTTATACATCAATAGAACCCAATATGTAAGTCAGTCCTTGGGGCCAATTTCTAGCGCAAAACATACTAAAATAAAGAGAATATAATTACCTAATGGTCCTTCTAGCCTCAACCTCTGAAAATCATGCAAAAAACAACCAAACACCTTGTCACACCTAAAATGTGACCGCTTGGCACCTAAAAGAATTTTAAAAAAATTTCTAATTTGATTTTTGAAAATAAAAACTAAAATCAAAGCAATAGTAGCAGAGTTGCTACCAAAATTTTAGCTTTTAAAAGGTAAAACTTTGGATAAACCTTTTGTAAGAAAAATGGTCTACGAATCAAAAAGTGGATCTGATAGTTAGTTATGAGTGGGGAAGGTGTTAGACACCTCACAACATATGTTCTTAAAACAATTACCATAAGTTAATTGTATAAAATTCATATGGCATTTATCATATTTCAATTCCTATAACACTTAACATGCAGTAGTAAAAAAAATAATTAAAAAGAAAATGAAATGAAAAGAAAGAGTTATTTATAAAAGTGAACTTAACCTAGGATGAGAGTTTAGGACCTATGTACTCTATGGAAGGGATCAAAGTCCACGTAGTTCGACTAGATAGGAAACAATGTCAGTTGGTTGGTATTTTTAAATTTTTGTGAAGAGAGAAAGAAAATAGAAATCATTTAGACTTTTGCAAACAAAATGACTTTAAAATTTGTTTCTATGTTCTAATTTGCAAAAACTGAAATAATCCAACCTCTTTACTATCTCTTTTTTATTTTTTATTTATTATATTTCATTTTTATGCTTAATTTTTTTTACTATTTTTGTTTTGGTTTTTTTATTTTGATTCTTGATTTTTGATATTTTGATTTTTATGACTGATTTTTTTTTTTTGCTTTAATTTTTTTTAGATTTAGATTTAGATTTTTGATTTTTTTAATTTTGATTATTTTTTATTTTTGATTCTTTGATTATTATTATTTAATTAGTTTTCCATATGTTATTTTTATGTTTTACTTGATTTTTTTGACTAATTTTGATTGATTGTTTTCATATTTTTAATTATATTTTTGAAATGACACTTTTTTTTAATTTTTTAATATATTTTTGAATCTTTCTTTTTTGATTTTTTGGGTTGATTTTACTAATTAATTGATTTTTTTTAGATGAGTTTTTAAATTTTGCTTTTATTTTTGACTTTTTTTTATATTTTTTCATTTTTGCTTTTATTATTTTTTTAAAAAGGCTTCAAAAAATATTTTTATAAAACAAAAATTAAATTGAAGTTTTGTATTTCTTCTCTTTTTTTTTAATTAAGAACCTAAATTTAAAACCTTTTTTATTTTCATTTATTTGTATATTATTATTTTTTATATTTTTACTTAATTTTAAGGAAACTTAATTAATCCTTTAGAAAAATTATTTTTGGTTTCCAGTTTTTTTATTTTTTGTTTTTTGTTTTTTTTCTTAAAAGGAAATGCCCTTATCTTTTTAAAAACTATGCACATTTTTTTTACTTTCTTTCTTCTTCTTTTTTTAAAACTTGCTTTTCTTTTTCCTTTAAGTTCTTTTAGGAACGAAATCTATCGCATATGGGCCATTATTCAAAACTTGAGAGATATCAAGGAGACTTATTGTCTCACATTATCCTATGAGTAACTCCTATATGGTTGATGAGACAAAAAGTCCCACGTGGCTATTTTAAAAGAAAAAATAAATATAAATATAATAAAGATAAAATGAATTTGTTTATAGGCATATAGTAAATAGTGATCATGTGTGCTTTGTGTTCAAATAACATGATCCATCTAATATTTACATATGCTAATAAAATGCAAACCCAATGATAATTGCTTCTCCTAAGTCTTTTTCGATTAATGCTTTCAAGCTGCCCTCCTCCTTTGAGCAATGGTCTAGAAGTGATTCTTTGCATGATCTTAGTGTGTTCCCCCAAAATGTCAATGAGTCAAGATAATGAAGTGTATCAGTTTCTAATCAAACAATAACAATCAGCTTAATTTCATGACGATCCAATAAGTATGCAATCTCTAAAAAGACTCAAATTTATATTTCCATGCATCTATATGTTCATGTAAGACATAAGCAATTCCATTATTCAGACCTTAACACACTCAATAGATTCAAGCATTATGGGATCCTAAAAACATTCTTTCCAATTGAAATTCAATATCACTTGGTATCATAGTAACTTAACCCAACAAATGCATTTACAAAAATTACCAACTTGTACTTTCACAATTTAGGAAGCAATTTCCTTGAAAACATTTATTTAGATACATCGCACAAGCACGTATAGTTAAATTGTTCATCATATCCCCACATTACTCTTAAATACATCTCAAAAGGTATTAATTCTTAGTCCAGTATGAAGCATAGCATAATGAGAACTGACCAAGGAACTATGCTTCCACATACGTGCAACAATTTGACCCTTGCCATAACTTTCTGTCAAGGCATATTGGCATGCAACACAAGGATCATATGCATTTCAATATCATTTAACGAGAAAAAGCTTTTAAAATAGATAAAGACCTTCAACAAACCTAAACCACTATAGCCCAACATAAATAAGGTGAGGATATCCAATTTGAACCTTCACAGCTAAATAAATTGGTTAGATAAGGAATTGGGGTCATAAGAAATATACTGGAAGATAACAAAACAAGTAAGATACAATCTCAAAGCTTTTGATTCACAATTACAAGTGCATTCCAACCCCATCACCTAATCTACTCAATTTATTCAACTAGACCCATTTATCATGCGAAAACGAAATCAACTAAAATGAGCAATACTGTTAGGATTCATTCAGGATCTGGAGCCATTCAACCTTCATAAAAAGATAACAATGGGAACCCCTTTTATGATTATCAAGTCAACATTGCAATATGTGGCTCCTTATAAAATCCAAGATTATGAAAGCTCATCTATCCTTCCTCACAAAACTCTCTAGCAGTCCAAACTGAGACAAAAAGCTAGGACCCTTTAAATTACCCATACCGAACAAAATGTGCTATGACAAATTTAAAATCACAATTTGAGTAACAACCAATAAAGATTAAGCAAATGAATCCACCAAGCGAACTAGATGTGATGACGATGATAGGACTTCATCTAGACAAAGGAAAGGAAATCAGAATAACATGGAGAATATGCAAAAGTCTCTAAGGATGTTTTTTGGGTACACATATTTGGCACATCAATTTCAAGTTTAGGCAACACAACAAGAAGCAACATTGAAATCAGCAATAGAAACAATTTTCAAGGCCAAGCCATACAATAAGAAGCAAAACTAGAATAAGATCAAGGTAAAGCTTATCTTAAAATATAAACCAAAACCTTTTTTCACCAGTCTACAAGATGCAGTTGGGCAAACTAGTAAAGCTAAAAGGAAAAGCTACTGAAGCTTACATTCTTAAATCACTCTCTGTGTCTTTTTCTTTGCCAATCATTCTCTCCTTTTTGTATTCTTGTTTTCTCTCCTTATCTTCAATTTTTCCTTCATCCTCTTCATTCTATTTCATGGAAAATTGGCTGCTACTTCCTTCACTCACTGTCGTTTCTCAATTTGAAGGAAGGCTCCATCTGTTGGCTCAAGTTTCTCTTCCTCGTGCTTCTCCTCCCTTTCTCTTGCTTCCTCAAATCTCTCGCCCTCTTAATCTCTTCACTCTGTTCTTCCTCCTTCCTTATGTCTTTCTCTCATTCTCGGTTTCTCTCTCTTGCAGAATTTTCTTTGAATTTGTTTTCCTCCAATGCTCCCTCTATGCTCCCAAATCCTTTCTGTTTTCTTTGATTTTTCCCTACCGAAACTAAATCAGAAAAGCTTCCTTCCTTCTCATTTTTCTCTACTAAAACCAAATTAGAAAAGCTCCCCTACTTCTCTTTCTCTCTCTCTCTCTCTCTCTCTCTCTTTTCTCTGTCATGACCTCTTGTCCTTTCCCCTTTCTATTTTTTCCTTTAATCCGGAACCAACTTCCCTTAAAAGTTCTCTCCATAAGCCTTGTTAGATCTGTATGTCTATTATTGGTAAGAATCACCAATCCTCCTTCTCTCGCATTCCACCTCACTATTATTTCTATGGGTTCCTTTCTTTTTGGCCTTTCTCAATGGCTTCATCCCTCCTTTCTCTTTTGTTCATTCTCTCCTCCTTTTCATTGAGAATGTTTGCCACTCATTTTGTAGGGAGCAGATCGCATAGCCTTTCTCTACAAAAAGCTGGCGTCTGCTCCACTACTTGCCGCCTGGTACAAAGTTCCGATTTAGTGATACTTAGTATTAGCCACAATCAAAGTCTGCTTCTCTTTTTTCTGTGTGTTCCCTTTATACATCCTTTTACCGAGATTCCAACTCCCTAACGGTATATTAACTTCCTAACAACCTAATGACCTCTGATAGCTAATACGTGCTACCCATAACAGAACACTTAACAAAACATGTGCTGATCACATGCTCCTATTTTATTTAACACGTAACAATTATTCCCCCCCAGTAGAACATCCTTGGCCTCAAGGATGTGGGAAAAAGGTGGTATCAAAGTTGGGAAACTGGGCCTATAGTTCCGCTAATGGCTCCCATGTGGCATCTTCTGGACTGGTGTTTTTCCACTGCACCAGTACTTAAGTGACAGGTAGATTCTTGTGCTTGACCACTTTCCGAGCCAAAATGTGTTCTGGCTCCTTGGAGAAATACCCCTCATTGGAAAGCTGGGGTAAGGACGAATTGACCAGAATAGTTGAACTAACATGCTTCTTAAGGAGTGAAACATGGAAAACAGGATGCAACCGTGCCTCTGGTGGAAGATTTAAATGATAAGCAACTGGCCCCACCTTCTGGACTATAGCATAGGGACCAAAATAGTGGGCAGCCAACTTATGCAGAGCAGAATTATTGAGTGTATTTTGATGGAAGGGATATAGTTTAAGATAAACCTTATCCTCGACCTCAAATGACCTGTCGTTTCGTCCTCTGTTTGCCATGTGTTGCATCTTACTTCGAGCCCGTGAAAGATGATATTTCAATAATTGGATAGTAGATTCTCTATCCCTCAAACTATAGTCCACTAAGGCTTTATCACAATCTCTTACTACATAAGGCATGTGATTTGAGGGAGGCACTCCATACATAGGCTCAAATAGTGACATGCCAATGGAAGAGTGGTAGGTGGTATTATACTAAAGTTTAGCCAGGGGAAGCCATCTAACCTATTCTTTTGGAGTATCACCTATCATGCAATGTAAATAACACTCTAAGCCATAATTTAGGACTTCTATTTGCCTATTCGTCGGGGGGTGATAAGCGGACGAAAAGAGGAGACGAACCCAGTTGACTTTGAACAGAGCACGCCAAAATTTACCTCAAAAAATGGGGTCTTGATCATTGACAATAGAGCTAGGAAAGCCATGCAACTTAACAACATTGTCAAGGAAAGCTTGTGCTACCTCCACTGCCATAAAAGGGTGTTGTAAGGCCATAAAGTGTGCTGCCTTAGTAAGTCTGTCCATAACTACAAGAATCACTATTTTGTTGTAAGATTTGGGGGGGCCAATGATAAAATCCATACTAATGGCTGACCATAGTGTGGAAGGAATGGGTAATGGTTGCAAGAGGCCAGGAGAAGCCACTGATTCATATTTATACCGTTGGCATATTTGGCATTCATGAACAAACGATTTGACCACCTTTTGTAATCCTTTCCAGTAAAAGATAGAGGCTAATCATTTATAAGTTAGTGTAATACCAGAGTGGCCTCCTGTGGGGTCCGTATGGAAATGGTTTAGAAGTTGTTGCTGTAGGTTCGCATCATTGCTTATTACTAAGCATCCCTTATACTTCAGAATGCCATGGGTCCATGTGTAGTAGGAATGGGAAGAGGAGTCTTGTGCCAAATCAGTAATAATATGCTGGAGGTTTGTATCAGCCACCCAGGATTGCTTGACCTTTTCATTGAGACTAGAAATAATAGAGATGATAGCATTACAAATAGCCCCGATGGTAGTATCAGTCTCTATTGCTTCTTGCCAATAAAGTGCATCCACAACTACGTTTTCTCTTCTTTTTCGATAAACAATATCATAATAAAGCCTATATAATTTGCTGAGCCATTTGTGTTGCTCTAGAGAGATGTTTTTATGTTCCAGTAGATGTTTCAGTGATAGATGATCTGTTATAATGGTGAAACGCCTGCCAATTAAGTACTGATGCCAGTGTTAGACTACGTACACTAGAGTAGTCAACTCTTTCTTATATGTAGATAGGTGTCTTTTACTGTGATTTAGTGCTTTACTGATATACGTGATAAGGTGTCCCTATTGTGATAGAACAGCTCCAAAGCCTACATCCAATGCATTCGTTTCAATGACAAAGGGAAGGGAAAAGTCTGGAAGAGTGAGTAACGTTATAGATGACATGGCTTCTTTGAGTCAATTAAAAGCATCTTCAACTTTTGTATGCCATGTGAAGGCCCCCTTTTTAAATAATGCTATGAGGGAACGACTGATGGCTCCATAATTCTTGACAAACCGACAGTGGTATCCTGTGAGCCCAAGGAACTCGCGAAGAGACTTGATGTCAGAGGGAGGAGGCCAATCTCTCATGGCTGCAATTTTTCCTTCTTCAGCTCTGACTCCCGAAGCAGATATTACATGTCCTAGATATTCAATTTCTATGGTCCCAAATATGCATTTGCTAAGTTTAGCATAGAGATGATGATTCTGTAACAATTCAAGAGTGTTTCGAATGTGTTGCAAGTGTACCTCCCATGAATGACTATAGATTTGAATGTCATTGAAAAAAACCAATATATGTCTCCTTAAAAAGGGCTTAAAGACTAAATTCATCAGACCTTGGATGGTGGTGGGGGCATTGGTAAGACCGAAGGGCATCACAAGAAACTCGTAGAGACCCTCATGAGTCCTGAAAGTAGTTTTATGTGCATCCTTTAGGTCCATCCAAATTTGATGATATCCTGCTCGTAAATCTAACTTTGAGAAATATTCAGAGCCCTTTAATTCATCAAGCAATTCTTCTATCATAGGAATAAGAAATTGAGCATTAAGTTTTCGGTAGTCAACACAAAACCTCCAAGAATTATCTTTCTTCTTAACAAGGACAATAGGGGAGGCAAAAGCACTGGTGCTGGGTCTAATTATACCATTGCTGAGCATCTCTCTAACCAGCTCTTCCATAACATCCTTCTAAATAGGTCCATAACAGTAGGGTTGTAGACTTATTGGGGTGTCCTCCTTTAAAGGTATCTTATGATCAAAAGCTCTAGAGGGCGGCAATGACTTAGGTTCTCTGAAGACATTTGCAAATTCGTCTAACAGCTGACCAAGAGTTTGCTGCTTCTCTATTATTAAGGTACACTTAACCATACCTGCCTTGTAATTGTTCTCTTGATCAAAGTGCTTATGTTGAATAAGACAGAGTTGTTCGGCTCCCATACACTGTTACCTAGTGACTTCCCTATCTTCGATTATCGTATACGTTGGCTTCACCCTGTGGAGTTCACAAGACTGATCATTCCACGAGAAGTGCATAACATGAGTCTCCAAATTCCATGTAATGTTGCCTAGGGTCCTGAGCCATTGAACTCTAAGAATCATGTCATACCCCATCAAATTCATAACCAAGAAATCCGATGTATAAGTAATCCCCTTCATCACCCATGGTAGATTCTTACATTGATGTTGTATGAGAACTTGATTTTTGTTAGCAACAAAAACTCTGATTCCCAGTGACTGAGTCATCTTGAGTTTCATTTTTTAACTATTCCAATATCCACAAAATTGTGGGTACTTCCTGTGTCTAAAAGGATCATGATAGACTATTTTTTAATAATCCCCTGTACCTTTATAGCTGAGTACTCCTTGGAATCTAAGATGGAACCGGTTATGGCATTCAAAGAGATCTGTGGCTGTACCTCCACTAGTACATTGATACCAGCACTGCTCATTGCTATATCATTCATGCCAATCTTGTCATCTACTTCCATTGCATCTCCTGAGTCAATCTCATCCACCATCAACATGTATAACTGAGAGTTCCTACAGCGGTGGTTAGGGCTAAACTTTTTAGGGCACCAGTAGCAAAGCCCTTTTTTTTACCTTTCATCCATTTCTCTTTTAGACAATTGTTTAACTGGTTTTTTAGAAGAGACGAAAGTGATGGGTTTAGTAGGGACTGTTGCTATCAATTTGGAGAAAACAGAGGAACTTGCTGATGTACTTGTAAGTCCCCTAATTGGGTTAGCCATGGAGGAATTTGTCAAAGAAGTGCTAGAAGAGTACCTAGTCATGTTGGGGGTTTGGCCTAGGCTATAAGATGGCTGAAACTTCTTGGAATAACCTGGTTGGTGACTTTGGAGGGCTGAAAATGATGCCTCTTGTAGCCATGCTATACATCGTATGAGCCAAGGTCACTGGTCTAAACATTCTTACCTGAGCTTCTACTTCCGCTTTAAGTCCCCTTAAGAAACAACTAATGGCGATCTCCTCTGGAATGTCAATTTCGGATAGATATTCCTCGAACTTCTCTTGATAGTCTATTATGGTTTCGTCTTGTTTAAGTTTCGTGAGTCCATCGGATCGATCTTGAAAATGTCTCCAAATCTACTCCTTAGTGCATTAATATACTCGAGCCAAGCCACGTATCCTATCTTTCATTTCTTGATAAAACTTTGGTGCCATTGTAGAGCCTTGCCTTCTAGATGCATTGTAACTAATTTCACCCTCTACTCCGTTGGTGTTTCGTCGATTTCAAAAAATTGGTTGCAATGCAAGATCCAGCCCTTGAAATCAGAACCATCAAAACGAGGAAATTCCATCTTTAAGAATTTAGGCAGAAATTGGTAACCATGCTGGCCACCTCTGTTATAAGATTCGAACTGAAGGAACTCGTGAGTAGCTCGATTCACATTGGCAGCACTTGTCACGCCATTAGCTTCATCAGCTCCGTTCGGTAGTAGCACCTTTGCAACGAGTTCTCCAGTTAAGGTCTCCATTCTCATGAGCAATGATTCCATGCGAGCCTTCAACCTCTCCACGTTCCCATCGATTCTAAACACCGACGAATGTAATTCATTCTCTTCTTGCTCCACACCGCGTACCCGATATTTGGCCCGTGTATCCCGTGCCATGTCTAGGGATCGTAGGCTCTAATATTAGTTGGTATAGAGTTCTGATTTAGTGATACTCAGTATTAGCCACAATCAAAGTCTGCTTCTCTTATTTCTGTGTGTTCCCTTTATACATCCTTTTACTGAGATTCCAACTCCCTTACTGTAACGACCCTAACTTCTAATCATCATAATTAAGGTTATATATGTGATTAATAACCATAAATCAAGGTTGAAAGTCATTACAACTAATTACATTAAAAAATGCAGGGAAATTTGAAACCTCAATGTTATTAGGGTCATTAACTAGACAACCACAATTATTCTAATGTGCAAGTGAATTTTATTATCAATGAGGAGCCTTTCATTCTTCCATCCATCAATTCTAACTCACAAAATCCTCTTACAAGTGTCTTTAGATCATTCCTTAGCATTACCATAAGAGAAACTAAGGTTTCTAGGTGTATATGAGAAATTGAGCACCTTCGTCGCGGCTAAATTCCCTCGCGCCGTGGCTAACTACTCTTGGGTTTAACTCCTTACACCTTCACAAATTTTGCACATTTCGCTACGGCCAAATACCATCTGGAACACCCTCAGACTTGCCTGTCAAACTTAGTCATAGCTAACCTCACTGTTCGCCATGACCAATTGCTCTCTGTTTTTTTCCCTAGCAGGTCTGCCACATTTGGCTGAGGCTAATTATATGTTGGCCGCGGAAAATTACCCTTTGTTACCATTTAGTTAAGGGCAATTAAATTTTGGCCGTGGCCAATTCCCTCTATTACCCTCCTTGGGTAATTTCGTCGCTTTTGGCCGAGGCTAATTAAATTTTGGCCATAGCTAATTCCCTTCTGTTCTTATAACTCCCAAGACTTCATCTCATGCTCTCCAATTCCCCCTCTAGCAACACTCTAGGCCACTTTAACTTAGTTTGTGAAGATTTATTGTCTTTCTTTTATCTAATCTACCTAACACATTTATCATTACCCATTCAAAACTCAAATGTGGATCCTTAACCCTCTAGCCACCATAAACTAGTGAGTTCATAGATCAATGACAGCAAATAGTTCACACACCACTCACATTTCCATTCAAACATAAGTCGCATTAGAAATTCCATACATCACTAGTTTAAATTGACATCTGATGTATCAAATGATTACAGTCCCTATGCTTGGCAATTCATGATGTAATGCGGCAATTACATAAAACTAGTAGTCTACTTATACAAATATAATCTGACAAGGTTTCCAAACCTACCTACTACTAAACCATATAATAAGCTTCTATTAATTTTCTCCTTGCCACTAAGAGGTCCGATCACTAAAAATGTTAGCCCACAATCAGGGTGAAATATACAATCTCAGTAACAAGAGGCAAATTCCATATATATGTACAGATTAATCAATACAATGCAATTTCATATCATCAATACAAAAACCATCAATTCAATTTACAAATGAATTAGTTAAGCTACCAATGACTACTATCCCATACTAGCAGTCATACATAATGTGTTAATAGCCAATAACACTGGGAGAGATCCGTCCACGGTACCTACTCCATAATGAGCACAACCAGGGCTCAGTGCATCTGGGGTCTGATCACAACCTGGTGCTCGATCGAAGCACATGCATGGGTGGCAGCTGCACCACAGCTCCACCATGGATTCATGAGGTCCAATTTCAATAACAATTCAAGTAGTCAACCAATCATTTAGCATTTCAAAATCATATATGTGCAAACAGTATCAGATTAACATGAAAATATACATCGAATTGGGAAATTAACCCTGGTTACCTTAATGAAGCCAATTACTCATCCTCTAGCTACCATCATGATTCTAAGCATAATCATCCTTATTTAACTATCATTAATTAGGAATTTCCCTATCCACAGATTAATCTTAACAAGAGTTCGTTGAAAGCTTCTTACCCAAGCTTCCTAATGATCTATTACACTAATTTAGGGTTCATACATCAAAACTCACCATGATTCGCTCCCAATAACTCCATTTTCGCACATGTACAAACCGTATAGCAAAAGTCAATCCAAAATGTAGGAATTCAGCATATACACCACACAAGAGAAGAGGAAACACTTACCCATACACCCAAGAGGTCAAATGGATTAGGTTGAGCCTTAACTACTAAGAACATACCATGGGCCATCCTTAAAACTTGGATTTTCGCACATGGAGTTAGCGATATATCAAAGTCAGCTTATAACATAAAATCTGAGCAAGATTACACCACAAAATGAAAACAAACTCTTACCCCATGGTTCCATTAATTCCAAACTCCGAAAATCTTGCAAGGAATCACCTAACACCAAGTTTTAGATTTGAGAAGTAGATGAAAATGTCCAAAACCAGAAACTAACCAAACCAAGATGAAGAGGAGAATGAGAGGGTCAAGTTATATATAACTCACCTTGGCCAAATCATCCTCTAGGAGTAAAAAATAAAGCTGCAATGTTGGTAGAACCCTAGCCTCCCTTAAACCTCCAAATTTCCTCCCTTGCCTCTTGTGTTTTCTATTGAATGGAGAGGAAGGTTGCTGAACCTTTAGGGTTATTAGGGGGAAATGGGTCAACCCATTAGCCCAAGATCCATTTAGACTCATTTCTAGTCATTGGGCCTTTGTTTGGTGAGGTAGCTACAAAAAACTTTAAATAAGGTGAAGTGTGCTGACCTTGAGGCCCAAATTCTAGTGGGTTCAAAGGTTGGTGTTTTTAACATCCGGTTTTCTGAAAACTAGAGAAAACGTGAGAAATGTAATATACGGTTTCTCTATAAACGAGCGAAATTCACTGAATACAAAAGGAAATCCCCCAAGATGATGTAGTTAAGATCCCAAAAAATTTGGGAAGCATTTTAGACTCCTAAAAATGAGAATTTTAGCCTCAGACAGAAGAAAAAATAGAGCTAGAATGAAGAAATAAATTCTTACGAAAAGCCTACGAAATATAATGGCATTTTCGTAATTTTGAGTAATTTTTGGAATTCACATAAGAGGGCTTTTTAAATGGAATTTTTGAGTTCTCTAGGGTTCTCAGAGGCTCTGAAAACCATGGAAAGCCGCAGGACAGTTAAAACCCCTCCGATGGATGTTTTCTAACGTCGGTCGACCTGAACTTTGGCTAATTCATTCATGAAGGTTTTAGCTCCAATTTGAGTGATTCCAAAGGCATTTTACTAAATTAAGAACTTAAATTTTATAATGGAAAAGACGGTTCTAAAAAAGGAGCTAAAACAAAAGAGAAACGAAAATGCAAAGTATGAAGGGCAAAATAGAAATTTTTGAAAAAGTCCTTTTTCCCTAGCTATATATAGGTGGCGCCTCACACTTGCCCTCATTTCACTTCAGATTTTCCAGCCTCAAATCAGAAGAAGAACCCTAAGGGAGAGGCACCCAAGAGAGAAAGAAGAAGGAGGAAGAAAACCAAGCTTAAGGTATTTTTCATGGTGATTTTCCTTGCTTTTCTTCATCCACACCTTCTCTCTTCCCTTCTCCTTTGTTTCCTTGGATTAAAATGGAGTTTACAAATCTGATTCAAAGGAGAAATTCAAGGGAATGTTCGGATTTGAAGAGAGGAGCTTGGAGAAATCAAGATTCAAGCCAAATTAAGCAAGGAAACAAGGTAAAAATGTATCCTATGGTTGATACCTTTCATCACACTTCTTCTCCATTTTTGACCTAGCCTAAGAACCCTAGGAAGATCTGATTTTCAAGCCCAACCTAGCATGATTCTTAGGTATTTGATGGAGAGGAATAAGAATATGCAAAGAAAACCATGAAATAGGCATTAGGATTCAAGATGCAAAACCTAGGGTTTCAAGTGCACCTTTCAAATTCTGAATTTATGTGATGCTTCCTAGGTCTAAGTTAGAGTATAAATGAGTTCTTGAGACACCAAAAATGCTCCCCACAAGCTTCTCCCTTCAAGAAAACCAAGAGAACTCTAAGAAGCCCAAAGGAAGCCTATGTCTCGGCCTAGGCTTGTTTGTGTAGGTAGGGGAAGTTTTAAATTTTTCTAAGGCCATTATTGAGTCATATTTGATGAATTAAAATGAGGGGAGGCTTTGGAAAAAATTTAGAACTTATGAAAAGTGATTTGGTGTCTTAGGTTCCATATTATGACCTAAAGAAGCAACATGGTGCTAGACCTTTTGTTTTGATAATGTGATGATTCCAAGAGGCTTAAAAGGAGTCACGAATCATATTTGAAAAGAAAGAATGAGGCCTAAAAATCATTTGAGAGGTGTTGCTTCATTAGGTGCCAATATGGACCATAATGGAACTTATCGAGCAATCTAGTGTTTCATTAAGTTGTGTAACCTTAGAGTGTGGTTCATGAACTTAATTGGCTCCCATAATTTGTATCTAGGCTAAGAGAAACTATCTCCACCAAATTGTGGGCGTGTGGCTGAAAAAGGAGGCTTGAATCCTAAAGGAAAAGTGTGTGTTTGTATACAAGGTAGCTTTCTCCACCTTCTCTCATGCATGGATATGTGTTTAGCTTGTTTTAGAATGTGTGTATGTGTATTTTCAAGCTATGAAAAGTATGCTAGCATGCCTTTACATATTATGCTTCTTGATGCCATGTTATATTTTCAAATGTCTACATGATGTTTGTATGAGTTTGCTTGAGTGTAGAGAGGCCAATAACTCTTCCCTTGGGTGAGGATGAGCCAAGAACCCTTGAGCTTGGTTGAGACAAAGTAAAGAGTCTCCTAAAAGCAAAGTGGGCTCCCAAGAGTATGGTTGAGTCGAAAGCTCTTAAAGAATGGGTGAGGCAAGTCCAAAATCCATAAGGAGAAGTGTGAGGCCAATCTAAGCACTTGGTGAGCTATTGGGTGTCTTGTATGATTGATTCACATACCAAGATTGTTTTTAAGAAGTGCATGTCTTACATTTTCGCCATGCATGCATTTGAAAAGCTTGCTTTGCACATATTATGTATGATTGAATGGGTGATGAGCTATTGGGATTCTTTGAATCTCATCTCCTCCTCTCCAATGATTTAATATGCTAGGTGAACTAAGTGGATATGCTAATGGGAGCTAACAACACTAAAAGAAGGAGATTGACAATCATGTGTTTAGCTTTGCCACTTTAAGACCATGATTGTACCATATGATATATATGATGTAGTAAATGGGCTATGACCCTTGAGACACGTGTAAATATGATATTATATGATGTTTAAATGTATAGATATGATATATGACCTCTAGAATCTATTTTGAGTATGTAATGCCAAAGTGTGCAATATAGAAGTTTGTAGGAAATATGCATAAGTGTGGGTTGAATGGCCAAAATGAGATGCATGAGGTTTGAGACCATTTGGGCAGCTCACACATGTCTCAAATAAGCTTTTAAATTTTTCCAAAAGGTGCCAAGACTAAGAGAAATTCATTTGGCAACTTTGGTACCTAATATAGAGTCAAAATTGACCATAATGGAACCCTATATCACTTTTTAGCCAAATGAGTTGGTCTTGCTCTGAAATTTGCCATGCAATTAGGTATCATTGAGATCTTTCTGAAAAGCTAAAATTCATAATTTTCGGAGGTCTAGGGAATATTTGATGAATTTTTAAAGTTGAGATTTTTCATGGATTCTGGTATGGGTACTGTTCATACTGGCAGTTTTGTGTTCTGTGTCACCCGATGGCCAAATGGTGTCCAATACTTGTGAAATTTTATATGCATAAACTAGAGGTCATAAAATTTCTGTGGCCACTGAGATCAGCTCATTTGGAGGTCTGAGCAGAGAGTTATGCATTTTTAAGTTAACTATCAGTATTAGTGGCGCTCCAGGAGTTCAGTTACTATTCTATAGGTTTCCGATGGCTAAATGTATTTGTTTCATTCTGGAATTATTTTTATCTAGTTAACATTTGTAGCTTTCAAGAATGACTTAATTTGTGTGATTTCTATTTTTATAGAATTAGTTATGAATTTCAGAAGTTTATACAAGTAAATTGAACAGTAGCACAAGCAGCCAGCAACCTCTATAGCTTTTTGGATGTCAAACGTCTTATGTGATGAATGTTGTGGCTTGGGTGTATTTTTATTCTGAAGTAGACATCTTAAGCTTTCTAGAGTGACCAAGATTGCATGATTTCAAGTTTTCTATATTTAGTTATGATTTTCCAAAGTTGGGTCAGAAAATGGAGCAAATCTGGCCGAAAATATGCTTGCTTATTTTGAGCTCCTTTTCGGTTTCCATGAATTGTAGGCATGTTTTCATGATGTAAATGAGTTATAATGATGGAATTAAATATGAGAATGCATAATATGATCTTACATGGTCCACGTGACACCGAATGAAATTTTGAGACCCAGCGCAATGCTAAAATGAGCATTATTTTCCTTGCCTTTTTTTATGCAAAACTCACATGATTCATGATATTAAGTTATGTAAAGACATAAGATGAATTAGAATGAGCTAGAATTCATGGTGTTACAGTGTTAGTTGGGCTAAGTCTCATGAGTTAGGCTTCAGAGTTATAGTTAGGTCAGGCTAAATTTCAAGAGTCAATCCAATTTAGGTCTGCATAATGTGTGTTGGGCCAACTATAAGGACTTATGTAAATTGGGTCGTGGGCCTCTATTTCACTAAATCAAATTGGGCAATTGCTAGATGATCTCTCTTGGCCCAAGTCTCATGATAAGGAGTTAGGCTTACACCTAAAATCATTGGGCCTCCATAAATCCTTATCCATGGCTTACTCAAATTAAATTTTGAGCCCAAATTAAGCTTTAATCTAATTGAAATCTTAAATCCATATTAAGGTGAAGTGTGCTGACCTTAAGGCCCAAATTCTAGTGGGTTCAAAGGTTGGTGATAGTTGGACTATGTCTCATGAGTTAGGCTTCAGAGTTGTAGTTAGATCGGGCTAAATTTCAAGAGTCAATCCAATTTAGGTCTGCATAATGTGTGTTGGGCTAACTATAAGGGCTTATGTAAATTGGATCATGAGCCTCTATTTTACTAAATCAAATTGGGCAATTGCTAGATGATCTCTCTTGGCCCAAGTCTCATGATAAGGAGTTGGACTTACACCTAAAATTATTGGGCCTCCATAAATCCTTATCCATGGCTTACTCAAATTAAATTTTGGGCCCAAATTAAGCTTTAATTTAATTGAAATCTTAAACCCATATTAATAATTTATTTTTCTGTAAATTTTCATTCATATAGCTTACCTAATTATTCCATAATAATTATTCTTAATTAGTCCAAATAAATTATTAACACCTTGATTAATTTTAGGGTGTTACACTAACGGTATATTAACTTCCTAACGACCTCTAATAGCTAATACATGCCACCCATAACAGAATACTTAATAGAACACGTGCTGATCACATGCTCTTATTTTATTTAACACGTAACACCCCCTTTCCCTTTTCCTTTCAATCTTTAGATGTCGTGCAAGTGTTGCTAAGGCCATAGGTGAAGGAAGTCTGTGAGATTTTATCCTCTTTTTTGATCTTTTGTTTTTTGATTTTAGATTTAGGGTGTAGGGGTTAGGTTTTATTTTTTTCTTTTGGGGTGTTGGGCTTTTGTTTCGAGAACAGAGGAGAAGGAAACAGGCTTTAGGTTAGGTAGTCTTTGGGCTTAATTTGGTTTTTTTTTTTTTTTTTTTTTTGCTATTGTTGTTGTTTTATTTTATTTTATTTTTTATTTGATTATTTGATTATTATTTTTTGCTTTTATTTTTTTATTTTCATTCATTTTTTTGTTTTGTTTTGTTTTGTTCTTATTTTTCTTTGGTTTTTTCCTGTTCTTCCTTCCTTTTTGTTGGGTTCTTTTTTTTTTGTTACTTAAGCTTTTGAAGAAAAAGATATGAATATTCTTCTTGCTTTTACTTTTTCCTTAAAAGTTTTTTTTTTCATTTTTTATATTTCCATGCCCTTTTTGTTTTGACATTTTCTTTCATTTTCATTTTTCTTCTTTTTTTGTATTTCTTTTTAAACATTTATTGTTAATTTGATTTTATTATTATTTTTGGAGTATGTCTGAATAAAATACAATATTCACAGTTACCTTTTTTTACTTATTTCTTAGGTAAAAGAATTGAAAATATAATTTTTAATATTTTGCATAAGGAATAAGTAGAGATAAGAAGACGTATTTTGTCTTGGATAGTTTGATTGTCTCCTGACTCCACTAGACAATAAACAAAAGGGAAAAAACAACCTAAACAAAATATGATATTTACAAATTGCCTTTTTTTTTTTACTTATTCTTTAAGTGAGGAGATTAAAAATACAATTTTTGATATCTTTAACTTAATAATAAGTAAAAATGGAAACATGTATTTTGTTTAGAGAGCTAATAGATGAAGGCGAGTTAACTTATTTGGAAATGCTGGAACTTGATGAAAGGTAAAGATTCTTGCCAATACAAGGCTTTTAGGTGGATACTTGGTCTGTGCAAGGCTTTGAGAGGGTGTCTGATCTATACAAGACTTTAAGGTACCTAGTCTGTATAAGGCTTAAAAGGTGCCTAGTTTGTATAAAGCTTAAAAAGTGTCTGGTCTATGCAGGGCTTTCAAAGATACCTGATATGTGCAGGACTTTGAAAGGGTGCTTGGTCTGTGTCAGGCTTTTAGGTGCTTGGTCTGTGCCAAGACTTTTAGGGTGCCTATTTTGGTATAGGACTTAAGGTGCTTAGTCGGTGCAGGGCTTTAAAAAGGGTACTTGACTTGTGCAGGGCTTTAAGGGTGATTGGTTTGTGTAAGTCTTTAAAAAGGTGCCTAGTCTATGCAAGGCTTAAGGGTGATTGGTTTGTGTAAGGCTTTAAAAGGGTGCCTAGTCTATGCAGGGCTTTAAGGGTGTTTGGTCTGTGCAGGACTTTAAAAAGGTACTTGATCTGTGCAGGGTTTTAAAGGTACCTGGTCTGTGCAAGTCTTTAAAAAGGTGCCTGGTCTATGCAAAGGTTAAGGATGGTTGGTTTGTGTAAGGCTTTAAAAAGGTGCTTGGTCTATGCAGGGCTTTAAGGGTGCTTAGTCTATGCAGGGCTTTAAACTACGGCTTTAAGGGTGCTTGGTCTATGTAGGGTCTTAAAAGAGTGCCTGTTCTGTGCAATACTTTAATATGCCTGTTCTGTGTAGGGCTTTGAAAATGTGCTTGTTCTGTGCAGGACAAAAGGTGCATGTTTTGTGCAACACTTTAAGGTGCCTATTCTGTGTAGGATGAAGGGTGCCTATTATGTGTAAAACTTTAGGGTGCTTGTTCTATGTGAGACTTTATGGTGCCTATTCTATGTGAGGATTTATGATGCTTATTCTATATAGGATTTTGGGTGCTTGTTCTGTGTAATACCATAACCTCTTAGCTTAAACAATGGTCTCATAGGCTATCCCAACACATTTGTAGTATGTTAGCACACATATTCAAGGGTGTGACACTTTTATACATGGATGATTGCGTAACGAAAAGCTCAAATAATTCAGTTAATGCTTTAGGGACCATGTAAACTCATCAATATCATTTTTCATCCATAACATATCCAATCATGTCATAAACATCATAACTCATCTAATATACCATAGATTTAGAACCAAAATTTAAGAACAACCAGAATTGCTCTTGGGCTTGTTGTCACAAGTTTCTAATATAAACTTTGAAAATTTATAACTAATTTAAGAAAAATTAAGATCATGCATATGATAGTTTTTTGGAAATCTCTAGATGTTAACTAATGACTAAAAATAGTTCCAGACCAAGACCAAAGCATTTAGCCCATGAAAAGTAATAGAACATTAACTTAGGTCAATTCTCAGACAACTCCAAGACCTAAAAATTTAAAAATTTGGTTCTCTCTCTACGGAGCTCCAAATGAGGTGCTCTCATTAGTTATGGAAAGATTATGATGTCTAGTTTATGTGTATAAACTTTCATAAGTGTTGGACTTCATTTGGCCCATGTGTGACATAGAGAAGCAAACTAACCATATGAACAGTACACATACCAATTCTACA
Organism: Erythrophleum fordii; assembly: GCA_032878935.1. Lineage (NCBI taxonomy): Eukaryota > Viridiplantae > Streptophyta > Magnoliopsida > Fabales > Fabaceae > Erythrophleum > Erythrophleum fordii. Next base: position 17,692,732 of record JAVQMF010000046.1, read on the forward strand.
TAATTTAGCCAATTTTGAAAAATCATCATAAATTCTTTAGAGCTTCAAATTGAGTGATATTTGGCTTTTGAAAAGCTCTAGATGAGACCTATTTTCTTACCAAATTTCATGCAAAAAATCATCCATTTGATTAGACTTTGGTTTAGCTTAACAATTGGTCAAATTTGAAGTCCAAAATAGGATAAGAAAGCACCAAATGCTCTTCTCATCTTTCCATAACCATTTGAGAAAGTCTAAAAGCATAATTATAGTCTATAGAAACAAGCCAAATAATCCAAATCACCATGGAGCTTATTCTCACTTTCCCACTTGCATTTATACACATGCACATAAAGGCTTATGGGTGGCAAAAACTCATGCATTCATTCATTTGGTTCCAAAATGGTTACATACATCATACTTACATACATTTGAACATGTTCAATGGTCTACATCATATATATATCACATGGTTACAATTTTTGACATCAAAATGCTAATAAAAAGCTTATTTTCCTATCCCTTTGTCAAAGTCTTACTTCTCAAGGTTGTTGGTCTCCATTTCTTGGTTCACTTGGCTCACCTAGACTTGGTTAGACATATGTGGGGAAAGAGTGAGATTCAAAGAATCTCAATAACTCTTAACCCTTTTAACTATACATAATAGATGCAAATTCATGTTAAAGAGTGCATGTATGACATTTAGGCTACTCATGAACATATAAAAATCATTTTCTTTATCACATAAACTCATATATAGTAAACATAGGCTCTCAAGGGCATTAGTCTAGCCTCACCCAACTTCCTTGGGGCTTTTGGATTTGCCTTACCTACTTTCAAAGGACTTTTGACTTAACCTCACTCTTTTTGAGACTTTTGGCTTTGTTTCACCCATTTCTAGGGATTTTTGGCTCATCCTCACCTATATTAAAGGACTTTTGGCATAACCAAACTCATTCAAGCCACTTTGCATTCATAAACACATTTCAAGAAGCATAATGGTACCATAACATCTATTCAATGACTAGAAATATTTCTCATAGTTCAAAAATATACACAAGCACTCAAAGACAAATGAACATCCAAGCAATACATGTGAGAAAGGTTATTCTTTCCCTCTCTCGGCCAAACACTTGCAACTAGATGGAGCTTGATTCTTTTGGCCTAAACACATCAAATGAGACATATTTCAATCATAAGGACAATATTTAGCTTCTCATAAACTCTATGTAAAACTACTTGGTTCTAAGACACAATGAATCAATTATTGGAATTCATGATCTTGACTCTAATTTCTCCTTCTATCTAAGTCTCTTGACTTCATTTAGACCCCTTGGACTCATCACAAATTCATTTCAAGGAGCCTAGATACAATTGCTTCTTTATGTCTTAAAATGGAACCAACACCTCCATCTCACAAACCAAGGTTTCTAAATTCATTTCAAGGAGTCTAGATACAAGTTGCTTCTTTGTGTCTTAAAATGGAGCCTACACCTCTATATCATAAACCAAGGTTTCTAAATTCATTCTAAGGCTTCCTTTGATGTTCATCTATCACATTTAGTCCCTTTCTAGCCTTAAAAAAAATTTAAAACTCTCCTTAGGTACACATGATGGCCTTGGGCGAGACAGTGTAAGCCTAGGTGTATGAGAGGCTCGTCATGCAACCCTCAAAATAAAACTAGATTGAACTAAATATGTAGCTAGTGGCACAACCTAGGTCATCTTTCTTGGAAATGGAGTTCAATGTTCAATTAGGTTATCTAAGTGTTAAAAGATCCTAGAATTACTTAATTTGAGGGTTTTTGATTGAATTAAGCTCACCTAAAACTAAATTGAATCAAAATTCCTAATTGCTACCTAATTATATGAATTGTAGGTGGATGATGGTCTTGTGACTAACTTTGGATTCGTTTCTCGGTATCCACTATCCTTATCCTAATCCAATTGTGATTAATTCTGGCCTAAGAGTCCCTAATTGTGTTCATAACAAGTTATCTTAGGTTACCACTCAAGATTCAAGAGATTAACAAAGTAATGTTGCATTAAGACCTCAATCCCACGTTAAATTGTTAATTCTTGCCTTTAAGATCAATGAACACCCAATTTGATTGATTAACTGATTAATTAGCCTCTGAATCATCATCCAAAGATGTTTAATTAACTAACTAAACACTAAGGAACCCTCTAATGGACAATTAGGCATACTAATTCTCACAAGCATTTTATCAAACACCTTGATTGCACACTTGGAAAATGATAGGAAAATGCAAAATTCAGTATTTAATTCAACCAATTAATCAACAAAAAGGCTTCCTAATTAGTGTCTAACCAGCCACTAATTATAATTACACAAATTCCTAATCAAATACAACTTAACCAAGATTGTACAAGAAAAAAGAAAAAGTGAAGGAAAGTAGGAATTCTTAGCCCAAAATTCTGTGTTCATCCTTGGATTCAAGCTTAAACTCAAGTGCCTTCCAAGCTAATCACAAGGGATGGAGGACTAAAGCTTCATCATGGTGGTGGGATGGAAATGGAGAATGGAGAATGGAAGGAATGGGGTGGAAGGGCGTGGTCAGTGAATGAGACAATGGATGTGTTCTCGATGACATGATGGAATGAAGGGGATGGATTGTGTGATCCCCTGGATAATCTCTGCTCGAATGTATCTTGATGCCCTTCTCATGTGAATTTTAATAATTTCACGTCCTCAGCCCCCCATTCTAATTGCCCGTAGCTTATTTTCTCCTTTGCATGAATAAGTGTAAGCCCTAACATTATTTCCTTTTATAATATTCCATGTGCTACTTCTTTCATTCTGCACAAGCTTCATATATGTTTCTTCTCTTAAATCGAGTCCACGTTCTGCTCAAGTGTGTGAGTAATCTATGCTCATGTTTTCTCTTCATTTTGCTCACATTCCACGTAGAACTCAAGCTGCTTCTACTCTAGTCTCATGTGGCTGCTCTTGTACATGAAAGCTTCTCTATCTAGTTCGTAGCTTGTATTGCTTCTTCCTCCGTTTCAGTTGTTGTGTGTATGTTAATGCAAAGCCTTCCCGTCACTGTGTCAGGACTATGTTGTTTGTTCTCTCAACTTCATTCATTCATGTTTCATTAATACAAATCAGCCTATAGCTCTGTCTCTCATCCAGCCCTTAGCTCCAGCCTTCTCTCGTTAGACCCAAGTTTCTCACGTGATTCAACTCACACCATTCCTCTCTACACGTTCTGTCCGTATGTATTTTCCAGCTCTTTTTCCCATCGTGCTCTTCATTTCTTAGCTCCCATTCCATGTAAATCTCGAGCTGCATGGTTGTTTCGTCTTTATTCTAGCCATGTGAGTTGATGTGTATGTGTATATGTATAAGTGTGGAATGGGTGCTGCTTCTTGTGACGTGGGTGCAACGTGAGTAAAGAGTGAATGAAATAATGGTGTATGCATGAGAATGAAGTGCAAGGCTGACCCTCTTTCATCTCTCATGGACCTCCTAAACCTGTGGCTGTTTGTGTTGTGGATGTATCAAGTGAACTGATGCAACGAAGCTAGCATAAGTGAATTGATGTGAGTGCTTAACGTGGCTGGAATGTGTTATGTTCTACGTGGAACTATGCATGGAAGCTTGTGAGCTTGTGTGAATGATGTTCTAGGCTAGTGTGTTACGTTGGAATAAGGAGTGGAAGATGAGAGAACTTTGTGAATGTGAATGTAGCTGCTTCTTCATCTTGTATTACGCATGTGATTTATTTTTCCTATTCAAATTTTATTGTCCAACAAAAAGTGCACTTGATCCCAACTCTTCTCTTCCTCTTCTTCAAAACAAATTCTCATTCAAGCTCCAATTACATATTAAAATTCTGCACAAAAGAGTGGGAAAAATTAAATAGGAATATTCATAAAAATTATTTAAGATAAAATTAAGCATTAAAAATCAATAATTTGTAAATTAATTCCTATAATACAAGGAATGGCTAGCAAGATCAAATTTTGCCTAATTAAACTCCTTAAGCCATATTTGCTCGTTAAAATGCTTAAGTTAGGAGAATCAAAATATATAAAAATCATGCCTATCAAATTCCCCCACACTTAAGCATTTGCACTCCTGGGCAAAGCTCAAGACTTCAAGAAGAGACTAATGGAATGACCAATGTGGAATGAAAATGAAGAGGAAAATGTTGAAAGTTCCGAGATTAAGAATGATCAAAACTTATCAACACTTCAACAATCAATGATTCTTTCACTTGCATCAAGAATTAAGCTCCATGGCAATTTCATTTGAAAAGAATGAATTGAAACACATAGCTTCTCACATAGGTTAGTGTTTACTCTCAATTCTCCAGTGATTAAGGGAAGTGTATATCACTCAATTTTTACCTATCAAAGTTCACTATCATAAGCTTGTCAAGCTTCTAAGTCTCCGTCACCCATGCTAAATGCAAAGCACAAATCAATAGGACTTTGTTCATGTATGTAATGGGGCTAAGGAAATGAAATGAATGGATAACAGGAAAAGACAAACAAATGGATAATTTAGAACCTTAAGAGCAATAAATGGAACCTAGGATAGAGAATTTTTAGGCCTTATTTCTAGCTAGTAATAGGCAACTACAACTCAATTTGAAAGACTTCTTTCTTTTGATTTTCAATGACTTTTTTTTTTCATTGCTTTTCTTTAGCTTTTCCATAATTTCTTTTCTATCCTTTTTTTTTCAGAACATATCCTTTGAATAACAATGGCCTAAATGGATGCAAAGCATACATTATCTCATCCTAAACAAGTGTAATGCTCCTTGAAATCCCTAAGGTATCTTAAAACAAGGTGGGAAACATTTTTAATGGCTATGGACTAACAAGAAAAGAAAACAAGGTCCAAAGTGGCTAAACAATGGATAACATGAATGTAGGGTTGGCTTTTTGGCTATTTAGCTATAAAAGAAATGAATGCCTTATCATTTTCATGCATGCAAATGCAAATGTGGTCTCAACATAGAATCAAGACAAGTTTAGAGTGAAAGCAGTGATAGGTGAATGCACACTAGAATTGAACAAATATGGCTCAAATCCTCACTAGCTAATGGCTATCAAATAATTCATTGAAATCAAATTCATTGCCACTTCACTTGAATCAAAACACAAGATTCATTGCTTATCATGTCTAACTGAATCTAAGCTATAATCATCTCAACTTGCAACTTTCATAGGAAAACTGAAAAAAATCACGCTATTTTTTCAAAATTTTTCTCAAAAATTTTTCAAAATTTTTTTTTAAAACAAGGAAAAGATGGATGGAATGAAATGACTCTTCCCCTCCACACTTAAATATTGCATTGTCTTCGATGTCAGCACACAAAATAGCTTTATTCCTCTTTAACTAAACAAATTTAAGTTTAATCACTTTAAAGCATTTTGATTGATCAGTTAGTGATGACCTATGGACTTCCTCAACCATCAGTAGTCTTGGAAAGTCAAATTAGCAATTTTAGGAGTAAGAAAAGAAGAAAAATGAAATTTAGGACATTTAAAGCTAAAGAAAGAAAATTTGGAATCAATTTTAAAAATACTAAACTCTAGAGTCTCTAAATATCTATCAAGGCCAATAAAATTTATAAGACTCCCATCAGTAAGAGTCACTACATCAATAGAAGAATTAAATTGTAACTTCTCACAGCCTTTTGAGTTTAAGTCCTCCAAGGTATCTGGCAGTTGCTTTTTCTCAGTTAGGAGAGTCTGTGGCTTGTTGGAAACTACTTCACCAACTTCAGGAATCTATTCAGGACTCTTAACAAGAGAAATAGTATCTTCCCTGACCAAAGAGACATCAGTAGGCTCACAAGATTCTAAACAATGATTAACAACTAAATCTAGTCTCTCACTAATATCAATAACAACACAAAAATCAATAGGATTTTCAACATCAGTAGTATCACTATGCATGCTCTCATCAATACTAGTATGATCAGTAGAATCAGTCTTATCAATAATTTTAGTGCAAGCAAAGGATTCCATAGATTCAACAAACTTATTAGACTCTAGAAACTCATTTATCTCAACACACACAGGACTTGTATGCAATTCATCACATAAACATTTAAAAGTGGGGTCTGAATCATCAATAACAACAAGCTGCTCAACAATTTCACTGTTTATATCCTTTTCACATCCTACATTCACTGTTTCATCAGTCATACCATTACATGCTAGTGAAGAATCATGTTGATCAATATATGTGTGGAACTCACTAGTTTAATGAAAGCATTAATCTGGGAGCATCTATCACATATAGTGGATCCCGCACAAACACAATCAAGAGAATCATTCAAATCAACTATGTCACATGGTCTAGATGGTATGATGTCCCTAAACTCAGTAGATGCATCATCAATAGGCTTATCAACCAATTCCACACTAGGAACAGAATGATCATCATATTTTAAGTCACCCTCACACTTATCTACTACCCTAGACTCAATAGATTCATCAATTGGTTCAGACATGAATTTATCACTATGGTCATAGCTAGGTGTAGACATACCAAGTGCATCAGTACACAAGGATTCATGAACATCACAAGAAGTATCAGTTTTGCTCAATGAATTACCATAATCAACCATATCAAGAGATTCAACAACAATTTCCTCATCAACAACATCATCATGCAATTTAGAATCAACAACATTATATGCATCAGTAGTCACAATGCTATCAAGCAAACTAGATTCAGTTCTAACAAATTGCAAAGTATTAGAAGATGAAAGGATATTACCCAATGAATAGGACTCTTTCTCCTCTATACATTCCCTTATGATCTGCTCTTCAGTCAATTCAGTACCATTTGAAGTCGGTTGATTCATTTAAAATCTTGAATCCTTCATGATGTTGTTAATCTTTTGTTGAGTTTCAAGATACCATCGTTCATGTTCTTGTTTGAATTGAAGATGGTCGGCATCCCTTTGTTGGATTCAAAGATCAAGGGCTTCCATTAGCTGCATCATCCTTTCTTCCAAACTCGGTTCCCTCTGGGACTCTTGTTCATGTATCCCTCATGATAATTGTAAAGATGATATTCTGGCTCTTGCATATGGAAGTTATGGTATGGTTCATAATGATGGTGGTAATTTAGGTGAATCTTATATGGATGGTAACTACCTAACAATAAAAAACACTCAAAAACACTCAAAAACAGAGGTTAATCACACAAAACAAACTCACAAAAAATAAAGAAATTAAATCCAGAAAAATTGAAAAATTCTTTAAAAAAATTGAGAAAATACTAACAAATTAGAAAAAGTACCTCAAACGTTGAAATTTGGCTAAAAAATAGTGCAACTAATAGCTATGCTATTATGTTTGCTTAAAAAACCCAAAAACCTTGGAAAACAAAGTTTAATAATTTTCTGGGCACCTTAAACAAAAAATTCCAGTAGGTAGACAAGTTGATGCACAACACCAAAATGATCCAATTCCAAGTTCAAAACAGAACAAAAACTAAGCTAAAACAGAATCAAAACAGAGCTAAAATAGAACAAAAACACTTAGAAAACTTTCTCAAACAATTAAAACTCCAATTCCCTGACAACAGCGCCAAATTTTGATGGGCTCATCGTGTAACCCTCAAAATAAAACTAGGTTGAACTAAATATGTAGCTAGTGGCACAACCTAGGTCATCTCCCTTAGAAATGAAGTTCAATGTTTAATTAGATTTTCTAAGTGTTAAAAGATCCTAGAACTACTTAATTTGAGGGTTTTTGATTGAATTAAACTAAGCTAAAACTAAATTCAATCAAAATTCCTAATTGCTACCTAATTATATGAATTGTAGGTGGAGGATGGTCTTGTGACTAGCTTTGGATTCGTTCCTTAGTATCCTTTATCCTTATCCTAATCCAATTGTGATTAATTCTAGCCTAAGAGTCCCTAATTGTGTTCATAATAAGTTATCTTGGGTTACCACTCAAGATTCAAGAGATTAACGAAGTAATGTTGCATTGAGACCTCAATCTCACATTAAATTGTTAATTCTTCAATGAACACCCAATTTGATTGATTAACTGATTAATTAGTCTCTGAATCATCATCCAAAGATGTTTAATTAACTAACTAAATACCAAGGAACCCTTAAATGGACAATTAGGCATACCAATTCTCACAAGCATTTCATCAAACACCTTGATTACACACTTGAAAAATGATAAGAAAATACAAAATTCAATATTTAATCCAACCAATTAATTAACAAAAAGGCTTCTTAATTAGTGTCTAACCAGCCACTAATTACAATTACACAAATTCCTAATCAAATACAACTTAACCAAGATTGTACAAGAAAAAAGAAAAAGTGTAGGAAAGTAGGAATTCTTAGCCCAAAATTCTGTGTTCATCCATGGATTCAAACTTCAACTCAAGTGCCTTCCAAGCTAATCATAAGGGATGGAGGACTAGAGCTTCATTGTGGTGGTGAGATGGAGATAGAAAATAGAGAATGGAGGGAATGGGGTGGAAGGGTGTGGTCTATGAATGAGACGATGGATGGGCTCTCAACGACGTGATGGAATGAAGGGGATGGATTGTGTGATCCCTTGGATGATCTCTGCTCAAGTGTATCTTAATGCCCTTCTCACGTGAATTTTAATAATTTCACGTCCTTAGCCCCCCATTCCAATTCCCCGTAGCTTATTTTCCCCTTTGCATGAATAAGTGTAGGCCCCAACATTATTTCCTTTTATAATATTCCACGTGCTACTTCTTTCATTATGCCCAAGCTTCGTGTATGTTTCTTCTCTTAAACCGAGTCCACGTTCTGCTCGAGTGTGTGAGTAATCTATGCTCATGCTTCCTCTTTATTTTGCTCATGTTCCACATAGAACTCAAGCTGCTTCTACTCTAGTTTCACGTGGCTGCTCTTGTATGCGAAAGCTTCTCTATCCAATCCGTAGCTTGTATTGCTTCTTCCTCTATTTCAGCTACTGTGTGTGTGTTAACGCGAAGCCCTCCCATCGCTGCGTCAGGACTGTGGTGTTTGTTCTCTCAGCTTCATTCATTCGTGTTTCATTAATACAAATCAGCCTATAGCTCTGTCTCTCATCCAGCCCTCAGCTCCAGCCTTCTCTCGTTAGACCCAAGTTTCTCATGTGATTCAGCTCACTCCATTCCTCTTTACACGTTCTGTTCGTGTGTATTTTCCAACTCTTTTTCCTGTCCTGCTCTTCGTTTCTCAGCTCCCATTCCATATAAATCTTGAGCTGCATGTTTGTTTCTTCTTTATTCCAGCCATGTGAGTTGATGTGTGTGTGTATATGTATAAGTGTGGAGTGGGTGCTACTTCTTGTGACATGGGTGCAACGTGAGTAAAGAGTGAATGAAATAATAGTGTATGCATGAGAATGAAGTGCAAGGCTGACCCTCTTTCATCTCTCATGGACCTCCCAAACCCATGGTTGTTTGTGTTGTGGATGTATCAAATGAACTAATGCAACGAAGCTAGCATGAGTGAATTGATGTGAGTGCTTAACGTGGCTGGAATGTGCTATGTTCTACATGGAACTATGCATGGAAGCTTGTGAGCTTGTGTGAATGATGCTCTAGGCTAGTGTGTTACATTGGAATGAGGAATGGAAGATGAGAGAACTTTATGAATGTGAATGTAGCTGCTTCTTCATCTTGTATTACACATGTGATTTATTTTTCCTATTTAAATTTTATTGCCTAACAAAAAGTGCACTTGATGCCAACTCTTCTCTTCCTCTTCTTCAAAACAAATTCTCATTCAAGCTCCAATTACATATTAAAATTCTACACAAAAGAGTGTGAAAAATTAAATAAGAATATTCACAAAAATTATTTAAGATAAAATTGAGTATTAAAATCCAATAATTTGTAAATCAATTCCTATAATACAAAGAATGGATAGCAAGATTGAATTTTACCTAATTAAACTCCTTAAGCCATATTTGCCTGTTAAAATGCTTAAGTTAGGAGAATCAAAACATATAAGAATCATGCTTATCAATGCACCTATGGATTTTGAAAATTTTCTCTAAGGAGTTGATGTAATATCTGGTCCTTCAAAAATATGACAAAACGTGAGAAATGTAATATCAAGTTTCCTCGTAAATGTACGAAATTCACCGGATACAAAAGGAAGTTCCCTAAAGAGAGTGATTTAAGGTCCAATTAAAGTGGAATAATATTCTAGACCTCAAATAATAATGACCCAAGGTTAGAGGTGCCTTGAAGTTGGAGCTAGAATAACTAGATAGACTTTAACGAAAATGCAACGAAACATAATGTCATTTTTGTAATTTCGGGCACTTTTTAGAAAACTCAAAGGAGGAATTTTTAAATGAGAAAACTGAGTTTCCTAGGGTTCTTCGAGGCCCTAAAAATCATAGGAGCCCCTACCAATGGTTTTAACCCCTTCGGTTTATGTTTTAGAGCGTCAAAAGGGGACTTTGACTGGTTCGTTTGGGAAGGTTTTTAATTCAATTTGAATGAAAACCAAAGGCATTTTATGAATTAGAGGATTTAAATTTTATTATGGAAAAGACAATTCTCAAAGAGAAGTTGAAATGAGCTTAAATAAAGCAAACAGATACATAGGGGCAAAATAGTCATTTTGAAAAAATTGTAAAAGAGGCTTCTTAAGTAAGATTACACCTCATCATCTTCTTTGAGTTTCCATTTTCAGATTTTTAGAGACCTATGGCATGACATTAAGAGGGGAGAGAGAGAAGAAGTTTAAGCTTCTGTTTAGTTAAGGAAATGGCCCCATTTTATCCTACGCCAGTTAGGAAAGTTGTTCCTCTCTCTAAGAGCTCTCTAATGGTGGTTTTCTTTTATTAAAAACTTGAAGATTCAGGTTTTACCTAAGCTAAAAGGAGACTTTTTTCAAGAAACCAATTAGTGGAAAATAATCTATGCGAAGAGAGCTCTGTTTTATGGTAAGACTTTATTTGAAATACTTACAAAATCTTATATTTCCAAGCCATTTAAGCTTCAACCTAGAGAGAGAAAGTGAGGAGGAAAGTTTTTCTTTATGTGTTCTTGATGGAACCAAGGGTTATAGAGTGTGAGGATTAAAAATATACAACTAGAATTGAAAAGGGAGCTTAGAATGCAAGTTGTAGAATTTAGGGGTTTGGTTGCACCTTGGTAAATATGAGCTTCCTAAGGATAAATTAAGCTATCTAATAGTATATATGAACTTTTAAAACATCTAGGAAGCCTCCCAATTGCCCTTCCCTTCAAGAAAACAAAACAAACTCCATGGGTGTACAATGGTGTGTGTGTGTCTCGGCCTAGACAAGAAGGAGAACCTAGGGAGTGTTTTAATTTGTTCGAAGCCTATAATGGGATTAGATATGATGGAAGAACATCAAAAGACATCTTAAAAAATTTTAGAAGCCTTAATGTGTGAGATGGAGGTTTAGGTTCCATTTTAAGACATTAAGAAGCAACTTATAGCTAAGCTCCATGAAATGAGATTTGATGACTCCAAGGAGTTTAAATGGAGTCAAGAGACTTAGAATGAATGAGAAATGAAAGCCAAGATCATGGATTCCTATAGTTGCTTCATTAGGTCCTTTATGGAACCATAATGAAGCTATGTGAGAAAATAAGCCTCCATAGTAATTTTATAAGGCTAGAGCTTGTTCCCATAAGTGATGTATGTCCCTTTTGATGTTCTAGGCCAAGAGAACCAAGAGCCACCTAATTACAAAGCTTGGCTAAGAAAGGGGAGAAGAGTTCAAGAGGAAAGTGTTGTACAATTGTTCCAAGGTAGCTCTCTAACCTTTCTCTCATGCATGGCCTGGATGTTTACATGTCTTTGAGTGCTTGTGTGTATGTTTGAATCATGAGAAATGTTTCTAGCTATTGCTTACAAGCTATGGTACTATTATACTTCTTAAAATGTGTTTATGTATGCATTATGGCTTGAATAGGTTTGGTTATGCCAAAAATCCCTTAGCAAGAGTGAGGATAAGCCAAAAGTCCTTAGAAATGAATGAGACAAAGCCAAAAGTCTCAAGAAGAGTAAGGCTAAGTCAAAAGTCCTTTGAAAGTGAGTGAGACAAATCTAAAAGTCCCAAGAAAGACGGATGAGGCTAAACTAATGCCCTTGAGAGCTTATGTTTACTATGTATAAGTTTATGTGACAAGAAAAATGTTTTATATATGCTCACAAATAGCTTGAATGTCATGCATGCATTCTTTGATATGTTTTAGCATCCATTATATATGTTTGAAAGGGTTAAAAGCTATTGGGATTCTTTGAATCTCACTCCTCCCCCATATATGGCTAACCACGTCTAGGTGAGCCAAGAGGACCAAGAAATAGTGGCCAACAACTATGAGAGGCAAGACTTTGACAAAAGGATAGAGAAATGAGCTTTGTATTTACATTTTGATATGAAAATATGTAACCATGAGATGTTTACATGATGTAAGCCATTGAGCATGTTCTAATGTATATATAAATGATGTATGTATCAATGTGAAAGCTAGATGAATGAATATGTATGTTCTTGCCACCTAAGAGTCATTATGAGATGTGATATTCATGTGTATGTATTCAAGTGGCTAGGTGATATTGAACTCCATGATAATTTAGACCTTTTGGCATGCTCTTATATGTCGTAAGTATGCTTTTAGACTTGCTTAAGTTGTTGTGGAAGGTCAAGAAGAGCATTTGGTGTCTTAAAATCCCATTTTGGACTTCAACTTTGCCCAAATGGAGAGCTGAACCAAAGTCTAACCAAATGAGTGATTTTTTCCATGAAAGTCGGCTGACAAGTAGGTCTTATTTGGAGCTTTTCACAGAGCCAAAGACCACTTAATTTGGAGCTCTAAAGAATTTGTTATTATTTTTCACAATTGGCCAGATTATGCAGAAATGATATGGTTACTGTTCATTTGGTCAGTTTATTTCTCTATGTCACACGTGGGCCAAATAAAGTCCAATGCTTATGGAATTTTATAAGAACATAGTAGACACCATAAGCTTTCCATGGGCACTAAGATCATCTCATTTGGAGTTCTGTAGAGGGAGATATGAATTTTTGAAATTGCATGATAGTACTAGTAACGTAGCCTAACTTGTGTACTGCTCCATCAATTTCTAGTGGCTTAAGGCTAATGCATTATTTTGGAATTATTTTTAGTCAAAAGTAGACATCCATAAATTTTTAGAATGGTATGGTTTGCTTGATTTTAATATTCCTAGAATTAGTTATGAATTTTTAAATTTGGTATCAAAAAATTGAAATCTAAACCCGAGAGCAAACTGTGGATTTTGTGAGATGTAGCTTAAAGCCTGAGGTTCTTGAAATATTTGGTGATGATTATGACTTGTATGGATGTGTTATAAATAAAAAATGGTATTGATAAGTTCATATAGTCCATGGGGCATAAATTAAAGAAATGAGATCTTATGTAACACAAATAAATACCATTAAATTTATTGCCTTTTTCATGTGAAATGTAAGGTTTCTTGCATTTGTGCTCCAATCCATATGAAATGCATTGAGATCGACAAGTAGACCATGGTATAATAACTAAGGGGTTAAGGCATTATAGTTGACACATGTGAGGCTTCTTAGGTGTCTAGAGAACCCATATACACTCTTAGACAACTTAAAATACCATTAGAAAGTCTGATACATATCAAGGTACAACAAAATCCCTAGGTTTTGGTAACTTGATTTCTAATGCATTTTATTTGAATTTCTTTACATATACTTGTTTCTCATACTTTAAAACCTAGGTTTTTTGCTTGGTTTTGTTTAAAACTCACTTGCTCTTAGGTGTTCTTTATTTGGCCGAAACTCACATTGAGGAAGAGCAAAAAAAGAAGCATTAAAGACTATCAAAAATACCTTGTTTCAAGACTTTTTCAAGAGGTTTTTCCTTTGCTACAAGCTTCTTCTTCAAATTCTAACTTCCTCCCTCTGAACAAGTTTCAAAACAGTCCTAAATCAAACACCAAAACTATAGGAAAAAAGAGGAGAAGAAGGAGAACAAGTTTGCTAAAGGAAGGAACATGAAATTTCATGGTTTTCTTACCTTTTCACCAATCTTTTCTCCTTTTTCCCCTCCTCTTGTGTGCCCTTCTTTGCTGGTCTCTCCTCTGGTTTTAGGCAAAAAATAAGTTGGTTAAATGGAGAGGAGAAGCAGGACGTGGTATATAAAATGAAGCTTCTTGAAAATTCTTTTAAAAATTCTATTGTTGTCCTATTTTCTTGGCTATTTCCTTTTAGGTTCATTTTAACTTTTTTAAAGAATCGTCTTTCCCATCATAAAATTTAAGTCCTATAACTTATAAAATGGCTTTAGTTTCATTCAAAATGGATTAAAAACCTTCTCAAATGAAAAAGTCAGAGTTCAGGTCAATCAACATTCTAAAACGTAAACTAGAAAGGTTTGAACCATTCTAGGTGTTCCTATAGTTTTTAGGGCCTCTGAAAACCCCAGGAACTCAATTTTTCATTTAAAGATCCCTCCCTTAAGTTTTCTAAAAAGTATCCAAAATTACAAAAATTATATTACCTTTCATCTAATTTTATTTAGCTACTCCAACTCTGGTTTTTGGGCATCTTAAGCCTTGGGTTCTCATTTTTTATTATTTAGAATTGTATCCTAATTTTATTTAGCCTTAAATATCTCTACTTAGGGGACTCTTTTTTATATTTGGCTTGTTTCTAACAATCTCAAGAGAATTGGGCATTACATTCTGTGCAGGATTTAAGTGTGCCTGTTCTGTGTAGGACTTTATGATGTGTAACACCATATTCATTTAACTCATCCCATCTCATTTCTAGGCATAACTTCTTGCATAACAAAAGTTCTTAAGAAAAATTTAATAAAATATTAGATTATTTTTGCATTACGTCGTGGATAAAATTTTCATTTCGTGTCCCATGGACCATATGAACTTAGCCATCTCATTCTCCTATTTAGATACACACATACAATTCAAAACCATATCAAAATGTGGCAAAAAACTTTAGCTCATGAAGCATATACATAAAAATCACGTTCAGCCTCGGATTGGTGTGCCAACTTTCTGTTATGAACTTTGGAAAATCATAACTAATTTTAGAAAAACCAAAATCAAGCACACTATACCATTCTGGAAAGTTACAAATGTCTACTTTATGCTAAAAATAAGTCCATGCCAAAACAAGAATGTCTAGCCACTAGAAATTGATGGAATACTCAAATGCATTTGGCACTACTAGTACTATCATAGAATTTCAAAATTTTATATCTTCTTACTCAAACATGCAATTGAGGTGATCTCAGTGGTTGTAGAAAGCTTATCATGTCTAGTTGATGCTTATAAAAATTTCATAAGTATTGGACACCATTTGGCCCTCAAATGACATAGGAGAAGAAATTGACCATATGAACAGTAACCATATCAGAATAGCAGAAATTTGACAACTTTGAAAATTCATAATTAATTCCACAGAGCTCCAAATAATCTGGCCTTTAGCTTTCCAAAAAGCTCTAGATGATATCTATATGCATGCCAAATTTCATTAGGAAATTCGTTCATTTGGTTAGATCTTGACATTAGGTTCCAAAATGGCCAATTTTATGCCTTCCAATGGTCTCAAATGGTCCAAATTAGCTTCTAAGACATTCATGGCCACTTGAACACGTGAGAAAGCGCCAAAATGGTCTATTAAACATGTCTCAAAGGTGCACCAACCCAGATTTCACAAACTCATACTCTCACCCCAAGATATGCATAAGAACATATAAGCTTCATCTTGCCATTCAATGTCTAAAAATTGCTACATCATTCATATGGCATCAAATCTCATATGTACATCAAGTATTCATGTAATTACATATGTTCAAATGATTATGCAACATATCCATAATGGGATTTCATCATATGCCATCAAAATGGTTACAAGTGAACAAAATAACTCATTTTCTTGTCAATCTTTCTCTTTCAAGCTTGCTGGCTCCCATTTCTTGGTTCACTTGGTCCACCTAGACATGTTAGGCAAATGGGGAGGAAGGAATGAGATTCTAGGAATCCCAATAGCTCTTCTTCCTTTCAACCATACATAAAGAATGCAAATCTAAGTCTAAAAATGTATGCATGGATATCATGGAGTGCGTAATCATTTATGGAACATTTCTTACATTCAAGAAGTCATATAAAGCATACATAGGTTTGTCAAGAAGACAGTTTAGCCTCACCCACTTCTCTTGGGGGATTTTGGGCTTGCCTCACCCATTATTTTAAAGGGTTTTTGACTAAGCCTCACTCTTTAGAGACTTTTGGCTTTGTCTCACCCATTCTTAGGGACTTTTGGCTCATCCTCACCTTAGTTAAGGGACTTTTGGCTTCACCACACTTAAGTAAACTATAACATGTTCATAAAGCATCAATCAAGTGCATAACCATGGCATATAGATACATACTAAAATATCTTTCATGGCTTAAAACATACTTACATACATTCAAAGACAAGATAAACATCCACTCATGTATGAGAGAAAGAAGAAAGAGTTACCTTGGCTACAAATGCACACTTTTTCCTTTTGAAATGCTTCTTCTCCTTTAGCCACACACTCACAAGGATGTGAGTCTTGATTCCTTTGGCCTAAACACATTATATGGAAGCTAATTACACTAGTGGAATAATTTCCAAAGCCATACACTCACTTTAAAAGCTAGATTGTTCCTATAGCTCATTTATGGTTTCATAATGCACCTAATGAAGCAACCTTGGGAAAACATAATCTTGACTCCATTCTCTCTTTTAATTTATGACTCTTGACTCCATTTAAACTCCTTGGAGCCATCATACATTCATTTCAAAGAGCCTAGCTAGGTGTTGCTTCTTTAAGTCACAATATAGAACCTAAAGCTACATCTCACTATCCATGACTTCTAAAATTTTTCCAAGGCTTTTTCTCATCCTTTCCCATCATATATGATACAAAACCAAGCTTGGAAGAAATTAAAACACTCCCTTGGTGCTCCTTCCATGCTAGGCCAAGGCTATGCTCCAAAATGGCACTAATAGAGTTATTTTGATTTCCTAATTATGATGAATTAAAGAATTAATATAAGGATTTGGGAAAAAAAGAAAAATAAGGTTTCTAAATAAATGCATTTATTTTAAGCATTTTGAGCTAATAATCATGTTTGATTATTGTTGGATGAAGATATATTAATTAAGGTTATGGGTTTAATTAGGGAATTAACTAAGAAGAGATGGACATTTAATTTGGGTCTTATGATTAACTTATTTATGCCATGAACTAAGTATAGAAGCCCACTTTTGGTCATAAGAAAGTTTAATTCTATTTCTTAGAGGCCCAATTATAATCTTGTGCAGACCCAATTTAAATAAATCCATATACTCTAGCCTAACAAACTAAATTTTGAACCTACATGGGTTTTGGGCTTCTTGGTCAGCCCAAACCCATTAAAAACCCTAATATACCCATCCCCTACTTTCTTAGTTTGCAGACCCACGCATTTTTTAGCTAAGGAGGACTCCATTTTCGCACTTGAGAAGAGGGGCTAGGGTTTTTCTACATTCTTCTACCATTTCTCACTTCTAAAGGAAGATTTGGCTAAGGTAATCTATATAAAACATGTCTCTCTCATTCTCCTTTTCATTTTGGTCTAATTAGTTTTTGGTTTTAGGCATTTTCATCTCCTTCTCAAATTTGAAATTTGGTGTTTGGGTGATTCCTTGCAAGATTTTCAGAGTTGGAGTTAGTGGAACCATAGGGTAAGTGTTTGCTTTCATTTTGTGGTGCAACATTGCTCAAATTTCATGTTATAAGCTGACTTTGATATATGGCTAATTCCATGTGTGAAAATCTAAGTTTTAAGGATGGCCCATAGTGTGTTTTTGGTAGTTAAGGCTTAACCCAGTCCACTTAACCTCCTAAATGTATGGATAAGTGTTTCCTCTTCTTTCATGGGGTGTATGTGTTGAATTTCCATTATTTGGATTGACTTTTGGTGCATGGCTTTTATATGTGCGAAATTGGAGATGTTGGGAGTGACCTTTTATGAGTCCTTAGTATTGTGACCTTAAATTAGTGCAATTAACTCTTTAAGAAGTTAGGTAAGTAACTTCTAGGTAGCCATTAGTGGTTTAACCCTTTTGGTATATGATTTATTGCTAGAAATGATAATGACTATACTTGTTTTAGACTTGGTGTGCATTTGAATTGTAATGGTAGCTAAAGAAAGAGTAATTGGCTTCATTGAGGTAACCAGGGTTATTTTTCTTAATTCCATATATATGCTCATGTTAATATAATATTTATTACACATGTTTAATTTTAAAATGCTAAATGATTAGTTGACTACTTGAATTGTTATTATGATTAGACCTTGTGAGTCCATAGTGAAGCTATGGTGTGGCTGCCACCTGTGCATGTGCTTCGATCAGGCACTGGGTTGTGATTAGACCCTGAATGTATTGAGCCCAGATTGTGCTCATTAGGGAGTTGGTGCCGTGAATGGACCACTCTAGTGTTCTTGGCTATTAACATATTATGTGTGATTGCTGGTATATGACAGTGCCATGAACGGACCACTCTAGTGTTCTTGGCTATTAACATGTTATGTGTGATTGCTGGTATATGACAGTAGTCATTGATAGCTTAACTAGTTCATTTTCAAAATAAATTGATGATTCCGGTATTGATAATATGAAATTGCATTGGATTGATTAACCTATACATATATATAAAATTTGTCTCTTGTTATCGAGATTGTATATCTTACCCCAGTTGTGAGCTAACATTTTTAGAGACCGGACCTCTTAAAGGCAAGAGAAACTAATGGAAGCTTATTATATGGTTTGGTAGCACATAGGTTTGGAAACCTTATTAGATTGTATTATGTAATTAGATTACTAATTTTATGTAATTGCTGTATTGCATTGTGTATTACTAAACATAGGGACTATAATCATGTGACACATTAGATGTGAACTTAAACTAGTGATGTATGGAACTTCTATTGGGATTTAAGTTTGAATGGAAATGTGAGTAGCTTATAAACTCTTTGTTATCATTGATCTATAAACTCGCTGGTTTATGGTGGCTAGAGGATTAAGGATCCACATTTAAGTTTTGAATAGGTAATGATAGATGTGTTAGGTAGATTAGGTAAAGGAATAATACTAAATCTTCATAAATTAAGTTAAAGTGGCTTAGAGTGTTACTAGAGGGAGAATTGGAGAGCATGGGATGAAACCTTGGGAGTTATAGGAACAGAAGGTAATTGCCCATAGCCAAAAGGGACGAAGTTGCCCAGGGAGAGTGACTGAGAGTAATTAGCTACGGCGAAAGGGATAGTTAGCCATGGCCAATATTGAGGAACAAGTTAGGAAGCTCTAGGAGGTCCTCTAACCATGGCGTGAGAGTATTTAGCCATGGTGATGGTACTCAATTTCTCATAATAACCTAGAAATTTTGGTTTTCTCTATGGAAATGTTAAGGAATACATTAGGAACTCTTATAGAAGATTCTTATGAGTTAGAATTAATTGATGAAAGGATTAAAGGCTTATAATTGTGAGTTTGATTCCTTTATATGAAAAAATAGTTATGAGTAATTAATTAATGACTCTATAACATCAAGGGTTAAATTTTTTCACTTTTTCCTAATGTAAGTAATCGTAATGACTTTAAACCTTGATTTATGACTATTAATTGTGTCTTTAACCTTCTTTACTATGATCAGAATTTAGGGTCATTACAGGCTCTCTTGGTGTCTTAGAAACTCAGATGGACTTTTAAACATCTTAATTTATGGCTAGAACTCATCTTACAAACCAAGGTGCAACTAAAACCCTAGCTTTTCTATCTTGCAATTTCATGCTTCTTTCTTTGTTTCTTTTGCATATTCTTATTCTCTTAACTCATTTTCCCAAGATTCATCCTTGGATTGGTTAAAATTTCAACTCTTTTTGGCTGTCCATACATAGGGCGAAATGTACAAGAAGAAGAAGCATGAAAACAACCAAACTACCTTATTTTCCTAACCTTTCTTGGATGCTCTTCCTTTTGCTTGGATTCTCCCCTTGAAATTCAAAATTTCCCCTCTTGGTTTGACTTCAAAATAGACCCAAATATATCACTAAATCTATAGAAAGAAAGAGGAGAAGGAGGAGAGCAAGATTGGTGAAGGAAGAAGCATGAAAAACCATAGATTTTCTTACCTTTTTGCTTAGTTTTCTCTTCCCTTCTTCCTCCCACTTGGTGCACCACTTCAAGGAGCTTAGGGTTCTATTTTGGTGCAGAGGAAAGTCAGCCAAGGTGATTGGAAGAAATGAAATGTGATATATATAGGTGAGGGACCCATTTAAGACATTTCAAATTTTCAATTTTGCCCTTCGTTCTTGGCTTTTTTGTTTTAGGCTCATTTCTACTCCTTTTCAAGAACCATCTTTTTCATTATAAAATTTAGCTTGTCTAACTTAGAAAATGCTTTTGGAATCACTCAAATTGGATCTAAAACCTTTTTAAACGAAAGAGTCAAAGTTTGGGTCCACCAATATTCTAAATCGTAAACCGAGGGGGTTTTAACTATTTTGGGGCTTCTTATAGTTTTTAGGGCCTTTGAGAATCTTGAAAAACTCATTTTTTCCATTTAAAACTCCCTCCTTTGAGTTTTCTAGAAAGCACCCAAAATTACGAAAATGCCATTATTTTTTGTTGCATTTTCATTAAATTCCATCTGGTTATTCAGACTTTGGTTTCAGGGCACCTTTGGCATTGGATCATCATTATTTGAAGTTTAGAATATTATTCTAATTTTATTGGACCTCAAATCCTTCTCTTTGGGAGACTTCCTTTTGTATCTGGTGAGTTTCGTACGTTTACGGAGAAACAGAACATTACGATTCTTGTGTTTTCTTACGTTTTCGGAGAACTGGATATTGCATGATGCCTATTTTGTCATGTTGCTTCTTTATGCCTAAAAGGAACCTAAACTTCCAACTTTCAAAATTCAAACTAATGGTTCCCTTGGTATCTATTATTCATTTCTAGGCCATTTTTATCCTTGGAATTAAAGAAAACTTTCCCTAGGTCTTCCCTCTTTGGTTGAGACATAGAGCATTTGAAGCACCCATGGGGTTTTGTTGATTTTCTTATGGAATTTTTCACTTGTGAAGCTTCCTAGATGTCTTGAGAACTCAAACATGGTCTTACACAATCTAAATCATCACTAGAAAGCTCCATTACTTGTTATCTACAGGTTCTTTTTGAATCCTAATACTCCATATGATTCCTCAAGTGTCAAAACCCTAATTCCTATCAAGTTTGGATCAAAATAAACTCCCTTACATTTACCACTAGGTCTAGCCGAAACATGAAAGAGGAGAAAAGCCAAGAAGAAGCAATTTCCCATAGCAAAGTTTACCTTGTTTTTAAGCTTTTCAAGAGAGCTTTCATAAGCTTCCAAGAGTTCTCCTAAATTTTCTGTTTCCTCTACTATACCAGCCATAAAACATCACCAATTAAGTCACCAAAACCATGAGAAGAGAGATGAGAAAGAAGAGAAGAAGTTTGGTGAAAAAGAAGGTATGAAAAAGTGTTGAATTCTTACCCTTTTTGCTTGGATTTTCTTCTTCTTCTTTCCTGCACTTGATGCACCTCTTTGAACTACCCTTGAATCTATTTTAGACTAAAGGAATGTCGATCAAGAGAATGGAGAAGAGTGGAACATGATTTTAAAGGGGTGAAAGCTCACTTATAACAATTTTCAAAATTCTAACTTAGTCCTTTATCTTGGTTCTTTCCATTTGGGCTTATTTCAACTCCTTTTTAATAATCATCTTTTCCATCATAAAATTTAAGTTTTCGAATTCATAAAATATTTTAGGTTTCACCCAAATTGGATTTAAGACCTTACTGAATAATCTAGTTAGAGTTTTGGTCAACCAACACTAAAAAAATGCATACCAAAAGGGTTTTAACCATTCTAGGAGTTTGTATGATTTTTAAAGCCTTGAGAACCTTGGGAAGTTTGATTTTCCCATTTAAAAATCCATCCTTTGAGTTTTCTAAAAGTTGCCCAAAATCACAAAAATGCCACTGGTATCTAAAGTTCTTTGTTTAGCTATTTTGGTTTTAGTTCCAGACTAACCTTAGGCTCTAAGCCACATTTTAAAATGTTCTAATTAACATCCTAATCTCAATTAGACTTAATTTAGGGTATTACTGTACCAGTTTATTAGGTTTAGTTCAGTTTCTGAATTATTGGTTATTACACTTTTCAATCAACTCTTTTATTTGACTCTTTAACTCAGCAAGCTTAGTAGGTGACATTGTATATGGGACCTTAGAAATTGGATCCGTACTAGGAACTACATCAATGGAAAATTCTAGCTCTGTTTTTTAGGGTAGACCACTAGTTTCTTTAAGGAAAGCTTCTAGGAACTCTCTAATTATAGGTATATCCTCTAATTCATCCTTAAATGTAGCATGCAAAGAAAAGAATACAAGAAACCCTTGGCAACTATGCCTAAGGTACCTCCTAGCTTGGGCAACGAACACACAAGCAAGCTCAATCAATGGATACAATTTAAGAATAATAGCAAGTAAGGAAACAATTTTACAATTACAGTCAAGTATCACATTATTAGCTAACAACCAATCCATACCAATGATCACATCAAAATCATGCAATGAGATACAAATCAAGTCAAGGGTGGTATAATGGTTATCTAATTGTACAACATAATTTAAACACATATAAGATGTAACCACAAAATTTCCAGTAGGGGTGGACACATATAATTTAAATGGCAATAAGCTAATCTTAAGATCCAAATGCCTGACACAATCATATGAAATGAATGAATGGGTTGCACCCAAGTCAAACAATGCATCTATAATGTGATTATAGATAAAGAGAGTACCTTAAGTCAAACTATGGGATCTACTAGCCTCCTACTGCGTAAGTGCAAATACCCCTCCTTGTACAGGTGGTTTGATATATGAGGTTGACTTTGTAACACCATGAATTCTAGCTCATCTCTATCATTTTTGCAAGCTCATATAATGTATTACATGAGGGGAAGCAAGAAAATCCATTTAAATTAATGCATTTCTTTGTGTTGTGTCGTATCTAAAATTTTCATTCAATGCCATGTGGATAGTGTGAGCTTATACAATACATTCTTATATTTAATTACACAAATACAACTCATTTGGATCATGAAATGTGGCCTACAACTCATGGAACTCAAAGGAAAACTCAAAATACTCATGTACAATTTCTGCCAAAATTTGGCTCTTTTCTGACCAAAGTTTGGAAATTCATAACTAATTTTAGAAACATCAAAATCATGAATTCTTGGCTATTCTGGAAATCTAAAAATGTCTAATCCACACTAAAAATATGTCTAGACCACAACATCCACTACAGAGGACGTTTGACATCTAGAAAGGTCCAGAGGTCAAACTGTCACTGATGCTGTCATAAATTTCTATAGCAAACTTTGAAAATGTCCAATTAATTCCAAAAAAATCCAATCTATAAAAATAATACTAATATGGAAAGCTGTGGCTGTTAGCTAGAGGAAAAAAATAACTCTAGACTAGCTTAGGTAGCCTAAACCACGAAATTCAATGGAATAGTAACTGTGGTCAGGTAAGGGTCCTAATACTGGACAAAATCTTTAAAAATTTATATCTCCCTCTCTTGACCTCCAAATGAGGTGTTTCTAGTTGTCACAGGTCACTGTGAATATCCAGTTTCTCTGTATAAAATTTTATGGCAATTGGACATCATTTGATCCCTGTGTGACAGATTTTATTTTTAGACCAAATGAATAGTGCAGCAGACCAAAATAAAAAAAATTGCCAACTTTGGAAATTCCTCAAATATTCTATAGACCTCCAAAAATTATATTCTTTATCTTCCCAAAAAGCTCTCAAAAGCTCTAATTGCATGCTAAATCTCAGATCAAGAAGAGTTCATTTAGCTAAAAAGTGACATAGGGTTCCATTATAGTTAATTTTGGCTCCATATAGGGTACCAAAGTAACCAAATGGCTTTCCCTAGGATTTGGCACCTTTTGGGCAAGTCTAAAAGCATGATTAAGACTTGTGTAAGCTGCCCAAATGGTCCCAAACTCTATGCCTCTCTGACGGGCTTGTCGTGCAACCCTCAAAATAAAACTAGGTTGGATATTAAATATAGCAAGTGGCACAACCTAGGTCATCTCCCTTGGAATTGGAATTCAATGTTTAATTAGGTTCTCTAAGTGTTCTAAGATCCTAGAACTATCTAGTTTGGGGGGGTTTTGAATGAATTAAACTATCCTAAAACTAAATTGAATCAAAATTCCTAATGTCTACCTAATTAGATAAATTGTGAATGATAATGGCTTGTGACTAGCTTAGGAATCATCTCTTGGTATCCACTATCCTTATCCTATTCCAATTGTGATTAATTATGGCCTAAGAATTCCTAATTATGTTCATTAGCAAATGATCTTGAATAACCATTCAAGATTCAAGAGATTAATAATCTAATGTTGAATTGAGACCTCAATCCCGCATTAAACCGTTAACTCTTGTTCTTAAGATCAATGAACATCCAACTTGATTGATTAACTAATTAATTATCTTCTGATTCATCATCCAAAAAATGTTTAATTAACCAACTAAACACCAAGGAATTCTCAAATAGACATTTAAACACACAACCTTACTCATGCAATTCATCGAACACCTTCGTGGCATACATGAGAGATTAGAGAGAATAATGAAAAACCAAATTCAAATTTAACCAATTAATCAACAAAAAAAAGGTTTCCTAATCAGTGTCTAACCAGCCACTAATTAATTACACAAATTCCAAATCAAATATAACTCAACCGAGATTGTACAGAATAAGAAAAAGTGTATGAAAAATAAAAAATCTTAGCCAGAATTCTGCTTCTTCCAAGGATTCAAGCTTCAGCCAAAAGCTTCCTCCCTTGCTAGCCTCAAGATGGAGATTAGATCTTCATATTGGCGTGGTTGGAGATGGAGAATGGAATGGAGAGATGGATGAAGGCGAAGGGGATGGAGAGAATGGAGGCGTGGGTGAATGCGTCCTTGATGCGTGGATTGAAGATCGTATATAAAGAGACGATGGGATGGGGAGAAGGCGTGAATGGGCTGGAATGTGGATGGAGGCGTGTGATGAATGGAGACGTCTGGTGAATGGAGACGTATGGATGTGTATTTCTGCTCCCTTTCACGTGCTATTCATTAATCAATTCACGTGCTCAGCTTTTGTTCCATTTGCCTGAAGCTATTATGCATGAGATGGGCCCCACTTTATTATTCAGCTCATGCACCCACGTTACTGCTTCCCAGACGTAACTTCTGTAGCTTCTTCGTGGCTTTGGTTCTGCATCTTCATTTCGTTTTGCTTCTGCTAGAGTTTGTGAGCTGCTCGAGTTGTATGCTGCTGTCATTTGTTTCTTCATGCTCCTCACGCCAAAACTTCTGCATGTGTTCTGTGTTTGTGTTGCTAACTCGTAGCTCTATTCTTTCTTATTTCTGCATGTGGCTTCTTCTCTATTCTGCAGCTTTTACGTGATTCTGCAACTCATTTTCTTGTTTCTTTCTCAGCCAAGCACAAAGCTCCCAGCTCTGTATTCTAGCGCTGAAATCACGTCCTCTTTTCCTTGGGTCCAGCATCTTCATTCAATCCAGCAACTCGTGCCTCTTCTTCTTCACTGCAACGTTCATCCCTGTTCCAGCAACTTCATTTCGTGGCCTCAAATCTGCTTCGTTTAGCTGCTGTCCAGACGTGATTTCCAGCTTCTTTTCGAACCAGAACCATGGTTTTCTTCTCTCTTTCTACTGGAGTTTGCGAGCTGCCTTCTTTCCACGTCAAGCTTTCTGCTGCATGTTCTGTTCTGCTTGTTCTCCACATGATTTCCTTCTTCCTTTGTGCCCAGACTTCCACGTTTTCTTCTCTGTTTTGCACGTAAGTTTCTCTTTAGCTCAAGCTCATGCTTCTTTAATCATTCCTTTCTCTTCTTTAAATCAAATGCTTGTTCAATCTCCCAATTCATATTAAAATTCTGCACATGCTTCTCCTTCTTGCTTGCTTCTAATATATTTAATTTTTATTCTCTTTTACTCTCCAACTAGTGGCTTTCAAGATTGTGTTCAAAGCCCATAAAAATCTACACAAAAGAATGGAAAGTGTTAAGTAGAAATAACCACAAAATTATTTTAAAAGGAATTCAAGCAATAAAATTCAAGAATTTTGCAGTTTAATTCCTAAAGTGCAAAAATGGCTAATAAAATCAATTTCCATTCAATTGCATGCATTAAGCTACATTTGATTATTAAAATGACTAAATTAGCAAGATGAAAATAGATAAAATATGTGTTTATCACTCTCATTTTGGCCATCTCATCCACACTTATGCATAATTCCATATTATCATTAAGGAAGCTACAATGCCATAACATGTCCAAATTTCATTCTAGTGGTCACATAGCACATTCTCTCATTCACACATGTCATAATATCATAATTACATAGGTTTATAACATTATACTACATATATATCTATTAAATACATCAATTGCCATTCTCATAGCCTTAAAGTAACAAAATTTTCACATTTCAATGTCATTGCTTCCTCTCTCATGTAGTTGACTCCCATTGCCTTGCTCTTTGGGTCCACCTAGCATATTAGATTATTGGAGAGGAGGGAATGAGATTCAAAGAATCCCAATAGCTCATCTTCCATTCAATCATACATAATATATGCAAAGCAAACCTTAAAAATGCATGCACGGATATAATGGATGTTATGAAAATTCAAGAAGCAAGCTTGGCATGTGAACAAGTCATACAAAACATTCAAAAGCTTGCCAAGTGGATGGATTGGCCTCACACTTTTCCTCATGGAATTTGGACTTGCCTCACCCATTCTTTAAGAGATTCTTGGACTCAACCATTCTCTTGGGAGCCCACTTTGCTTTTGGGAGACTTTTTGCTATTTCTTAGCCAATCTTAAGGGTTCTTGGCTCATCCTAACCATGGTTAACAGTTTTTGGCCTCACCACACTCAAGCAAACTCAAACAAACATCATGGTACCATTTAAAACAAATATGTCATCATGAGGTCATGGCATATATGGTCATGCTAGCATACTTTTCGGGGCTTGAAAATACATATACATACATTCTAAGACAAGCTAAACACACATCTATGTATGAGAGAAGGTGGAGAGAGCTACCTTACACACAATCACACACTTTTTCTCTTGAAATTCCTTCCCTTGCTTCGGCCACACACTCACAAACTTGTGCAGATGCTTCCTCTTGGCCTAGACACATTTTATGGGAGTCAATTAGGTCTATGAAACAATTTCTAGGGTCACACAACTTGCTTAGATACTAGGTTGTTCTATAAACCCCATTATAGTCTATAAATGCACCTAATGAAGCAACACCCCTCAAATAATTTCTAGGCTTTATTCTTTCCTTTCAAATATGATTCTTGACTCCTTTTAAGCCTCTTGGAGTCATCACACACTTAAAATAAAGAGCCTAACTACATGTTGCTTCTTTAGGTCATAATATGGAACCTAAGGCACCTATTCACTTTCCATGGGCTCTAAATTTTTTCCAAGGCCTCACCTCATATTCATTCATCATATATGACACATAAATAGGCTTAAAAAAGTTTAAAACTCTCCCTAGCTACTCCATCCATGCTTGCCTGAGACATAGCCCTTTTTTAGCCTCCTTAGAAATCTCTTTCTTTTCTTGGAGGTGGAAGCATGTGGGGAGTATCTTAGGGATCTTAGGAGCTCATTTAAACTCTTAATTAGTCCTAAGAATCATAACACAAAATCAGATTTCGGAAGGTGCACACAAAACCCTAGAATTTGCATCTTGAAATCTAATAGCTAGTTTGTTGTTTCCTTTGTATATTCTTGTTCTTCTCCCTCAAATACCTAAGATTTACCCTTGGTTTGGTTGAAAATTTAACTCCCTAGGGCTGGCTATATATGGGTTAAAATATGCACAAGAGAAGGGAGGAGGAAGATCAAGTGGAAGGATTGCATGATACCTTGTTTTCCTTGAACTTCCTTACTTGTTCCTTGCTTTCCTTGGCCTCCTCACTTGATTTTCAAAATTTCCCCTCTATTCTTCCATCAAAGCAGTCCTCAAAACTTCAAAAAAGTCATGGAGAAGAAGAGGGAAAAAGAGGATAAGAGATTGGCTAAGAGAAAGCATGAAAAACAAGCAAATTTCCATACCTTAAGCTTGGATTTTCTCTCCCTTTTCTTCTTCCCTTGGTGCACCACTCTCCTAGGGTTTTTCTTCTGATTTCGGGCAGAATAATCTGAAGCTAAATGAGGGAGAGTGTTAGGCACCATCTATTTATAGGTAGGAAGAAATGGCTTTTTTAAAAATTTCCATTTTGTCCTTCGTTCTTTGCATTTTCGTTTCTCCTTCGTTTTAGCTCCTTTTTTAGAATCATCTTTTCCATTATAAAATTTAGGTTCCCAATTTAATAAAATACCTTTGGAATCACTCAAATCAGAGCTAAAACCTTCCCAAACAAGTCTGTCAAATTTCAAGTACACTGACATTGGAAAACGTCCACCGGAGGGGATTTAACTGTCCCAGGGCTTCCCATGGTTTTCAGGGCCTCTAAGAATCCTAGAGAACTCAAAGTTTTGATTTAAAAAGCCCTCCTATGTGAATTCAAAAATTTGCTCAAAATTATGAAAATGCCATTATGTTTCGTAGATTTTTTGTCAAAATTTGTTTCTTCATTTTAGCTCCATTTTTCCTTTCGTCTGAAGCTAGGATTCTCATTTTTAAGAGTCTAGAATGTTGCTCAAATCTTTCAAGACCTTAACTAATTCATTTCAAGGGACTTGCTTTGAAAACGCGTCTGTTTTCGTCGTTTAACAAAAATCAAACATTACAGACTCCCTTAACAATGTGCAATTCTATGTATAGTGCCTCGATCTCCCATTGCTATAACATAGGGTAAGGACCACTCCCCTAGTTCTTTCCACTTTTGTTACAAGCTGATAAGGTGCTCACTGAATTTCGTGGGGGTCCTTTTTTTTTGTGGAGGATGTCTTGTGTCATACCATAAAGAAATAGCACATATTGTTGACGATTATGTTGCACAACCTCAAATAAAACTAGGTTGTAAAAGGCTTGTAACTAATGATACAACCTAGATCATTTCCTAAGGAGTTTTTGCCTTTAATTATTTGTGAAAGAGTATTCCAAGTATCATTAAATGAAATTTGTTTAGGGGGTTTTGAGTTATTGAATTTTGATTGAATTAAAGAAAAGTAACAAGAACTAAAAGCTTAAGAATAAGTATAGTTAACAACTAGGAAAGTGTGGTAACTAGCTTTTAGATGGACTTCCTAAAATTCAATTATCCTTGCTCTCTTTTTAATGTACCAAAATTGGATTTAAACTCTTGATTCTTAGTGTATTCTCCATAAAGACTCTTGAATTACCATCCAAGACTCAATTCACTAATGATTCAAGGACTTTGTAACTATAAGAAGCCTTGAATAATTAATCAATTGAGTTAGGAATGAGAACACACTAAAATAAATCCTAAATGCTCACTAAAATCAACTAAACAATCCACTTAAAATGCTAATCAACCAATTAGATTAATAAATTCCTCAAGCACAATAATTGCACAAAAATTCTAGCCACTTAATTCAATAACCATTGTATTAATTAGCCTAAAAACAAGAGAAATTTAATAGCAAATTGTACAGCCACTAAGTTTGGACTTTCTACAAACACTTAAAGATTAAAATTAACATTCAATTATGAGACTACAATCAAACCACACATTCAAATTAATCCAGTAAATTCCAACCACTAAATTTCCTAATTAATATGCTAAACCTAGTCAAATTAACAAAGGAATTAATGCTAAAATTAAAAGATAAAGAAAGGGGAGTTTATCCTATTTGGAGAGGCAATTTTGGAGCTCAAATCTGTATCAAGGGAGATCCAATCTTTAGCTAGCTACCAAGGGAATTTCAAGCAATCATAAAGAGGATGAATGGAAGAATTTTGATGGAAAGAGCTACAGCAATTGTGGAGAAGATGAATGAAGAATTTCCCTTTGTTCACATCCTCTAGTCACGTCAAAACCCAGACCTTCACCCCTTTTTTTGCCTTCATCCCCCATCTTTTTTACGTTCTCCTCCCTCATCGCCCGTTCTACTCGTGTGTATTTTTTTCTTCAATGGTCATGTCCTTCATTTAAAATCTACTCATAATCTATAATCAGCAGCTCAAGCTTCATGCATTGTTCACGTGATTTTTTAATTTTTCCCACATTACTATCCATGTCACTTCAGCTATTTATTCGCCTTGAACCTTTCTTCCATTGATCTTTATGTGCTTCTTCTTTTGCTCATTTAGCTCGTGCTTGTTCATGTGTGTTTTTCTCCCTATGTAGCTCGATGAATCTATAGCTTCTTCTATTTTTGCATGTGTATGTTTGAGTTTCCTTCTCCTCAAATTTTGACGGGTCGTGTTGCGTAACCTTCAAAATAAACTAGGTTGGAAAATATATGCAATATAGGGTGCAACTTAGATCATCTTCTTAAGAAATAGAATTCATTGTTTAATTGGGTTTTCCAAGTGTAAAAGAACTCTAAAAATTACCTAACTAACTAAAATTAAATTGAATTAAAGTTCCTAATTACTACCTAATTGTATGAACTAATGAGGCAAGTAATGGACTTGTGACTAGTTTTGGATTCATCCTTTGGTATCAACTATCCTTATCCTAATTCAATTGTAAATGGTTCTGGTCTAAGAGTCCCTAATCGTGTTCATGGCAAAGCATCTTGAGTCAATATACAAGATTCAAGAGATTAACAATCTAATGTTGAATTAAAACCATAATCCCGCATCAAATCATTAATTCTTGCTTTTAGGATCAATGAACACTTAAATTTGATTGATTAAATGATTAATTAGCCTTTAAATTATCACCCAAAGATGATTAATTAACTAATCAAACTCCAAGGAATCCTCAAATCAAACAATTAAGCACACTAATTCTCACATGTATTTCATCAAACACCTTGACTGCACATATGAAAAATTATAAGAAAATGAAAATCCAGCACTTAATTCAATCCAATAATCATTCAATTATTCTCTTAATCAGTGTCTAACCAACCATCAATTATAAATCACATCAATCTCAATCAATTACAAGCTTAACCAACCATATTCAAGAATAAAAATTGATGTAGAAGGAGAGGAAATAAAATGAAAACCTTAGCCAAAAATCCCTTGTTAAATTCCATGGATTCAAGCTTCTCCAAGGTCTTATTCCAAGCTAGCCACTCAAATGAATCAAGCTCTCATAGAGGTGGAAGGATGATGGAGTGGAAAATGGAAGAGGTAGCTACAGCCAAAGTGGAATGGAGTGGTCAATGATGATGGATTCAGATGCGTGTTTATGTTTTTAGATGAATAGCATTTTGCCCCTTCACCCCTCATGTGCTTATTGATTTATCTTTTTATAATCACGTGTTCTTCTTTCCTTGTGCTTCCCACATGCAGTTGCTCATTTCTCTCATGTGTCTTATTCTATTCAACCCTCTAACCCGTAGCACTTGATCCCTTGAACTACTATTCTGCTTCTACTTTAATCCCCAGCTTCTTCCTCACAGCTCTTGCTTCTTGAGTCATTCCCACATGAAACTCTTCCACGTGGCTGCTCACATATGACGTAGTTCTATATGACGTGCTCCCTGTACATGTTAGATTGTAGCTTCAAGGAGGAACTCGTGCTTCAGCTTCTTCTAACCCAAGCCTTTATTCCTCTCTTCATGTATCCATTTTAAAAAGTCCATGCATGTACTTCTTATTTTCTAGCTCATTCTTTACTGTTCACATGTTACTCTCCTTTTTTTCCACGTAAGACCCATGGGTGAGTTGTTCTCTACGTGGAGCTGCTTCTTCTTGTGTAGCTTCCTTTCACTTGCTCTGTGTGTGACCAAATCAGAACCATGCATTTATCTACTTCATCCTTCCACCCATGGCACTTCCACGTGTTCTATATTAGCTCTAAACCCGTGGCTCGTATATGTGTCTCTTCCTTAGCTGCTATACAAGTAAATGGTTCTGCATGCATGAATGACGTGATTCTTACTCCATACTCTTCCTTCATTCATTGCTACCTAAGCCTTCTTACTCTCAAGTTTGTGTGTTTCATGCATGTGAGTGTAATGGGTAGTTATGTGGATGGATGTGTGCTGTGTGGTGTGAATGACCATGGCTTCATATGAGTGGGTGCATCAAGAATATTTGACCTATGGTTCTGTTCACGTGTGTGT
This sequence comes from Erythrophleum fordii, assembly GCA_032878935.1. Classification (NCBI taxonomy): domain Eukaryota; kingdom Viridiplantae; phylum Streptophyta; class Magnoliopsida; order Fabales; family Fabaceae; genus Erythrophleum; species Erythrophleum fordii. The sequence continues at coordinate 17,725,102 of JAVQMF010000046.1, forward strand.
GTTCTGGTGGTAGCTTCAAGTGGAGCCATGCATGAACCCATCTTTCTCTATTGCTCATTGTGTGTGATTGGTCTGTGCATGTGTATGATAGGATGAAGCTGAACGTGTGAGTGGGTGAGAGTCTATGTGGATGAATAAGTTGTGCATCTTCTTCCATCCAAAAATCCCTCAACTCATAGCTTCACCCCTCTGCACTTCCTTTCCATGAATGCTCTCCTCTCACATGCTTTCTTAATGTTGCTTCCTTGGACTTGGAAAGCTTCCACCTCTTCTTTGAACCAATCTCCTATTCAAATGCTATTTGCCCATCAAAATTTCTGCAAGAATAATAAAAAATATTAAGTAGGATTAATTTTACAAATTTATTTAAAGGAATTTAAGAATTAAATTCAATAATTTTGTAAATTAATTCCTAAAATGTAGAAAATGGCCAATGAAAATCAAATTCCATTCAGTCACATCCATTAAGCCATATTCAATTATTAAATTACCTAAATTTAGGGGGAATTAATATTCATAAAATTAGTATTTATCAATTGTACATTACAATATGCTTTACCACATCAATTTGTTATTCTTAATACTTTTAGCAATGGAATAAATTGACATTAAAGGCCAAACTTCTTAATTAAGCATAAATAAATAACTTCAATATTAAAATCTCAAATTTCATCCTCGACAAATCTGTTCAGCAAGAAACATCATGAAAAGATACATAAATTTTGGATCTCA